>OX465584.1:66569436-67864436 GCA_950022655.1 Alentia gelatinosa | reverse complement strand
ACTCGGTAAACCACGACCCATTGTTTATTATCCATGGTATACAAAGTCCACATTGAGAATGTATGGGGACTCAGTAAACCAGAATCCATTGTTTATTATTGATGGTATACAATGGACTCATAGAGAATGTAGGAGGACTCGGTAAACCAAGCCCCATTGTTTATCATCCATGGTATACAAAGTATGCATTGAGAATGTATGATGACTCGGTAAACCAAGGCCCATTGTTTATTATCCATCGTATACAAAGTATGCATTGAGAATGTATGGGGACTTAGTAAACCACGACCCATTGTTTTGTCATCCATGGTATACAATGGACTCATTGAGAATGTATGAGGACTCAGTAAACCATGACCCATTGTTTATTATCCATGGTATACAAAGTCCCCTTTGAGGATGTATCAGAACTTGGTAAACCAAGACCCATTGTTCAAAAACAGTTTGATATCATAACTGTGGTATACGGATTGAAATCTGTGGTATACGGCCCTCAAAACCATGGTATAGGGTAAAATAGTCCCTTTGTAGTTATGAGTAAAGAAAAAGTCCCTATTTTTTATACCCTTTAATATGGCATTATTTTACTTGAGGAGATGGATAATCAACAGTACACACGATGGTTTTATGGACAGGCGGCTCTGTAAACAACTCGAGGTTGACGTCGTAATATACACCCTAATGCTGGTGTATTACTACACATGAACTATTTGTGGTTTATTGCCGCCTGGCCACAAAACAATCAATTATTGTCTATCTATATAAAAAACAAGTCTAGTAAAGTAAGCCCATTCCTTATGCAATAATCAGTAACTGGATTACAGAGGGTCCTTCTTAATCTTCCTTTGTCTTTTTTATATCTTTGACTTTGATATTCCTGTGTGTACTGGGCCTTCTCGCATTTTGTTAACATTTTTTTATTGGGGATAGAGATAACGTGGGGAGAGGTGACATTGCTTGCCCTGGCCGTGCTTCCCCATGCTGCTGTTTACGTAACGACGTCGCGTGCCAAATGCAATGTTTTTCTTTGGCGATCCTGGAGGGAATGCAGCACGCAAGGGAAGGTAGAATATGGGCAGTCGCCGCTCAATGCAGGGCCCTTCTATCAGAGAGATATCACCGTGATAATACAGCACGCATAGGAAGGTTGAATATGGGCAGTGTCTGTCACATCCAGGGCCCTTCTATCAGAGAGATATCACCGTGATAATACAGCACGCATAGGAAGGTAGAATATGGGCAGTAGCCGCTCAATGCAGGGCCCTTCTATCAGGGAGGTATCACCGTGATAATACAACATGCATAGGAAGGTAGAATATGGGCAGCGGCTGGACGATCCAGGGCCCTTGCATCATGGAGCTCCCACAATGATAGTACAACCCGCGAAGGAAGAGAGTGATAATACAGCATGCAAAGGAAGATAGAATATGTGCAGTGGCTCCCAATGCAGGACTCTTGTATCCGCGAGCTCCAATCCTGATAATAAATCATCCAAAGGAAGATAGAGAACGGGCAATGGCCGCCCGATCTAGGCCTTCTGTATCACGGAGCTCTTACCATGATAATACAGCATGGAAACGAAGGTAGAATACGGACAGTGGCCGGCCGATGCAGGGCCCTCGTATCAGACTCATGGAGCTTCCACCATGATAGTACAACCCGCGAAGGAGGGTAGGAGACTGGCAGTGGCCACCTGATCCAGAGCCCGTCTATCAGGGACATAAGGAAGGAAGGGAGGAGGGGACAGGCAGTGGCTGCCCGATACAGAGCCCTTCTATCAGGGACATAATACAGCACGCAAAGGAAGGCAGAATACGGATATTGGCTGCCCGATGCAGGGCCCTTCTATCGGGAAGATCCTACCGTGATAATACAGCAGAATGTTAAGGGCTGATTCCACCAACACCATGGATTTATCGTGGTATGCTTTGGTGTATCTTGTTACATCTTACAGTTTCGGGATATGTCGTACCTCCGTTGTCGCAAAACGTAGCGCCCGATGTCTTGTGTATATTTTGGTGCTCCACCACTGTGACACCTCAAGACACATGGCGACAAATAGGTACGCGATTATTCAAACCTAGCTCGATTTAGCCCCTATTAACGCTCAAAGGGGTCTATTCCACTGCGGCAATTCAACCAGATATTCGCACACGATTCATCTCGACCTAGTGAGTTATCTAATCGGCCATGATCTGGATATTTCGCGCGATCCGGTGGAATCACCCCTTAAGGTAGAATACGGACAGTGGCTGCCCGGTCCACGCCCCTTGTGTCACGGAGATATCACTGTGATAATACAGCACACAAGGGAAGGGGAAGAGTGCCCGCCCGATGCAGGGGCCCGTTTAATAATCTGGGATCTTATGTGAAAACCCTTTCTGTACCTCGTAAAAGGGTTATCATTTAATGATATTTAAGACTTAAGTTTGCTAAGACAGTCTAAGCTATCCATAAGGTCATCCATAAGGTTTGAAAAAAGTTGATCCACATCGTCCTTTGGTCTCTATGGTATACAGAAAACGGTCTAAATATACGACCCTTGATTATTAAACAGGCCCCTGGGCACTTGTATCAGGGCAGGGCCCCTTCTATCAGGGAGCTTCGACCATGATAAGATAGCGCGCAATGGAAGGTACCATCGTGATAAAACAGTACGCAAAGAAAACAGCAGAGATTTTCTTAGTTCCCCTAAAACCCCGATCTACAGCCAGGAATCACTGATGGACATTTAGCACTGCTGACTCAATGGAAACAAACTTTAAGGGGAACTCGAAAGGTTTCCACCATTTTCGTCGGCCAATGGAAACGGGCTTATAGGGCAAGTGATCCTTGAATTTTTCACCACCTGACGACTTTCAGCAGTAAAATGCTAGAAATCGTCTCATGTAAACGCCAAGCGAGTGGCGACTGCACATCATCTGATTCTATCTGATTATACAATTTGGCAGCACTTGGCGACTATACGACATGCTCTGATGCTGGCGACTATTTCAATCCAGCTTGAATTAATCATCTACTATTGCCTAGACGATCTACAATTCTTCAATTTAGCATCACCTTCAGCAGGAAAAGGTTAAAAGTCGCCTAGTGTAAACGCCACATGTTGGTTAAGCCCAATGCCCATCTATCGATTGAGGGTTGAAAGATTAGTTCGCAAATCCTATAGGAGTTGGTGAACTTGTCACAGACAAATTATGTAACCGAAACAAGCCCCATTTACAAATGTTTTTTTTGGAACATAGAAAACACAACTTGTTCACTTATCGGTGGCTCACCCTTGCCTAGCTGTCCTACATTTACCGACTACAGCCGAGTCCGTTAGGATGCCTTGGCTGAGACAAATTACCGTCCGTTTGTCGCCGACAAAGGTACATAAATGTTCCAAAATCTGTAGATGGGCATTGTGCTTAAGACGACCTGGAGTCGCCACGTCTTTAGGTCTCTAGTGTAAACGTTGATAAATGAAAACGTGACAGCTGTAGATCGTCTAGTGTAAACGCCACATGTTGGCTAGATGACCTGGAGTCGCCACGTCTTTAGGTCTCTAGTGTAAACGTTGATAAATGAAAACGTGACAACTGTAGATCGTCTAGAACAGAGTTGTCAGGTGATGGCCGGCGGGAGCGGGAATTGTCGACACAAGAAATGCTCCAGGCGTTTACACTAGACGATCAATATTCGTCGATATGAGTCCCGCTTATATCTAAAGGCATAGGACTTCGTTCCCTTATAGTGGTGCCACGAACATGTACATAATCGTTTGAGGGTTAACCCTGCCTACACTAGAGCTCCGGGCCAAGGTGTCCGCTTATGCGGGGTGACCGTTTACGCGGGGTTAAAATAAACATGTAATAGAGGGGGCCGTTACAAGCAAAGGTGTCCGTTAACGCGGGGTGTCCGTTAGGCGGGGTTCTACTGTACTACCCTCCCCGATTATTTGATGCGGACGCACTGTCGGTGGCACCACCACAGACTTTATGGGAACTCAAAAAATCTCTGACGTTTTTGTCGCACTGCACGAAAACCACCATTTTATTCCTATATACGCCATCACGTGATTGTATGTATCGGTTGTATATTGACTTGTTTTCGTATGTATACGCCCATATTTCACGCCAGCATATGAGGCGTATACAAGACTGTTTCCTTTTGTATACGGAAGCGTCTTGGCTATATTTCACACAAGGCGTATATATATAACGTATATTTGACCGCACCATGGACGCTTGTATACGCCTACAGGTGAGGCGTATACACACGGGGAATGGTTTCGCATCAGGCCCTTGTGGGCTTAGGCGTACTTACTGCTGCCACCTAGTGTACAGCACTCACAACGCCAGCCATAACACTACAACACACACCGCGCATGCGCATTCACCACTCCCCTCACTTCCGTCTTCATTCCATTCACAGCCATCACGAATCACCCGTCGTATATCTTTTCACCCACCCACCAACTCCCCCCTTTTTCTTTTATTTTTATTTTTTTCTCATTTCTATTTTATCAATATGTCATACAGGGGTATTATTTATATTTTATAATTTCTCAACCCCTTATACTTAATTTTAACTATATCTCAACACACACTCCTCTACAATTCATGTGTATTGATCTTGATAAAATCTATGTCAATAATAAATTTTATTTACCCAACTCCGTATTATCTCACATTCATTAGCAGTAGTGGGGACGACGTTTTATCTCACCCCTGGAATAAATGTCCATAGGCTTAACATTGGGATCTCGTTCTCTATGCCTCTTCAAGTATTCCAGTCCGTTCTCCATGGTCTATATCCTATTTGTTGCCCATTCTGTTAGTGTGTACAGGGGTGAGATAAATGCAGAAAGCAACTCGTTTTGGTCAAAGAAGTTATTTTCGAACTAGTTTGAATGCTATCGCCTCGTTCATATCACCCCGCATCAAACTCGTGGAGAACGACGACTTTGACCAAAACTTGTTGGTTTCTTCTTTAGTATACGCAAAAGCTTACTTATATATACGCCGTTCGTATATATATGTAAGATGGTGGTTCTCGTGCAGTGTCGGCTTCGTGGCCGTCTCCTTCTCTCGGTGACCCGGTCCCAGACGTTTACATGACCGCATGTCACTTCACCAACATGTCTGCTGCTCGATCCACCATGTGACTAACATGTCGCCAACTCCCCGTCTAATGGAAAGCGTGGTTCTCGCCTTGTTCTTACCAGCCTTTGTGTTTCTCCCAAGATCAATGCTGTGCATTTCGTGTATGTCGCGTAAATTCACCCAGAAGCCCTGCAAGACAATGTGCAGTGCCTGGAAGTGTCCTGTTTGTACCGTCCATGTAAGACCTTTACCCGGCGTTTACACTAGATGACTATACGTGACGACTGTAGATCGTCTAGCCAATAGTCGTCAGGTGGTCCTCTAACCAGGCGTTTACACTAGACAACCAAAAACGTGACGACTGTAGATCGTCTAGCCAATAGTCGTCAGGTGGTGCCCTAACCCGGCGTTTACACTAGACAACTACAACCGTGATGACTGTAGATCGTCTAGCCAATAGTCGTCAGGTGGTGCCCTAACCCGACGTTTACACTAGACGACTAAAACCGTGATGACTATAGATCGTCTAGCCAATAGTCGTCAGGTGGTGCCCTAACCCGACGTTTACACTAGACGAATTAAAGCGTGAAGACTGTAGATCATCTAGCCAATAGTCGTCAGGTGGTACTCTAACCGACATTTACACTAGACGACTTAAAACATGGCGACTGTAGATCATCTAGCCAATAATCGTCAGGTGGTACTCTAACCGACATTTACACTAGACGACTTAAAACGTGATGACTGTAGATTATCTAGCCAATAGTCGTCAGGTGGTGCCCTAACCCAGTGTTTACACTAGACAACTAAAACGTGTTGACTGTAGATCGTCTAGCCAATAGTAATCAGGTGATGCCCTAACCCGGCGTTTACATTAGACGACTAAAAACGTGACAACTGTAGGTCGTCTAGTCAATATTCATGATGTGGTACTCTAACCCGGTGTTTACACTAGACAACTAAAAACATGATGACTGTAGATCATCTAGCCAATAGTCGTCAGGTGGTGCCCTAACTCGGCGTTTACACTAGACGACTAAAAACGGAATGACTGTGGATCGTCTAGCCAATAGTCGTCAGGTGGTGCTCTAACCAGGCGTTTACACTAGACGACCAAATACATGGTGACTGTAGATCGTCTAGCCAATAGTCCTCAGTTGGTGCTCTAACCCGGCGTTTACATTAGAAGACTAAAAACGTGACGACTGTAGATCATCAAGTTAATAGTCGTCAGGTGGTGCCCTAACCCAGTGTTTACACTAGATGACTAAAATGTGATGACTGTAGATCATCTGGCCAATAGTCGTCAGGTGGTGCTCTAACCCAGCATTTACACTAGATGACTAAAAACGTGACGACTGTAGATGGTCTAGCCAATAGTCATCAGGTGCTGCTCTAACCTGGCGTTTACACTAGATGACTAAAAATGTGATGACTGTAGATCGCCTAGCCAATAGTCATCAGGTGGTGCCCTAACCCAGTATTTACTCTAGACAACTAAAAACGTGATGACTGTAGATCGTCTAGCCAATAGTCGTCAGGTGGTGCTCTAACCCAGCGTTTACACTAGACGATTAAAACGTGATGACTGTAGATCTTCTAGCCAATAGTCATCAGGTGGTACCCTAACCCAACATTTACACTAGACAACTAAAAATGTGATGACTGTAGATCGTCTAGCCAATAGTCGTGGTGCTCGATTATACAATCTTAGCCTCAATAGCCGTCAACCCAAGAGATTCCTCAAGTGTTTACTAAAAACGACTTCAACCTCTTTGATTCCTCACCACCTGTCTAGACGACTAAATTGAGCTGGATTGAAATAGTCGCCAGCTTCAGAGCATGTCGTATAGTCGCCAAGTGCTGCCAAATTGTGTAATCTGACATATATTCGGATGATCTACAGCCGCCACATGCTTAATAAAATAAAATTAATAAAAACGCCATTTTATATTTTTATTAAATGTACCAATTGACCCGATGGTCACAGAG
Source organism: Alentia gelatinosa (assembly GCA_950022655.1). NCBI lineage: Eukaryota > Metazoa > Annelida > Polychaeta > Phyllodocida > Polynoidae > Alentia > Alentia gelatinosa. The sequence continues at coordinate 67,857,357 of OX465584.1, read as the reverse complement.
CGCTCGAATATTCACTACGAGCTCAGGGCGCCCGAACATTATTTATACTGCACCCCTAGCAGCGGGCAGTATTTCATAGACGTTCGGCCATAGGTATGTAATAATTGTTCATCATTATATTCCCACGCCGTCAACATTGCCCGTTAAACCTTCGCAAGGGAAATGTAAAAGCCACAATCACATGTAGGAAGTATTTACATATTGCAGGACAGAACTTTCGTGTTTGTGCTTCGAATGTGGCAATATCAAGGCAGTAATAGCACAATAAGGCAATAGCATATTATTTTCTTCTCTAGCACAACACGTGATCATCCTGTCGTCCAAGACCTTCTCAAGCAAGTCATTTCGATCAATTCATATGGGGATGAATCATAAATACGATTAATCTCACCCCTGGTATTTTTATCTCATAGGTTTAACAGTGGAAACTCGTTCTCCATGCCCCTACGAGTATTGCAGTCCATTCTTGATGGTCTGCATCCTGTGTGTTATCTTTTCTTTTAGTATGTACAGGGATGAGATATATACAGAAAAAGACTCGTTTTTGGCAAAATCATTGTTCCTCAACTCATTTGAATGCTCAAGGACTTTGACCAAAACTTGTTGGTTTCTTCATTAATGTTGGATGATTTGGATATTGGCAATGGAGACGAAACAATCTGGAAGATGCCCCAGACGTCCACGAACAGTGGTTTTTTGTCATATCTGATGGTTATAGATCGAAAAGATTTCGCGTCTGGTATGCATAATTCTCGAACAGTTAGAATATTTGAAAATCTTGGATTCCACCGAGCAACGAAACTATGGTGAAAGCTGCTGAAATGGAGATCGGATAAAAAATCTTCCACCCAATTTTGTTCTAATAGCTTCGGGTGCTAATGTAATTTATCGTGCGAGTACTTTTACCATGTAAAGATATCATACGATTTTCTTCGATATATTCCGAATAGACCAGAGACCAGGGCCCTGTTTTTTATTCACGACCATTGTGAGGCCAACCAGCGATTTCACGACAGTTTTGACGACAAAAGATGGCCGGTAAAACTGTCGGCCGTCACGACAGGTATAGAACTGTCTTAGGTTCTATAAAACCTCACTGTGCGTATATAGAGGATTTCCCGAGCTCCCCATACGAATTAAGCAATGAAGTTTTAACGCGAGTAAGGTATACATATAACCTATAATCGTACCAAATATGAAGAATAACGACCGTACCGTTCCAAAGATATCGGCGTTTGAATGTTTTACTCACTCCGTGCGTTTGCGTTGGTCGCTGTTCTTTTTCACTCCCTCCATAGTGCGGCGGGGTTTCGGTTGTTCTTTTTGTCTCCCCGGATATCTTCGATTTTCTCCATATTTGGTACGATTATGGGTTATATGTATACCTTACTCGTGTAAAAATTTCAGGACTTAGTTCTTACGGGAAGTGAATTTCCGCATTCGGTACGACATGTCCATAGATGTCTGAGGTCTAAGACAGTTTGGGAGACAAATTTACCCACGTGACTTTACATGTCTCGTGACTATAGCACACCTCAGACCACCCTAAGTCTCTTAGAGCAGTGATAATTACCCGACCCCCTAAACTATCGCGACTATAGTACACTGACAGCAAAAACATGTCGCCCGTAACGATGGTCGTCACTAAAAAACAGGGCCCAGTAACTTTCAGATGTTGAATGATCCAAAAGATACCAGAGAAGTCTGAGCAAGCTGCCGATGATAATGTGGTAATTCCATGATGTTCAAGTGGAAAATGAGAATACCAATGCTAATCAATATCATTAGAAATACATTAAACCGAAACAAGAGGATGGGATCGTTACTAAACCAAGGTAATTTATTGTGTTAATGTCACCACGACCACATGAAATACAAATTGAAATGCCACGCTTTGCATTAGAGGTTGTTTAATTACCTTAGTATGTGGCGCTAATGCAGATTAGAGTCAACCCAAATTCCGCTATAATAGATGGTGGTATGAATAGTTCACATTGAACAATGTCTGCGGGGAATATTTGGGTGAGTGAGCCGATAATAATTACGGCTATGGGAATGACTTTCATCAGGCATCAGATGAGAATGAGAGCTTTATGCGCATAGTCATGTGATACAGTCCTTACCACCAACATGGAACTGAATAAAAATAACAAAATAGATCGGGCGGTTATGTTACTATTTCTGTTCTGTTCGTGTAAAGTGGAATTCATACGCTGGGATTCCTGTACCTCACAGGGTGTTTGTCTGAGACAACTCCTGCTGAGATTCATGTACCTCACAGGGTGTTAGTCTGAGACAAATCCTGCTGAGATTCATGTACCTCACAGGGTGTTTGTCTGAGACAAATCCTGCTGAGATTCATGTACCTCACAGGGTGTTTGTCTGAGACAACTCCTGCTGAGATTCATGTACCTCACAGGGTGTTAGTCTGAGACAAATCCTGCTGAGATTCATGTACCTCACAGGGTGTTTGTCTGAGACAAATCCTGCTGAGATTCATGTACCTAACAGGGTGTTTGTCTGAGACAAATCCTGCTGAGATTCATGTACCTCACAGGGTGTTTGTCTGAGACAACTCCTGCTGAGATTCATGTACCTCACAGGGTGTTAGTCTGAGACAAATCCTGCTGAGATTCATGTACCTCACAGGGTGTGTGTCTGAGACAAATCCTGCTGAGATCCATGTACCTCACAGGGTGTTTGTCTGAGACAAATCCTGCTGAGATCCATGTACCTCACAGGGTGTTTGTCTGAGACAAATCCTGCTGAGATCCATGTACCTCACAGGGTGTTATTCTGAGACAAATCCTGCTGAGATTCATGTACCTCACAGGGTGTTTGTCTGAGACAAATCCTGCTGAGATCCATGTACCTCACAGGGTGTTATTCTGAGACAAATCCTGCTGAGATCCATGTACCTCACAGGGTGTTAGTCTGAGACAAATCCTGCTGAGATCCATGTACCTCACAGGGTGTTATTCTGAGACAAATCCTGCTGAGATTCATGTACCTCACAGGGTGTTCGTCTGAGACAATCCTGCTGAGATTCTGTTTTCGAACACAATGTCCTCGTCTTAATTGTAGGGTTCCATTTCCCTGAGATGTGTTTTTCCCTGCGACATTTACCCCTAAAGGGGACAGAATCCCATGAGGTTTTGAACCCTATGAGGTACATGAATCCCATCGTGTGAATTCCACTTAATGCCTGTTTCCACTGGCCGACGAAGAGGTTGTAGATCATTTGAGTTACCCAGAAAGTCTGTCGGTGGTGCCACTCACTGTGCTCTATATAGAAGGGTAGCAGATTTCACTCAGTGACCAACCTTTCACTCAGTGGTGGGTGGTTCCACATTACATAATATAAGCAGAAAAAGTCGTGGGTCATTTCACGAGCTGGGTCGTTTCCGTTGACCGATTTTAGTTCAGCAGTGTCGAAAGTTCGTCGAGGGTTGCTGACTGTAGATCGGTGACGGGAAATCGGCCAATGGAAACGGGCCTTACGGTTTATTTTCAGCTTTCGTGCGAGTAGAACAGAATTGGTAAAGGCGCTAGTTGGATGCGACCTCACAGGGTGTTTGTCTGAGACAAATCCTGCTGAGATTCATGTACCTCACAGGGTGTTTGTCTGAGACAACTCCTGCTGAGATTCATGTACCTCACAGGGTGTTAGTCTGAGACAAATCCTGCTGAGATTCATGTACCTCACAGGGTGTTTGTCTGAGACAAATCCTGCTGAGATTCATGTACCTCACAGGGTGTTTGTCTGAGACAAATCCTGCTGAGATTCATGTTCCTCACAGGGTGTTTTTCTGAGACAAATCCTGTTAAGATTCATGAACCTCACAGGGTGTTTGTCTAATACAAATCCTGCTGAGATTCATGTACCTCACAGGGTGTTTGTCTGAGACAAATCCTGTTAAGATTCATGAACCTCACAGGGTGTTTGTCTAATACAAATCTTACTGAGATTCTGTACCTCACAGGGTGTGTGTCTGAGACAAATCCTGCTGAGATTCATGTACCTCACAGGATGTTTGTCTAATACAAATCCTGCTGAGATTCATGAACCTCACAGGGTGTTTGTCTAAGACAAATCTTACTGAGATTCTGTGCCTCACAGGGTGTTTGTCTAATACAAATCCTGCTGAGATTCATGTACCTCACAGGGTGTTTGTCTGAGACTAGTCCTGCTGAGATTCATGTACCTCACAAGGTGTTTGTCCGAGACAAATCCTGCTGAGATTCATGTACCTCACAGGGTGTTTGTCTGAGACAAATACTGCTGAGATTCTGTACCCTGTAAAGTGGGATTCACATGATGGGATTCACATACCTTACTGGGTGTTTGTCTGAGACAAATACTGCTGAGATTATGTGCCCTGTAAGGTGGGATTCACATGATGGGATTCACGTACCCGCAAGGTGTTCGTCTGAGACAATCCTGCTGAGATTCTGTATTCGAACACAATCTCCTCATCTTAATAGTAGGGTTCCATTTCCCTGAGATGTGTTTTTCCCTGCGACATTTACCCCTAAAGGGAACAGAATCCCATGAGGTTTTGAACCCTATGAGGTACATGAATCCCATCGTGTGAATTCCACTTAATGCCTGTTTCCACTGGCCGACGAAGAGGGTGTAGATCCTTTGAGTTACCCTGAAAGTCTGTCGGTGGTGCCACTCACTGTGCGTCTATATAGAACGGTAGCAGATTTCACTCAGTGACCAAGCTTTCACTCAGTGGTGGGTGGTGCCACATTGCATAATCTAAGCAGAAAAAAGTCGTGGGTCATTTAACGAGCGGGGTCGTTTCCGTTGACCGATTTTAGTTCAGCAGTGCCAAAAGTCTGTCGGGGGTTCCTGACTGTAGATCGGTGACGGGAAATCGGCCAATGGAAACGGGCCTTACGGTTTATTTTCAGCTTTCGTGCGAGTAGAACAGAATTGGTAAAGGCGCTAGTTGGATGCGACCTTGTATGGCCCTCGCCTGAATGAATAAAATCAATATTGTTCTGCCATCATAAGACTCGGCCGTGAGCAGAACACGCGCGAAGACTCAAGTTGATTATCGATAATTGATCGTAATTATCAATAATTTGATGAAATATTTTTACTCCCATATGAGCCCCTCCCAGATGTCAACATAAAACAAGGATCTAATGTTATTTCCATTTATAATGGAAGAGCGCGGAACACCGGAAGTATTTCAGCAAATGAACAAAAGAGAATATGATGAGAAATTATTAACCAGTGAGCCATTTGTATTTGAAAGTATCAATAATGTATGGATAGACTTAGAGAATGGATTTAATAGTTGTTCTTTAGTATCATCAACTAGAATATGAATCAAGATATATAAATTTGCATGTGTGAACAAATGGAAATTGATTACTTACTGAAACTAATTTCTGGTATTAAAATCAGTTTATCCTAATGCATTGAAAATGTCTCTTCTTAAACTGTCAATATACCAATGTATTCTTGTTCTGTACTTACACTAGATAAGTATCAAAATCAAATCTATGACAGATATGACTGACTACAGTTCATTTAGGTGTGCGCCTCCAACCAAGTACTTTTCTTCCATTAAAGTTCAGAAAGCAACTCTACCTGCTGTGAAACCCTCCTAGCCTAACAGATTAATATTGGTTATGTTCATTATATTTCTATCTATATATGCAAGAAAGAAAATAGGAAAATGTTAAATTGGGTTCTAGAGTACAAAATAAGATACGATCCAAGCAGTACAGACAATCTGGGTGGAGGGTGACAGACACCTAGAGCTGCCCAAGCTGGCAACGGATTAAGCTGACCAGAGCTAACGTAGTGTAGCTCTGGCGGCCAGTGTAGTAGGACTGGAGATTTATTGATTTCATATAGTTTCGACGTTCCTCGTCTCATTAGGCGTATATGGGCCGCCACTTTACACCAAACCGGGAAGCCTCTTTACATCAGGCCATGCTCCTAAGTTACAGAAAATCTCCATAGACTGTGTGCGTACATCACTCAGTACGCTGTATGTCGACATCTAAATGTATATCGTATATCACTCAGCACGCTGTATGTGGACATCTAAATGTATATTGTACATCACTCAGCAAGCTGTATGTCGACATCTAAATGTATATCGTACATCACTCAGCACGCTGTATGTGGACATCTAAATGTATATCGTACATCACTCAGTATGCGGTATGTGGACATCTAAATGTATATCGTACATCACTCAACACGCTCTATGTCGACATCCAAATGCATATATTACCTCACTCAGCACGCTTTATGTGGACATCTCAATGTTTATATTACATCACCCGGCACGCTATCTGTCGACATCTACATGCATATAGTACATCAATCAGCATGCTGTATGTCAACATCTAAATGTATATCGTACATCACACAGCACGCTGTATGTGGTCATCTAAATGCATATATTACATCACGCAGCACACTATATGTCGACATCTAAATGTTTATATTACATCACACAGCACGCTGTATGTCGACATCTAAATGTTTATATTACATCACTCAGCAAGCTGTATGTCGACATCTAAATGTATATCGTACATCACTCAGCACGCTGTATGTGGACATCTAAATGCATATTGTACATCACGCAGCACGCTGTATGTCGACATCTAAATGTATATCGTACATCACTCAGCACGCTATCTGTCGACATCTAAATGCATATATTACATCACGCAGCACGCTGTATGTGGACATCTAAATGTATATCGTACATCACTCAGTATGCGGTATGTGGACATCTAAATGTATATCGTACATCACTCAACACGCTCTATGTCGACATCCAAATGCATATATTACCTCACTCAGCACGCTATATGTGGACATCTCAATGTTTATATTACATCACCCGGCACGCTATCTGTCGACATCTACATGCATATAGTACATCAATCAGCATGCTGTATGTCAACATCTAAATGTATATCGTACATCACACAGCACGCTGTATGTGGTCATCTAAATGCATATATTACATCACGCAGCACGCTATATGTCGACATCTAAATGTTTATATTACATCACACAGCACGCTGTATGTCGACATCTAAATCTTTATATTACATCACGCAGCACGCTGTATGTCGACATCTAAATGCATATCGTACATCACACAGCACGCTGTATGTCGACATCTAAATGTATATATTACATCACACAGCACGCTGTATGTCGACATCTAAATGCATATCGTACATCGCTCAGCACGCTGTATGTCAACATCTAAATGTATATCGTACATCACTCAGCACGCTCTATGTGGACATCTAAATGCATATCGTACATCACGCAGCACGCTGTATGTCGACATCTAAATGTATATCGAACATCACCCGGCACACTGTATGTCGACATCTAAATGTATATCGTACATCACACAGCACACTGTATGTCGACATCTAAATGTATATCGTACATCACTCAGCACGCTGTATGTCGACATCTAAATGTATATCGTACATCACACAGCATGCTCCATGTAGACATCTGAATGTATATCGTACATCACACAGCACGCTGTATGTCGACATCTAAATGCATATCGTACATCACGCAGCACGCTGTATGTGGACATCTAAATGTATATCGTACATCACTCAGCATGCTGTATGTCGACATCTAAATGTATATATTACATCACACAGCACGCTATATGTGGACATCTAAATGTATATCGTACATCACTCAGCACGCTGTATGTAGACATCTAAATGTATATCCTACATCACACAGCACGCTATATGTGGACATCTAAATGCATATCGCACGTACGGAATAACGTACAGCACACAGCAGACCTCATGTGACTTTCATAAGCAGACTGAGTTCTGCAGCTAACGCGCTGATTCGCCGCACACAGAGGCGGGCGTCCACCAACCACGACAAGGCTGCGACAAGAGCCGACAAGAAAGTTCCTATCGGCGCTTGTCGCAGCCTTGTCATGAGAAGTGGGGGGGCTTTACAACAGCGGTGTCGGGGCATGTCGTAGACGTTGCTGGTTCCCGTAAAAAAGGCGTCCATTGTCCCGAAAAACACTCCACGACAAGGCTCCAGTCGTGGCAAAAATCGAACATGTTCCATATTGTTGTAACCATGTCGGAAGCCCCCCGACAGGCCCCTGACAAGGTTCATGTTGCAGCCTTTCGTGGCCTTGGCTACGACAATGGCTTTCCGACAATGTCCACGACAGGCCTACGATTGGAAAGCTTGTCACGCACCTCGCCCTCTTTCAGGCCCCTCCAGGTCTTCGAGGCACCTCGCCCTCTTTGAGGCACCTCCCTGTATTCGAGGCATCTCTCCGTCTTCCAAGCATCTCCCCATCTTTGAGGCACCTCCCGTCTTCGAGGCACTTCCTGGTCTTCGAGGCATCTCCCCGTCTTCCAGGCACTGCCCTGTCTTTGAGGCATCTCCCTGTCTTCAAGGCACCTCCCCATCTTCCAGGCATCTCCCCGTCTTCGAGGCACTTCCTGGTCTTCGAGGCATCTCCCTGTCTTCAAGGCACCTCCCCGTCTTCCAGGCATCTCCCCGTCTTTGAGGCACCTCCTGGTCTTCAAGGTACCTCCCAGTCTTCGAGGCATATCCCTGTATTTAAGGCATCTCCCCTTCTTTAAGGCAGCTGCCCATCTTCGATGCACCTCCCCGTCTTTGAGGCACCGCCTTGTCTTCCAGGCACCTCCCTGTATTTGAGGCATCTCCCCATCTTTGAGGCACCTCCCGTCTTCAAGGCACCTTCTTGTATTTGAGGCATCTCCCCGTCTTCGAGGCACCTCCCAGTCTTTGAGGCATCTCCCCGTCTTCCAGGTATCTCCCCGTCTTCCAGGCATCTCCTCGTCTTTGAGGCATCTCCCCATCTTCGAGGCACCTCCCTGTATTTGAGGCATCTCCCCATCTTCGAGGCATCTCCCTGTCCTCAAGGCACCTCCCTGTATTTTAGGCATCTCCCCATCTTCAAGGCACCTCATCGTCTTCGATGCACCGCCCCGTCTTCCAGGCACCGCCCCGTCTTCCAGGCATCTCCCCGTCTTCGAGGCACCTCCCCATCTTTGAGGCATCTCCCCGTCTTCGAGGCACCACCCCGTCTTCGAGGCACCGCCCCGTCTTCGAGGCACCGCCCCGTCTTTGAGGCACCGCCCTGTCTTCGAGGCACCGCCCCGTCTTTGAGGCACCTCCCGGTCTTTGAGGCACCGCCCCATCTTCGAGGCACCTCGTCCTCTTCGAGGCACCTCGCCCTTTTTGAAGCACCTCCCCGTTGGACGGTGATCTCCTGATGACCTCTGGACGATGCTAAGTGGTTCTGTGCTCGTAGAATCCCGACGAGAAGCCGCCCGCCGCTTGCCGCCTCACGCCCAGACCCACTCCCGGACGATGAGCTTCGTGGGGTGTGATATTTATGAATCTCCGCGGTCACAAAGGCCGAGCCTCCTCTCCCACTCTCTCTCTCAGATTGTCTCTCCGGCGGGAATTCTATTTGGCCCTGACCTTGGTTTGGTCGACAGAGTCCCGGGTTCTATTGTTAGCCGAGATTATTTCTTCTTTTCAGATGTGGAAGATGCTTTTTTTCGTTCTGATTAGGAATATATTGAGGCTGATGAGAATTGGCTGAATATGAATTTCTCATCAGTCAAATCAGAGAAATGAAGAGATTTCTCAGCCACTATTGAGTTCACGCCAGGCTTTATAGGATACGAGGCCGAATTGGAGTGAGACTGGAACGAAGAAAAAATATATATCTATTATCAATAGTATACAAAGCTCCAATCGAAAATGTATGGGGACTCAATAAACCATGACCCATTGTTTATTATCAATAGTATACAAAGCCCCCATTGGAAGTGTATGGGGACTCAATAAACCACGACCCATTGTTTATTATCAATAGTATACAAAGCCCCCTTTGGAAATGTATGGGGACTCAGTAAACCACGACCCATTGTATAAAACCTGTCATATATCATAACTGTGGTATACGGATTCAAAGCTATGATATATGGCCTCAAAACCATGGTATATGGGAAAATAGTCCCTTTGGGCTATAGAGCAAAGAAATAGTCCCTATTGTTATACAATCTAATATGGCAATAACTGGGTTTGATCAATTCGAAAAGATAGATAATAAATACAACAAACGATGGTTATGTGGACAGGCGGCTCTGTAAACCACGACAGGTTGACGTCGTAGTGCCCTCACTAACGCTCGTGTATTACTGTGTCTCAACCTCTCGTGGTTTACGGCCGCCAGTCCACAAAACCATCGATTATTGTATATATCTACACTAGATCAGAGATTTGACGGTATGTATAAAGGGCTGTACTTTATTAAATACCTATTATTATGTAGTATAAGATGTAGGTCGAGTCCCTCACAGAAAATACTGTAAATACCAACCTCTGCTATGGAAGTGGTAGTTGGCTCGTACCACCATACTGTGCCGGTATGGCGACGTACCACCATACTGTGCCGGTATGGCGATGTACCACCATACTTTAAAAACGATTGGTATTTTTTTTCCTTTATTGAGCAGGCCTTTTATTAATCTCTCCACATTATCATACAGTTACAACTTTCAGCTTTGCCAATAGTCGTCAGGTGGTGCTCTAACCCGGAGTTTACACTAGACGACTAAAAACGTGACGACTGTAGATCGTCTAGCCAATAGTCGTCAGGTGGTGCTCTAACCCAGCGTTTACACTAGACGACTAAAACGTGATGACTGTAGATCGTCTAGCCAATAGTCGTCAGGTGGTGCTCTAACCCAGCGTTTACACTAGACGACTAAAACGTGATGCCTGTTGATCGTCTAGCCAATAGTCGTCAGGTGGTGCTCTAACCCTGCGTTTACACTAGATGATTAAAAACGTGACGACTGTAGATTGTCTAGCCAATAGTCGTCAGGTGGTGCTTTAACCCGGCGTTTACACGAGACGACTAAAACGTGATGACTGTAGATCGTCTAGCCAATAGTCGTCAGGTGGTGCTCTAACCCTGCGTTTACACGAGACGACTAAAAACGTGACGACTGTAGGTCCACAGCCAATAGTCGTCAGGCAGTGTTCGATTATGCAATGTATGATTATGTAGTAGTCGTCGACTCGAGAGTTTCCTCAGGCGTTTACACTAGAGAACTAATTTACCATGGATTGAAATAGTCGCCATCATAAAGCCTATAAGACACTGTGCCCCATTCTACCTTTGCCCGACGGATCCGTCGGGTCTGTGACAATCTGTATCAATCGGGTCGATGTACGCACTTCACCGACCCGATTTTATTGCTTTTCCCGACGCGTCGGACATTACTACCATGTCAGATATGACCGACTCTCACCGACCTTAAGATTTCGGTGTACCCACATTCACCGACTGTTCCCGATTCTGAGCAGGCCGTTTAAATAGCAATACTACCGATTACTCAGTCTGATTTACAAAAGCCTTATATCGATTTCGATAGCGGCCTGTGGCTCACCCCGGCTCGGCTCCCGGCGGCTCTCTTTGATCTTATCCCGGGTAATTTACGAGGTTATAAGAGATGAAAGTTTGATCGGGGACAGTCATCATGTCGGTGTATTATAGGTATAAAACACCAAAATTTTATTCCCGACTCCCACCGAGCCGATGATCGGGATGAATCGGGAACAAATTTCGGTATCTTATAGGTTTTAGAGTGTGTCGAATAGTCTTCAGGTGTTGAGAAATGGTGGAATATGATATAATCAGACGATCTGCAGTCAGATGGCGACACACTTGACTTTTTCACCAGACGATTTCTTGCCTTTTACTGCTGAAAGTCGTCAGGTGGTGCAAAATTCAAGAATCGCCGTTTGTAATCGTCTAGTGTAAATGCCGGGTATGTTATTGAAACTTTTTCTGAATAAAATAGATAGAATAATGATAATTATCTAGTGTAAACGCACACTTACAGCCAGTAAGAGATCTCGCAGTAATCGGAGAGATATCGACAGTCACCCTGCAACCATATCTTCCTCAATCGGTTTAATTGTAGACGAATCAAACAACTCGCTTTGGCCTCATTTTACAGGATGTGGATGAGAATATTTACCAGAAATTTGAGGAACACGGAACTGGTCCCCACACTTACTGTGTCTTACATGGATGTAGAATGGAGGAGGATGAGAGAGGACGACTGCAGTGCCATTTTCATGTTCAGGTGCATGTATTTTTATCATGACTTTTACCATTAATCATAAACCCATTGAGATACTGTTGCCGACAACAGGAAGGTCCCTTAATTTATCGGTCCCGATTTCCGAGCTGACACTCTCTGACTCACTCTGACACGATCTTCCGACAAAGAATCGAATGTTTTGAGTTTTTGTCGCAGCATTTGACATACTACAAACACACTCCGACACATTCCGACACGTCTACGACACACTCTGACACGGCTACGACACGGCTACGACACAGCGCTGTGAAGGGGGGCGTCCACCAACCACGACAAGGCTACGACAATGGCTTTCCGACAAGGTCCACGACAGGCCTACGATTGGAAGCTTGTCGGGGGCCTTCCGACAAGGTTACGACAAAATCGAACATGTTCGATTTTTTCCCACGACTGGACCCTTGTCGTGGCATCTCATGGCGTTTCGGGAGCGTGTCGCAGAGGCCTAAGATAGGAATTTTGGTGGAGTGTGCACTTCCCGATACGCCCCTACAACGCTGTCATAAAGCCCCTCTTCTCACGACAAGGCTGCGATTGGAACTTTCATGTCGGCACTTGTCGTAGCCTTGTCGTGGTTGGTGGACGCCCCACTTCATCGTAGCCGCGTCGTAGCCCTTCCGACACATTCAAAAATCATAGAGAATATTCGGAAAAATAGTGCGTTTGGAAAAAATAGAGCGTGCCTAAATGAACTAATATCAGTACGCCACTTGTCCAGAAAAGGTGGATAATGAATATATTATAGACTGGTTTCAGATGAAAGCAGTTTTATGCTCCGAGGAGTTGACCCTGCGCATTATCCTACTCCTAATAAAAAACGCCATGGGCTTAACATGGGATTTGTTTATGTCACGGGTGTGACATAAAGTGTTATTTATGTCACTACTTTCTAATACTAAAAAAAATGTGGAAGCGGGGTAGGATAAAATCTAGACGCGACTCGTTTGAGTTTGAGTTTACTTATGTCACGGATTTTATTGGCTCCTTAATGTCACTCGTCTTCGACCCGTGAAATTACGGACCCAATGAAATGCGTGACATAAGTAAACTCAGGCCCAAACTTGTGACGTCTCTTGATAATATCCTCGCATACGTTTGGATATTACTACGCGTCAACTCTTCAGAGCATACGACCGCTTGTATCTAAAACCAGTCAATATTGTGTATGTATATGGTAATCACCCGGTCTCACTCCTCAATATTAGTCAGCTTCACATAAACCACATACAACTAGCGTATTTGACACAATCACAATTTTTGTTAAATCTACCTCTGGCATTCGCAATAACCTTTTAGTGTGGTTAATTTACGCATATTGCACAATTTATTATTCTAGCGAATAATGTTGAATTGAACAATAATGGGCCAGTCCTGAGGTTCTATTATTCATTTCCTCCATTAATGACTTTTAAAGGTTGCTGCTCGCCGTAAACTGCTCACAAAACTGTTATTTATTGTTATCTTTTTATTTGCATCAACTTATGAAATACAACAGGATTTCAATAACTTTGTTTCCGGAAACAATCAAAATTTGTTGAGCGTAAATGAAGCAAAATCCAAAGCTTTCACATATTGAAAATCAATCACTAACCTGTTGGCTATATGGTTATTTAATATGAGTTGTATTGTTTTACTATCCACCTAATACATAGTATCTATTGAAAACATATGGGCAGTGTGTATCTACATACCCGGAGCATACAGATAGGTTTTATGTTCCGGGTTGCAAAACCCGACACATGTGGAAAAAAGCGCGTATGAAAAAGTACTGCATACCAAAAATGAACTGATATAGGTACCCCCCCCCCCCCCCCCCCTTGTCAGGAAAAGGTGGATAATAAATACGAAATAGACTGGATTCACATAAAAGTGGTCGTATGCTCCTCAGAGTTGACTCTGCACAATATCCTCGCATGCACTCGGATATTACTACGCGTCAACTCTTCGGACCATACGACCGCTTGTATCTGAAACCAGTCAATATTGTGCATATCCTGAGTGTTTATCTCTAGTGTGTCAAGTCATAAAATTCATGTAGTGATGATATTTTCTCTCGAGGCAAACCTGTTCAGTTTACGATTGGGAACACACAGAAAATTGATCATCAACAGAATTGACTGCCATAAATATCAGAAATGCATACATCAAAAGTATGAAACAAATTGTGTATTATCTCACCCCTGGTTTTTTTGTCCCTTAGGCTGAACATTGGGAACTCGTTCTCCATGCCCCTACAAGTATTGCAGTCTGTTCTCCATGGTCTATATCCTGTGTGTCATCCATTCTTTTAGTGTGTACAGGGGTGAGATAAATACAGAAGGCAACTCGTTTTGGCCAATGTCATTGTTCTGCAACTCTTTTGAATGCATACACAATATTGACAAGATACAATCGGCCGTATGCTCCGAGGAGTTGACGCGCAGTAATATCCGAGCGCATGTGAGGTTATTGCGTAGAGTCAACTCCGAGAAGCATACAACTGCTTTTATCTGAAACCAATCTACATTGTATTTATTATCCACCTTTTCTGCACAAGTGACATGTTGATATCAGTTCGTTTTAGTTATGCACTATTTTTCCATACGCACTATTTTCCCGTATGCGCCACCCGGAGCATACAACATATCCGTATGCGCCGGGTATGTCCATACACGCTGCCTATGCTTTTTCTATGGACACTTTGTATTCGGTGGATGATAATACGTGATATTCACTTGGTTGTCACCTCGTTCATATCACTCCACATCTAACTCATGGAGAACGACGAATTTGACCAGAACGTGTTGGTTTCTTCTGTATTACAACCGACACCGTGTCTCCATCCCAGTTGGTATTCAACTAGACCTAACAACATCAGTGGCAATTCTTTTTGAATATTCTCCAAACATTTGCAATATCTCAAAAGAAATCAGCCTAAAAGAGAAACAATTACAAGGCAACGTAAAAACACATGTTGTATTTTTTTTTTTTAATTATTTATTGTCAACATCTGATACGATGGTCAGGTCTTCCTGCTGTACACATATTGTAGATTGAGAATTCTCAAAACAATGCTAGGATGGCTTGTCTGAGACAAATTACCCTCCATTTGTCGCCGACAAACGTACATAAATGTTCCGAAATCGGTAGATGGGCATTGGGCTTCAGTGGTCGCTGGGGCCTGGCCTGATAGACGGCGAATCATCAGGATTGTAAGGCTGCGACAACGGCTTTCCGACAAGGTCCACGACAGCTCTACGATTGGAAACCTTGTCGTAGCCTTGTCGTGGTTGGTGGACCACAGTTCCCGACAAGAGGCTACAACAAGGCCACGACAGGCTGCGACATGAAGCTTGTCGGGGGCCTGTCGGGGGCCTTCCGACAAGGTTATGACAAAATCGAACATGTTCGATTTTGGAGCCGTGTCGTAGCGTGTCGGGAGGTTGTCGCAGAGGTCTACGATAGAATATTTAGGTGGAGCGTGCACTTCCCGACAGGCTGCGACAAGGGGTCACGACAGCTCCCCTCCTCACAACAATGCTTCCACAAGGCACCGATAGGAACTTTCTTGTCGGCGCGTGTCGCAGCCCTGTCGTGGTTGGTGGACGCCCCCTCTAAGTCAATGAGCGGCGGAGAGTCCATCTCCCCAACCACTTCACCTCACCAGGTCCTCACCGCTCCCGTCACCAGAGGCAGCAGGTTGAGGTTCACTCACGGAACGAAGTCGGGTTCTCAGGGTCTGCGGTAATGTGTTGGAGGTGTGTGGGGTCCCTAATGGATAAAGAGGTCTGATGGCCAGGTTACACTGTGCGACTCAGTGGTTTGTTAAAGGTCAGTTCACACTGTGCGATTGAGTGGTTTGTGAAAGGCCAGTTCACACTGTGCGACTGAGTGGTTTGTGAAAGGCCAGTTCACACTGTGCGACTGAGTGGTTTGTGAAAGGCCAGTTCACACTGTGCGACTGAGTGGTTTGTTAAAGGCCAGTTCACACTGTGTGACTGAGTGGCTTGCCAAATGCCAGTTCACACTGTGTGACTGAGTGGTTTGACTCAGACAAGAACCCTGTGAGGTACATGAATCTCAGCAGGATTTGTTTCAGACAAACACCCTGTGAGGTACATGAATCTCAGCAGGATTTGTCTCAGATAAACACCCCGTGAGGTACGTGAATCTCAGCAGGATTTGTCTCAGACAAACACCCTGTGAGGTACAGAATCTCAGCAGGATTTGTATTAGACAAACACCCTGTGAGGTACATGAATCTCAGCAGGAATTGTCTCAGACAAACACCCTGTGAGGTACATGAATCTCAGCAGGATTTGTCTCAGACAAACAACCTTTGAGGTACATGAATCTCAGCAGGATCCGCTCAGACAAACAACCTTTGAGGTACAAGAATCTCAGCAGGTTTTGTCTCAGACAAACACCCTGTGAGGTACATGAGTCTCAGCAGGATTTGTCTCAGACAAACACCCTGTGAGGTACATGAATCTCAGCAGGATTTGTCGCAGACAAACAACCTTTGAGGTACATATTCTTGGGTACATGTACAAGAAGCTTGATCAGCCAAACTTGTTGCACATTCCTGTTCGCAACGCTAGGCTAATTAATGATGGGCCGACTTTCAAAATAGCATTCCCCAAAACAACGGCTTTCAGGAAATCATTGAACTATAGAGGCCCCCTTCTGTGGAATCAGCTACCCTATGAATCTCGATGTGTAAACTCTCATGACAATTTTAAAATCTTCTTGAAGAATAGGTTGAAGGCGTTCATGCCGTAGGCAAGCATCGGTGTGCCATACTCTGATACCCGGTTATCTGCGATAGAAATTCCTACCATTTTGTTCCTGACTTATGCAAACGAGATATTAATGAGCTTTCATCATGTCTAATTCGCTATGCTAGCAATGGAAAAACTGTTGACTGTACATATTGTAAAGTTCTGGTCTATACATCCCTATCGTGGCCATATAATATTGGTTTCTATGAGAAGAAAGTAATCATCTAAATTACCCCTAATTATTGAGGAACAAATTGACTGAATTGGAACAGTCGCCATTTTGGTTAGTAACCTCCTCCCTGATGTTTACAGTACGGCTGCCATGCTTTGAATGGCATATAATACCCCTATTGTCGCTCAGCTCTAGTTCCCAGTCTGCCCACATGAGGGCAGGTCACTCTACCAATGACACTTGGAGTTGTTCAGTGTCATGAGCGGCCTCCTGACATGTGCGACAGACCGGAACAGGCGCTCAACTGGAACGGATTTGGTCTTCCCCTATTGGCTGTTGGTACAACAGCCAATGAGAGTGCAGAGCTCACAGATGCCCAACCTGTCATGTCAACCCCCTGCTAAGGGTATAAAACAAGGATCCCTTCTTGTCAATAAACAGTTAAGTTCTTGACTCATAGTAGTACATAGCACCTCTGTGTTTGAGTTTTTCTCTCTCTTCTTAAGGTCTACTCCTTACGCAAGTAGGTTGTGAGACTTTACAATATGTTACATGTATACTGTAAAACCACTGTGAAACCAAGGATGATGAAATGATTGTAAATATTCTGGTCTTGCATTAAAACCAGCTGCTACTGAGCTGAGCTTTTGCCAGCATAAATAAAAGTCTAAAAAAAATTATTGAGGTAGGGTAGTAGTATATGGAATTGTCGCCCTGTTGCTGGTGTCCCTTCCAAAGAAGTCACTATCTGACCGCATACCATAGTATGGGTTTTGCGAATACATAGATAATGATCAATGGCGCCCGTTCACCACGAGAGGTTGACGCGTAGTAATATGCGAGCATCAACGTTTATTATGACGTTAACCTTGAGTGGTTTACAAAACCATCGTTTGTTGTATTCCTTATCCATCTTTTCCATTGAACCCAACCCAGGATTTGCCATATTAAAGGGTATATCAATGTGGACTATATGCCTTTGCTCCATAGCACAGAGTGACTATTTTTCCGTATACTATGGCTTTGAGGCCACATACCACATATTATAGTCCGTATACCGTGGCGATGAAAATTACAGAGATTTTTTTCAAATAATGGGTACAGTTTACTGAGTTTCTAAACATTGCCATTGGTGCTTTGTATACCATGGATGATAAAAGGGGTTCCACAATATTGCATCATTGGACCACTGCAATGGTAATGTGTGTATTTATGATGTAACATTCAGTCCTAAGACTTAGATATTATCAATAATTATCACACTTGGGTTTCGACGCTGAATTCCTACTAAATATGATGAAGTGAAGCTATCATGTCATTTCGTAATAATCTCATTCCGCATTAACTCCACATTAACTCCTTATATGTCTGTTTTTTTAATTCTACAGCAGCCCACCATTGATCATAAAACCAGCCATAAATTGTCATACACCACACTTAATGACGTATAAAACGTCCATATCTTATCTCTATTACCTCAATAAAAGAACAACACCTCAATTCTCAATTAGAAACTTCTAATTAATTACCCCGGTGAGAATTAAATCACTGGAGGTCTAAGCTTTAGGGTTCTCACTTCCAGAGCTCCCTGAGGCTACTAAAACTATAAAACCCGCGATGCAGGAAAAGACAGAGCAAAGCCTGTGTCTCTGAGGCTGGTTTTTATCGATCTCTTTCCTCGTCGACACGTTTTTCCCACATTGTGTTTTTCACGCTCCCATCCCAAGCTCGTTCACCCTCCGTTTATGCTGTGTGAACCGCAACCACACTCTCCCAGCAGATCCCTCCTGGCACTAGTGTTAATCTCTCACTCTCCCAGCAGAGATCCTGCGCTCTATTTCCTGCAGTCGCTTGTATCTGTGCCCCAACCCGCCTGTTTGGGCTCAAATCTGGCCCCAGTTTTTTGGAATATCCTAATTCTGAGAGCTTTCGGGGCTATTATGTGTTCTACTTGTAAATAGAGATGAACGTATTTATATGGTAAATAAAATATTCTCATTTCTATTATTATTTATTTCAAACCAGACACAGTCTCTGGGATTACTTTCCTCAGTGGAAAGCAACTCATGTGTTGTAGGGCTTTGTTTTGTCAACAATGCTCATGTGTTTCTCTGAAGGGGCAGTCTAATCAACTGTGGATTCCCATTATAAAATGGTTTAAGAATAAAAAAGAAACAACTGTTTGCTGGTCTCCCCTGTCTTTAGTGGATACCCGGGAACAGGCTTTGGGTTGAGGCAGAGATTAAGCCAGTGCTAATGTCGCGTAAGTTCTGGGGGGAGAGTGCTAATCTCTGCCTCGACGCAATGATGTCATACGCTGGTTCTCAGAGGATCCACTAAGGACAGAGGGAACCAGCCTAAATTTCTGATTCAAAACAAGGCAACTGTTAAAAGTTATGAAACTCAGACAACTCATGTATTATTAGTTGGGAATTATAGGAATTGTTAAATGAGCTCCACAGATAATCCAGCTGTCTTTTCTTTTTCAGCTCTAAATCTCTTTGTGATATGAATCCACATTTGATTAGACTGCCCCTTCAAGTGAGCATATGTGTAATGTTAACAAACAAAACCTTGCAACACATGAGATGCTTTCGACTAAAGAAAGTAATCCCTGTGACTATGTCTGATTTGATATAACAAATGACAGAAATAAGTGTATATCATTTACCATTCCATATGTTCATCTCTATTTACAAGTAAACCACAAAATATTCCCCCAAAGCGCTAAGAATTTAGGATATTTGAAAAAGATTTTAGCCCGAACAGGCAGGGATATTATAGAGGAAACGCATGAAAGTTTAGGGTCAGAGCTCGTATCCCATCGAGTTTGAATCGCGTAGTAATTCACAAGGCAAAGCCGCGTGAATTATGTAGCGAATCAAACTCGATGGAATTTAGCTTTGACCCTAAACTTGAATGGGTTTCTGAATTTATTTCACCCTTCACATTGACTAATGGGCTAACATTTGCGACATAATCCCCCATTGGATATTTCTCCTAAATATCTCATGGGCGTTAGATACGAGTTCCCAATGTTAAGTCTATGGAGAAAAAATATCTGGGGTGAGATAAAAGCGGCGACAGGAGTGCAGGGTCTCTGCTTGGAGAGTGCCGCAACCAGTCCTGTCCGCTAGGTACCAGCGAAAGCCTCCTTAACGCACAAGGCTCTGCCACTCGCTGGTTCTCGGTGAGGTGCGTAGTTTTATTGTCTTGGAGGGAAGGTCCATGGACCCGCTCGGAGAGTGGCTGCCGGAGTTTAATTGATCGTCTGTTTTGTTCCCGATGATGGATGCCGCCATCAATGTGTTTTTTTAACTCCCTAGATTCGACGAGACGCTAGCACGTGGCGAGTATTTCTAT
The DNA here is from genome assembly GCA_950022655.1 of Alentia gelatinosa. Classification (NCBI taxonomy): domain Eukaryota; kingdom Metazoa; phylum Annelida; class Polychaeta; order Phyllodocida; family Polynoidae; genus Alentia; species Alentia gelatinosa. The sequence goes on along the minus strand of OX465584.1, from coordinate 67,836,849 downwards.
CGGACTTTGGTGAGTGTTTTTGTTTGGGTGTGGGAGTGTGTGCGCCTGACAGTTCGCGATGGTTAATCAGTGGCGTTTGTGATCCATCTTAACCCTACAATCTCGCGCTGGGTTCGTTTTTGTTGTTAAGCTTCGTTTCAGTCATTGTGGTGACTATAAAAGAAGCGTCTTTGGAAAAGCAGACGATAGATACAGTGTTCCTGTTTGCGGTACGTCACACGTGAGGGATGGAGACAAAAACTGTAGATTACAAAATGCTGTCAGAGAGGACTTTTTACACTATGAGCCTTTCTCAGGATGCTTATTTAAAACACTGTCTCCTGTCACTTGTGTCTTCCTTTTAGTTTTTATTTCTCTATTTTATTCAGTAGATTAGGATTGTACAGTTCCTTAATTAGTATGATTAATAGGCCATTATCCATATACCCCTTAACTACAGTGATCATGGTTTAGCTGATATAAAGGCCCGTAAAATGAGAAGCATTTTGTGTTCTACATGTAAATAGAGATGCACATATTTATATGGTAAATAATATACCCTCATTTCTATTATTTGTTCTGCCAAATCAGCCATAGTCTCTGGGATTAGTTTCTTCAGTGGGAAGCACCTCATGAGAAACACGATTTTGTTTGTCAACATAACACATGTGCTTACTCGAAGGGGTTGTCTAATGAACTGTGGATTCACATTATAAAGTGGTTTGAAGCTGAAAAAGAAACAGCTGGATTGTCTCTGAAGCTCATTTTAACAATTCCCATATTTCCCAACTCACAATATATGATTTGTTTGAGTTTCATGACTTTTGACATTTTCCCTGTTTTGAATCTTAACTGTTAGCTGCTCTCCCATGTCTTTAGTGGATAACTGGGAAACCAGGGGCCGAGTTTAGTAAGCACTAATACTGCAAAAGAACAGCTTGGAGAGTGATTTGCCGAATCATAGGTTGGCTCTAGGCTGGAAAGAACCAGAGGTCTTTTTACCCACACCAAGACACAAATACACGAAATATGGTGAACAAGAGTTTATTCACCATAACATGATCTTTCTGATTGTTCCCTAGCCAAAGTAATTAAGTCACAGGGGGGTCAGATACAATCAACTGAAGTTGAATAACCTTGACCCTATTACTGATAGAGTAAGAGAAGTCCGCACTCTTTGGTGAGAACCCAGGTCTGCTCCTCTCTCGAGAAGCACGACAAGTGATCTGCCGGCCTAGCTGCAACCCTGACTATATGTACTTAGAGAATACTGTCTTAGGCTACGTGGACGTTGTTTTATACGCGGTCCTAGGTCCAGTTTTACGTCCTGAGCTCGTAGAGCGAAGGACGTAAAACTGGACCTAGGACCAAGTATAAAACAACGTCAATCGAAGCCTAGACTGTATTCTTTTTATTATATACCCTCAAATCGTTAGAATTAGTTAAATATTTACCTAATCGCCATTATCAAAGTAGTTGGGCACAGCATCGTGTACTCGAATCGTGGTTTTCACAACAACGTCGCTCTTGTGCCTGGAGTTTGTGACATCATCAGCTTGTCGATCTCCATACACATTCTTTGTCTTATTCTATTAAGGGCAAAGCATATGCTGGGCGAGTGAGCCGTATTTAGCTTGTTGCCGACTGTTCTACTATAGGAAAGATTGAGATCTGTCCACAACCAACGCATTGTTATCACACTGCCTCGCTCGAGTCACTAACTGAATGTTTGCGGACAACAAACCGGAGCGATGCAGTGCCGTAAAATCAGGCCGAGGACCACGTACAAAACAACGTCCATCGAAGCCTAGACTGTATTCTTTTTATTATATACCCTCAAATCCTTAGAATTAGTTAATTATTTACCTAAACGCCATTGTCAAAGTCGGCGGGCACAGCATCGTGTACTCATACTGTGGTTTTCGGCTATGACGTTGCTCTTTAACTAAAAGCAAGCCTGGAGCGTTTGACATCATCAACTTGTCGATCTCCATACACATTCTTTGTCTTACTTCATTAAGGGTAAGGACAAAGCATATGCTGGGCGAGTGAGTCGTATATAACTTGTTGCCGACTGTTCTTTAACGAGAAAGTTTGAGATCTGCCTATAACCAGCGCATTGTTATGGACAACAAGCCAGAGCGGTGCAGTGTCTCCCGTTGTCGCTAAGTTTGTGACGTCAACGGTTTGTTTTCATATTGTGAGCTGACTGTGTCAACCGTGTCTGGCACTATGGCAAGCCTATTTTATTTATATTTCTAACCTCATATTTCGATGTTTCATATCTATTATGTATTTATGAACCACATTCACAGGTTTTAATTATGTATATTTACAGTCGATACTTCAACGATGCCATACATATTTTTTCGCTGGTTCGTATGTGAAATATACGATCGGGAACAAGTTAACTGCTTCCTGTTTCGCGCACCCGGTGCCCGTACACTGAATTTCGTGCACATACATATAATATCTAAATAATACTTATATACAGTATAGGCGTCAGTTTCGTGCACGGGTATATAATAAAGCCAGGTTACGTAAAAAAGCCGACCCGTAGCACCAGCATGCATGGGTGCGGCTCTATTCCTCACAGCCATTGGCAGACATGACACATCCTCTACCGAGAAAGACCCAAACCACGACTGGATCCTGACATGTCTGTCCAATAAACTAAAAAAAAAATCCGACGATATGAGGCCGAACCAACACGCTAGCACATAGCTGAGTTTCGGAGACGCATCCGACGGCAGAATTTGATACACAAATTAGGAGTATCTGTTTTGTTTGATTCTATTCATCGAAATATTTTTCCTGGAAGTGTAAGTACTAGACCTCACGTAGAAAGCCTGTTTCCATTGGCCGATTATTCTGCACAACAAAATAACATAACAAAGATAACTATATCTTAACCCTTTAAGGGGGAATGATGCCTTGAGGTGTCATTTCTCAAAAATCTACAAAATCGTTTTTAACAAAAAATAATGGAGGAACATTAATGAAATTTTCACAGAATATATGTATAACACCATTATTAGTATTTCTATCCAACAGAAATAAAATATTTAGGATTATATACAATATCACGTGATTAAACAACTGAATTGTAGGTTTTAGCGACTCTGTGCCCTTCCCCTAGCGGTATAAAGTGCCACCAGCACCCGTCCTCAAAGAGGTAGCTTGGCCACAGGCACCCGTCTTTAAAGGGCTAAGTGGAGGACAAAGTAAACATTGAAATGACATGAATATGGACATCATTCCTCAATTGGCTTCGCAAAATAAATCCTTCTGATTAGACTCACTTTGGTTCCTATCAAATATATCTGATTTTAAGGAATCTGTATTTAAATACCCCAAAACGTATTCAGATCACAATTATAGCTAATAAGTTTTAAGAATCATAGGACACCGTCCTTGAGAATTGAAAAAAATATATTTCCCAATACTTTTTCTATATAAATAAGTGAAAATAGTTATATTCCACCAATTTGGTTTTGTCAAAGCATATGAAACATTATATTTCAGTGATATAGTTTTAGACTCAGTCATACAGAATCAGTTTGAACTGAAAATCGGCCATATTTGTAAATCAAAAGGTGGCGCCACTGTGAATTGTAGGATATGCCATAAAACGGAATATGCACGTGATTTAGGAGTACCTTCAGAAAGTATCTAGGGAATGGATTTTTTCTTTTTTGTTTGTTCAATTTCTTTATTTCTGTCGTGATATAGGTTTCCATTGCAGTTTGGTACATATGTGTATACTAACATAACTAGTTGGTTATGACAGCAAATAAAGGGGCCATTATAGCGTCAGCTTATGGAAAAGCTGGTTTCCTTCCCATTGCCCAGTCCAAATGATCCAAAATAGATCACTCGTTTAGCACAACCCTGGCCATACACCACATAAATACAGTACATTTTTCAGCTAGGACAGATCGAGAATCACTGCATCATTATCAACGATTGCTCATCCACGACTAGGGTATAGTACTAGTTGAGAATATAACTATGATTTAGTGACTAACACTATCAGAACACTGGGTCATCACTTCTTGTAACATACACTAGTAGGCAAACATATATCCATGTCATCAGCTAACATACATCTTTAGATTATTCCAATCAGGATGTGGTTATCCAGGCATATGCATAATACACAGATATGACAGATAAGAGTGGCATCGTAATTAATATAGGTCATATTTTTACTCACATCGACATCCACATGGGGCAAGATGGCGAGAAGCGAAACCCTCGAAGTGGAGGAATCGGAGAAGTAGAAGGAAGACGGTGAGAACTAGCGCGAGGGTTTCACCTAGATGGCGCTACGATAGGCGGCGTGACGTGAAGTAATGACAGGAGACGCCTCGAGATGCCGCCACTGTGCTTCCCTTCAGGAGAGTGCCCGTTTTCAGGTCTTCATAGTTTGTCTACAATGATAAGTGTTGTCAGAATAAGGGGAAGGGAGGCCCAGTTAACGATATCTTAAAACTAGCGTATGGGGCAGATTTTACCCGAAGCAGAGTACACTACGGGTATAGTGCGCCCGAACATTCACCACGTCTCAGTGAGCCCGAACACTGTTTATACTGCACCCCTAAGCGTATAACATTAAGGGGTAACTATGTTCCGGTGAGCAAATATTCAACGCTACGAGGTAAGGCTCGGAAAAATTACTACCAAAGGCGTCAGCCGCGGGCAGTAATTTTTCCGAGCCTTACCGAGTAACTTTCACCTTTGCTTACCGGTACTTGGTTTCCCTATTCCTATATAGCTTCAAATATCGATAAAAATGGTTATTTCTTTACCTATGATAGCCCCAAGAAAATGGCCACCCTTATTGAGTAACTGCAAAAGCTATGTTTTCGTCCCGGCGCTCTTTATATCAAGAGGTCAGCCCGGGACGAGGAAAAGTTAGCCCGGGACGAAAACTTCAGCCCGGGACGAAAAAGTCACCCTCTTCTACATAACTCATAATTACTGCACCCCCAGCAGCGGTATGTAACTATAGAGTGTTTGGAAATGGGTATATAGGAATTAGAGTTACACTACGGGTTCAGTATGCCCGAACATCTAATACATCTCAGTGAGCCCGAACACTGTTTATACTGCACCCCTAGGCATATAACAATAACGAGATCAGTCCCTCCTTGTATGGAGAACTTTGGAGGGGAGAGGATCTCACTGCGGTCATCACTCGTTCAAATTATAGTCCCTCATCTCAAGAGAACCTAATTATGAGTTCAGGTTTCAGACGAGAGGGGTATTTATTAGAGCGTGCTTGCACTCGCTAAATACATCATCTAGAGCTTAGAGTCAGGGTTAGAGTGGTCACATTGAACTTTCAGTGTGCTTCCAAAAAATTATCCCTTTACTATCTGCATGCTGTTCACTGTGGTAGTGAGAACAGAGCAGGGATCCAGTGTCTCAGGGTCTTAGAGGTGTGCCCAGCTGACCATGAACAATCACTCAAGACTGATATACCTCATTGACCCACTGTTGCTTGATATGTTTTGATCCTAGACTCAGGCAGTTAGAGAAATGACAAGTTGACTGGGTGCAGGTTGGTTACAGAAAACTATCCATAGGCTAAATGTAACTCAAACCTTTTAATTGTTATTCATTTATAATAGCACGCTCATTCATCTGTGATGAACATACTTTTTGTTCCTAGTTTATATCAAGGTGCAGAATCCTCTCATAATGTGACGGGTTAATGTCAGTGTCTGACAGCTGGGGTTAGGCATGATACTGTCAGGTGTCAAGGTGGTTTTACTGATTTAGGTTCTCACTGCTTCATTGTAGAAGGAGCGGCACAGAATTTAAAGGCATATCCTACAATTCAAAGTGGCGCCACCTGGTGATTTTTAGATAATGTCAATTATTAGTCAAAACTGGTTTCTTGGGATTCACTCTAATTGTTCAAGATGAAATCTAACATTTTGTCCAGTTTATCCAATCTTAATAGGTAAAGTAGGCCAATTTACATTTGCTTGATTTACATAGGAAATGTACTGAGAAATATGGTTTTCTTCAATTCTTTAAAAAACAAGGAGGGTGACCTATGGTTTTTAAAACCTAAATAAGTAGTACAAGATATGTACTAAATTCTGTGAAAGTTTGAGGAAAATGACATGGGTTTTACTATTTGAAAAAAAAACTTTAAGAATTTCTATATATCCTAATATAAAATTATCATAACATTGATCTATAACTCAAAAACTAGCACGGTGACCCCTGATTTTTAAGATAGATATGTGTTCTACTAAACTTATAGATCATTATATTAAATTTTCAGAAAATTGACATGGGTTTTAATTTTCAGGTCAAATTGTCCGATTTGCCTTTAATTCACAATTAAGAACATCTTCAACTGTTGACAATTGTGTTTCACTAAGTGCCGTGTGACGTGTTTCCATTGTGAGTGGACCTTTCCTGATTCTAATAATGAGCTCGATCCGTATTTAGAATTAATTACTACCGACAACCTCATCTCAGATCCGTTTGTCTGATTGAGAAGCTCATTGGTCTGTGAATGTCCTCATAGTTCTAATGAGATAAATTATATCTCAGTGAAGTGACATCCCTTGAAGGAAGGATGGTACTTATGGATTGATTATGGTTACCAATGGTATTCTACTGAACCAATTTGAAGGCATCTCTGACAATTTAACTTGAAAACTAAAAGCCAAGTCAGTTTCCTGGAAATTTAGTATGATAATCTCCATGTGTTATAGAATACTGTTAATTCAAAAAAATGGCGATCGCCCTGCCAGTGCTAATCTTGTAAAAGAATATATATAGAAATTCTAGAAAGTTGTGGACTCCATATTTGAGTTGTTTTTGTTTTTGGGGTTTTTTTTCCAAAGCATTCTTTATTTCATGTAAATAAAACATATTCGTTCACATGCAAAAATTGAACAATAATTTGGTGTAGTTACGTTAAAATTCATAGGTCAACGTCCTTGTTTTTGAAAGAACTGAAGAAAACCCGTATTTTTCAGGATCACGCTGCGGTACCCGCGGAATGCCTGTAAATATCATGATGCGTAGTTTTTTTGTGTTTTTTTGTGTGTTTTTTCATTCATTTATTCATACTGTAACCTTCTTAGGCTCAAGACCTGTCTTCCTTTAGGCCAGTGTATACAGATTGTAGCATTCTAGCTAACATCGAGATTTCCAGGTAGGTATCCGTTGTAGAACTAAAACAGCTATGATAGGATCATAGTATGGTTAGTACTTTTTGGCTTACTGCCATTAGCTAGTGGGTGTAAGTAGGGCATTTCCTTTCTCTCTTCAAAAAGTTGACTCGCATACGTTCCTCGCATATTCTCGCATGCGCTCGGATATTACTACGCGTCAACTCATCGGAGCATACGGCCGCTTGTATCTGAAACCAGTCCATATTGTGTGTATATATATATATATATATATATATATATATATATATATATATATATATATGTGTGTGTGTGTGTGTGTGTGTGTGTGTGTGTGTGTGTGTGTGTGTGTGTGTGTGTGTGTACGTGTTTATTTGTATATGCCAAAAGCTTTTGAAGCTGGATTAGATTGATTATATATCAGTCCACCTCTAAAGAACATCGACCTACTTTAACGGAGACAGTGGGGGGGGGGGGGGGGGGGTGCAGTACACGTTATAAGCACCTTAATTAATTAACAGCTAATAACGGTCTAATGTCAATGTGCGATCTACGGCCTGCCCCCTGGTGTGTAAACGATGCATCTCAAGTTACTGATTAGATTGGCAACCTACCCCTGTATACGATATAAAGGTTGGTTGTGTTAAATCTCACACGGTATCAGTCGGGGTGCGCCTCAAACCAAGTAGTTTTGTTTTATGTAGGCTCTAAAAGCAAAAATACTTGATAAGAAATATCCATAGGTTAACAGATTGATAACGAAATCTAGCTTTATGGTGGTTTTATTCTAAAAAGAAACAAAAAATGAAATAACAAAATGATAAATTGGCTTCGAGGTTATGACTAAACACACTCTCCAAGCAGTACGAAAGATCTGGTATGAGAGTAACAAACAGGTTCCGCTACTGGGTCAAGGAGGCCGCTTATTTAACCCGGACAGAGCTAATTTTGTGTAACTCTGGTTGCCAGTGTAATTGCTAATTAGCTAGATTGGTTGTACACTGGCCGCCAGAGCTATATTACGTTAGCTCTGGTCTGGTTAAATCTGTGGCACCTTGACCCACAAGCTGTAAGTGTCTATTACTCTCCCAGCAGATGTTTCATGCGAGCTGGACCTATGCTTGGAGAGTGATATTTCTCACTCTTGAAGCCATTATTACATATTCTCATTTCCCTTTGTGTGTATTGTGAATAAAATACCCTACAAAGGTAGACTTATCAATTTGGTGAGCTGTGAATATTTCCTGTTTGCATTTCTGCTCTCAGAACTCACATATGATAAAACAAAACTTGGTCTGAGAGTGAGAAACAGTAGGCATGGCTTGGGTTTAACCAAACCAACCTCTGAGTTGGGACAGAGTGGAGACAGAGGTGGTGATCAATCTAGAAGTTGGGACAGAATGGAGACAGAGGTGGTGGCCACCTCTGTCTCCACTCTGTTCTCACTAAGAGGCTGGTATAGATTGGCCGCCACCTCTGTCTCCACTCTGTTCTGACTGAGAGGTTGGTATAGATTGGCCGCCACATCTGTCTCCACTCTGTTCTGACTTAGAGGTTGGTATATATTGGTCACCACCTCTGTCCCCACTCTGTTCAGACTTAAAGGTAGGTATAGATTGGCCGCCACCTCTGTCTCCACTCTGTTCTGACTGAGAGGCTGGTATATATTGGCTGCCACCTCTGTCTCCACTCTGTTCTTACTAAGAGGTTGGTATAGATTGGCCGCCACCTCTGTCTCCACTCTGTTCTGACTAAGAGGTTGGTATAGATTGGCCGCCACCTCTGTCTCCACTCTGTTCTGACTAAGAGGTTGGTATAGATTGGCCGCCACCTCTGTCTCCACTCTGTTCTTACTAAGAGGTTGGTATAGATTCGCCACCACCTCTGTCTCCACTCTGTTCTGACTAAGAGGTTGGTATAGATTGGCCGCTACCTCTGTCTCCACTCTGTTCTGACTAAGAGTTGGGTATAGATTGGCCGCCACCTCTGTCTCCACTCTGTTCTGACTTAGAGGTGGGTATAGATTGGCCGCCACCTCTGTCTCCACTCTGTTCAGACTAAGAGGTTGGTATAGATTGGTCACCACCTCTGTCTCCACTCTGTTCTTACTAAGAGGTTGGTCCGGTTCGATCCTACAAGGTATTTGCGGTTTGGGCCTCAAACTAGGTCATTTTGTTCTATGTAAGCTCTAAAAACAGAAATACTTATCAAGAAAAATTCATAGCATACAAATGGGGCCTATCTTTATGTATAGTTTATCTTTAAAACACACACAAAAGGAAATAAGAACCTGTGAAAGTCATTTCGAGAGTATGACATAAAACACTCTCCAATCACGACAAAAGATCTGCAGGGAGAGTGCCAGACACTTACAGCCACTAGCTCAAGGCTACCACGGATCTAACCCGACCAGAGCTTACGTATAGTGTAGCTCTGGCGGCCAGTGTACGTATTAGGCACCAGACTACCGGCCACCCCTCTAATTGGACGAGTCCATTGCTCACCTGGGACCCCGGCGTTTCTACCTGGGTAGGCAGGTAGGTAGGTGGGTGGGTGGGTAGGTAGGATACAGGGGACAGGTGACAGTAAGGCACATCACCACCCACTACCATGCTGCTCACAGGTAGGTCGTGTATTGTCTATCTTTACCTTGCTGTATACATTGAGCTGCTCGCACGATCTGCTCACTTCCATGTCGTACTCAACCCTCAGTTGCTTCTGCAGGCATTCCGTAAACACAGAACGTAAACTCCCACAGGACGGCAACCTCAGATGACCTGCATCTCCCCGGGGGGAATTCCTACCTACCACTGCTCCTTGTAGGAGGAATCAATCGATCACTGATCAATAGAGCACTGCTCCCACGTGCAGGTGTTTCAGGGAGTCTCTAATCCTCGGGGGTTAATAGCGGGGTGTATAAATAATGCCTGGTAGCAGGGGGAGTGCCGAGTGAGCAGCACCTGAGCGTTAAGACCCGTCAGATCTCTACCTGCGTCCGCCGTCTACCTGTTGGGGGATGACGACCCTTCTTAGAACGACACTGAGGATGCTGCTCATTATAACAACAACATATAGTTTTTGTAGAATTTACTATAAACCCATGCCGTATATACTGTAAATACGCACCGTTTTAGCATATGACGTAAAAATTCTGTACGGACCACTGGTCATATACATTTATTAAAATTTTGGTTGTTAAGAAAAATGAAATTGATTTTTTTTTTTAATTTCGGGTATATAGTAAATATATAACGTCCAACCATGCTTGTACAAGTCACAGAACTCGATGATAATTTACGGAACTCGTCGTAAACGCCTCGGTCCGTACATACCGTAAATCAGCATCTCGTTCTGTGACTTGTACAGCATGGTCAGGACGTTCTATATAAGTACCTAATACAGGTGTTGCCGTTCAGCGCCGCCTAACGGCACGCTGTCTAGTTACGCGGCCGCTCGGACTAACACGGCCGAGTCCGGCAGTATTCATAAAGAAAAACACAGCAATCACACCTAATGTGTGAATGGTGGGTGTGATTGCAGGAGTGTTGTGGTAATTTTTTGCATTCACCCTCTCTGTCGTGGATAACAGCGTTTGAAAAAAAAAATTTAGCGGTAGGGAGAAGTCAACCTCTACGTCTCTCCTACATGATTGCAGGAGTGTTGTTTTTTGACAGATTAGAATGCTGGAACAAACTAGGGTATTGTATTAACGAGTCTGGGCTGTCTAAACTTGATAGTTGATAATTATCTTGGTTTGAACATGGAAAAAGATAAGCATGTTACAGCTAGACCTGCCAATGTATTACTGTAGATCCAGTTTGGGTGTTCCTGTGTTATGTAAGCTATATCTAAAGTATCATTGAGGTGATATGCATGTAGGATACATCAAATTAGAGCAGGAATACCATAACATACGATGAAATCATATTTATGTCTCTGACAATGAGATACATGGGTCTTATGAACGTATTACGCTCATATACTGATAGATCCAATGCTAAAGAATACATTGCCAGGGGCTTGTTTGGCTGCAGGCATTGCGTAACCAACTAGATAAGGTGCGACACCGCCCTGTGGAAAAAGGCCTACACAATAATGACTGGTTTTGTGTATGAATAGCCGTATTCTCCAAGTAGTTGACGCGTAGTAATATCCGAGCGATTAGCAAGGATATTACGTCGTGAACTACGAGGAGATTACGGTTACTCGTATGCAAAACCAGTCGTTATTGTATTTATTACCTACCTACAAGTTAATAACAAATCTATTGCAATTACATTGTAGATATTTTCTGCAAGACATTTAGTTCCAGACACCACAGCATTGTCAAGTGTGGCAGTAATTCGGTGTAGACTTACACCAATAATATAGTTCGCCATTAAGCTGTACTTTTAGCATGCAAAGTGTGTTATGACAGTGATTTCTGATGGTAAATGAGATTATTGTGATTGATTCTAAATAATCAACATTGAAAGAACATTCAAGAAACTTATTTCGAAGTACATGATGATTCGACCACATTGTACAGTAATTGTAAATTACATATAATTTACTGCCGGGCTGCTTTTGTCAACGTCTAATCGAACATACTTTTGTAACAGGTAACACTGCGGTGGTTGATCGAACATTTTATGTTAATTACTTTTCTGGTCACATGACCAGCTGACGCCTCTACTAGCGTCATTCCTGCTATTGCATTCACTGTCGATGCACGGGAATTTTTTCATTACTGCTCTGCTCAAATTTTTACTACCGTTTTCGGTTTTTACCAACACATTTACACTACCTTTTAACGAGCACAAGATGCCCAGACGGAAGCAGGCTATTTCTCCGAAAAAACGTAGTCAAACCCGGAAAAAGAACCAGGAGAACCCGGCAAACATGTCAGACCAAGATGGCGACCACGATGGCGTCCCTGGGTCGCCGGCGTCCTCCTCGAGCTCCGGACCATTGGCAAGAAGAAATGCGGCAGAAATTCAAGATGTTGCCGGAAGGGTTGACGCGATCGACGGCAGGCTGGAAAGCATTACATCGATGTTATCGCAGCTTGTCCGGAATTCTAATACCCATGACGCTTCTAACAAGGCGCCAGGGCAGCCCGACCGGCACGCGGGAAACGACGCACGCCGCTCATCCAGCCGTGACCACGAACACCGCTCGGGCTTGTATAACCACCCTCACCACCCTGCCCGCCTACCGACGCCAGTACTCCCAGAGAGGATGTCGGACCTGGATCTACAGGGGGATGCTGCGGACCGGGTGGCCCAGGCTGTCCGGGCCGCTCTTCAACCGGACATCAAAGGTAACTGCACGATGCCCCACCATTTTATATTTAGGGGCCCTAAGAGAACTAAGACGGGAGTGGATGATTTAACCATCCCGGAGTACGCCTATGGGTTCCTGCAATTAGTGAAGATTGCCCCGGACGAGGAGACCCGGGAGGCCATGGGGGCCCACCTGGAGGCCATCTTGGACGACGCCAGGGTTTTCCCGTGGGCCAATGTCCGGTGTTTTTCCGAGGAGGTGTGCGACAGGGTCGCAAACGGAAGGATCACGTGGTTAAATTCTTATGAAATTGACCGACTGCAAACACGGCTGGCTCACGTGCCAGGCGGCCAAGCGACGACAGCCCCAAAGACAAAGGAAGCAGCCAGACCGGGACAAACCGCCATGGACTTACCGCATCACGTGGCTAGGGCCCGCCCCGGGCCGCCATGTCAGCCATACCAGCGAGACGAATGCCCGGAAGCTACCCATCACGTGCAAGGAGGCATACGGAAGCTGCACATATGCGTATCATGTCTCCATAACAAGGCAGCAACCTTCCCGCACCCGCAAATCAACTGCCGGTCCGGACAAAAGGCCCCCGCTGCTCCGGGGTTTGGAAAGTAAAGAACCGGAACACAAAAAGGTACAGAACCCGTGTATTTTATAACTCTACCAGGTCGGGCGCGCTTTCACGCGACGCGGGCACTGCACATGTATGTTTCAACCGCCGCCCTGATTTGTGTACACGGTTCTGTTCTCCGCGTGCCGGCCAACGCCATGTGCTCTCGACAAACATAAACAGTGCGAGTCACGTGCAGACTGGTCACGTGGTGGGCGACTACCATAACAAAAACAAACCCACACGTGGTCGCACCCCGGCACGCGTTCTACCTCTTACTGACTATGGCAGTGTATCTTTGGGACGTATTGTTGAACCTGAAAATGATCGTGATGTTTCTTTTTCTTTTTCACGTGTTTGTTCTACTGTACCAGATGATTCTGACCATGTTGTTTCTCATGTTCCTGACATTTGTGATCGATCTGTTCCTCATGTTCTCATGACCGTGGCCGGTCCAGCTGGCCCCTCCATGCCGTGCCACCCCACACGGGACGCGCCCTTAGACCGATGGCTGGAGGGAATTGTGCCTAAACTGGACATTGGTATCGGCTCCCTACGGGAGGAATACCCCGACCCTGGAGAGGCGGTCGGTGCACCGATACCCCCGGTCCATGTTTTTTCAAATGTTTTCACAACAACAGAATGTGCTGAGGGTGCCTATTACACCCCCGCTTTCGCCCCCAACGACTTGGAGGGCACCGTGGAGGCATTGATTCGCGATACAGAACTTTCACCAATTGCTACAAGTACTCCACGGAGAACCATCACTCACGTCTCAGTCGAAATGAACGACCAGACGGACTCTCGCGTAACTGGACCGGCTGCTGGAGGCGCCCGGGCCGTCCCAATCAGCCCTAAGAAGTACATGGAATTGGTGCTCAGGGCCTGGCCGCACCCCTCAGCAGCCGCCGCCCGGAACGCCCCGGATCATATAAGTATTTATCGGGAGGTACGCCGCTCTGGAGTCCCAAATTACTTGGGGGCCCGGATACCGATTCCCTCAAATATGAACTGTGACGCCTGGAGTGATGCTTTGACCGGATATCACGACCGAGGCATAGTTGACCACCTTCGCTTTGGCTGGCCTAGCTCGTATTCAGCCGACAGACCTCCAGTACCCACGTACAAGAACCACGCGTCTGCTATCGCTTTTCCAGCGGCAGTGGATTCGTTCTTAGCGAAAGAAAAACGGCTAGGCGCCATGCTTGGACCGTTCGACTCCCCTCCGTTTTCACCTTGGACTCAGGTGAGTCCTTTGTTGACTCGCCCTAAGCCGGGGGACCCGATGGAGAGACGGGTAATAATGGATCTCAGTTTCCCCAAAGGCGCTAGTGTTAACGACGGGATCGCTAAGAACTATTTCCAAGGACATGAAAGCCAATATACTCTCCCTACCATCGCGGACCTCGCTACCCTCGTGCTGCGCGCCGGACGTGGCGCTCTCATCTGGAAGGCTGATCTCCGGAGGGCATACCGCCAGCTCCGGATTGATCCGCTAGACTACCCCCTACTCGGACTCCAACAACACGGGAAATACTACATGGACATCTGCCCTTCATTTGGCTGTCGTTTTTCCGGGGGAGCTCAGCAGAGAGTCTCTAACGCTTTATGCTGGGTAATGAACCGGAAGTGTGGCGCTCAACTGTTGGCTTATGTAGATGATTTCGTATCCGTTGACTCAGATTTTTCTACCGCTGTCCGGTCTTTTGCCGGCTTTGAGGAGATATGCCAGCGGCTGGGGGCGGAATTGGCCCCGGAAAAATCTGTCTTTCCCACAACTCATATCGACTGGTTGGGTTTTACAATCGACACTATCGATATGCAAATCACCATCCCCCAGACCAAGCTCCAAGCCGTCATAGACGAGTGTCGGGCTTGGGAGACGAGAACTCATGCCACCAAGCAGCAGTTACAGTCAATCTGCGGCAAACTAAACCACATATCCCAGTGCATTCCTCCGGCGCGACAATACATGTCCCGGTTGTTGGATACACTGCGAAGATCACAGGACGACGTACCAGTCGAGCTGGACATCGAGTGCAAGAAAGACCTGGTCTGGTTTGCTGACTTCGCGAAGAACTCAAACGGAAAAAAGCTGATCATCAAAGACCGGCCCTCGGTCGAGATTGAATGCGATGCCTGCCCGAGGGGCCTCGGCGCTTTCTGCGAGACAGCAAAAACTTATTATAGTATTCCCCTCCCAGAGGCATATCGAGAGGCGTATCATATCAGCCAGATCGAGGCAATCAACTGCCTCCTCTCGGTCAAGTCGCTGAGACCACCCGGAACGCGAGGCCATATCATCCAAGTCACTACGGATAATTCAGCGGCAATGTACGCTTTGAACTCCGGAAGGACTCGAGACCCAATTCTGGCCGCCTGCGCGCGAGAAATCGCGTTAATCGAAGCCCTACACGATGTGATAGTTCGGGTAGTCCATAAGCCGGGGGACCAACTCGTTCTCGCAGACGCCCTCTCCCGCGCGAGTTTCGACCAGGATAAGGCTAAACTCGCCCTCAAATTAGTTAAGGATCGAAATTTGTCCCGTCGAGATCCAGCACCGCTATCATATGTGTTGTCTCCAACGTAGTTTTCTTTTTCTGTGTTCCAGATAACGCAAACCCCCGCCTCATCTCGTCCCTCCGGAATTCGTGGACGGCAGCAGCATCCATCGGCACCGCACAGAACCTACATCGCCAGATGCAGGCATACGTCTCGTTTATGATGGCACACAGTTTCAACCACCTCGACCCGTCCCCGACTCAACTCGCCCTCTTCATACAGTTTTTGGCGAACAGCTTCAAAAGCCCGGCGTCTGTCCGGAACTATTTTTCCGGGGCGCGGACCTTTTTACGGGCAAGCGGTAGCGCGACCGGAGTCTGCGAGTCCATCCTCGTTACTCGCGCTATCAGAGGCGCCCAGCGCTTATCCTCGCACCAGGCGTCTCCGGCCGCCCCGGTCCCGCTGGACATCTTCAAAGTCGTGTTAATGGCGCTGGATGCCCCCGGCCCGGTCCAGCTGGCGGCCCGGTCCCTTCTCCTCCTCGGCTACACGACGCTGTTACGTCAGTCAAACCTCCTCACGACAGGCCTGGTCGGGGCCTCTCTTCATACCGCAGGGACATCTTGGTCTCGGACGAGGGCCTAAGCATAACGGTTCGCTCGACAAAGACCTCGGCTGGACCGGCGAGCTTTTTCTCAATTCCCGTGATGCGCACCAACGGCATGTTCTGCCCGGTCGGGGCATGGGAGAGATACCACGACTCCGTCCCGGCGCTTCCTTCCGCCGCGGCTTATGTCTCTAAGTGCGGCGCCCCTCTACGACCTGACGCCATACTTCCGGTTGTGCGATCAGCCCTCCGGGCGACAGGATACCCACAATGGCACTCCTTTACCCTCCACGCTCTCAGGAGGATGGGAGCCCAACAAGCAGCGCTTTCGGGCATCCCCGAGGACAAAATAATGGCCCACGGGGCCTGGACCTCGGTCGGGGGCTTCCGAGCATACGTACCCAAGCCGGTCCCCCCCCAAACTTCTACTGCCCTAGCCTCCTCTTTGGCTCATAATGTATAATCGTTTATCTCTCTTATCGTTTTATCGTTTTACCTGAAATGTGTTTATCTGCTTTTACCATGCAATGTTTTATCAATTCCATGTGCAATAAATACATTTTTCTGCAGCCCGGTCTTTGTTAATTGTACAGTAATTGTAAATTACATATAATTTACTGCCGGGCTGCTTTTGTCAACGTCTAATCGAACATACTTTTGTAACAGGTAACACTGCGGTGGTTGATCGAACATTTTATGTTAATTACTTTTCTGGTCACATGACCAGCTGACGCCTCTACTAGCGTCATTCCTGCTATTGCATTCACTGTCGATGCACGGGAATTTTTTCATTACCCACCCACCCACACCTTTTTTCTACTTTTACCTATCGCCTTAGGGCTCATAATGTATAATCGTTTATCTCTCTTATCGTTTTATCGTTTTACCTGAAATGTGTTTATCTGCTTTTACCATGCAATGTTTTATCAATTCCATGTGCAATAAATACATTTTTCTGCAGCCCGGTCTTTGTTAATTATGGACAAGACTATTTTTCCGGAATCTCCTGCAGGAGATTCTGACATGCCAGAATCATCGGGTAGTTGTTTCTATGTGCCCTATACATTTCCTATGGAGACTTCGTAATAGGTGGGTAATAAATACCGTTCATAGAAAACACATGGGGAATGTGTATCTGCATACCCGGAGCATACGGATATACCCACGTAATACAAAGTGTCCATAGAAAACACATAGGGAGTATATATCACCATACCCGGGGCATACAGATATACCCACCTAATACAAAGTGTACAGAAATATAGTGCATATGAAAAAGTACACATACCTTAATGAACTAATATCAGTATCCTACTTGTCAGGAAAAAGGCGGATGATAAATACAATATAGACTGGTGTCAGATGAAAGCGGTTGTAGGATATTACTACGTGTGAACCCCTTGGAGGGTGTTGGATACAAGTTCTCATGATAAGCTTTGACATCGCCTGCTTAAAATGTCCATTTTGCTGACACTGTACTACTCACAGTTATGTCTTTTGGTGGACTGAGGTGAAGTGTTGTTCAAATCAAAGCACTGCGCTTGTCAAAGGGTGTCGTTTACTTATAGATTATTGTCGATACTGAAGGCAGATGGATATTATACTTTACCTGACATTATCAATCATTACTTGAGGTATATTTCCTATTCTAAAATCCCTTTGAATTTCATCTTTAATATCATTCTCTGCAGCTGTCCATCGTCTCGCCTTCTTTCTTCTCTCTCTCTCTTTCTCTCGCTCTCCCTCCCTGTCCCCCTCTCTCTACCTCTCCCGCCCATTCTCTCTTTCCTTCTCGCTCTCCTTCTCTCTCTTTCTCCCTCTCTCTCTCTCTCCCTCTTTCTCCCTCCCTAGCTGTCCCTCCCTTTATCCCTCTCTCTCTCCCTCCCTCGCTCTCTCTCTCTCTCTCTCCCTCCCTCCCTCTCTCCCTTTCTCTCGCCCTCTTTCTTTCTCTCATTCCCTCCCTATCTCTCTGTCTCTCTCCGTGTCTCTCTCTTTCTCTCCCTCTCTCTCTTTGTATCTCCCTCCTCTCTCTCCCATGCTCTCCCTCTTTCTCCCTCTTTCTCCCGCTTTCTCTCCACCTCTTTCTCTTTATCTATTCCACTTTCTGTCTGTGCGTCGATCTAATGCTATAAGTGCATGTGTACTTATCCGGATACTGAGATTATTCCTGGTAACCTGCTAGTCAGAACAGAGTTGAGACAGAGGTGGCGGCCAATCTATACCAACCTCTAAGTCAGAACAGAGTGGAGACAGAGGTGGCGGCCAATCCATACCAACCTCTAAGTCAGAACAGAGTGGAGACAGAGGTGGCGGCCAATCTATACCAACCTCTCAATCAGAACAGAGTGGAGACAGAGGTGGTGGCCAATCTATACCAACCTCTTAGTCAGAACAGAGTGGAGACAGAGGTGGCGGCCATTCTATACCAACCTCTCAATCAGAACAGAGTGGAGACAGAGGTGGTGGCCAATCTATACCAACCTCTAAGTCAGAACAGAGTGGAGACAGAAGTGGCGGCCAATCTATACCAACCTCTCAGGCAGAACAGAGTGGAGACAGAGGTGGCGGCCATTCTATACCAACCTCTTAGTAAGAACAGAGTGCAGACAGAGGTGGCAGCCAATCTATACCAACCTCTTAGTCAGAACAGAGTGGAGACAGAGGTGGTGGCCAATCTATACCAAACTCTAAGTCAGAACAGAGTGGAGACAGAGGTGGCGGCCAATCTATACCAACCTCTAAGTCAAAACAGAGTGGAGACAGAGGTGGTGGCCAATCTATACCAACCTCTAAGTCAAAACAGAGTGGAGACAGAGGTGGCGGCCAATCTATACCAACCTCTAAGTCAGAACAGAGTGGAGACAGAGGTGGCGGCCAATCTATACCAACCTCTTAGTCAGAACAGAGTGGAGACAGAGGTGGCGGCCAATCTATACCAACCTCTAAGTCAGAACAGAGTGGAGACAGAGGTGGCGGCCAATCTATACCCACCTCTAAGTCAGAACAGAGCGGAGACAGAGGTGGCGGCCAATCTACCCTAACTAGAAGTTGACTTGACGATATTTTCGAGAAGAACATTAAGCTTTATGAACGTGTTCCATTATCGTTCAATATATTGCAGAGTTAATATATCACATGTAAACCTCATACTGAAGCTAAAACCAAGAAATGGCGAAAATAACATATGACTCTGGAATGATTCGACAGCGTCCACTTCTGTCTGTCAGGCAGAACGGTACATGTCTGGATCAATAAAAAGGGAAACTCTCCAACTCCAATACAAATCACTTTGATGATCAATACTCAGCCATTAGTTTATTGATCACGCTGCATGACGGGATACACGGCTGAGGCTCGCTGTGTCAAAGTGTCGTGGCACAGAGACCAGTGTGCATAAATTACACGCATGGCTGATCAAGCATTACGAACCAACCGACGTAAACAGAACCACTGTAGCTATGTTTCCATGGATACTATAGAACTGTTACATTCACAGAAATGGTGTGATGTATATTTTAACATATACTTAAATGGGGTCACCGCGTTGTTTGCTGGGAATTTTCACCGTTGGGTAGACTTATCTCACCCCGGTATTTTCCTCCATAGGCTTATCTTCAGGAACTATTTAGAGCGTGCTCGCACGCCCTATATACGTCGCCTATGAAAGGTTAGAGTGGTCACCTACACTTTCAGAGTGCTGAGAAAAATGTATCCCTTCACTATCTGCGTGCTATTCGCTGTGCTATTGGATAAGGAACAGGGAGCCAGTGTCTCGGGGTCTAAGAGGCATGCTCAGCTGACCATAACCAATCACTCAAGACCGAAATACCTCATTGACCCACTGGTGTTTGTACTTGTGATATTTTTGGATCCTATAGATAGACAGTTACAGAAATAGCAATTTACTAGATGCAAGTGGTTACAGAAAACGATCCATAGGCTGAATGTAACCCTAACCTTTTATTTGCTATACATTTAAAATTGCACGCTCATTCATCAATGATGAACATTCTATTTGGTCCTAGTCTTCTCTTAAGAGCATGCTCGTTCGCACAATATACATAATAATGACTGGTTTTGTGTACGAGTGGCCCTAATCTCTGAGTAGTTGACGCATAGTAATATCCGAGCGATTAGCGAGGATATTACATCGTCAACTACGAGGAGATTGCAGACACTCGTACACAAAACCAGCGTTATTTTATTTATTACCCACCTACAAGATTAATAACAAGTCTATTGCCTAATAAGTACATATAGTTCCAGATTACCCCATAGCGCCACAGCACTATCAAACATGGTGGTAATTCGGTGTTTACTGACGCCTGTTATATAGTCCGCAATTTGTCTGGGTTTTAATATTCAAAACTTTTTATGACAGTGATTTCTGATGGTAAATGAGATTATTGTGACTGATTATAACTAATTAATATTGAATTAACATTAAATAAAGTTATTTTGAAGTACATTATGAATTGACCTCATTTTGGCAGGGACTTTTTTCCCGGAATCTCCGGGTAGCTATTTCCAGGTGCCCTATACATTTTCTATAAAGACTCCGTAATAGGTGTGTAATAAATACTATCGTAAAACTAGATGAGTTTTAATCTTGTCCACCGTATTCCACGACTGGAGTTTAGCAAAGTGACTTCATGAGGCGAAGCCGAGTGAAGTCCGGAGCCAAAACTTCAGGAGTGGAATGCGTTGGCCAAGATTAAAACGAATCAGGTTTTGATTTTATCCTACCCTATCTCCTCGATTTTGGTATATTACATGATAACAATGCTGTATGCCACTAGTGGCATATAAAACTCCGTATGCCAGTCAGCGTGGCATACGGAAACCCAATGTTAAGCCTATGGGATTTTATATTAGGGGTAGGATAAATTGCCCAAAGGTTAGAGTGTTCACATACAGACTTCCACCGTCCTGCAAAGAAGTTGTTCCTTCACCATCTGCATGCTATTCACTGTGATAGTTGGAAATGAGCAGGGTGCCAGTGTCTCAGGGTCTTAGAGGTCTGCCCAGCTGACCAATATTTTTTTTGAAAAATGCTTTATTACGTTCGATTACAGTTGAATCGCTCTTCCTGCAACAGCAGTGGTATGAATAGACAATAATCGATGGTTTTGTGGACAGGCGGCCGTGAACCACGAGAGGTTGACGCGTAGTAATACACAAGCACTAGCGAGTGTATTACGAGGTCAACCGCGAGTGGTTTACAGAGCCACCTGTCCACATAATCATCATTTGTTGTATTTATTATCCATCTTTTTGAATAGATTAAACCCAGTTATTGCCATATTAAAGGGTATAACAATAGGGACTATTTCTTTGCTTTATAGCACAAAGGGACTATTTTTCCATCATACCATGGTTTTGAGGCCGTATACCACAGATATGAATCCGTATACCACAGTTATGGTATCTGACAGGTCTTATACAATGGGTCGTGGTTTACTGAGTCCCAATACATTTTCTGTCTTTGTATACAATTGTGTCTTTGTATACGATGGAGAATAGAGGGAAACTATGTTCCGGTGAAAGGAAGTCAAAGTTACGCGGTAAGGCTTGGAAAAATTACTGCCCAAGGCCTTGGCCGCGGGCAGTAATTTTTTCAAGCCTTACCAAGTAATTTTGACTTCCTTTCACTGGTACTTGGTTTCCCTATTCCTATATACCTTCAAGTGTGGTTTAATAACGATAATTAGCGTTATTTGCTCATCCACCATCAAACCTGAAGCCAGATCCAACCTTATAGAGTAACTTGACACTTTATGTTTACTCCCCACTGCGCTTTTCATATGAATTTTGTAAGAGACAATCTGATTGGTCTAAATGTCAACCTTGGGTAGTATATGGCAACCTTGGGTAGTATACGGCAACCTTGGGTAGTATCCATAAGTTACTCCACCCCCCAGAATGTGGTGTAAGCGTAGAGTGTACAGCCATAGGTATATAGGAATAAATGATAACAATTCAGGTTTGATGATATTTACAATGAATCAGAAACCCCTCCAGGGTGTCATCCTTATCCTCTCTCAGTCTCAGAGGGTTCTTACCACCTAATCACAGTCTTAGCCTTCAGTTACTTTGCTCCACATACAAAGTAGAAAACGCCTTTTAGTATCTTCAGTTTCCTGCTCACCCGTCTTATGACATTATGTTACATACACAATATTACCATGATTTCGATCTGAGTGGCCGTATTCTCCGCGTAGTATTGCGTAGCGTCAACTACAAGGAGAATACGGCCACACAGATCGAAATTATGGTAATGTTGTATTTATTACTCACTTATTTTTAGATTTAAGCAATAAATATGATCGTTAGAAAACTTTTCAATGTAATTAAGAAGTTATGTTTGGGACTACTTTCATCTCCAAAATCCGTATCCTCCTAGGAGGGTACGGAGCTCCGTATCCTCCTCAGTAGCGATCTGTAATCTCCATAGGCTTAGTATAGAGACTCCGTATCAGGTGGGTAATAAAAGGTATTAAAGATGTTTTAGTACTATAGGCGACCACTTCATGTAGGGCGGGTAGTTGGGCGGAGGAACTCTTCCACTGGGACCTGTTTCAGTAGTTTCGTGACATGTCTAGATGGCGTCTATGACACAATACGGACAGATCAACACAAGTTGCGGCACTTAGGACAAGACAGACCCCTAACAAGGTGTGTCCGGTTTCAGAAGTATTAGACACTTTCACTTTCTCCCCATAAGAATTAAGCAATGAAACTTTAACACGAGTAAGTGATATATATAACTTATAATCGTTCGAAATATGAAGAAAATTGTCCGCTCCGATCCGCTGATATTTGACATTAACTGTGACATGCGTTTTGAAACCTGACAAAAGAATTTCCGCTGTTGCTTGCACTGTTGGTACCGCTGTTGATGTCTGTCTAGGCCTAATGTCACGAAACTACTGAAACAGGTCCCTGGTCTCCTTAGAACTCTTTTAAAACCTGGGTTGTTAGGCTGACCTTACATTTTGACGATGCTCTTTAACATTCCCTTTTTGAACATTGATTTTGAACAATTGTTTTGTAAATGTGTGGATTAGGTGTTCCAAAGGCTGATCCCAAAATATATAGCTGACTTCCTAAACTTCTCCTTTTTAGGGCGTGGCAAGATTATATTAAACTTGGCCTGCAATCTGGTTCGTATACGATCTCGCTCGAGGATGACCTTATCTAACAGCGATAACTCAAACAAAGCCCGAATAATTCCTTTTACCATGATCACTCAAGACCAAAATACCTCCGAACCGACAGTTGCTTGATATGTTTGGACTCCTTGGCTGGGTGCAAATGCGTCACAGAAAACTATCCATAAACAGAATATAAACCGAACCTTTTAATTGTTATTTATTTATAATTGCAAGCTCATTCATCAATGATGAACATACCATTTGCTCCTGGTGTTTTTATTGCGCACACTTCAGCCCAGTGGATGTCTTCCATTATTGCCTTACAACCGCCAGCCAAGCTGTTCGCAAGTAATCTATCATTACATTTAAGATACATGCGTGGTGGTCACCAGCGTTAGTTGCATGGAACGTCTACCTTCGGAAGGTCTAGTTCCTGACGATATCCGACCCTACGCACAATTATGTAGGTAGGTTCAGTATTTTCGGCAGGTATGAGCTAACCTAGTCACAAAGAACACAACTTTACAACTTCAATAAGCAACAGGTTGTTTATTACAACTTCCCGGAGTGATCCCGGTTAGATCACTCCCAAAGTACAGTACCTTGGCACATGGTGCCAGGTAATGCTGGGGAGGCTAATCTGAAGACCGGAGTCTCAGACTCACCTAACCACCAAGAGGGTTTGGAAAATCCTACCATCGTGAGGATCCAAGGGTCCACTATTCACAGAGAGACACGCGAAGACAGCCTGGCGACCCACTGCGAACCCGGCCTATATATATGCGGAATCCCAGGTTCCCCCACGCCACTCTCATGTGCGGCATTGCCTTCTTGAGCGCGACTTTCTGTCAAACGATTTTTGCATATTCAGACAAATCATTCCAGATAGTCTGGCCCTTATACTCTGTGGCCTTTTTGAAAAGCTCACTTTTTGGATTATGTTTCTTAAATAAGCTTTTTTTATTTATACTCAGAATTGGCTCCGGTTTCCATGACGTCACTATCCATTGAGTATGACTTACAATACTTTCACAGCCATGGAGTTCGATTTGGGTTAATTGTACATGGTGGGTTACATTATTATTTAGGGAAAATGATAAGGTGACCAATAGATGGATGCCCGCCAGGTGGTGTGTGTGTTTTGTGGTGGTCGGCCGGCTAGAAATAGGTGGGTTGGTGGAACAGCTCAGATAAATGAGACCTTTTGCACATTCCCAACCTGGCACCAGAGAGCTGTTTCAAAAGTCGAGTGAAGTCTCGCCAGCGGCACGTCACATTTCAAAGCGATAGGCCGCAACAGCGAGCGGCACTTTGAATCAAAGCGGCAGCAAAACCGCTACCAATACCCAATAGCGAGCGGCACCTCCACCTCGACAGCGACGCTTCAAGTGTCATTGTTAGCTCTCGCTTTGGCGGTGAGTACTCTCGTTTAGCACCCTCCCGACTTTTGAAACAGCTCCCTGTTTCACTAGTTTCGTGACATGTCCAGATGGCATCTAGATGGTGTGTCTGGTTTCATAGGAACTAAACATTAGACTACGTTTTGTCCATTCTTACTTACACTGTTGGTGCCGCTTTTCATACCTGTCTAACACTTTTCTCACGAAACTAGTGAAACAGGTCCATGATTTGAAGATTTGTCTAAGGCCTGGCGTCCATCTACTACGATATGGCTCCGATATGGTCTACGTTGCACCTCCCGATAAAAAATCAAAATCGCGTCAGAAGGTCACCTAATATCGGGGCAGTTGACCACGTTTCTGCGATTAGACACCGATTAATACCCCATACAATGCGTGGTGGATTGGTTTGTCTAGACATATGTCTACCATTTTGCACCTTCCCGATATGTCTCCGATATTTGCCTTTTTGTATTGGTGCCATATCGGGAGGTCTAAATTTCTATCGTAGTTTGTGGACGCCAGGCCTTATAAGGCGGGCGTCTACCAACCACGACAAGGCCCACGACAGGCCTACAACTGGAAGGCTTGTCGTAGCCTCGTCGTGGTTGGTGGACCCTAGTTCCCGACAAGAGGCTACGACAAGGCTACGACAGGCTGCGACTGGAAACTTGTCGGGGGCCTGTCGGGGGCCTTCCGACAAAATCGAACATGTTCGATTTTTGCCACGACTGGACCTTTGTTGTGGCATGTCGTGAGCTTGTCGCAGAGGTGTACGATAGGATAATTTGGTGGAGCGTGCACTCCCCGACACACTACGACAAGGGCCCATGACAGAGAGAACGGACGCCCCTTCTCACGACAAGGCTACGACAAGGCGCTGATTGGAACTTTCTTGTCGGGGTCTTGTCGTAACCTTGTCGTGGTTGGTGGACACCCGCCTATACTCTCGTTGGCGTAGACAATAAAACGACCCCCAGGTACATTCTATGCCTCCGAGTTCTCACCTGTCACTCCCTCTGTGTCCCTCTAGTTCTCACCTGTCACTCGCTCTGTGTCCCTCTAGTTCTCACCTGTCACTTCCTCTGTGTCCCTCTAGTTCTCACCTGTCACTTCCTCTGTGTCCCTCTAGTTCTCACCTGTCACTCCCTCTGTGTCCCTCTAGTTCTCACCTGTCACTCCCTCTGTGTCCCTCTAGTTCTCACCTGTCACTCCCTCTGTGTCCCTCTAGTTCTCACCTGTCACTTCCTCTGTGTCCCTCTAGTTCTCACCTGTCACTCCCTCTGTGTCCCTCTAGTTCTCACCTGTCACTCCCTCTGTGTCCCTCTAGTTCTCACCTGTCACTCCCTCTGTGTCCCTCTAGTTCTCACCTGTCACTCCCTCTGTGTCCCTCTAGTTCTCACCTGTCACTCCCTCTGAGTCCCTCTGAGTTCTCACCTGTCACTCCCTCTGTGTCCCTCTAGTTCTCACCTGTCACTCCCTCTGTGTCCCTCTAGTCCTCACCTGTCACTCCCTCTGTGTCCCTCTAGTTCTCACCTGTCACTCCCTCTGTGTCCCTCTAGTTCTCACCTGTCACTCCCTCTGAGTCCCTCTGAGTTCTCACCTGTCACTCGCTCTGTGTCCCTCTAGTTCTCACCTGTCACTCCCTCTGTGTCCCTCTAGTTCTCTCCTGTCACTCCCTCTGTGTCCCTCTAGTTCTCCCCTGTCACTCCCTCTGTGTCCCTCTAGTTCTCACCTGTCACTCCCTCTGTGTCCCTCTAGTTCTCACCTGTCACTCCCTCTCAGTTCTCACCTGTCACTCCCTCTGTGTCCCTCTAGTTCTCACCTGTCACTTCCTCTGTGTCCCTCTAGTTCTCACCTGTCACTCCCTCTGTGTCCCTCTAGTTCTCACCTGTCACTCCCTCTGTGTCCCTCTAGTTCTCACCTGTCACTCCCTCTGTGTCCCTCTAGTTCTCACCTGTCACTTCCACTGTGTCCCTCTGAGTTCTCACCTGTCACTCGCTCTGTGTCCCTCTAGTTCTCACCTGTCACTCCCTCTAGTTCTCACCTGTCACTTGCTCTGAGTTCTCACCTGTCACTCCCTCTGTGTCACCTGTCAGCACCACAGGACAGACTGTGTTTGATGTCTTTATATCACTCCGCGAGACAAAGGGCCTGAGGCGGGATCATGTTTGACCCACTACCCTTCAGTTTGCTGCTCACCAAGCTGTCACTCCCTCTGTGTCCCTCTAGTTCTCACCTGTCACTAGCTCTGTGTCCCTCTAGTTCTCACCTGTCACTCCCTCTGTGTCCCTCTAGTTCTCACCTGTCACTCACTCTGAGTTCTCACCTGTCACTCCCTCTGAGTTCTCACCTGTCAGCACCTGAGGACAGACTGTGTTTGATGTCTTTACATCACTCCGCGAGACAAAGGGCCTGAGGCGGGATCATGTTTGACCCACTACCCTTCAGTTTGCTGCACACCAAGCTGTCACATCTTACTGTGAGTTCTCTGTTATCACTTTGTAAGGTCGAGGTGGAGGGCCAGCAGCTGTCCAGTCTGGTGGAGACAATTATGGACGTTAATTACAATGAATTGTTCCCTCAAAAACAAGGATGGTGACCATTTCATTTACGGATATTGATTAAAATGATTTGTTTTCTGAAAAACAAGGACAGTGAACTATGATTTATAGAATCTAAATATGTAGTACCATACATTTACTATATTCTGTGAAAGTTTAAGATCCTTGACCAGACATTTTAGAGATCGTCATATCAAATCTTTAGGAAAATAATATGGATTATAATTTTCATGGTAAATTCTCCGATATGCCTTTAAATCAGAGGTCTAGAGAATAATGGTCAGGATTTAGTCTTTAATCTAATCCTAAGCGACATAACCTTTATCAGCTTATTAAGGGTTTTTTTCCTACATTACTATTAGGATTTGTTAGTTTGTTGGTTTGATATAATGTCCAGTTAACCATTAAAGGTTCTTACCAGACTTTCCCAAGGTTCTTTTACAATACAAGGATGGTGATCGAATCTATGTGATGAATACAGGTAGAAATCTCGTGTGAGATTCATGAGACTGCACCGTTGTGTGGGTCTTAATTAATGTTAATTAGACTTGTGAGTAGCTAGACCTCTTCCTTCTATTATTGTATCACTTCGTAGATCATAGAACTTTCATAAAGGTTAGGTTTACTCGAGTTGCTTGACCACAGCCACACGGTGACCTCACATCACTGTGGTCCAAGGTAATAAGGACGAACAATGAAATCTGATTATGCAACTTTAATATCCTGAGAAGCGATCCGTTAATATGTTATTTGATTGGTGCCCTACAGTTGTGCTCAACTCACTTTCACATTAGGTAACGATGTAAGTCCACAGCAAACTGTCACTCATAAGTAGAACAAATTAGATACATATAATTATCCCCACATAGTAGATATGATTGTTCAAACTTGAATAGTCAATGGTGTAGAATCTTGTTTCATAGATCGTTCAATCGTCAGATCTAATTATCATTTCATCGTTCATGTTTAATATATATCCAAGTACAATTATAATGATTCACAACTCACTCATAATCTATCCACAGTTTCCATGATATTAGTCCATTCCAGTGTTTCACTCCAGCAAGTCCATTGTATTCTCCCTGTGTTCTCTCCTATTGAGAGTTAGTTCTTACACGTCGGTCTGTAAGTTACTCACAGAGAAGGCAACCTCACTCAACTATCATTCTTCTATAGGCGACTCCACTCCATGTACAGTGAAACCTCCGGCGCCTAGACTAAGCTTGTCCTCCAGTGAGGAGCGGCTTTCTATCTCTCTAGTTATCAGCTAGATCTTAACCTTGCACTCAATGCTGCTCTCCACAGCAACCGCAGAGGTATACTCCTCTGCTGCCACATTAGCAACTCACGTGATCATTCACTTCCTTATACAGACGATCTTACTTCCGGCTATCGCCATCTTACTTCATGTTAGCAGCTCTTGTTCACACGCCAAACATTATTACAATATCCAGTCAAAACACTCCTTACTGAAGTCACAACATAATCTCAGACAAGCATATAGTGCAAGACAATTTTGATTTCCACACTGATCAAAGGTTCTTTTTAAACAACATGAATTTCCAATACTTTACTCGTGTCAACTTATTTTCAGCAACTAAGCAATGATTGTCAGTGAAGGTACACCATTTATACCATTTCCATATGATATCAGACAGGCTCAATTTGTTCATAATATATTCACAAGTTATTTGAGGAGGAAGGCATACAGGTGGTGAGGCCAAGTCAACTTGTCAGAGCGTGCTCGCACCCATGATATATCGAGGTATATAGTATATATAAAGGTTTAAATGAAAGACGGGAGAGGGCGCAGCGGTCGACATTCTGCGGTCAACCCCCTCCCCTCACGCCACTAGCCATGGGAAACCGGACACATCCCGGCAGGGGCCCGCGCGCAGCACACCAACCCCTCATCATCATGGTGGACAAAAGCAACGAGGATTCCCAGGAACCAGGGCGCGATTTGGGGTTCATTGCATGGGCGAAATCAGAAGGCCTCAAAGGAAAGACCACAGAGGTACTATCCAGCGAAGAATATGCAGACTTCAATGTATTAGTCATTATGATAAAGGGAGATGTGAAGGAGCTGGCATGATATATATGGTGCCTAAAGGTTGGGGTGGTGACATAGACTTCCTGCATGCTGCAAAAACTATCCCTTCTCTATCTCCATGCTGTTCACAGTTGTATTGGGAAAGAAGCAGGGTGCCAGTATCACAGAGCCTTAAAGGCATGCCTAGCTGACCATGACCAATCACTCATTATCTCACCCCTGGTACAAGTGTAGCCATAGGAATAACATTAGAAAAAAATACTCAACGATCACCCCCGTAAAGTGACGATACTATGCCATGGTTTTGGCGTAGTGAATACGAGATGACGTCATAGCCGATTGACCGATCAGCGGCCAGGATTTCAGAGAGATGACAAGACAAGACAAGAAATTTCAACTCCCCTAACCTTGAAAGGGGTGAGATAAATCCAGAACCGCACTCGAATCATAAAATAAACAATACTCCACTCGTTTGAAAGGGCCGTAATCGTCACTCGGCTTCGCCTCGATGAAGATTGCGGCCCTTCCAAACTCATGGAGTATTGTTTATTTATACGATTCTCGATGCAGTTCTATATAAAGACTCACTGCTTCTTGATATGGTTCGTCCTTAGCTCTGGGTCCTTAGGTACTTAATGCAAGTTGACTGAGTGCAAGTGGTTTACATAGACAATAATCGATGGTTTTGTGGACAGGCGGCCGTAAACCACGAGAGGTTGACGCTGGTAATACACGAGCGCCAGCGAGTGTATTACGACGTCAACCTCGAGTGGTTTACAGTGCCGCCTGTCCACAAAACCAGCGTTTGTTGTATTTATTATCCATCTTCCCCAATAAATTAAACCCAGTTATTGCCATATTAAAAGGTACAACAATAGGGACTATTTCCTTGCTCTATAGCACAAAGGGACTATTTTCCCCGTATACCATGGTTTTGAGGCCGTATACCACAGGTTTGAATCCGTATACCACAGTTGTGGTATCTGACAGGTTTTTTACAATGGGTCGTGGTTTACTGAGTCCCCATACATTTTCAATGGAGTCTTTGTATACGATGGATAATAAAGAAAAGGATCCATAGGTTAAATTTATCCAAAACCTTTGAATTATTAGTTATTCATAATTGCACGCTCATGCATCAATGATGAACTTACCATTAGCTCCTAGTTATTTATTAACTGTCAGGATGAACCGCGGTGTAATTAGAACTCATCGGGTTGGAAAACACCACACAGGACACTGCCATAATAGACAAAGTAAGATTCATATAAAATATAAACTTGTGGTTTAGACATATATATATACGTGCAGGATAGCTACGTCTAAAGCCGGAGACACATCAAGCGAGTCAAGGTGGCCATTTCTGAAATCGCCAACACAAAATAGCATATATCTGAGATATTTTTTGGATAGTAATATCTACAACCGATGATTTGGCGTATCAGAAGCAATAATCAAGCAAAATATGAAATTATATCTCACTTACACGCCATTTTGTGATGGCGATTCCAGAAATCGCTGCCTTTCTCGCTTGGTGTTTCTTGCATGCTGCAAAAACTATCCCTTCACTATCTCCATGCTCTTCACAGTTGTATTGGGAAAGGAGCAGGGTGCCAGTATCACAGAGCAATAGCAATACGTACAACGTCATTGCGTTATACTTGTTTCATCTTCTGTTTTTATACCTGATGACCACAATATAATATATTTGTATTAAAGCAAAAATACCCTGTTGTTTCCACAGATAGTGGAGCCCTGTATGTCTCCTAATATTCTACACCTGGGACCTGTTTCACTAGTCTCGTGACATTAGGCCTAGACAGACATCAACAGCGGCACCAACAGTGCAAGCAACAGCGGAAAGGGATTAGCAAATATCTGAAGATCGACTAAGCCAATCTTCTTCATATTTGGAAAGGTTATAGATTATATGTATCCCCTACTCATGTTAAGTGTCATTGCTTAATTCCTACGAGAAGTGAGTGAAACTCTGTGTGTCATCGACTGCAATCTTGTGATCTGTCCGTATGGTGTCACAGACGCCATCTAGACATGTCAGGAAACTACTGAAACAGGTCCCAGCTGAGTGAGAATGAACCTGGTATGAGCTGCACCTGAGAGACCGGATAACTGACACTTAATTAGGATAGACGTTAGGCCGATTGCCTTGACCAGGTAACTGTAATCACCTGCGTCCAAGGTGAAGGTCAGATCAATAGCACTCTAACATGGCAAGAATCGCCACTCCGTGTTACTACACTCAGTGTAAGGGGGTGCGTCCACCAACCACGACAAGGCTGCGACACGCGCCGACAAGAAAGTTCCTATCGGCTCCTTGTCGCAGCCTTGTCATGAGAAGAGCAGTGTCGGGACAGCGCTATCGGGCCGTGTTGTAGAGGTTGGTGGTTGCCGAAAAAAAGGCATCCATGGTCCCGACACACTACGACAGTGATATCGAGGAAACCACAACACTCCACGACAAAGGTCTAGTCGCAGCAAAAATCGAACACGTTCGATATTTTCGTAGCCTTGTCGGAAGGCCCCCGACAGGCCCCCGACAAGCTTCATGTCACAGCCTGTCGTGGCCTTGTCATAGCCTCATGTCGGGAACTGTGGTCCACCAACCACGATAAGGCTACGACAGGCTTCCAATCGTAGAGCTGTCGTGGACCTTGTCGGAAAGCCGTTGTCGCAGCCTTGTCGTGGTTGGTGGACGCACCCCCTTACTCTACAGTCAGGTTCATAGACCTTTCTCACCCATGGGTTACCAAGTCCTCATTGAAAATGAATGGGTAACAGTAAAGCACTACACATAGTGTATTAGTGGCCGTAAACCACATCCATGGGTTACGGCTTTTATATAAACCCATTATCGAATTTCTAAGAATGGAAATTATCATTGATAACCGTGGGTAAATGATACAACACTCGATGGCTTTTGGACGGGCAACTCTGTGAATCACTCGACGTAATACACTCGCTATCGCTTGTATATTATATACCCATGGGCGAATGTCTATCCTTTACTGACCAGGGAGCTGTTACAAAACCATAGACTTACGTTTTGAAATAGCTCCCAGGAGGACAAATTCCGTTCGTCTCCAAGTGACAAAAGGTTTAACCTTACGTCCCTCCGTACCACGTGACCACTGTCAGTCTCAGAAATTCTTTGTCTCTATATATTACTAGGGGACAACCATCGATTATTGTCCACATACCACTATAGTTTCCTCAACATACACTCCCTCGCGGTGACTCTCCCATGAATCGTAAGGCATTATTTCTAATATATTTACCATATCCGTAATGTTATCCGACAGATAATGAGGGTCAGTGCCAAGTATGCGCAGTGATAGAGCGCTGCATTGATTGACCTTATTGTATTGATTGATTTACCATAAACCTAACGTCATTAGACTGGTAATAACGGCTAGTGGAAGGTATAGCATTGATAGAGCATTGCATTGATTGACCTTATTGTATTGATTGATTTACCATATCCGTAAAGTCATTAGACAGTGCCAAGTATGCGCAGTGATAGAGCATTGCATTGATTGACCTTATTGTATTGATTGATTTACCATAAACCTAACGTCATTAGACTGGTAATAACGGCTAGTGGCAGGTATAGCAGTGATAGAGCAGCGCATTATTGACCTTATTGTATTGATTGGTTTACCATATATGTAAAGTCATTAGACAGTGCCAAGTATGCGCATTGATAGAGCATTGCATTGATTGACCTTATTGTATTGATTGATTTACCATATCCGTAAAGTCATTAGACAGTGCCAAGTATGCGCAGTGATAGAGCATTGCATTGATTGACCTTATTGTATTGATTGATTTACCATAAACCTAACGTCATTAGACTGGTAATAACGGCTAGTGGCAGGTATAGCAGTGATAGAGCAGCGCATTATTGACCTTATTGTATTGATTGGTTTACCATATATGTAAAGTCATTAGACAGTGCCAAGTATGCGCAGTGATAGAGCATTGCATTGATTAACCTTATTGTATTGATTAAAGACAAATGATGGTAGTTGGGCGATTTCTAAATTCTATTGAGTTTTGCTAGATTTTGATTTAGAGATCAATATTATGATCATTTTATATTAGATTGTATAGAAATTCTAAAAAGTATTTTTTGTAAAACCCATGTCATTTTCCTCAAACTCTCACAGAGTATAGTTTATGTATAGTACTACCTATTTAGGTCTTAAAGACCAGAGGTCACAATCCTTATTTTTGAAAGAATTGAAGAAAACAATATTTTTCAGTACATTTCATATGTAGCGTTCCCCTCAGTCGTTGAAAGTGTCTACCACTTTCCGTGATCGACAGCCGACCAAGGATTTTGAGACTCATTCGCTAACCTGTACTTACCGTGCCAGTACAGGTGGGTTCGGCTTTACCCACTGGAAAGGGCAGGGAGATGCGGAATCTACTACCTACCGCTTACTATGAAGACAAAACCAGACTCCGGACTGTTTCAATGTACCAAGTTTTATTTCAGTACTTACTTTACAATCGGTTGGTGCTTCTGGGCACCAACTAGCGCGGAGAGAGATTCTGGTCTCTTTAACGTTGAAAGGTGTTCAACACAACCTTACCAACACATGAGGCTCCAGGCGTTCACTCTGTAGAGAGGCACCGAGAGAAGTCCTGTCAACCTGCCGTGGACTCAGCCTTATATAGTGACTGAGTTACGTAATGCGGGTGACCCCGTAGCATTTGCATACCACGGGTCCACCAGCCTTACCGCACAGCAGGGATCGGCACTTGCGCCATCTAGCGTGAAGTGAAACAACGCTGCTTGACTACCCTGACCCCTACACATATATAAATCAAGCATATGAAAAAGGGCCTACTTAACCTATTGGATTAGGTCAAACTAGACAAAATTCAAATTTTGCTCTTTTGAGTTTAGAAAATGCCACAAATCACCAATTTTAGTGCATGAATGGGAATATTTGAAAATCACCAGGTGGCGCCACCGTGAATTGTAGGATATTCCTTTAATTTACCATATGTCATTAGATAAGTAATAACGGCTAGTGGCAGGTATAGCAGTGCATTGGCAGACCTTATTGTATTGATATGACACATTGACGCCTCGCAGATAAAGAGGTAATTTCTAACTCGATTTCTATCCTCTGCACCATCAATACTCCAATGGAAATACTGCGCTGTACAGAAATGGATTCCTCAATAGAAAATGCTATTATTGAGATACTATTATGTACCTTATGTAGCCTGCCTATGGGCGAATGTCTCACCTTTACCAACCAGTTTCGAGAAAGCTGTATACTCGTTGCTTTTACTGACCAGGAGTACAGATTCCGTTCCTCACTCAGTGACGAAATGATATTCATACGTCCCTCTGTACCACGTGACTTGTTTCAGGATCGCTTTCTTAATGATTTCCAGGTAAATAATAATAGGGAAACTTATTAAGTTTGTCTGGATTACATCTGTTCCTTGTTGTTTTCAATCTGAAATATTCACCTCGTTCTTCGAACTCGGTGACTATTTCCGACCAAAACAACTCGGAACAGACTCCATTCAGGCACATTAAACATGTCTCCATATACTACCGACCAATCACACTTCTTTCTCTGATACCTTACACACAGTGACCATAGCGACGCCCTGGCGACCGATGCTTTAACACTAACCATAAATTTATCTTAGTCTGCAATAAACGTCATTAAGCTTAACATTTGGAACTCGTACTCAACAGGCATGTGAGTACGGTAACTCATACTCAACGGGTGATAAACAGATAGATATTTCCAAGCTAGGCCAAACAGAAACATTTTTGTGCTTGGTCTGAGCCTTTGTTTGCCATCTCGTTTGAGATTATTCACTCCAAACTATTACTGCGCACTCCAAACTCGATGGCGAACAGGAACACACACCAAATGCTCATCAATTTCTTTCTTTATTACCTACCATATATATAACGTGTAAATTCTGGTCGGTTCCGCTTGGAGTTTCTCCCTCACATAGGGACAGAGTGAACCAGATCTAGGCATGGAGACTGAAGGGCCACGAGAGTGAGATTCTCTTAAACTAGCTCTTCTTTTTTGCACATCTCTACAAGGATATACTCTTATCCTTATGATTTATTTTGTGCCATACTGAAAACATGATTAAGAACTGTAATTTCCTTATCTCCTATGTTTAATAGAATGCAATGAGATCTCACCCTTTTGCTGGTCTCCATGTACGCTACTGACCAATCACATTCTCTGATACTTCACAGACTATCACTATGGCGACGCCCTGCCGACCGACAGTTCTCCTTCAAGGCTGACGTCACTGATGACGTAAGCGATGACGTGGCCGAAGCTGCAGACGACACGCGCCATGCCTATTTCCGGCGTTGTCATGGTGACCATGGTGGCGGGAGTTTTCTGCTCGTGCCTGGGTCACGTGACCGCAGGGTGTGCAGTAAAAGAGAAAGGTGAGAAATCTGACCCGGAGTAATGCACGAGCGTCAGCGAATGTATGACGCCAGGGACCTGTTTTAAGGCTCACGCTTGTGTATTACTACACGCCAACATCTCGTGCTTTACGGCCGCCTGTTAGATTAAGGACATCCATATGTATAGAGAGAGAAATGATTTAATGAACGACTTTAGGGCGTTCCTTTTGAGAGAAATACACCAAAATTTTACAGCATGTTTATGTTTATATTTTACAGACGGTACTTGTAGCTGCCCGCCTGGTTTACTGAATGCCCCATGTTTATATTTACAGACGGTACTTGTATCTGCCCGCCTGGTTTACTGAATGTCCCATGTTTATATTTCACAGACAGTACTTGTAGTTGCCCGCCTGGTTCTCTGAATGCCCCATGTTTATATTTACAGACGGTACTTGTATCTGCCCGCCTGGTTTACTGATTGTCCCATGTTTATATTTCACAGACGGTACTTGTATCTGCCCGCCCGGTTTACTGAATGCCCTATGTTTATATTTCACAGACGGTACTTGTATCTGCCCGCCTGGTTTACTGAATGTCCCATGTTTATATTTACAGATGGTACTTGTATCTGCCCGCCTGGTTTACTGAATGCCCCATATTTATATCTTACAGACGGTACTTGTGGGTGCCCGCCTGGTTTACTGAATGCCCCATGTTTATATTTCACAGACGGTACCTGTATTTGCCCGCCTGGTCCACTGAATGCCCCATGTTTATATTTCACAGACGGTACTCTTCGTTGCCCGCCTGGTTTACTGAATGTCCCATGTTTATATTTGACACACGGTACTTGTATCTGCCCGCCCGGTTTACTGAATATCCCATGTTTATATTTCACAGACGGTACTTGTATCTGCCCGCCTGGTTTTCTGAATGTCCCATGTTTATATTTCACAGACGGTACTTGTAGCTGCCCGCCTGGTTTACTGAATATCCCATGTTTATATTTTACAGACGGTACTTGTAGCGGCCCGCCTGGTTCACTGAATATCCTATGTTTATATTTTACAGACGGTACTTGTAGTTGCCCGCCCGGTTTACTGAATATCCCATGTTTATATTTTACAGGCGGTACTTGTAGCTGCCCGCCTGGTTCACTGAATATCCCATGTTTATATTTTACAGGCGGTACATTTCGTTGCCCGCCTGGTTTACTGAATGTCCCATGTTTATATTTACAGACGGTACTTGTAGCTGCCCGCCTGGTTCACTGAATATCCCATGTTTATATTTTACAGGCGGTACTCTTCGTTGCCCACCTGGTTTACTGAATGTCCCATGTTTATATTTCACAGACGGTACTTGTAGCTGCCCGCCTGGTTTACTGAATGTCCCATGTTTATATTTCACAGACGGTACTTGTAGTTGCCCGCCTGGTTTACTGAATATCCCATATTCATATTTCACACACGGTACTTGTATTCGCCCGCCTGGTTCTCTGAATATCCCATATTTATATTTCACAGACGGTACTTGTAGTTGCCCGCCTGGTTTACTGAATGTCCCATGTTTATATTTCACAGACGGTACTTGTAGTTGCCCGCCTGGTTTACTGAATGTCCCATGTTTATATTTCACAGACGGTACTTGTAGTTGCCCGCCTGGTTTACTGAACATCCCATGTTTATATTTCACAGACGGTACTTGTAGTTGCCCGCCTGGTTTACTGAATGTCCCATGTTTATATTTCACAGACGGTACTTGTAGGTGCCCGCCTGGTTTACTGAATGCCCCATGTTTATAATTCACAGACGGTACTTGTAGTTGCCCGCCTGGTTTACTGAATATCCCATGTTTATATCTTACAGACGGTACTTGTATCTGCCCGCCTGGTTTACTGAATGCCCCATGTTTATAATTCACAGACGGTACTTGTATCTGCCCGCCTGGTTTACTGAATGCCCCATGTTTATAATTCA
This sequence comes from Alentia gelatinosa, assembly GCA_950022655.1. NCBI lineage: Eukaryota > Metazoa > Annelida > Polychaeta > Phyllodocida > Polynoidae > Alentia > Alentia gelatinosa. The sequence continues at coordinate 67,799,125 of OX465584.1, read as the reverse complement.
CAGACGGTACTTGTATCTGCCCGCCTGGTTTACTGAATGTCCCATGTTTATATTTCATACACGGTACTTGTAGTTGCCCGCCTGGTTTACTGAATGTCCCATATTTATATTTCACAGACGGTACATGTAGTTGCCCGCCTGGTTTACTGAATATCCCATATTTATATTTCACACACGGTACTTGTAGGTGCCCGCCTGGTTTACTGAATGTCCCATGTTTATATTTCACAGACGGTACATGTAGCTGCCCGCCTGGTTTACTGAATATCCCATATTTGTATTTTACAGACGGTACATGTATCTGCCCACCTGGTTTACTGAATGTCCCATGTTTATATTTCACAGACGGTACTTGTATCTGCCCGCCTGGTTTACTGAATGCCCCATGTTTATATTTCACAGACGGTACCTGTCGGTGCCCGCCCGGCTCGGGTAACTTGACCATGTCGGAGCGCAGTGAGAACGGCCGGATGGGGCTGGTGGTGCTTCTCACGGAGGAGGGTTTGCCGCCCGTCTGTCTCTCCGCCATGGACAACCACACCGCCCTCGTCATCTGCCGCCAGTTCGGGTTCGAGCAGCACGTGGGGTACGGGCCTTCATCCGGCGCGTTCCTCAACGTGTCGGTTACCAAATACATCACCTTCGCCCACTGCATAGGTAAGAGTCTATTATCCTACCCCTAATATAAAATCCCATAGGCTTAACATTGGGTTTCCGTATGCCACGCTGACTGGCATACTGAGTTTTATATGCCACTAGTGGCATACAGCTTTATTTTCACGTAATATTCCAAAATCAAGGAGATAGGGTAGGATAAAATCAAAACCTGATTCGTTTTAATCTTGGCCATCGCATGCCACTCCTGAAGTTTTGGCTCCGGACTTCACTTCATGAAGTCACTTTGCCAAACTCCAGTCGTGGAATACGGTGGCCAAGATTAAACCTCATCCAGTTTTACGATATTATCCTACCCCTAATAAAAAACGCCATAGGTTTAACATTTACTCAGTGTATTGGATGGAGCGTTGAATAAAGTGTTATTTATACACCGAGGTGAATAAAAAAACGGACCAATCAGGGACGAGATAACGAAAGTAGATCTGGCAGCATTGATAAATGTGGCCATCCTCCGATGAATGTCAACACGCTACTAACATGGATAATTACAAATTGTCTCTGTATATCGGTGAGATGGGGGTAGGATAAATACAAAACCGAACTCGAGTTAGCCTTCTCAATGTTTATACCACTCTGGTCAGGTTTGCTACTCTCTACACTCGGCTAATGCCTCTTGTAGTAATACACAACCTGCCCATCGTGGCATAAACATTGACAAGGCTAACTCTCGTTTGGTTTCTACTAATTATCCTACCCCTAATAAAAAAAACTGCCATAGACTTTATATAGGGAAATTTTATGTGGCATGCAGTGACATAAAGTGTGTTTTATGCCTCTAGGGGCATAAAAAGAATTGACCAATCAGCACGCGTTCTAGCGACAGTATAAACAAGGAACCAACATGTCCATTTACGCATTCTTAGCAGGAATTTGGTGAGTGTTCGGTGAGTCTTAATACAATAAGGTCGTGTAGAAGGGGTAGGATAAATACGGAACCGAACTCGAGTTAGCAGGTTGTGTTGTGATGTCACTCCGGTCAGGTCTCGCGTAGGAATTCGCTACCTGACCATCGTGACATAACAACACAACCTGCTAACTCTCGTTCAGTTCCATTTAATTACATGCATAAATGCCGATCTGGTTTAACATTGTGATTTTGCATGGAACTTTAAAACTTAAAACTAAATCTAAAACTTTTAACTAAATTTTAATAACATTAAAAAGAAATACTCAACGGTCAGACATATAAAGGTACAAAACTCCGCCGTGGTCATGGCAGAGCAAATACAAGATACAAGTCATAGGCGACTGACCAATCAGCGGCCAGGATTTCCGAGAGAAGACTATACATCAACTTGCAGATTTAAAAGTTCAGAACTGGAATTATGAAGTAATTTGATTTATTCTGATATTGCAATGCTATTCTATTGTCAGTGAAAGGGGTGAGATAAATCCAGAACCGCACTCGAATCGTAAAATAAACAATAGTCCACTCGTTTGGATGCACCGTAATCGTCACTAGGCTTTGCCTCGCTGACGATTGCGGAGTATCCATGTAAGTGGAGTATTGTCTATTCATACAATTCTTGATGCAGTTCTATAATTAATTTTTGATATAATATTGGTAGATTACCTTTATCGTGTGACTCAGAAAGTACAATAATACATTAAAGCCATTACAATAGCCATTTTAGTTCCTCCAATTTGCTCGAGCGAGTACCAAGTAAGGCCAAAGGTCGTCAACAATTCATAAACTGCATTAGCATGATGTCGCTCACATTCTGGCTGCTGCTGGTCAATCTTTTTATTACCCTCATGCAATAAATAACACTTTACTGCACGCTTGCCCTAATGAAATGACCCAAAGTTAAGCCTATGGCATTTTCTATTAGGGTATGATAAACTAAGTGTATTATCAAGAGACGTCACGAGTTTGAGTTTATTTTTGTCTCGTATTTTGTTGGCGCCATAATCTCACTTGTCGAAGACAATTGATATTATGGAACCAACACAATGAGTGACATAAATAAACTCAAACTAGTGGCCTCTAGATTGAATCCTACCCTGTTTCCACGATTTTTGAATATTAGAAAGTAGTGACATAAACAAATCCCATGTTAAGCCTATGGCGCTTTTTTCATTAGGGGTAGGATAAAATAAGTATTAATTATGCACATTAAGACGTAATTTCTCCTTGATTTTCTGCCTCAGGGTACGAGAACTGCCTGGGTGAGTGTGAGGGTCACTTCTGGCACCCCGCCGACCCCCTGACGCCCAGTGGTGAGGCTGCGGCGTGCTACACCCACAGAGAACGTGCCATCATCTGTAGTCCCGAGGTCAACCCGTCAGCCCAGCTACGGCCCGTGGAGCCTCCCCTCGTGAACGACCCGACACCCGAGGTGCCGCCCGCCACGCCCCACCTGCCCGCCGACCTGCCCGCGGACACCAACACCTCCCACCCGCCCCGCTCAGGGCCCAATGATCCACCGATGCTGCCAAGTGTGGATTATGACAAGGAGCCAGCCGCAGATCTCCCCTGGGATGCTCCGAGCCGGGCTGGGTCTATCACCACGGCGAGGATAGAGCTAGAAGCAGGTCAGCCGAATCCGGGCACTCAGCCATCAACTCATGAGCCTCTCCCCTCTCAGAACTCTGCTCCTTCACTCTCCAATCCCTCTGCTCCAACCACAGGCTTACTCCGCTTGCTTACTTCAGCTATTAATAAGCCAGTGTCCACTACTCCAATGTCCTCAGTTTTATCCCCTTGGGGTGACTGGAAAGGCCAGTTTCAGCCACCTGCGTATAAAGAGCTTGTAGTGCTTGAGGAATCCTCGCTTGATTTGAAACAGGACGATTCGGATGTTGATTCCAGTAGAGGTAAGGGTTATTATCTGAAGCGGAAAGCCCAGCTTATGGAGGGTATGGGATTATGGAGGCCCACCACCAGTGTACTTAATGTTGGGAGGATGAAGGTAATCCCATCGTTATCCGTTAAGCCTGGTAGGGATAAGCTTACCCTAGAAAATACCCAATCCACATCTTCTAGCATGTCCAACTCTTCTCCTAGTGCTCCTAGTGCTACATCTTCAGCCTCTGTTGCTTCATCCTTGCCAACTTCAAATACACTGTCTTCTCTACTGCGACCCCTCTCCATCCCCACCAAGGCGATCCCGAATAGATCGAGTACTGTGAGGGTAAATGGAGATGGGATTGGAACATCTGGGGGTTTGGATCATTCCCCCTCAGTCTGGTTTGGTGTCCTTAATGTATCTAGTCACAGTCCCGGTTTGGATTCGTTAGATCGACGGCTAGAGACAACATCAGTGAGGCCTTCTGTATCGGGTAGATCCGGTTCTGTTATACCAGGGATCACTAGACCCTTCACGGAAGCCACCATAGAAGCCACTCCTGCCTCTTTGACTCCCACTTCTCTTCTTTCTCACAGCAGTGATACAGGCCACTCTGGCCACATTGTTTCAAGAATTCGCACCACAACTGGAAGGTTAAAGAGTCTTTCTAGTACAAATGAACCTGATTTTAAGGTTTCTTCTTCTTTTGGAACACCAAGTTCCACAGTTTATCCTCCTAGATTTACTTTATCACGCACTGGAGTGTTCACTGCTTCAACCACTGATATGAGTTCCAGGAATGGTGGCACGCTCCGAGAGAGTTCTTTTACACCAAGCCTAAAACAGGCCTTAGTATCCACCTCACAAAGATTCAGTTCTTCTACAGCCAGCCTATCACAGGCCTCAGTTTCAAACTCACACAGATTCAGTTCTTCTACAGCCAGCCTATCACAGGCCTCAGTTTCAAACTCACACAGATTCAGTTCTTCTACAGCCAGCCTATCACAGGCCTCAGTTTCAAACTCACAGAGATTCAGTTCTTCTACAGCCAGCCTATCACAGGCCTCAGTTTCCACCTCACAGAGATTCAGTTCTTCTACAGCCAGCCTATCACAGGCCTCAGTTTCCAACTCACACAGATTCAGTTCTTCTACAGCCAGCCTATCACAGGCCTTAGTTTCAAACTCACAGAGATTCAGTTCTTCTACAGCCAGCCTATCACAGGCCTCAGTTTCCAACTCACAGAGATTCAGTTCTTCTACAGCCAGCCTATCACAGGCCTCAGTTTCAAACTCACAAAGATTCAGTTCTTCTACAGCCAGCCTATCACAGGCCTCAGTATCAAACTCACACAGATTCAGTTCATCTACAGCCAGCCTATCACAGGCCTCAGTATCCAACTCACAAAAATTCAGTTCATCTACACCCTCTACAATCTTAGTTCGTGCTACTGCTATGAGTAGCCACCCTGGTTCACAACACAACTCTACCACAGGTACTAGCCTCACTAGAACTCACACCAACTCCCCGCACGTCGCCTCAACGAGCACGGATTTCAGAACACAAGGCACTGGTGTTTGGTTGGAAACCCGTTCTCATTCCGACGATACTAAACAATCCGTCTCTTTTCCAGGGGACTCCACATACTCGTACTCAGTTCAGCCAACACCTCAGAGCATTGAGCCAACATTTATGGATCACACCACCACACACACCACCACAAATATGGAGAGTACAGAAAGGCAGTCCAGCGCTATGGATAGCCAGGTGACCCAAACCAGTCCCGACAATGCTACAGAGATAACTACAGACGAATCAACACCCGGTATAACAACAACAACAACAACAACACCAACGTCCAGCCCACAAAGTGAGTCCACAGAGTACCGTACAGTATCCAACCAGTATTCCGATCAGTCCCCTTCTAACTCGCGAGACCGCGTTTCTGTTAGTGGTACGGTTGATAGTAGTACAGAAGAATTCTTAACAACTGAACCCATTGATGAAGACCCTTCCGTTTCTAGTGCTAGTAATATACCAAGGGTAAGTATGACCTTGAGAATGCATTCAACGACCCAGACAGAAAGCCCCCGTATGTTGACGGATATGAATATACGAGGTAGTTCTGATACGCTAGATAGCTCCCCTACATCGGAAGATATTGATACAGAATCAGATGCTCTTGGCACTGTGACGATGGGAGGCGTCGGCCATGATGGTACGTCATCGGATATGACGTCAGAGGCCACGTCTACGTCATTCCCAAATGACGTGGCGTCTGTGACATCAACAGCGCCACCTACGTTGACATCTCGTGACGTCATTGATGACGCACATGACGTAGATACATCAGGAACAACGAAGGAAGAGATTAGGAGTTCGATAGGAATCGCTGGAGGTCAGAAAACGACCTCTAAAACGCTGAGCGATAATCTGAAGATTCAGCCGACCGGAAACGACGCCGTGACGTCACTCAGACGCGGGGTCCCGTCTCGCGAGACCACGTCGATGACGTCAGATAGTCGCAGTGCTACCGGAAATGACGAACAGGAAGCAGGTAAACGTTTCCTGTTCACCCTACTTCCGGTGTGACGCTGAGTGTGTCTGTCTGTGCGTCTGTCTGTGCGTCTCCCTGTCTGACAGTGGCAGCACCGTGCTAGATGTGTCCTCTTCCACCCCCTGGATAATCTAGCATATAAGTGGATGAAAAGAGACAATAAGGCCAATGAAGAAAAGAAACTTGTTTCTCATCACCAAGCCATGTAAAAATACGACAGGGCGCTTTTTTATTATTTTTTTCTGGATCAAAGATGGCTTTTAAAGTGTTCTAAAATGGGCTTCAGGCAGTTGGCAGCACAGAAATATTGGTTGTGTAGGAGATATGAATTCCACGGTTTCGAGAATACCTAGATACACATGATACCACGTGGAATGCATCCCTGACATCAGGAGCTTTAATTTGAGACCAAATACGCATACCTTTCATAATTTCCATCAAGGTTCATCTTGTAGAGAAATATCCTCTAAAAACATTTTTGCTGATGCGCGCGTTGATGAGAAACATGATTTTTTGAGTGGCCTAATTGATGGTTTTGTGGACAGGCGGTCGTAAAGCACGAGAGGATTGATGAGTAGTAATACACAAGCGCTAACGAGCTCATTACGACATCAACCTCGAGTGTTGTTTTTTTTTATTTTTTTTTTTTTTTATTTGAACTCACATAAATAACGATATACAATTCGTCTCATCCAGAGGCGTTCTTCCATTGAACAGGAAGCAGGTAAACGTTTCCTGTACACCCTACTTCCGGTGTGACGCTGGGTGTGTCTGTCTGTGCGTCTGTCTGTGCGTCTCCCTGTCTGATACGTACAGTCCAGTCGGACATGTACGGCCCAGTCTGACATGTACGGCCCAGTCTGACATGTACGGCCCAGTCTGACATGTACGGCCCAGTCTGACATGTACAGAGCCGTCTGCCAACAAAACCATCGTTCGTTGTATTTATCATCCATCTTCTCGAGTAAATTAATCCCAGGAATGGCACAGAGGGACTATTTTCCCTTATACCATAACTTTCAGCCCTTATAACATGGATTCGAATCCGTATACCATGGTTATGGTATCTGACGGTTTCTAAATAATGGATAGAAGAAATCCCTAAATAGTTATATCATGATTCTGATTTAATATATTTTGGTATAGCAACGATGTGTTTATCCTAAGCACAATCGTGAGAATTCTCCTTTAAATGATATCAGATGATAATAACTGATTTATCATTATATATTCCTTAACGTCCTTTATCTCCAAAAACAGTGATTGCATCATAATTTATGGTATTCCAGTTACTGTTTGGTGTGTTAAACTGTTACAATACGCATGAGGTTGCCCATTGAGTATTACTACCAATACTAGGATGGTATACTATTCACGTTGGTAGAATTCATGTCTTGTCTACACTGCTACGAGCACAGTGTGACGTCGCACATCCCGAATTTATTTCATGTGATGCAATGTCCCTCTATTATACACTTGTGCACGTCAGTCATATATTTACTACGTTCAGTGTATTATACGTATGTCATATTGCACAGTGGTAAGCAAATATCATGTACGGCCCGGTCTGACATGTACGGCCCGGTCTGACATGTACTGCCCAGTCTGATATGTATGGTCCAGTCTGATATGTACGACCCAGTCTGACATGGACGGCCCAGTCTGATATATACGGCCCAGTCTGACATGGACGGCCCAGTCTGACATGTACGGCCCGGTCTGACATGTACGGCCCGGTCTGACAAGTACAGCCCAGTCTGATATGTACAGCCCAGTCTGACATGGACAGCCCAGCCTGACATGTATGGCCCAGTCTGACAAGTACGGCCCAGTCTGACAAGTACTGCCCAGTCTGATATGTACAGCCCAGTCTGACATGTACGGCCCAGTCTGACAAGTACGGCCCAGTCTGATATGTACCACCCGGTCTGACAAGTACGGCCCAGTCTGACAAGTACTGCCCAGTCTGATACGTACAGCCCAGTCTGACATGGATGGCCCAGTCTGACATGTACGGTACGATCTGACAAGTACGGCCCAGTCTGATACGTACAGCCCGGTCTGACAAGTACGGCCCAGTCTGATACATACAGTCCAGTCTTATATGTACGGCCCAGTCTGACATGTATGGCCCAGTCTGACATGTACTGCCCAGTGTGACATGTACAGCCCAGTCGGATATGTACGGCCCAGTCTGACATGTACAGCCCAGTCTGACAAGTACGGCCCAGTCTGACATGTACGGCCCGGTCTGACATGTACGGCCCAGTCTGATATGTACACCCTAGTCTGACATGTACTGCCCAGTCTGACATGTACGGCCCAGTCTGACATCCAATACTAATATACAGCAGAAAAAAACACGAAACTAGAGTAAATATGCGTGAAAGGATTATACAATTAATGACGCAATATTTTTCTAAAGGTATTTATGGTATCAACATTCCTTGAAGCTGAAATTGATATTTTTATGAAACTAATGATTGACAGGGCAGGAAAGGTAACAGAGAGAAAACACAGCAGGCATGAATGGATCGGCTCTGGTGCCCAAATCTGATTTGAAAGGCGATAAAAAGTACAATATTATGAATTTGTAATTATCATTAAAGACAAATGTGGGTAAGTATCGAAGCGCCCCCTGTTTCTACTCGATTAACACTGGTGCTGCCATCTGGTTTCATGAAAATGTAGCAGTTTCCCATAGACACCCAATAGATAAGCGCTTACCTTCTTCAGATGGTCTTCCCATAGATATTAGCAGGGTGACAGTATTTTTTAGCATTTCTCATATTTTAACATGTTCCCAACTATCATAATCCAGAATTATTTGAAGATACCAGTGTCATTTATCAACAAAGTCAAATATTGCATTTTCCCATAGACACCAATAGTTAAGAACTTACATTTCCAGATGGCCCTCCCATAGAAGTTATCTAGTGACATGCCATTTTTTCCATTTTCTAATTGCTGATATATAGAACTTATATTATCCTGACTTATTTGCAAAACTCAATAGAATTTAGAAATCGCCCAACATCCAGCATTTGTCTTTAAAGGGAATATAGACCAGACAGTTAATCTCTCTCACAGGCTCGAAAATACGCCCCTCCCGCCCAACGGCGTTGAGACAAGTATTTGTTCGTCCTTGAGTTCGTATTCAATCACGGATTAAATTCCAGGTCAATTTTCCCACTTTATTGTCATGGTGACATTATTTTCAGATTCTCTTGATCAACAGTTTCCAAGCCACAACTAAGGTGCAGCTGAAACTATAGTATTACTTTGCCGTTTGTGTAAAGCCCAGTCCCCACCCACCACGATTCTAGGTCCGATAAGCCTTACGATTGTCTTCCCGAAGTCATTCCGATTCTATCGTGAGGTCAGCAAAGATCGTGGTAGATGGAACAGGTTTCTGCGATTTCGTCTACGACACCTCACGATAGGCTGCGATTAAAAATGCCAATCGTAGAACTCAGAAATCCAACATGTTGTGTGTGAATCATCGGAAAAATATCTCCTGCGGCTGAAATACTTAACAGAAAGTTATCAAATTCTGGAAGTAGGGAGAGCGCATAATGATATATAATTGCTGTAAATATGGTATTGATTGGTTAGGTCTAAAGGGTCTGAAAAAAATAGTAGTAGGTGGGGGCTGGCCTTAATGCTACCTTTATCAAGTCTACGTTCTCAATAGTTGTCCTCTGAATAGACAAACTGTTCTATTTATGATTGAATAGGTACAGGTATAAATAATCTTTCTTATTTTCTTATATCACATTGAAGAAGAAATAATTACCCTAATGATTACTTGCCTGTACTGTGACACTGCACGAAAACCACCATTTTATATATGAATGCGCCGGGCCTATATAAGTATGACCTTTGCGTATATAAGGTCGTCCTATTCCCCGTGTATATACACCTCATCTGTAGGCAGATATAAGCGTCAAGTGAAGAGGGCTTCACTGAGAGCAGGCGGGGGGAGGTGGGGGAGGGGGTGGGGGGAGGGCTTCCTACTGAGGACACCTTTACTTCTACCAACACAAACGGGCGGGAGGCAGCGGGGGGAGAGGATATTTCCTCTCACATACGCCGGGTGTGAAATACAGCCAAAACTTAGAAGGAAACCCACGAGATGGAAATAGCTTGGTCCGTACTCCACCGAGTTTGACTGCAGAGTAATTCACGAAGCGAAGCTGAGTGAATTACTCTGTGGTCAAACGAGGTGGAATGCGGACCAAGTTATTTTCATCGAGTGGGTTTCTGATTTTATCTCACCCTGTATAACATGATTTATTGATAAAATGAATCACCAAATTAACCATTGAGTATTGGGTACACGAACCTCACGGCCGTGGAGTACGAGTTCCTAATGTTAAGCCTATGGAGAAAAATACCGGGGTGAGATAAGCGTCCGTATATATAAACCCTGGGCGTATATGTATGAAAACCAGTCAATATTCAGCCGGTACATGCACTTCCACGATCGCCTATATATATGAATTAAATGGTGGTTTTCGTGCAGTGTGAGATATGTATATATATATATATATATTTGTGTTGTTTTGTGATATCTTTACCTGTAAACCTCCCTCGTTGTGACACACGGTATTATCGACGTGGCTACTTCGTCCGGATATCACTGTATTTACATCTATTCCTCTATCACCTGGCATTGCCCTCATGTTCTGGGAACAGGTGCGCAGTTCAGGGTCGCCATGGTAACAACACCAGGATATATAAAAGGTGGAGAGCGGGCCTAGACCTGTCTCCTAGCAGGTAGCAGACATGCCTGTAGGGCACAGAGTGATCGCTAGTTCTCCCATCAACCGCCAGGAAGTTGTAAGATAGCGCCACTGTAGTCGGGGGGCAACCACTGTTATCAGTTGTTATAATCTATAGATGATATTGAGACGAGGCTAAAATTCCTCCATGGCAGGCCCCCAGATATAGTTTTGATAAAATCCATTGATAATTGCCCCACCACCTGGTGTTTTGGATGGCGTCGGGGGGAGGGGGTAAACATGGCCGCATCCATAGCACAATAGCTATGTGCCCTATAGGTCAGGAGGGAATATAAGGGATTATAGTGGGATCCGGATTCAAATATTAATCCCTAAAGAATCTTATAGATTGACTTGTGCTGCATATCTAATTAGTTTAAGGAAGCATTTGTATAAGTCAACTAAAAGAAAAACATTTATTGAAATTACAATATAAAAGTATTGCATGATTTCCAACCAAGCCTTTTTTCCATTTCTTGCCTACCATGACGTTTCTTTGACATATGGCAGAACTAAAAAAGAGAGGTTTTTTGCTGTTTTTCTATTTTGATAACAAACCCGTCAATTTGGACTTCTACTGTGAGAACAAGAAAAGTGAAGGTAGTAAATGATCATGAAAGAACTCTTGATTAAACTGGGTTTTGCTTCAACATGAAATTCTATAGACCTGTATTCTAGAAGTCAAACATTTTGCCGAACTTTTAACAAGATTTCTGAGAAAATACATCAGAATTGGAAACAATTATATCATCTAAATAAATTCAAAATGTACATGATAATAAAGCCCATGATCACTGATTTAATATGCTACCTTTTGCAAATCTGTATCTTTTTTACAGCCTAAGTTATGTGAATCTTTGTTACCTACCATATCTAAAAAGACTATTATCATGGTAAGATCCGCTTGGCGTTTCTCCCGCACATAGAGACAGAGTGAACCAGATCTAGGGTTGGAGACTGAAGGGCCATGAGAGTGAGATTCTCGTGTTGTGGCAAACTCGAAACTCCTATTTTCATTCTTAGATTTATACTCAGAATTACTTATCCTCTTATTTTTCATGTCAAGAAATGTCCAAAACAAAATTCCACACTGTACTTCTGATCTCCTTACCTTGAGAGGAACCTCTGAGATTAGACATTACGCTGGGGTCGATTCATAAAAGTTAGTAGTTGCCACAAAGAAGCTCACGCTTGTCAAATAATAGTCCCTTCATCAAGTCAGAAATGAGTAAATTTTCAGTCCCCAATATGGTTGCGCGGCCTATAGTTAGTCTGCAGAGAGATGCCAAAAACAGCGACCAATCAGCGAGCTGCTCTGTGGTGCGGAGACCTTTAGACCGGCGGGTGGCCCGAGGGATATTACTGCGACACGAAGCATTTCTTTCTCTATGAGTATTGGCCGCTCCTCCGCTGGCCTTGCGTCATATTGCATACTGCTTATTGTTCATGTCATAACCTGATCTGTGAATCTATTTATAAATGTGGAGTTGCTCACAGTGTGGCTTGATCGAGGAGCATCATACAGGTAAAGTATTGTGATGATTAAAGGGGAACACAGGTAAAGAGTGCTGTAATAATTAAAGAGATACACAGGTAAAAAGTACTGTGTGATTAAAGAGATAAACAGGTAAAGGGTACTGTAATTATTAAAGGGGAACACAGGTAAAGGGTACTGTAATAATTAAAGGGAACACAGGTAAAGGGTACTGTAATTATTAAAGGGGAACACAGGTAAAGGGTACTGTAATAATTAAAGGGGAACACAGGTAAAGGGTACTGTAATAATTAAAGGGGAACACAGGTAAAGGGTACTGTAATAATTAAAGGGGAATACAGGTAAAGGGTACTGTAATAATTAAAGGGGAACACAGGTAAAGGGTACTGTAATTATTAAAGGGAAACACAGGTAAAGAGTACTGTAATAATTAAAGGGAAACACAGGTAAAGAGTACTGTAATAATTAAAGGGAAACACAGGTAAAGAGTACTGTAATAATTAAAGGGGAACACAGGTAAGGAGTACTGTAATAATTAAAGGGGAACACAGGTAAGGAGTACTGTAATAATTAAAGAGATACACAGGTAAAGGGTACTGTAATTATTAAAGGGGAACACAGGTAAGGAGTACTGTAATAATTAAAGGGGAACACAGGTAAGGAGTACTGTAATAATTAAAGAGATACACAGGTAAAGGGTACTGTAATTATTAAAGGGGAACACAGGTAAAGGGTACTGTAATAATTAAAGGGGAACACAGGTAAAAAGTGCTGTAATTATTAAAGGGGAACACAGGTAAAGGGTACTGTAATTATTAAAGGGAAACACAGGTAAAGGGTACTGTAATAATTAAAGGGAAACACAGGTAAAGAGTACTGTAATAATTAAAGGGAAACACAGGTAAAGGGTACTGTAATTATTAAAGGGGAACACAGGTAAGGGGTACTGTAATAATTAAAGGGGAACACAGGTAAAGGGTACTGTAATAATTAAAGGGGAACACAGGTAAAGGGTACTGTAATAATTAAAGGGGAACACAGAAGTACAACGTATGACCGCGGCTACCAACATAGGACAAGCCTTTATGAGCAATTGGATTACTAACAGTCCCAAATGTGTATTTTAATGATGTAAAAGAAACACTTTCAAAATGCTTTATTACAGATGTGGCTCCCCACTTGACAATGACAAGCATCAAATGGCATGCTTATGAATTGTATATTGCTCGGGGAAAAAACAATATTACCATTATTTGAATCTTGGTGGTCTCAACGTAGTTGATAATATCATAAAACTGGATGAGTTTTGATCTTGGCCACCGTATGCCATGACTGGAGTTTGGCATTGTGATTTCACAAGGCGAAGCCGAGTGAAGTCTGGAGCCAAAACTTCAGGAGTGGAATGCGGTGGCCACAATTAAAACGAACCCGGTTTTGATTTTATCCTACCCCGTTTCCTCGATTTTGCCATATTACGTGATAACAATTCACTAGTGGCATATAAAACTCTGTATGCCAGTCAGCGTGTCATATGGAAACTCAATGTTAAGCCTATGGGATTTTATATTAGGGGTAGGATAAGTAGTAAAATCAAAGTGATAGTGAGGGGTATTGCATAGTGTCAACTACAAGGAGAATACGGCCACACAGATCGAAATCGTGGTAATGTTGTATTTATTACTCTACATTCGACTAGTTATTAGAAACGAAATTGAGTAAATGATTAGAAACTCAACGTAAGCGCCATGCATTGTTTATATAAAACAGTTCCCAAAGTGCCAACAAGGTGGCAGAAAAAGCCATATTCTTCTGGGTATAATTCGGGCTTTCCGTATACTACTCAGTAGTAATCTGTAGGTTCCTTGGGTATAGTGTGGAGACTCCGTATTAGGTGCGTAATAAAATACGATATATGAAATCATGGTTCGTAGAAAGCCATGTGAGGCTTATCATACCTACTTTTTGCTTAGCATACACAGCTTCCTTTCACATGGTAAGAATGATTTCTTTAAATTCAAATAGAAAAGAGTTACCATGTTGAAACTCAAAATTGGAAGACGATAAAATAAAGTATCATAGAATTGTCTTTGAGGCCTAAATGTAGCAGAAGAAAATGTGTCATTGTTGTCAGACCTTTTGATGATACGAGTCTATTACATATAGAAAAGGGTCTACATGTACGATCCTAGATTAGTAAACAGGCCCCTGGTTTGTCACCTTAGTAACGGAACCAAAGGCTGTATGTCGAGAGAGTCAGGGCGAATAACACGTTCCCCATCAGGTGTTTTATCGATTCCCAACCACCAAACAGGTCTCTAGATATATCTGCCCGCACCGTGTCATATCAATCAATACTATCAAGAAACGTCATGAAATTTCATATGATTGTTTATATGGCGTGAGTTGTCTTCGTGGAAAGATTTCACAAAGCGGAGCTGAGTGATATCTGTAGCAGGTGCCAAGAACGCCATGTAAACAATTGTATGAAATTGAGTGACGTTTAGATTCTATCCTGCCCTGTCATATGTTTTTAACTTCATATGTCACCCATGGCATATTAATATTTTATCCTACCCCTAATAAAAAATCCCATAGGCTTAACATTGGCCTTCCGTATGCGCCCGTATGTCGCATACGGATAAAAAATCGCTCCTAGGAGCGTACAAAAAATGGACCAATCAGAGATCAGCAGCTGAAAGTAGTTCCAAGCGCCTTCAGAGCAGCAAGGAGAGCTATATGGAGGACTTCAGAAAGTTTTTATCGTGTTTTTGTTATTATCCTCACATAAAAATATCGTTCACAGGGGGTAGGATAAAATCAAAACCTTATTCGTTTTAATCTGGGCTCCCGTATGCGACTCCTGGAGTTTTGGCTCCAGATATCACTCGGCTCCACCTTGTGATATCACTACGCCAAACTCCAGTCGTTGCATACGGCGGCCCAGATTAAAACTCATCCGGTTTTACGATAGTATGGCATAACCGTGGCATACAGGCCCACCACGTTAAGTCTATGGAGATTTATATGAGGGGTAGGATAGTAACCGTGGCACACAGTCACACCGTGTTCAGTCTATGGAGATTTATATGAGGGGTAGGATAATAACCATGGCATACAGTCACACCATGTTATGTCTATGGAGATTTATATGAGGGGTAGGATAATAACTGTGACATACAGTCACACCATGTTAAGTCAATGGAGATTTATATAAGTGGTAGGATAATAACCGTGCCATACAGTCATACCATGTTAAGTCAATGGAGATTTATATAAGTGGTAGGATAATAACCGTGGCATACAGTCACACCATGTTAAGTCTATGGAGATTTATATGAGGGGTAGGATAATAGCTGTGACATACAGTCACACCATGTTAAGTCTATGGAGATTTATATGAGGGGTAGGATAATAACCGTGGCATACAGTCACACAATGTTAAGTCTATGGAGATTTATATGAGGGGTAGGATAGTGCAACAAACCATCGTTTAATGATTTAATCACTGTAGTGGGTATAGCTCGCCAACAAGGTGACAGATCGCTCAACATGATATTGATTAGATAATATTGACCATGCCTATAAAGCATTAAAGCCTTCACTCATCCACTGGGTTTTTTATTGATTTGATGGAACAGGTAATGGCTTAAAGTGGGACGGAATAGCTTAAAGTGGGACACAATAGCTTAAAGTGGGACGTAAAGGCTTAAGAGGGACGTAATAGTTCAAAGTGGGATGTAATAGTTTAAAGTGGGACGTAATGGCTTAAAGTGGGATGTAATAGTTTAAAGTGGGACGTAATGGCTTAAAGTGGGATGTAATGGCTTAAAGTGGGACGTAATGGCTTAAAGTGGGACGTAATAGCTCAAAGTGGGACGTTATAGTTTAAAGTGGGACAGAATAGCTTACAGTGGGACGGAATAGCTTAAAGTGGGACAGAATAGCTTAAAGTGGGACGGAATAGCTTAAAGTGGGACGTAAAGGCTTAAAGTGGGACTAAAAGGATTAAAGTGGGACGGAATAATTTAAGATGGGATGGAATAATTTAAAGTGGGACGTAATAGTTCAAAGTAGGACGTAATAGCTCAAAGTAGGACGTAATAGCTCAAAGTGGGACGTAATAGCTCAAAGTGGGACGTAATAGCTCAAAGTGAGATGTAATAGCTCAAAGTGGGACGTAATAGCTCAAAGTGGGACGTAATAGCTCAAAGTGGGACGTAATAGCTCAAAGTGGGACTTAATAGCTCAAAGTGGGACGTAATAGCTCAAAGTGGGACGTAATAGTTCAAAGTGGGACGTAATAGTTCAAAGTGGGACGTAATAGCTCAAAGTGGGACGTAATAGCTCAAAATGGGACGTAACAGTTCAAAGTGGGACGTAATAGCTCAAAGTGGGACGTAATAGCTCAAAGTGAGACGTAATAGCTCAAAGTGGGACTTAATAGCTCAAAGTGGGACGTAATAGTTCAAAGTGGGACGTAACAGTTCAAAGTGGGACGTAATAGCTCAAAGTGGGACGTAATAGCTTCAAGTGAGACGTAATGGCTTTTTATTTATTCCGTCCTCATTGAAATCCGATGAATAGTCGACATCTCGCCCCGGCAACCTGATACCTACATTCTGCACAAAAATTGATCAATCCCCAGGAATTTTGATACTGATTACAACCTATTACTGATGTGTCTACTATTCCAATGTAGGGTATTTAATTTAGGATTGTTTCAAGTGATGTCAAATCGTGAACCAATACATGGACCCGATTCTCCTTCACCTATAGGAAAGGGACCTACCTCTAGTGGTAATGAAGGTTAATTTTCTCCATTTTTCTTCTCTTGTGGTACTTTATTAGGTATTCTCTCCCAAATGCCATAGATTATGCTATTCCGATAAGACTAACAATTAACGTTGATTAACCTTAATAGGAAGCAACGCCTATGAATATTGCCTTTGTCTATCGCTGGCTTTACTTAAAATTGACACTGGTTTCTAGAAGGAAACTCACAAGATGAGAATAACTTGGTTCGTAGCCATAGAGTTTGACTGCGGAGTGATTTACGAAGCAAAGCTGAGTGAATTACGTAGCGGGCAAACGAGGTGGAGTGCAGACCAAGTTATTTTCATTGAGTGGGTTTCTGATTTTACCTCACCCCGTATAAATGATCAGGACAATTATCAATCAGTGAAATAACTCACCTAATTAGCTATTGAGTATTGGGTACACTACACTCACGGCCGTGGAGTATGAGTACTTATAACGTTAAACCTTAGGAGAAAAATACCGGGGTGAGATAATGTAACATAAATTTAGGTAAAATTCCCCCCTCCTAGGTGCGTTCTGTGATCTGGGACCTGTTTCAGTAGTTTCGTGACATTAGGCCAAGACAGACATCAACAGCGGCAACAACAGTGCAAGCAACAGTGGAAAATCTTTGTCAGGTTTCAAAACGCATGTCACAGTTGATGTCAAATATCAGCGGATTGGAGTGGCCAATTTTCTTCATATTTGAAACGATTATAGGTTATACGTATCCCTTACTCGTACTAAAGTTTCATTGCTTAATTCTTAGGGAAAGTGAGTGAAATTATCTAATACTTTTGAAACCGGACACACTGTGTTTGGGGTCTGTCTTGTCCTAAGTGCCACAACCTTTGTTGATCTGTCCGTATGGTGTCACAGGCGCCATCTAGACATGTCACGAAACTACTGAAACAGGTCCCTGGTGAAACAGGTCAGCGCTTTCAGTCGGATTTTTTTTTTTTTTTTTTTTTTGCTGTTTGCAACGTATCTCGTATATTTGATATTCGTTGTATGACTTCAATCATCAGGTAATGCTGACTTGGTGTTAGTTACATCACCTCAAATATCTAATGTCGTGAATATTGAAATCAGTTATGATAACCCTAATAGTCGGGTTCTTCGTTCGCAATCTAAACTACGGTTTAAGTTGATTAGACCACATTGTGAATTTATGAAGAAGTCGCCTAGTTATAGAGGTGAGAAGCTGTGGAACTCCCTCCCTGAAGAAACCCAAAAATTACCATGTAAAGCCAGTTTCAAAAACAGGCACCTGTTTCACTAGTTTCGTGACATGTCTAGATGGCGTCTAGATGGTGTGTCCGGTTTCATAAGAACTAGACATTAGACTTCATTTTGTGCGTTCTTGCTTGCACTGTTGGTGCCGCTTTTCATATATGTCTAACACTTTTGTCACGAAACTAGTGAAACAGGCCCCATGATGTGTAGATTTGTTGAATTCTTATGTTTGGGGTCTGTCTTTTCCTAAGGGCAGCTACTTGTGTTGTCACAAAACTAGACAACCCCAATGTCTGTATGATGTCACGAAACTAGTGAAACAGGTCCCCGGATCGCTAGTTTACCTAAACTGAATTGAATTTAAGTGGTGTACTGGGTTACCCATGCAGTGTACGCATCATTCCTCATACTCATTATCATTCTCCCCTCATACTTGTACCAATTATCATGTTTTTTTCTTTAAATTGTCTGTGTATGATACTTGGTGTGTTAAAATTAACTTCTAGTTATTATCAACTCATGTAACCTATATGTGATTTGGATGATGACTATGTTGATATTTGTTAATGTCCGGATACTGTATTCTTATAATGAAAGACCACCTACCTTCAGGTGAATTATATGTGAAAATTTATAAAAAAAAAATTGCTTACTATAATCTTCACCATAGGCTAACTTTTCCTCGATTAGAGCTGTTATCATTGTGGACATTGTAGCCGTGAACCAGTCGGCGGAGTGCGACCGGTCGCTGAGGTCTGGAGGTGAAGGTGGAGACCTGCTCTCCCCGGGCTTCCCTGATCCGTACCCGAACGACCTGACCTGCGGCTGGACCCTGACCGCCCCGCCACACCACCAGGTCGTCCTCCTCGTCATCGGTGAGTCGCTCACACCAACTCACGTGAGCAGTTCAGTGGAGTTCACACGTAGAGACTGATGTACCTGAGACGGGTGTACTTCACACCTTTAAGTGGGATTCACACGTAGAGACTAATGTACCTGAGACGGGTGTACCTCACACCTTTAAGTGGGATTCACACATAGAGACTGATGTACCTGAGACGGGTGTACTTCACACCTTTAAGTGGGATTCACACGTAGAGACTAATGTACCTGAGACGGGTGTACCTCACACCTTTAAGTGGGATTCACACGTAGAGACTGATGTACCTGAGACGGGTGTACTTCACACCTTTAAGTGGGATTCACATGTAGAGACTGATGTACCTGAGACGGGTGTACTTCACACCTTTAAGTGGGATTGACACGTAGAGACTAATGTACCTGAGACGGGTGTACTTCACATCTTTAAGTGGGATTCACACGTAGAGACTGATGTACCTGAGACGGGTGTACTTCACACCTTTAAGTGGGATTATCACGTAGAGACTGATGTACCTGAGACGGGTGTACTTCACACCTTTAAGTGGGATTCACACGTAGAGACTAATGTACCTGAGACAGGTGTACCTCACACCTTAACCCTAGTCTAAAGCGGGATTCACACGTAGAGACTGATGTACCTGAGACGGGTGTACTTCACATCTTTAAGTGGGATTCACACATAGAGACGGATGTACCTGAGATGGGTGTACTTCACACCTTTAAGTGGGATTCACACGTAGAGACTGATGTACCTGAGACGGGTTTACTTGACACCTTAACCCTAGTCTAAAGCAGGATTCACACATAGAGACTAATGTACCTGAGACGGGTGTACTTCACACCTTTAAGTGGAGTTCACAGTAGAGACTAATATACCTGAAACGGGTGTACTTCACACCTTTAACCCTAGTCTAAAGCGGGATTCACACGTAGAGACTGATGTACCTGAGACGGGTGTACTTCACACCTTTAAGTGGGATTCACACGTAGAGACTGATGTACTTGAGACGGGTGTACTTCACACCTTTAAGTGGGATTCACACGTAGAGACTAATATACCTGAGACAGGTGTACTTCACACCTTTAAGTGAGATTCACACGTAGAGACTGATGTACCTGAGACGGGTGTAGTTCACACCTTTAAGTGGGATTCACAAGTAGAGACTAATGTACCTGAGACGGGTGTAGTTCACACCTTTTAGTGGTATTCACACGTAGAGACTGATGTACCTGAGACGGGTGTACTTCACACCTTAACCATAGCCTACAGCAGGATTCACACATAGAGACTAATGTACCTGAGACGGGTGTACTTCACACCTTTAAGTGGGATTCACACGTAGAGACTAATGTACCTGAGACGGGTGTACTTCACACCTTTAAGTGGGATTGACACATAGAGACTGATGTACCTGAGACGGGTGTACTTCACACCTTCAAGTGGGATTCACACACAGAGACTAATGTACCTGAGACGGGTGTACTTCACACCTTTAAGCGGGATTCACACGTAGAGACTAATGTACCTGAGACGGGTGTACTTCACACCTTTAAGTGGGATTCACACGTAGAGACTGATGTACCTGAGACGGGTGTACTTCACACCTTTAAGTGGGATTCACACGTAGAGACTAATGTACCTGAGACGGGTGTACTTCACACCTTTAAGTGGGATTCACACATAGAGAATAATGTACCTGAGACGGGTGTACTTCACACCTTTCAGCGGGGTTCACACGTAGAGACTAATGTACCTGAGACTGGTGTACTTCACACCTTCAAGTGGGATTCACACACAGAGACTAATGTACCTGGGACGGGTGGTTTTTTTTTCGTTGTCGAGAGTTTAGTTTTTTTACTGCAAGAAATCTCGTTTAACATATAGCTAACAAATTGAGGTGTGGATTCAAGCTTTAGATTTAGTCTCTAGTATTGACTAATGAAATGCCAATATTTCATTATGTTGTTTTCAATATCAACGACAAAATCACTAAGTTTTATAGAACAGTATCTCACCATGTATCTAAGTGAGTCAGTGTTTTTTATATTAACAATGATCCATTTAATCTGATGACAGTATCACTCTGTCCCTCAGAATTCCGTACGGCTGAGCCTGATAATCTCAGCATCTACGTCAACAGTAGTGGAGGGCGCCTCATCGAGAGACTCAGCGGAACGCTCACAAGTAAGTACTATACAGAGACGTATAATGCTGAATGCAACCTGGGACCCGTTTCAATAGAATGTGTCACTAAGCCACTTAGTGACACGACTAGTCACAGCATAAATTATCGACTGCGCTTGAGTAATTTTACACTGGCCACCAGAGCAACATTTTCTATAACAAAATTCAAATGCGAATAACGTTGGATTGCATGGGCCGATATCCTTCATATTTGGCATGTTTATAAGTTGTATATATGTCCCTAACCGGGGTTAAAGTTTCAAAGCTTAATTCCTACGGGAACAGAAGTTACACGTTTGTGACATTAAAGAACGAGAGGGTTTCCCCTCTCGCTATTATAGACACGATAGTGACCCTTTTAGTGACCGGGCAGCCACTTCTGAAATGGTACAAGCCACTATTTGCGGCTGTCTCTTACCTTATGTCCTACAAACGTTTGTCCCTTAACTTTTGCAACGCGGAGTGCCGCTATTGTGTCACTAAACCCAATAACGGACGTCCTACAGGCTATTGAAACGGGTCCCTGTTCGGAGATACTTTGGTCGGAAATACTCACCGAGTTCATAAGTTTTTTAATATATTCTAGCGTGCTAATGTCCGTATATAGGGCATGTATTTACAAAGCTGAATGTTTGTTTGTTTATTTACGTAGATTTTGGGTGCGTGTGTAGCGCTGGGCCATCGCTTTATGTATTATGAAGACCCAGTTCAATTCTAATTAAAAACGTTTATTGATGATAAATGGATGAGTAGGCATACGGCCTTCCGTATACTACTCAGTAATAATCTGTAGGTTCAGTGTGTTTAGTATGGAGACTCCATATTATAAAGGTGGATAAAATACGATATGGAAAATCATGGTTCGCAGAAAGCCATGTGAGGCTTACCATACCTACTTTTGCTTAAAACCCTTTAAGGGCGGATGATGCCTTAAGGCATCATTTGCTGGATTTTTATGAAATTGGTTTTGATAAGGAAATATTTTAATAATACACCTGTAATCTGAACTGAATATAGGTTTAACATCTTATTTTCCAATTCTAAATAATAAAAATAGAAATATTAAGGAAAACAAATTATATCATGTGATAAACCTTCGAATTTAGAGTTCAGAGGACAATGTCCTCGTCCCCTAGAACTGTACATAGTCACTAGTAGCCGTCCCCAAGTGTGTAGTTCTGCAATAGGTGGCCGTCCTTAAAGGGTTAACAAACACAGTTTCCTTTCACATGTTACGAATAATTTCTTTGAATTAAAATAGAAAAGAGTTGCCATGTTGAAACTCAAAATTGGAAGACTGGGGGCTGTTGAAAAAAAGTACGATAAAATAAGGTATCTTTGATTGTCCCTCCTGTATACTCCTTGAAGTTGTCTCTGTGCAGTATCCTCGCATGCGCTCGGATATTACCAAGCGTAAACTCCTCGGAGCATTAGACCGCGTGTATCTGAAACCAGTTAACATTGAGTATGTATCTGAAACTGGTATACATGTATATTTTATTAATCGTTCAGCATTGCAAACTTAAGTTATCAGTGAAAAGGTAAAGATTATCGCCGATCTTTGCATGCAAAGTACTCTTCTTTCCCTGCAATTATATCAGCTTGTAAAGTCTTGGACCCTACTTGCGTAAGGAGTAGACCTTAAGAAGAGAGAGAAGAACTCAAACACAGAGGTACTATGTACTACTATGAGTCAAGAACTTAACTGTTTATTGACAGGGATGGGTCTTGGTTTTACACCCTTAGCAGGGGGTTGACATGACAGGCTTGGCATCTGTGAGCTCTGCGCTCTCATTGGCTGTTGTACCAACAGCCAACAGGGGAAGACCAAATCCGTTCCGGTTGAGCGCCCGTTTCGGTCTGTCGCACATGTCAGGAGGCTGCTCATGACACTGAACTACTCAAAGTGTCATTGGTAGAGCGACCTGCCCTCATGTGGGCAGACTGGGAACTAGAGCTGAGCGATAATAGGGGTATTGCATGCCATTCAAAGCATGGCAGCCGTACTGTAAACATCAGGGAGGAGGTTACTAACCCAAATGACGACTGGTCCAATTCAGTCAATTTGTTCCTCAATAATTAGGGGTAACTTAGATAATTACTTTCTTCTCATAGAAACTAACATTACATGGCCACGATAGGGATGTATAGACCACAACTTTACAAGCTGTTATAAAATAATAATGTATCTCCTTGTTGTCTCACCTCCTACAGAGTCTTCGGGTCGACGTAAACGTGACGTGAGGAGGATTGACACGCACGTAAAGACGGTGTACGTGGAGTTTACGTCAGATGACGCCGACACAGACACAGGCTTCAGGATCGGGTACGAGCCACAGGAGATCGACAGTGACGGCAAGTAGAAAGTGTCAGCTCCTTCTCTGAAGCGGGATTCACACAGATTCATGTACCTCACGAGACAAATCCCGCTGATATTCATGTACCTCACAGGGTGTTTGTCTGAGACAAATCCTGCTGAGATTCATGTACCTCACAGGCTGTGTGTCTGAGACAAATCCCGCTGATATTCATGTACCTCACAGGGTGTTTGTCTGAGACAAATCCTGCTGAGATTCATGTACCTCACAGGCTGTGTGTCTGAGACAAATCCCGCTGATTTTCATGTACCTCACATGGTGTTTGTCTGAGACAAATCCTGCTGAGATTCATGCACCTCACAGGGTGTTTGTCTGAGACAAATCCTGCTGAGATTCATGTACATTACAGGGTGTTTGTCTGAGACAAATCCTGCTGAGATTATGTACTCAAACACAATCGCTTCATCTAAATTGTAGAATTCCAATTAGTAAGGTTTTGTCACTAATAAAAAATCATATAAAGAAACAATACTTCAAGAGTTTGGATGCTCCGTAATCTGAGGTGAAGCCCAGTGACGATTGCAGTGCATCCAAACGAGTGGAGTATTGTTTATCTTACAATTCAAGTATGGTTCTGGATTTATCTCAACCCTCTCACAGACATTAGATAGCATCACAATATCAGAATAATCCAAATTGCTTACGCAGATCTGGTTTTGAACATATAAATCTCTACGTCTTCCCGTTTTTCTCAAATCCTGGCCAGTCAGTCGTAACGTCACCTCAAACTCCTCAGCTATGGCCGTGGCGTAGTATTGTCACTCTACGTGGGTGATTATTAGGCATGACATTTCTATGTTATTCCTACGGCTAAACTTGTTCCAGGTGTAAGATAATAAGTAACAAATTGATGAATGTAGAGTGAAAAAATTCTTTCTTCAAATTGTTGGTCTCCCCTTCCCCTTGGGGGTGTGTTGAGGCCAATTAATTTGCGAATTTTTTTTTGAAAAAAAAATTTTGAAATTTTTTTTTTTAAATATTTTGAATTTTTTTTTGGAAATACGGAGACCGTGGGAGTCTAGTCACATACCAACAGTAGCTTAAGCAGATCAGACACGTCTTCACACATTCTACAAATTGATGAATGCTTCAGATGATTCACTCGGCTATCGACTCGTTCAAATTCCTCTTCACTCCAAACAAGATGGAGAACTGGGACTCAGACCAAACATGAATATGTCTTTGATTTTATCTTAGCCAGGACATATTTATCTGTTTATCGGCCATTGAGTATGTGCTACCATACTCACAAGCATGTAGAGTACGAGTTCTTAATGTTAAGACTATGGATAGTTATACCAGGCTAAGATAATATAGAGGAAACCTATGAAAGTTTAAGGTCAGAGCTTTTGTCCCATCGTAGTAATTCACAAGGCGAAGCTGCATGAATTACGTAGCGATTCAAATGAGATGGGATTAAGATAAAATGTGATTCAAATTCAAATCAGCTCTGACCGTAACCTTGAATAGGAATCTGATTTTATCTCACCTTTCACATTGACTGGGCTTACGTTTGTGACACAATCCCCTTAAACACTTCATGGGCACTGGATACAAGTTCCCAATGTTAGTCCTATGGGGAAAAAATACCAGGTGTGAGATAATAAGTAAAATGTCACTGACGTCTCTTGGCCTTGCAGACGTAACTGGGCTAAGATAAAGTATGTTGTGGTTCATATATCCCCTTCACAGCTGCCATCAGTGGACCAGAAAAGAAGAAAGACGGCACGAAGAACCGCAACCTCATCATCATCATCGTCGTTATCACAGTGATCATCACACTTCTCGTTCTCCTCATCTGCTGCAAGTTCAAGTGTGGAAAAACTAGGTATCTTATCTCGTTTTTGGGTGTTAGACCTAGTTTATATGGACCTATTAAAACATAAAAGATGGCTTCTGCAACCAGTTAAATTGGGCTGTTATTCCTTGTTCCTTGGGGGGGCGTCCACTAACCACGACAAGTCTACGACAGTGGGTTCCCGACAAGGTCCACGATTGGTCTACGATTGGAGGCCTTGTCGTTGTTGGTGGACCCCAGTTTCCAACAAGAGTCTATGACAAGGCCACGACAAGGCTACGATTGGAAGCTTGTCGGGAGCCTTCCGACAAGGCTACGACAATATCGAACATGTTCGATATTTCCCACGACTGGAATCTTGTCGTGGAGTGTTATGGTGTGTCGAGAGCGTGTCGCAGAGGTCTGCGATAGAAAATTTTGGTCGAGCATGCACTTCCTGACACACCCTGACAATGCTGTCGTAAAGCCCCCCTTCTTACAACAAGGCTGCGACAAGCGCCGATTGGAACTTTCTTGTCTCTGCTTGTCGTAGCCTTGTTGTGGTTGGTAGATGCCACCATATACACAGCGCGTTGATTCTCTACGTCCTCCTCAACTAATCGTATCAGCTTAGTTTTGAATTAAAAGGTTAACTTCAGGTATTCGTGAAATAATATCCTGATATTTCCATTATTTCTTGTTATCCTTCCACATTTCCGATGACACTGAGCAGCCCGTAGTATGTACGTTATATTATAACCAGAGAGATTCCATTCAGTGTTTTGTAAAATATGGAGAGTGAACAGGGCATATCCTTCCTTATATCACAAAAATGATTTTTTTAAATACATCACAAAAATAATCAAGTATTTATATAGAACGTCCTGACCATGCTGTACAAGTCACAGAACGTGATGGTAATTTACGGTTTGTACGGAATGAGGCATTTATGCCGAGTTCCGTACAGACCGTAAATTATCCTATATTTACTTTATACCCAAAATTTAAAAAAAAATCATTAATTCAATTTTTAACGACCGATATGTTAATAAACATGTTTGGCAAGGTGGTCCGCATTTTAGTGTACGGACCAGTGGTCTGTACAGTATTTTTACGTTATATGTCAAAACGGTACGTATTTACAGTAAATACGGCATGGGTATTTTGCAAGGAAGAAATTGCCGCATACTTTGAAATATATCTCAGGATCGAGCCTGACCCGGATAGATAAAAGTTTCAAAAGTATATCTTCTATTGTACGTCTAGACATCTGTGGTTAATATAGATTTTTTTTTCTTTAAATCAGTTTATTTATCCTGGAGTTGAAAAGGCAAATTCATGCCTGTTTTCGATCAATACCAGCATCAAAGCTTCGAGTGCATTGTGATATGGGCTGTATATCAACGACTCTATAACTACCTAACTAATCATATAATTTCCGCAAGTAGGCAACTTTACCATTAAGCATTACATTGTGTATATAAATATATTAGTATAGAATATTATTACAGTATAGTGATCAATATAAATGTTAATAACAAATACACATTTTATAATACATTCTTTAGCAGTTATACATTATACATTATATATAACACAGTTTATTACACCTATCACTGAAAGAGGGCCCTGGACAACACAATGATATACAATAGTTCTTCTAAATACTATGGGAATATACAGTATTGATTGGACTATTTTGAGTATCTTAATTATAGTTTAGACGGCTGTTATTTAGTACTAATTTCTCCTTTGTTTTGAATTGGGGATAGGATTCGATCAACCCATAGTTAGGTGGCATATGGTTCCAGTACATGGGGCACTTAAATGCCATGCTTCGTCTAAAAAGGCTCAGTTTTTCTTGTGTGACTTTCAAGACTGCTGCATCATGTAATCTAGTTAGAGCGTGCTTGCACGCACGAAATACATCATCTAGAGGTTAGAGCAGGGTTAGAGTGGTCACATTGAACTTTCAGTGTTCTACAAGAAAACTATCCTTTTACTATCTACATGCTGTTCACTGTGATAGTGAGAACAGGGCAGGGAGCCAGTGTCTGAGGATCTTAGAGGCATGCCCAGCTGACCATGACCAATCACTCAAGACCGAAATACCTCATTGACCCACTGTTTTGATCCTAGACTCAGGCATTTAGAGAAACGACAAGTTGGCTGGGTGCAGGTGGGTTACAGAAAACTATCCAAAGGCTAAATCTGACGCAAACCTTTTAATTGTTATTCATTTATAATTGCACACTCATTCATCTGTGATGAACATACCTTTGGCTCCTAGTATTTCTTGTTGGTACATCAAGATAGGCAACAATGGCTGTGAACATTGATGGCACCATGTATGCCCTACATACACTTCCCTTTATTGAGCGCGGGAAATTGCGCTCATATACGTCATCTAGAGTTTAGAATGCTCACACAGGGTTTCAGCTTGCTGCAGAGAATCTTACACTTCACTATCAATGTTCCAACTATAAAGGCATGGTTTGATGAGCAGGGGTCCAGTATCAAGCCTTACCATAACCCCTGCCCACTACTGACCTGGTTCCTTTTAATAGAACTTTCATGGCTGAGTGACCTTCTGATGGTGTGTGCGCTGCCTTGTAGCTAATCAACAGAAATCACATATTTACAATGTATAAAATACCATAATAATAGTCCCTAATATATGGATGTTCCAGAAGATGTCAAAAGAATTCATAGAAGGAGAGGGAAAACAAACATGTTAGTTAGGGAACTTCCAAGAGCACTAGTTGTACTCCAAATGAAGTACCCTCAAGCCAAACAAACATTAGTGCATCAAGCGCTAAGGGGCTATCAGAGAGCGAACTGAGTGGCATAGTTGACCTATTAGCCAGAGAAATAGGGCAGTTGACCAAGACTCTCAGTGGAAATTCAGTCACAACTGTGACGAGTCAGGATGATGAGTTGAATGGGATACTTAGATCCACATTTTATTGAAGCATTCTTACTTTTATTTAATGAAATGATTTAGGTATACCGCGCACTTCCATTATAAATGGAAATAATATTTGCTGCTTGTTTTTCTCTTCATCACCACAGTGGAGAGAAGATGCACATTTACGACGGGTTCGGGTCCAAGACTCGCATCATGCCCTACGAGTTTTCCGGAGACAAGGAGACCTCGCAATCAGGGGTAAGATAATCTGATAATCCACAATCAATCAACAATCAAGGGATATTACAAATAATCCATGTCCATGCTATATATCTTTGTCCACAGATAGCAATTAAGGAATTCCTATTCCACAAGAAAACTGCAGTTGGACAAAATTGTATCTAGATATTGCAGCAAACAATACATAACATTTGCTCTTTTTCAATTTAACTCTTTTGGAGAAAAAACTGTTATAGAATATTGTATAAAAAAAAAGTGAGGTTATATATAAGATCATTCTAAGATTAGTTGAGAATCAATCAATATTGTCCAATATTTTGTGAGGAACTTAAAATTGCTTGATAATACCAAATGATGTATCTAACAAAATGGAATAGTGTAGTGTAGTCGGCCAATGATTAAAACGGAAGCTCTCATAATATAACATGATTTATTTCTTGTGTGACATGTTCGTAGAAATATTCGTTGTGAACTACCGAAGTGAATTCTTGTTCATGTGTCAACCATCGTATAAACCATGGTAGAGAACTAGAAAATACAGAACAGGTAGCACCTTGACAATAACCAGTTAACTACACTATCTTGTTGAAACTACAACAAGTCTGTTTTGAATATACTCTACCCTTGGATTTGTCACTAATAATACTCATGTGATAGAATATGCTAGAACTACACATACTTCTTTATTCAGTAGGGTGAAATGATATTCAGACACAGATTTTACTTGTTTGTACACCCTTTTACATACTTGAACACAGGGCCCATGACTTAAGGCCTTAAATGATTTAGAATATCCTCATTTGGGTGCATAATCTACTCCATATAGGATAATATTCACTCATGTCTTGACTCAATATATGTTTAGGCTCACATCATGGAGCAAGCAGATTTCAAGTAGTCACATGTTCAAACCAAAGTCATCTAATATGGGCCATAAACACATAATTATCCAAAATATCTTCATCACACAAATTCTGGGATACATCATTTTTGTAATACATACCTCTGTAGCACCTCAAAGGCCTTGGTAGTTACAAAAGAGGAGAAATTTGATTTCTCACAGCTTTCCACAGCTTTGATTTGGATCCCCTAACATGATGGGATGTGATTTCATTTTTTGTTACAATCACCAAACATAGACAAAACATAGATCATAGATCATGACTCACAAAAATTTTGTTGCAATAGATTAGAAAAAAAATATATATATATAGACTAGCTCTAGTCTATGTCGAGAAAACAACGATTGAACTGACACTGTGATGTCAAACAGCAAAATCTAAGACCACTAGAAATGATAGAATTTTGAGAAAAAAAAAGATAAAAGATGGCCACCTCCATTACACATACACAAATTTAAAAGGTTTATCAAGCACCACATGTGATTGCAGGTGGACCATACAAAGCACTTCGAGGTGGGTGACGGAGACGAGAGTCCACCTCCTCCGGTGGAGCTGCAGAGCAGTGGAACAACAAGGAGCAGCACAGAGAGCACAGGAGGTGAGGGTTACCGTTAAAACAGGGATATTAGTAGTACACTGGCCACCAGAGCTACACAGGGTATGCCGCAGTTACCGTTAAAACAGGGATATTAGTAGTACACTGGCCACCAGAGCTACACAGGGTATGCTGCAGTTACCGTTAAAACAGGGATAACAGGAGTACACTGGTCACCAGAGCTACACAGGGTATGCCGCAGTTACCGTTAAAACAGGGATATTAGTAGTACACTGGCCACCAGAGCTACACAGGGTATGCCGCAGTTACCGTTAAAACAGGGATATCAGTAGTACACTGGCCACCAGAGCTACACAGGGTATGCCGCAGTTACCGTTAAATAGGGATATTTGTAGTACACTGGCCACCAGAGCTACACAGGGTATACCGCAGTTACCGTTAAAACAGGGATAACAGCAGTACACTGGCCACCAGAGCTACACAGGGTATGCCGCAGTTACCATTAAAACAGGGATATCAGGAGTACACTGGCCACCAGAGCTACACAGGGTATACCGCAGTTACCGTTAGAACAGGGATAACAGCAGTACACTGGCCACCAGAGCTACACAGGGTATGCCGCAGTTACCGTTAAAACAGGGATATCAGTTGTACACTGGCCACCAGAGCTACACAGGGTATACCACAGTTACCACTAAACAGGGATATCAGTAGTACACTGGCCACCAGAGCTACACAGGGTATACCGCAGTTACCACTAAACAGGGATAACAGGAGTACACTGGCCACCAGAGCTACACAGGGTATGCCGCAGTTACCGTTAAAACAGGGATATAAGGAGAACACTGGCCACCAGAGCTACACAGGGTATGCCGCAGTTACCGTTAAAACAGGGATATCAGTAGTACACTGGCCACCAGAGCTACACAGGGTATGCCGCAGTTACCGTTAAAACAGGGATAACAGGAGTACACTGGCCACCAGAGCTACACAGGGTATGCCGCAGTTACCGTTAAAACAGGGATATCAGTAGTACACTGGCCACCAGAGCTACACAGGGTATACCGCAGTTACCGTTAAAACAGGGATAACAGGAGTACACTGGCCACCAGAGCTACACAGGGTATGCCGCAGTTACCGTTAAAACAGGGATAACAGTAGTACACTGGCCACCAGAGCTACACAGGGTATGCCGCAGTTACCGTTAAGACAGGGATAACAGGAGTACACTGGCCACCAGAGCTACACAGGGTATACCGCAGTTACCGTTAAAACAGGGATATCAGTAGTACACTGGCCACCAGAGCTACACAGGGTATACTGCAGTTACTGTTAAAACAGGGATAACAGGAGTACACTGGCCACCAGAGCTACACAGGGTGTGCCGCAGTTACCGTTAAAACAGGGATAACAGGAGTACACTGGCCACCAGAGCTACACAGGGTATACCGCAGTTACCGTTAAACAGGGATATTAGTAGTACACTGGCCACCAGAGCTACACAGGGTATGCCGCAGTTACCGTTAAAACAGGGATATCAGTAGTACACTGGCCACCAGAGCTACACAGGGTATACCGCAGTTACCGTTAAAACAGGGATAACAGGAGTACACTGGCCACCAGAGCTACACAGGGTATGCCGCAGTTACCGTTAAAACAGGGATAACAGGAGTACACTGGCCACCAGAGCTACACAGGGTATGCCGCAGTTACCGTTAAAACAGGGATATTAGTAGTACACTGGCCACCAGAGCTACACAGGGTATACCGCAGTTACCGTTAAAACAGGGATATTAGTAGTACACTGGCCACCAGAGCTACACAGGGTATACCGCAGTTACCGTCAAATAGGGATATTAGTAGTACACTGGCCACCAGAGCTACACAGGGTATACCACAGTTACCGTCAAATAGGGATATTAGTAGTACACTGGCCACCAGAGCTACACAGGGTATACCGCAGTTACCACTAAACAGGGATATTAGCAGTACACTGGCCACCAGAGCTACACAGGGTATACCGCAGTTACCGTTAAAACAGGGATATTAGTAGTACACTGGCCACCAGAGCTACACAGGGTATGCCGCAGTTACCGTTAAAACAGGGATAACAGGAGTACACTGGCCACCAGAGCTACACAGGGTATGCCACAGTTACCGTTAAAACAGGGATATTAGTAGTACACTGGCCACCAGAGCTACACAGGGTATGCCGCAGTTACCGTTAAAACAGGGATAACAGGAGTACACTGGCCACCAGAGCTACACAGGGTATACCACAGTTACCACTAAACAGGGATAACAGGAGTACACTGGCCACCAGAGCTACGCTATGTCAGCTCTGGTTGAGTTAAATCTGTGGCACCTTGACCCACTACCTGTAAGGATCTGTTACTCTCCCAGCAGATGTTTCATGCGAGCTGGACCTATGCTTGGAGAGTGTCATATTTCTCACTCTTGAAGCAAACCATTTCGGCAACGATTATCAACGATAATTATGTCTATAGAACATTCAAAGGACTTCAAACAGTCTTTGTTGGATATAATTATCTCCCATAGTATGATTGCTTGGCTATGGAAGGAGATGGACTCAAAGCGGTCAGTATTAACGATTATCTTAAGTGTAAAACATTGGTTTTTCTAAATGTCAAGTCTAGATTTGATTATATTGTGATTGTTTTAAGCATTAGTTTAAGTGCTTTGAGTGCCTCGCGTCTAGCATCTCGATATTGGATCTTGGTTGTTTAGTTGGTTTGACTTAACATCCAAATGATCATTATAGGTTCTTGCCACACTTTCCCAAGGTTCTTTAAGGTCAGTCATCGAATCTATGTGATGAATTTAGGTAAAATCTCATTCCTAAACATTTTCTGAGGTGAGACTGCTTTTACATCCAAAACCACATGAGAAGGACTGGTCTTTGATATAACAGTAAATCTACCACTGCAGGGGATGAAGGAGAAGAGTGGCTGCAGTGGGACTCAAACCCACACCCTTGGGATTACGAGTCCAGTGCCTTAACCACTGAACTCCCCACCGCCAACATTGCATATTATAGAGGAAACCCATGAAAGTTTAGGGTCTGAGCTCGTATCCCATCGAATCACGTAGTAATTCACAAGGCGAAGCCACGTGAATTGCTATGTGATTCAAATGAGATGGGATCGAGCTCTGACCCTAAACTTGAATGGGTTTCTGAATTTATCTCACCCTTAATATTGACTAATAGGCTAACATTTGTGACATTATCCCCCATTGGATATTTTTCCTAAATATCTGATGGGTGTTAGATACGAGTTTCCAATGTTAAGTCTATGGAGAAAAAATATCTGGGGTGAGATAAATCATGCAACCTTGCGATTCTCGAATGGTCTATGTGCCTTTGATTAAATAATCTATTTAATTTCCAGCCTTGTCTTCCGGCATCTGGGCTTCTCCTGAGTCTCTCCCGGGGCGACGGGGATCGATGAGACCGGAAGTAGGCTGGCATGGGCTGGTACATCCAGAGGACACTCATCACAAGCCGAAAGTAGGTCAAACAACATCTCTAGGCGTCTTCCCCCAAGGTGTGCCCAGTGGACAGATGGACCATGATTCTGCATCACCGGAAGTGGATCAACGCTGGTCAGCAGGACTGGAAACACCCGGCGTTGAGGAGGTGAAGCAGCACACAGGTGGGAGGAAGGAGTCGCAGGATGCTGGTCCTGAGGATGGTTGCGTTGTGCGTGATTCGGTCATCATGATGGGGCAGCCTCCACGCCTGCACCCCAAACAGCCAGGACCAAAGACAGAGGGCCCGCTGGACACAACCCTGTCGAAGAAGACTCCACCGGGCCAGGAAGAGACACGGATTGGTGGCAGTGCAGGGCCTGACCTCTCCCACCTGTACCGCACAAAGACGCGTGACCAGCGCGCCAGTAGCCGGCCACCCGAGCTGCTTGTGTCCGTGCCCTACGCAGCGTCCATGTACACGAGGCGCGGGGAAGCCATACAGATGAGGCCAGCACGAGGCGATCCCTCCATCCCTGGAACCGGAAACGGAACTGTCGCTGGTGTCAACCACACATCATCCGTGCTGGCGGCCAACACAAAGCGGACTCCGCGCTCGCCCCCACGGACCAGCAGAACCCCCTCACTTGAGATGTTACTTTCGGCTACAGATGAGCAGAAAGCAACTTCAGCAGCAGGGCCTCAGCGCAGCCAGACCAGAGCGACTGGCAGTCGACCGTCCAGTTCTGGGTCTGGTAGAGGGACACAATGTGCAGCAGGCACACCACGCGGCAACTCCCCATCCCCAGGAGCAGGGGCGACTACTGCGCAACTAAACCCAACCCCACCGCAGGAGTTTATCTGCCCACTCACCCGCCAGGTGATGAAGCAGCCCGTGGTGTTCGAGGATGGCCATGTGTATGAGAAAAAGGCAATCCTCTCCTGGTGTGAACTGAACAGTGTCTCACCAACCACCAACAGACCCATAGAGCAGGGATCCATTCAGCCAGACCTCCAACTCAAACAGAGGATCAAGGAGTGGAGAAAGGAGAGGATGCATACCATGATCGCAGCAGCGAAAGGGATGAATGGAGAGAATGTGACCAACTAGCTTCAGAAATCCATGTGTACAAACTGGCTTCAGAAATACATGTGCACCAACTGTCTTTAGAAATACATGTGTACCAACTAACTTCAGAAATACATATGTACAAACTAGCTTCAGAAATTCATGTGTACCAACTGGCTTCAGAAATCCATGTGCACCAACTAGCTTCAGAAATACATGTGTACTAGCTAACTTCAGAAATTCATGTGTACCAACTGTCTTTAGAAATCTATGTGTACCAACTGGCTTCAGAAATACATGTGCACCAACTGTCTTTAGAAATACATGTGTACCAACTAGCTTCAGAAATTCATGTGTACCAACTAGCTTCAAAAATCCATGTGCACCAACTAGCTTCAGAAATACATGTGTACTAGCTAACTTCAGAAATACATGTGTACCAACTAGCTTCAGAAATCCATGTGTATACCACGGAGAAGAATATTATTAAAAAAAAGTCACGAAATTTCATTTGATTGTTATAATATGGCGTTAGTTATCAGTGTTTTGACGTCATATGTCACCCGTGGCATATAAATATCGTATGGCATACAGTCACACCATGTAAGGTCTATGAAAATTTATATGAGGGGTAGGAGATATGTACATGACCTCTGATCTGATAAAGCCTACACTGTATTCAAATTCCCTGTATGCTATAAAGACCCAGGGATGAAGTGTGTCAACTTTGTTCAATACTTTTGGACGACCTTATGGAAGCCTACCTTTGTAGGAGAAATAGGAAAGGCTTTTCATGTACGATCCTAGATTATTAAACAGGCCCCTGTTTTCTCTAGGTCACAGGCTTGGCTTGATAGTGGATTAAAATGAGGGAAATGATATCACATGTCTGAGATGGTAAATGATAATTATAATGGTATATACCTTATAACATAGAAAATCTACTACAGAATGTATAGGTTGGTTGGTGGATTGATTTGACGTCGTAACATCTGCCGAGGTTACATTTATCATGGTGCTCCAAAACACGATGTGCCGTTTCAAAACACAAGAACTGATTATCTATGACGAATGATGATTGTTATTTTTCGCATTAAACTGAGCCTGAATGTATACTATTGTTTAGCACAAAAAATTGATCTATCAATGGCAAGAGAAATTGGCTTCTCAAACTAAGGAAAGAGGCATGTTGGTTATATTGTATTATAAAGGGGGGTGTCCACCAACTATGACAAGGCTACGACAATGGCTTTCCGACAAGATCCACGACAGGCCTACGATTGGAAGGCTTGTTGTAGCCTTGTCGTGGTTGGTGGACCCTAGTTCCCGACAAGAGTCTGCAAAAAGGCCACTACAGGCTGCGACTGGAAGCTTGTCCAACAAGGTTGCGACAAAATCGAATATGTTCGATTTTTGCCATGACTGGACCCTTGTTGTGGAGTGTTGTGGTTTCCTCGATCATTGTCGTAGTGTGTCGGGACAATGGACGCCTTTTTTACGGGAACCAGCAACGTCTATGACATGCCCCGACAACGCTGTCGTAAAGCCCCCCTTCTCACGACAAGGCTGCGACAAGGCGACGATTGGAACATTCTTGTCGGCTCTAGTCGTGGCCTTGTCGTGGTTGGTGGACGCCCGCCTTTAGTACGTTGCTATAATGTTATTACTTGTACTACGAACAATCTACAGTATGTTTGTCAGCTAAATGGGCTGGCTGAGCATGTAAACGTAACACGTACATTACTTTAACATTTTATTATTCTAATGCCACTTCTTGTCCATTGCATTCCTTGCGATCCTAATATAACTGTATTGAAGTTATATGACAGATATGAGCTAATGTATGATTAGTGATTAACCTATCTCAGTACAGGGTTTATGAATATTGGCTATGACGTATATATAAGCACGCTGTTATTTTCATTGTTCACATTACGTCTTTATAATCCAATTGTAGATTTTAAACTGAGATTATTTACCTTATCTTGAACGATTTTTACCAACACACTTGGGTTATGTATACTTGAACAAAATAGTTCTAAATTGTCCAGCTATTACAGAAATTTACTTCGTGGTATATATTTCAATTGTTCCTTGAACTGACCGTGTAGGCTTATTATTTCATAAAGTGTGTTTTTGCTTATATCTAAACCAACACAACGAATTATTCACCATTACCTATTGTCTACGTTTATCATATAGCTGTAATTCATATTTTAATGACTATTTTCCTAGATACTTTATCCATTGTGATACTAGCTTTATCATATGTAGTGGTTCATCACTTCCTTAACTACAAAATTAGTTCCATTTCTACTAGCCTGTTCACTCACATATAAGGCCAGGTAACGCCCGCCATTTGTTTTTAGTGTTATGGGTAACACTGCCATTTTTCTGGTGCATTGTGGGATTGCAACCACCTTGGCGGACCACTAGCCTCACTCTCCCAGCAGAGATATTGCGCTCTACTTCCTGCGGCCGCTTATATCTCTGCCCCAACCTGCTGGTTTCCCCTGTCCTTTGTGGATACCTAGGGAACAGGCTTTGGGTTGGGGCAGAGACTAAGCACAGCGCTAGCGCCGCGAAAGATCTGGGGGAGAGTGCACTAGCCTCTTTCATGACTGCTTGAGGTGCACAGTTCAGCCGTGAACACGCCGTCTGGTGAATGGTAGCCGCACTACAGGCTAACAGTTCAAGGTCGTTCCCTAGCTAGGGGTTACCTGTCCCAAATTTAATTGGAGCAAGGAACCTGTCTACATTTCTATCTACATTGTTACAAATGGGAAGAAGCTGGGAAGTTGTAGATTGTTGATACAAACTTTAATCTTCTTAAGTACTAGATGCACATGCATGGCAGCGATCTGTTGAGTGATAATAGGGGGAAAACCGGAAGCGGCCGCCCACCTTATGTAGAGTTAACTAGAACCTTTTAGGCCACTAAAAAAAAAACCCTTGTTTCTCATCACCGCGCGCATTAGAAAAAACGATTTTAGAAGATTTTTTTTTTTAAATAGATGAACCTTGATAGAAATTATGAAAGGTATGTGTATTTAGTATCAAATTAAAGCTCCTGATGTCAGGGATGCATTAAAAGTAGAGCCAGTAAAAATCCGGAAACCCCGCGTAAGCAGACACCCCGCGTAAGCAGCTACTTTAGCCTGGATCGGAGGGTGTCTGCTTATGCAGGGTTTTACTGTATGTCTGCCATCTTTGATATAGCAACAACAACAAAAAAGAAAGTGCCCTCGTCATATTTTTCATGGCTTGGTGATGAGAAACAAGTTTTTTCTTTTTAGTGGCCTTAGTTTGGTATTTTCATATACACATCTGACATACACGATGGATGATAGTTTCCGTTTCCTGTTGTATACATATATACAAGGATTAATCAATTCAACCTTGTTTTATTGACTAGGGAAAAACTGATATTTCGCAGACCGTCCAAACTCGATGTTAATTGAATCCGTCCATATTACATTTTGTCCCCCCCCCCCCCCTCCAAAAAAAAGCAATCTGTTACCCTATGATTGATATGTTAAATGTATGTATTGTCTTACTGCCTTGATTAAAGTGATAGTTTAATTAAGGGTACCATTATATTTTAACTCTTATAATCTAAAATATCTATCCCCAGCTATATTTCAGATTGGGGTCAACAATTTTATTTGTATTTTCTCTATATCATAAAAATAACTATAGCATTTCCAGCCATATATCTAAAGGATATATGCCATCAACATTGGTGCAGGCTTCCCATATATTGAAGCATAGTAAAATTGCATTATATTACACTTGGACTGATACAATTATTGACTTGCCTAGTATATTTATTGTTTATGCATATGGTGATGTCCTCTTATATAAATGTGTACTTAATGCACAAAAGGAAATAAAGGAAAACTATGTTCCGGTGAGAGAAAGTCAAAGTTATGAGGTAAGGCT
This sequence comes from Alentia gelatinosa, assembly GCA_950022655.1. Taxonomy (NCBI): domain Eukaryota; kingdom Metazoa; phylum Annelida; class Polychaeta; order Phyllodocida; family Polynoidae; genus Alentia; species Alentia gelatinosa. The sequence continues at coordinate 67,760,461 of OX465584.1, read as the reverse complement.
CGCAAAAATTACTGCCTAAGGCTTTCCTATTCATCAATATACAAGGTTATAAATTTGTTAGGCAAGACAGACCATGGGGAAAGGGGGGAGGGATTGGTATATATATAAAGGAGACCTGGGCACCATATGTCACACTAATAAAAGACTTATGGTTAATGGAAGATAAACTAGAAAGTATAGTCATTAAAATAAATAGACCAAACCACAAGAACCTAGTTATAGCCAACATATACCGACTGCCAGGATATAATACAGATAGATTATTAAACTTATATTACTAGTACAAAGGACACAAACATGTGGTGAGTTTGCACCAATTACTCGTGGCTAAATGAGTTCACCACGGACTTTATTCACATAACTTATAAAAATAAAAATTCCAACGCTCAACAATCGGCCATTGGGAAGATAGCTATGGTGACGGCGGCGGGGTGAAGCCGGTGGTGCCACCCAGTGGTAGAAAAGGGGAATACTACAGTGTTTCCCTCTGGTGTCTTTGGAAATATAACACCTTAATGGTAGCATTACGGTATTCATATTACTAGTACAAAGGACACAAACATGTGGTGAGTTTGCACCAATTACTCGTGGCTAAATGAGTTCACCACGGCAATCCAATTACTTAAACTTTTTTAACTCATTAGCTATAGAGTAATCTAACTCAATCTTGTGGTCTAACGAGTCAGATAAGTAGAGCAAAACGCTCCAAGAGGACCAGTCACCGATCTTCTTTATCTCATGAAGAGGCACTCCAATTGAAGCTAGAAAAGAAGCTCCACTTCAACGCAAACTGTGTGGAGTAAACTTGCCTCTTAACCCAATGTTTTGACATTCAGTTCTTAAACGGGAATGAAAACGTTTGTAACTATAAGGAACAAAGATATTTGATGACAATGAGTCTGGGACCAATGGTTCCATTGGATTTGGGTGGTAATTTTTCGAAATCATTTTCCAAAACCTCACTGGACAAAGACATGATTTAGTCTGAATGACTGGAATCTGTAATACCCGTTCCTTGTATTGGATTGTTTTTGATGATTTCACAGACAGTAAGAAACCATAATGAGTCATTTCTAAGTGTGAGAACAACAACGTATGTGAGGAGGCTGTAACGTGACATTTTCTCAACAAACACCTTAAGCAAAGACAAACAATAAACCAAAACAATAGGTCTTGTTCATTACTCATAGACAAGTTATGAAAAATCTTTGACAACTGATGAGGAAGAATAACTTCTGATCTTGAAGGGTTGTCACCTAAAGTACGTCTTAATCCCCTCATCGTCATTTTAATTTGAAAAGACGATTTCAAAACATGGGGGACATTGAAGTAGTCATGAAAAGACCATATCGCACTAATATAATTTGCGATAGACGAGTATCACAATGAGTCCGATAAATAGGCGATATACAAACAGATTGTCTCTGTAGAAGCAGGGAGTGGCGATAATTGATATTTATCGCAAAAGTTTATAAACCTTCTCCATTGAGATTGTTTAGTGACCCATGTAGAGTCTGCCCATCCGGCCATTTTGAGGTTTTGACACCTAGATTCCAACTTGTTCCGAGACCCTGAAATAACAACACGGGTATACTGTATCAAAAATACAGTTTTTAACAATATTTACATGTTGTTCTGAGTTCAAACGAGACAAGGCATCAGCAAAAATATTCTCCGAAGTGGGAATATAATGAGAAACAATTCTTATGTTATTTATGGCTGAAGTCCAGTATAGCTCTCGTAACCAGTGCATTGCTGATGTGTTACAACTTTTACCCGTCTTCAGCATCGATTTCACCTGTGTGTTGTCAGTGTAAACATGGATTATCTTATTGGAAAAACGATGACACCATCTACACATAGCTTTAACTACTGGCCAAAGCTCCATTACTGTAATAATTTGATCAAAACGATCTTGTGTAGGAGGGTCTTCTACGTGTATACATCTGGGTAAACAATTGTCCCATGAACCAAAGAAGAAGTCATCGTTTACGAAGGCACCAAAACCGTACATTGATGAATCTGTCACCAGATAATCAGAGTCTCTTTGTTTTACAATAACAGACTTTCCGTTGAATACATTGATGAAAGCATTCCACCATTTTAAGTCAGCGATAACCTCGTCTGATAATTTCAACCTTCTGTGATCCTTGTGATGTTTTAAGAATCGGTAACAGGCCTGCATATAAGTGCGTCCTCCATAGACAATAGTGGCACAATGTGCCAGATAGCCTACTACTCGTTCAAAAGATTTAAACGACAACCACTTTTTTGCCAGGCATTCTTCCACTTCGTTTTTTACTCTGAGAACTTTCTCACTAGGTAACGAGAATTCCATGGTGTTGGTATCGATGTTTATACCCAAAAAGGTGACAGATTGGGCCGGTTTTACCAGTTTTTCGTTGTTTACCTCAAAACCAAGAAAGTTTAGTGTCTGGTTTAAACATTCCTGTATTTCCATACAACCTGCTTGAGATGGGGCACAAACGAAAAAGTCATCTAGGTAGTTGACACACTTGTCGTAACCCTTTTCTCGTAAGTATTCCACAATAAAGTCAGAAATACTATTGAATATAAAGGGACTACTCTTTGCTCCGAAACAGAGTCTGTTATCGCAATAGACTACTTCCTTATCACCTGGAAATGTCCATGAAAACCCCTGAAATCTTCTATGTGAAGGTGATATGTGTACTGCCCTGTATGCACTCTTGATATCTGTGATACCGCAAAACCCTTGTGGGTCGATTATCTCTCCAGCCATATCTACATTCTTAAAACGAAACGACTCGATTACGGGATCCATATTGTTATTGACACTAACCCCTAAGGGGCGTTTACAATCCGTAATCGGTCGTAAAGACCCGTCTTTTTTAGTAACAGCGCCCAGAGAATGTATGCATGTAGGGTTACAACTAGCTATCGACACTTTGCCTTCCTTCAGTTCCTCGTGAATTTTGGAACACATTTCATCATAGAAAGGCTCTGACTCAATTGAGTTATAGTTTGTACAATGATAACTTGACTGATTTTCAGGATCCAAAACATTGAAGCCTCTACATACTCCTGATAAGACAAAATATGCATTCGAGGATGGATTTTCTAGCGAATTTACAGCGCAGGCGAATCTACATGGTAGAAGTTGAACAGATTCATTGTTGAAATGATACGAACATTTGCAATTGCCACTCCTACAATCTTCAAAAACCGGGTAGTGTATACCGTGTCCTATATCCACGCAGAACAGATAACTTTCAAGACGTGTTACACTACTACATGATAACAATGAACATGAGTAATTAAAACCGACATTTCCAACAAATTCGCTACAATTTCCACATTCGCAAATATGTACATCGATTACTACTTCATCATTCATTGTTGTAACCTTAATACGATTAGCATCGTTACAGGTAATCCGGTTACGTACACTCTCTTGTGTCATACCATGGCTGACAGATTTACCATTATCCATTTGCCCATCCAATATCTGGGACCGTAAGTCAGCACAACCAGTTACATCAACATCAGTTATCGGAATCACCTCAATAACATCATGAACATCAACTAATAGTATCAGCAATTAAACAATAATGATCAATGTCTGTTTCGGGCACAATGTCATCAACCACATACCAGTCCTGATTTCATTTACTGTTCTTTATCTTCTTGATGGTATCACACTCGTTGCGGGGGTGTTCAGCATCGCATGCTGCACACCTGTGATCGTACTTACAGTTCTTAAACTGGCAAGCACCGTCTTGGTAACTGATACATATCAAAGGCTTGCCGTCTTTGCCTTTGATTTTCGAGAAAGACTTTTTCACTAGTTGAGGGTTCTTCTTTTTTGCTATTTCCCGGGTGGCTTCCACCCCCAGAAAACGCGTTGCCAAACCCTGATCTCCCGCTGTGAAACAACCAAGTCCATCCTTCATTACCTTTTTTCGCACTTCCAAGTCATATTTAACCAGCGATGCAGTAGTGTATGTGCGTGTATCAGCTTTTTCACATAGGAAAGACATATGGCTCAGAATACCCTTAATGTCTTTACCTTCTTCCAACAGTTCAACAGACAGTTGTGTTAGAAGATTCAACATACTTTCAAAAGTCATAGTTTTCGAACGATCTTCTTTTGCTAGAAATCTCTTGATTTCAAACTTACGTTCCCTTCTCTTGCGGCGACTGTGTGATGAATCCGAAGCTCTAGAACGATGCGATGATCTGCATTTTGGTGCTTTTTCCTCATCTGACGTCGAGCTTGAGTATCCATCACTCCATACACTATCTGTAGATGAGTCGCGTACCTTCTTGGATTTCTGTCGCCGGTTCGGTTTACTGGAAAGAGCACTAGACCTTGATTTCAGTTTCTCGTCGTCTGATGAAGCGATACCCGTTTCTACCTTCTTCTTCTCGGGACGTTTGTGGCCACTATGCACCGTAGATTTGTGTAGGTCATGGTCATCAGGCGATGCCCCCGATACACTTTCATCGTCAGTGACCCGTGACGATAGATTCACCTTGCTCGGGCCAGCCGCGTCTGACTTGGTAGTAGAGGCTTGTTGTTCTTTGCCAACCTTTATGGACTTTTTTTCCCCTCCTTTACCTTTAGGGGTCAAAGTATCCACCAACACACTTATAGAGGTCTCTAGACTTGCAACCCTATTTGCCATATGATTGTAAACTCCCAGCATCTCGTCCCTGAGTGACGACTCAGCATGGCGGCTGCCTCGCCTACCCTCATGTTTCACCGGTGATTCATTGTCGTCGTCTTTCCATAGCGATGGACATCGAGCTCCCGTGGGTTTATAGTGTTTTGTACTACACGCAGAACAGAAGCGTAGTCGTGATGCCATACCACTTTTTCATGGATGCCTTCTGCGGTAACTTGATATTCCGGGATAAAAATTCCAACGCTCAACAATCGGCCATTGGGAAGATAGCTATGGTGACGGCGGCGGGGTGAAGCCGGTGGTGCCACCCAGTGGTAGAAAAGGGGAATACTACAGTGTTTCCCTCTGGTGTCTTTGGAAATATAACACCTTAATGGTAGCATTACGGTATTCTATAAATGAATTATGTGGGAGTAAGTTTATAGGGAATTCTGAATTATGGATAATGGGGGATATAAATTTGGACGCCAGAATAAGGAGGGAAAAACGCAATAGAGACTTAATGGAAACTATAAGAACATACGGCCTGAAAAGAATCATAACAGAAATCACAAGACCTGGAATCTGTAACAGTACATCAATAGATACCATCATTACAAACGCCACAAATATACAGGAAAAAGGGGTACTAGACGCTTTCTTGAGTGATCATCTTGTAGTATTCGCTCTAAAGAAAAAAGAACGAAATAGTTTCGATAAGAAAAGAACACCAGTAAGAAATTATAAGAACATTTCGGAAGAGAAAATAGATGAGGCGATAACCGAAAAAACAAAAGACATACCAATGAATACAACTACCATAAATACTTTCTGGCCGATATGGATATATACACTGTACGAATATCTAGCCAGAGCAGCGCCAATCAAACTTCGGAACCAACGTTTCTCAGAAACACCTTGGATGTCAAATATTTTAAAGACCAAAATAATCGACAAACAACGAAAGTTAAGGGAATGGGAAAAACTAAGATCAGCTCATAATAATAAAAATCACAAAGTTATCGCGGTGTGGGACGAACTAAAGCAAATCAAGAAGGAGATTTCCTCAAAAACAAGCTTGAAGAATATGCCTCAGATCCAAAAAACTATTGGAAAGAAATAAACAAAGTACTAAAACCTCAGTCAGAAAAACTCGCAATAACTTTTAAAAAGGAAAATGGAGAAAACATGCCTCTAAATGACTGTTCGGAATATGCGAATAACTTCTTTATAACGATAGGTGAAAAACTGAATGCAAATTTAGACGATTCAAACATGATTCAATCTAATACAAGATGTAATAAAGACGGGTTTGAAATAGATGAAGAAAAACTAACGATAACAAAAGTGACCAATTTCATAAAAATGATAAATGTAGATAAATCATCGGGTTTGAGTAATTTGAAATGTAATGTATTAAGATCAACACTTTTAAATGGGATTGACACTTTCTGCTCTTTCTTGAGAGTGTTGTTACGGTATGGCAGCTTCCCCCAGGAGTGGAAAGAGGGAAGAGTATCCCCATTACCTAAACATGGGGATCTGCAAATGATAAACAATTGGAGGCCTGTTTGTGTACTGCCCGTTCCTGGTAAGGTACTTGAGCGGGCAGTACACGAACAGTTTTACGAATTCCTTGAAAAAAATGATTTCTTTTACAAGAACCAATTCGGCTTCAGGCGGGGCAGGAGCACTGGGGGTGCAGTCTTCAAATTAACTCAACATCTTCTAGAAGAACATAATGAAGGAAAATTTTCAATAGCTGCATACATAGATATACGAAAAGCCTTCGATTGCGTTAATCATAGCATACTCCTCTTTAAACTGGGTGAGGCTGGCATTGGCCCGATCTTATTGCAATGGTTTGAAACATACTTAATTGGTAGAAAATGTCATACGGAATATGGAGGTAAAAGGTCTGCACAATGTGATGTAACCCATGGTATCCCTCAGGGTTCCATACTGGGCCCGTTACTGTTTTTGATATATGTTAACGACCTTGCTAATTGTTTAAAAGACTGTTATACTCTAATGTACGCGGATGACTTAGTGATAGTGACTTCTGATAATGAAATTAGTACTGCAGAACGAAAAATGCAGGAATGCCTGAATGCGACTTTGAAGTGGTATACTGCCAACAGACTCACGATTAATATAAAGAAAACTAATTATGTCTACCATGGTACAAAAACAATGCTGAAAAAATGTAATATGGGGAATTTAACACTTGGGGGGGAAAAAATAGAATCTGTAACAGAAGCAAACTACCTTGGAGCCATAATCGATAACCACCTAACATTTCGAGAACATACGGAACATCTGTTGAAAAAAGTTAATGGCAAGATAGCAATTTTCGGGAAAATCAGAAAATTTATGAATACTGAAACAGCAATCAAAGTAGTAAGGAGTTGTATCATACCAATTGCAGACCACTGCTCCTTCCTACTTGAAGGAGTACCTCAAAATGTAAAAAACACCATGGATAGATGTATTTTTAGAAGCACAAGAATAGCCCCAGGTAGAGAGGCATACAAAGATGGTTTCTTTATAAACACACAGGATTTGTTGGGAAAATGTAGAATCATGAAACCTCAAGAGAGGAGAACTATGCTCCTACTGGGAATAATCAGAAACTTAAACAACATAGAGCTAATGAATGGTTTAGATAATAGGAACATAATACAAACAAGAATGACTGGAAAGAAAAACATATACCTCATGAGACCTAAAACGGATAAGTTCAGAAAATCGCATATATACATCGGCATTGGTATATGGAACAAACTCACAAAGCAGTCACAAGAATCAACCACTAAGTTAAGAAACGGTATGTTTCGAAAAGAAGTTCTCAATCTAATTCGGAAATCCGAGATATAACAATTTCCTCGAGGATAAGAGAACAAGTGTAAGAGATACATTGACTGGAATATATATCCCGCAACACAGTGTATATTATTGCAACCGTTCTGATTGATACCATTACTAATGTAATATGTCTTTTTGTCGGACAACACAGTCCAAATGTATCACCTCTCTGTATGAAAACTGTAAATACTGATTTAGTATAATGTGAGAATCACTGTACTTAAACCGCCATGTGGAAGACGATGATGTACATCGAACATGTCTTATGTCTAAAGAAAAAAAAAAAAAATTTTTAAATTTTTAAAAAATTACTATTTACCTTCAGATGTGGTTTGATAATGATAAATAGCGATTACCCGCCATCCAACCGGAAGCCAGATCCAACCTTATCAGTAACTTGAGACTTTATGTTTTCTCTCCACTGCGCTTCTCGTATGAATTTTGTAAGAGATGATCTGATTGGTCTAAACATCAACCTCGGGTAGTAAACGTCAACCTTGGGTAGTAAACGTCAGCCTTGGGTAGTAAACGTAAGTTATTCCACCCCACCGTAGCATGGTGTAACCATAGAGTGTTCAGCGACAGGTATATATATAGGAAATGTGTTTATAAACAGATGAAGTGCTTCTTCACTTCTAAACTACATATTGCTACCATACATAGTTCATGCCCTCGTAAATTGATAATGAAGACCAACTTCCATTGGAGTAATCGATGCCTGGTTGCAGGCTAATATTTGTGAGGAGTTGAAAAGATGGATGAGGAAATAAAGACGCAACCAACAAGTTTTGACCAAAGTTATCATTCTGCATGGGTTTGATGCGGAGTAATATAAACGAGGCGACAGCTGAGTGAACATCACGTAGCATTCAAACGAGTATTTTGACCAAAAGGAGTCACTTTCTGTATTTATCTCACCCCTGTACATACTAAAAGAATGGATAACACACAGGATATAGACCATGGAGAACGGACTGCAATACTCATAGGGGCATGGTTCAATGATCATTGTTGAGCACCTACAAGTGCAACATGTATAACAACCCAATGCAACAAAACACTACAATACCCCACTTCATAACCGCAACCAAAATATATCTGAGTGGAAAGTGGGATTCACACGGTGGGATTCATGTACCTCACAGAGTGTTTTTCTGAGACAAATCCTGCTTAGAATCTTGACTGGAACACAATCTCTTCATCTAAATTGTAGGGTTCCATTTCCCTCAGAGACATCTTTTTCCCCCTGCAATTGTTGGCGACATTTACCCCTAAAAAGGAACACAATGTCATGAGATTTTGAGTCCTGTGAGGTACATGGATACCACCGTGTGAATTCCACTTAAGGTCAATGGTTCATGCTGGGTGGCTGAGACAGGGTGACCATTACTGGATACTTACAGATATGTAATGGATAAAAAAACATATTATGATATACCGGTACACGAATGTCTCACTTTTACGCGATAGCAGAAAAGATTCCGTTCGGCCGCACCGTGGCGTAAAATATTTTTACGCCACACCGTACCACTTGACTTGTTGACAAGCAGAGAGACTAACATTCGGAGGTTGAAATAGGTTGATAATGTAAGTACAAAAATGACATTTAAATCGAAAATCGGTATATAATAATAAAAAAACATAGTGAGTGTGTCTGAATTCCATCTGTTCCTCGATATTTTGGTCAGAAATATTCACCTCAGTCTTCGACTTCGGTGAACATTTCTGACCAAAATATCTCTGAACAGATTCCATTCGGCCACACTAACCATGTCTTTGTATATTACTTTATTTGTATTAATTTAACTCCCCCTCCTCCTATGTCGCACGGGCCATATTTGATCTAAGAAGCTGTCTCTGTTTCGGAAATACATTTTGCCCGATGGACAAAGACCACAGATGTCGAATTTGTTCACCGAAGAGCCAAAAGGCCAAAATCTTTGTTTCACTTAGCATCATGTCTGAACAAGAAACAGTAATTAAGCAAAATAAAAACATACATACGACCTATGTACTGTATTATGCTGTGAACAAATGTCAACTCCTATGTTGATAAGAAATATTGACCAAAGGTACAGATTATGTGGGGATTGAGTGGTGGTTTGTTTCTTTCTCGGTAGAGGATGTGCTGTGTCCTTCCCTTGCTGTGAGTAACGGAGCCGAACCCATGCACGCAGGTGAGGTCTCCTTTTGTTACGTAACCTGACTATATACATAGTCAGGGTCACAGCTAGGCCAGCAGATCACTTGTTGTGCTTCTCGAGGGAGGAGCATACCTGGGTTGTCACTGAGTGCAGACTTTTCCTTACTCTTTCGGTAGTCGGGTCAGGGTTGTTCAGCATCAGGGACCTGTTTCACTAGTTTTGTGACATTAGGCCTAGACAGACATCAACAGCGGCACAAACAGTGCAAGCAACAGTTGAAAAAGTCTAGCAAATTCCAGGGGGTCGGAGCAGGCAATCTTCTTCATATTTGGGACGATTAAAGGTCATATGTATCTCCTACTCGTGTTAAAGTGTTATTGCTTAATTCCTGCAGGAAGTGAGTGAAATTCCACGTGTCATCGATTGCAGTCTTCTGATCTGTCCGTATAGACACCATCTACATGTCACGAAACTACTGAAACAGGTCCCTGTTGGTTGCACCTGACCCACTTGTGAGTTGCCTAGTTTGGGCTTGGTAAAAGCAACTTGTTATGGTGAATATTCTAGAGGGAAACTATGTTACAGTAAGCAAAAGTTCAAAGTTACGAGGTAAGGCTCGGAAAAATTACTGGCCAAGGTGTCAGCCGCGGGCAGTAATTTTTCCAAGCCTTACCGAGTAACTTTGACTTTTGCTTACCGGTACTTGGTTTCCCAATTCCTACATACCTTCAAATATCGATAAAGATGCTTAATTCTTTACCTGAAACACTTCAGAAGCAAATGGCCACCCTTATCGAGTAACCACAACAGCTATTGTTTCGTCCCGCTGCTGTATTGTATCACGTGATCAGAGCAGGACGAAAACATCAGAGCGGGACTAAAACATCAGAGCGGGACGAAAACGTCAACCTCGACACATAACTTATTTTTAATGCACCCCCCCAGCAGCGGTATGTAACTCTATTTAGTTCAATAATGGGTATATAGGAATCTTATTTACTATATATGTGTGTTTGAGTCTTGGTTAGGCCTTCAGTTTTTTCCGGCCTTGAGCCAATGTGTGACGTGGCAGATCACAGGGTAGCATTATTCGACGTCAGGTTAGTTCAACAATCACGGTCAAGCAACTAATCTAATGCAGAAACCACTACATATATATTATGTTGTTCTACATAAGCATTATAAGATCTGTATGATTCAAAGAAATTGAGAGGGAATAAGGTATGTTAAGGACTTGAAAACACAGAAAGTGTTAATGATTATACACATCAAAATATTGAGCTACAAAGCAACATATGAACGTCTCAAAATCGAACTAAATAAAATTAACATTGATATAAAAACAGTATCAGAAAGTTCGATGAGGCAAGGAGATATTGTAGACTCCTAACAATTGAGATCACTACAATATAACAAGACTGGATAGAAGTTTGAAAAAAACATCAATAGTATTGACAATAGGCAAACAAAAAGAGAGGGGTGATGGAATCAATAAGAGAAAATCTCAACTATGATGAATATTTAAGTTCAGCAAATAAATATCAATTATGTACACTCTAAGCTATTCAAGTCATCAAAAGGCGTTTTAAGAGGTCTAATTGTGACCCGGGAGGGATTCACACATTTGTAAGATAACCCGAAGTCTCCGGACCTCCAACAGTAATACAGTCGACAGTGCTTATAAATACCAACTTGTTCAGATATCATGAAACAGGTGTTCAATGTGCAATATGTTGTGGTTAACTCTTGTTGTGCAATCGTATTGCCTATGCAGATGGTGCCCTCTAGAGGGAACTGTTTGAGACTGAAAACCTGTTGGTGGGTGAGTAGGGACTGCTAGTCCACCATATATCAAAGACTATCTGACCTAATAATATCGTCAAACTGGATGAGTTTAATCTTGGCCACCGCATGGCACAACTGGAGTTTGGCATATTGATTTCATGAGGCGAAGCCGAGTGAAGTCCGGAGCCAACAATCCAGGAGTGGAATGCGGTGGCCACGATTAAATTTTTTTTTACGAATCAGATTTTGATTTTATCCTACCCCGTCTCCTGGATTTTGGAATATTATGTGATAATAATTCTGTATGCCACTAGTGGCATATAAAACTCTGTATGCCAGGCAGCATGGCATACGGAAACTCAATATTAAGCCTATGGGATTTTATATTAGGGGTAGGATAATACTACAAATCTTGTGCAGGGGTCTTGGTATGTGAGTGCTAGTTGCATATGCGTATTTATCCAACCCCTTATATAAAATCCCATAGGTTCATTGTAAACCCATTAATTGGGTACTTGCGGAGAGGATCTTCATCAATATCGCAGTATATATGGTAAGATTGAAACTTGCATAAAAAACTGTATGAAACCAACTGTACATGTACTTTGTTAAGTGGAAATAAACGCTGCAAAATTTAAAAAAAAATAAAAACTTGGGTACTGTATATGCAAGGGTCACTGCCATACTGCAGCCTGTGGGACGCAGTCACTCCAGTCAAAATAAAAGCTTCTTTTTTTCTAAACAAAAAAACTGATACCATATAGGGGTTGGTCGGGTTAAATCCCACGCGGGATCACTCGGGGTGCGCCTCAAACCAAATACTTTTGTTCTATGCATACTCTCAAAGCAGAGATACCTAATATGGTATATTCATAGCTAAAAATCGATAAAGAAACCAAGATTTAGGTTCATTATATATTGAAAAAAATACACCGGAAAGGAAATTGGAGATGGTAAATTGGCTTCGAGGTTATGATATGCAATAATATCTAAGAAGTATGTAATATCTAGTAGCTTATTTTTCAAAAAGAAACTATGTGTAATATGAGAGAGAACAAACATATGCAGAACAGGTCTGTTCGAAATAACATATATGTTTAAATAATCATAACCCATGTTCAATTGCACATCGATACAAAATAATGTAACTTCATTATTTATGTTTACTTCAAAATTTGTCAATCAATTATAATAATCAATATGCAAGGAACTTACAAAAATATCCATTATGAACCAAAGTTGGTAGTTCCACTCTAAGCCATTCCAGTCATCAAAAGGTTTTTTTGCAAGGTCTAATTGTGACTCGGGAAGGATTCGCACATTTGTAAGATAACCCGAAGTCTCCGGACCTCTAACAGTAACACAGTCGACAGTGCTTATATATACCGCCATGTCCAGTTATCGTGAATCAGGTGTTCAGTGTGCAATATGTTGTGGTTAACTGTTGTTGTGCAATCATGTTCCCTGTGCAGATGGTGACCTCTGGAGGGAAGTATTTGAAGCTGATGCCTGCATTGTCTTTAGTCCGTTCACACACCGCGCCGCCTCTGGGTTACGGTACGTGAAGGTCTAACAGAGCATGGCTCTGACTGGCCAGCCACCTTTAGTGAGAGGAATTGTAGGGTTGGCTGTTCTATTTATAGGATCAGTTTGACAAGAGGGATACTGTATCATATTGCTGGTTACTGGATCGCAATACACACAAGGTTAGAACCAGCGATCCGCCATTTTCCAGGTGCATGTTGGGAAGAAGGTAGGAATTCCCACCTTAAAATGGCAGCGCAAAACAGTCCCAGTATGAGAGCCTGTGCGCCCTGGCCCTGGCGACAACGGACTGTACTAGAGTCTACATTGTCTTTAGTTTCACATCACATCCATACACTTTAGTGTTTGGGTTTTGCCTCTGGCAGATTCTACCATCATGTAAGACACTACTCTGCACAACTGTGAGTATTTAACTTTAAGTACTCAATCAAACTGATTCCCATGTTCACTTCAGTAGTCTTAACATGTCTCAGTCTCAGTCATATTTTTACACCTGTGTTCATGATTTTATGACATTCCAAGGAGAGGCAACATATTTGTCAGTATTCCAAGGGGGAGGCAATTTTTTTTCTTCATTCGATGGGGGGGGGGGGGTAATTTTTTTTTTTAAATATTCCCGCAGGGGTCTAACTTATTTTTTGAACATTCAATTTTCAAAATACTGTGCCACCCTTGCCATAATTAATTAATTATGACAAGCCGGAATTCCAGTTAAAAGTGTTATTACAGTAAACATTGATAAAAGTTTTAAAAGACGAGTGATTACAATCACAACGGCTATTATTCAGCCCAATAGAATAAGAGCACAATGCTATACAAGGAATAGGATAATAAAATTGTATTTGTTGATTGTACAAAATGTGATAAGAAAAAGGGTGTGGTGGATGGGAAAAATACAAGTGACACGTCCTGTGTGTTCGAGTAAATTCAGTGGAGTGAAAGAAAAGCGGGAAATCGGAGAGGTAACGTGGTACACTAGCACAATAGGTAGCACCACGCAAAATGCGAGAAAGATTATATACTAGCATTCCGGGCAAAATTAATACCAATTTACAATTAGTTCACAATGCTGCCCTAGGGCCCACCTAGTTTTGCAGAATCAGTTAAGGTTCAATGGCTTGTTTTTCAATGGAAACTAATATCAGAGAGAGCAAACATATGCAGAGCGGGTCTACTCGAAATAATATGGTTAAATAATTGTAAGCCATGTCCAATTGCACATAGATACAGAATAATGTAACTTCATTATTTATGTTTACTTAAAAATATGTCAATCAGGTTTTATATTCATTATGTAAGGAACTTACAAAAATATCCATTATGAACCAAAGTCGGTAGTTGCACTCTAAGCCATTCCAGTCATCAAAAGGTGTTTTGAGAAGTCTACTTGTGACCCGGGAGGGATTCACACATTTGTAAGATAACCCGAAGTCTCCGGACCTCTGACAGTAACACAGTCGACAGTGCTTATATATACCACCATGCTCAGATATCATGGAACAGGTGTTCAGTTCAATATGTTGTGGTTTTGCTGTTGTTGTGCAATCGTATTCGTAGTCCGTCTAGAACCGAACCTTGCTTTGAGTTTGAGAGCGCCCTTGTCCTAGCGACAACGGAACGTACTACAGTCTATTGCGTTCCCTCTGCAGATGGTGTCCTCTTGAGGGAAACCTTGAAAGCTTTTAATTAATGTAGCCTGTAGTGCGGCTACCATTCACTAGACGGCGTGTTCACGGCTCAAGGTGTTAGCTAGCCTGGAAGCCTGGCCTAGTTAGACTATATTCATATGGGCAGGGAACCAGTCTAGGTGTTAGCGTGCCCCAGTGCGTCTCAAGCGCTCGTGAAAGAAACCATCAGTCCGTGTGGTTACTTCACTACACTGGCCACTCCAGTCTCGGACAATAACTGTCTTCGAGTTGTTTATAGAATGTGTCAATACTAATGAGTTCGACCAGGAGGGAGTTATCGCATCGATACATCTTTTCTAATGCCGTAGAGATGTTAAATATTCTGCAGAAATAAAGAATTCGAGATTTTGTGTGTTCACTCATCGCCGCTCGCACGAAGGGATATCCCAACGTTGGGACCAGAGCGTACACTGCGGCGCTCCAGGCCACTGTTCCTGTGTTTCCCTCGAGCCATGCAGTGTGACCAGAGCCACCGTAGGGGAATCCCAACTCTGGGGAAACCCCTCGCGGGCGGAATGACGTCACTCTAATGCGACAGAAAGTGAAAGTGAACCGCGCCCTCCTACAACAAGCTGTGGCTTAAGGTAGTGTCAGACTGTGTTCCCGTAAAGTTGTCAGTTAATCATAGTTTTAGAACCCGTGTTTCTCGGAGCAACATAGTTTAACATTTAAATCATATCTGTAGAAGAACAAGTCCCCGGACTATGTTGATAGAGTGAGTGATAATAGGGAGTATTCAAACAACTGAGGTTTTACCTCGCAATTTTGCAGCTAAATAGATTTTCAAAGTAATTTTAGAATAAATTGTATGCTTGTCTAATCGTTGACAACATACTAGCTACCTTATTCATTTAATATAGACCTGACAGTCATAGACTGTAAATGAAGACCACGTTCTTTGACCACGGTTCGGAGGTTGATGTAAATCTGTAGTCAGACGAGTCCGACCTAGTCAGACGAGTCCGACCCGATATACGCTGTATTAACTGACACTGTGATATTTGCTCCTGTCATGTGTCATGTGGCCAACGCAGCTAGACTGCACTGACAGTGCAGTAATTATATTCCCATATTGATCATTGGTAGTATAGGGAATACATAGGAAAACTTGCACCCCTGTAACATAGTGCTATCATGAATCTGAACAGTGATGCTGCTGGCTGTGTCTGCTGCTTTATTATTGTGCATAGAAAAGGCATAGGGAGTGTGTATAGACACTGGTTTCATGAGAATGAGCCATAGACACATTTATACACAAGTTCACAGATATATAGACAGCAATACTCACTGTCATATATACCAACACACAGAGACACTGATATATATATAAAAATTAATAAATCCCTAAAATAGGCATTTTTAGCTCAAAATTCCTAGATGAAACCTATATAATCAGATTTTTATATATAATCTATATAATCCGATCTCAATACTGCCCTTACGGAGTAAAATAATTGAAAAAATTGTACACTCTCAGATTTATGAATACTTCCAAACAAACAAACCCCCTTAGTGGTAAGTAAAATGTAAATTTAAGATAATGAAGGGAAGTAGGACAGGTATGTCTGCTATGTAAAGCCATTAAGCGCAGATATTAAAAAAACAGTACGTGGGCAGAATTTTTGTTCAAAAGTGACAGGAAGTTGTCATTATCAAGGTAGCATCGGCTTATTACAGAGGTGTCATAGCCACGTCTTACTAATTAAAATTTACATCTATAAGTAAGGCAATAAGCCACTAACTCACTGAAAGGAAAACCTTCATGTTCATGACCCGCGAACAGCGGCAGAATATGGCTGGATAGAAGGAAGACAGGCCACTGAGCCTAAGATATCCAGGATAAATAAACGAATAAAAAAAAAGGGGGAAAAAAGGCAGAACTACTGAGTTGTTGACCCTGTCAAGCTCCAGGTATGTTGTTTTCGAACAAAGCGGTCGATTTTAGCGCGATAAAAAGCTCAAAATCGGAAACTAAGCATATTATTTACCATATTTTATTGTAATTTACAAATACAATTCTCCGATCCGGATGGACACTTCCAGTTCAAAATACCCTCCAAAATATGTAAATTCACCTGACAACGGATAGATCCGCCATCTTGCCTGGTGAATACAAAGCGCTGTCAGAGTCTAAAATGGCGGAAAAACTGTATTAATCGACCTTCTCTTGTTCATTCTGTACATGTAATAGTTGAAATAGGATTATTTACATTATTCAGACATAATTTAAACGTGCCAACTCGTAGAAAATCGCTTGTTTCGAGGATTTGTTGACATCGCGTTTGTAGTCTAACTGGAGCTACCATATAGTCATTTGATCTGAAATTGCGAGGGAAGTCTGATTTTGTCAGGAGAAATTCTTCAGTGGTACTTAAAACATCCTCACACTTTAAATAATATCATAAATGGACGTCCAAATGGCTCATAGGCTTAGCACTGCGGAGATGTGTCTCCAAAATGGCCGCCAAGGCGGTTCGCAGCGCCACCTACTTCCAGGCCGGATCGGAGAATCTACAATGCTTGCAATGTAGATCTAGTTCCAATCATCCCAATGTTGCTTTGTTCACCATGACTTTGACTGGCTGTCCGACTTGTCAAAACGCCCAACAAAAAAGTGTTTACCTACAAAAAACGATAAGCCAAGGACCAATTATCATTCTATTCACTATACACCTTATTTGGAAACGATATGCCAGGTATTTCAGCGGAATTCACCCGCAAAACGGCGATGACATGGATGGCTTTATGTAGTTTATTTACATGTAGCGCTCCGACCGGAACTCCCGAGTTTCCGCGCATGCGCGAGTACTGGCAATCCCTCTATGAACCAGTATAACTTTGCACTTTTCAAAGCTTTTACATCGAGATGCTCAAGGAAACCAAAATGGGGAAGGGTAAAGGCGTCCACAGAAAGGATCAAGGCATCCAGGGCTCGAATGGCCCCGGGCTCAAGGCGTCCACGAACTGGACAACCGGCCCCCCACTGAGACTTCTGGCACAAATGTTGTCCTGTGCTCGGCAAGCTCCGTAAAAAAAACGGGATATTGATATGAATTACCTTAGAAAAATCAAAATATAAACAGACTGATTGTTTCAGCTAATACTGGACGATGTGCTCGGTAGCCAGTATGGTTTGGACGATACACCTCGTAAATTGGACAATACGCTTCGTTTTTGGGAGGCTACTTTCTCGCACTCACGCCAAACCGCGTAACAAGCAACAGCAAATAATCATATTTTGCCTATCGTGAATCGAAATATAAACGTACAAACTGTTTTCCGGACATCTTTAGCTATCTGTTAATTTTTATTAGAAGTTCCTACGTCATACCAAGCTCGGTGGCCAAGTGGTCAGGGTGTTCGCCTCAAGCATGGGAGGTCGTAGGTTCAAACTCCGGTCAGGTCATACCAAAGACTTACACAAAAATGGTACTCACTGCCCATTGGGCTTAACACCCGCCCTAGGAATGAGGTGTAAGGGTTCTAGGGCCCGAGTGGAAGAACGGCCATATAGCCAAATTCGGTGATTGTGTAACACAATATTCCCTCAAAAATTGCCCCCCAAAAATACAACAACAAAAAATACAAAAAAATTATTGACGGTTCTGATATAAATTTGGGGGGGAAAAATATATAGTCCGTCAGTCACCTGACGAAGCCTTAGACAAAACGAAGCGTGCTGGCTACGAACCGTATCGTCCAGATACTGTTTCAACTATTTATTAGTCGTTATCTGGTGTTTCTGTACTAATTCGTTCGACACTCACCAACGAATGTACAATTTAATATTCGGTAAAATCCATATCGCAACTCAGGCGATAATAAGATATCCATCCTATACTTTAGTAAAAGTATGGGGGGAAAATACCAGGGGTGAGATAATACATAGTACACCGCTATGTCTTTATTACCCACCTTATTACATAGTCTCCCTAGGAAATGTATAGGGCACCTGGAATTCGCTACCCGGAGATTCTGTCAATAATGAGGTTAAATCATCATGTACTTTGAAATTAGTTTCCTGAATGTTTATTCAATGCTACTTATTTAGAATCAATCATAATGATCTCTTTTATCATCAGAAATCACTGTCATAACACACTTTGCATGCTAAAATCACAGGCAAACTTTATTATTGATGAAAGTCTATACCGAATTACTGCCACGCTTGACAGTACTGTGGTGTCTGGGACTAAATGGCTTACAGGAACTTTTAATTGCAATAGACTTGTTATTGTGGGTAATAAATACGATAACGACTGTTTTTTTTTATCCTACCCCTGATAAAAAACTCCATAGGCTTAACATTGGGACACTGTATTCGGTCTGGAGTTCAGAAAAATGAAAAATATCGCCCTAGTGGGATACACTTGACAAATGACATCATTTGTTAATGTAGAAGTAATTTAGCGGGGCGGGGTAGGATTAATTCTAAACCAAACTCAAGTTAGTCATGTTATTGTTCATCGCACTCCGGCAAGATCGCATATAACTGCTCTCGGTTTCGCCTCGCGCAGTAATATGCGATCTTGCCGTCGTGCGATAAACAACAACAAGACCAACTCTTGTTTGGTTTCTCCATAGTATCATTTCGGATATTACTACATGGAGATGACGGCCACTCGTACACAAAACCAGTCATTATTGTGTATGACTTGACCTAGCTGCACTCTGACCAAAGTCCAGTCTCTGAGTGTGAACCACTCCCTCCATCTATATGGGTCAAACATCCTAGTGACTGAGGAAGTGGTGGATTATACGGACCTGGGTTAGGCATCGGCTTACAACATGTAGTTTACTGAAGGTCGGGGAGAGTCGGTCATGAAGCCATGAAGACACCGAAATATGTTCCCGATCCTTCCCGACCATCGGCTCGGTGAGAGTCGGGAATGAAATTTCGGTGTCTTATACCTATAAGACACCGACATGATGACTGTCCCCGATCACACTTCCCTCTTTTATAACCTCGTAAATTACCCGGGGTAAGATCAAAGGAAGCAGTCGAGTGCCGGGACCCGCTGGGCCGCGGCCGGGTGATAGGTCTATATATCAATAATGCAAAGTTTGATAACTTCTGTTCTATTTAAAATATCAGAAAACGGATTTCAGATCTATAATCGCCTGTCTCCCCTACAAATCAGTATAAAATACTTGGGTATAGAATGGGAGGATTCAAACCATCGCTATATTATAAGCAGCCTACTCAGAATCGGGAACAGTCGGTGAAAGTGAGTACATCAAAATCTTAAGGTCGGTGAGAGGCGGTCATATCTGACATGGTAGTAATGCCCAACGCGTCGGGAAAAGCAATAAAATCGGGACGGTGCAGTGTGTACACCGACCCGATAAACACAGATTGACACAGACCCAACGGATCCGTCGGGCAAAGGTAGAATCAGGCACAGCGGTCGGGTCGGTGTCTTATAGGCTTTACTCTCACCCTAGTAATGCCCGATGCGTCGGGAAAAGTAATAAAATCGGGTCTGTGAAGTGCGTACATTATCCCGAGTGACACCGATTCTCAGTGACCCGATGAATCCGTCGGGCAATGGTGGAATCGGGCAGAGACAGTGTTTCGATGTCTTGTAGGCTTAAGCTGAGAGGCCTAATACAAGTCCAGATAAAATAAATGAAATAAAAATCAAAGGAAGCAGGGACTAAGGCCAGTCTAGGCTCTACAGTCTCAGTCAATGTGACACTCTCCAAGCAGATCTTTTGCGGAAGTAGAGTACATAATCTCTGCTAGGAGAGTGCAAGGAATGGAGGCGTTACCCATAGTGCACCGAAAAATGGAACCCGTTACCTGGCCTATGATGTGACTAGGCCAGGCTTCCAGGCTAAGACAGGTTCAGACCAGTCCTTCTCATACCATGTCTATGTGGTGTGGTGTACTGCCACCTTTCTACTTCACCCCCCAGCAGTGGTAGAGTTACTGCTATATCAAAGGCCAGTCCTTCTCATACCATGTCTATGTGGTGTGGTGTGCAGCCACTTTTCTCCTTCACCCCCAGCAGTGGTAGAGTTACTGCTATATCAAAGGCCAGTCCTTCTCAAACCATGTCTATGTGGTGTGGGAAGTAAATGTGTAGGGGTGAGATTTCTACCTAAATTGATCTCATAGATTCATAGATCAAACCCAAAGTAAGTCTAATAGAACATATTGAACATTAAACTAAACAAACAAACAAACTCAGTATTTTTAATTAGGCATTGGTTTCTTGCAGATAGATATCAGGATGTATCCGCTAACTGGAAAACACAAGATCATCACTACGCTCCTGTTTATAAGTATGGCCCGAAGAATTTCAGGTAATCGTATTGAAGCTTCCCTTTTTTTTTCAATATGATATTTTTCATACTACTTTGTTTACAGAAAGCTTGTCAAGAGATGAAATCAAAACTAGGCATTAATACTGTACATTGGTATTTGAGACAAAGAAAACCTAATGTGATTATTTATTTTTTTTATAAATTTCTTTCTTGAGTCATAGGTTACATATATAAGTGGATTTTACCAAGTCGGTGGCTCAGTTACAGGGATGCAAGTTCTCCGTCAATTGATGGAATTCTGACATTTCAGAGTTACTGACGGTAGTCCTAGTTCTAGGATGTTTTTGAAGGCTGACGGCAGCAGTGCCGGCCTCCGGGCTTCAGTCGGCCGCGCTATGGGCCGGCAATGACGGCGGGTATGCATGGGAACTGGTGCCGGCCTAAGGGCCTCATTCCCCCGGCAATATAGGCGGGAATCCACGGGAAACTGCCGGCCTGACTCCGTCCAACGCCAGCCTTTTAGGCCGGCATAGAGTTGTTTAAGTCTTACGTTATTTTATTTTAATTATTGGGTGGTTTACATTTATTTCTTGTGCTACATGTAACAAATTCAACAACTTCACAACTTGAAATTTTAATGTTATTTTGGGTAACTTTTTACTTGTTGTAATTCTCCATTGACTCGGAAAGTATCTTCTATACTAAAAGACTGAGGCTAGTCTACTGTTTTGCCACTGAGCAAGAAGGGGATTCCCCAGCTCACTGAAATAGAACTGTAACCAAAAGGGTTTTAGATTTCCGACATTTCCCTCAGACCCGACTTGCATCCCTGCAGTTACAAGACCCAATAAAGCGCCAGAAGGCCTCAGCCTTTTTTTCCCCTTTTTTTTAAGCCTTTTATTTTAGCTGGCCAATGCTCAGCTGAAAAAAATATCCGGTGGTTTCAATGCACGACCAGTCACCCACGGGCATTCTTCCACATACCGGTCAACAGTAGACAAGACAGAAACATTTACAAGGTGAATTGTGCTGGATGGGAGTCGGACAGTATCTTAAAATGATGTATTTATAGTTGTTATGTGAAGTCCAGAGCCCAAACTCCAGGAGTGGTATGCAGTGGCCACGATTAAAACGAATCAGGTTTTGATTTTATCCTACCCTGTCTCCTTGTTTTAGGAATATTACGTGATAACAATTCTGTATGCCACTAGTGGCATATAAAACTCTGTATGCCAGGCAGCGTGGTATACGGAAGCTCAATTTTAAGCCTATGGGATTTTATATTAGGGGTAGTATAATTAGTAGAAACCAAACGAGAGTTAGCCTTATCAATGTTTATGCCACGATGGACAGGTTGTGTATTACTACACGAGGCGTTAGCCGAGTTTAGTGAGTAGCAGACCTGACCAGAGTGGTATAAACATTGACAAGGCTAACTCGAGTTCGGTTTCGTATTTATCCTACCCCATCTCACCGATATACAGAGAATATTTGTAATTATCCACGTTAGTAGTTATCAATGCTGCCGGATCTACTTTCGTTATCTCGTCCCTGATTGGTCCGTTTTTTTATTCACCTCGGTGCATGAATAACACTTTATTCAACGCTATGTCAAATACACTGAGTCAATGTTAAGCCTATGGCGTTTTTTATTAGGGGTAGGATAAAGTCCAATTCATCATGCTCAATATTCTGACTTGCTTACATTGATTTCCATTTGAGTAACAATATTATTCCAACTTGGCTATATAAACAACATGTCAAAAGACAAAACATGACAAAATACAAAGTATGATTTAGCAAAAAATGTGATTTTCAATGATGCAGTCATAAATAGGGGGGAGTCGGCATACGTATGGGGATCACACCACTAATGAAACTATGTCCATTTTCAAAGTGATTCGATGGTGTCAGTTCCTAAGTAAATTTGAGGTATATTTCACTATTTTTGTGGAGCTGTGGTACACATAAGTAAAGTCTGGTTTTTAAGAGCCTTTTAAATTCGTCGTGTGAATAAGTAAGTCTCAGAGTCACCGGCAAGGCATTCCCAGGGTTCGTACAGAGCCTGGAAAACCTGGAAAAGCCTAGAATTATGCTTTTGGGTTTTCCAGGCCTGGAAAAGCCTGGAATTCTCAGAGAGAGCCTGGAAAAACCTGGAAGAGCCTGGAAAATTTAGTCTTGCATAAAAACTTTTTTTTTTTAGTCTATGAAATTCTGGTCATTATTAGCTTTCCTTAACTATGTAGCCTGACTGCCAATGAAATTTTAGTGACTTGGATTAAATAGCTCCAAAAAATCCTTTATTTGACCATGTTTAGGAAATTGCTAATAATATAGAATGGATTTGATTATATGTCTTCATATTTAAAAGTGGCAAAAAAATAATTTTGAAGATATCTATCCCAAACCTCTAGGTAGTAAGGAAGACTAAATTTGGTGATGAATCAGACATGGTTTTAAAAACAGTGACCAGATGTGCCTGGAAAAAACAATATTAGAGCCTGGAAAAGCCTGGAAAAAACCTGGAATTTTATTAGGCTGTCTATGTACGAACCCTGCATTCCATACTGCAGGGCTCTTGTAGTTAAGTGACTTTTTATAGGCTGTAAGTTTCGCTAGGGTCTGCTTAAAGGGAGGGCCTGCACTTGTTCCTGTGGTTTTAACCGATGTATGTAGAAGAGATTCTTGTTTTGATTTTTTTTACATAAAGTCAATAATATGAGTTTCTCTTCTATCTTTTAAGTAAGGGATCTGTGCCGTTCTATGGAGGATGTCTCTTGGCGTCGTTGGGTGTAAATGGGTCTTAGTGCTTGATTTTGGAGCGTCCGGAGATGAATTTATTACCCACCGATCACGGAGTCTCCATAGGAAATGTATAGGGCACCTGGAAACAACTACCCCGTGATTCTGGCATCTCAGAATCTCCTGCAGGAGATTCCAGAAAAATAGTCCTGTCCATAATGAGGTCAAATCATCATGAACTTCGAGATAAGTTTCTTGAATGTTAATAAAAAAAAAATATAAAAAAAATATAAAATTGAATATTCATTCAATGTTAGTTATTTAGAAGCAACCATAATAATCTCATTTATCATCAGAAATCATTGTAATAATACACTTTGCACGCTAATGGTGTCTGGAACTAAATGTATTACAGAAACATTTTTATTGCAATAGATTTGTTATTAATCTTGTAGGTTGGTAATAAATACAATAACGATTGGTTTTGTATATGAATGACCGTTATCTCCTCGTAAGCTCAATTCCTGAACAACAAAAACAAGTCCCCTAGCAGGGTTTTATTCTGGGAACACAATTTTTCAAGTCCCCCTGGCACCGGGTGCTAAGTAACAAACAAGGGAGCTGGATGCCGTCAACCGAAGTTGATGATCCGAGCTCAACCACCGAGAGGTTACGGAACACCCCAAAATTGTGAGGCCTCAAGGGTTTTGTCTCCACAGAAAGAACACAGCAAGTGACTTGTCAACCCGATGCGGACTTGGCCCTTTATAAGCTGAGTTACATATTTAGTAGAAACCGAACGAGAGTTAGACTTGACAATGTTTATGCCACGATGGGCAGGTCGCGTATTACTACACGAGGCGTAGCCGAGTATAGTGAGGAGCAGACCTGACCAGAGTGGCATAGACACTGACAAGTCTAACTCTCGTTCGGTTTGGTATTTATCCTACCCCGTCTATGCTTTTGTATTACTAAAAGATTTAAATATTGACTCAACGACCAACAGAACCTTTTTTCATAGTAGCTGACATCCTGCTCTCTGATTGGTCAATATTGTTATTACTCTAGTGGCATAAAAAACACTTTATGTCACGGCCTGCCACATAAAATTTGCCTATGTTAAGTCTATGGCGGTTTTTTATTAGGGGTAGGATAATCAGGAAGACCCAGTGGCACTTGTGTGCACGGGCTCACCTGAATCACCACACAGCAGGGACTGGCATCCCGCATCCTCTAGTGTAGAAGGTGGTCCCCACGAGGGATAGCTCCATTGAGGATATTTTTGAGGAGATCTCCTCAATCTCGTTCAATTTACCCTGTCCTCGGGAGGTAGAGAAATCCTCGGCCGTAGTCTCATTTGAGAGAGCCCCAGGACAAAATAAACCTGTAGGACACTTTTGAGGAGACTTGAAAGAGAGGCTGTGTATACTGCAGGTGGTGGCACATAGTAGTGGTAGTGTTATTATGGGAACTAATTTCATCATTTATAAATGTATGTAAATCTTATTAAATAACACAGTAATTCTCCATCTGAGATCTCCAGTTTTTATCAAAATCATAATAGATATATTTCCGATAGTTATTTTGAACCACCCATGATACCCCTAGACGTGTCGCCCGCCAGGAGAGCTGCAGGACACTTTTCAGGAGCTCTCCTGGCCCGAGGATTGAAAATAAAACGAAATTTGAGGAGAACTCCTAGATCGTCGTCCACAACTCTCCTTCCCCACGATACATTGAAATATCGAACCCAAACTCTCCTAGGACCTCTCCCCGGGCATTGCAAGCCTCCTCGGGCGAAAAATAAAACAGGGCCCCGGTCCCATCCTCGGGTCCGGAGCGGCAGGGGCCGACTGCGGACCCCCGCGGCCGGCCCCTACCACCCGCTCTCACCCCCGGGAGTGGTCCCGAGGGCCTTGCAGCGTCCGGGAGTCTCCCGGAAGGCACACTACCTACAGGACAAACTGCCATAGACCGTATTAGTCCTGACGTCATTATCGGGATTTCCCTGCTATCACGTGGCCTTTCGGTGACAAACAAGTCCGTACTCCTCGAAGCACCGCATTCACGTGGTGCTGTAGCGAGTGTGGTCGGGTTTATGATTATTGTTTTTAGAGGTAAACCAGCAATTATAAAGTAAGTGAAGAAAATATTTAACAGGAAATATATTTTAGAACTGATTTGTGACTGGAAGATTGATATGATTGCCAGCAGGACTAAAGCCAGACTCAAATTCTGTTTCATAACATTGGCGCCAATCTTGCAGTCCAATCTCGATAGATTTGTCAAGTTGTTCTTCGAATATTTGAAAGTGTGATAACAGTAATGATACAGTCAGGAGGAAGTTATTGTGTTGATAACCCTATTTGAATACCAAACTATAGTTAAATATTACACAGAACTGGATAATTTGAGATGTTTTGGTTTGCCGATCACTACAGTCAGTGAAGGGATATCCCAATGTTTGGCACCAGAACGTAGGGAAACCCCGCTCTCGGCAGCTCAAATGACGTCACACTAATGCGGTCTATAGGCGTACCCTACCACCCGGAATCCCGGAACAGGGGTGAGGGTGTGTGCTGCCCTCACTGCTAGACTCGATGCAGCACACACTGTGCAGGCAGAGAGGTCATGTGCAGAGACTTGCTTAAGTCTTCATGATTTTTTAAATATTTTTTTCATACTCTGCTAATAATTTTTTTTTTTTTTTTAAATATATATATATATATATATATATATATATATTAGGTAAGAGTGTCATCTCTAGACAAATTTCATTTCCGGTTTTTTTTTCAAACCTCACTGGCATCCCTGGTATTATGTCCACTGATCTTATACTTTATCCCAGCCTGGTATTTATAGACTTCCATAGGCTTAACATTAGGAACCCATACTCAACAGGCTTGTAAGTACGGCAACTCATACTCATCGGGTCATAAACAAATAAATATTACCAGGCTAAGATAAAAATCGGAAACATATTCGTGCTTGGTGTGATTCCCCATTCACCATCTCGTTTGCAGTGCTTCGGAATATTCACTCGGCTATCGCCTCGGTCATACTACTGCATATTCCAAACTAAATGGCGAACGAGGACACAGCGGAATGGAATAGATCATCTGCCGCGTTTTTCACATTTGAGGACACAGAGCAAGCACTCATTAATTTCTTTTCTTCTTATGTATTTTTTAATCATTTTTACCTTATTTTTTTTTACCATTTTATTAAAACTTTTTTTTTAAAACCTTTTTAACCCTTTCCAGGTGAACTGCAGTAGCTGCAGAAACTAGGATGTCCAAGGGTTTTATGTCTCTGGGGGGCGAGAATGCCTTGAAAAGTTTCACTTTTTATGTGGCCTAGAAAATTTCTTTATTGCCATATTTCAATTTTTTTTTTTAAATAGTACACAAAATGTATTTATTTCCACACATATCTTTCCATATTTTATACAAATTCTTTAAATTTTTCTTGTATTATTGGAAAATGCCTGAATATATATCGTGAATGCCTGTAGGCATTCTCGCCCCCTGTGTACATAATTCCTGCAAGCATATTCGCCCTGAAGGGGTTAACAAAAAAATAAAACTCATTAATTTTGAAGTAATCTGTGTAGCTTGTGTTACAACTACACAATGCCCCACTGAACCCCGCACCAATATCTACACTGGTGTCTGGTGGCTTGCATTGAAACTAACCCGAATATGCAGGCAGCTTGTGTTTCAACTGCCGCTAGAATCAGGGATGCCAGTCTGTAGGATTTTGCCTACATGTAGGATTTTCATTTTAGTCTCAAAGAGATAAAAATTTCAAGAAATTGTATGCTGTGAGAACAATACACTCTCCAGGTTCCCTAAAATCTAAATCTTAGATAAACCTGTTCTGTAATCTTTCAAAATTCTGAATTCAGCTACCCCCAGCACACTCAGTTACAGGGCTTATGTATCCCAGTGCTTCAACCTACAGCTGTAGGATGGTTGGATTCTTGTGGGAAATGCTCCTACGGATAAGGGCAAACTTGTATACTGACATCTGATTGGCTTAAAACATGTACCCACTCTCATAGCAGGCACCTAGATATCAGTGAGGGTCAGGAAAAATTCCTACATGGGGACTGAGGCCAGTCTATGTATCACCTAAAACGCACATGGTGTGTGGGGAAATTCCCATCACTCTCCTAGCAGTTTGTTTGTGTTTGTTTGTGGTTTAACGTCCCAGGGGACCCTGAGGGTATATAGGGACTATCAATGATTTAACTTTTCACTTTCATAGACTTATTTCAGTCAATTATTTTCAATGTTTCAAATACTTTATATAAAATCAAAGAGATTTGTCTCTTTCAAAAACATGATGATATCTTTACTATTCCAAAGAAAGATATCATCATGTTTTTGAAAGAGACAAATCTCTTTGATTTTATATAAAGTATTTGAAACATTGAAAATAATTGACTGAAATAAGTCTATGAAAGTGAAAAGTTAAATCATTGATAGTCCCTATATACCCTCAGGGTCCCCTGGGACGTTAAACCACAAACAAACACAAACAAACTGCTAGGAGAGTGATGGGAATTTCCCCACACACCATGTGCGTTTTAGGTGATACATAGACTGGCCTCAGTCCCCATGTAGGAATTTTTCCTGACCCTCACTGGCATCCCTGTAGAATATAATACCTATGGCTGTCTATACATAGGCTAGATCATAATGTGGACAATTGACAAAATGATGTATTGCCACACTGGTACTTATTAATTCGATCATACATCTCATCCCATCGCATCAATTTCCCGATAGGCGTAATTGGTATTAAACTGTATGAAGATGAAGTGTAACATTACCTCTAGTACACTCTGAGGCACTCTGACCAACTGTTAAAACTGTAATGCTGACCAGGAGGGACTTCTGTAAAGATGTTTACCCTAATAAAAATAATCAACAAAAAAGCCCTACTAGTTTGGGGTATGGTGCACTGTTACATGACCCTGTTGTATACTAATGTACGTATATTGTAGGTGACTGCAGTCTACCGCTTCACTCCTCCAAAGTGGTGACTGCTCAGTCCTACAAAGACTCCTATCAGAGCGGAGACGTGGCCACGTTAGAGTGCGCCGCCGGGTATCGACAAGTCTCCGGCGACGGAGATACCGAATGTCAAAATGACGGATCCTGGTCCTCCGATACTCTCCAGTGTGAAAGTAAGTCTAGTTCACTCTCATGTGGTGCAGATTATAATGTTCTATTTAAATTGTAAACCAGAGTATGTAACCTACTTTGCTGTCTTTTCTCGGGCAGTATCACTCTGCAATGGAAGAACACCTACACTAGTTGAATTATCTGCTAATCAAAAAAAATTGAATACTAATATGAAGACTTAGCCTGGAATCGATTGGTAAGAGTACCGGTATGCTAAAGGATATTAGACATTTTGTCTCGTCGATATTTTGATTATTTTTTTATCTCATCAGAACATGCCCGTAGACGATTGTAGTCATCTTTATATGATCTCAGAGAGAGGTTTTACAATTATTATTATTATTATTATTATTATTATTATTATTATTATTATTATTATTATTATTACTATTATTATTATTATTATTATTACTATTATTATTATTATTATTATTATTATTATTATTATTATCAATAAGAAATGTATCAATAGGCGCTAAATAATCATTTACCCTGCGACCAAGATGTACTATAGAGAAACAGGCTTACTGTCTCCGTACGGATAATATACGCGGTAAAATCGGCGATCAAATGATCCGATGCCGAAGGCAGAGGATCATCTGATCGCCGATTTTACCAAGTATTTTATCCGTACAGAGACAGTAAGCCTGTTTCTCTATTATCATATACCTTAAAATATCCAATTTTTAACCTTGCTTCTGGGGGAGATTTTGGATTTCGCCGCCGTACATGCCCCGTACGCCACATACATACCCTGTACGTCACCTAGGTGTCGTACGGATATAAATACGACATGGGTAGGAGCGGGCCGTATGTGTAGGATATACTACCACAGGTATATAATAATAGAGTATTTTCAGGAACTTATGGAACATGTAAGTATGCAGAAGTGAAATTAAACACACACAAAAAAAAAAAAAAAAAAAGGGGCCGAATTGCTGTTGATTCCTATGTGCTTCGACCCTTCTTCATTCAGGGCTGACGTGTAACAACCCAGGCACTTTACCCAATGGAGGGAAGTCTAGTTTGAACTATGGTGTCGGTAATAAGATCACCTTTACGTGTAACGAGGGTTTCATCCTGGTCGGAAGTGATGTGACGACCTGCTTAAATGACCAGACCTGGTCATCGCCACTGCCGCGCTGTGACGGTAAGATACTTTATCTTTTTAATTTTTTTTTAAAGCTTTTATTTAGACTGGAGTTACTGTTAGGGGTAAGAAACCCCTATCTCCCACAGGCTCCAGTATGGCAGTGACCCTTGCATAGATGGTACCCAGTTAATGAGGTATTTGATATCACAAATACGTACAGAAAAGGAGGTACAACAGTGCTTCCTGACTACATGGTTCAGTGTGGTGAGTACATAAAGGTTACAGTCCGTCTAGGTAACTTAAACTTAGCATGGGTTGTAATACGAATCACAATCAAGTTGGCTTATTATGTACATACAAAAATACTTACTATACATTCATATAACTATTGGTCATCAGGCGTCCACATACATCTACGTCTTTGCAACAGAGTCATACTAAAGTGTAGGTTTCCATCTATGGTAAACAATAACAATGACATTTATTCACCAGCCAACAGTTTTTTCAACCTAACCCTCAGGGCTGTTTTCATTGCGTCATCGTCTTTAATGTTACGAATGTCAGCTGGTAATTGGTTCCATAGAGTCGACGATTTAAATTTAACAGACAACTTGTATTTGTTTACACGTATATGGGTGGGTAGTTCATTATCGATGGTGTACAAGGCACTGGACTTGTAATCCCAAGGTTGTCGGTTTGAGTCCCACTGCAGCCGCCTTTCTCCTTCATCCCCAGTAGTGGTAGATTTACTGCTATATCAAAGGCCAGTCCTTCTCATACCATGTCTATGTGGTGTGGTGTGCAGCCACCCATCTCCTTCATCTCCAGTAGTGGCAGATTTACTGCTATATCAAATGTCAGTCCTTCTCATACCATGTCTATGTGGTGTGGGAAGTAAAAGAACTCTCGCCTCGGTAAATGTGTAGGGTTGAGATTTTTACCATAATCCATCTCATAGATTCGATCACCACCCTTGTGGTGTAAAACCAGCAAGAAAAGCTGAACCATGAGTTAGTCCCTATCTACCCTTAGGGTCCCCTGGGACGTCAAATAAACAAACAAACCAAACCCCATTGAGAATGTATGGAGACTCAGTTAACCACCTTATGGAGGGGTATCAGCGAGTCAGAATCTCAGGGATGCCAGTTTTCCTTGTTTCCGCGGAAATCCGTGTTTTCATTTTTGAAATGTGAAACCCTTTCATTGTGTAAAATGAACGTATGATAACACAGAGTAGAGAAATACAACTGATATATTACTCATATCAGTAACAAGCCTTAATTCCCAACTCTACCTACCCACAGATTCTTCATAGAAGCATATGTTTAGTAATAATAACATTACTTGTACTAATACATTTCTGTTGTTTTTGGTGTATCTATGTCAGGTTTAAACCCTAAATTGTCAATAGAAATATCTCCTTGTTTTTTTCTGATACCAACTGGCATCCCTGGAGTCTAGCTGTACAAAATATCACACATGTTTGATATTGAACCCTTTCTGGCAGGGCAATGCCATGTGGCATTCCCCTGGCCAGGGCAGGGCAATGCCATGTGGCATTCCCCTGGCCAGGGCAGGATAATGCCATATGGCATTCCCCTGGCCAGGCAGGATAATGCCATATGGCAATCCCCTAGCCAGGGCAGGATAATGCCATATGGCATTCCCCTGGCCAGGGGGTCTGCTGGGGTGGACAGCAATTAACAATCTGTCTGCCCTCTTGGTCGCCTCGCCGCCTCGTGGTGCAGACCGAATATGCTTGCACGCAAGCATAACAAAAGTGACCAGGGTGGGGAGTTAGCTCAGTGGTTAAGAGCACTGGACTTGTAATATCAAGGTAGTCAGACTTTGTTGATTCAGGTCCCACTGCAGCCACTTTTCTCCTTGACCCCAGCAGTGGTAGATTTACTGCTATATCAAAGGCCAATCCTTCTCATACCATGTCTAAGTGGTGTGGGAAGTAAAAGAACTCTCACCTCGGTAAATGTGTATGAGTGAGATTTCCACCTAAATTCTTCATAGATTCGATCACCACCCTTGTGGTGTAAAAGAACCTTGAGAAAGTCTGGTGAGAACCTGCAATGGTTAACTGGACGTTAAATCAAACCAAGCCAAACCAACCCCTGGCCAGGGCCGGACAATGCCATATAAAATATCGAAAAGTTCTAATAGAAAATACAGATTTACTGAAATTTTTTAATTTATAACTTCTTTTAATAATATTGACAACAAAAGTCGGCCATACAAAGGCCACAATTGGTTCTGGTGCCTGCCATAGTATGGGTACATGGTGAATGATGTGTGGCTCTTGAAGGGCTAAAATGCTTGCGACTGAGGTACTCCCAGTCTCAGACTAGTGGGAAGCATGCAGTTTACACTGTGCATTTTGCAATGCTAGGTACCTCCAGTCGCACAGTGTGAACTGGGCATCAGGTACCTCCAGTCGCACAGTGTGAACTGGGCATCAGGTACCTCCAGTCACACAGTGTGAACTGGGCATCAGGTACCTCCAGTCGCACAGTGTGAACTGGGCATACTGAGGTACCTCCAGTCGCACAGTGTGAACTGGGCATCAGGTACCTCCAGTCGCACAGTGTGAACTGGGCATCAGGTACCTCCAGTCGCACAGTGTGAACTGGGCATCAGGTACCTCCAGTCGCACAGTGTGAACTGGGCATACTGAGGTACCTCCAGTCGCACAGTGTGAACTGGGCATCAGGTACCTCCAGTCACACAGTGTGAACTGGGCATCAGGTACCTCCAGTCACACAGTGTGAACTGGGCGTACTGAGGTACCTCCAGTCACACAGTGTGAACTGGGCATCAGGTACCTTATAAGAACATGTTTTTTTGTTTTTTTTGAAAATCCCCCACCAAAAAAAATCATCTTTTTTCAAAGAGATAAGTCTCTTTTGTTTGCTTGTAAAATACTTGACAACATTGAAAAAAATTGATTGAAATAAGTCTAAAAGGGGTAAAATCTTGAATCCTAGATGGTTCCTGTATCCCCTCAGGGTCCCCCGGGACGTTATACCATAACTCTCCTCATCAATGTCATTCTATGTAGATATGCTTTTCCACTTACATGTATAAGAAATGTGCAGTAATCTGGATCTATACACACAATATTGACTGGTTTCAGATACAAGCAGTCGTATGCTCCGAGGAGTTGACGCGTAAGTAATATCCGAGAGCATGCGAGGATATTGCGTAGGGTCAACTCTGAGGATGTTCTTCTAAATGTTCTTCATGTTTAGAGATAAATAGTTCATTTAAAGAGGATTCAGAAATTTTCCATTTTTTAGGGATCCTTTTGCATCTTTGATTTCTAAACCATTTAGATTATGAAAAATCAGATTATTCTGTATTTTCATGTATAAAAAAATGTCTACCTAAACTTTATCTCATAGACCCGATCTGCATCCAACCCAAACCAAGTCTGATAGAACATATTGCATGTTAAACTACCCAAACAACAACAACAACAACAACAACAACAACAACAACATCCAGCAGTTGGTGTCAATAGGGAGCCAAAGTGAACCCATTGCAACCACAGATAGCCGGTCAAAAAATACTATTTCCGGGTATAGGCACTCAGTACTTTGACTATGTAGGTTCAAGATTATATGTCTCATTCACCAATCTTTTAGATCCAAATTTTTAATAAACTTAACAACTGTCATCATAGTTTTGAAACAAAGTTATTCAGAGACGATAGTTATAAACTCCACCTCAAAAGTAACAAACGAGACCAGAAACATAAGTCTAGCCTCAAATCCCCATAGCTTTAGCACTAAGCCTCGTTCTTACTGGCCACCGGAAATGGTGTTTTGTAGGTGGGTATCTGTGGTTTCAGCGGGTTCACTTTGGCTCCCTATATAATGTGCGTGTTTCAATATCCATCCAGAGGTGATCTGCGACGACCCGGGCACCATAACCCATGGCGTGAAGTCGGGTTCTGAGTACGGTTACGGAAAGCAGGTTACATATTCGTGTGACAGCAGCTCCATCATGGTGGGAACTGCGACGATAACCTGTTTAAATAACCGGACTTGGTCATCGCCGCTGCCTCGTTGCGAAGGTAACATGTTGCATATCTCACAGATTTTTCTTTTTCTCAGAGATGGCAGTTTTCCTCTTTTCCAAGGAAATCCTTGTTTTTATCTTTAGTTCATAAAATTATTTTTTCTTGTGTTAAAATAAAAGACAGATCAAATTGGGTCTCATTCACACCAATGAACAGTAGTTCAAACCTCCCAACACACCTCAGTCCCATTCCAGGGCCAAGACCGATGTGTTTTCCATGATTTCTCGGTCTCTCAGAGGCAGTAAATTCCACATGAAAAATATTCCCTCTCTCATTTTCATGACCACAACTGACATTCCTGCCTAATACTAACTCTATTACTTAAGGATCCTTCCAAATATTGTATAAAAAAATTCCAGATGGGCTACATTTCCTCAACTATCTGCGAGACTATTGGGAAAATTTTGTTCATAGTGGACATTTTTTTCTCCAAATAATACAATTACCTTCATTTTTTCAGTGAAGATTAAGAGGGCTACTCTGTTTTATCTCACCCCTGGTACAAGCTTAGCCATAGAAATACCATTAGAAAAAAATACTCAACGATCACCCCAGTAAAGTAACTATACTACGCCACGGCCGTGGCGTACTGAATGTGAGATGACGTCATATGGATTTGCTAAGTATATTTTAACTATTTCTATGTTGTGATGCTATTTAATGGCAGAGAAAGGGGTGAGATAAATCCAGAACCACACTCGAATCGTAAAATACACAATACTCCACTCGTTTGGATGTACCATAATCGTCACTCGGCTTCGCCTCGATGACGACTGCGGCACATCCACTTGTTTGGATGTACCGTAATCGTCACTCGGCTTTGCCTCGATGACGACTGCGTCACATCCAAACTCGTGGAGTATTGTGTATTTATACAATTCTCGATATAGTTCTATATAAGTACAGTGGCAAACTTGATCTGGCATTTAATCTGTGAATGAATACGAACTCAAGAAAACGTAAGACTGAATTTCCTAGACACAATTTATCAAAGCCAGACAAGGTTTTTGTCCTGTTTCGAAGCCCGTTATCTCACAAATAAAACAGATTATCCTTATTGCCTTTCAGTTGTTGACTGTGGAGTTCCCACCATTTACCTCGGGCGACCTCTTCTGGACAACGGAGAAACACAGTTCAAATCTCTCGCCAATTTTGAGTAGGTTTTTTTGGTGGGTTTTTTTTAGGCCACTAAAAAAAAAAAAATTGTTTCTCATCACCAAGCCATGAAAAATATGACGAGGGCGCTTTTTTTTTTTTTTTTTTTTTTTTTTTTGCTATATCAAAGATGGCAGACATACAGTAAAACCCCACATAAGCGGACACCCTCCGATCCTGGCCAAAGTGGCTGCTTACGCGGGGTGTCTGCTTACGCGGTGTTTCCAGATTTTTACTGGCTTTATATTTAATGCATCCCTGACATCAGGAGCTTTAATTTGATACTAAATACACATACCTTTCATAATTTCTATCAAGGTTCATCTATTTAAAAGAAAAAAAAAAAAAAAAAATCTTCTAAAATCGTTTTTTCTGATGCGCGCGGTGATGAGAAACAAGTTTTGTTTTTTTTAGTGGCCTTAGTTTTAAAAGTTTTTATTTTACCATATACCCATGCCATATATACTGTAAATACGTAACGTTTTAATGCATAACGTAAGTCCGTCGTACGGACGGGTAGTTCGTATTTCCCGGTACGGAACACTTGGTGGAAATGTTGCTATGTGTACGGACGTGTTGATCTAAACGTTGCTAAAAGTGCGGAGACAACGTTGAAATAACGTAATACTATTGGACAATAAGTGCCACACCCAGCTTTTATCTTTGCAGGGCCTCCACGATACGCTTGGCAACGTGCGAACTACAAAAATAAACAAAACATAGATATAGTACAGAAAACGATAAAAGCGGTAAATGGATATAAAAATAAACAACAGAAATAACAACAATTATATGTTAATTTAGAAATAATTTTAAAGGTATTTTAAAATTTATGAATTTTAAATATGAAAGTGAAGGTTAGGCGTTGGAACAAACGTAAAAAAGGGACAATAGCGTATCAGTCATCAAGCATCCATAGTGGAGCCGATATCACCTATGGCTATCGCAGTGGAGCCAGAAGAAATGATCGCGATATCGGAAGAACTACAACCGGAGAAAGTAGAGTTAGAACCAACAGTTACAGTCCGAACCCGAAGGGATTTACGTGAATATATAAATAGCAAGAAGACCGAAGAGGAAAAAAAAAATGGCATGACAGCGTGAATTTTAATGAATACTGTCAAGAGCAAGGAAAAGAATACGCTGGTGTTCCGCCTACAATTGTTGCCCAACTGTCAGGTCAGCGTAATGTAAATTCATTACAACATTACGCAGTCGTAAGCGAAAGACAACCGAAGCTTATGTACAGTATGTTAAATGTTAGTGTGACTGAATTGAATCTGTTCTGAGTTGTTTTGGTGTGTCGTGTTCTCCAAAACGGGTCGGGTTCTTCTGATAAGTATGGGTCGGGTTCTTTACGGGTCGAGTTCTCCAGTAACAAACAAGGTCACCTCTACATAGACCCTATTGAGGTATCCCATAATTCAGTCTATTCACAGGTTCCGATTTTCGCTGATTACCGACGTGGTATGGTGATAGACCCTTACCCGTAAACCAGAATTAATGCAGTTTAACGGTTTTCGGAGATCTTCAAATTGAAATTCTGATGCCAGAAATGGAAATTTCACCTATTTCTACATAGAAATCCGAAATTATATTCAGTTTCTCCAATTATAAGTAAGAAAACTGTGGTTCATGTTGTCGTAGTGTGCCAAGTCTATCGGGAGCGGAACTTTGCTTTACCCGGGGCGATAATCGGGAGTTAAGTAACCTCTGGAGGCTCTATAACCTACGGTACAGGCTGATCAGTGGATAAACAGTGTCACATTTCTCACTGACGCTGACTGAGCATTAATTAAGTGTCAATGTCGCTGACCTGAGACTTCCATGTCTATGTGGTGTGGGAAGTAAAAGAACTCTCACCTCGGTAAATGTGTAGGGGTGAGATTTCTACCTAAATTCATTACATAAATTTGATCACCACCCTCGTGGTGTTAAAGAACCTTGAGAAAGTCTGGTAAGAACCTGGAATGGTTGACTGGACGTTAAATCAAACCAACAAACAAACAAACAGAACCTGAGACTTGATACTCTGTTGAAACTCAGCTTCGTACGACCAAATCCTATAATAGCTGGCCACTAAATAAATTTAATGGAAATTCCTGCGTATAAGACGCATCTTAAACATGAACCAAACCCCTGGTGCGTCTTCAAGGATGCGCCCAAACTCGGGGTGCGACTTAAAGGATTCACCCTAATTTGGGGTGCGTCTTATACACAGGTTTTTCCTGAGGGCAGTTGAGAGTTTCGACAGGAATGACGTAGTTAGTACGGGATTCCGGACCTCTCTCTGTCGTAGAACGGTAAGCTTTGTGTGTCCAAAGGGAAAGTGCACATTCACTTCTCAACAGAGAAAGTCCAATGTAACACTACATTGAAATCAAACAAATTTATCAAGGCCTATTTTACCTACTGGGTTAGGTCATAATAGGCCTTTTTCCGTAGGCTGGTGTCGCACCTTATCTGCTTAGCTACCCAACGGCTGAAGCCAAACATTCACCTGGCAACGTATTCTTTAGCACTGGATCACTAAGTGTATGAGCAATAATACGTTCAAAATACCTGGCTACATTATTTCCAGAGAAATAATTACGATTGCATCCTATTCCAGCTCAAATCTGGTATGCCATACATGCATATTGCCTCAATAATACTTTAGATACAGCATAACTAACATAGGATCACCGAAATTGAATACACATTAATACATTGGCAGGCCTAGCTAACATAGGCTTATCTTTCTCCAAGTTAAAACCAAAACAATTATCAACTATAAAGTTAAGATAGTCCAGACTCGTTGATACAATGTCTCTGATTGTTCTAGCAGTCTAAACTGTCCAAAACCAACACTCCTGCAATCACACCCACCGTTCACACTCTAGCTGTGAATGTTGTATATCTCTATATGAATGTGGGCGGACTCGGCCGTGTTTGTCCGAGTGCCGGCCTAACGAGGGACCTTACCGTTAGGTGGCGTTGAACGGAAAAACCCGTATTCAACGTTTGCTTAATTGCTTTTGGAATATGCCACAAAGAACCCATTTATAAATGTAAATATTTAAAAATCACCAGGTGGCACCACTGTGAATTGTAGAATATATGGTGTGGAGACGTGGCGTTGGCAAGCGACTACTGAGCAAGTGTAGAATATATGCCTTTAAATCCTCATTGGGTTTATTTCAGGTGCAACAGTGGCACAACCAAAGTGGAAAGTCAGGCACTGACCAACAATGGTGGATACTCGGAGTGTAAGATTACCGGGCTATGGGAGCCCTCCCCCCCCACATGTAACCGTAAGTGAATTCACATGATGCCAGCTTTTATTCTTTGCTTTTTGTTGTTCATCATTTTTTGTTTGTTTTTTATTTGTAGGAAAAAAATTCTTTCTCATGTGTGCGTTACGTGATCTGGCGGGATCTTTGAACGCGTTCAGTTTGAAAAAAAATTGTTTTTTATTTGTGTTTATATTCATGGATTGTCGTTGATTTGAAGTAATACGATACAATCATCCAAGTTTCCTCCTGTTTGCTTTTTACCCGGGACTAAAGCAGAGATGTCAGTTTTCCACTTTTCCGTGGAAATCCACTTTTCCAAATTCAATGGATGTAATGGCCTTTCCTTATGCCAAACAAAGATGATAATGATTTAGCTTCATTTCCGTCAATGAAACAGTGGTATGAAACTCTCGACAGACCCTCAAGCTCATGCTATGGCCGACGGGGACACATTATCCAAGTTTTCCTGGTCTCTCTGGGGCAGAAAAATCCACATGAAAAATATTTCCACTTTTTTCCCTGACCCCAACTGACATCCCTGCTAAAGAAGAAACCAACAAGTTTTGGTCAAAGTCGTCGTTCTCCATGAGTTTGAATCTGAGTGACATGAACGAGGCAACAGCCGAGTGAATATCGAGTAGCGTTCAAACAAGTTGGAGAACAATGACTGTGACCAAAGCGAGTTGCTTTCTATATTCTTCTCTCCCCTGCACACACTAAATACACAATATTACCATGATTTCGATCTGAGTGGCCGTATTCTCCGCGTAGTTGACGCGTAGTAATACTCCGAGCGATAGCGAGGAGTATTGCGTAGCATCAACTACAAGGAGAATACGGCCACACAGATTGAAATTATGGTAATGTTGTATTTATTACTCACTTATTTTTAGATTTAAGCAATAGATATGATCGTTAGAAAACTTTACAACGTAATTAAGAAGTTATGCTTGGGACTACTTTCATCTCAAAAATCTGTATCCTCCTAGGAGGGTACGGAGCTCCGTATCCTCCTCAGTAGCGATCTGTAATCTCCATAGGCTTAGTATGGAGACTCCGTATCAGGTGGGTAATAAAAGAATGTACAATACACAGGATATAGACCATGGAGAACGGACTACAATACTTGTAGGGCATGGAGAACAAGTTGCCAATGTTATGCCTATGGGACAAAAATACCATCAGTTCCACTACAAATCTCTCAAATATCATTGAGGCAAGGAAGTTCAATACTGTGTTGCTCTGGATCAGAAAACGCTAGTAAAGATAGACAAATAAAGTATAAACAGCTTGCGATCCTGTACCTCTGTATCCAAGCGTGACGTTCCATATAGCTTGCAACCCTGGGTACTGCATGTACCTCGGATCGCAAGGTAACATCTATTGTGTGGAAACTACTCCGCTTGCGACCGGAGCGCTAGTGATCCTAGGTACATAGGTACATAGGTATGTCTCAGACTGGGTGTGCCAAACATCAAACAAGTTTGATATTTAAAAATGCTTGCGATCCGGGGTACATGCGGTACCTCCAGTCTGGGCTTACCCAGTATGCCCAGTCTCAGACTAGTGGAAAAGTTGCTGTCTCCACTGTGCGTTTTGCCGCTTTGCGATCCTGAAGGTACCTCCAGTCTCACACTGGGCGTACCTATGTACCTAGAATCGCACAGTGGAGACAGGGCTTTAGTATTAAAACACAGCTTCATGATAAGATACGGTCGCTACAAGTAACCGTAGCCGCCATGGAGATACAGTTATTGCAGGGATGCCAGTTTGTAGGATTTTGCCTACATGTAGGATTTTCATTTTTGGCTCAAAGTGATGAAAAGTTTAAGAAATTGTATGTTTTGAGAACAAAATAGACTCCAGGTTCCCTGAAATCTAAATCTTAGATAAACTTGTTCTGTAATCTTTCAAAATTCCGAATTTAGCTACCCCGAGTACACTCAGTTAGAGGCCCTATGGATCCCAGTGCTCCAACCTAGAACGTAGGATGGTTGGATTCCTGTAGGAAATGCTCCTACGGATAAGGGCAAACTTGAATACTGACTTCTGATTGGCTTAAAATATATGCTCAAGAATCTGCTAGGAGAGTGATGGGGATTCCCCATACACCATGTGCGGTTTAGGTGATACATAGACTGGCCTCAGTCCCCATGTAGGAATTTTTTCTGACCCCAACTAGCATCCCTGTTATTGACATCTATGATGTCACAGCAACCAGTGCACCATAGTTACCATGGTTAGGGGCAGATCCAAACTGTCACTCAAGGTAGCATCGCGGAGGGAGTAGGACATCACCTCA
Organism: Alentia gelatinosa; assembly: GCA_950022655.1. Lineage (NCBI taxonomy): Eukaryota > Metazoa > Annelida > Polychaeta > Phyllodocida > Polynoidae > Alentia > Alentia gelatinosa. The sequence continues at coordinate 67,719,669 of OX465584.1, read as the reverse complement.
ATCTCTTTACACTTTGAAGTTCAATACTTCAGTCTGGAAAAAGAATATGTTATACTATCTCTGACATCAATAAATGGAACAGATATCATCATTTGACATCCGGCTGATTTTCTTTATTCATCCCAGTTTACGAAGTCGCTAGTTTATATAGAATAGATCCTATATTGCCCGTCAAGTGGCAGAAAAAGCTGTATTCTGTAGTCAATTCCGACTTTCCAGAGTCGACTATTACAGGGATGTCAGTTTTCCTTGTTTCCGCGGAATTCCGTGTTTTCATTTTTGGAATAAGATATCCTTTTTTTCTTGTGTAAAATGAACATAACAAGTAAAAGATACTCAAATCAACCATGATTCATAAATTCCCAAATTAACCTGCCTCCAGACCCATGTTCCGTAGTGATAATGTTATTTGTATCTACTATATTTTAGGTCTTTCTGGTGTATATATAGATCTGATGTCTAACCCTGTATTGTCAGGGAAATATTTCCTTGTTTTTTTCTGACCCCAACTGACATCCCTGCTATTATGGAGACTCTGTATTAGGTGGGTAATAAAAGATTGAAGGTTGAGTTTGTGAGACGCTTCGCTTTCTGTTGTAGTTGGATGTTCAGCTCTTGTCATGCCACACGGCCAAGTGAACAGCGGTGCCAAGTCCCACGGCGGCTCAGTCGGTGTCACATGTGACGATAGTTACAGAAGGAACGGCCCGCAGCAGGTCACGTGCAATAATGCCACGTGGACTCCCCAAGTTACGTGTGAAGAAGGTAGTTGTCTGTGTCAAACTATCCTGTTAAGTTGTCAAACTTGTAGATCTGTGTACGTGTGACTCCACACGGGTTGGTGTCAGGTTCCAGTAGAAAGCAGTGTGGATGCCGGTGTCATAGTCACTGGAAAACTCGCCCTGGAATGAAGTTACCTCACATAGTGTACAGAAGAACTTGCCCTGTGAAGTCGCCCCATAGTTTACAGGAAAACTCTCCCCATGAAGTCGCCCCATAGTTTACAGAACTCGCCCCATGAAGTCGCCCCATAGTTTACAGAACTCGCCCCATGAAGTCGCCCCATAGTTTACAGAACTCGCCCCATGAAGTCGCTCCATAGTTTACAGAAGTCGCCCCATAGTTTACAGAACTCGCCCCATGAAGTTGCCCCATAGTTTACAGAACTTGCCCCATGAAGTCGCTCCATAGTTTACAGGAGAACTAGCCCCTTGAAGTAGCCCCATAGTTTTAAGTAGAACTCGCCCCATAAAGGTGCCCCATAGTTTACAGAACTCGCCCCATGAAGTCACTCCATAGTTTCAAAGAGAACTCGCCCCACGAAGTCGCCCCATAATTTTAAGAACTCGCCCCATGAATTTGATCAAACCCAAAGTAAATGATAGAACATATTGGTCAATGAGTCAGTCTTGAAAGTATGTAACTAGCCCACCAAGATGTAAAACTACACAAAGAACAAACAATTGGACGTTAAACTACCGAAACTAATAAACAAAGAAATATAACAGTTTAGATATACCTCAGTCTGGTGTCTGTCACGAGTGTGGCCTGTGACAGTGATACGCCTGTGTATGTGTCACCGCTAAGACTTCTTTGAAGCATCCTCTCCAGCCTACTTACGTACTCTCCCCAATCAACTTATAATAATACCCTTCCAAATATCATTTCTCCTGCACTTATCTCTGCATTACATATTTCCCATATTCTACCTGATTTTTGCCTGCCAATGTGCATGTTGTCGTAATGCTTCTTATGGTACAATATGATTTTTTTTGGATATTATGTTTTTTAACAATTTCTATTGAAGGAATCTTGTTTGTACAATCACCGAGTTCTGCGACACAGCCGTTCTTCCTCTAAGGGCCCTAGACCCCTACTCCTCATTCTAATGGCAGGTGTTAAGCCGAATGGGCAGTGGGTACCATTTTTGTGTAAGTCTTTGGTATGACCCGACAGGGATTTGAACCCACGACCTCCCATGCTCAAGGGGAACACCCCCACCACTTAACCACTGAGCTTGGTGTGGGGTCTAGCATCCGTATTAAATGTACATCAATAAATAAAACATAAAGAGAGCCTACTAACTTCATCATTTTCTCTGTCCAGCAAAGATTGGGAGTAGCATATGTGTTTTTTATATATTTTTTTTTTCTCAAGGTAGTATCAGCTTGTCATAGAGGTGTTATTGCCACGTCTCATTAATCTCTGTATTTATTTAGATAAGGCCCAGATCAAAGCGATTCTCTGAGAAACATGTGTTCAAACATAATCCAACAATTGATTTGTGATGTTTTCTTCATTTGCCCAATTACCTCTATACCTTTCCCCCATGCCCAAAGCACCACATACTTCCCTTCCCTCCCCCCCTCACCCCCTGTCCTTGCCTGGTTCATACACTGATACTATAAATGAAAGAGATTGTATCCCATCGAGTTCAACTTTGCTTAGTAATTCACATGGTGAAGCCGCTTGAATTCCGCAGTGATTCAAACGAGATGGGATCTAGCTCTGACCGTAAACTTGAACAGGTTTCTGAATTTATCTCACCCTTCACATTGAACAATGGGACAACATTTGTGACGTAATTCCCCATTGAGTATATTTTCTAAATACTCAACAGGCGTTGGATACAAGTTCCCAATGTTAAGTCTATGGGGGTAAAATACCAGGGGTGAGATGATTATTGCTACTGGCTTTGCAAACATGGGTGAGGTCAGCCTCATAAAGGTTTAATTATATCCATATCACAGCTTGGTCAGCATTTTATATTCACACATAAATATAGCTTAATTACTGTAAAAATATTTAGTAGAAACCAAACGAGTGTCAATGTTTATGCCACGATGGGCAGGTTGTGTATTACTACACGAGGCGTTAGCCGAGTGTAGTGAGTAGCAGACCTGACCAGAGTGGTATAAACATTGAGACGGCTAACTTGAGTTCGGTTTCGTATTTATCCTACCCCATCTCACCGATATACAGAGAAAATTATCAACGTTAGTAGCGTGTTAGCACTCATCAGAGGATGGTCACATTTATCAATGCTGCCGGATCTACTTTAGTTATCTTGTCCCTGATTGGTCCGTTTTTTTAGTCACCTCGGTGCATAAATAACACTTTATTCAACGCTCTGTCAAATACATTGAGTCAATGTTAAACCTATGGCGTTTTTTATTAAGGGTAGGATAAAACTAATCAATAGTGATGATTTGAGCAGGCTCCTCCATAAATTCAATTTTTCTATGTCCAGTTTTTTGCAACACTAGACTGTCTGTGCAGTCCGCCAACTAACATATTTTTTCTCTCTAAATTACTAAAAGTTACAACTCCGGTGATGCCTGCATCACCACAGGTTACAACAACAACAGATTCTAGTCGAGAGTCATCGACCACACCTTCGCAACAGGAAACTACCCCGCCTGGAACCGATGGTTGGCATTCATTGTCAGTTCTTACTAACCCGCAACCCACTAAATTGAACTCACTGATGCTGGGAGTAAAAATAGTTTTCAGACTGCTTGAAAACCTGTTATGACATAATATTGCATGATTTATATCTGATCTATTTAAACAAATTCCTGACACAGGATTTGATTGCAACATACAGGTTTTACAGAATTTTAAGTTTTTAACGCGTCATTTTGGTGCAAACTGTATACGCCCCTAGTTTTAAAGTCGCGTAATTCCCATGCACATGTGATCGAGACTAAATGCCCTTGGCATTTGATACCTCTAGTCCCTCCATCACATATTGAATATTTTTAATAAACCTTAGGTTTAGCTGCATGGTCACAAAGCTACTCACAAGGATTTTTTAAATGTCTTTTTTTATGCTTTGGTTCATAAAGCCTAGAAAATCTACTTTGTGAAACCAAATAAGTGGGATAAACCATAGAAAAATCCTATTGGCATTCAGAATTGGTCAATCCCCGCGAATACAAAATAGAAAATACCACATTAAAATCACAAAAATAGCTTATACTAATCTATATTGCACCAGTAAATCAGCATGCCATTTTGGTGACAGATCATTTTTTTATAAGTGGTCAAAAATAGTCACAAATCTAGCCGCTGATTGGCTAATATTTTATGATGTCAAGAAGCATAGTATGTCATGCAGTTTGCATAAAATGCACAGTATGACTCACATTCATCTCCTATATTAAGTCTGTTATTGAAAAAAAATATTAGCGATGGGATTTAAGTTTCTGTAGCGGTCACCGGTTGAATTTATTCTAACCTTGGGTGACCGTATATCTATCCGGTGATTACCCTGTGAGTGCGTTAACCCACTGGTCGGCTCATTTGTCATATGAAAACCGGTTGACCCCAAATTGTACAAGATAAAACACAGCAACTTTAACCCTTCAAGAGCCACACATCTTTCCCCATGTACCCATACTATGGCAGGCACCAGATCCAATTGTGGCCTTTTTATGGCCGGCTTTTGTTGTCAATATTATCAAAAGAAATTACAAATTTAAAATTTCAAGTTAATCTGTATTTTCTATTAGAACTTTCCGATATTTCAAAGACCTACTGGCGACATTTAGCATAATATCTCATATAATTTTTATGATTCTGCGATCATTTTCCAAAAAGTTACAAAGGAACAAATACAGAGTGGTTCATCCATTCCATACGGGAATGCCATGTGGCATTGTCTGGCCCTGGCCAGGGGAATGCCATATGGCATTGTCCTACCATGGCCAGGGGAATGCCATATGGCATTGCCCTGCCAGAAAGGGTTAATAAAACGAGGTTTTATTAAGGACAAATATCGATAGACACTGCAGAGAGCTGGGCTCTATTCCGAAAACAAACTTTTTCAAGTCCTCCTAGCGCCAGGTGCTAAGTAGCATCACAAGGGAGCTGCATGCCGTCAACCGAAGTTGATGATCCGAGCTGAACCACCGAGAGGTTACAGAACATCCCAATAATGTGAGGTCCAGAGGTTCAGTTTTCACAGAGAGAACACCATGAGTAACCTGTCAACCTGCTGCGGAGTTGGATTTTTATAAGGCGAGTTACGTAATGAAAGAGACAAAGGGATAGCAGCTTACTATAGCTGCCTATTCGATAGGAACTGTGTGGATCGACACATAGCACCCAAAACAAACAGCAACGTCGGGCGACTCGAACAAGTCGAACGCACGCGGCCGTAAAAATCAACAACGAAGTCACATGACTGTCACGTGCCGTGTCAGCCAATCAGGAGCGCCGAAACTGGGTATGCAGATGAGGCCACGGCACGTCCGCGGTCCGCTTTCCCCTTCTCTCTATTCAGTGGTCGCATGTGGTAGGAGACGGACTCATAAACAGATACGCCACGTCTTTTGATATAGATATGTAATGAAAGAGAACCCATGGCACTTGCATGCATGGGCTCACCCGTATCACCACACAGTAGACACAGGTGTCACATGCCCTCTGGTGAAGAGCAAACACACCACTACTCGACTGACTCCACCCTACATTAATATTGAGTTACAAGGCTTGAGTTTCTATCAGGGTTCGTACAGAGCCTGGAAAACCTGGAAAAGCCTGGAATTATGCTTTTGGGTTTTCCAGGCCTGGAAAAGCCTGGTATTTTCACAGAGAGCCTGGAAAAACCTGGAACAGCCTGGAAAATTTAGTTTTGCATAACAAAAGAAGTTAAGTCTATGAAATTCTGTTATTTGTGCTTCATGCCAATAGGCCGAGGCTCTGATTGGTCAAAATTGTTCCAATCTTATGGAATGGACGGCCAATGTTCACCTTCAGCTATGGTTTAGAAGCAACAAATAATAATAACCCATTCGCGGCGGGTGATGCCATATGGCATCAGCTGTACTGGGGCGAATGATGCCAAAAGGCATCATTTTCTTGAATTTTCAAAATAATAAATTTATGGGATAAAATCTGAAATATTTGATATATAATCATGCAATTTTCAAAGAATATAGCTACAACACCCAGGGAAAGATTTTATTTGAAATTTTTGATAAGATTAATAAGTGAATATTCTACTACATCCTAAAGTTATATAATCATTACAATTGGTTTGAGACTTCCCGCCCCCTGGCAATATAGATTAGCACTAGGACCCGCCCTTAGCCCTCCCTTAAAGGGTTAACCATGAAAGAAAATAGACAACCTGAAAAACTACATCCATGAAAAATACTCCATTGAATCAGCCGGTATAAGATTTGCAGTCATTGTGTAAAAGCAGAGCAACTGACAAGCACTGCAAAGAGCAGATCTGAGGTAAAATTTTTAAAACCAAACCCTTGAACAACGTTAATTTATGCATTGCACCAGTGTCCTATTGTAGCGGACTGCTGGTTCGTTGTATGTGTCCTCACAACCGGGCCTGGTTTAACCTATCCGGCAGTTTGAGACGAGTCTCTACCCCATGCTTGTACTCTCCGCATGGGTTGGTTCGGTAAGTCCTTGGTAAGTCAGGGAGATGCGGGATCTACATCCTATCTTAGCCTAGTACACAAAACCAGACTCCAGACACTTCCAGGTACAATATCTTTATTGAGACCTATCTCTTCTTCAGTCGCCTATTCTGTGCTAGGTAGCGCAAGGTGAGAGAATCTGTTCTCTCAACCGCTGAAAGGTTTCCGGAGAAACCTAGCAGTCTCTGAGGCTCCAAGTTGTTCACTCAACAGAGAGGAACGCACAAGTAACCTGTCAACCCGCTGCAAACTCAGCCTATATATACTGGCCAAGTTACGTAATGCGGGCGATCCCATATATTTGCATACACGGGTCCGCTGGCTTTACCGCACAGCAGGGATAGGCACTCGCAGCACCTAGCGTAAAGTGAACCAAACACTGCTCGACTACCCTGACCCCTGCACTATAGAACAGATATTTACTCAGAATATAGGGAAAACCTCTGAAAGTTTAGGGTCATACCTTTATCCCATCGATTTTGAATTGTGTAGTAATTCACAAGGCGAAGCCGCATGAATTATGTAGATGACTAATCTCTAATATTTAGATGACTAATCTGTTTGCTTAGAAAACCAATATAATTGATCATGATAGGGATGTGGGGACTGGAACTTTACAACATTTTACAAAGTTTGCTGCGTAACTACAGGCGATAGATTGTAACAGTTGAAGGCTATATAAAAATCTTTAAAAAAACAAAACATGATATACCCTAATGCCACATAGAGGGGTAGTTAGCTCAGTGGTAAGGAGAACTCGACTCTTAATCCCAGGGTTGTCAGAATTTGTGGGTTCGAGTCCCACTGCAGCCACTTTCCTCCTTCACCCCCAGCAGTGGTAGATTCACTGCAATATCAAAGGCCAGTCCTTCTCATACCATGTCTATGTGGTGTGATGTACAGCCACCTTTCTCCTTCATCCCCAGCAATGGTAGATTCACTGCAATATCAAAGGCCTGTCCTTCTCATACCATGTCTATGTGGTGTGTGAAGTTAAAGAACTCTCACCTCGGTAAATGTGTAGGGGTGAGATTTCTACCGACATTCATCTCATAGATTTGATTGAACCCAAAGTAAGGCCAATAGAACATATTTGACGTTAAACTACCCAAACAAATAACCAAAAAAGCCCCATATTTAGGATCATGCCCACTCAGGGAACGGGACGTAAAACAGTGGTTTGAGCCTCCTCAGACCCTCAGCCCCATACTGTGGCCGACACTGCCATGTTTTCCACATTTTTCCGGTCCCTATGATACATCAAATTCCACAAGAAATTATTTCCATTATTCTCCTGAATCCATTGGACATCCATGATTGATAAAAAGCTACTGCAAAATAATGATAGATACTTTTCATTGATAGTTGAGGTAAGTTTGCCCATAGTTGACTCATAGATGGGAAATAAAGATGATTTTTTTTTTAATTTAAAAAAATGTTTTCACTTCAGTTTGGAGTGGTGCTAGTCAGGCAACCAAAATAAAAATTCTATAGGTATGATATGAATGATGTTACCATGGTTGTATGCGCAGAACTACTCGGTATTAGATGTCAGTTTTCCACTTTTCTGAAGAAGTATTTGAGACAGCGCAATGAAGCTGGAAAAAATATCGCTTATCTAAGAAATCCAATTTTTTTAATTTTCAATATGAAATTCCTTCTCCCTTTTTTTTAATTTCTTAATCAACATATTAGCCACGTCCACAATATTGAAATTCTCTTTTTTGTGTAAGACAAAGATACTATTTATTGATGCCAATAAAATACAATGTCTTTGTGGTGTGGGAGGTAAAAGAACTCTCACCTCGGTAAATGTGTAGGGGTGAGTTTTCTACCTAAATTCATCTCATAGATTTGGTTGAACCCAAAGTAAGTCTAGTAGAACATATTGGACGTTAAACTTCCCTAACAAATAAACAAACCTTTTTTTAAATCTTCCCACACACCCTTATTACCAAACGGCCACTGACACAGACGTGCTTTCCACATTTTCTCGGTCTCTCTGAGAGAGTAAATTTCACATGGAAACTATTTCCACTTTTTTTACTTACTCCAACTGACAACTCTGGTATTATAATTATTTTTCTTTAATTTGCTATCTAACAGTTACAACTTTGGTGACGCCTGCAACGCAGGTTACAACAAGGAGCACAGATTCTAGTCGAGAGTCATCGACCACGCCTTCGCAACGGGAAACTACCCCGCCTGGAACCGATGGTAAACATTCGTAGTCAGTACTAAACCCCCATTCAATTTGGCCTGCTGATTCCAGATGTAAATATAGCATTTGATCCATTTGAAAACCTATTATAACAAAATATGGCCTAATTTATGACTGGTATCTTTAAACAGAATCCCCTATATGGGCTGTAATCACCAGATATAGGATTACTGAATCATTAAGGGCGGTGTCCACTGCACTCCCAACACACTCCGACGCACCTTACAACAATCCTCTGACACAAATCGAACATTTTGAGGTTTTGTTGGAGAAGTTGACAAGGCATTCCGAAACAGCCTTCGACATGGCTCTGACACGGAGGCCTTCCGAACCAATGTAACACATTATAAAAATCATAGTGGCGGATTTGTGTCAGAGTTTGTTGGGAGCATTCTCTACTATTCGTAAGCTATGCACATACATCCCCCCCCCCCCCCCCCCCACACACACACACACAATGGTCATCTGAACATATACAGCTACCGATATGATAAAGGTTTTTAGGTATCATATACTTTTAAAATTATAATAGATGTTTGAGATACATAATCAGTGATATTTGTTCATATTCCTAATTCTCTTCATAAGACATCACTTCAGTAATTCTAAGAAAATCATATTTCCCATGTAAATAAAGTCCCTCGAAGGTCTGTGTCAGTGAGCTAGATGTGTGGCAGTGTGTCTGTATTGTGGTCACTTTTTAATTTCCACAAAACTCGTTCCGACACACTCCGACAAGGCTTTGTTGTGGTTTTTCTGTGTCGGAGTGTGTTGTAAGCTTTGTCGGAGTGTGTCGGAAGCAGTGGACACCCACCTTTAGCTTCTCTCCTCGTCCCTTTGTACATATTTCTTCCCATTCATACTGAGTGCCTTGGGTCTTTAATACTTCTGCTCCCTCCCACGCACTTTGAAACATATTCCATAAACATCACTAGGCTTAGCTGCACAGTCACGAAGCGAAAACTCACTAGTGTTATAAGGTGCTACTTTGTTATTTAGATTTCCATAGGCAGTATTTGGACTGTATATTAAATTACTCACAGTTATTCACAGAAACACTTTATATCTACCAATTCCTTGTAATAATATGAGAAAATGTGGTCTCGGTCATATTATGAAAAAAATTAATTTTCCCCCCGCCTGCGGAGTCTCGACATATTTTTTTCATCAAATGACCTCGAACGGCCATCTGTACGGGCTCAGTCAGTACGTTTTCTTATTACTATATACCTCATGATCGTTTCAAAACCCATTTTCTCAACTTTTCCAAGCCACTGCCTTTCACTACGGCCCGCTGTCACACCGGGCGCAAACATTATCTATACTACACCCCTAGCAGCGGGCAGTATTTCATAGACGTTCACACATAGTTATATAGTAATATATAAAAACATGGTTATGACGCCAATACGGTGATACTTATTCGAGGTGTCGACGATAAATCGTTCTGAATGAGGTCCAATAATGTAGATGAAGAAATAACTAAAGCAGTGGATTTATAAGTGTTCAGTGCTTTTACATATGAAACTTTCTCAGGGCAGTTTTGTGACCACCTAGAATTTATCTAGTGGATAATCTAGATAGTTATTGAGATTTCAGTAAATCTTTTTAACCTGCTCAGGCTGATAGTCATAATGACACAAGCCGCTGTATATAAACATTTCAACATCCGATATATTCTCACAAGGTCGTTGAGACTTAACATCTCTCACAGGGTAGACCTAGAAATCTGTTTTAGTATTATAGAAAGACATGGTTAGTGTGGCCGAATGGAATCTGTTCAGAGATATTTTGGTCGGAAATACTCACCGAAGTCGTAGACTGAGGTGAGTATTTCTGACCAAAATATCGAGGAACAGATGGAATTCGGCCACACTCACTATGTCTTTTTATTACTATATGCCGAAATACGATTAAAATGCCATTTATGTACTTAAGTTATCAACCTATTTCAACCTCCGAAATAAGCAAGGCAGGTATGTCAACAGATCACGTGGTACAGTGTGGCGTAAAAATATTTTCCGCCATGGTGCGGCTGAACGGTATCTTTTCTCCTATTGCGTAAAAGTGAGACATTCGTGCACCGGTATATAGTAATATAGACGTGGCAATAGAACCTCTGTGTCAAGCCGATGCTACCTTGGTAATGACAGTTTCCTGTCAGTTTAAACCAAGTTACTATAGCGTCTCCAGGTCAACCATTGTTCTGGTTTGACATCGTTGGATCCAACCATGGAAACAGATCATAGATCCGGTCCACACTCTCCAAACACAGGTTGAGTTTGGGGAAATGAAAAAAATAAAATAATGTTACCCTAGGGCACTCGTAAGTGTCCCTAGGCTTCGCAAGAACCTTAATTCTCCTTCATACTTCTACCAAGGTAAGTAATCGGATAATTACCTATTCATTGGTTCTGTATGTTTACTGCGGAAACAATGGTGAACGTAGAAAGATTTTTACACCTAATTCATTGGTTCTGGCCTATAAATAAATTACAGGGGGTCAGAGGGACAAGGTTTCATCCGGTTTAGACTCATCAGGCATCTTTGGGTTTGGCGAGGGCAAGGCGTGTCACGTTTTGAACCCTGAAATAATGTTTCAGGGTCCACACCAGTTCATAAAAGTGAACAGGTTAGGCCACTCAAAAAAAACCACTTGTTTCTCATCACCGCGCACATCAGAAAAAACTGATTTTAGAGGATTTTTTTTTTTTTTTTTTCAAATAGGTGAACCTTGATAGAAATTATGAAAGGTATGTGTATTTAGTATCAAATTAAAGCTCCTGATGTCAAGGATGCATTAAATGTATAGCCAATAAAGATCTGGAAACCCTTTGTAAGCGGCCACTTTGGCCCGGATCGGAGGATGTCTGCCTATACTGGGTTTTACTGTATGTATGAAACCCATTTTATGGCACTTCAAAAGCCATCTTTAAAATAGCAACATCAAAAAAAGTGCCCTCGTCATATTTTTCATGGCTTGGTGATGAGAAACAAGTTTGTTTTTTTTAGTGGCCTTAAAAGAGACATTTTTTTAAAGACATTTATTTATACTACAGTAACAGTCTTGACAGTCTTAAAAGGGGAATGTCAAGACTCCCACCCCTTTGTATTGGAGGAATACATCCTAACCCTATGATTCATAGGTGATGGGAGTTTCTCTGAGAAAAACGTCAGCAATCCGGTAATGTTTAAAATTAACATTTTTTAGAAACCTGATTTACGCTACTGTATTATTTTACACACCAAGTTGACCACTTCCTCCCTCCCTCCCTCCCTCCCTCCCTCCCTCCCTCCCTCCCTCCCTCCCTCCCTCCCTCCCTCCCTCCCTCCCTCCCTCCCTCCCTCCCTCCCTCCCTCCCTCCCTCCCTCCCTCCCTCCTTCCCTCCCTCCCTCCCTCCCTCCCTGGCCAATTATTTTAGAGAGAAGACAAGACATCAACATGGAGATTTCTACGTTCATAAGTGGATTTGTGAAGTTATTTGAATTATTCTGATATTGTGATACTGATCGCAGTCCTTGTTCTATTAGCTCAAGGCATTTATGTCCAACATCAAAACAATGTACGTATCAAGTCTTTTGAGGTATGTAATGATACGAAAACAGGCAAACTGTGTCTGTATGTGATAAATACTTGGTAAAATTGACTATCAGATATTAAACGTATGTGCACAGGTATAACATAATTAGTAGTTACTGAAAGAGAGTTAGTAGAGTCAGTGTTTATTGCACGACAGGCAGGTTGTGTATTACTGCGCGAGGTATTCGTGAGAAGCCAACCTGACCGGAGTGCGATAAACACTCACACTACTAACTCGAATTCAGGTTAGTATTTATCCTAACCCGTCTCCAATAATTCATTTGTTACCACTGTGCATTAAATAACACTTTACTGCACGCTCGCCCGAATACAGTGACCCAATGTTAAGCCTATGGCGTTTTTTATTAGGGGTAGGATAAATGTTTATACGTTAATGAAAATGTCCATGTCAATGCCGTGATGCTAATTCTCGGGTAATTTCAGGATTTCCCCTTTTCTTCCTTATCCGAAAATACGATTGATTTTTTCTTGTAAATCCTCTAATGAGTTACAGTTACCACTCCATATAACTCTGGGAGTTCGCGAGTCGCACCAATCCTCTGTCCCGCAGCCATCCCGGTGTGCGCTCTCGGGGTCTGCGGCAAGCAGTTTCTAGTCGCAGTCTACGGGGCCCTACTTTCAACATACCAAAGCGCTCCACCACACCGCAACCCCGAAGCAGGCACAGCGGGTCACCCGAAAGGTAGCCTCTGAGGTTCCGGACCGGGCGCTGTGAAGTTACACTCATTGTCGCCCACCTCCCAACTCAGCGGACTAATTATTAAGGTTCTAAGGTTGCGCCTGGCTTTTCGCTTTTTGTGTTATCCATTTAAATTCCTGGTTCTGTGTTCCGTTCTTGTTTGTCAGTCACGTGACATTGACATTCAATGTTTTTTAATATTGGAGAGACTTAAATTTAGGTTGCCTTATCACGGTGCTAATTTGTCTTTTCACCAACCTACAAGTAACCGTTTTATGCAGTTCAGGTGTTCTGGGTTTACAATAGGACGCCTCATCAGGCACTAATATGGCTCCTACTCATATTTTTTTTGTTTTCCCCTTAATAAGGGTTTTTAACGGGTGGACGGTTGGTCTTATTGGTTATGGCGATAGCCTGACGTAGTACATCTGCTCATAGAGTCACTAGGTGACCTGACCACAATTTTGCTCTTGATAACTAAGTACATATGGGAATATTATTTCTGTTTTGGACACAAGGTTTTATGGCCATGCAATATCTTACAGTTTTAGTATTTCTTGAAGAAAATAAAAAGAGATTTCAGGGTTGTCGGTTGGTTTTTTTTTGTGGGGGGGGGGGGGGGACATTTGAGTCACAGGTCCATTTTTAAGAACCCTTATGGACATATTTCTTCCCCTAAAACTGCTTGTATGCTCCTCAGAGTTGACCCTGCGCAATATCCTCGCATGCGCTCAGATATTACTACACATCAACTTCTCGTAACATATGACTGCTTGTATCGGAAACCAGCCAATGTTGTGTATGTATCCTTCAACAAACACATGGTATCTGTTCTTAATCATTCAGCAAGAAAAAGACGCCTAGTCACGTCTTCGCCATTTATAAATATATTCAAATGAGATGCATATCAGATAGGGGACAGAGCCATTGTTAGTTCATGAAGCAGTCACTAGGTGGTCGGGGGACAAAACCTGTATTCTGGCTCTTTGATCTTACGAAATTCAGCTGCCTTTCAATATTTTACCAAGGTTCATTTGACTCTCTACACCGATCCCAGAGCAGGAAGATATAATGTTAAAACCCACGACATGATGTTTTTCACATGGAGCACTTAGTATACATATGTGAGCAAGGCAAGAAAAGTGACATTTCCCAATTATCACTCACTTCTTTTGCACCTTCATTAGTGAAGAACAGCTACTTTTTCACCTCCTTTAGTGAAGAAACATACTCGGGGGCATCATGGCGGCGCCCATGGATCATAGGCTATATGCCGTATATGATACAGTTGTCGGCATGTTTTTTTTCTTCTGCAGAGTCGTCGGAGACTCTGAAGATCATCTCCATCGTCGTCATCGTCATCATCGTTGTTGTGGCCTTCGTCCTCAGTCTCCTCCTCACCTGCTGCTGCTGCCTCTCAAAGATGGCACACGAGGGTGAGTTTTTATTTATTTATTTGTTTTTACTTTTTTTTATACTTTTATTTGGGTATGTATTAAAGAAGAAACCAACAAGTTTTGGTCAATGTTGTCGTTCTTCATGAGTTTGATGCGGAGTGATATGAACGAGGCGACAGCCGAGTGAATATCACGTAGCATTCAAACGAGTTGTAGAACAACGACTGACCAAAATGAGTTGCTTTCTGTATTTATCTCACCCCGGTACACACTAAAAGAACGGACAACGCATAGGATATAGACCATGAAGAATGGACTGCAATACTCGTAGGTGCATGGAGAACGAGTTTAAAACTCAACAGAATAAATTTCAATGACAAAAACCTCAAACTATGTATCGGGACAGAGCCGTTACCATTTTGCAAATCATTCACTTATCTAGGAATTCACCTGGATGAGACTTGAAGCTGGGGCAAAGTGTTAATGATACAGTAAGAAGAGTGAATCACCGACTTTTCAAACTGCCAAAAATCCGCAGTTGTATCACTGCGGGAACCAGTATACAGATATATAAATCCATGGTGGCATCCCTGTTTGACTATTCTAGTATATTTATCGCTGGGGCAAGCCAACAATTGCTAAACAGACCTCAAAGACTCCAGGGGCCTGTTTTTCAGACAGCGACGTCTTTATTTGTAGTAATCACAAAAGAGTGACCAGTTGGGCGACCAAACCAGTGATCATGACCAAAAAGTGTTCCTCAGACCCAGTCACTATTCAGCTGTTATGATCACTGTTGGTCCAAGGCCCATTCAAAAACAAAAGCATGTCTCACATGTATATTACTCAACAGAAAATTGTGAAATTTGGGAATTAGATAAAACAGATATAGATAATTCAGCGCAGTAAATATTGTTTCATTTGATAAAGTGGAAGTGTATAAAATTAAATATGCCACCATTTGGGCTAAATGGTCACAACTCTGGAACCCAAAACCGTCACCACGACACTTTACCCCTGAAAGTGGTCGCACATGTTATGACGTCGCATCTCTGGAACCCAAAGGTCTCCAAACGGTCACTAACTGGTCACTATAGGAAAGAGTCACGACTAAAAAACAGGCCCCAGAATTGCAGACTGCGCATATGTACGCAGACCCTTGTTGGTGAGATATCAACAGAACGCCTGCACAAACTCTGTAACATACAACTATTGGAAACAAGGAGAACCTACCGGGGACTGCTTAACATACGTAAATTTGCTCAAACCCTCAGGGATGTCAGTTTTCCTTGTTTCCGCGGAATTCCGTGTTTTCATTTTTGGAATAAGATATCCTTTTTTCTTTTGTAAAATGAACATAACAATTAAAAGATACTCAAATCAACCATGATTCATAAATTCCCCAATTAACCTGCCTCCAGACCCATGTTCCGCAGTGATAATGTTATTTGTATCTACTATATTTTAGGTCTGTTTGGTGTAAATATAGATCTGATGTCTAACCCTGTATTGCCAGGGAAATATTTCCTTGTTTTTTTCTGACCCCAACTGACATCCCTGAACCCTTATTCCAAATACTGACCCAAAAACCAGAGGGCAGGAAAAGGTACACGTCAAACTTAAAAGACCTAAAACAACTTTCTATAAAAAGAGTCCCTTGTATGGTTCAATGCATCCATGGAATGATTTACCAAAGGAAATCCAGAAAGGTACTATCAAAGATTATAAAGCATATGTGAAGCGGAAATATTTGGTGTAAAATTGTTGTAACTCTGTTATTGTAAATATACTCCCATTTTCCATTACCATTATCATCATGAAATTGTAATTAATCTTGTAATTAGCTTCAGGAGAAGCTTGTTCCGTACTGGCACACTTAAACTGACGGCCATAACAACTGCGCTGCAGAGGCCCGATAAGGCCACACAAAAAAAAAAAATTGTTTCTCATCACCAAGCCATGAAAAATGTGACGAGGGCGCTTTTTTTTTTTTTTTTGCCATATCAAAGATGGCAGACATACAGTAAAACCCCGCATAAGCGGACACCCTCCGATCCGGGCCAAAGTGGCTGCATACGCGGGGTGTCTGCTTACGCGGGGTTTCCAGATTTTTACTGGCTACCTTTCATAATTTCTATCAATGTTCATCTATTTAAAAAAAAAAAAGAAGAAAAAAAAATCTTCTAAAATCGTTTTTTCTGATGCGCGCGGTGATGAGAAACAAGTTTGTTTTTTTAGTGGCCTAATGTACGCTTTTTGGTGCAAAAAAAAAAATTAAAAAAATGTTAAGCCTATGGGACAAAAATACCAGGGGTGAGATAATTTTACCAACTCAGAGCTGGGCCGTTCTTCTGCTCAGTCCCGCTTACATCGGGAAGGTGCTGTTGTTATTCGACATGCATGATTTTCGTAAAAAGTATCTCATAAGCCAGTTTTGGCCGCACCAAGGTAATGATGATGGTGATTTTTAGGGTCTATTTAGCCATTTTTTAACAATTACGTCTCATTTTCTTTGACAAGATGATCGAGAAGAGTAAGATGCCGCGATCAACCAGGCAGCGTACCTTGTTATTCCATCAGGATATGCAAATTAGTAAAGTGAACCAAAAGTAAGTCTAATTGAACCAATTGGACGTTAAACTAAACAAACAAATTTCAGAATGTAAACCCTTGGCCTTGCCGCTTCTCAGCTGTATTTTCTTGTTCTCTAATGCTTTCAGCTGAATTACAAAACTCCAATTTCAAGAAGACTGTTCTTCCGATGGTGGAGAAACTGGAGAAGAACGTTGGCGATGAGATCGATGCTGTGGTAATTTCTCTGCATTTTACAATATTTTTTTTGGTGGTGGAATCTCACCTGTCCGGGTGTGTCGCTGGTTAAGCAGGATTTACACTGAGAGACTCATGTATTTTACCCCCCTTTTTTTTTTTTTTTTTTTTTTTTTCTTTTTTTTTTTTTCCTTTTTCCCCAGTCTCCGATAATTTTCCCGGTTTCCAATAATCTCACAAGAATTCTAAATTGGGACTTTCCAAGGAAGGAAAATGTCGGATTGGATTCACACAGAAGGTCACACCCGGCACACAGTGTCCGACAATCTCCCTCTCACAGGGTGCGGGGCCTTCTTCCCGTGTGAACCCGTGAAAAGGCACACCACTGAGACAAGAGGACCCTCCTTATCAGCAAGGGGTATGCCAGTCTCACCAAAATGTTTCATGGAATTGTTTTCAACAGAATGAAATAAATACTTTATAAAAAAAATTTTAAAAATTTAAAAAAAAAAAATAATTTTTTAAACATGTTTAAAATCCAAGCTGCTTGAGACTATGTACCTTGGCAGGGAAAATTGACGCCGACGATTTTCCCTGCTCCCCCTCAGTCTCAGGGAAATGAGACTTAGGGGTGTCACACGAGGAGACTATGTACCAGCAAATAATCTCAGACAAACCCTGCTGTAGGGATATGAGTCTCTCCGTGTGAATCCCACTTTAGAATTTGAAATAGAATTTTTTTTTTTTTTAGCCGACGATGCTAAAAATGTAACAATCTGTTCTGAGAGATGCGTAAGATTAGAGGGAAACTATGTTCCGGTGGAAATAAGTCAAGGTTACGAGGTAAGGCTTGGAAAAATTAGTGCCCAAGGCGTAGCCGCGGGCAGTAATTTTTCCAATCCTTACCAAGTAACTTTGACTTATTTCCACTGGTACGTGGTTTCCCTATTCCTATATACCTTCAATTGTCGGCTAATATCGATAAAAAACGAATGTCTCTGAACGTCAACCTGGGCAGTAAACGTCAACCCTGGGCAGTAAACGTCAACCTGGGCAGTAACTTAAACCTGGGCAGTAAACAAAAGTTATTCCACCCCCAGCAGCGTTAAGTAATCATAGGTTGTTCGCTCATAGGTATATAGGAATAGACGATTGCACAGACTTATTATCAAGTAGACGGTTGGTCTTTAGGTTATGGCCGTAGCCTACTGTAGAACCCTGACCTTTTTGTTTTTATAGCTATCTAAGTACAGATAGGAATATGATTTCTGTTTTAAGACAGAAGGTTTTATGGCCATACGACAACTCACAGTTTTAGTATTTTCTATGTTGATTTATTTTCACAAATTATGCATTAGGTTATTAACAAATTGTCTTCATCGAACAAGGTATTGATAACTGGTGTTTCAAAATGTAATGATTCTATTGAGTGATTTTATCAAATTGAAGATGCCACTTTGAATGAAAGTCTGTTTCCCTACCAGCCGTACGTAGAAGTTTTAGACAAATCACAAATCATTAGTCTCAGAACTAAGTTTTTTGCTTGGTGTGTTTATTTTTAAATATGATTTAAATGTTCTTGAAAGCTGACTTTTTGTGTGTTTGATCTTAGTCTGACTGGGCAAAGAACGTGATGGGACTGCTCCGCAAGCAAATCAAAAATGCAGGATGTACCATAGACAAAACAGACAATCAGGTTAGTCTATAGAAAACTGCCTTCTTTATGGAAAAAAAATGAAACCATTTAACCTGTCGCCTTATGAAATATGGCAATATTTTGTCCTTTAATTGTGTCCAACGAATTCCATGATGTCAAGGTGAGATACCGATACAAAGGTCAAATTTATACACTTATTGTATAGTTAAATTTACCTTAAATGTACCAAAACCTGGTAAATTCTTGAAGACCTGCCCCTGACCCATTTATCGCCATGAAACCGCTTCTGTCATTATAGACATCATTGTGTAAGGCTTGGAAAAATTACTGCCCAAGGCGTAGCCACGGTCAGTAATTTTTCCCAAGCCTTACCGAGTAACTTTGACTTATTTCCACTGGTATGTGGTTTCCCTATTCCTATATACCTTCAATTGTCGGCTAATATCGTTAAAAACCGAATGTTTCTGAACGTCAACCTGGGCAGTAAACGTCAACCTGGGCAGTAATCGTCAACCTGGGCAGTAAACAAAGGTTATTCCACCCCCAGCAGCGTTAAGTAATCATAGGTTGTTCGCTCATAGGTACATGTTATATAGGAATTAGTAGAAACCGAATGAGAGTTAGACTTGACAATGTTTATGCCACGACGGGAAGGTCACATATTACTACACGAGGCGTAGCCGAGTGTAGTGAGGAGCAGACCTGACCAGAGTGGCATAGACATTTTTTTTAATTTTCTTTTATTATATACAAACAGTTCTAACGCAATGTTAGATCTTCCACTGTAGGAATTGACAAGTCTAACTCGAGTTCGGTTTCGTATTTATCCTACCTCGTCTATGCTTTTGTATTACTAAAAGATAAATATTGAGTCAATGACCAACAGAACTGTTTTTCATAGTAACTGACATCCTGCTCTCTGATTGGTCAATATTGTTATTACTCTAGTGGCATAAAAAACACTTTATGTCACGGCCTGCCACATAAAATTTCCCTATGTTAAGTCTATGGCGGTTTTTTATTAGGGGTAGGATAATACCTGGAACCACTACACAGTGGGAACTGACTTCCTGCGCCCTCTTTCGTAGAGCGAAAGAACCACCGCTAGATCAACCCGACCCCTACATATGTATAAACTGCGTTATACAAGGATATAACATATATTATGCTAATGTTTGACTTACTTACTTTTCGCAGAACCACATTGATCAGTTTGTGGAGGATGTTCAATCCAAGATTCCCAAAGTGAGTATCTTTTACTATCACACTTGATATTTGTGTGTTGGGGGTGAAAAAAGGTTGTGTATCATGATTATCTTGAAAAAGAATAGAATTCTACAGTACACAGTCCCAGAACTGTGGAACTCAGGCAGGATTGCAATCAGTTGAAGTCAGCGATTCTTAACATTTTTGGGTACCATCGGCGGGGTGTCAGAATCGAGACAGACATACCAGATACTGCCAGGGTGCAGTATATCAGCAAAAGATTATTGCCAATTCTACCAGGCCCATGCCGACGATCACAAAAGTGCAAAATTCATTACTATTTTTATCTATTGTAGATATAGAGACACAGATTTCAGACTTTTTAATTGTGCACAATTCTTGAATTTATCTTGATTCTCAGGAAGAACCTTGAACCTATAATATTGCTTGTAGTTAATGGTAACTTTAGGTTTAGGAAAACCACAAACGAGAGATTAATGGTCCTGCAATGAGACCTTCACGATACAGATTGTTGCACCGCCCCTTATTACTTATCATTTGGGACGTTAAGTCACTAAACCTTACAGCTAGTACTCTTTTTTTTAAAGAAAACAATTTTTATTGAGGGAATAGCGTGTGTACAATTACGGAGTTCGGCGATATAGCCGTTCTTCCACTTGGGGCCCTATACGTAAGTAGCTAGTCACTATATGCTCTCCAGTGAAACCTAGCCCCCTACTCCTCATTCTAATGGCGGGTGTTAAGCCGAATGAGCAGTGGGTACCATTTTTGTGGAAGTCTTTGGTATGACCCGACCGCGATTTGAACCCCTTTTTTCCCGTGCTCGCGGCAAACACCACTACCACTGAGCTATCGTACCTTGTCCTTTGACATTATCTGTTCTTATTTTACCAGATGCTGCTTTTACATTACCTTTTCCTCTAAAAAAAATAAAAAATAAATCATAAGATTTCTTATTTGTCATAAGTTTGGTCTCACAAAAGTTTAATTTTGTTAGAAGACTTGCGAAGCATATTCATAGAATTTATTTGTCGGCTAATTGTTCGAT
Organism: Alentia gelatinosa; assembly: GCA_950022655.1. NCBI lineage: Eukaryota > Metazoa > Annelida > Polychaeta > Phyllodocida > Polynoidae > Alentia > Alentia gelatinosa. Next base: position 67,698,627 of record OX465584.1, on the reverse strand, counting down.
TGTTTTCAGGAGGTCTCCGGTCATCGTCTGTGTGAGAGTGCGATCTACGCGCTACGGAAACTCCTTCTCTGGGTCAATGCGGTAAGTATTGGGGATGAGAATTCTTCTAAAGATATGGCTGAATCTTTCGAATGGTTTCTAAAATATCCTACAGTAATTCAGAATATCTGGTTGTGCCAAGAAGATGAACAGTGATTTCGGATGCAGCTAGAGTTGGTTTTTTTTTTACCACCTACAGTTCATACTCCATTTGTATAAACTGTACAGAACCTGTAACTCTACAGGTCTCAACAATAAACGTCACTACCCTATTTCACCTTGAAATGCAAGTCATGTTTATTACCTGTTGATACATCAATTGACAGGGCCGCTTCAGATGGCTCATTTAAATAATGTCAACCAGACTTATTTAAATCCCCATCCATCAGTACAGCCTGAGGATTCCCTTGGATGAAACCGCTGTAGCTGCCATGCACATGCCATGACAACCCATGACATACCTGTTTTGTTACCCTACAAATTATTTGTCAACAACTTGACACTAAGCAAATAACTACGATCACGCTACTGTCAACAATGTCGTAAACGAACGAACAGACATGTGACGTCAGCCGATGACAACATCGAGCTCACTTGAGCGGTAGCTGCCACTTAGAACACACCTAGCCCCGTCTTCAAACTAAAGCTAAGAGAGTAATCCAGGAACGTATATTGTATTGGACACTTCTCAAGAAACGAACCTTGTGTTTGGAATACGAGGCCAACAGGTCTGTCTCCAGTAAGATGGGAAAAAAAGAGAAAAGAAATGAACCTCAGATCCTTGTTCCTGACTAAGATAAAAAATGTTATAATTGTATCAAATATGTATCTCCAAATCACAGAGATGTCAGTTTTCCACTTTTCCGTGGAAATCCACTTTTCCACATTCAGTATAGGTAATTGCTTTTCCTTGCTTCAAACAAAGATAATACTGATTTAGCCTCATGTACGCCAATAAAACAGCGGTTTAAACCTCCTCACAGACCCTCAGCCCCATGCCATGGCCGACAAGGACATATTATCCAAGTTTTCCCGGTCTCTCTGAGGCAGAAAAATCCACATGAAAAATATTTCCACTTTTTTCCCTGAAGCCAACTGACATCCCTGGAATCAGCTTTTGCCAGTTTGCGGTTTTATGGTGTAAAGAATTAACATCGTTTTAGAGTTAAAGAGTGGAGGCTACTGATTATTGGGGAGGGGGGGGGTTTCTTCCAAGACTTCTGAGACATCACTGCAAATTGTATTTCTCTTGATATTTAAAACATCTCATGCTACATCGTCAGGCCACCAAAGGGAGCAGGAAGAAATTCCTGAAGAATGCGACAACAATCCGCAGTGTTTTCCGTAACACTGGCAAGAAAGAAATTCTTGACTTCCTCAGGGAATGTAAGATTTTCGATAAGATATGATTGAGAAAAGTAAGATGCCTGGATTAACCAGGCAGCATAGCTTGTTATTCCAACAGGATATGCAAATTTGAGTAAAGAAAACCAAAGTAAGTCTAATTGAACAAATTGGACGTTAAACTACCCAAACAAACAAACAAATTTCAAAGTCTGTATGTATTTCAAAATAGAAATGTCTTCTGTCCCCAGAGATATTTTGCTGAGTATGAGAAAGTCTGTGTGGAGTATAGAACTTGGCTCAAACTCTTCTCTGGGACGCCCTGCTAAATTCAGCACAATGTTGTTGATCTCTCAAGTAGAAGAATTCGCATTAACTTTAACATGACTTTTCTTTGTGCAGAAATACCCAAAGGAAAACGTAGACCTCCCTGAGCACGATTCAGAACTGCACACGCACATCAAAAGGTCAGTGAAATCTTGTTCGTGTTTTAGATCTTTCTCGTAGGTCTTTGTGTGAGACGGGGCGTTGGTGGATCCGCTCCTTACTGCTCTGCGACCACGAATAGAGAAACCAGGCTGTCGGGTGTGGGCTAGGTGACCTGACCACATTTTAGCTCTTTATAGCTAAGTAAGTAAGGAATAGGATTTGTGTTTTGGACAGAAGGTTTTATGGTCATACAATTTCAATATTTAGTATTTTGACATGGATTTAGAAAAAAAACAAAAAAATTACGAATATTTACATTATCTTTCTTTTATCAAGAAATGGTGAATAGAAAACGTGCAATTTTCGGGATTATACTATAGGTAAAACAAAATCCTCTGGTATATCACGTGATCAAATTATTTAAAAATAGGCCCATGCGCTAGCATTATACCGGTCCCTAGTACCTACCCTGACCAACAGGGCTCTGTCACAGACCCCCGCCCAGTAAAGGGTCAGCGGAAGAACAAATAGGAAGATTGGCCTTTTTCATTGCATTTCACCAATATGATTTGGTGAATTTTTTCATTCCATTGACATTATGGTGGATGTCGTGGTTGGAAAAAAAAATTTGAGTAGGTAATAACTAGGGTAATGAAAGTGAACCCTGTCAAATTTCACCTGCAATTGAAATAAATCTCACAACTGGTTTACCGTTGTCAGTATAATGTGGAGTGTTGTGTCCGTTGTCTGTGGCACAGCCCTTCAGTGAGGCAGCACTATAAAACGGGCATAGGGTCCCACTGCTACAAGCAGACCATAGTTGAGTTAGTATACCTTTCAAGAACCAGAAAGGTCAAGCAATGAGTCAGTCTCAAAAGGACGTAACTAGCCTACCGAGACGTAAAACTACACAAACTCAATGATAACATTAACGGGCATCCCAAACTACCGTTATGGCCTTTTATTCATGCCAGTGGTCTCATCCCCAGAGAAGTTTTTGACGCTCATATCTTTTGGTATAATGAAATTAGATACTTGAAGAGAGGTAGGATGATATCTTAGCCTGCTATTTGTAAAACATGTTCTGTATACAAGACGCAGTGGAAGATCTAACCCAGTGTTAGAACTGCCCTTTTTTCTTTGAATAAAAAAAAAAAAAAAAAAATATCGATATCCTTTCCAAAACATATACCTCATCAGCCTGTTCTTCTCTGGCAGGTTTTCTTCGTGGTTCACAGCCTTGCGAGCGATGCTCACTGAATATAGCCAACTTCTTAGCCAAAAAAGTTGTGAAGAGGATAACATTCAGAAGGTACGGTTTTTCTAGATCCAAGGTTTTAACAGGCAAGTAGAACATTTCATGTCTAACACTGAAGAATGAAAATACTATGAGGCCCCATTGCATTTATATCGATATTTGGTGACAACTGGATGTTATGATTGTGTAATTACACAGCTATCACTGCACGAAAACCCCCATTTTATTCATATATACGATATCGCGGAAGTGCATGTATTGGCTGAATTTTGACTTGTTTTCATATATGTATGCCCAGGGTTTATATATGGATGCGCCTTGGCTGTATTTCACACCCGGCGTATATGAGAGGAAATATCCTCTCCCCCCGCCGCCTCCCACCCATTTGTGTTGGTAGAAGTTTAGGTGTCGTCAGTGGGAAACCCTCCCCCCGCCGCCCCCTGCCCGCTCTCAGTGAAGCCCTCTTCACTGGACGATTATATATGCATACAGATGAGGCGTATACACACGGGGAATAGGACGACCTTGTATACGCAAAAGCTTACTTATATAAGTCAGGCGCATTCATATGTAAAATGGTGGTGTTCGTGCAGTGTATTGATTTATTGCTAAAGATGGAACAGTCTGGCTAGTCACTAACTTCACAGTGAAATTAATAAAGGAAAACATGCTGCTATTACTACTTACTATGGTTTTACAATTGAATAAATTCTATAATTCCTATTCAAATATTAACTACTTAGATTCTATATCTTTTCAACTAGAAAAACTCAATTTTAATATTTGTAAAAAAAAAAAAAAAAAAAAAAAGATTGTATGCTATTGTTGTCTCATTTTTGCAGATGAGAAGCGAAGTTCAAAACTTTATGGTGGAGTCCAAAAAAGTGGGTGGTACGGTATATGAACAGGTAAAGTGTTTAAATTTCCTCAGGATATCAAATCTAACAGTCTCTGTAACCCACTGTTGTAAATTAACCGACCTTATAATGGTCACTGTAGCCTGCTATTGTAAATTAACCAACCTTATAATGGTCACTGTAGCCTACTATTGTAAATAGACCTACCTTATAACAGTCACTGTAGCCTACTATTGTAAATTAACCTACCTTATAACAGTCACTTTAGCCTACTATCGTAAATAGACCTACCTTATAACAGTCACTGTAGCCTACTATTATATTACTAGTACAAAGGACACAAACATGTGGTGAGTTTGCACCAATTACTCGTGGCTAAATGAGTTCACCACAGACTTTATTCACATAACTTATAAAAATAAAAATTCCAACGCTCAACAATCGGCCATTGGGAAGATAGCTATGGTGACGGCGGCGGGGTGAAGCCGGTGGTGCCACCCAGTGGTAGAAAAGGGGAATACTACAGTGTTTCCCTCTGGTGTCTTTGGAAATATAACACCTTAATGGTAGCATTACGGTATTCATATTACTAGTACAAAGGACACAAACATGTGGTGAGTTTGCACCAATTACTCGTGGCTAAATGAGTTCACCACGGCAATCCAATTACTTAAACTTTTTTAACTCATTAGCTATAGAGTAATCTAACTCAATCTTGTGGTCTAACGAGTCAGATAAGTAGAGCAAAACGCTCCAAGAGGACCAGTCACCGATCTTCTTTATCTCATGAAGAGGCACTCCAATTGAAGCTAGAAAAGAAGCTCCACTTCTACGCAAACTGTGTGGAGTAAACTTGCCTCCTAACCCAATGTTTTGACATTCAGTTCTTAAACGGGAATGAAAACGTTTGTAACTATAAGGAACAAAGATATTTGATGACAATGAGTCTGGGACCAATGGTTCCATTGGATTTGGGTGGTAATTTTTCGAAATCATTTTCCAAAACCTCACTGGACAAAGACATGATTTAGTCTGAACGACTGGAATCTGTAATACCCGTTCCTTGTATTGGATTGTTTTTGATGATTTCACAGACAGTAAGAAACCATAATGAGTCATTTCTAAGTGTGAGAACAACAACGTATGTGAGGAGGCTGTAACGTGACATTTTCTCAACAAACACCTAAAGCAAAGACAAACAATAAACCAAAACAATAGGTCTTGTTCATTACTCATAGACAAGTTATGAAAAATCTTTGACAACTGATGAGGAAGAATAACTTCTGATCTTGAAGGGTTGTCACCTAAAGTACGTCTTAATCCCCTCATCGTCATTTTAATTTGAAAAGACGATTTCAAAACATGGGGGACATTGAAGTAGTCATGAAAAGACCATATCGCACTAATATAATTTGCGATAGACGAGTAACACAATGAGTCCGATAAATAGGCGATATACAAACAGATTGTCTCTGTAGAAGCAGGGAGTGGCGATAATTGATATTTATCGCAAAAGTTTATAAACCTTCTCCATTGAGATTGTTTAGTGACCCATGTAGAGTCTGCCCATCCGGCCATTTTGAGGTTTTGACACCTAGATTCCAACTTGTACCGAGACCCTGAAATAACAACACAGGTATACTGTATCAAAAATACAGTTTTTAACAATATTTACATGTTGTTCTGAGTTCAAACGAGACAAGGCATCAGCAAAAATATTCTCCGAAGTGGGAATATAATGAGAAACAATTCTTATGTTATTTATGGCTGAAGTCCAGTATAGCTCTCGTAACCAGCGCATTGCTGATGTGTTACAACTTTTACCCGTCTTCAGCATCGATTTCACCTGTGTGTTGTCAGTGTAAACATGGATTATCTTATTGGAAAAACGATGACACCATCTACACATAGCTTTAACTACTGGCCAAAGCTCCATTACTGTAATAATTTGATCAAAACGATCTTGTGTAGGAGGGTCTTCTACGTGGATACATCTGGGTAAACAATTGTCCCATGAACCAAAGAAGAAGTCATCGTTTACGAAGGCACCAAAACCGTACATTGATGAATCTGTCACCAGATAATCAGAGTCTCTTTGTTTTACAATAACAGACTTTCCGTTGAATACATTGATGAAAGCATTCCACCATTTTAAGTCAGCGATAACCTCGTCTGATAATTTCAACCTTCTGTGATCCTTGTGATGTTTTAAGAATCGGTAACAGGCCTGCATATAAATGCGTCCTCCATAGACAATAGTGGCACAATGTGCCAGATAGCCTACTACTCGTTCAAAAGATTTAAACGACAACCACTTTTTTGCCAGGCATTCTTCCACTTCGTTTTTTACTCTGAGAACTTTCTCACTAGGTAACGAGAATTCCATGGTGTTGGTATCGATGTTTATACCCAAAAAGGTGACAGATTGGGCCGGTTTTACCAGTTTTTCGTTGTTTACCTCAAAACCAAGAAAGTTTAGTGTCTGGTTTAAACATTCCTGTATTTCCATACAACCTGCTTGAGATGGGGCACAAACGAAAAAGTCATCTAGGTAGTTGACATACTTGTCGTAACCCTTTTCTCGTAAGTATTCCACAATAAAGTCAGAAATACTATTGAATATAAAGGGACTACTCTTTGCTCCGAAACAGAGTCTGTTATCGCAATAGACTACTTCCTTATCACCTGGAAATGTCCATGAAAACCCCTGAAATCTTCTATGTGAAGGTGATATGTGTACTGCCCTGTATGCACTCTTGATATCTGTGATACCGCAAAACCCTTGTGGGTCGATTATCTCTCCAGCCATATCTACATTCTTAAAACGAAACGACTCGATTACGGGATCCATATTGTTATTGACACTAACCCCTAAGGGGCGTTTACAATCCGTAATCGGTCGTAAAGACCCGTCTTTTTTAGTAACAGCGCCCAGAGAATGTATGCATGTAGGGTTACAACTAGCTATCGACACTTTGCCTTCCTTCAGTTCCTCGTGAATTTTGGAACACATTTCATCATAGAAAGGTTCTGACTCAATTGAGTTATAGTTTGTACAATGATAACTTGACTGATTTTCAGGATCCAAAACATTGAAGCCTCTACATACTCCTGATAAGACAAAATATGCATTCGAGGATGGATTTTCTAGCGAATTTACAGCGCAGGCGAATCTACATGGTAGAAGTTGAACAGATTCATTGTTGAAATGATACGAACATTTGCAATTGCCACTCCTACAATCTTCAAAAACCGGGTAGTGTATACCGTGTCCTATATCCACGCAGAACAGATAACTTTCAAGACGTGTTACACTACTACATGATAACAATGAACATGAGTAATTAAAACCGACATTTCCAACAAATTCGCTACAATTTCCACATTCGCAAATATGTACATCGATTACTACTTCATCATTCATTGTTGTAACCTTAATACGATTAGCATTGTTACAGGTAATCCGGTTACGTACACTCTCTTGTGTCATACCATGGCTGACAGATTTACCATTATCCATTTGCCCATCCAATATCTGGGACCGTAAGTCAGCGCAACCAGTTACATCAACATCAGTTATCGGAATCACCTCAATAACATCATGAACATCAACTGGGGTAGTATCAGCAATTAAACAATAATGATCAATGTCTGTTTCGGGCACAATGTCATCAACCACATACCAGTCCTGATTTCATTTACTGTTCTTTATCTTCTTGATGGTATCACACTCGTTGCGGGGGTGTTCAGCATCGCATGCTGCACACCTGTGATCGTACTTACAGTTCTTAAACTGGCAAGCACCGTCTTGGTAACTGATACATATCAAAGGCTTGCCGTCTTTGCCTTTGATTTTCGAGAAAGACTTTTTCACTAGTTGAGGGTTCTTCTTTTTTGCTATTTCCCGGGTGGCTTCCACCCCCAGAAAACGCGTTGCCAAACCCTGATCTCCCGCTGTGAAACAACCAAGTCCATCCTTCATTACCTTTTTTCGCACTTCCAAGTCATATTTAACCAGCGATGCAGTAGTGTATGTGCGTGTATCAGCTTTTTCACATAGGAAAGACATATGGCTCAGAATACCCTTAATGTCTTTACCTTCTTCCAACAGTTCAACAGACAGTTGTGTTAGAAGATTCAACATACTTTCAAAAGTCATAGTTTTCGAACGATCTTCTTTTGCTAGAAATCTCTTGATTTCAAACTTACGTTCCCTTCTCTTGCGGCGACTGTGTGATGAATCCGAAGCTCTAGAACGATGCGATGATCTGCATTTTGGTGCTTTTTCCTCATCTGACGTCGAGCTTGAGTATCCATCACTCCATACACTATCTGTAGATGAGTCGCGTACCTTCTTGGATTTCTGTCGCCGGTTCGGTTTACTGGAAAGAGCACTAGACCTTGATTTCAGTTTCTCGTCGTCTGATGAAGCGATACCCGTTTCTACCTTCTTCTTCTCGGGACGTTTGTGGCCACTATGCACCGTAGATTTGTGTAGGTCATGGTCATCAGGCGATGCCCCCGATACACTTTCATCGTCAGTGACCCGTGACGATAGATTCACCTTGCTCGGGCCAGCCGCGTCTGACTTGGTAGTAGAGGCTTGTTGTTCTTTGCCAACCTTTATGGACTTTTTTCCCCCTCCTTTACCTTTAGGGGTCAAAGTATCCACCAACACACTTATAGAGGTCTCTAGACTTGCAACCCTATTTGCCATATGATTGTAAACTCCCAGCATCTCGTCCCTGAGTGACGACTCAGCATGGCGGCTGCCTCGCCTACCCTCATGTTTCACCGGTGATTCATTGTCGTCGTCTTTCCATAGCGATGGACATCGAGCTCCCGTGGGTTTATAGTGTTTTGTACTACACGCAGAACAGAAGCGTAGTCGTGATGCCATACCACTTTTTCATGGATGCCTTCTGCGGTAACTTGATATTCCGGGATAAAAATTCCAACGCTCAACAATCGGCCATTGGGAAGATAGCTATGGTGACGGCGGCGGGGTGAAGCCGGTGGTGCCACCCAGTGGTAGAAAAGGGGAATACTACAGTGTTTCCCTCTGGTGTCTTTGGAAATATAACACCTTAATGGTAGCATTACGGTATTCGTAAATAGACCTACCTTATAACAGCCACTGTAGCCTACTATTGTAAATTAACCGACCTTATAATGGTCACTGTAGCCTGCTATTGTAAATAAACCAAACTCTTAATGTCTGTGCATCTGACCTTCTCTGCATATTTAGTACACTTATTTTCTTTTGATATTTAGCACACTTGCTCGCTGGCCAAGTGGTAAGGGTGTTCGCCTCGAGCATGGGAGGTTGTGGGTTCAAACCCCGGTCGGGTCATACCAAAGACTTCCATAAAAATGGTACCCACTGCCAATTCGGCTTAACACCCGCCATAAGAATGAGGAGTAGGGGTCTAGGGCCCGAATGGAAGAATAGCTATAAAGCTGAATTCGGTAATTGTAAAAACTTGCTAAAGTTAGAATAAAGCAAACATAAGAACCATAAGGTCTTCAACCATAGTCTGCATATGGTTTCTGAATAAAGCGAAATGCCTATAACACAGGATTTGACTCTTTGAAAGACCTCTTATGATTGAAAATGAACTGTTTTCTTTATTTATACAGGTTCGACATGTAGAAGGATATTTTGAGGTACTTTTCGAGGAACCTGATGAGGAGCGAAAGCATGTAAGTTATTTCTTAACAACATAAGTTATTCAGGTCTGAAATACGGTACTTGTCCTCATGTATGGAGTGTTAGGTTTACCTTTTACATGTTGCACAGTTCCTCTCAGTAAAGTGCTGATTCCACCAACACACAGTATAAACACCAATACGGAAAACAAAGAATATCTCCAATGTCTCCAGGAGTTATCCTCTCACTGCGTGAAAAACACCAGTTTATATATGTGTAGTGGGGTGGGAATACAGCAGTGTTCGTGTGTTCTACGGAAGGTGGCGCGACGTGCCGATCTTTACTGTGTAGTGATTCCGGGCAACGCCGCACACGAGAGTGGCGCGGCGGAGACCGGGATTACATAACGCTGGGTATATATATTCAGCAATCACAGTAGGTCAACAGGCTGTCCTTGCGCATCTCTTCTACGGAACAGACCCTTGGGCCCTCACTTTGCAGGCGGGTTCTCGTAACCTTCCTGGTGGTTAGGTAAGTCTTTTAGATTAGCCCCTCCAGCGCTACCTGGCACATTGTGCTGGGGTACTGTACTTGTGGGAAAGATCTTCCAGATCTTTCCGGGAAGTAGTTTGTTAATAAACATTCCTGTTTATTAAACATGTCTGTGTGTTGTGTATGACTAGGTCCGTGTAAACTCACTGAAAACCGAACCAACCTACGTAGAGCGAGTAGGGTGGGATCCTGCCTGGGACTAGCGTTCCGGATTGGGGTTATCCAACCTGCTAGACAGGCGGCAACCACCACATATGTATACACCCTGCGCATATAGGTATGATTTTGCGTATATGAGGTAGTCCTATTTTCCATTGTGTATATGCCTCATCTATAGACGTGTAAAATGTATACAACCCACGTATACATGTCCCCCACACGATATTTCTCTTCATATATGCTTTGCGGCAAATACAGCCATTACGCTGACGTATAGAAGAGGAAACGTGTCAATATACAGCCGATACACGCACTTACGCAATGTTGTAAATATTAATAAACTGGTGGAATCTTCAAGAAATGTTTAGAGAATTTATAAATCTGTACGATAGATAGCTGAGACATAAGTATATTATTGATGTTTACTTGTTATTGTGTTTTTTCAAAATTAACTTCACCTAAATCACTTGTGTATACCAATCGCCGATGTAAAGTTTTGCATCTGTTACATAAATAATAAACATCATTTAAAACCCAAATTAAATTATTTAGTCGGTATATGTTATTTTTACCTTCATCGCCTTCCACTGAATATGAAAAAGAGTTCAAATTCTTCTCTTTTACAGGAACAGCATCTTCAGCGTATAGCAGAGTTTGAGGACCCAGTATGTTATAATTTCATATTTTAAATCTTAGTTGTTGATAATGTAGTCAGAAGACAAGGAAAGTAATTATTTCCAGGATGAAATACCATACTCTTTTTTTTTCTTTTAGGGCTTTTATTTATCCTGTATGTTAGGTTAGGTGTCTAGCACCTATCTTCCACCTTCTACATGAGGTCACTTCAAAGATACTATATACCCATAACGTATATACTGTAAATACGCACCGTTTACTATATACCCATGCCGTATATACTGTAAATACGCACCGTTTACTATATACCCATAACGTATATACTGTAAATACGCACCGTTTACTATATACCCATGCCGTATATACTGTAAATACGCACCGTTTACTGTATACCCATAACGTATATACTGTAAATACGCACCATTTCCTATATACCCATAACGTATATACTCTAATTATGCACCGTTTACTATATACCTATAACATATATACTGTAAATATGCACCGTTTACTATATACCCATGCCGTATACTGCAAATACGCACCGTTTACTATATACCCATGCCGTATAATGTAAATATGCACCGTTTGCTATATAACCATGCCATATATATACTGTAAATACGCACCGTTTACTATATACCCATGCCATATATACTGTAAATACACACTGTTTACTATATACCCATGTCATATATACTGTAAATATGCACCGTTTACTATATACCCATGCTGTATATACTGTAAATACGCACCGTTTACTATATACCCATGCCATATATACTGTAAATACACACTGTTTACTATATACCCATGTCATATATACTGTAAATACGCACCGTTTACTATATACCCATGCCGTATATACTGTAAATACGCACCGTTTCGCTATATAACGTAAAAAAACTGTACGGACCCGTGTTCCGTACTGCAAAATACTGAACACTATTGCATACACGTTGGTTAAAATATTATCATTATAAAATCATTTTTGTCAATTTTGGGTATATAGTAAATAGAGAACCACCTTCCATGCTTGTACAAGCCACAGAACGAGATGATAATTTACTGTTTGTACAGAACTCAGCATAAATGCCTCAAAAGAAACGAATTAGGGGATTATACTACTAGACAGTGCCCTGTTCCATATGAGTCATCCAAATGATGGTTTTTAGGGTAATATTTTATTGAATTTTGGTGTATGATAATGAAATGGCATGGTAAGAGTATTTCTCTCAACAACTAAAACATTGGTGTGAATCTCAGTATTTTCTTTTAGGATCGCATGTGTCGCGAATACATTCTGCTGATGGTGGATGCGCTTTGGGCGCCATTCGAGGTACGTACGATGTTCCGATAACAAATCACAGCATTTATCTCACCCCGGTATTTTTCTCCATAGGCTTAACATTAGGAACTCATACTCCATGGCTGTGAAGGTAGTGTACCCAATACTCAATGGCTAATTGGGTGATTTATTTCATTAATTGATAATGTTATATGGGTTGAGATAAAATCAGAAACCCACACGATGAAAATAACTTGGTCCGTACTCCCCCTTTTTTTTTTTTTTTTGAAAAAAGTTTATTTCTGACGAATAACAGTTCACAGAAAAACAGACCGTGATCTTCCACTGCTTCCGTCACATGAGGACAGACAATGACAATACAGTGGCACGTTGTAGACAAGATACATAACGACAGTGAGGTACAGAAAAACACAAAGATCTCACAGAGGGTCGCATGGTTTAAGTGACTGTATGGTAAGCATACCGAAGTTGTCTACAAAATATTCAATTATCCTTCATTTCATACAGAATATATTCATGTATGCAGAACACCACAATACCTAGCCACAGAATACCCTCATTTCACCGCTACATAGTTCACTCAGCTTGGCTTCGTGAATTACTCCACGGTCAAACTCGGTGGAGTACAGACCAAGTTATTTTCATCGTGTGAGTTTCCATCTAATTATTCAAATCAAATATTTCCTTAACGTAACACTCATGTTGCTGATTCAGCATTTGTGTGTGAAGCACATTGAATATTTCGTTACAACTAGTAAAGACTGGCACTTTCGTGGGTTCGAGTTCCACTGCAACACTGGACTTGTGACCCCAATGTTGTAGGATTTTGTTAGTTCTATTGCCATGGCAGCCACTCTTCTCCTTCACCCCCAGCAGTGGTAGATTTACTGCCATATCAAAGGCCAGTCCTTCTCATACCATATCTATGTGGTGTGCGAAGTAAAAGAAAAGAGCTTTCACCTCGGAAAATGTGTAGGGGTGAGATTTCTACCTAAATTCATTACATAGATTCGATCACCACCCTTGTGGTGTAAAAGAACCTTGAGAAAGTCTGGTAAGAACCTGTAATGGTTGACTGGACGTTAAATCAAACCAACCAACTAACAAAACAATGTAAGAAATGAAATACTCATGACATGTATTTGACCTTTGAATATTTTGTTTCCCGGCTGAAGTGCACAAGTTTAAATCACTTTATTTCCACAGCCGGGGCATCAGAAGTATGTGATTTCAAAGATCGACGTACTGGATAAGAAGAATCATAAGTAAGAAATACATTTTATATCATGATGATGGAATGACAATAAAAAGTTCTGCCTCCTCTTCTCCCCATAAGCAAAAAAAAAATTATATATTTCCTTTAATTTACCAACATCCTTCTGAAATGTTCTTCCCGCCTTATATCAAATATATACACAATATTGACTGGTTTCAGATACAAGCGGCTGTGTGCTCCAAGGAGTTAATGTGCAGTAATATCCGAGCGCATGCGAGGATATTACATAGAGTCAACTCCGAGGGGTATACGACTGCTAGTTTATACAATAGGCCTTTTTCCGTAGGCCGGTGTCGCACCTTATCTCCCTAGCTACGCCATGGCTGAAGCCAAACATTCACTTGGCAACGTATTCTTTAGCATTGGATCTATCAGTATATGAGCGTAATACGTTCATAAGACCCATGTATCTTATTTTCAGAGAAATAACATCTCATCGTATTCTATGGTATTCCAGCTACAGTTTGATGTATCATACATGCATATCACCTCAATGATACTTTAGATATAGCTTAGATAACACAGGGACACCAAAACTGCATACACACTAATACATTGGCAGGCCTAGCTATTATATGCTTATCTTTCTCCAAGTTAAAACCAAGATGATTATCAACTATAAAGTTTATACAACCCAGACTCATTGATACAATATCCTAGTTTGTTCCAGCAATTTAATCTATGAAAAAACAACACTCCTGTAATCACACCCACCGTTCACACTTTAGGTGTGACTGCTGTGTGTCTCTATATACATGCTGCCGGACTCGGCCGTGTTTGTCCGAGCGGCCGCGTAACTAGACAGTGGGCCGTTAGGCGGCGCTGAACGGCAACACCTGTATTGATCTGTAATTTCTCAGCGGCATTTTAGTAAAATCGATATAACATGTACTACATTTTTTCAGGCAAAGTTCATGGTGTGATTCGTGGATAGCCATGCAGAACTCTCTTCGAGAATATATATTGAACAATCACCTGACGGGGCTGGGATATAACGTTCATGTAAGTTCCCATGTATTATTATATACCTGTGTCCCAATGTCTATTAAATACTGCCCGCTGCTAGGGGTGCAGTAATAATAATGTTCGTGCCCGTTGTGACTTTGATTTTATAAGTCATTAAAATGGAGTTTTTAATTATCTTAAGGTATATAATAATAAGCAAACATCCTCACTGTGGGCGAAACTTTATTGTTCTCGGTCATTTTTGGTTTTTCGAACAGCCTTCCGCCTACGGCATCAGGCCGTACAAAAAAACAAAAAGTATCACGAACAATAATCGTTTCGCCCACAGTAAGGACATTTCCTAATACTACGGTATGTACTACAGTAAAACAGTACTGGTTGTCCCACTGGTTGTTCTCATACCATGTCTATGTGGTGTGGTGTACAGCCACCTTTCTCCTTCATCCCCAGCAGTGGTAGATTTACTGCTACATCAAAGGCCAGTCCTTCTCATACCATGTCTATGTGGTGTGGTGTACAGCCACCTTTCTCCTTCATCCCCAGCTGTGGTAGATTTACTGCTACATCAAAGGCCAGTCCTTCTCATACCATATCTATGTGGTGTGGTGTACAGCCACCTTTCTCCTTCATCCCCAGCAGTCGTAGATTTACTGTTATATCAAAGGCCAGTCCTTCTCATACCATGTCTATGTGGTGTGGTGTACAGCCACCTTTCTCCTTCATCCCCAGCAGTGGTAGACTTACTGCTGTATCAAAGGCCGGTCCTTCTCATACCATGTCCATGTGGTGTGTGTGAGTCCAGTTCACCATCTTGTTTTGAGTGCTTCGAAATAGTCACTATCGTCTCATTCACTGGGGACCGCAAACCTTGAAGCAATATTTTGACTTTGTGGCTAGATGACACTGATGTTCTATTGCCATCTTCAAATAATTCTGGATTATGATAGTTGGGAACATATACAAATGAGAAATTCTAAAAAATATACTATGTCACCATGCTAACTTCTATGGGAAGGCCATCTGAAGAAGCTAAGTGCTTATCTATTGATTGAGAATACGAAGCTTAAGCGACTGCTGGTAAGTGACCGGGGTTTGTTCTCTACCTGTCTTGACAAGTGAGCGAGTTTTTGCCGACCTAGTTTATGCCTCTCCTATTGGTCTGTTGTGTACATGTGACCTGAGCGTTCATTTTGATTGGACTGTAGATGACCGGGGTTCTGGTCACTGGTGTGTATGTGGGTTTAATTGTGTAGCTATATAGCCTCTGGTGTGAGGTCTGTGAACCAGTGTGTTGTGTCCTGCTTATCTATTGGTGTCTATGGGAAACTGCAATATTTTCATGAAACCAGATGGCAGCACCAGTGTCAAATTTAGTTCTGAGTGTAGACACACGAGGCACTGCGATACCTACCCGCATTTGTCTTTAAGTGTTATCTGAGCTTAGGTTATCAACTTAAATTTGTAAGAGGAAAGTTAACAAGAGGTGAACAATTTATTATAGCTAAGAATTTTGCATCAATCCACTGAGATAAAATGTATGAAGACTCTTTCTTGAAGTGGCAAAGGTTAAATCGGAAATGTAGCAAGGCTATGTAAGGTATAGAAATTGTTGATCTCAGATCCAGATTAGCTGAAGCATTAAGAGCTACAACAAATAGAAGATAAATATATGAACAATGCTGTATATAGTTTTTTGAAGCGATTTAGATTTGACGTTGTGGAATCATGACTTCATTTTGTTATCACCCTGAGGTTTTTTTTCATTTATGATGCTTGAAATGACTGTATCGGGCACTTAAAGATTATAGACTGTCACATGAAAGGTTTATTCATACCTGAACTACTGAAAAGGGTGGAAATCTTCTCTAAGGCAATAAGAAAATTATCAGTCAGACATTAGGCAAGATTAGTTTTATTTTCATCATAAAATATAAAAAAAAGGAGCAAAACACTTTGAACACAGGTCTTATATTATTTTCTTAATAGAGAAAAGTCCTTCTCAGATATTTGAATGTAATTTGATTTCAAATGAATGAATAAAGTTTTTGCTCCAAAAAAAAACAAAAAAAAAGTATTATCTGAGGTAAATTCTTTGAAATGCTTTACGATTTACCCGTCACATGTGTACTTTACTTCTACAGCCGTCCGGGATGTGTTGGCCCGTATGGAGATGCTGCTGTCTCTGCTCCTGCTGCTTCCGGGATCGGGTAAGGATGACCTTTTACCCTTCTCTGATTAACACCCACCCTTCATTTGTCATATACCAGGTTTTTTAGTTTTTTTAACGAATTGTAACATGTACTTTGCCTAATCATATGCCTGATTATGATGAAACTACTGTTTATTGAGCAAAAACCCCCAGTTTTAGTCTAAAAACCAAGGTTGCCATCGAAAGCAACCAACAGCGAGAAAGGTGGTCCCCTTCCACAGGGTTACCCCTGATACGGGGGTTTTACTGTATACCACATCCACTACAGAAATTCACTGTAGAAAAAGAGTTAGCTTAGTGGTTAGAGCACCGGACTTGTAACCCCAAGGTTGTAAGACTTTGTGGGTTTGAGTCCCACCCCAGCAGTGGTATAGTAGAGGAGCAAATGGCCTAAAAATGGGTAAAATTGAACCCCGAATGTCTACTGACTGAAACTTGCCATATTAGTCAATTATGACCTCAGCCTCAGGAATCTGAATCTGATACTCGTTTGTTCCAAAAAGTGTAGCATCATACTCGTTTCCATGGTAATAGAAGGAAAACAAAATTTAATACATACTGACACATAATACATACTTTTATAAGAAAAGGTGAATAAATGCATTTTTTCTGTCGGTAAAATTTATCATTCTTTGGCCAAAAGTGTACAGTATGGAAATATGCCCTTTTCTGTTTTCTTGGAAGAACTGTTGCCATGGTAACATTCCAATTTGTGGGGGAACCCCCATCTTTGGTTTTCTCATGGTTATTAAAGTTGGATAAAAAGAATAATTTTACGAATGACACATACAAATTGATAAATGTAGCAATAACAAACAGCATTGATAGGTACCACCATTTTTTGAAACCATTCAATTGTTCCCATGGCAACCATAACAAGGTTTTTTCTATGACCAAAGCAGCCAGATAATCATACACTAACTGGACATTTGTATGGCAAATCTGCATAACATGGCAACTAGTAGAAGAGTATAGTCTCAAAAAGGCCATTAGAGAGTCTACTGAGTGAAATGTGCCATGTTGGTCAATCATTACATGGGGAATATGATTCTGCCACTCTTTTGACCAAAAGAATGTAGCATCACTTTTGTTTCCATGACAACCTTAATGCATAATAATCTACTTAGAAACCACCAATTTCCTGCAAATATGAATAATAGATGTAAGAAATAGGAGCTGAACACCTACTCATGAGATTTCATTTTCATGATGTATACATTTGGGACATAATGTGGAGTTGTTCTCTTCATTCCCTTAGAATTTGATTGCCATGGCAACCAGTTTAGCACAAAACAGACACTGCAGTAGCCAGCTCTGATTGTTGTCAAAGCAAATAACTAGCTTTTTTAGCCATTGATGATAGAGACTTAATATAAGTATTTATCCTAGTACTTGGAGAGTCTACTGCATGAAATGTGCCATGTTGGTCAATCATTACATGGGGAATATGATTCTGCCACTATCTTGACCAAGAGAATGTAGCATCACTTCCATTTCCATGACAACCTAAATGCATAATAGTCTACCTAGAAACCACCAATTTCTTACACATTTGAAGCGCAAGTCCCAGAAAAACAAGAAAACTCATAGGGTTTCAAACTCATTAATTGTTTTTATATGTTTACATTTCGGACGTAATGGGTAACTCTTGTTTCTATGTCTTTAGAATCTTGTTACCATCGCAACCAATGCAGGTAGAAAATAATCAGTGCAGTTACCCCCTTTGATTCTCATATAAACAAATTACTATAAGTTCTTGGGGGCATGCTCAGAATACTCCAGGTTTCTTTCCTCTGGCTCCCTCAAGACAAAGCTGGACACTTATCCTAGCTATTGTTACCAGCAAAACCTAGTTTTAGTTGGCATATTTTGTCATATGGAACCCTGTTCCATACAGTATTTATACCTCCTGCTTGTATGTATCTGTCACATACTTGTGTCATGCTCTACCTGTTACTATTAACTATAGCTAACATATAAAAAGGTTTAGAAGGTTAAGGTATGGATCAGAGCTGACCATTGCATGTCAGAATCTCAGACCATTGTGGGGCATGCCATGGAGGAAAAATGTGACACCACTTAGTTTCAATTCCTGGCTCACTCTTGCTGGTTTTCTCTCCCCATATTGTGAAGGTTATATGGCCTTGTTGTTGGTGCCCATAGTGCCCTTGAGCCCTGGTACCTTTCCCAGGATGTCACAGTTTTAGTGTCGCACCTGCTACTCCTCAGCAAGTAAGGCAGGCCAGTAAGGAAGAGGAGAAGTAGCCAGAGGAGAGGTAGCCTGAAGGGCAGGATAAGGAGACCACCTCTGAACTAGAGGAGCAAGAAGGGGAGGAGACATGGGAGGGAGAGACCCTAAAGTGTCCTTCTGAGTAGAAAAGTCAACCAAAGGGGCCTTGCATCACTCATCCTGCCTAAGAGGGCCATAGAGGAAATATATTAGAGATCATATTAGAAAGAAAACACAGGGGATACCTGAATGTTTTGCTGCAATGCTGCCTCCGTTTAATCCACTTCTCGATGCCTCTCCAAGAAAGGAACATTCTGTCTTTGAGCCTTTAAGACACTAGTATGTCTGTCCTGAGAAAGCTATGTTCCCCTCATAACTCTGAAAGAAAGGGCCTTATCATTATTGCCTCTCCTGTTAGTAGCTCCATATCTCCCTGTGCCCTATACAGGAGAAAATGGGAGGTAACTCTCTGGCTTGATAATGGTGCATTTCATATGTTATGGGGCTAGCATTGGTAGAAAACAGTCCAGGACTGGCCCCAGAAATTAGCAAAACACTAGATGAAGGTTGGGAGAGGTCATAATGGAGGGGAGAGTGGGTTTCAGTGACTTATATTGCTAGCATATGCCCTGATGGTCAGACTGTATTGGGCATCCTATTCTTCTATGCATGAGGATAACCAAGGAACAGCAGAGGCCAGAACAGAATGGAGGGTGCCAGAATAGTGGCGGATGTCAGTGGTTTAGACAATTAGACTACAAAAGGTGGAATCAGCAGGAACCTTCTGGCTTCTCTGTCTAGTCAGGATATCATCAAATAAGTAAGGACATTTATAAGTATGCGTATAGAAATTAAAGTAATACAGTGTTTCCACCTGCCACTTCCGGCCCGCAATTCTGTCTTTTGGCACCACTACTGACTATTTGCCATTTTTAGGGTACATAATTGTCAGGTGGAAATGGGGATAACATGTTACAGATCAACAATCTTTATCTCCACATTATGCAATATGGCACCAGCTGACAATTATTTGCCTCCCCGATAAATTGAAAGCAGTTATGTACATATAATTGGTTTGTGGCAAGCTTTTTACATTAACCATCTCTGCACAGTGTATCCATTGGAAGCACACATTCAGCTGCAATGTCAGGAGTGTTAATCATCAGGCTAGTAAACATGTATCAGCATCAGTATTTTCTCAGTTACTTTCAATACAAAGGTCGGAAAACCATCTGTCAGGTGGAAAGAGTTTGTTTTTGTTGATAATTATGATTAAATCTCAAGTGACACCACTCAATGACTGATTTTTAATGAATACATAATTGGTGATCACTTAGTCGTAAGGTGGAAATGCATAAGTTGATCAAAATGAATAATAACATTAAGGATGACATGCTATACCATGTGATTGAGTAACAGAATGATCTTGACACATCCTGCCCCCAGCTGTGTACATTGACACTAATAGCCATTAATGAGAGAGTGGCTCTGCCATAGATTCCCATCAATAAAGGGTTAATAAGAGGACTTTGAAGTGCTCTGGGGGGGAAGCACTGAGGACAAAAGCACTGACATGGTGGCAGTGCCTCAGGGCCCCATTGCTCCACTTTTTGTGGTATCGCTAGCTATAATTGTATCACAATTTTATTTTACGATAACTTTAACGATCTGACTAAAAATCATTGGTCCCATGATATTGTATCGTATCCCTATATTCATGCAGTATTGCTAATTTGTATGATGCGCTGGCTATACAACAATTTAGGGGTACATATTGAATGAGACAGGGGAAGATACATCCAGGGATGGCCGGGTGATACCTTGAGGCATCATTTACAAAATATTCGTTTTTGTGAATAAAATTGGAAATATTTGCTCAATCAACCTGAAATGTTCACAGTTTGTATGTATAACATCATATTTGATATTTTTAGGTGAAATAAAGCATAGCATTTAGTATCATATGAGATGCCATGTGATGTTAAGATAAAAGTATCACAATTAGGGTTATAATGTGAGTACCCAGTGAAATAGGGTTTAATACAGATGGTACAATAGTTAAAACTGATCTGACACCTGGTTATGTGGATCGCTATCTCCTATAGGTAGATGAACAATGGGCAGTATGCAGACATCTGCCCTGATGTGAGGGTCTGCATAAAAAGTATCGCTGAAAGGTATATTTTAGGTGGTGATGCAATTCCAACTCAATCCACTAATTTTCTGGAGCAACATTTACGCCCTTGGATCACTATTCTATGATCTGCAAAGGCATCGTAAACATGAAGCAATTCCCCTCCCCTGGGGGTTCTGGTGGGCATACACCAGAAAGTGTATGGTGCGAGATGACACCATATAGAGGGTAACATAACACCACGTGGTGCCTTTTTTCTCCTTTGTTAGGGTATGCATCACCCATTCTGACATTCTGATTTGCCATGGTAAACTCTGATCCTAGACATGCCCCACTCAACCTTTTGTGGATATGTTACCCTCTAGTTCTGTTGATGACTGTCATTTCAAGAATATACAGACTATATATTCTTAATTTGGCACCTTGCTTATGCCTTTCCTGCCAGGTACCTGTAGCATCAGGACAGGTAGCAGTGTCAGTATAAATGCCCACTGGGGCAAGTTCTTAAAGGCCAATTGCAGAAATGTCATGTAACACATTTCATAGGATCATGTAATACATGATCCTTGATATTATGTTTCTTTTTGTCTAAAATTCCAAAATATATCATACCTACATTCTAAGGAAATTTCACCTTTCTTGATCTATCATAAACTAAATTGTTTCATAAAACAAGTATTCCATGGATAATAATAACTCAAGGCATCACCCAGTCATGCATGGTGATGCCTCAAAGCATCATCCAGCCATGCTTGATCTCTCTAGTCATCACCCAGTGTGACTTGGTAATTCTTTGTGTCATGTGTTTACATTGCCTAAACTATAAATCATGAACAACTGGATCATGTCACAGATATTTTGATGACATCTTACTCTTGTATAAAATGCATCATATAGACCATGTACCAAATAGTGTTATATGCTAAATGTCATATCTTCATTAATTTCAAGGTATTTAGATCCAATATGAGAGCCCAAATATTGCATTCTGGGATTGCAGATGCATCCCATTGGATTCTGCATACTAAAATGTCCAAGAATAAATACTTACTTTATGTCTCTATCTTTAATGGCTAAAAGATTATAGCAGTTTGTTTAGATAACAAACACAGTTGGTTCCTGTAATGGATGCTCTCTGCTGCATTGGTTGCCATGACAACCAAATTCATAGGGAATATCGATGACCCATGATATCCTAAATGTATACAAAAAAAGCTCATGAAACCTCATGAAAAGATGTTTATGGCTATTTTTACACTTACTATTCATGTGTAAGAAAACGGTAATTTCTGAGTAAATCACTATACAACCATGTTGTCATGGAAACGAAAGTGATGCTACATTCTTATGGTCAAAATAGTGGCAGAATCATATTCCCCATGTAATGATTGACCAACATGGCACATTTCATGCAGTAGACTCTCCAAGTACTAGGATAAATACTTATATTAAGTCTCTATCATCAATGGCTAAAAAAGCTAGTAATTTGCTTTGATGACAATCAGAGCTGGCCTCTGCAGTGTCTGTTTAGTGCTAAACTGGTTGCCATGGCAATCAAATTCTAAGGAAATGAAGAGAACAACTGCACATTATGTCCCAAATGTATACATCATGAAAATGAAATCTCATGAGTAGGTGTTTAGCTCCTATTTCTTACATCTATTATTCACATTTGCAGGAAATTTGTGGTTTCTAAGTAGATTATTATGCATTAAGGTTGTCATGGAAACAAAAGTGATGCTACATTCTTTTGGTCAAAAGAGTGGCAGAATCATATTCCCCATGTAATGATTGACCAACATGGCACATTTCATTCAGTAGACTCTCTAATGGCCTTTTTGAGACTATACTCTTCTACTAGTTGCCATGTCATGCAGATTTGCCATACAAATGTCCAGTTAGTGTATGATTATCTGGCTGCTTTGGTCATAGAAAAAACCTTGTTATGGTTGCCATGGGAACAATTGAATGGTTTCAAAAAATGGTGGTACCTATCAATGCTGTCTGTTATTGCTAAATTTATCAATTTGTATGTGTCATTCATAAAATTATTCTTTTTATCCAACTTTAATAACCATGAGAAATCCAAAAATGGGGGTTCCCCCACAAATTGGAATGTTACCATGGCAACAGTTCTTCCAAGAAAACAGAAAAGGGCATATTTCCATACTGTACACTTTTGGCCAAAGAATGATAAATTTTACCGACAGAAAAAATGCATTTATTCACCTTTTCTTATAAAAGTATGTATTATGTGTCAGTATGTATTAAATTTTGTTTTCCTTCTATTACCATGGAAACCAGTATGATGCTACACTTTTTGGAACAAACGAGTATCAGATTCAGATTCCTGAGGTCATAATTGACTAATATGGCAAGTTTCAGCCAGTAGACTTTCGGGGGTCAATTTTACCCATTTTTAGGCCATTTGCTCCTCTACTAGTAGATTTACTGCTATAACAAAGGCCATCCTTCTCATACCATGTGTGCGTGGTGTGGTGTGCAGCCACCTTTCTCCTTCATCCCCAGCAGTGGTAGATTTACTGCTATATCAAAGGCCATCCTTCTCATACCATGTCTATGTGGTGTGGTGTACAGCCACCTTTCTCCTTCATCCCCAGCAGTGGTAGATTTACTGCTATATCAAAGGCCATCCTTCTCATACCATGTCTATGTGGTGTGGGAAGTAAAAGAACTCTCCCCTCGGTAAATGTGTAGGGGTGAGATTGAAAATTCAACAGCATATACATGTTTGTTGGGTATAATTTGATGAGCCAGACATCCTGACGTCCTGCAATTTATTACTAGTTACATTTTTTAGAAATCAAGAACTGAAAATAAGCGAGTCACCTTGAAAAACATGTAAAAACCTATATTTGATTTTCAAAACCTATATAAAAAAAACCTATATTAAGGAAGCGGGGCACCTGGAGGCCTGTTTAACGAATCTTAATGAATCATAATGCCTCCTGGTGTTACATTTACAAACAGATCTATTAGGAACAGCAAATATAGTTCCTGTTTAATTTTGAATATTTCAAATGTATGATTTAATAACTATGACCATGAGAATGTGTCTGCCTTTCATAGAATTTGGATCTGATTTAGGGAAACGTGGCTAGTACACTTCTGTCATCAACCGGGAAAAAAAAAAAAATAGAATTTGGATCTGAATACTAGGGACATTACACTTCTGTATTGTTGTGTTGTATATATGTAGTTTAATATCTGCTTCCTTTTTTAGCCGTCCTGGATAACTGGGTACTTGTGGCGTCGCTGTTGTCTCTGCTCCTCCAAGAATCAGGTGCGAATTACCATCTTTATCTTCATCTTCATCTTCATCTTCATCTTCAACTTCATCTTCATCATCATCTTCCCCAAACTGCTTATATTCTATACTGAATTGATTTCCCGTTAACTATTTCGATGAAATGTTGTTCTTGGCATTATTGCCTATAAACAAATATTTGGGTTTTTTCGATGAACGGATTACTTTATGATGTAACAGTCTTTGCTTATAAAGAAAATCTCCTAGATCCGAATTTCCCAATCTAATATTCAATATTTCTTTTAGGAGCACGACAATGGAATGACCGAACTTTCCAGGCTGAACCACACCGATGCGGTTTGAAAACTTTGAAGATCGGCATCGAAAGAGGGGAGAACGACCAGGAAACCAGAGCAACGCACAGAATCTTCAATTTACAATTTCCATCAGCGGCACTCCGCTGAGTGTAAAACATCTTATTCTAAATTATCAGGCCACAAAAAAGAGCAGGAAGAAATTCCCAAAGAATGTAACAGCAATGTCATAACACTGGCAAGAGAGAAATTCTTGACTTCTTCAAGGAATGTTAGATTTCCGATAAGATATAATTGAGAAGAGTAAGATGCCTCGATCAACCAGGCAGCGTACCTTGTTATTCCAACAGGATATGCAAATTTTAGTAAAGTGAACCAGAGTAAGTCTAATTGAACCAATTGGACGTTAAACTAAACAAACAAACCATCAGCTGCCTTTCACAAAGATCTATCACCTCCGAATAATACTCAAAAGGGGAGGCCGGGGAGTTCAGCAGGGAGATCGCTCCAGGGCTACGACAGAGTGACGGCATCATTAAAGGCATATCCTACAATTCACAGTGGCACTACCTAGTGATGTTTAGATATTGTCAATTATTAGTCAAATCTAGTTTATTGTCATTCATTCTGATTCTAAATGAGTGAATTTAACGTTTTTCCCACTTTATGCAATATTAACAGGTAATATATTAACATTTACTTGATTTACATAGAAATGTACTGAAAAGTACGGTTTTCTTGAATTCTTTAAAAGACAAAGAAGGTGACCTGCGGATTTTAAAACCCAAATGTGACGCACTATACATTTACTAAATTCTGTAAAAGTTTGAGGAAAATGACATGGGTTTTACTATATGAAAGCAACTTTTTAGAATTTCTATATGTTCATTATGATATTATCATAATATCAATCTCTAAATCGGAAACTAGCATTGTGATACCCAATCTTTAAGTTAGATATGTGTTATTTCTATTATACTTAGAGATCATTATACTCAATTTTAAGGGAAAATGACATGGTTTTTAACTTTTCAAGCCAAATTGTTGGATATGCCTTTTATCTGCCGTCCCAGACTTAATAACTTCTCAATAGTTCTCAGCTAGGCTGGATCCCTGGAACCTATCAGGTCCCACTGGAGTATAGCAGAGTATAAAACAGAAAATAGAAGACATCACTTGAAAAATAGTAACATGAAAATGTTGTTTTAGACTATTCAAAAAAGATACAATCAGAAGTGAAATACTCCCCGTGTATACCATCGGCTTCATATGCCGTATCTTGAATGCCGAATCTCGTTTTGCTCTGGTTTTTTCCCGGTTCACTCTTAGCAGTGAATTGTGTTTTGGGCTAGATATTAAGACATCAGCCTCAGAAGTATTTTATTTTTATAACATTTGTCAACAATTATCTTGCCAAGCAAGGTTAAATAACCCCACCAAATTAAGTTTCAATGGGTGGCGGTGTTGCTAAGATAAAAGCATTTCTCCACATGGGTTTGGTTTAAAAGCCAGATAAATGTTTCTAAACCTAGTCAAGACCCAAGCATAATCTTGAGGGTTTAAGAACTTGGAATCTTGCCAAGTTTTTTTTTAATTATCATTTCATTTGTCGTTTGAAGCGAGGCGACAGCTCACACCGTTTCGCGCCATTCTTGTGTCATTTCATCGTAGCAGACGACAATCAGACTTCTTAATCAAATCGTCCCAAAACGAGACTCTCATTTCCCGCCACTTTTCACCTTGTGATCACTCTCCCAGCAGAGGTCTTGCGCTCTACTTCCTGTGGCCGCTTATATCTCTGCCCCAACCTGCCTGTTTGGGTTCAAATCTGGCCCATACACAGTTTTTGAAATATCCTAAATTCTTAGCACTTTGGGCAGTATTTTGTGGTTTACATGTAAATAGATATGCATCTATTGATATGGTTGATGATTTACACTCATTTCTGTTATTTGCTATATCAAATCAGGTAAGGTCTTAGGGATTACTTTCTTCATTGGAAGGCACCTCATTTGTTACAGGGTTTTGTTTGTCAACAAAACACATGTGCTCACTCGAAAGGGCAGTCTAATCAACAGTAGATTCACATTATAAAGTGGTTTAGAGATGGAAAAGAAACAGCTGGATTGTCTGTTAATCCTATTTAACAATTCCTTTATAATGATATGTCAGTTGTTTGACTTGTATAACTTTTGACAGTTGCCTTGTTTTGAATCTGAGATCTTCGCTGGTCTCCCCTGTCTTTAGTGGATACCCAGGGAACAGGCTTTGGGTTGGGGCAGAGACCATGCTAGCGCTAGCGCGGCAAAAGATCTGGGGGGAGAGTGCATTGTCATATAGCATGGAAGCCTGGCCTAGTTAGACTAAAGGCCAGGTAACGGGTTCCAGTTTCGTGGTGCATTATTGGTAACGCCTCCATTTTTCTGTTGCATTGTGGGATTGCGCCACCTTGGCAGACCACCAGGGACCCGTTTCAATAGTCTGTAGGACGTCCGTTATTGGGTGTAGTGACACGATAGCGACAAGTTGCGTTGCAGTAGTTTAGTGACAAGCCATTCCTTGAGTCCTTGTTGCAGACAGGCGCTAATAGTGGCTTGTACCATTTCAGAAGTGCCTGTCCGGTCACTAAAAGGGTCACTATAGTGTCTATAATAGCGAGAGGGTATACCCTCTCGCTTGTATTGTCACAAACGCGTAACTTTACTTCCCCTAGGGATTAAGCTGTGAAACTTTAACCCCAGTTAGGGACACATACAACTTATAAACATGCCAAATATGAAGGAGATCGACTCATGCAATCCAGAGATATTCACATTTAAATTTTGTCATAACAAGTGTTGCTCTGGTGGCCAGTGTAGAATTATTCAAGCGCTGTCGCTAATTTATGCAGTGACCTCACCTTCACAGCACTTGTTCCTGGTAGCACTAACACCATCCATTGTAAGGCCCAGGCAGCAATGTCACTATGTCGCCAACAGTGAACAGACACACCGCCCCAATAGTGACATGCCTATTGAAACGAGAATTAAATTTTGTCACTATTCCTGTCACTATTTGAGTCACTAAACATGTCACTAAGTGGTTTAGTGACCCATTCTATTGAAACGGGCCCCTGATACGCTAGTGGGTCCCGGGGTATCCGCTAGTGGGCTCGGCGGAGATATATCCGCTTTGAAAGCATGAGCGCCCTGGCCCTAGCGACAACGGAACTGGACTAGTTGAAAGACGTGGGAACCCTTTACCTGTCCCTTATTCATTAGGGCAGGGAACCAGTCTAATTGTGATATCTCATCATGACCTTGGTGCTGCCACCTAGTGGTCGCCCAACTCACCCGAAACGCCATCTGGACTTTTATGATGGAACTAGCCAGTCATTGCTACACATTCACTCGCCTAGCTGATCTGATCTTCTAACTATCAGTC
Organism: Alentia gelatinosa; assembly: GCA_950022655.1. Taxonomy (NCBI): domain Eukaryota; kingdom Metazoa; phylum Annelida; class Polychaeta; order Phyllodocida; family Polynoidae; genus Alentia; species Alentia gelatinosa. The sequence continues at coordinate 67,670,574 of OX465584.1, read as the reverse complement.
AGAATCTCTGCTGGGGGAGTAAATCATTCTTCTAGCAGATCTTATGTCGTGGTAGTCTCGGTAAAAACACTATTGTGGTTGGAGATTGTAGTACTCTCCGAGCTCATTATCCATATTATTATTACCTTTTTTGTGTATTTTGATAGAGAGACCATGAAGTTATTAGTTAGCTAATTCAGAGAACTAGAATCCCTGGTAGGCCCACTCGCCGTGCAGTGCTGTGAACTAGTGGCGCGCATGCACCGGTTCCTAGAGTGGAGCAAAACATCCGGTCCACGCTTCTAACATGTCCGACTAGATCTGTTAATAATGTACCCTGGTACCTGAGGTATCTGCTAGTTGTCCTGACGGCCACTTTATACATGTGTCGAATGGGTAACCGGATGTCCACCTCCCCTTTATCTTAAAAACAAGTTTGTCTCATAGGCACAACGTTGAATGGCCGTGAGTGGGCTTTCCAGGGGTTCTGGTTCTTCGGCTAAGTTAATAATGCTTTGTAGTAAGTATTCATAGCTTATATGTCCCCAAAGTGTACTTTGCCTTGAAATATTTGTATCGAACTCTCTGGTCTCAAAGCGATCGGACCAGACCAACCTCTAAGTCGAAGACAGAAGTGGTGGCCAATCTAGTCATTGCACGCTACACTTGTTTGGCCACCACCTCTGTCCCCACCCTGTTCCAACTAAGAGGTTGGTCAGATTAAATTACACAGGATATCTGTGGTGTGCGCCTCAAACCAGGAAATACTAGTCATAGCTTCACAGATTGATAATGAAGTCTAGCTTTATGGTGGTTTTATTCTAAAAGGAAATACACACAAAAGGAAATAACAAAATGTTCAATTGGCTTTGAGGTTATGACTAAAGACACTCTCCAGGTAGTACGAAAGATCTGGTAGGAGAGTGACAAACCCGATCAGAGCTAACATAGTGTAGCTCTGGTGGCCAGTGTAACGTTACACCTGCTCTCATAGAGATGGCTTAGAATAAACTCTTTTCATTATAACCCTATCTAATCTAGGTACCATTGCTATAGGTTTAAGGAATATGGCAGGGCTGCAGACCATTGTGTTGGCCAGGAATACCGGTAGGCCTGGAGGTTTGCAGAAACCGTATAAAATTGGTATTTGTTTTGCAGTTTTCATAGGTGAAATGAAGTTTGGGTAAATATATTTTGTACAATGCTATTTTCCTTTCCATGAACCATGTGATACATTAGGCACTCTACTAGTGCCTGGGTTCGTTAATTTCCCTGTTCACCCTTTTATCAATGTGGTTATTTCTTAAGGACATGTTCCACAGGCTGGCAATATGGCATGAAAAGTGCGGCCACTGCATGGTATCCCGTGCTAGCTCAAGTATAAAGACCGGGGCAGTGGAGCCGGCGCCAGCCACACGGCGATGAACTGGCAAAACCTGATCAATTAGCTTTCGCCAGTTACCAGCCAGCAGCGGTGACTTGGCCGGTAGGTTTTTACACTAAAGGGGGGGCGTCCACCAACCACGACAAGGCTACGACAAGTGCCGACATGAAAGTTCCTAGCGGTACCTTGTCGCAGCCTTATCGTGAGAAGAGCGGTGTCGGGACAGCGGTGTCATAGACGTTGCTGGTTGCCTTAAAAAAGGCGCCCATGGTTTCGACACACTACGACGACGGTGATATCGAGGAAACCACAACACTCCGCGACAAAGGTCTAGTCGTAGCAAAAATCGAACATGTTCGATATTGTCGTAGCCTTGTCGGAAGGCCCCCGACAAGCTTCGTGTTGCAGCCTGTCGTGGCCTTGTTGTAGCCTCTTGTCAGGAACTAGGGTTCACCAACAATGACAAGGCTATGACAAGGCTTCCAATGGTAGAGCTGTCGTGGACCTTGCCATTGTCGTAGCCTTGTCGTGGTTGGTGGACGCCCCCCTTTTAACGTATGTTTGGCACACACCCGGTGGAATCGAATATTGCCAGCCCGGTGGAGCATGCCCTTTAGTCGGACGAACATGTATGGGAATCATGAAAGGTGCTTGTGACATGTTTTTCTCATCTCTGCTACCAGGAATCGCAGATCAGGTGACGGGATTTATACTTGAAAAAATAGACATTTAAGGTATGTTTTATCAGTTGAATAGACCTGTCATGAGGTCCAGTGACTCTCAGTTAGTCAACCAACTGTTCCGCCTATAAAGGTCTAGTTCCACCAACACATGGATTTGCAGTGGTATATCTTGTTATGTCTTACAGTGTCATAATATGTCTTACCTCCTTTGTTGCGATATGTCGCTTGCTATGATATGTGTACTTTTTCACAATGTTGTGTGTATACTTTGGTGCTCCACCACCGCGACACCTCAAGATGCATCGCAGCAAATATGCACGCGATTATTCAAAACCTAGCAAGACAAGCAAATCGTGATTAATCTCACTATATCTTGCGTGTTGGTGGAACCAGAAACTTTAGACAGCAACACACCGATACTGCCCGATCACACATTTGACAGCGGGATCCGTTCAATCGGTCAGAATCAGTGATACACATTTGACAGACCCGATCACATCTCTTCCCAACATCAATCGGGCCTCACTTATATGAGATTAATGCCCGATTGTAATCGGTGAGACCCCAGTACCCTCGTACTTCATTGTTGCCGATTTATAACCATCGCTGTCTTATAGTCATTGAGTGTCTTCCTCGCCTCATCCGGGGTCTGATGCGATTTCCCATGATGCATCACGGTGGCACATGCGCACTAGCACCAGTTGTGATATGGCAGAATTTGCACCATTTTCCAGCGTTGCCACACACTCTAGCGCTTGAACTTATAGGAATGTTATATTAAACAGTCATTTCACAAGTTATCATATGCAGCCCATAGTTGGGATGGGAACCTTTTTGGCGATATTATCTACCAGACTTGGCATTTCCCTGGAATTCAGTTTTTTAAGGCCAGTTCACACTGTGGGACACGGGTGGGGGGGGGGGGGTTGGGGGGGGGGGGCTTGCGAGCGGGTACCTCCTGTCTGAGACTAGAGATACCGCGCTTGAAACTGGACGTTCCAAATCCGGTACGCTCAGATATGTGTGTGAGCCACAGCTTGTGCCTGGATGCCCCTTGATACACCCAGAAGGGGCATACCAACTATTAAATATGTTTGATATTCAAAATGCTTGCGACTGGGCGTACCTGAGGTACCTCCAGTCTGATACTGGGTATAATTGGTACGTCCAGTCTCAGACTAGCGGGAAGCGTGCAGTTTTGAGGCACATAGGTACCCCCAGACTGAGACTGGGCGTACCTATGTACCTCAAAACGCACAGTGTGAACTGGCCATTACCTCTGATAGGTTATTATTGAGATCAAAGTTTATCCGAGGAGAAAGTAAATTAAGATAATTAAAAAAAGGACATTTTATTTCCCATAATTTACTTATAATCGCTGAAAGTACAGTCCCTGAACCACTGACACTGATTTTCTGGATTTAATTGAGCAATATCCCTGCATGCGCTCGGGTATTACTAGGTGTAAACTCCTCATACGGCCACCTCTATCTGAAACCAGTCAATATTGTGTATTTATTTCCCGATAAAAGGTTAGGTCTGTCCCGAATACATCAAAGAAGGTGCTGTAAAAGCTGTGTCTGCGCATGAATGAATACCTAGCAGCAAGTATTTGTAACTTTGGTGCCCCCAAGACTTGGAGAATTTATGATGGTGCTTTAAAAGCCCTTTATCCTACCCCTCATAAAAAAACTCCCTAGGCTTAACATTGGGTGACTGTATTCGGTCTGGAGTTCAGAAAAATGAAAAATACCGCTCTAGTGGGATACACTTGACAAATGACGTCATTTGTTAATGTAGAAGTAATTCAGACGGGCGGGGTAGGATAAATTCTAAACCAAACTTGAGTTAGTCGTGTTATTGTTCATTGCACTCCGGCAAGATCACGTATTACTGCTCTCGGCTTTGCCTCGCGCAGTAATACGCGATCTTGCCATCGTGCGATAAACAACAACATGACTAACTCTTGTTTGGTTTCTCCATAGTAATAACCCCAAGACATAGAGAATGAAGATGTGTGTTCCACGTTTTCTCAGTCAGTCTCGGGCATGAAATTCCACATGAAAAATATTTCTTCTGTTTTTTCATGACCACAACTGACATCCTGGGTTGTTAAGTTTTAAGAAAAGGTTTTTCCTGAGAAATATAACTATGCATCGTGGTAGGCCCTGAGGTTTTAAGGTCTGGGGCCATCCATAAAGTGCATATGCACCGAGAGGGTAGGAGGGGTCGACATTGTGCTATGCTCCTTCCATGTTCTGTTGCATACTAGATTGAAGAGGGGATTTTTAGGGGGGGAGGTAACAATTTTCAGGCATATTGCGGACATACTTTATGGATGGCCCTTCACATAGTTAAGTCATGCAGAATATGTACTGCATATTGTGGCTTTTGTCGACCCCAGAATAGTATTCATCAAGCATACCACTATACGCTCACTATATTGATATCTGCATAATGCAAGCAACGTATTACATTAATGATCAATGGTTTTTGTTTATTAATTAAAAAGAAATGACATTTGCATAGGAGGTGTGTAACCCATCTTTGAGAAATCCCTTGAAGTCTTTTTTTATATGATCACGCTTGTAATATTGAGGGATGTAATGCTTGATTATTTGATGATTAATGCTTAAAATATTATTTGATGACATAGGCAAAGATGTGTATATTGTATACATGATTGAAGGTATTACAAATATAATTTTCCGATTATTTATGAACCGGACTAACTTTCCAGAGTGTGCTTTCCCTGCAAAACATCTGTGTTCTGGGTGTTTGTTGAATAGTGTATGGGGTGTTGATTATATAATGCTAGGTTTACACTGAGCCCCGATGGCCATGTTGCGCCGAAACGTGAGGCACTGTTGCAGATGGTCACAGAGTCATAATTTTCATATACACTGAACCTCCGGAAGCTCTGGTTTAGGGACTTTAAGGGTCTGTTTTGTCCATGGTTCCCTGTACAGCCGCCTGCGTTCCCATATGTTTAGTCATATTGTGTGGCGGTCTCGCGACAATTGTCATTAAGTCCATGGCCACCAGAGCAAAGCGACCAAGTTGAGCTGCATTTGCCAATGCTGGCCCATGACCTTGTCTGACATTCCTCCCGGTTCCCCACAGTCCGTCCATGGTGGCCCGAAACGTGGCCGCTGTGGCCCCAGTGTAAACATAGCATAACGTGGCCTTGCACAGGTTCAAAATGAAGGTTGCTTAATTTATCATTTGCTTATTTATATTGATTATTTTGTATATCACGAGATGGAACATGTTATATACTTAGAGGACTACACCCGATTGAGTTCATCGACTGGCTTATCAAAAATACTCAAGAAGAAGAAAAAAGAAAGAAAAAAAACACATTTACAAATGTGGACTCTCCTCAAGCTTATATTTAGATTTATTGAAATTTTTGCGTGAACATGAATCCATCCCTTTCAATGACAGTATTTAATGCTGTGTATCGGGCACATAGCTATTGTGTTATGGAGGCTGCAATCTTTTCCCCGACATTAAACAAAACACCAGGAGGCAGGTCCAGTTATAATGGATTATATTAAAAATATCTTTTTTTATGGTTTTCCTTAAAAGGGTTTAGGCCTCGTCTCGCGATTATCTGTAGATTATAACAACAGATAACAGTGGGTGTCCCCCGACTACAGTGGCGCTATCTTACAGTCTCCTGGCACATGAAGGTGGAACTAGCAATCACTCTGTGCCCTATAGGATTGCAGTATACTTATTTTACTTCCTCATATTCAAGATCATTTATTTCACATATAAATGTGCTGCTATTTCCTCCTGGGTGTGTTGACGAGACTTTTACTACAACCTTCATCAGAGAATATCACTGCTATCTTACATACAGTCTTATGATAATGATAAAGTAGCTGCCGTGTGTCAATATAATAGACGCAAGTTTTACATGATTTGCCCTGTATATGCTTTATAAATGATAATAAAATTCCTGTGAAATTTCAGTGTCATGCATTTTGTTCACTATTTTGTGTCACTTTTCGACTGCACTTGATACCAGTTGGCAGAACAGGAAGGGATTTGGGAAACTCAAAATAGAAAAAAAAAATATTTTGTGATATGAGATTGATTTGTTTTTCTTTTTAAAGGAGATTTGAAAATTCAAAATAATAAGACATCTAATGAAAAGAGAGCCAGGGTTGATAATTCAGATAGAAAACTTCAGTTTTTTTATGGTAAGTGGCAGTAGAAACTGAAGTGGAGACACTGTTTCATTTCCATCGCTACTTTTACTGTGGATAAGCTGACCTTCCTAACGTAACTAGTTTTATGCCCAAATAAAAGTTATAAGTTGGCAAATGAACAATCTTTGACAGGAGAGTAAAAAATTGATTTTGAGAAAAATTGGTGTGAGTAGTATATGAAAATTGGACATTCACACAGGCTTTTGGGTTCTGATCTTGGAATAATTTCACCACAACTCCATCAAAATCATCGAACATTTAAAGTATCTCATCAGATTTTGACAGCTTCACCTATAGTTATGCACAGGGATGCCATGGAAAATTAGCAATACTTTGATAAGTGCCTGTAGATCTACTTGTTTTTGGGCAGTTGGAGGCAGGGTACCAGCAGTGGCTTCCTCACAGTAAAACCACTTCAGTCCTGTTTTGAGAACCATTTCAGGAGGATTTTACAATTTGAGAACCAAGTTTGTTTGCCCCTCCCCCCCCCCCCCCCCCATTATACTCTGTCCACAACTGAGTATCGTTTTGAAGTCTTGACACACTGGGTTTGCAGTGCACTTACTGAGTTTCGATTCGGCTCATGTTATCTAGGTCCAGCAGCCTGCCAACATGGCGGACGAGCAGGGGGATAAGGTCAGAGCAAATGTGTCCTGCATAAGACCAGGGTTGAGAAACCTAAATCTCCCGTGAGAGGTGAGTTGTCAGGTGAGGTCTCATACCATCCAGAACTCACTGTCCAAGGCCTTACTATAGTACAAATTGATCAATTCAGAGAAATGATGTCTGCTTTTCTCCATGAGAGGGAGAAGACGCATGCTACATGCTGCCCTCGACAGCAGCACAGGGGAAGCTCTCCCGTTAAGGTCTGTCGCCACTGTGCGACTGGGGAGCTTGCGATCCGGTACCTCCAGTCTCAGACTGGAGGTACTGGCTTGGCATACCGCATGTACATCGGATCGCAAGGTATCATCGATTCTGTGTGGAAACACCCCCGCTTGCCACTGAAGGGCTTGCGATTCTAGGTACATAGGGTATGCCTAGTCTCAGACTGGGCGTACCAAATATCAAACATGTTTGATATTTAAAAACGCTTGTGATCCGGGGTACATGCGGTACCTCCAGTCTGAGACTGGGTGTACCGGTACGCCCAGTCTCAGACTGGAGGGAAACTTGCTGTCTCCACTGTGCATTTTGCCGCGTTGCGATCCTGGAGGTACGCCCAGTCTGAGACTGGGCGTACCTATGTACCTAGAATCGCACAGTGGAGACAGGGCTATAGACACCTTGTCAACCAAGACTCTGACTCAAACTCCGATGGAGAGCCGGAGTGTGGTCAGTGCCTGGAGAGGACGACCAGGGACCTGTTTCACTAGTTTCGTGACATGTCTAGATGGCGTCTGTGACACCATACGGACAGATCACAAGATTGCAATCGATGACACGCGGAGTTTCACTCCCTTCTCATAGGAATTAAGCAATGACACTTTAACATGAGTAGGGGATACATATAACCTATAATTGTTCCAAATATGAAGAAGATTGGGCGCTCCGATTTTCTGATATTTGCTAGACTTTTCCGCTGTTGCTTGCACTGTTGGTGCCGCTGTTGATGTCTGTCTAGGCCTAATGTCACGAGCCTACTGAAACAGGTCCCAGGTTGATGTTGCTGATTCCTACCATGATGGGTCATGTGACATTACCACTGCTGGCCACAAAATGGGACCTGAGGCCTCTGATATGCTGGTCCCTGCCCTTACACGGGGCCACCATTACAAAAAGACAATGTGAGGGAAAAGTATGACCACTTCCCTCGGCCTGACAACGCTCCAATGTTGTAGGTACCTGAGTGGAACGGCAGTCTGATTGTCAACAGAGTGTCTTCCCGGGAGTCCTTACAAAGGGACAAGTATTTTATGGAAATGTAGAAGAATGTAGTCGCTGCTATGTCAGCTGTTGCGCATCGATTGCTTTTGGACGCCTATGTCAGGCACGTGATCCACCAAATGCAGCCGGCCGGGTGGTTTTTACAGGACCGGCCAGAGGCAACGACCGCACGGGTGCGGGCGACAGGGTTTTCAATGGGCGGGTCCGACCGATTCTGGCCGATTTGCTGATCCACCAAGCAGATTGTCCCAGCCGATCTGAGCCGACGAACGATTTGGGCGGCCGACGTCCACAATTCCTCCACATGGTCATCGTCCGGCCCTAACTCACTCTTGGTGGATCACACGCTTCAGGCACATGGATGGAAACCTTATCATATTGAGGGTTATGTCTGACACCACACATACATGCTTGCCTCAAAGGGTTGATAACATATATTGAGACTTAACAATGTACATACGCTACAAGGAGGAGGGGGTTGTAAGAAGGGGGCAATTTTCATCAAGATTTTGAGTGCATACTTTATGAACTCCTCCAAGGGGTGAGAAAATAAAAAAGAAACTGATGCGTATTTGTCTGTGTCCTCGTTCGCCATCGACTTTAGAGTGCGCAGTAATATGAACGAGGCGATAGTCGAGTGGATATTCTGAAGCACTCCAAACGAGATGGTGAACGAGGATACAGACCAAACACGAATATGTTTCTAATTTTAACTTAGCCTGGAAGTATTCATCTACTTAAAGCCCATTGAGTAAGGCACGTGATCCACCAAATGCGGCCGGCCGGCTGGTTTTTACAGGACCGGCCAGAGGCAATGACCGCACGGGTGCGGGCGACAGGGTTTTCAATGGGCGGGTCCGGCCGATTCTGGCCGATTTGCTGGTCCACCAAGCAGATTGTCCCAGCCGATCTGAGCCGACGAACAATTTGGGCGGCCGACGTCCACAATTCCTGCACATGGTCATCGTCCGGCCCTAAGAGGGGACCCCCACCTACCACGATAGGCCACGACATGCTTCCCGATCGCTACAATTTGAAATGGGGAAATCGGGACCTATCGGGGGGTCCCCGATAGGTCCAACAGTTTGAAATCGTAGAGGGTGGCAACGCCTTGGTAGGACCAATAACATAAACTATGGTCACGATAGCTCCACAACAAAACCAGCGGCTGCTACGATACCCTACGACAGGCTACGAAATTTCCAACATGTTGGAAATTATCGGGACCTCTACGATTGATGTTTTCAATCGCAGCCTATCGTGAGGTATCGTAGAGTGAATTGCAGAAACCTGTTCCACCTACCACGATTTTGGCTGACCCCACGATAGAATCGGAATGGTGTCGGGAAGGCCGTCGTAAGGCCAATCGGGACCAGAATCGTGGTAGGTGGGGGCAGGCTTTAACTCACTCTTGGTGGATCACATGCTTAAGAGTTACCATACTTGCTGGCCTGTTGAATATGAGTTTTTAATGTTAAGCCTATGGACGTTTATACCAGGCTGAGATAACACAGTATCCAAGACGACTGTCCAGATTTATCGGGACCAGTCGCAGATGCTGCATGTTTTCTGAGGTCAAAGCCATAAAAACAGAACTCACTGGTTATATTAAGTTAATCTTTTATTCCGCACTTCTATATTACAATTCAAATCTATGGCTCTTTTGAATGACAATAAAAAGTTACTTTAATCTGCATATATTACAGATTTACAATCTTCGCTAGAGAAACACTTTTGACCATGATCTGAATGTGTATGGGTCACCTCCAGATAAACCATGGAATGAGGATAGAAATTGCACTATTTACATAATTCCACCTTTTTACCTGGCAATAAGGCTTGAGTTTCGATAAAAGTAAGTTTGTTTTTTCCTTTTTGTATTGCACATTTTTGCATTGCACATGACCTTTATAATTTAATCCCACGTCGTAAAAACCTACTTTAAGATGATTAGACATAAACCAGATATAGATTAGACATAAACCGGAAATAGATTAGACATAAACCGGTTGTAGATTGACATAAACCGGATGTAGATTAGACATAAACCGGAAATAGATTAGACATAAACCGGATGTAGATCAGACATAAACCGGATGTAGATCAGACATAAACCGGATGTAGATTAGACATAAACCGGATATAGATCTTAAGCCGTCGCATTCACTCAGATACATTCCCTGCTGTTGTTGCAATCGTTTTCAGTTATCTATGATAAGGATTTTTATACTTAAAAGCATTTTAACCTGGTGTTAATACTATTAAATTATCCACCTTCCCTTATTCATATTCGAGTCACAACGACGGCTGAGAGATATCTATCGTTCGTTACTCCATTCAACTAAGATATTCTGTTAAGTATAAGATAAGAGTGACTGAATCACTTATGCTGTTGAGTCTCCCTGGTGTTTATAAAATGGATTGTCGAATCCAGACTTCAATTTCTCCACTGGGTTACCAATGATCGCCATTTTGAAGAGGATGAAGAGGATAAGAATAGCGATGAGAACGACTCCGATGATCACACCAAAAGAGATTCCTGCCTTCGCACCGCCCGACAGACCTGAAAAATCACAATATAGTAATATGATATAATAATATAATATGTTTATTGACTTAGACTATGTTACAAAAACAGCTTGGAGCATAGTAATGACAGTAAAAGAAGGGCACAATATAAAACTACAATGCAACATGCAAATATATGAAAATGCAATACATTTATGTAAGCAGAGATTCAATACACTTGTAAGCAGAGATTCTATTATTTTCCTGATTATTTGCTTACAACTCAGACCTTCAAATGGATGGTTGACTGAAAGTAGGGGTAGTGTCCTCCTGAGGAATTGACTTACACTATACAATAATTTGCAGTCAGTTGATTATAGCCATATTATAAGTGTATACATATTTGGGTTCTTTTTCTTGCTATAATCTCTTAATAATTTATTGCTTTATTGTACTATTTTCACATTCCTACACTCAAACATTAGATGGATTTCATCACCAATCACACCAGGTTCACACATATGACATAGCAGTAGCTCCTTTTCTGGAGATCTACCTTTCTTGATATATCTCGCCCATATTTTTTGGCAGTCTGTTTATCTACTTTTACATTCCAGCTGTTTTACTTATCTATGGGATAGTGGAGAACTCGACATGAAAGGAACTTGACCCGTAAAACACTCGACCCGTAACCAACTGAACAAGCTAGAAGGACTAGACCCATAACGAACTCCACCCATTTGAAACCTTCCCAACTCAAGTATCTTTTTACACCTTTGCATAATATATTTAGTAGTAAGTATGTTATCTTGGCTTCAAAGTTGGTCTTCTCTGGGGAAGAAAACAAACAGAAAATCTTACCCTAAACCCTAACCCTAACCTTATCCCCAACCCTATCCCAAACCCTAACCATAAACATAACTGGACTTATTTTTTTCGAATCCACTGGTTTAGTCGTCTAAAAGTTTACTAGTCAGACCTCTCCCTCTATACGAAATTATGATATCCATAAGTATCTAAAATGAGTCGACTTTGCCTAACACCCATAGGTCGAGTTTGTTTCGAGTCAAGTTCTCCAGTAACCATGCCATGGCAGGCAGGTGGTTGTTGGTGTAAGGAAACCCATGAAAGTTTAGGGTCTGAGCTCATATCCCATCGAGTTTGAATCACGTAGTAATTCACAAGGCGAAGCCGCGTGAATTGCTATGTGATTCAAATGAGATGGAATCGAGCTCTGACCCTAAACTTGAATGGGTTTCTGAATTTATCTCACCCTTAATATTGACTAATGGGCTAACATTTGTGACATAATCCCCCATTGGATATTTTTCCTAAATATCTAATGGGTGTTAGATACGAGTTTCCAATGTTAAGTCTATGGAGAAAAAATATCTGGGGTGAGATAAAGCTGATAATGTGTGCTTCGGGACTGTGGGTATTTATATGGAAACATCCGTAAACACCGGCTATACGCGCATCTACGTATCGCGTATTTATCAATAAACCTTGCCCTATGTTCCTGACACTGACACAAATAGGCAATAGATAAAGGCTTATGATACTATTGATTTCTATTGCTGTATTAAACCACTTCTCTTTACCATTCTAAGATTTCTTTTAATTTGTGATAGGTTTTCTGGTAGGGATTTAAAAGGGGACTTAGGAGAGCCAAGATATCAAAGGTGGAGACCTTTTCGACTTACAGTTCATAGAGGGAGCCAAAGTGGACCCACTGAACTAGTAGATACCCGTGCTCAAAACAGCATTTCCGGAGCCCAGTAAGAACGAGGCTTAGTGCTAAAGCTATTGGAGTTTGGTCTTTGGTATAATTTGCTACTATTGAAATGTAGTTTACTACAAACGCCTCTGAATATGTTTGTCTCGAAGCTACGATGACAGTTTTAAAGTGTATCAAAAAATGCATTTAAAAGATTGGGGAATGACACATATAATCTCAAACCTATATAGTCAAAGTACTGAGCGTCTATCTCCAGAAATGGATGTTTTGTGAATGGGTATCTGCAGTTTCAGCGGGTTCACTTTTGCGCCATATAATATCAAGTCTGTCCTCCCTGGGGCTTTTATCTACTTTTTAAATAGATATGGACTGTAAAGCAGGCATTGACAGTACAGTACAACCCCGCTTAAAGGGACACCCTCCGTTCCGAGCAAACTGTCCCCTTAAGCGAGGTGTACCCTTAAGCTTAGTTGAAATGAACAAATAAAGATTTCTGTTCTGAAGAAACTGTCCTCTTAAGCGGGGTGACTCCTTAAGCGAGGTGTCCCAGAAGCGGGGTTTTACTGTATTTTATTAAAGACATTGGAGGCCAGAGAAGTTGATGGAGATCTTATTGTTTAGAAATTTCGAAGTCCTAAAGAATAATATATCATATGGTCTTACCTTGTGTATAACCTGTACAGTGATATGAACAGAAGAACAACACATTTATTTACTTTCAGTTTCACTTTAAGAAAACGAAAATGTTAGTTCTCATTCTATTCCCAGTCCAACAATTATTTCTGTTACTTCATAGTTAGATGCATTGAATAGAATATATCTTATTCAGTAGAAGTGTCATGATGACTTGAAACTGACATAGTATTTGATAGATAGTAAGTAAATTTATGTCATGGTAATTGTGTGTCCAGTCAACAAAGAAAAAAAACAGCCACTACTTTCCAAGATGGGATCATGGTGATGATTGCTAATGTGAATGCCAATATTCAGAAAATTGTTTAAAAAAAAGATGCCTTTAAAGCAGCTATAAAACAGGGAATCCTGATAAGAATGATGAAAAATAATTAAAGGTGGCTTATAAGAAAGTATAGTAAATAGTGTGGTTGACTTTTATAGTACAATGTTATGATATGTATTATGGACTTTGTGAAATATCAATATATTGTCTTCAATTAGAATTAGTAAAGCTGCATACTATACTCAAAGATACCACACAGTATCAGATACTAGATCATTATTGACTACTGTAACTGTGTCTTTGTCTTGTCTTTTGTTTGTTATGTAACTTTTCTCCGTCTGACTGCACATGGAAGAACGACCAATATTGTTGGAGGAATATATTTATCTATAAATGTGTTTACAAAATAGAAAAGAAATGTAGCTGAGCTTACCGTGTGGAACTGGAAAATAAGCAGAATGTCATGAATTAGTGGATTGGTAAATCATAGGCAGGGGGCTGTTGAATAAAGATCGTTCGTTTCTGGTGCAGTGCTGGACGATACGATAACTCCAACGATAAACGACATGCTTGACGGGTTTTTTTTACATTCAGTGTTGTATGACAGAAGTGAAGATACTTTCTAAATGAACGTATTTGTATGCAACACCTTGTAAGAGGTTTAAATTAATCTTATTGTCAAAATATCTTCTGTTTACAGCACATTGTTTATACAACACTATGGCCCCAAGGACGATTCTGGTAGACTTTTTCTCGTTCGTAGTTTATTCAACAGCCCCCAGATTATATCCCTTTTAGATATCATATCAACCTACATAGAGAATCGTCGCGTAGTATCAATCCGGTCACATGACTCCATATTATAATCACTATAACGTAAAACTCATGGGTCACCATGCTCGTTCGTTATCAATATTATGATAATTTTATAAAAGAGTATATAGAAATTCTATAAATTTGCTATAAACATAGTAAAACCCATGTCATTTTCCTCAAACTTTCACAGAATTAAGTAGATGCATTGTACTGTTTATTCAAGTTTCCAAATACTTAGGTCACCTTCCTTGTTTTTGAAAGTATTGAAGAAAAATATATTTTCCAGTATATTTCTTATGTAAATCAAGCAAATGTAAATTGGCCTATTTTACTAATTAGGATTGGATAAACTGGGTAGAATGTTAGATTTAGTCAACTGACATTAGCATGAATCCCACAGAGTGAGTGTTGACTGATAATTGACAATATTCAAGAATCACCAGGTGCCCTTTTGTTTAAATAAAAAAAGAGGATTCACCTTATGAGAGACATGAATTACGCCCGTTATATTATTATATACCTGTGTCTGAATGTCTATGAAATACTGCCCGCTGCTAGGGGTGCAGTAATAATAATGTTCGTGCCCGCTGTGAAAGTGACTTAATAAGCCATTAAAATGGTGTTTTTTCATTGATTTAAGATTTACAATAATAAGCAAACGTCCTGACTGTAGACGAAACGATCCTAGTTCTCGGTCAGTTGTCGATTTCATACTGCCTTCCGCCTATGGCGTCAGGCAGTATGATATCGACGACTGACCTCGAACAGGAACCGTTTCGTCCACAGTAAGGACGTTTCCTTATATCATATAATTGAGACAGAGATCACTTACTTTTGGGCATCTTGCAGACGTAGGAGACGAACTCGTTACAGTCGTGGTCGTTCCACATGCCCGTGTCGATGTAGACCTCCACACAGTTCTGGGTGCCCGTCTTGTCGTTGGGTTCTCCCGGGGCCCAGTTCGTGTACACGGGCTTCGACCCGTCCGTCCACAGGTATGAGGAATCTAGCAGGACACAAAGACTTGTCACACACAGCCTAATAGTACCATCTAATGGACTGATTTTTATAATATTAGTTTATGATATTCCCCATTCGTCCACAGGTATGGCGAATCTAGCAGGACACGAAGACTTGTCAATGTATGCCATATAAAACATGTCACACACAGTCTAATAGTACCATCTAATGGACTGATTTTTATAATATTAGTTTATGATATTCCCCATCCGTCCACAGGTATGGGGAATCTAGCAGGAGACAAAGACTTGTCAATGTATGCCATGTAAAACATGTCACCCACAGTCCAATAGTACCATCTAATGGACTGATTTTTATAATATTAGTTTATAATATTCCCCATCCGTCCACAGGTATGGGGAATCTAGCAGGACACAAAGACTTGTCAATGTATGCCATGTGAAACATGTCACCCACAGTCTAATAGTACCATCTAATCGACTGATTTTTATAATATTAGTTTATGGTATTCCCCGTCCGTCCACAGGTATGGGGAATCTAGCAGGACACGAAGACTTGTCAATGTATGCCATATAAAACATGTCACACACAGTCTAATAGTACCATCTAATCGACTGATTTTTATAATATTAGTTTATGGTATTCCCAATTCGTCCACAAGTATGGGGAATCTAGCAGGACACAAAGATTTATCAATGTATGCCATATAAAACATGTAACCCACAGCCTAATAGTACCATCTAATGGACTGATTTTTATGATATAAGTTTATTATATTCCCAATTCGTCCACAGGTATGGGGAATCTAGCAAAGATTTATCAATGTATGCCATATAAAACATGTCACACACAGCCTAATAGTACCATCTAATGGACTGATTTTTATAATATTAGTTTATGATATTCCCCATTCATCCACAGGTATGGGGAATCTAGCAGGACACAAAGACTTATCAATGTATGCCATATGAAACATGTCACCCACAGCCTAATAGTACCATTTAATGGACTGATTTTTGTAATATTAGTTTATGATATTCGTCAACAGGTATGGGGAATCTAGCAGGACACAAAGACTTGTCAATGTATGCCATGTGAAACATGTCACCCACAGTCTAATAGTACCATCTAATCGACTGATTTTTATAATATTAGTTTATGGTATTCCCCTTCCGTCCACAGGTATGGGGAATCTAGCAGGACACGAAGATTTATCAATGTATGCCATATAAAACATGTCACACACAGCCTAATAGTACCATCTAATGGACTGATTTTTATAATATTAGTTTATGATATTCCCCATTCGTCCACAGGTATGGCGAATCTAGCAAGACACAAAGATTTATCAATGTATGCCATATAAAACATGTAACCCACAGTCTAATAGTACCATCTAATGGACTGATTTTTATGATATAAGTTTATTATATTCCCAATTCGTCCACAGGTATGGGGAATCTAGCAAAGATTTATCGATGTATGCCATATAAAACATGTCACACACAGCCTAATAGTACCATCTAATGGACTGATTTTTATAATATTAGTTTATGATATTCCCCATTCGTCCACAGGTATGGCGAATCTAGCAAGACACAAAGATTTATCAATGTATGCCATATAAAACGTGTCACCCACAGTCTAATAGTACCATCTAATGGACTGATTTTTATGATATTAGTTTATGATATTCCCCATTCGTCCACAGGTATGGCGAATCTAGCAAGACACAAAGATTTATCAATGTATGCCATATAAAACGTGTCACCCACAGTCTAATAGTACCATCTAATGGACTGATTTTTATAATATTAGTTTATGATATGCCCCATTCGTCCACAAGTATGGGGAATCTAGCAAGACCCACAGACACAAAGACTTAGCAATGTATGTTATACCAAACATGCAATATGCAGCCTAATAGTACTATTAAATTGACTGATTTTTATAATATTAGTTTATGATATTCGTCCACAGGTATGGCGAATCTAGTAGGACACAAAGACTTGTCAATGTATGCCATATAAAACATGTCACCCACATCTAATAGTACCATCTAATGGACAGATTTTTATAATATTAGTTTATGATATTCCCCATTCGTCCACAGGTAGGGCGAATCTAGCAGGACACAAAGACTTGTCAATGTATGCCATACAAAACATGTAACCCACAGTCTAATAGTACCATCTAATGGACAGATTTTTGTAATATTAGTTTATGATATTCCCCATTCGTCAACAGGTATGGGGAATCTAGCAGAGATTTATAAATGTATGCCATATAAAACGTGTCACCCACAGCCTAATAGTACCATTTAATCGACTGATTTTTATAATATTAGTTTATGATATTCCCCATTCGTCCACAGGTAGGGGGAATCTAGCAAAGATTTATCAATGTATGCCATATAAAACGTGTCACACACAGTCTAATAGTACCATCTAATGGACTGATTTTTATAATATTAGTTTATGATATTCCCCGTCCGTCCACAGGTATGGGGAATCTAGCAGGACACGAAGACTTGTCAATGTATGCCATGTGAAACATGTCGCCCACAGTCTAATAGTACCATCTAATGGACAGATTTTTATAATATTAGTTTATGATATTCGTCCACAGGTATGGCGAATCTAGCAGGACACAAAGACTTGTCACCCACAGCCTAATAGTACCATTTAATCGACTGATTTTTATAATATTAGTTTATGATATTCCCCATTCGTCCACAGGTATGGCGAATCTAGCAGGACACAAAGACTTGTCAATGTATGCCATGTGAAACATGTCACCCACAGTCTAATAGTACCATCTAATGGACTGATTTTTATAATATTAGTTTATGATATTCCCCATTCGTCAACAGGTATGGGGAATCTAGCAAAGATTTATCAATGTATGCCATATAAAACGTGTCACCCACAGTCTAATAGTACCATCTAATCGACTGATTTTTATAATATTAGTTTATGATATGCCCCATTCGTCCACAGGTAGGGCGAATCTAGCAAGACACAAAGACTTGTCAATGTATGCCATATAAAACATGTCACACACAGTCTAATAGTACCATCTAATGGACTGATTTTTATAATATTAGTTTATGATATTCCCCATTCGTCCACAGGTATGGCGAATCTAGCAGGACACAAAGATTTATCAATGTATGCCATATAAAACATGTAACCCATTTAATGGACTGATTTTTATAATATAAGTTTATTATATTCCCCATTCGTCCACAGGTAGGGCGAATCTAGCAAGACACAAAGACTTATCAATGTATGCCATATAAAACGTGTCACACACAGTCTAATAGTACCATCTAATGGACTGATTTTTATAATATTAGTTTCCCAATTCGTCCACAAGTATGGGGAATCTAGCAAGACCCACAGACACAAAGATTTATCAATGTATGCAATACCAAACATGCAATATGCAGCCTAATAGTACTATTAAATTGACTGATTTTTATATAATATTAGTTTATGATATTCCCCATTCGTCCACAAGTATGGGGAATCTAGCAAGACACAAAGATTTATCAATGTATGCCATATAAAACATGTCACACACAGTCTAATAGTACCAATGGACTGATTTTTATAATATTAGTTTATGATATTCCCCATTCGTCCACAGGTATGGGGAATCTAGCAGGACACAAAGACTTGTCAATGTATGCCATATAAAACGTGTCACACACAGCCTAATATTACCATCTAATGGACTGATTTTTATAATATTAGTTTATGATATTCCCCATTCATCCACAGGTATGGGGAATCTAGCATGACACGAAGACTTATCAATGTATGCCATATGAAACATGTAACCCATTTAATGGACTGATTTTCATAATATTAGTTTATGATATTCCCCATTCGTCAACAGGTATGGGGAATCTAGCAAGACCCACAGACACAAAGACTTAGCAATGTATGCAATACCAAACATGCAATATGCAGCCTAATAGTACTATTAAATTGACTGATTTTCATAATATTAGTTTATGATATTCCCAATTCGTCCACAAGTATGGGGAATCTAGCAAGACCCACAGACACAAAGACTAAGTAATGTATGCAATACCAAACATGCAATATGCAGCCTAATAGTGCTATTAAATTGACTGATTTTCATAATATTAGTTTATGATATTCCCAATTCGTCCACAAGTATGGGGAATCTACCAAGACCCACAGACACAAAGACTAAGTAATGTATGCAATACCACAGTACAGTGCATATATAACGTACAGTGTGTTATCCTACCCCTCATATAAATCTCCATAGGCTTAACATGTGTGACTGTATGCCACGGTTATGCCATATAATATTTACATGCCACAGGTGACATATGAAGTTAATAACATGTGATGGGGTAGAATAAAATCTAAATGTCACTCAATTTCATATGATTGTTTACATGGCATTCATTGTCTACAGCTACAGATATCACTCAGCTCCACTTCGTGTTATCATTCCGCACAGACAACTCATGCCATATTTAGTAGAAACCGAACGAGAGTTAGACCTGGCAATGTTTATGCCACACCGGGAAGGTCGCGTATTACTACACGAGGCGTAGCCGAGTGTAGTGAGGAGCAGACCTGACCAGAGTGGCATAGACACTGACAAGTCTAACTCGAGTTCAGTTTCGTATTTATCCTACCCCATCTATGCTTTTGTATTACTGTTAAAAAGATAAATATTGAGTCAACGATCAACAGAACTTTTTTCATAATAGCTGACATCCTGCTCTCTGATTGGTCAATATTGTTATTACTCTAGTGGCATAAAAAACACTTCATGTCACGGCCTGCCACATAAAAATTCCCTATGTTAAGTCTATGGCGGTTTTTTATTAGGGGTAGGATAAAAACAATCATATGAAATTTGGTGACATTTCTTGATATTACGGCCTTAAGGCGAGTCTCACCCTTGTCCTTCTTGGAGAGCCCGATCCAGTAGTTCTTGTCCACTGGGAGGTGAGTGGTGGTCTTCATCTGGCCGAAGACGAAGTCGTCCTCCGTCGGGTTGTTGATGGTGGCCAGGTCGCCCCGTCCTTTACTCGCCGTCTTGCAGGCGTCCAGGGCGCTGCCCCACGTCGTCAGTTTGTCGGGCATCAGGTAGAAGCAGTTGTGTCCCAGGACCTGCCACCCCTCCGGGCAGTAGCCGGGCACGGGCACGGGAGTCACTGCCGGGGGCACTGCAAGGCAGGGAAGATGATTACATAGAACTGGTGCGAGAATTGTATAATTATATAGAACTGGAGTGAGAATTGTATAATTATATAAAACTGGAGCGAGAATTGTATTATTATATAGAACTGGAGCGAGAATTGTATAATTATATAGAACTGGAGCGAGAATTGTATAATTATATAGAACTGGAGCGAGAATTGTATAATTATATAGAACTGGAGTGAGAATTGTATAATTATCTAGAACTGGAGCGAGAATTGTATAATTATATAGAACTGGAGCGAGAATTGTATAATTATATAGAACTGGAGCGAGAATTGTTTAATTATATAGAACTGGATCGAGAATCTTATAGTCATATAGAACAGGATCGAGAATTGTATAGTCATATAGAACTGGATTGAGAATCGTATAATTATTTAGAACTGGATTTAGAATCATATAATTATATAGAACTGGATCGAGAATCGTATAGGCATATAGAACTGGATCGAGAATAATATAATTGTATAGAACTGGATCGAGAATCTTATATTCATGTAGAACTGGATCGAGAATCGTATAATTATATAGAACTGGATCGAGAATCGTATAATTATTTAGAACTGGACTGAGAATCGTATGATTATATAGAACCGCAGCGAGAATTGTATAAATTATGTAGAACTGGATCGAGAATCGTTTAATTACACAAAACTGGATCAAGAATTGCATAATTATATAGAACTGGATTGATTACATAGAATTGGATTAAATCGAATTGGATTGGAAATCGTATAATTATATAGAACTGGATCCGAGATCGTATGATTATATAGAACTGGATCGAGAATTGTATAATTATAGAGAAATGAATTGAGAATCATATGATTACATAGAACTGGATCATGAATCGTATAAATAGTCAAAACTCCACGAGTTTGGATGCACAGCAATTGTCATCGAGGCAAAGCCGAGTGACGATTAGTACGATTATTCGATTGTTTTGCTATCACAACCATGAAACACCCAATGAAACAAAGGATTTGTATTCATTCCCCTTTCTAAATTTTAAGATTTTTTTCAAGCCAAATTGTCCGCTATAGGCCCATTTCCATTGGCCAACAAAGATTGCTTAGACTTTTTGAGCTACATAGAAAGTCTGGTGGTGGTGCCACTGACTATGCATCGGTAAAGATAAATCGCTGAGTGTAGTCGATTTCACTCAGTGGCCTATATTTCACTCAGTGGTGAGTGGTGCCACATTGCATAATCTAAGCAGAAAAAGTCGTGGAGGATTTCACACCTTGGTTGTTTCCATTGACCGATATTGGGTCCACAGTGCCAAAAGTCTGTCAGTGGTTCCTGACTGTAGATCGGTGCCGGGAAATCGGCCAATGGAAACGGGCCTTAAGCCTTTAAAGCCTATAAGACACCGACATGCAGACTCTTCTCCATCACACCTCCTCCTTTTATAACCTCGTAAATTGACCCCGATTAAGTACATAGCAATGGTGCAAAGGTTAGTAACTTCTGGTCTTTTTAAAATATTAGAAAACGTTTTTCCTATTTATAATCGCTTATGCCTCCCCTGACAAAAAGATATAGAGCACTTATAAATCGGATTGGGGGATAGGTAGTATTGCTATTCAAACGCTTCGGGAAAGGTAATCAAATCGGGTCGGTGAAGTGCATACATCGACCCGATTGACACAGTTTATCAAAGACCCGATAAATCCGTCGGGCAAAGGTAGAATCGGGCACAGCTGTCGGGTAGATGTCTTAAGGTCGGGTTCCGTCAGGTAATAAAATCCCGCAACCAGACGGCTGGCCGCTGTCTACTTGTGGAATGTGGTGGTGGGTCATGGGGGGGGGGGGGACACAGGGGGCCGATAACTTGTTGATGGATCAGCTGTTTTCTGAGAATCGGGTGACTCCCCGACCTCGCTGCGAGGTCGGCCAGCCAGCAGAAATAGGTGGAGCACCACTCTGAATGTAGCGGCCACTCTCCAACATGGAACGATGTTGCATCAAGGACCTGTTTCAGTAGTTTTGTGACATGTCTAGATGGCGTCTGTGACACCATACGGGCAGATCACAAGACTGCAATCGATGACACGCAGGATTTCAGGAATTAAGTGATGAAATTTTAACACGAGTAGGGGATACATACAACCTATAATCGTTCCAAATATGAAGAAGATTGGCTGCTCCGACCCTCTGATATTTGCTGGACTTTTTCCACTGTTGCTTGCACTGTTGTTGCCGCTGTTGATGTCTGTCTAGGCCTAATGTCACAAAACTACTGAAACAGGTCCCTGATGACTAGATGAAGGCTGATAGGAGACAGTTAGTACCAAGTTTGGTGGAACCGACCCTCTATAGGCTTAAGTGGAAACTTTCTTACGTTTGGGCGCTTTGCAGACGTAGTTGCGGGGGGATTTGCAGGAAATGTCGTTCCACATCTTCTTGTAGTTGGAGTTATAAAACTCCACACAGTTCTCATTGTTCTCCTGTCCGTTCGGCTCTCCTGGAGCCCAGTTCTCATAGTCCAGGGGCGAGAAGTCCATCCAGTAGAACTTCTTATCTGAAAACAGTTTACATAATTCCATCAAGATATCTTTGGAGGAAAATGATATGTTATCAAAGCCTCTGTGTACGTCCATTTTAAGCCCAATGCCCATCTACCGATTTCGGAACATTCATGTACCTTTGTCGGCGACAAACGGACGGTAATTTGTCTCACCCAAGGCATCCTTACGGAGTCGGCCATAGTCGGTAGATGTAGGACAGCTAGGCAAGGGTTAGCCACCGATTAGTAGACTGATTTGCTTAGGACTATAATATCCAGCACCCCATCTCCTCAATGTCCACCGGTCGAGCGAAGGGTTATGTAATTTGCCTATGAGCAGTTGACAGACTCCTATACAATTTGGTAACTAATCGCTCAACCCTGAATCGGTAGATGGGCATCAGGCTTTAGATGACAAGTGTACAATTACTCAACGTTCTCCGGTTCCTTGGAGCCAATTTGCTTAGGACTAATATCCACCAACCCCATCTCCTCAATGTCCGCCGGTCCGGCGAAGGGTTACGTAATTTGCCTGCGACAAGTTCACCGACTCCTATACAATTTGCAAACTAATCGCTCAACCCTTAATCGGTAGATGGGCATCCGGCTTTAGAGGTATATTGCATGTCCTAAAGCCCAATGCCCATCTAATGATTAAGGGTTGAACGATTAGTTCGCAAATCGTATACCAGTCGGCAAACTTCTCGCAGGCAAATTACGTAACCCAATCAAACCCCATTTACCAACATTCCGTTGTCGGCAACTAGATTTATCAACATGTTGATAAGCTTTTCGCCACCGATTTTGGAACATAGAAACCACAACTTGTCGGCGACAAAGGACATCTGAAGGAGGTGGTTCACTTATCAGTGGCTCACCCTTGCCTAGCTATCCTACATCTACCGACTATGGCCGACTCCGTTAGGATGCCTTGGCTGAGACAAATTACCGTCCGTTTGTCGCCAACAAAGGTGCATAAATGTTCCAAAATCGGTAGATGGGCATTGGGCTTAAGTTATATCTTGTGTCATACAACTAAAATCTTGATGTGGAACAACTATGTTTAAGATTTGTAAGCAAACTATTATTTTAGGGTTATCACATGAAAAGCAACTAAAGTGACTGCATTGCTGATGTGATACCCCCAAATCACCTTTTGTTTGATGTTTATATTTTATGAACTCTAAAGACGCATGTAGATATATGTACGATGATTTAGTATCCAATAAAAGTGTTTCCCCAAAAAAAGAAAAGATATCTTTGGAGGAAAATAATTGGTAATATGTCCTTAGACTACTGAGAAGTGTTGGTCATCTAATTCCCCATGTAAATCTTTGAGTGAACCACTCCATGTGTAGGAAACATGTATTTATATAGAACTGCATCAAGATTTGTAGAAATAGACAATACTCTATGAGTTTGGATGCGCCGCAATCGTCACCGAGGTGAAGCCAAGTGACGATATGGCGCATACTCATTGCATTTTTCACTTTAATTTTTATTTTGCGTTTCCCCCTGTATTCCTTACACATTATCTCTTATTTATTTGTTCCTGGAGATCACTTGAATTTACCATCCACGTAATACAAAGTGTCCATAGCAGACACAAGGAGAATGTGTTTGGACATACCCGTGTGCTTCGGGAGGCGCATATGGAAAAATAGTACGTACAGAAAAATAGTGCGGAACTAAAATGAACTGATATCGACATGCCACTTGCCCAGAAAAGGTGGATGATAAATAGAACATAGAATGGTTTCAGATTATAGCGACTGTATGCTCGTTGGAGTTGACTCGACGCAATATCCTCGCATACGCTCGTATATTACAAAGCGTCAACAAGCATACAGCCGCTTGTATCTGAAACTAGTCAATATTGTGTATGTCATCCTTGAATGAGTTATCTTAATGTAAAGAAAATGTATCTGGCAAACTCACTAAGATCATGAGAGATACAAAACTTGAATTAGATTTTTTCTGAATTATGTTATTTCTTACCTTGTCTGGAGCGAATGAGGCCCGTCCACGCACTGCCTGTGACCTTCTTCTCCTTAAACTTCTGGTGAATAAACTCGTTCTCCTGCATGTTGTGGATCGACGCCAGCGACGCCGTCGCCGCCTTCATCAGACACTGAAGGTCAGAAGAAATACAGAAATAACAATGATGATAATAATAATAATAATAATAATAATAATAATAATAATAATAATAATAATAATAATAATAATAATAATGATAAAGAAATGATAATGATGATGATGATAATAATAATGATAATAATAATAATAATAATAATAATAATGATAATAATGATGATAATAATAATAATGATAATAATGATTGGACGACTACGATATTCACCATTCAGAAGACGATCTTCCATATTACGGTCATGGTGTACACGAAATACATGATGTTCGTATCTATAGTGAAAATGATTTTCTTCTCGATACTGTGAGTTACCGATCATTGGAAAAACATCTTTTTATGATTAATAAATGGATTTATAATGTAAGTGAGTCGATCAGTGTTGAGCTCGTTCAATCTTGACCTTGAGCCTCTGATCTGTTACTGAAGTGACAACGCACAGTTTAGTACCCCAGCTGATTTACTTATATTTATTGCCACACACACGTTTGTTATCTTCTCATTGTACTGACCATACAAAGTTGTTCATCGTTATTTTACTTATTGCCAGGAAGAACGAAATGAAAAACCAGACACATAATAAGAGCCATTTCTTTTCAGAACTAGTCAAGATTCACATAAAGACATATTTTGTTCAGCTTTGGATCGTGCACGCTTGTCATGAATATGAGGATTCTCAAATGAAATATTGTATGTAATATGATATTTTATGTAACTAGGAGCAAATAGAACGTTCGTCATTGATGAATGAGTGTGTAATTATGAATGAATAACAATTAAAAGGTTCGGATTACATTCAGTCTATAGATATTTTTCCATAACCCACTTGCACCCAGTCAACTGCCATTTCTGCAACCGCCTCAGTATAGGATCCAAATATATCAAGCACCAGTGGGTCTTGAGGTATTTTGGTCTCTAGTGATTTGTCATGGTCAGACCCTGAGACACTGGCTCCCTGCTCTGTTCTCACTGTCACAGTGTATAGCACGGAGATAGTGAAGGGATAGTTCACTGGAAGCGCGCTGAAAGTCTATATGTAACCACTTTAATCTTTAGGCAATGTATTTAGAACATGCAAGCACGCTCTAGTAAATTGTACTCTATATATTAAAAAAAAAAAGTTTACAAAAAAAAGTTTGCAGACTCACATCGCGACCGGCATCGACGAAGGTTCTGGATTTTTTGGTCTCGAAGTAGTAACACCAGTCGTGGTATTCCTCCCAGCGAACTCCCATAGGACAGAGGCCGTCCTTCACGGGGGGAGGGGTCAGGGCGGGTTCTGTGAGAGAGGAGGGGAACGTGGTATGATTATCACCGAACAACAATTAAAACAGGACTTAGACCATCCTTCACCGGGGGTTGTGTGAGAGAGGAGGGGAACGTGGTATGATTATCACCGAACAACAATTAAAACAGGACTTAGACCGTCCTTCACCGGGGGTTGTGTGAGAGAGGAGGGGAACGTGGTATGATTATCAACGAATAACAATTAAAACAGGACTTAGACCATCCTTCACCGGGGGTTCTGTGAGAGAGGAGGGGAACGTGGTATGATTATCACCGAACAACAATTAAAACAGGACTTAGACCGTCCTTCACCGGGGGTTCCGTGAGAGAGGAGGGGAACGTGGTATGATTATCAATGAATAACAATTAAAACAAGACTTAGACCGTCCTTCACCGGGGGTTCTGTGAGAGAGGAGGGGAACGTGGTATGATTATCAACGAATAACAATTAAAACAGGACTTAGACCATCCTTCACCGGGGGTTCTGTGAGAGAGGAGGGGAACGTGGTATGATTATCACCGAACAATAATTAAAACAGGACTTAGACCATCCTTCACCGGGGGTTCTGTGAGAGAGGAGGGGAACGTGGTATGATTATCAACGAACAACAATTAAAACAGGACTTAGACCATCCTTCACCGGGGGTTCTGTGAGAGAGGAGGGGAACGTGGTATGATTATCACCGAACAACAATTAAAACAGGACTTAGACCGTCCTTCACCGGGGGTTCTGTGAGAGAGGAGGGGAACGTGGTATGATTATCACCGAACAATAATTAAAACAGGATTTAGACCATCCTTCACCGGGGGTTCTGTGAGAGAGGAGGGGAACGTGGTATGATTATCAACGAACAACAATTAAAACAGGACAGAGACCGTCCTTCACAGGGGGAGGGGTCAGGGCGGGTTCTGTGAGAGAGGAGGGGAACGTGGTATGATTATCACCGAACAACAATTAAAACAGGACTTAGACCATCCTTCACCGGGGGTTCTGTGAGAGAGGAGGGGAACGTGGTATGATTATCAACGAACAACAATTAAAACAGGACTTAGACCATCCTTCACCGGGGGTTCTGTGAGAGAGGAGGGGAACGTGGTATGATTATCACCGAACAACAATTAAAACAGGACTTAGACCATCCTTCACCGGGGGTTCTGTGAGAGAGGAGGGGAACGTGGTATGATTATCAACGAATAATAATTAAAACAGGACTTAGACCATCCTTCACCGGGGGCTCTGTGAGAGAGAGAAAGGGGAACGTGGTATGATTATCAACGAATAACAATTAAAACAGGACTTAGACCGTCCTTCACCGGGGGTTCTGTGAGAGAGGAGGGGAACGTGGTATGATTATCAACGAATAACAATTAAAACAGGACTTAGACCATCCTTCACCGGGGGTTCTGTGAGAGAGGAGGGGAATGTGGTATGATTATCAACGAACAACAATTAAAACAGGACTTAGACCGTCCTTCACCGGGGGTTCTGTGAAAGAGGAGGAGAACGTGGTATGATTATCAACGAATAACAATTAAAACAAGACTTAGACTGTCCTTCACCAGGGGTTCTGTGAGAGAGGAGGGGAACGTGGTATGATTATCACCGAACAACAATTAAAACAGGACTTAGACCGTCCTTCACCGGGGGTTCTGTGAAAGAGGAGGAGAACGTGGTATGATTATCAACGAATAACAATTAAAACAAGACTTAGACTGTCCTTCACCAGGGGTTCTGTGAGAGAGGAGGGGAACGTGGTATGATTATCTACGACAAACAATTAAAACAGGACTTAGACCGTCCTTCACCAGGGGTTCTGTGAGAGAGGAGGGGAACGTGGTATGATTATCAACGAACAACAATTAAAACAGGACTTAGACCGTCCTTCACCGGGGGTTCTGTGAGAGAGGAGGGGAACGTGGTATGATTATCAACGAACAACAATTAAAACAGGACTTAGACCATCCTTCACCGGGGGTTCTGTGAGAGAGGAGGGGAACGTGGTATGATTATCAACGAACAATAATTAAAACAGGACTTAGACCATCCTTCACCGGGGGTTCTGTGAGAGAGGAGGGGAACGTGGTATGATTATCAACGAATAACAATTAAAACAGGACTTAGACCGTCCTTCACCGGGGGTTCTGTGAGAGAGGAGGGGAACGTGGTATGATTATCACCGAACAATAATTAAAACAGGACTTAGACCATCCTTCACCGGGGGTTCTGTGAGAGAGGAGGGGAACGTGGTATGATTATCAACGAACAACAATTAAAACAGGACTTAGACCGTCCTTCACCAGGGGTTCTGTGAGAGAGGAGGGGAACGTGGTATGATTATCAACGAACAACAATTAAAACAGGACTTAGACCGTCCTTCACCGGGGATTCTGTGAGAGAGGAGGGGAACGTGGTATGATTATCAACGAACAACAATTAAAACAGGACTTAGACCATCCTTCACCGGGGGTTCTGTGAGAGAGGAGGGGAACGTGGTATGATTATCAACGAATAACAATTAAAACAGGACAAAGACCATCCTTTACCGGGGGTTCTATGGTTATTAAAACCTGAATAGGAAGTATTATCCATCATCTATATTCTGTGAAAGTTTGAGGAAAATGACATGGGTCTTACTATATGAAAAACAACTTTTTACAATCTCTATATTCTAAATCAAAATCTAGCATGGAGATCCCCCAACTCTTAGGTTAGATTTGTGTACTAAAACACTCGGAGACCATCAGGTTCAAACAGTTGACTTAACCGTAGTGGTTTTACAGATGAGCGGGTACTGTAAGGCACAGTTGACTTACCGGTAGTGGTTTTACAGATGAGCGGGTACTGTAAGGCACAGTTGACTTACCCGTAGTGGTTTTACAGATGAGCGGGTACTGTAGGGCACAGTTGACTTACCCGTAGTGGTTTTACAGATGAGCGGGTACTGTAAGGCACAGTTGACTTAACCGTAGTGGTTTTACAGATGAGCGGGTACTGTAAGGCACAGTTGACTTACCGGTAGTGGTTTTACAGATGAGCGGGTACTGTAAGGCACAGTTGACTTACCCGTAGTGGTTTTACAGATGAGCGGGTACTGTAGGGCACAGTTGACTTACCCGTAGTGGTTTTACAGATGAGCGGGTACTGTAAGGCACAGTTGACTTAACCGTAGTGGTTTTACAGATGAGCGGGTACTGTAAGGCACAGTTGACTTACCCGTAGTGGTTTTACAGATGAGCGGGTACTGTAGGGTGCAGACCACATCCTCCCACGTCCCATCAGCTCTCATGATGACACAACCACCTCCAGCTTTCCGCGTGGGTTGTCCAGCTCCCCAGTTTGTGTAGAATACAGTCCACTTGTCCAGCCACGTGTACTGCCCAGAACCCTGTTAAAGACAAATGCTGGTAGTTGATTTCTAAATTCTATTGATTTTTACAAATAACTCTTAATATAAGTTTCATATGTCATCAAATAGAAAATGTAAAAAATAGTATGGGTGCTAACTTCTATGGGAAAGCCATCTGAAGATGATGAGTGTTTAACTATTGGTGTCTATGGGAAACTGCAATATTTTAACTTCGTGGCTAGATAACACTGATTGTCTATTGCTATCGTCAAATAATTCTGGATTCTGATAGTTGGGAACATATACAAATGAGAAATGCTAAAATGATGCTATGTCACCATGCTAATTTCTATGGGAAGACCATCTGAAGATGGTAAGTGTTCAACAATCAATTTTGTACATCAATAAAAAAAAAAAATTAAAAAATCAATGTCCATGGGACACTGCAATATATTCATGAAACCAGATGGCAGCACCAGTACCAGATTTAGTTCTGAGTGTAGACACACGAGGCACTGCGATACCTACCCGCATTTGTCTTTAATAACCAGCCAAAGAAGGTGTGAGTAGTATCAGCATAGAAAGAATGTACGCCAAGTTAAAGACATGGTAAAGTGTTGGTTCAACACATTATTCTCTAACTCCTCTTGTAGGAATTCAATGGATCTAATTAATGTACAGTAGAACCCTGCCTAATGTGCTGGATCCACCTGTATGATGGATTTGCCGTGTTATATCTTGGTATATCTTGTTATATCTTATGTTGTCGCAATATGTCTTACTGCCTTTGCCGTGGCATGTCACGCGCAATCATATGTGTATTTTTCGCGTTGTTGTGTGTATGTTTTGGTGCTCCACCACAGCGATGCCTCAAGATCTTTTGCTGACATATCGCAGTATACCGCAACATATGGCAACAAGAAAGCGGTGAAGGTGCTTAACCAGACTAATGCATCGCAGGAAATATGCATGCAATTATTCAACACCTATCAAGATTTAGCAAGACAACCAAATCAGGACAAATCTTGCTATAACTTGTGTGTTGGTGGAACCAGCCCTTTATACTTAGGTCAGGGCCGTTGAAACTGAGTGACGATTACGGAGCATCTTAACTCGTGGAGTATTGTGTATTCATACGATTATCGTTGCAGTTCTATGTAAATATTATCTTCATACTTACGTCGCCGACGTTGAAGCCGAGTGACAATTACAGAGCATCCAAACTCGTGGAGTATTGTGTATTTATACAATTCTTCATGCAGTTCTATGTTAATATTCACTTTATACTAACGTCGGCATCATTGACACCAAGTGACGATTGTGGCGCATCCAAACTCGTGGAGTATTGCGTATTTATAAGATTCTCCATGTAGTTCTATATAATTATTCTTTTCATACTTACGTCAGCGTTGTTGAAGCCCAGTGACGATTGTGGCGCATCCAAACTCGTGGAGTATTGCATATTTATACGATTCTTGATGCAGTTCTATGTTAATATTCACTTTATACTAACGTCGGCATCATTGACACCAAGTGACGATTGTGGCGCATCCAAACTCGTGGAGTATTGTGTATTTATACGATTCTTGATGCAGTTCTATGTTAATATTCACTTTATACTAACGTCGGCATCATTGACACTAAGTGACGATTGTGGCGCATCCAAACTCGTGGAGTATTGCATATTTATACGATTCTTCATGCAGTTCTATGTTATTATTCTCTTCATACTTACGTCGGCGTCGTTGAAGCCCAGTGACGATTGTGGCGCATCCAAACTCGTGGAGTATTGCATATTTATACGATTCTTCATGCAGTTCTATGTAATTATTCTCTTCATACTTACGTCGGCGTCGTTGAAGCCCAGTGACGATTGTGGCGCATCCAAACTCGTGGAGTATTGTGTATTTATACGATTCTTGATGCAGTTCTATGTTAATATTCACTTTATACTAACCTCGGCATCATTGACACCAAGTGACGATTGTGGCGCATCCAAACTCGTGGAGTATTGCATATTTATACGATTCTTCATGCAGTTCTATGTAATTATTCTCTTCATACTCACGTCGGCGTCGTTGACACCAAGTGACGATTGTAGCGCATCCAAACTCGTGGAGTATTGCATATTTATACGATTCTTCATGCAGTTCTATATAATTAATCTCTTCATACTCACGTCGGCGTCGTTGAAGCCGATCCACACGGACCTGCCGAGTCCCAGCACGATGGAGCGGATGGCGGCGTTCTCGGCGGGGCTGTGAAGCGTGACGATCGTTCCGCCGTCCGCCTCACACAGCCTCTTACCCTCGGCGAACGTGGTGGCGTCCAGGCTGGCCTTGTAACAGCCGTACCAGTAAGGTCTGTACCCGGACGCGCACTGGTTCGGAGTCGTCGGGTTCGGCGTCGGCACCAGGTTCGTCGGATCTGTGAACCGATCAGAGGAGATATCACCAAGAAACGTCAAGAAATGTCATAGGAAGGTAGTCAAATTATCAAGAAACGTCAGGAAATGTCATTGTAAGATAGTCACATTATCAAGAAACGTCAAGAAATGTCATAGGAAGATAGTCAAATTATTAAGAAACGTCAGGAAATGTCAGAGTAAGATAGTCATATATTACCAAGAAACGTCAAGAAATGTCATAGGAAGATATAAATTACCAAGAAACGTCAGGAAATGTCATAGGAAGATAGTCATATATTACCAAGAAACGTCAGGAAATGCTATAGTAAGATAGTCATATATTACCAAGAAAAGACAGGAAATGTTATAGTAAAAGAGAAATATGCAGTATAGCATCTAGTTCACAGTCATACCATAAACTTTAAAAAGATCCAGTTATGAAATTGTACTTTGATTATATAACTGGATCTTTTTAAAGTTTATGGTATGACTGTGAACTAGATGCTATACTGCATATTTCTCTTTTATATGATAAGCAAATTTCTGAGTTAAGGTGACCTTCTTTTGTTTTCTTGTTCTTTTTTCTCTACTGTTCATTAAAATAATACGCATCCTGTCATGGCAGGACCAAGAAAAGCAGCCTCGACCAGGCTGAGGTCCTTCGCCTCCTTATTGAGTAAAGTATTGTATTGTGAATGACAACAAGAATGTAAATTTTGACTCAATAAAGAAATTTTGCACACAAAAAAAAGAAAAAAAAAAGATAGTCAAACTACCAAGAAACGTCAGGAAATGATATAGTAAGATAGTGGTATTACCAAGAAACGACAGGAAATGTCATAGTAAGATAGTCATATATTACCAAGAAACGTCAGGAAATGTTATAGTAAGATAGTGGTATTACCAAGAAACGTCAGGAAATGTCATAGGAAGATAATCGTATTACCAAGAAACGTCGAGAAATGTCATAGGAAGGTAGTCACATTACCAAGAAACGTCGAGAAATGATATAGTAAGATAGTCAAATTACCAAGAAACGTCAGGAAATGTTATAGTTAGATAGTGGTATTACCAAGAAACGTCAGGAAATGTTATAATTAGATAGTGGTATTAGCAAGAAACGTCAAGAAATGTCATAGTAAGATAGTGTTATTACCAAGAAACGTCAAGAAATGTCATTGTAAGATAGTCACATTACCAAGAAACGTCAGGAAATGTCATATCATTGTTTATTATATACCCATGCAGTATATTTGATAATTACGTACTGCTGCTCCCTGTGCAGTATGAATCGTGTACTGAACCCTGTGCAGTACTCTGTTATATTTCACACATTGAAACAGTGTGTGGGCTTTCACGCTGACATGTCTTCTATGGCAATATATGGTAAGATTTAATTAATTTTGGGTATATAATAGATGCTTGTACATGCTACAAAACTCGATGGGAATTGTCACCGATTATGTATGACCGACTTTTCAGAAGGAGAACCACCTTATAAATCATGAAAATTATCGGTGAGGTTTTAGTCGTCAAGTGGAATATTGCATAAGGCGGGAGAAAAAATCCACCTGACGATTATTGCACTTAATGTGTTGCTAAATCGGTCGGCGATGCGAAATCGGCAGGTGGAAACGCGGCATAAGTAGGCTTAGGAGTATTGTAGAGAAACTAGGAGCAAATAGAATGTTCATCACTGATAAATGAGCGTGCAATTGTAAATGAATAACAATTAAAAGGTTTGGGTTACATTCAGTCTATGGATAGTTTCCTGTAACGAACTTGCACCCAGTCAACTTGCCATTTCTCCAACTGCCTGAGTCTAGGATAAAAACATATCAAGCCCCAGTGGGTCAATGAGGTATTTCGGTCTGGAGTGATTGGTCATGGTCAGTTGGCCATGCCTCTAAGACCCTCAGACACTGGCACCCTGCTCTGTTCTCAATATCACAGTGAATAGCACACAGATAGTGAAGGGATAATTTTCATGCAGTACCCTGAAAGTCTATATGGACCCCTCTAACCTCTAGATGATGTATTTAGGGCGTGCAAACACGCTCTAATAATGTTATATGGGGTGAGATGAAATCAGAAACACACTCGATGAAAATAACTTTGTCTGTATTTCACCGAATTTCACTCCGCAGTCAAACTCGGTGGAGTACGGACCAAGTTATTTCCATCTCGTGGATTTCCTTCTTAAAGGGGGTGTTCCACTGGACCGACGGTAGCCGATTCTGTTGCCAGACAGTCGCCGATCATTATCGGATGCCCTAGAATTTCTCAAATCTTTGAAAATAGTCATTTATTAAACTATTATTATCAGAATTAAATAAATTACAATACGTGAGCTTCCTCTACAGGGCCCAGGAACAATTGATCGGGTGAGAAATCGGCCTGGTGGAGCACCCCCTTTAGGTGGAAACGCCTCGTAGTGGATCTGTATCTTACCTTTGAATGTCTGACAGACGTAGCCCCTCTGACTGTGACAGTCGATGTTGTTCCAGGTTCCTGCTGGTCCAGGAAGCACCCAGATTTCTGCGCAGTGATCCTGTAAGTGTGAGAGTAGACATGGTTCATGTAGAAACACTCTGTAAGTATTACAGTAGACATGGTTCATGTAGAAACACCCTGTATTAGAGCAGACATGGCTCATGTAGAAACACCCTGTTAGTATCAGGTAGACATGGCTCATGTAGAAACATCCTGTATTAGAGTAGACATGGCTCATGTAGAAACACCCTGTAAGTACCAGAGTACAGTAAAACCCAGTTCCAAACAAATTGTCCCTTTAAGCGAGGTGATCCCTTAAGCGAGGTGTCCCAGATGCAGGGTTTTACTTCATTCTGAATTCTGTTTTGTACTTCATTCTAAATTCTCATGGGAAGGTCCTTTTACAAGTGTCAAGAAAATATGGTGAATTTGATTTACATGGAAGGACACATCTGGTACAGAGTATATGGGCATGTGGCCCACACCAACAAGGTCAAAGTCTATGTGACCACTCTAACCTTTAGGCAGTGTATATGCATACGTCTCAGACAAACACCCTGTGAGGTACATGAATCTCAGCAGGATTTGTCTCAGACAAACATCCCATGAGGTACATTGATCTCAATAGGATTTGTCTCAGACAAACACCCTGTGAAGTACATGAATCTCAACAGGATTTGTCACAGACAAACACCCTGTGAGGTACATGAATCTCAGCAGGATTTGTCTCAGACAAACACCCTGTGACGTACATGAATCTCAGCAGGATTTGACTCAGACAAACACCCTGAGAGGTACATGAATCTCAGCAGGATTTGTCTCAGACAAACACCCTGTGAGGTACACGAATCTCAGCAGGATTTGTCTCAGACAAACACTTTGTGAGGAACGTGAATCTCAGCAGGATTTGTCTCAGACAAACACCCTGTGAGGTACGTGAATCTCAGCAGGATTTGTCTCAGACAAACACCCTGTGAGGTACATGAATCTCAGCAGGATTTGTCTCAAAAAAACACCCTGTGAGGTACATGAATCTCAGCAGGATTTGACTCAGACAAACACCCTGTGAGGTACGTGAATCTCAGCAGGATTTGTCTCAGACAAACACCCTGTGAGGTTCATGAATCTCAGCAGGATTTGTCTCAGACCAACACCCTGTGAGGTACGTGAATCTCAGCAGGATTTGTCTCAGACAAACACCCTGTGAGTTTCATGAATCTCAGCAGGATTTGTCTCAAACAAACACCCTGTGAGGTTCATGAATCTCAGCAGGATTTGTCTCAGACAAACACCCTGTGAGGTTCATGAATCTCAGCAGGATTTGTCTCAGACACACACCCTGTGAGGTACATGAATCTCAGCAGTATTTGTCTCAAACAAACACCCTGTGAGGTTCATGAATCTCAGCAGGATTTGTCTCAGACAAACACCCTGTGAGGTTCATGAATCTCAGCAGGATTTGTCTCAGACAAACACCCTGTGAGGTTCATGAATCTCAGCAGGATTTGTCTCAGACAAACACCCTGTGAGGTTCATGAATCTCAGCAGGATTTGTCTCAGACAAACACCCTGTGAGGTTCATGAATCCCACCATGTGAATCCCACTTTAGGCAGTGTATATGAGCGTGTGGCCCACCCTCAACAAGCTCAAAGTCTATGTAACTACCTTAACCTTCATTCAGCGTATATGAGCGTGTGGCCCATGCTGAAGAAGCTCAAAGTCTATGTGACTACTCTAACCTTTATGTGGCATATATGAGTGTGTGGCCCATGCATAAGAAACTCAAAATCTATGTGACCACTCTAACCTTTATATATATGAGCATGTGGCCCACACTCAACAAGCTCAAAGTCTATGCGACCACTCTAACCTTTATGTATATGAGCGTGTGGCCCATGTTCAACAAGCTCAAAGTCTCTGCGACCACTCTAACCTTGAGGCAGCGTATGTGAGCGTGTGGCCCACACTCAACAAGCTCAAAGTCTATGCGACCACTCTAACCTTTATATATATGAGCGTGTGGCCCATGCTGAACAAGCTCAAAGTCTATGTGACCTGTGTAAGCTTTAGGCAGCGTATATGAGTGTGTGGCCCATGCTTAAGAAGCTCAAAGTCTATGCAACCACTCTAACCTTTAGGCAGTGTATATGAGCGTGTGGCCCACACTCAACAAGCTCAAAGTCTATGCGACCACTCTAACCTTTATATATATATATATATATATGAGCGTGTGGCCCATGTTCAACTAGCTCAAAGTTTATGCAACCACTCTCACCTTTAGGCAGTGTATATGAGGTGTGGCCCACACTCAACAAGCTCAAAGTCTCTGCGACCACTCTAACCTTTATGCAGCGTATGTGAGCGTGTGGCCCACACTCAACAAGCTCAAAGTCTATGTGACCACTCTAACCTTTATGCAGCGTATATGAGCGTGTGGCCCAGACTCAACAAGCTCAAAGTCTCTGCGACCACTCTAACCTTTATGCAGCGTATATGAGCGTGTGGCCCACACTCAACAAGCTCAAACATCTATGCGACCACTCTAACCTTTATATATATGAGCGTGTGGCCCATGTTCAACAAGCTCAAAGTCTCTGCGACCACTCTAACCTTTATGCAGCGTATATGAGTGTGTGGCCCATGTTCATCAAGTTCAAAGTCTCTGCGACCACTCTAACCTTTACGCAGTGTATATGAGCGTTTGGCCCATGTTCAACAAGCTCAAAGTCTATGCGACCACTCTAACCTTTATATATATATATATATATATATATATATATATATATATATATATATGAGCGTGTGGCCCATGTTCAACTAGCTCAAAGTTTATGCAACCACTCTAACCTTTAGGCAGCGTATGTGAGCGTGTGGCCCACACCCAACAAGCTCAAAGTCTCTGCGACCACTCTAACCTTTATGCAGTATATATGAGTGTCTGGCCCATGCTTAAGAAGCTCAAAGTCTCTGCGACCACTCTAACCTTTATGCAGCGTATAAGAGCGTGATTCCCGCGCTCACACTCACCACCGATCCGGAGGGCTCGTTGGGGCCCCAGGCCTCGTAGTCGCGCGGGGAGCTGTCCGTCCACAGCCAGGAGCTGCCGTGGTCGTCTCGCCGCAGTCCGATCCACAGTCCGGGGGAGGACGGGTCCTGGAGACGGGCCGTCACGTACGCTGTACGGAGACATGGGCAACGATACCGTTAACAAGGCATTGAGTATCATTAACCAGGCTTTGAGTATCATTAACAAGGCATTGAGTACCATTAACCAGGGATTGAGTACCATTAACCAGGCATTGAGTACCATTAAACAGGGATTGAGTATCATTAAACAGGGATTGAGTACCATTAACCAGGGATTGAGTATCATTAACCAGCCTTTGAGTATCATTAAACAGGCATTGAGTATCATTAAACAGGCATTGAGTACCATTAACCAGGCTTTGAGTATCATTAACCAGGGATTGAGTATCATTAAACAGGGATTGAGTATCATTAACCAGGCATTGAGTACCATTAACCAGGCATTGAGTACCATTAACCAGGCATTGAGTACCATTAACCAGGCATTGAGTATCATTAAACAGGGATTGAGTATCATTAACCAGGCATTGAGTACCATTAAACAGGCTTTGAGTATCATTAACCAGGGATTGAGTACCATTAACCAGGGATTGAGTACCATTAACCAGGCATTGAGTACCATTAAACAGGGATTGAGTATCATTAACCAGGCATTGAGTATCATTAACCAGGGATTGAGTACCATTAACCAGGCATTGAGTATCATTAACCAGGGATTGAGTATCATTAACCAGGCATTGAGTATCATTAAACAGGCATTGAGTACCATTAACCAGGCTTTGAGTATCATTAACCAGGCTTTGAGTACCATTAACCAGGGATTGAGTACCATTAACCAGGGATTGAGTACCATTAACCAGGGATTGAGTACCATTAACCAGGCTTTGAGTACCATTAACCAGCCTTTGAATACCATTAACCAGGCATTGAGTATCATTAACCAGGCTTTGAGTACCATTAACCAGGGATTGAGTACCATTAACCAGGGATTGAGTACCATTAACCAGGGATTGAGTACCATTAACCAGGCTTTGAGTACCATTAACCAGGCTTTGAGTACCATTAACCAGGCATTGAGTATCATTAACCAGGCTTTGAGTATCATTAAACAGGGATTGAGTACCATTAACCAGGCATTGAGTACCAATAACCAGGCTTTGAGTATCATTAACCAGGCTTTGAGTACCATTAACCAGGGATTGAGTACCATTAACCAGGGATTGAGTACCATTAACCAGGGATTGAGTACCATTAACCAGGCTTTGAGTACCATTAACCAGGCTTTGAGTACCATTAACCAGGCATTGAGCATCATTAACCAGGCTTAGAGTATCATTAACCAGGCTTTGAGTACCATTAACCAGCATAGACTGGAATCATATTTCCAAAAAAGTGTTTAAAAAACTTTCTAGAGGCATTTTTGAGTAAAATTAGGTAGGAAACATTTTTTGGTAAATTTTTGGGTGTAGATTTCGAATTATTTTACCAAGCTGGAAAATCTATTTTTAGCTTTCTAACTGACAAAAAACAAAATGGCCGCCAATATCTATTAGATGATCAAAGAATCTTTTCTAAAATCCTCATTATTTCATTTATATGGTCTTGTAGTAGCTAAAAAGGTTTCTTACCAAATTTTACTCAAAAATGCCCCTAGAACCCCAAATAGCTGGTTTTGATTCTAGTCTAATACCTTAATACAGTAAAACCCAGCTTAAGGGGGGTTTTACTGTATATTTATGTAAATCCATTTATATCTTGAAATTGATTTTTTTTTAAATTTCGATTTTTATACTGCCGTCTGCACAACTAAGTATAGCTGGATTGATTGCAGAGGCAGTCACAAGGTTTCAGACAAGGTCTGGCTACAAAAATAAGCCAGTACATACATTGAAATATCAACGTACCAATTACAAAATATAGTATCAAATATGATTAGATAAAACTTTGTTTTCAGATTTAATCTTTCTAATGCCGAAGATAACACTAATAATAACCAAAACCTTTGAAGATTATAAATCTGCTTGGTACGGAGGGTGGCCCCTTAAGTGGGGTTTTACTGCATAATAGTTACATTAAATCTGCTACTATTATACAGTAAAACCCCACTTAAGGGGCCACCCTCCGTACCAAGCAAATTGCGGGGTGTCCCCTTAAGCGGTGTTGCCCTTTAAGCGGGGTTAAAATACACTCAATCAAAATCTATGTTGCGAGCAAACTGCCCCATTAAGCGTGGTGTCCTCTTAAGCGGTGTGGCCCCTTAAGCGGGGTTAAAATACACTCAATAAAAATCTTTGTTGCGAGCAAACAGCCCCCTCAAGTGT
This sequence comes from Alentia gelatinosa, assembly GCA_950022655.1. Lineage (NCBI taxonomy): Eukaryota > Metazoa > Annelida > Polychaeta > Phyllodocida > Polynoidae > Alentia > Alentia gelatinosa. Next base: position 67,630,561 of record OX465584.1, on the reverse strand, counting down.
GGTGTCCTCTTAAGCGAGGTGTCCCAGAAGCGGGGTTTTACTGTAGTTGTAAACTGGCAGCAGACCTTGTGACTGCGGAGTTCAGACCTACCTGCTTCCTTGTCGCTGTGGAAACTGGCCAGGTCTGGGGATCGCCCCGGTCCATTACGACACGTACTCACAGCATCCGCGAACATGATGCCGTTCTCCTTCTGCAGGAGGACCACCTTCAGACACTTGTTGCCACCTGTGAATATAAATAAAACTCGTTTAGTAGATTCAGAGTAAACCTTCAGACACTTGTTGCCACCTGTGAATATAAACAAAACTTGTTTAGGGGATTGAGAGTAAACCTTCAGACACTTGTCACCACCTGTGAATATAAATAAACTCGTTTAGGGGGTTGAGAGTAAACCTTCAGACACTTGTCACCACCTCTGAATATAAATAAAACTTGTTTAGCAGCTTAGGGGCAAATCTTTACACTGGCCACCAGAGCTACACTACATAATCTATGCTGGATTACACTGGCCACCAGAGCTAAACTCTAATCTATGGTGGATTACACTGGCTGCCAGATGTACACTATGTAATCTATGGTGGATTACACTGGCCACCAGAGCTAAACTATGTAATCTATGGTGGATTAAACTGGCAGCCAGAGCAACACTATATAATCTAAGGTGGATTACACTGGCCACCAGAGCTACAATATGTATTCTATCATGGATTACACTGGCTGCCAGAGCTAACTATGTAATCTATGGTGGATTACACTGGCTGCCAGAGCTACACTATGTAATCTATGGTGGATTACACTGGACACCAGACCTACACTATGTAATCTATGGTGGATTAAATTGGCCACCAGAGCTAAACTTTGTAATCTATGGTGGATTACACTGGCCACCAGAGTTAAACTATGTAATCTATGTTGGATTACACTGGCAGCCAGAGCAACACTATATAATCTATGGTGGAATACACTGGCCACCAGAGCTACAATATGTATTCTATCATGGATTACACTGGCTGCCAGAGCTAACTATGTAATCCATGGTGGATTACACTGGCTACCAGAGCTACACTATGTAATCTATGGTGGATTAAATTGGCCACCAGAGCTAAACTATGTAATCTATTGTGGATTGCACTGGCCACTAGACCTACACTATGAAATCTATGGTGGATTACACTGGCCACCAGATCTACACTATGTAATCTATGGTGGATTACACTGGCCACCAGAGCTACACTATGTAATCTATGGTGGATTACACTGGCCACCAGACCTACACTTTGTAATCTATGGTGGATTACACTGGCCACCAGAACTACACTATGTTAGCTCTGGTGGGGATGGATTGGCCGCCACCTCTGTCTCTACTCTTTTCTGACTAAGAGGTTGGTGTAGTCCAGTCTAGGACTTGTCCATGAATTCTCACTCTCTGACCCAGTAATTTTGATCTTCGTGGGTTCTTAGAGCCGAAACACCTACTAAGAGATATTCATAGCTCACAAATGATAGGTACAATGATAATATTAGGAAACCATGTACTAACAAAATACCTGAAAATGCCAAAAACGAAGCAGTTAAAAATGCCAGTATGCCAACCTATAAAGAACTGATCGAAATTGACTTACATACATCTGATGACAGCTTCGAGTTACCATCTATTAATAATGAAAAAGAACCGATTGTTGTCGATGATGCCAAAATCGACAAACCCATTGATGTAGCCCCTGTGCCCCACACTTTACCACCAAAATCTGAACTATCGAAAGTAAAAGTAACATTTGACAATGTAAGTCAGACTAGCAAGTCTAGCAAATCCAACAGCAATACCAACTCGCAATCAACCAGCACTAACAGCGAGACGAGCAGTAATAGCTCGAGTGATACTACCCGATCCCCTCCGCCTAAAAAGGGTAAAACAAATCTAACCACCAGTGAAAGGACCCAAACCAACAGAACCCACGCCAGTGGGAGTAATAATAGCAGGAACTACCAATCTGTCTCAGGAAGAAGACCACTAAACCCCTCATATAATGACCGACGCACCTATGTACCCCATCGAGTACCATCAGCAGAGGTCCTTATAGATCTTTATCATGTGATTAGAAATATAAATCAATCTGTAGGCATCGCACTAGAAAGAACTCTGTTAAAAGAAGGAATTCTCAAGAAGTAAACCACAAATATCATACAAGTATGCCAATTGTATATATATTATGTTACTTATTTATGCTTATATTTATAGAAACCTGTTGTACCACTAATTATAAATCTAATTATAAAGAGAATTGTATATAAAAAGCAATAAAATACAATAATTTGTTACTGCAAAATCAGCGGAAGCAACATCAATTTGCCTGCTCTGAAATGTTACCATGACAACACCTAAATGGATTAACATGCTCATTTAAGGACCTTATAAACCCACCAATGAACTATAATCACTTGAAAAAGGCTACCAAAAGCCGAAACGTTGTGAAACCTGTTTGTTCAAATAAAGCCATCACTTGAAACCGACTACGGATTGCTGTGGAGTTGTGCTTGTTCTAAAAACTTCAATATTAGGAAACTCCTTACTGTGGACGAAACGGTTCCTGTTCGAGGTCAGTCTTCGATTTCATACTGCCTGACGCCATAGGCGGAAGGCAGTATGACATCGAAGACTGACCAAGAACTAGAAGCATTTCGTCCACAGTAAGGACGTTTGCTTATTATAATATACCTTAAATTGATGAAAAAACGACATTTTGATGACTTATCAAATCTCTCTCACAGCCGGAACGAACATTATTATTACTGCACCCCTAGCAGCGGGCAGTATTTCATAGACATTCGCACACAGGTATATAATAATATCTTCCTCTTGTTGACTGTTTGTAGGAAAATAGTATACACTCCGTTTATAGTCACATTAGGACTATAGCAATTAGATGGCTTCCTCTATCACTGTTTGAGTTGATGATTTGAATGATTTCTGAGCGTCTGTGTTTCTGGCCAATGGAGTTCAGTTATTCCACAAGGATCCTCCATAAAAATGTAAGGACTTCATGTAAGCAGTATAATTTGGTTTACAAACTTACTATACTAGTGCATCAAACAATCTACTAAACATTTTACTATTGTCAGCATAATAAGAGAAAGCGTGGTTTACTGAGCCCGTAAGGATGGCCGTTCGAGGTATTTTATCCCATAAAATATATGCCGAAGCCAAAAGTCAAGGCCAAGGATGGCATCCCTACGAACTCATTCACTACGTTTTCGTATCATATACCTAAATATCATGAAAGGACGTCATTTTATGTACTTGTTAAACTCGGCGATTCACTTCCCGTTAGGCATTCAGTACAGGCACAGTGTGCCAGAACATTATTATTACTGCACCCCTAGCTGTGGGTAGTATTTCTTAGTTGTTCGGCAATAGGTATATATATGATAATTAACATTTCGAGACCTTTTATACATGGACAATAATCGACAGGCGGCCATAAACCACGAGGGATTGGCGCTTAGTAATACACGACAGCGAGTTTATTATACTGTAAATCTTGCGTGGTTTACAGAGCCACCCGTTCAAAAATAGTGAGAGGGTGATAGGAGTAGCTGCAGAGAAGTAGCCGGCCGGGCCGTACCCCGACACAGTGTAAACAGTGTGTATTTACAGTATATACTATGAGAGTATATAACACACAGTGTGTATTTACAGTATCTACTATAAGGGTATACAACACACAGTGTGTATTTACAGTATGTACTATAAGGGTATATAACACACAGTGTGTACTTACAGTATGTACTATAAGGGTATATAACACACAGTGTGTATTTACAGTATATACTATAAGGGTATATAACACACAGTGTGTATTTACAGTATGTACTATAAGGGTATATAACACACAGTGTGTATTTACAGTATATACTATAAGGGTATACAACACACAGTATGTATTTACAGTATATACTATAAGGGTATATAGTATCGTGATAGGTGAACCTGCTGAGAAGTAGCCGGCTGGGCAGTATCCCGACACGGCCGGCGTCATACACAGGTATATAACACACAGTGTGTATTTACAGTATGTACTATAAGGGTATATAACACACAGTGTGTATTTACAGTATATACTATAAGGGTATATAACACACAGTGTGTATTTACAGTATATACTATAAGGGTATATAACACACAGTGTGTATTTACAGTATATACTATAAGGGTATAAAACACACAGTGTGTATTTACAGTATATACTATAAGGGTATATAACACACAGTGTGTATTTACAGTATATACTATAAGGGTATATAACACACAGTGTGTATTTACAGTATATACTATAAGGGTATATAACACACAGTGTGTATTTACAGTATATACTATAAGGGTATATAACACACAGTGTGTATTTACAGTATATACTATAAGGGTATATAACACACAGTGTGTACTTACAGTATGTACTATAAGGGTATATAACACACAGTGTGTATTTACAGTATATACTATATGGGTATATAACACACAGTGTGTATTTACAGTATATACTATAAGGGTATACAACACACAGTGTGTATTTACAGTATGTACTATATGGGTATATAACAAACAGTGTGTATTTACAGTATATACTATAAGGGTATATAGTATCGTGATAGGTGTACCTGCTGAGAAGTAGCCGGCCGGGCAGTATCCCGACACGGCCGGCGTCATACACAGGTATATAACACACAGTGTGTATTTACAGTATATACTATAAGGGTATATAACACACAGTGTGTATTTACAGTATGTACTATAAGGGTATATAACACACAATGTGTATTTACAGTATGTACTATAAGGGTATATAACACACAGTGTGTATTTACAGTATATACTATAAGGGTATATAACACACAGTGTGTATTTACAGTATATACTATAAGGGTATATAACACACAATGTGTATTTACAGTATATACTATAAGGGTATATAACACACAGTGTGTATTTACAGTATATACTATATGGGTATATAACACACAGTGTGTATTTACAGTATATACTATAAGGGTATACAACACACAGTGTGTATTTACAGTATGTACTATATGGGTATATAACAAACAGTGTGTATTTACAGTATATACTATAAGGGTATATAGTATCGTGATAGGAGTACCTGCTGAGAAGTAGCCGGCCGGGCAGTATCCCGACACGGCCGGCGTCATACACGGGTATATAACACACAGTGTGTATTTACAGTATGTACTATAAGGGTATATAGCACACAGTGTGTATTTACAGTATATACTATAAGGGTATATAACACACAGTGTGTATTTACAGTATATACTATAAGGGTATATAACACACAATGTGTATTTACAGTATATACTATAAGGGTATATAACACACAGTGTGTATTTACAGTATATACTATATGGGTATATAACACACAGTGTGTATTTACAGTATATACTATATGGGTATATAACACACAGTGTGTATTTACAGTATATACTATAAGGGTATATAGCACACAGTGTGTATTTACAGTATATACTATAAGGGTATATAACACACAGTGTGTATTTACAGTATATACTATAAGGGTATATAACACACAGTGTGTATTTACACTATATACTATAAGGGTATATAACACACAGTGTGTATTTACAGTATATACTATAAGGGTATATAACACACAGTGTGTATTTACAGTATATACCATAAGGGTATATAACACACAGTGTGTATTTACAGTATATACTATAAGGGTATACAACACACAGTGTGTATTTACAGTATGTACTATAAGGGTATACAACACACAGTGTGTATTTACAGTATATACTATAAGGGTATATAACACACAGTGCATATTTACAGTATGTACTATAAGGCTATATAGCACACAGTGTGTATTTACAGTATATACTATAAGGGTATATAACACACAGTGTGTATTTACAGTATATACTATAAGGGTATATAACAAACAGTGTATATTTACAGTATATACTATAAGGGTATATAGTATCGTGATAGGAGTACCTGCTGAGAAGTTGCCGGCCGGGCAGTATCCCGACACGGCCGGCGTCATACACAGGTATATAACATGCAGTGTGTATTTACAGTATATACTATAAGGGTATATAGTACACAGTGTGTATTTACAGTATATACTATAAGGGTATATAACACACAGTGTGTATATACAGTATATACTATAAGGGTATATAACACACAGTGTGTATTTACAGTATATACTATATGGGTATATAACACACAGTGTGTATTTACAGTATATACTATAAGGGTATATAACACACAGTGTGTATTTACAGTATGTACTATAAGGGTAAATAACACACAGTGTGTATTTACAGTATATACTATAAGGGTATATAGTATCGTGATAGGTGTACCTGCTGAGAAGTAGCCGGCCGGGCAGTATCCCGACACGGCCGGCGTCATACACGGGTATATAACACACAGTGTGTATTTACAGTATATACTATAAGGGTATATAACACACAGTGTGTATTTACAGTATATACTATAAGGGTATATAACACACAGTGTGTATTTACAGTATATACTATAAGGGTATATAGTATCGTGATAGGAGTACCTGCTGAGAAGTAGCCGAGTGGGCAGTACCCCGACACGGCCGGCGTGGGGGTGTCGGTCACAGGAGCCACAGACCCGATCCTCCGTTTACAGATGAAGCCGCCACTCTTACTGCCGCAGTGCCCGTTCTTGTACTGTCCTGTGATATACAACATACATCTGTTATTAAATATCATTTACTACACACAATTTACCGCAAAGGGTGGCCTTCCATGGACCTTTTTAAAAAATGTTTTTATTTATTCTGGAGGTATCCACTAGGATTTTGTACCAATCCTATTTTCAGTAGGCTCCAGATATATAGATATATTGAATTTCAAAGAGTTATATAGACAATGGTAACAGGTGTACAGGAGTGGCATATTTAAAGATTGCAACAATAGATAGTTCGGTGTGCAGCCATAACCAAGGGGGTAATATCGTAAAACTGAATGAGTTTAATCTTGGCCACCATATGCCACGACTGGAGTTTTGATTTAATCCTACACCGTCTCGTCGATTTTGGAATATTACATGATAAAAACTCTGTATGCCACTAGTGGCATATAAAACTCCGTATGCCAGTCAGCGTGGCATATGAAAACTGAATGTTAAGAGATGGGGTAGGAGAAAATCAAAACCTGATTCGTTTTAATCTTGGCCACCGCATGCCACTCCTGGAGTTTGGGCTCCGGACTTCACTCGGCTTCGCCTCATGAAGTCACTATGCCAAACTCCAGTCGTGGCATACGGTGGCCGAGATTAAAACCCATCCAGTTTTACGATAGTACCTTATGTTGTTCAATATTTGTTGGCGAAAAAGCTCAACCACAAACGCTATCATACTGCTACAGGGGTAGGCGAAGCCATGAGAATCAACTGACCTCAGCTTACACCCTCTTATAGATATCCAATGTTTTCTATGTGAAACAGTGACTTACTTCAAGGATGTTTAAGAATGATTAAAAAAAAATATTTATATGGGTTTCATGGTCAAACTTTGGCTAAAATTCATGAAAAAGTCTAGTATAATAAATGATACAGAATTATATAATCATGTTGTCAATAACATGATAATAGATGATAATGATACAATAGACCCACCACCTTGTTGAGAAATTTGAAAAAGGATTATAATTTACTGAGTGATTAGATTACATTTCTATAGGGAGCCAAAGTAAACCCAATAAGGCCCGGCGTCCACCTACTACGATATAGCACCGATATGGTCTACGATGCACCTCCCGATACAAAATCAAAATCGCGTCGGAAGGTTACCTAATATCGGGGCAGGTGACCATGTCTTTGCGATTAGATACCGATAAAAACCCCATACAATGCGTGGTGGATTGGCATGTCTAGACATATATCTATGATTTTGCACCTTCCCGATATATCTCCGATCTTTGCTTTTTGTATCGGTGCCATATCGGTAGGTCTAAATTTTTATCGTAGTAGGTGGACGCCAGGCCTTAAACTGCAGATACCCGTTCACAAAACACCATTTCCGGAGATAGACGCTCAGTGCTTTGACTATATAGGTTTGAGATTATATGTGTCATTCTCCAATCTTTTAAATGCATATTTCTGATACACTCAGCAGCTATCATCTGCACCGGGAGCATATTGACCGAGCATTATGCAGTAACCTTGATGGTAATCTGGTACCTGTTTCAGTAGGCTAGTGACATTAGGCCTAGACAGACATCAACAGCGGCACCAACAGTGCAAGCAACAGCGGAAAAAGACTAGGAAATATCAGAAAATCAGAGTGGCCAATCTTCATATTTGGAACGATTATAGGTTATATGTATCCCCTACTCAAGATAAAGTGTCATTGCTTAATTCCTTCGGGAAGTGAGTGAAACTCGGCGTGTCATCGTTTGCAGTCTTGTGATCTGTCCGTATGGTGTCACAGACGCCATCTAGACATGTCACAAAACTACTGAAACAGGCCCCTGGTATCACTCACCCGGCGATTTCTTGGACTCCATATAAGCGCAGAGGCTGCCGAAGCGGTCAAATTTAGGGAATCCTGGAACCCAGGTGATTGGTCCTGTGGCGGAACCATCTGACCATCTGTAAGTAATGTACAGGAAGCATATTACAGGAAGGTTTACAGCTAGACTGGTTCCCTGCCCCAATTAACAATAGGACAGGTAACGCCCAACCAGAGTAAAGTGTCATTGACCTTGAACTAATGAAATATCATAAGCATGCATATTTTATTGTTTACTATGTACATGCATTATATCTATGTAATTGATATTATTTTCTTTTTCTTATCAACTTGTTCATTATATACCCCTATGTACTATACAACTCCTTGAAGCAAATACAAGATGATCTGATGTAAATGAAACTGTTGCCACATGGAAACCAGCCGACAAATAGGCTGAGTGCTGCACAGGATAAATAAAAGTATTAAAAAAACCAAAAAAGCTTTCGCTGGTTCTTGAACCGCTGATTTGCAGTGGCAAGGAGAACCAGCACAACCTCTCTCTCTCTCTCTCCCTCTCTCCCTCTCTCCCCTCTCTCTCTCTCTCCCCTCTCTCTCTCTCTCTCTCTCTCTCTCTCTCCCTCTCTCCCTCCCTCCCTCTCTCTCTCTCTCTCTCTCTCTCTCTCTCTCACACACAATGTTCCCCAAATAACTTACTAGTACTTGTTTATAATGAACGATGATACAAAAGATAAAGGACAACGTACTAGAATTTTTCTTTAAAAAAATAACAGATTACGCCACGCCCTCTAGCGGGTAAACCAGCGTAAACTCCAGCAAGTATCAGTCAGGTACCAGCTCAATGCAATCCCGCTGTTACCCATGATGCACCAGAAAAATGGTGGGTGTTACCTGGCCTTTTATGTAAAGACATAGGCCAGGCTTCCAGGCTAACTTACGGTCTGAGTTTATATCCCATCGAGTTTGAATCGCGTAGTAATTCACAAGGCGAATCCGCGTGAATTACATAGCAGTTCAAACAAGATGGGATTGAGCTCTGACCGTAAACTTGAATAGGTTTCTGGATTTATCTCACCCTTCATATTGCCAACTGGGCTAACATTTGTGACATAATCCCGCATTGAGTATTTTTTTCTAAATACTCCATAGGCGTTGAGTATGAGTTCCCAATGTTATGTCTATGGGGGGAAATATCCAGGGTAAGATACTGCCCATGAAGTGAATCTTTTGTGCAATACCTGTAGTGTTTCAACTTTACAAACTCCTAAGATGAAGAGAAGACATAAGGCAATTAGATATGTCTATGTAAGTATGCAAGGATTATACAAAATACAGGCCTCACGATCTGCACACGTACTGCTAAAGATGAAAAGAGTATTGTGACATTACACAAAAATTATAATGTGCAATTGCTGGGAAAATGTAAGCAGTATTTACTGTTAGTTTATGTGCACAAGTATTCCAAGAAAATCTAAGCCGTACTTATGACGTACGGGGTATGACTTCACATGACTAGCTAAAATTCCGCCTTTTTTAGGTATATACTAATGCCAAAACAGGCTGACTGTCCTCGTACGTCAAAATACTTGGTAACATTATTAAGGGGTGATTCCACCAACGCGATGGATTTGCTGTGGTATATCTTGGTATATCTTGTAATATCTTACAGTGTCGGATGTATTGTACCTCTGTTGTCGCAAAACGTAGCCGTGCGGTGTCGGGTGTATATTTTGGTGCTCCACCACCGCGACACCTGAAGGCACATCGCGACAAATAGGCACGCGATTATTTAAACCTAACCCGATTTAGCAAGACAACCAAATCATGACCAATCTCGCTATATCTTGTGTGTCGGTGGAATCAGCACTTAAATCAGATACATTCCTCATTGATCCCTCAATAATTTCACCGCGTATATCTGACGTACGAGTACAGTCAGTCAGTTTCCTTATATCATTAAGAGAAAACGTGGTTACTGAGCCTGAAGGGATGACCGTTCGAGCTCTTTTGATGCCATAAATCTTTTTCTTTTTTTTTCAAAAATTTCTTTATTGAGTATATTTTCTTGTCATACATAGTTTTCCGCATCCAACATTTCACTCAATAAAGAGGCACTGGACCTCAGCCCATACATAGGGCTGGTTTCCATGGTCCTGCCTTCCCCAAAATTATAAGATACTGCCCATGAAGTGAATATATCCCGACGCCGCAGGCAGAGGGACGTATTTATGGCATCAAGAGGCCGAGAATGGCACCCCTACGGGCTCAGTCACTACGTTTTCTTATTATTACATACCCAAATATAAAAAAAGCCCGCCATTTTATAAACTTATTATATGTACCATTTTACCCGATGGACACAGTGCGCCCGAATATTCACTACAGGCGCAGTGCGCCCGAACATTATTTATACTGTACCCCTAATAGCGGTAGTATTTCATAGACGTTCGGTCAAAGGTATATAATAACAAATGAGGCTATAAACTCACGTCCACTGGTTGCCGGAGAGTCTGTTCAGACCGACCCAAAGTGCGCCATCATACTTTGACTGAGAGAGCTGTAACGAGATGACAAACAAAGAAACATTGTGTGAATGAGGATAGGTATGAGGGAATGCAACCCTCTGGTGGTTCTAAAAGGGTCTGGCAATAAATGGATGGTTAGTTAGAGTTTTGGGATGGATAAATTATTAACCCATTAATTATCTATCACTGCAAAGACATTTTACTTAATCTCTGATAAAATTATATAGATCCATATTGAATCAGCTGAGATAAATGATATTTTAACAAAAAAATGCCTTGAGGCATCATTTTCTCTAGCCACGGGAGTGCCTTGAGGCATAATTAGTAAGAAATGTAGAGGAAACCTATGAAATTTAATGTCAGAGCTCATATCCTATTGAGTTTGAATAGCATAGTAATTCACCAGGCGCGCGAAACATGTAGTGATTCAAATGAGATGGGATCGAGCTCTGACCATAAACTTAAATAGGTTTCTGAATTTATCTCACCCTTCACATTGACTAATGGGCTAACCTCTGTGACATAATCCCCAGAATCACTCCATGGGCACTGGATACAAGTTCCAAATGTTAAGTCTATGGGGAAAAAATACCAGGGGTGAGATAAAGGGTTAAAAACGTACCCATTGAGAGATCTGAGTGCGCTCGGCATCGTTCTGGATGCTGATGAGGTCTCCTCCACGGGCCTGGCAGAAGGCACGACCATTGTACCAGCTTTTATCTCCCGACGACTCACTGATTGACAGGAAGTACTCGTTACCGTTGTACTGCTTCCACTCCGACACTACAACAAAGAGACCAGTTCGTCACAAAGCTGTTATCTCCCGCTGACTCGCTGATTGACAGGAAGTACTCGTTACCGTTGTACTGCTTCCACTCTGACACTACAACAAAGAGACCAGTTCGTCACAAAGCTTTTCTCTCCCGCTGACATGCTGAGGGACAGGAAGTACTCATTACCGTTGTACTGCTTCCACTCTGACACTACAACAAAGAGACCAGTTCGTCACAAAGCTGTTATCTCCCACTGACTCGCTGATTGACAGGAAGTACTCGTTACCGTTGTACTGCTTCCACTCTGACACTACAACAAAGAGACCAGTAAGTCACAAAGCTTTTCTCTCCCGCTGACTCGCTGATTGACAGGAAGTACTCGTTACCGTTGTACTGCTTCCACTCTGACACTACAACAAAGAGACCAGTTCGTCACAAAGCTGTTCTTTCCCGCTGACTCGCTGATTGACAGGAAGTACTCTTTACCGTTGTACTACTTCCACTCTGACACTACAACAAAGAGATCAGTAAGTCACAAAGCTTTTCTCTCCCGCTGACTTGCTGAGGGACAGGAAGTACTCGTTACCGTTGTACTGCTTCCACTCCGACACTACAACAAAGAGACCAGTTAGTCACAAGAAAACCCATGAGATGAACATAGTATGAGTTCCACAGTACACATGACGCAGGCAGCCAGTCAAAAATGTCTAGAAATAATACATCTGCATATATTTCTTTGTACCTTGAGCTTTATTCTGTCCAATTGCACTATTGTCATTCCAAATTTTATAGTTGCTGCAGTGCTGCACAGTTGCAAATTGACCAAATGCAGCAAGTGGAATTCCAAAATGTGACGGAATTACAAGTGGCAATAACATTCTGGGCTAAGGCTCACCAAGAGTATGTTGCTACATTGCTTGACATCTCTAGCCTGTTTGTTGTCTTCTGTAATGGGACAGATTGTTATTGTTGTAAGTTAAATTTTCTCGTTCGGCTCGGAAGACGTTGGAAAAAATTGTTATTTTTGACTTAAAGTGTCTTTGGGTGAGGGAAATCAGTGACAACACTTCGACCTGAATTTTACATGTCACAGCATGTAATTCCATCATAGACATTTAGCCACCTATACCGCCCCTATCGTAATAAATGCAGTAGATAAAAGTGTTCGGAAATGCAAAAGATGAACAGAAATGTTCTAAACACTCATTTACCATGCCCTTTTTTATGCATATAGTGATATCTGGATTTTATACCAGGATTAGATAATATAAAGGAAACCTATGAAAGTTCGGGTCAGAGCTTGTGTCCTATCTAGTAATTCACAAGGCGAAGTCGCATGAATTATATAGCGATTCAAATGAGATGGGATCGAGCTCTGACCGTAAACTTGAATAGGTTTCTGAATTTATCTCACCCTTCACATTAACTTATGGGCTAACCTGAAATAATCCCCTTAAACACTTCATGGGCACTGGATACAAGTTCCCAATGTTAATCCTATGGGGAAAAAATACCAGGTGTGAGATAATGATTAAAATGTCACTGACGTCTCTTGGCCTTGCAGACGTAACCCTGGGCTATTTTGCCGCATCTGATGTCGTTCCAGTTTCCTAGGCGATGGAACATCTCCACGCAGTTCTCCTTCCCCTCCTTGTCGTTCGGCTCACCCGGAGCCCAGAACATGTACTTGGTCTCGGAGCCATCAATCCAACGGAAGGGTTTATCTGTGAGTACACAAGTTTGCATGGTCAGTGATATCTCAGCGATGAACCAGCAGAAGCTAATTAATTAGCTTTCACCGGTTACTGGCCAGTTAGCAGCCGATTACCAGCCAGCAGCTGCCTGTGGAGACCTGGGCCTGTTTTTCAGTCGAGACGATCTCAAGTTGAGACCGTTTGGAAGCCAAACTGTTTTTCAGTTGAGACGATCTCTGGGGATCTCAGGCTGAGACTGAGATGCGACCGTTTTGGGTGATTTCAGTGTTTTTCAGTTGTGATGATCTCAAGGGATCTTAAGTGAAATGATGTCCCAAATGGTCTCAACCTGAGACCAATTGATACTTGTCATAACTTATTTTTTCAGATGCTAAAACTTATTCAAATTTGTAGATATTTTGATTGGAGGGTACTAACAATCTGACATACCTATATCCCAAATTTCATTGTATTCCTGTGGTTATTAAGACTGTGATAAACGTTTGTCTGGAAATCTGTAAAATGCAGGTACTGCACCTCTCAGGCAGCTTGTGTATACCTACTGTAATGCTCAATTTATTTTAGCAGGGTAGGGTCAAGGTCACTTCATATACATAAATAACAATAATACCCATTCACAAAGTAAAACATGTCTTACTCTTGAAATATTTAATAGAAAATTATGAAATCTTTCGATTCGATTGAATAGACATGGACAATTATTCGCTGTAAATATGGCATAATTTGAATAAGTTTAAGTGTCTCAAATCAATAATTTCCGATCACAGAATCTTGTACTTGGCAGGAAATGATCGCTAGGGTTCTCAGCTAAACGATCACAACCTGAGATCCCCCTGAGATCCGCTATGGCGCGCTGAGACCATGACTTAAAAACACCTGCAGCCATTGATCTCCCAAACGGTCTCAGGATTGCTCACAGATCTCAGCAGATCTCAGCTAGCGATCGTCTCGACTGAAAAACAGGGCCCAGGGTGTTTTTCAAACGAGAGGATCTCAACTTGAGATCCGCTAAGATCAATCCGAGATCCTGAGACCGACTTTGAGATCAATGGCGGAAAGTGTTTTTCAGACATTGTCTCAAGTCTACACAGCCGATGTTAGGGGATCTCAACTCCAAGGATCTCAAGTTGAGATCCCTAGCCCTCTGTGTAGAGCGATCTCAAGTTCTATAGTGATCTTCCTGCGGGTAACCAGCTTAAGTGAACTGGAGCCTCTAAATCGCCTATTATTGCCCCAAACTGTTCTGTCAAATCATGATACCTTTTGTGAACCGATCTCAAGTTGAGACCGATCTCAAGTTCAGACTGACTTTGAACATTACAGTAGGTTCAGCACAAACTAGCTGAGTTTTGCAGTGCCTCCATTTTTATGTTGCTTATCAATTATTTCTCATGGTCATAATAACCACAATAAAACTATGAAATTTGGAATATAGGATTGCCAGGTTATTAATTCACTTTGCTCTTAATATCGTTTAATTTTGATAAATTTTAGCACTGCAACAAAAAGTCATGACAAGTATCAACTGGTCTCAAGTTGAAACCAAAGTTGAGATCCTTTCACTTGAGATCACCTGAGATCGTCTCAACTGAAAAACACCCAAAGCACCCCAAACGGTATTATCTTAGTCTCAACTTGAGATCCCCTAAGATCATCTCAACTGAAAAATATTTTGGCTCTCAATTTAAGATCGTCCCAACTGAAAAACAGGGCCCAGGCCTGTGGATTTGTACACTTTATTATCTACCCTATACAGAGGCCCCATTGAAAATGTATTGGGACTCCACCATCCATTGTATAAAACCTGTCAGATACCATAACTGTGGTATATAGATTCGAATCTGGGGTATATGACCTCAAAGCCATAGTACGTGGCAAAATAGACCTTTTGTGCTATAGACCAAAGAACTAGTCCCTTTTACTATACCATTTAATATGGCAATTCTGGATGTAATTCATTTGGAAAGATGGATAATAAATGCAACAAAAATTTGTTATGTGAACAGGTGGCTCTGTAAACCACTCAGGGTTGACATCATAATATATTCACTAGTGCTTGTGTATTACTACGCGTCAACCTCTCATGCTTTACTGTCGCCTGTCCACAAAACTATTGTTTATTGTATTTTTCAGTAGTGCTCTCTTTCTGTATGCACCTTTTATCACTACCCAGTGCATACAACATATCTGTATGCTCCGGGTATACTTATTACACACTCCCTGTGTGTTTTTTATGGACACTTTGGGTGGATAATAAACATCTATAGCTGACCACCTTGTTACTGTTCTTTTTATCTTTTCAAAATGTCCATTGATTATATCTCACCTTTAGCCTCCTTGGAGGGTCCAATCCGGGGGCCTGTTTCTAGGATCCTACACATATACCCTTTTCTGTATACATTGAGACCCAGAGACGATGTGGGTCAACTTTATTCAACACTTATGGACGACCTTATGGAAGGCCAATATTTTCTTGGAGAACAGACTGAAATATTACTTAACAATAGACCTTGTACGAGTTACAGAAAAGGGTGTATATCTACGATCCTAGATTATTAAACAGGACCCAGTAGGGCACATTGTAGCTGAGTAACCCACTAAGGAGTGACAATATCTCACCTTTTCCCTCCTTGGACAGTCCGATCCAGTCGGCCATGTTGTACCTGACACTAAGGAGTGACTATATCTCACCTTTTCCCTCCTTGGACAGTCCGATCCAGTAAGCCGAGTTGTACCTGACACTAAGGAGTGACTATATCTCACCTTTATCCTCCTTGGACAGTCCGATCCAGTCGGCCGTGTTGTACCTGACACTAAGGAGTGACTATATCTCACCTTTTCCCTCCTTGGACAGTCCGATCCAGTCGGCCATGTTGTACCTGACACTAAGGAGTGACTATATCTCACCTTTTCCCTCCTTGGACAGTCCGATCCAGTAAGCCGAGTTGTACCTGACACTAAGGAGTGACTATATCTCACCTTTATCCTCCTTGGACAGTCCGATCCAGTCGGCCGTGTTGTACCTGACACTAAGGAGTGACTATATCTCACCTTTTCCCTCCTTGGACAGTCCGATCCAGTCGGCCATGTTGTACCTGACACTAAGGAGTGACTATATCTCACCTTTTCCCTCCTTGGACAGTCCGATCCAGTAAGCCGAGTTGTACCTGACACTAAGGAGTGACTATATCTCACCTTTATCCTCCTTGGACAGTCCGATCCAGTCGGCCGTGTTGTACCTGACACTAAGGAGTGACTATATCTCACCTTTTCCCTCCTTGGACAGTCCGGTCCAGTCGGCCGTGTTGTACCTGACACTAAGGAGTGACTATATCTCACCTTTTCCCTCCTTGGACAGTCCGATCCAGTCGGCCGTGTTGTACCTGACACTAAGGAGTGACTATATCTCACCTTTTCCCTCCTTGGACAGTCCGATCCAGTCGGCCGTGTTGTACCTGACACTAAGGAGTGACTATATCTCACCTTTTCCCTCCTTGGACAGTCCGATCCAGTCGGCCATGTTGTACCTGACACTAAGGAGTGACAATATCTCACCTTTTCCCTCCTTGGACAGTCCGATCCAGTCGGCCGTGTTGTACCTGACACTAAGGAGTGACTATATCTCACCTTTTCCCTCCTTGGACAGTCCGATCCAGTCGGCCATGTTGTACCTGACACTAAGGAGTGACTATATCTCACCTTTTCCCTCCTTGGACAGTCCGATCCAGTCGGCCATGTTGTACCTGACACTAAGGAGTGACTATATCTCACCTTTTCCCTCCTTGGACAGTCCGATCCAGTCGGCCGTGTTGTACCTGACACTAAGGAGTGACTATATCTCACCTTTAAGGCGGGCCTCCACCAACCATGACAAGGCTACGACAAGTGCTGACATGAAAGTTCCAATTGGCGCCTTGTTGCAGCCTTGTCGAACAAGGGGGGTCTGCGACAGCATTGTCACGGTTTGTCATAGACGTCACTGATTCCCATAAAAAAGACGCCCATGGTACCGACACTCTGACAGTGATATCGAGTAAACCATGACACTCCACGAAAAGGGTCCAGTCGTGGGAAAAATTTAACATGCTTGATGTTGTCATAGCCTTGTCGGAAGGCTCCCAACAAGCTTCCAATCGCAGCCTAATCGTGGCCTTGTCATGGACTCTTGTCGGGAACTGGGATCCAGCAACCACGACAAGCCTCCAGTCATAGGCCAGTCGTGGACCCTGTCGGGAACCCATTGTCGTAGCCTTGTCATGGTTGGTGGATGCCCCCTTTTACCCTCCTTGGACAGTCCAATCCAGTCGGCCATGTTGTACCTGACACTAAGGAGTGACTATATCTCACCTTTTCCCTCCTTGGACAGTCCGATCCAGTCGGCCATGTTGTACCTGACACTAAGGAGTGACAATATCTCACCTTTTCCCTCCTTGGACAGTCCGATCCAGTCGGCCGTGTTGTACCTGACACTAAGGAGTGACAATATCTCACCTTTTCCCTCCTTGGACAGTCCGATCCAGTAAGCCGAGTTGTACCTGACACTAAGGAGTGACTATATCTCACCTTTTCCCTCCTTGGACAGTCCGATCCAGTAAGCCGAGTTGTACCTGATGAGAGAGTACATCTTGCCCCGGATGAAGTCCTTCTCGGACTTGTCGAGGACAGAGGTGAGGTGGCCTCCCGCTGTCTTGCATGCCTCCTGCGCTGCGTTAAAGTTACTGCTCAGAGATCGGAACAGGTAACAGTTCTGACCCCAAGTCTGGTACTCGTTCGTCGGACATCCCTCGAACCCCACCACCGCCAGGGGCACTGTAAGCGGAGAGAAAACAGGTCACATGAGACTCCGTCACAGTTAATGACAATAAGCTAAAGAATTATCTCACCCCTGGTACAAGTTTAGCCATAGGAATAACATTAGTAAAAAATACTCAACGATCACCCCGGTAAAGTGACAATACTACGCCACGGTCATGGCGGAGTGAATAGGTGCACCAAGATGACGTCATATGCTATTAACCAACTGGATTTATGAAGTAATTTGAATTATTCTGATATTGTAATGCTATTTAGTGTCAGAGAAAGGGGTGAGATAAATCCAGAACCACACTCGAATCGCAAAATACACAATACTTCACTCATTTGGATAGGCCATAATCGTCACTCTGCTTTTCCTCGATAATGATTGCGGCCCATCCAAATTCATGGAGTATTGTGTATTTATATGATTCTTGATGCAGTTTTATATAAGAAAGCAACAAGTTTTGGACAAAGTCGTGTTTCTCCATGAGTTTGATGTGGAGTGACATGAACAAGGCGATAGCCCAGTGAATATCACTGGACACTTTTGCTCGGAATGTACGTTTTTTCGTTTATTAGATGTTTGATTTAACCCTGTGTAAGTAGACACTTCTGACGGACACCCTACCAAAAATAGATTAATCTGTGTTTATCATGAGTATATTCATAGAAATACATTTATAGTTCAAAGCTTTATAACTTCGGATCCAATTAAGATAATGGTGATAATGATAATAATAATAATAATAATGACCATGATGATATTGATAATGATGATAATAATTATTAGTGTGATATTGATGAGGAGTTGAGTAGACCAGTTATATATACGGAATACATAGGACTTATTTCCCTATTGAATGCTCTATAGATTTCGCTTTTCTGGACTTTACTACTCTACCTATTCCTGGGTTCTGCCCCCTGTGATATCGAGAGTGGACATTTGGGAGTGGACATAGCTACTGCAATTACTGGAACTACCTGAATATATTCTACTGATAACCTATTTGTACTTTTGTATCAGTTGAGATAGCACAAAGCATCAGAATGTATATATTTTGACATTTTTCACAATTGGAAGTGTAGCCTGTAAAAGGGGATACATCAGGCAGCCAGTCAAAAGCATCTAGATATATTACATATGCATACATTTTCTTATACTTAGAAATCTTTTTTGACCAATTGTACTATTGCCATTCCAAATTTCATAGTTGCAGTAGAGCTGTGCATGCGCAAATTGACCAAACACAGCAAGTGAAATTCCAAAATGGGACGGAAGTACAATGGGACAGAGGGGTATTGTTGACCTAAAATATCTTTGAGTGTGGGAAGTTAGTAAAAACACTTCAACCTAGATTTTGCATGTTACAGCACATAATTCCGCCACAGAGATCTTGCCACCTCAACTGCCCCTGCAGTAATAAATGCAGTTGGTAAAAATGTTCAGAAATGCAAAACTAAAACTATATGAAAATGTCCTAAACACACATTTACCATTCCCCTTTATATGTATATTGTGATATCTGGACTTGAATCTGCCTATCTGGTGTTCTTTTGTCATTTCCTCACAATGGAATTTATGATCAGTATTTTCATTATCACCATTATTGAATTCTATAGCTACAAACCTGCCAAGGAAAACCGAAGGAGAGGATTGTGATGCTAAAGGAACAACGGCTGTGAAATTGTTATGACTTTGTTCTGTTATGGAATCTAAAACCATAGTGATTAG
This sequence comes from Alentia gelatinosa, assembly GCA_950022655.1. NCBI lineage: Eukaryota > Metazoa > Annelida > Polychaeta > Phyllodocida > Polynoidae > Alentia > Alentia gelatinosa. Next base: position 67,610,466 of record OX465584.1, on the reverse strand, counting down.
AGGTAACAGTTATGATAGGAAAACATTTAGTAAGATAACCTATTCTCTGTATCTATATCACATAATGGAAGGAGATACTATGAAAACCAGTATGTCCTCATTATATTCTGTAATTTGGAAAATTAAAAACTAGGAGATGGATTATGTTACTACATAGTGTATAAGGTACTAAACCTCTCCTGGATAATTCAAATGTTACACAACATAATGTTGGAAAACAAAACCCAATCGAGATGTATTTTTGGTCAACGACAGAAGATTCTAAATGTCAACGAAACCTGAATAAAATCTACTTTAATGCCAAAAAAGAGGAAAATTATAAATTCACGAGTTATTGTGATGAAATCATTATCCATGATACCCGTTTCTGATTTCTGGGAGACGGATGATGCCCGAAACAGGATGAGATGCATGATCTACATACAAATATAAACCTTAGGTTATTCGTTAAAACCTAAACATTTGTATTTACTTTGATATTTTGTAATTCATCGACCGAGGCTGTTGTCGCTTGAAAAAATATGTTTGATAAACAGTTTATTAAAATAAATCCTGTAAATCTTGTCGTCCCGTCTGCCAGTTTCATCCTTGATGATGGCATGTTCATTGAATACATGTAAAAACAGGAGTTGTCGGTTCTCCTTTAATTTGATTTATTTTAAATAATGAGTAAAATACTTTCTAAGATTATAGCAGATGCGTAAAGCATTAAGCATGTGATCCACCAAATCAATGCTCAGAGACGGCCAGATTATAGCAGATGCGTAAAGCATTATTTCATGTGGAGGAATTGTGGACGTCGGCCGCCCAAATCGTTCGTCGGCTCGGATCGGCTCAGACAATCTGCTTGGTGGATCAGCAACTCAGCCGGAATCGGGCAGACCCGCTTATTGAAAACCCTGTCACCTGCGACTGTGCGGTCGTCGTCTCTGGCCAGCCGGCCGTGTAAAAACCGGCCAGCCGGCTTCCTCTGGCCGTCTCTGAGCATTGATTTGGTGGATCACATGCTTCAACATGTCACGACTCCTATCTACACTACACAGGAAAGACTGCCACGGTTATATCGCCACCAGCCGATAGAGAGCTCGCCGGTTTTACCAAGATACATTTTTATTAGATGTAAACCCGGCCCGGAAGAACGATGTAAAACGCAATAAAAGCTTTATATCAAACACAGAATCCTGTGAAGAACCAGGCTAGGAACACACCGGTAAGGGGCCCCTCCCACCTACTACGATTAAGTCTACGATTAACAAACTGAAAAAATCGTGGAGGTGTCGCCGACAAACTCCCCAATTAGTCAGATTTTGTCGCCGACGAACTCGCTACCCGCCGACGGGCTACGACGGGCTACAACAAAAAAACGTTGATCGTAGAGGGTCTACGAAATTCAAACATGTTGGAATTTCGTAGCGCGTCGTAGTGCGTCGGCGACAAATACGGCCGCGTAAATCTCTCTTATATGTGAGATACTTGACCGAAAGTTATGAAATTTGCCTCAAAACAATCATTTAAGGTTTAGCTTGGAGCTGAGGTTGTTTTTTTTGTCTAAAAAACAAAATACAGTATTGTTAAGTATATACTATTAAAAATCTATTATAACGATGCTCTATTTCTTTGAATTATAACAGATTTTGTATATGCTACCTCAGGTATATAATTAAAATAGTTTTCCCGCTCTTTTTTTGTCGCCGACCAGCCGGGTACAAAAACAACCCTCCTAATACACTACGACGCGCTACAATTAAGTCTACGATGGCAGCGCGTGTCGCCGACGTTGTCACCGACACACGCTGCCATCGGGAACTTAATTGTAGCGCGTCGTAGTAGGTGGGAGGGACCCTTATGCTGGAAAATACTTTTCATCTGGAATCATTCACACAAAGTATTACTTTTAAAACGTCCAGAGCCCGGAATAGCCTAAGTAGCGAAATAAGATCACTTTTCAACCCCTCTATATAAGACCAACAAAGTAACTGCTTAAATATCATCCATCATTGTAAATATCATACAGGCTACGTGTTTGTGTTAGAACTATCGATTGAATGAGAAATGTATACTAAAATATAGCTGTCTCTTCCCTTAAAAGATATACTGTATTGCCATTCAAAAAATCAAAAATTTACGAATGACATACTAAACTAAAAAATAGAGATCATTTGCAGAATGGCGAGAGAAGAAAACTGAAACGTTAATGGTCAATCCCATGAACTGTCTATACCTACTCTTATTGATAGCTAAATTCTATTGTATTATACTATTATATATTAGAGGGAAACTATGTTCCGGTGGGAATAAGTCAAAGTTACTCGGTAAGGCTGGGAAAAATTACTGCCCAAGGCCTTGGCCGCGGGCAGTAATTTTTCCAAGCCTTACCGAGTAACTTTGACTTTTTTCCACTGGTACGTGGTTTCCCTATTCCTATATACCTTCAATTATCGGCTAATATCGATAAAAACAGAACGTCTCTGAACGTCAACCTAGGCAGTAAACATCAACCTGAGCAGTAAACGTCAACCTGGGCAGTAACTTCAACCTGGGCAGTAAACAAAAGTTATTCCACCCCCAGCAGCGTTAAGTAATCATAGGTTGTTCGCTCATAGGTATATAGGAATATATGTATACTTATCATTATTGTCACATATTTAGCATATATAAAATTGTTTATTATAACACCAGCAAGCAATCTGTACGATCAAGCTACTGGAGCTTAACCCTTTAAGGGCGAATGATGCCTTGAGGCATCATCCGGCCCAGGGCGAATGATGCCTTGAGGCATCATCCAGGCCAGGGCGAATGATGCCTTGAGGCATCATTTCTCAAAAATCTACAAAATCGTTTTTTTTTTAATAATTGAGGAGCATTAATGAAATTTTCACAGAATGTGTGTATGATTATTATTAGTATTTCTATTCAAAAGAAATAAAATATTTAAGATTATATATCATATCACATGATTTAACAATTGGATTGTGGGTTTTAACGACTGTGTGCCTGTCCTCTAGCAGTATAAAGTGCCACCAGCACCCGTCCTCCAGGTGGTAGGTTGGCCACAGGCACCCGTCCTTAAAGGGTTAAGGAGCAAAATGTAACGTTATGTTGGTCAATAAACAAACAAACAAACAAAAATTGTTATTTATAAAACCTATAATACTACATATATTGTCTACCATGGCCCTGGAGCCTACTGAAAATAGGCTAGCTCTTATATCCCCGGCAGCTTACTCTAAAATAAACATTAACATTTTAAAAAAAACCACACGAAAGCACCTCTTTTCTGTGAATGCCGCTCCTGTGGGCCCACCCCTCGGTGCTATCTGACCGCCTTTCGTAACGCAGACAGGTCGGCAGCTCCTATCACCAGATTAAGATCACTGGATCGCGCTTTGTTCTCCGCTATTATCGCCACGATTACAGCCACCTCCCCCTCTCAAAGGTAGAAGTTGATTAACCCACATGTTATGTCGACTTCTCCACAGGAAGTCAGGATGGTGAAAAAAACTGTGGATTTATAAAAAATTATATGCAACGAGAAGAGACCACAAGGTTAAAATGGTGAAGATATGGTGTGAGAAATACATGGAAAGTTATTTTAAAGAGCTGAAAATTGTATGATGTATGGCTATGTGGAAAAATCAATAAAAGATTGCTAAAAAAAAAAAATTTTATATGAAAGCCAGGAGTAGGGTGTGGATGGATATTTATCTGAGGACTGTTATGATGTGTACCTCACCTCATCTCGTCTGAAAACATCAAGATTGTCTCATTATTATTTACTTTTGTGACCATCTCTGTTAAAGACAATTTGGCTTGAAAATTAAAATCCATGTCATTTTTCTGTACGTTGTATAAATTGATCTCAAAGTGTTGAAGAACAAATTTCTAACTTAGAATCGGGGGTCACCATGCTCGTTTTTTATTTGGATATTACTATTATGATGATTTTATCATAGAATGTATAGAAATTTTATAAAGTTGCATTTCATTTTGTAAAACCCATGTTATTTTCCTCAAATCTTCACAAAATATAGTAGATGTATAGGACTATACATTTAAGTTTTAAAATTCAGAGGTCACCATCCTTGTTTTTGAAAGAATTGAAGAAAACCTATTTTCCAGTACATTTTCTATATAAATCAAGGAAATGTTAATTTGGTCATTTTTACCAATTAGGATTGGATAAACCGGATAGAATGTTAGATTTAGTCAATTGGCATTAGAATGAATGCCACTGAGTGAGTGTTGACTGATGATTGTAGGATATGCCTTTAACAGAACGATTTATTACTATATACCGGTGCACGAATGTCTCACTTTTACGCGATAAGAGAAAGGATTCCGTTCGGCCGCACCATGGCATAAAATATTTTTACGCCACACCGTACCACGTGATCTTATTTCGGAGGTTGAAATACGTTGATAATGTGAGTACCAAAATGGCATTTAAATCGAATATCGGTATATAGTAATAAAAAGACATAGTGAGTGTGGCCGAATTCCATCTGTTCCTCGATATTTTGGTCAGAAATACTCACCTCAGTCTACGACTTCGGTGAGTATTTCTGACCAAAATATCTCTGAACAGATTCCATTCGGCCACACTAACCATGTCTTTCTATATTGTAAGTGGTCTAAAAAGACACACAAAACCTTCCCAGCGGCAGAATGTCTTGCAAAAAATCTGATCAGGTAAAAGAAAGATTCACCGAATTTATGCATCTCTTATGAAAATGGAAATCTATTATAGAACCTCAAATAGATTACCAAAAGATTAATCCAAAATCAGTTGTTCTTTATTGGGGTCCTTACCCTTTTTATTGGTTCTCACAATTGGATAGTGAAATTTTATTTTGACGGCGACATATTTATGATTCATTCTATGTTTACCATTATTATTATTATTATTATTATTATTATTATTATTATATACCTGTGTCCGAATGTCTATTTAATACTGCCCGCTGCTAGGGGTGGAGTAATAATAATGTTCGTGCCCGCTGTGACAGTGACTTAATAAGTCATTAAAATGGCGTTTTTTCATCAATTAAAGGTATATAATAATAAGCAAACATCCTTACTTTAGACGAAATGGTTCTTGTTCTCGGTCAATCGTCGATTTCATACTGCCTTCCGCCTGTGGCGTGAGGCAGTATAAAATCGACGACTGACCTCGAACAGGAACCGTTTCGTCCACAGTATGGACGTTTCCTAATATTACTCACTGTAAATATTCTCCCTTTTTATGCTATCTAACATAATGATCATCATAATCATAACATTTCTAAACAGCATATGATTTCCAGTAATATATAATATGTATTACCCCAAACCACTGGACTAGAAGATAATGTCGAACCACTTTCCATAAAGAGGGTCCGTTATCGGACGGATGTATCTGTGGGCGTATTTATCTTGGTTTGATAATATCAAAAGTGATAGGCCTAAGGTAAAGGTATAGGCCTAAAGTGAAGGCATGGGCCTAATTTAAAGGAATGAGCCTAAAATGAAGGAATGGGCCTAATGTGGAAGAATGGGTCTAATTTATTAAAGCGCCAGATCCACTAAGCGAATGCGTCTGCGATCCATGCGACTGTGCGAATCCCATGCGATGATATTCAATATATTGAATATTGTCGCAAGGCATTCCCATGTCCATGCGAACGTCTGCGAACGTCTGCGAACCCAAATTCACATGGAAAGTTATCCTGTACTTTCAAACACATTCATTGTTGTTCAATGCATGTTTACAGTTGATCATAAACCAACGACAGATATATTTGTAATCTAGTTGTGTATCCGTTTGTCTGTGTTAAATCCTGTCTGTATTTGTTGTATTGTCTATGGTCCCGGCATGTGTTAGGAAGAACGCCAATAGGCGATTGTGCATGTCGTAAAGATCTATTGAATAAAAAAATAGGAATAGAGGGAAACTATGTTCCGGTGAAAGGAAGTCAAAGTTACGAGGTAAGGCTTGGAAAAATTACTGCCCAAGGCCTTGGCCGCGGGCAGTAATTTAGTAACGATTTAGTAATTTAGTAACGATAATTAGTGTTATTTGCTCACCCACCATCAAACCCAAAGCCAGATCCAACCTTATCGAGTAACTTGACACTTTATGTTTACTCCCCACTGCGCTTTTCATATGAATTTTGTAAGAGACAATCTGATTGGTCTAAATGTCAACCTTGGGTAGTATACGGCAACCTTGGGTAGTATACGGCAACCTTGGGTAGTATACGGCAACCTTGGGTAGTATCCATAAGTTACTCCACCCCCCAGAACGTGGTGTAAGCATAGAGTGTACAGCCATAGGTATATAGGAATAAAGGAATCTCCAATAGTTTGTCCGTGAGAGTCTGTGGCGTCCTCTGGTGCCGAGCTAAGAAAGCGATGTTGTCCACTTTGATCTACGAATTGTTCTCTTTCGGTTTATTTTTTCTTAAATACTTGTATAGCAAATTTGTTATTTTCCCCTCCACTGAATACTACGCATGGATAACGAATCGCAACTTCGGGTCGTAAGATTATAGACTGAAGGGTTGGGAATTACCAACGGAGGATACAATCTGAATATATATGAGAACCACATGACACTCCCCCTCATTGATTAGTTTTCCGACCCTTACTAAAACTGCAGTTATTAGAGCGTGCTTGCACGCCTATATACATCATCTAGAGCTTAGAGGCAGGGTTTGAGTCAGAGTTAGAGTGGTCACATTGAACTTTCAGTGTGCTTCCAGAAAACTATCCCTTTACTATCTACATGCTGTTCACTGTGATAGTGAGAACAGAGCAGGGAGCCAGTGTCTCAGGGTCTTAGAGGTGTGCCCAGCTGACCATGACCAATCACTCAAGACCGAAATACCTCATTGACCCACTATTTTTGATATGTTTTGATCCTAGACTCAGGCAGTTAGAGAAATGGCAAGTTGACTGGGTGCAAGTGGGTTGTAGAAAACTATCCATAGGCTAAATCTAACTCAGACCTTTTATTTGTTATACGTTTATAATTGCACGCTCATTCATCTACGATGAACTTACTTTTTGCTCCTAGTTTATAAAGAGGTGTTTCTCATAAAAAAAAACATTTTTAAAAAACCCACAATCCAACTGTGAATACAACTGGGATATACGTGTTGTACGTTGTTAGCTGAATTTTTAAAAAAAACACAAAAAAAACTATACTCGGGGTTCTTGTCTATTGTATTATCTGTTACCACCTCAACTGGTGATCTTAGGTGTTTGTGCTTTTACTTTTTAATACTTTACTCGGAAGACGACACATTGGTGTACCTCAATTTACAGATGTATTGTTTATCTTGTTATACCCAGTATGGTTTTATAGAGGAAACCTATAACAGTTTAGGGTCAGAGCCCTTGATTTGAGTGTGAATCGCGTAGTAATTCACAAGGTGAAGTTGTGTGAATTACGTAGCGATTCGAACGAGATGGGATCAAGCTCTGACCCTAAACTTGAATAGGTTTCTGAATTTATCTCACCCTTCACATTGACTAATGGGCTAACATTTGTGACTTTTCTTTTTCTTTTTTCTTTTTTTTAAACAAAATTCACCAAGATTGGTGGTCTTACATTTTGTTGGTAACTTCGTTGACGAGTACATTTGTTACATAATCCCCTATTGGATATTTTCCTAAATATCTAATGGGCGTTGGATACGAGTTCCCAATGTTAAGTCTATGGAGAACAAAATACTAGGGGTGAGATAACGTGTTATACCTCCTGCACCTGATTCCTACAACAAATCACCCCATCATCATCTCATCTCATCAACCCCATTGTATGAGAGATTTGACCTTTTTTTGTACTATTAGGAAACGTCCTTACTGTGGACGGAACGGTTCCTGTTTGATGTGAGTTGTCGATTTCATACTGCCTGACGCCATAGGCGGAGGGCCGTATGAGATCGATGAAAGACTGAGAACAAGAACCATTTCGTCTATAGTAAGGACGTTTGGTTATTATTGTACACCTCAATTTGATGGAAAAAAATTAATGACTTATTAAGTCACATTGGGCACGAACATTATTATTACTGCACCCCTAGCAGCGGGCAGTATTTGATAGACATTCGCACACAGGTATAAAATTTACTACTATGGAAGCAATCATTGGCTAAACCAGCAAGTGTAAGCCACCAATCACAGAGCCCGAATCGAAAAACGGCATTAGTGCCGAATTCTGTGTTTGTTCAATAACAATTCTCCCTCAATAAAAGTCATTTAAAAGAAATAACACCATGAATTAATTCTAATTAAACAGTAACACGTTCCTACCTGCCACAGCCACCAAGAGGAATAAATATCCGGTCACCTCCATCCCTCAAATCGGCCTCGATCGGAGGGCTGCTAGGTTTGTCGAAAAAAAATGTTCTTCTTGAAAAAAAGACAAATTCCTGCTCACTGTGGAAGGATTCAGAACCCGAGGTGCCTGGTCGAGTCCTCAGTCCTCAACTGCCCACTGCCCAGAGGTACGTCCAGTTTGGTGGAGGGTAGCCCCTCCCTCACAGGCATATATCTGACAAGGGGATTACAAACCCACCCTCCCCATGTCCCTGTCCAGTAATCCCAGCTCCAGCTATCTCACCTCTGTTTTGTGTTTATCAAACATTTATTGTTAAATCCATAAAACGGTTATTTTTTCACTGATAATTGTGGTGGGGTTTAAAAATGTGGTATTTTATAGAAATAGGTAAAGTTGTAGACACGTATACATGTTTTTTAATGAATCTTTGTGGGAAATTCAGTGGTTACAGAGTTAATACGGGGGGTGTATGCTATACACAATCTGAGTAATCATACCTTATAGGATCAAAGCGATGCCAGCAAGCTACCTGATTAGATAGGGTAGGAACGTGGGTTCCGACCACTGTGGTGAAAATACCGTATAAACTACCAGTGAAACAAGCTCACCCAATGACTGGAGAGAGTGATAATTGGTCATTTGCATATTTCATAAGGGGGTGTGTCTCCAGTAGTAACTTTAGAGACGATTAATTAAGTAAAGCTACTTTGTGTTTTCCGCGAGGTATGGTCCTATCGCGTTCCATAAGAACGCCCATAAATATGAAAACGTGACATTTTTTTTAGTGTTTTTGTTTGTAATTTGTTCATTCTCAAAGACAAAAAAACAGAAAACAAGAAAAAAAAAAGCACACTCAAATAATTTATAAAGGGCTTATTAGAGGGTTTCATTAATTAATTGTTAATTGTCCGTGTAACCTTTGTCTGACTTGTATTATAACCTTTGAATTGTCGTTGCACGGTCCAGATTTGTAATCCTATAATGGGAGGCCACCTATCTCTCAGGTGAATTATATGTGAATAAATTTTAAGTTATTAGCAGTGTATAAGACTTATCATCAACAACCTTTTGCGTAAATAGGTTATACTATTATATGTAGAAGTAGTAGAGTTACTTTTGTGCCTTACGACATACCCATGCTGTATTTACTGTAAATACGCACCGTTTTGACATATAACGTAAAAATACTGTACGGACCACTGGTCCGAACACTAAAATACTGACCACCTTGCCAAACACGTTTATTAACATATCGGTTGTTAAAAATTAAATTAATGATTTTTTTTTTAATTTTGGGTATATAGTAAATATATAACGTCCAACCATGCTTGTACAAGTCACAGAACTTGATGGTAATTTACGGTTTGTACGGAACTCCGGTCCGTACAAACCGTAAATTAGCATCTCGTTCTGAGAATTGTACAGCATGGTCAGGACGTTCTATATAATTACTGGAAGTGTACTTTTTAGAGCAATATGTAGGCGAACTATTAGGTTAAGTGTAGAGTAAGAGAGAATATATCATATCATGTTCTTGTTCTTCAGTTACTGTTCATTGATGGAGTAAACACTTGTCGCTCTTTAGATAAACAAATATACGTCATTGGATGGAACACATGTCAAATACTGCTAATGGGGGGACGAATAGAAAGGGATGGATTTAATGAATACACGGATATGTGGACGAATTTTCTCATCTATATAGTTGGGGGAAATGGTGAATATTTATGATAGATATACCATTTATATATCAAGTAATAATGATTGCCTATCATTCAAATTACCAAAAAGAGCACACCCTAGCACCGACTTGGATGACTTCGATATAAGTCCGTGACCTTTGTTATAATTACAAACTTTTACCTAACTAAAAAGTCTATTCTTGCACAAAAGGTATTCCTCAGTTTAATAATATCGAGTTTTCACGTTAAGTTGGTACATTTCTCACTTGAAAAGGCTACTCTTGCCGAAACGTTGTGTACGACTGTTCATACCAATAAACCATCCATCAAACAGACTTGGGCAGATGTTGAGTTGTACTTGTTTAAACCTACTTCATTATTTCTTACATGTTGATATTTCCTCATGTGTTTTCCCTGTGCGTTCCTCAGTTAACCTATAGATGTATCAGTATAGGTGTTGGTGTCCGTGTATGAACTATACCGACCCACGAAGGGGGCGTGTGAGATTAGCCTATCACCGCCGTATTCCCCACACAGGAGCGTATAGTCCGACAGTCATTATCAACGACAAGTTCACCCTCACTGATAAATAGACGTTCATGTTATGATGCGTTAAAATTTATTATCTCTCGTATACAAAGACCCCGTTGAAAAGGTGTGCATGATGTTATTACACGTAGTCTCCGTAAACCACAACTCATTGTATAAAACTTGTCAGATACCTTTACTGTGGTATACGGATTGTGTACATCAGTCTTGTACTTACTAGCCTATGGTCAGTGTATTATACGTATATTTTTTTTTTTTTTTTTCAAATTCTTTTTATTTGTCTAAATGGATACATACTTTCCTGAGTTGTGCATGAATACATGAGTATATCTGCTGTAACGAGAACCAATAAAAAAAGGTCCGAACCTCAACTGGTAACAATTGATTTTCTTGGTCTAGACCTTACCCAATAACATGTTCACTAAACTTGATTCAGCTTAATTATATAAACATAAAGTAAGAAAAGAAGAAAAAAAAAGTGATCTATCATATTGAACAGTGGTAAAAAATACATATTATATACGTAGTCCTTGGGCCAAGACCCCAAATCTTATTACGGGGAAACATACCAATAGGGCCTTATTGGGTAAAAATCAATAGGGGCCATCCATAAAGTACGTACGCAGCAAAGAGTCCTAAAGGCCCAATGTAATGCTTACATTTGATTTAATAAACCTGGTTATAATTGCAGACTCTGCTAGTCAAAAGCCAAACCATCCCACATGATAACTGGTTATGCCAGTGTGTGATAAATCATCATTGTAAATATCATCCCTGGATTTAATATAACCCTGTAAACTGCTATACTCCTGATGACCTGCTATCATTAATAATTGACTTACCTGTAAATATGTTAGGTATAAAATGACTACTTGACACGATTCTAATTTATTATTGGCCACTGGAGCCTACTGAAAACAGGGTCTTCGCCCTAGTAGACCCTCTAGTCTAAATAAAAGATCTAAAAAAAATAATTTAAAAAAGGTAGGGGGGGGGTTAGACAAAATGCGTACAAAAGCATACATGGGGGGGAGGGGGGTTGGAGGCTTGATTTTCCATACGCATGCATACGCAATTTTAATGAAAATGTCTAGTAAGAGTGTGTGTCTGTGGGGGTGTGTGTCTGTGTGTCCATATATATACAGCAGTGCTGTTGTTGGGTGGGCAGCCAGCGAGATGGGTAGGTTGATGGGGCGGGTGGGGGGCCCTCAAACATACTGTCGTTCAACCATACTGCTCCTCACCATACTGCCTCTCACCCATACTACCCCTTGACCGTACTGCTCCTCACCATAGTGTCCCTTAACCATACTGCCCCTCACCAAAAATGCTCCTGAATCATATTGCCTCTCCACAATACTGCCTCTCCATCATACTGCCCCTCAGCATACTGCCTCTAAATGATACTGTCCCTCATCCATACTGTCCTTAAACCATACTGCCCCTCAGCACAGTACCCCTCCACCATACTGCCTCTCAACCATACTGCCCCTAAACCACACCGTCCCTCACCATAGTACCCCTATGAGAGGCAGTATTGTTTAGGGCAGTATAGTTGAGTGGTAGTAACATGAGCGCCAGTTTGATTTAGGACCAGTATGGTTCAGGGCAGAAAGGTTGAGGGGCAGTATGGTTTAAGGAAAGTATGGATTAAGGGCAGTATGGTTGAAAGGCAGTATTGCTGAGGGACAGTATGGTGGTCGAGGGAAAGTATGGGTGAGGTACGGTTGAGAGGCAGTATTGTAAAGGAGCAGTTTGGTTTAAGGGCAGTATAGTAAAGAAGCAGGATGGGTAAGGCGCAGTATAGGTGAGGGGCAGTACGGTTGAGAAGCAGTCGTTCAGAGGCAATATGGTGGAGGGGCATTATGGTGGAGGGACAGTATGGTGGAGGGGCAGTAAGGTGGAGGGGCAGTATGGTGGAGGGGCAGTATAGTGGAGGGGCAGTATGGTAGAGGGGCAGTATGGTAGAGGGACAGTATGGTGGATGGGGCAGTATGGTGGAGGGACAGTATGGTTGAGGGACAGTATATTGGAGGGGCAGTATGATTGAGGGACAGTATGGTGGATAGGGCAGTATGGTGGAGAGACAGTATGGTAGAGGGGCAGTATGGTAGAGGGGCAGTATGGTGGAGGGGCAATATGATTCAGGAGCAATTTTGGTGAGGGGTATTATGGTTGAGAGGCAAAAGTGTAGTTGAGGGAATGTCAGGGTAAGGGGCGGTATGGTTGAGGAGCTTGTGAGACTGCTGTGAGACTTGTAAGACTGGGATTGATGGAGTAACGTGGAGGGGCACTATGGTGGAGGGGCAGTATAGTGGAGGGGCAGTATAGTGGAGGGGCAGTATAGTGGAGGGGCAGTATAGTGGAGGGGCAGTATAGTGGAGGGGCAGTATGATTGAGGGACAGTATGGTGGATGGGGCAGTATGGTGGAGAGACAGTATGGTAGAGGGACAGTATGGTAGAGAGACAGTATGGTAGAGGGGCAGTATGGTGGAGAGACAGTATGGTGGAGGGGCAGTATGGTGGAGAGACAGTATGGTGGAGGGGCAGTATGGTGGAGAGACAGTATGGTAGAGGGGCAGTATGGTAGAGGGGCAGTATGGTGGAGAGACAGTATGGTGGAGGGGCAGTATGGTGGAGAGACAGTATGGTAGAGGGGCAGTATGGTAGAGGGGCAGTATGGTGGAGAGACAGTATGGTGGAGGGGCAGTATGGTGGAGAGACAGTATGGTGGAGGGGCAGTATGGTGGAGGGGCAGTATGGTGGAGAGACAGTATGGTAGAAGGGCAGTATTGTAGAGGGCAGTATGGTAGAGGGGCAATATGATTCTAGAGCAATTTTGGTGAGGGGTATTATGGTTGAGGGGCAAAAGTGTAGTTGAGGGAATGTCAGGGTAAGGGGCGGTATGGTTGAGGAGCAGCACGGTTGTGAGACTGCTGTGAGACTTGTAAGACTGGGATTGATGTACTCCTGGTCTGAACGGTAGGGACTCGTGATTGATAGAGGTAATTCTCCCCAACAAATTCCATTCCCAAATTTCAGAATCTCAGGAGATTCTGATTTCAGACATGTTTAAAATACATGGTTTTAAAGGAAGCCACCAGGCAGGTTCACCATGTCGTCTTTTTTCTCAACGTAAGTCTCAAGGGTACTCATGGGGAGGGTCCCTACTTTAGCAAGTTTCTCCCAGTACAGAAATCTAGGAGCAGGGTGTACATTTTGGCTTTTCCCAAAAACTTTGGATTTCTTGAAAAATGGCTGACTGGATTGACAATGACACATTGGATACAAGTCCCTTAAGACAGGTTAGATTATCACCAAGAGATTGAGGGAAAGGTGTGAAGTATACCTGTCTAAGGTACATTATTCCTACATGTGAATCCTGCTTCAGGTATAGGAAGGGGGGGGGGTCCAGAAAACGTACATACGCAAAAAAGAGGGGGGGTCCATGAGAAGCGTATTCTGTGCAACGGGGGGGGGGGGGGTCGATTTTCCAGGAAAATCTGCGTACATACTTTATGGACGGCCCCTTAGTCCCGTGACCGTGACTTCCGAACCTCCATATCTCACCTTGGTTGTGTAGAGGGGACCCTTTTGGTAAAATTTAGCTCCTATGTCCCTCTGAGTATAGTGGGGGAAGACTCTGAAATAACATGTTTTTTAAAATTCACCCTGAGGACAGCGCTGACGGCCCAAAACACATAGATCTAGATGAGGTAGAGAGGCAAATAAGGTGTTAATTCCCACTAAACTTGACATGAGGAACTCAATGAAATGCATTTCAAATTTGATGTGATACGTACTCTATTGCATCACTAAATTCAGTAAAAAAAAAAAGTTTAAAAGCGGTATTATATTACTTCATAGAGCCCTATAGCATTTTATCATATGACTACTTCAGGGATTATGAAAGCAGTACAAAAGGTCTGGCAGAAAAGTAAGAAACAGTTCCTGTAACTGGGCGAAGGCCGCTGTGGATTTGACCCGACCAGAGGAAACGATATGAAGGTGTAATAGGCCTTTTTCCATAGGTCGGTGTCGCACTTTATCTGGTTGGTTACGCAATGCTTGCAGCCAAACATACCCCTGGCAACGTATTCTTTAGCATTGGATGACTCAGTATATGAGCGTAATACGCCAATAATACCCGTGTATATCATTTGCAGAGAAATAACAGTGATTTAATCGCATTCTATGGTATTACAGCTTCAATTTGATGTATCATACATGTATATCACCTCAATGATACTTTAGATATACCTTAGATAACTCAGGGACACCGAAACTGCAACCACAGTAATACCTTGGCAGGCCTAGCTATAATGTGCTTATCTTTCTCCATGTTTAAACCAAAACAATTATCAACTATAAAGTTTAGACAGCTCAGACTCATTGATACAATACTCTAGTTTGTTCCAGCAATTTAGTCTGTCGGAAAACAACACTCCCGTAATCACACCCACCGTTCACACTTTAGGTGTGATTGCTGTGTTCTCTATACACATATAGCCAGACTCGGCCAGGTTTGTCCGAGCGGCCGCGTAACTAGGCAGTGGGCCGTTAGGCGGCGCTGAACGGCAACACCTGTATTATCTTTCAGGGTATCCAAAGTCTTATTACTATATACCGGTGCACGAATGTCTCACTTTTACGCGATAAGAGAAAAGATTCCGTTTGGCCGCACCATGGCGTAAAATATTTTTAAAATATTTTTACGCCATACCGTACCACGTGATCTGTTGACATTATTTCGGAGGTTGAAATACGTTGATAATGTGAGTACCAAAATGGCATTTAAATCGAATATCGGTATATAGTAATAAAAAGACATAGTGAGTGTGGCCGAATTCCATCTGTTCCTCGATATTTTGGTCAGAAATATCTCTGAACAGATGGAATTCGGCCACACTAACCATGTTTTTCTATATTACGGGGGAAACAGAAACCCTGCGAACCTCGCGCGAATTGAGGCGCCAAAATATCGACACCAGATGGCGGCACCTCGCATGTGGCGCCCTCTGTCCGTGAAGAGATGCAACTCATATCCGCAACAAAACAGAAGCGCGTGGAGTCCACTTCATATTGCGTTTTGTAAACTGTTACCCGAATTAACACTATCTATCGCTGAGGTAGGGTGGTCAGCATGCATATCTTTACCCGATGCACTAATGCAAGAGACTGTCGCTTGTTAGGTTTATATAACAAATGGAAGCGAATTTTGAGGTACTTGCTGAGCGATAATATAAGCCGATACCAGTCTATTCAGTGAAACCTTTATCACATACAACTTGTACTACAAGTTGTAGTTCACATATATTTAATCTAGTCTTTGTTTCCATCCAAGTTTCTGGCCGTACACTACAACACAGTTGTCCTTACATTTCAGTTATTATGATATGTGGTTAAATGCAACAATTCTTTTGAATCTCGTTGGTATGAAATATAATGATAATATCAAATTGACATCGGTTTAGAATTTAGATGTAGACCTACATGATATTGATAGTCGTTTCTTTCATTTGCTAATATCTATATATTTTGGTCTCTCAAAGTCACCAAAACACTTCATACAATTGACTCCATAGACGTTGATTTGCAGATTTGTGTATTAGTCACTCATTTGATCGCGTTATTATTAATATTACATGATAATTTCTACATTTTACTGAATTTGTAGTCTCCGTCATTGGCATCAATATGATTCTATCTATATAGTATATCAAAGTACCGTATTTATCACGTCCTGGCCATGCTATACAAGGTACTATCGTAAAACTGGATGAGGTTTTATCTTTGTCACCGTGTGCCACGACTGGAGTTTGGCAAAGTGACTTCATGAGGCGAAGCCGAGTGAAGTCCGGAGCCAAAACTCCAGGAGTGGAATGCGGTGACCAAGATTAAAACGAATCAGGTTTTGATTTTATCCTACCCTATCTCCTCGATTTTGGAATATTACGTGATAACAATGATGTATGCCACTAGTGGCATATAAAACTCCGTATGCCAGTCAGCGTGGCATACGGAAACTCAACGTTAAGCCTATGGGATTTTATATTAGGGGTAGGATAAAAAACCAGATGAAAATTGAAAGTGAATACGGAACGAGACGTTTACGTCGAGATCCGGCTTTTTTTACCATCAATTTTGAACCAGGTTTTGAATTATTGATACTACTTGATTTATATCCAGATAGAGATGGAAGGGAAGGAAATGGAGGAACAAGTTGGCGGGTTGGCGGAAGGAAACAGCAGAGCAGATTCGGGCGGTATAGAACATGACAATATAAAGGAGCGTGACGGGGAGAGCGGGGCAGGAGTGGACGATCTCAGTGACGAGGATCAAAGTGAGCCGACAGAAGATCGCAACCCTGAACCCCGCGCAGAACTCCTCGACCGCGAAGATCTCATCTCCGCTGACAACATTGGCGATACTGTCTTCAGTAAACACTGGTTGTTTACCACCTTAATGAGACTTATACAGGTTAGAATTTTACATATGACACAAAATCTTTTTTTTAAATTTCTTTTTGGGTAAAATCTGTCTTCAGTAAACACTGGTTGTTCATGACTTTAATGAGACTTATACAGGCTAGAATTTTACTTATAACACAATCATCTAAAAAAAAGATTTTAGGGGTACAATTTCTTTATGTATACTGTCTTCAGCAAAGACTGGTTGTATACCACCTTAATGAGACTTATACAAGTTAGAATTTTATATATAACAGGAATGAAAAACATTTAAGTTTATTAACTAATGAACAATCTGTAGCTTCTAATAAAATAATTTCACAGGGTATACAAAGAATCTCCATCATCAAATGTATGTGCTCAATAATGTGCTCCTGTTTTTAACTTGTATTTGAAAGTATTGTATTCTGCACTATTTCTTATTACAAGGATGTCAGAGTTCAGGGAAATCCCTGAAATCAGGGTTTTTCTAAAACACAGTAATATTGTCCTCACTACTCAATAGAACCTGTGTATGTCAGCCCCATATTGTTTCAGGAACCCCATATACCCGATTTCCCTTTAAATATGTGCATTATTACTTCCATGATTTTCGGGGTTTTCCCTGAGAAGCTTCCCATTGATAATGCATGGATGAAAATCCCTGAAATCCCTGAAGACCTCAAACCAGGAACCAGCTTAATATTACAATCTCCCATGCACATATTTGGTTTAAAAAATCAATAGGACATGGATGGTAGGGCTCTGCTTGGAGATCACAGACTGTAGTACCAGTTCTAATCACCAGGAGATACAGTTTTCATCGTTTTTTAGTTCCCAGTAAGCATTGTAGTCTGGTGGGAGGGGGGGGGGGGGGCAGTTTGTCCCAGCAAATAATTTCTGGGATTTTCCTCAAGGGCTGCTGACATCCATGATTTCTAAGATAAGAGTCTAAAGAGTTCCACATGTTTTTTGTTTTTTTTTGGAGAACTTTTATTAGGGTTATATAGCCGAACTCGGCATTTGGCCGTTCTTCCGTTCGGTCCCTCTGGTGTCTAACATTAACTCACTACTCAAAAACCTCAATAGAACCTGTGTATGTTAGGTAGATATATGTAGGAATACAGGTAGATATATGTAAGAATGCTATTCTAGTGAGATTGTAGTCAGTTCATTTTCAGGGCAATACAATATGAAATATGATTCTAATGTAATGAAATGAAATGAAGTCAAGATATAAATCAGTAATACACAGTACCTAAGTTGGGATAGTTCTAAAAAGATTAGGTGGTTCTAGGCCTCCTGGGAATAGCATACATTGTGAGTTAATCATGCATAAAAGCACATCTAAATCAAGGTAAGAGTATATACTAGTGGGTAATGTAACTGGACAGTAACACAAAATGGTATATAATGAGATAGTATCAAGTATACAACATAGTACTCACAGTATTGGTGTGTTTGTCAGGCGGTCGATGCGGAGGGGGCGAGCAAAGAGAGCACGGTGACCGAGGCAGGCGTGGACATCGACGAGAACCTTCAAGATGAACTTTGTAAACTCTGGGACATGTCCATGAACAGTGTAAGTCGTCGTCACCATCGATAGAAGCCAATACACTTTGGTTTCAAAATTTGTAAAAATTGAAATTTAAAAAAAAAAAAAATTAATTTTCTAATTTTCTGTTTTCTAATTAAACTTTGGTTTGAATACCTTTTTTTAAATACCTTTTTTGATAATGTGATTGTAGAGGCCAGACTGTCGAAGTGTGTCGGGAGCATTCTCTACTGTGTGTAAACTATTCCCCTCCCACCCACACACAGACACCTTTATAGCTAACGTTCACAATATTAGATATCATCTTAAATCTTTTATTTCTTTGAGATATACATTATCAATGATCTGTTTGACATATTCAAGAAGCTATTACATATAGATATGTATAATACATGAACAAAATCATATTGTGCAGATTTAAAGGCGACATATATTTTCATTAGTTATTCTCTCAATAGGTACACATTGATATTAATCATTCTACATATTTCCCCTTGTCTTTTATAACTTACCCCCACCTTTTTTGTTGATTGTGTCGTAGTGCGTATCGCTTCTGTGGTCTTCTTTATCCCCCGCCAAATCTGTTCCGATACACTCCGACAGACTCTGACTCAAGCGATACGACGAGGTTACGACACAGAGATTCTGTGTCGGAGTGTGTGGTAAGGCGTGTCGGAGTGTGTCGTAAGTTGTGGCTGCGGGTTAATACTTTAATGAACAACCTTCAGGAGGTGGTGGCCTTTCTCCAAGAGTTCAAGGCGGTCGACATCTTCACCGGAGTCGTTGCCAAGTCCAAGGCCCCTCGAGCCACAGTAAGTCAACTAAATTTAATTCCATTGGACTTAAACAAAAATCTGAAAACTGTTTTTGAAAAAATTGAATTGTAAATTATCCTTTAATACCTATTAAAATTGGATGAACTGTACAAAACATTAGATTTACTCATTTAGAATTACAATGAATCCCAAGAAACCAGTTTTGACGGATAATTTACCATGTTATATAATTACCCACAATTCTAATCTATATATTATACAGTATATATTCACCCATGTACTATTTATCAATCGGTATTTGTTTTTTATACCAGCCTGAACACTGCCATACCATCATATTATAAGAAACAACTAGCATATCCCTGGTTACTATACTACCAAGAATCTATTAATAGTAACAAATTACAACCTTGACCTTGGACTATCAAAAGGAAGTAGATAAATGTGATCCCAAATCAGTACTTAAGCCTAAGCTGGTAACGAAATTGTATCAATCACCTGAAGAAGCTGGTTCAACACCATGCGAAACGTCGTGAAAACTTTTTGATACCACGTATGTAACAACCATTGTACACCTTGGTTTTAATAATAACATCATCTACAAAACTTACTGTGTCTGGTTTTTTGTGATTTACCACTCTGAATGTTTAAAAATCACCAGGTGAATTGTCCGATATGCCTATATGCTTTTTCTACCATAATTGTTCGCATATCAGATATTCCACTCTCTCGTATGTTGTAAACCTCAGTAATATTCCCAGTTGCGTAGATGTTATTCACATCCGTCTTATTCAGATGTCACGCTTCCTTTTAAGGAGATTTGTATCGGGATTTTTGGGAACATGGCGTGTAACGACGACGCCAGTCGCGAGATGGCGGCCAACAAGAAGCTCATGTAAATATACCAATTTATCTCACCCCTGGTATTTTTTACCCATAAACTTAACATTGGGAACTCGTATCCAATGCCCGTTGAGTATTTAGAAAAAATACTCAATGGTGGATTATATCATAAATGTTAGCCCATTAGTCAATGTGAAGGGTGAGATAGATTTAGAAACCCGTTCAAGTTTAGGGTCAGAGCTCGACCATATCTCATTTGAATCGCTACATAATTCACGCGGCTTCGCCTTGTGCAATACTATGTGAATCAAACTCGGTGGGATACAAGCTCTGAGCTATAGAGGAAACTTTCATAGGTTTCCTCCATAATATTTTGAGAAAAGCCATTTTAAACCCAACATATAATCCCAGCTCATTTGTCGTGTTACGCACACCCGGTTAAAAATGAGTGTCCTTTAAATTCATATCAGTTGTGTATTGATAAATCCCCTGATGATATTTAAATGATGAGCTGTCATACATAACTTAGAGATTTCACCCTTGTATTACTCTCATCTGGTAATAATTGACTGTAAACCCCAAATAATATGGGGCCATCCATAAAGTATGTCTGCAGACTTTCTGAAATTTTGTACCCCACCTTTCCCCATTCTTGTACACAATAGAACAAAGGAGCATTCGCAAAATTTCCACATACTTTATGGATGGCCACTATGCATATTGAAAATTGAGTAAATGCTAACCATACTCATTCTGCATTACAGAGATATCGTGCTGTTATTACTGAGTGATCCTGACGCACCCACATTAGTCGAAACCATGAGGTAGGTCACATGCTCTCATGTGTCTTCTAGATTTGTCTTTTAATTATGTGTTTTTTCCTGCTCCTGCCTTGGCCTTACTGTTGTACTTTATCTTAGCCTGATATAAACGTCCATAGGCTTAACGTTAGGAACGCATACCCAACAGGCTTCCAGGTACGGTAACTCATACTCAACAGGCTATAAACGGGTAATCTTGTCCAGGCTAGGATAAAATCAGAAGCATATTTGTGTTTGATCTGTGTCCCCATTTTCCATGTCATTTGAAGCACTTTAGAACATTCACTCGGCTATTGCCTTGTTCATATCCCTGAGCGCAATATGTAACACCATATATAGCTATAAACACACATATCAGTACTGAATTGATATGACTGGTTTGCCATTGTCAGTATAATGTGACTGGTGGCGTGTTGTGAGGCAGCACTATAAAGCGGGCATAGGGTCCCACTGCTTCAAGCAGACCAAAGTTGAGTTAGTATACCTTTCCTGAATCAGAGAGATTAACCAATGAGTCAGTCTCAAAAGGACGTACCTAGCCTACCGAGACATAAAACTATAAAACAAACAATGACGCTAATGAAGTTTCTGTCTGGATGAAGGTTGCTGCTGACGGTGGTGTCGAATACGTCCCACAGACAGGCGTGGATCTCCGCCATCAAAGAGAAGGACTCCTTCCTTGGCGACATCATCTTTATCTTCTCCAGTTCCACCAATAGTAAGTTTAGCGATTCCAATTTCCCACAGAAATCTTTGTTTTCTTGTCCACTTTATGTTTTTTTTATACGCAAATATGTAAATTGAGCCCCATGCATGCCAATAAAGCGTCGGTTTGACCCCCCCCCCCCCCCCCCTCTCCGTACACACACACCACACACTTTTAGTCTTCTCATAAATACGGGCAATTTAGATGGCAATCCCTTTGCATAGAACCTGATATAACTGATCATGATAGGCATATAGAGACCAGGACTTGACAAACCGTTTGTACACCTCAAGTAAAAATGTTTGAAATGTCTTAAATTGCATGCCTGTGTTGTTTCAATGACCTTGTGTTCTTTGCATGACCTTGTGCTATTTGTATGACCGTGTGTTCTTTGTATGACCATGTGTTCTTTATATGACCTTGTGCTATTTGTATGACCTTGTGTTCTCTGTATGACCTTGTGTTCTCTGTATAACCTTGTGTTCTTTGTATGACCTTGTGTTCTCTGTATGACCTTGTGTTCTTTGTATGACCTTGTGTTCTTTGTATGACCTTGTGCCATTTGTATGACCTTGTGTTCTTTGTATGACCTTGTGTTCTCTGTATGACCATGTGTTCTTTGTATGACCTTGTGCCATTTGTCTGACCTTGAGCTCATTGTTTGACCTTGGCACGTCCTTGCAGACGACCTTCTGCGGAACACGGCCATGTTTCTGGACAAGTTGTTAGACGTGGAGGACGAGCTGTGCAGTGCGTGGGCCTTACCTCAGCTGGTCACTGCGCTGCTCGAGGCCGTCAAACAGACAGGGTAGGTCCCACGACGTTCTACTGGTTTATCTGTATTCACTAGATCCATGATGCAGTCCTGGATATCCATTCCATTTCAATTTTTTAAAATTGATTCCAGATAGTTATAATTTGGTAACTAAGCCTATATCTATTGATATGAACCTAATATCAAAACCACTTACTGATAAAACCACGCCTTTACCATACTATTTGCGCAGAGCTGCGACTTGGGGTTGGCTTTATCAACATTAAACATAACAGAGACAAAATATGAATTTTTAAAGGTTTTTATTGGATATAATTCACTGGTTACACTTAAGCGGTCTACCACTGCACTTTAAAATAGATTAATTTAATTTCTCAGTCCTGATAGTGATGAGATGACCTTTTGCCCTTGACTTTCAGAGTACAGACGGGAGACGCTCTGGATGCCTTCCTCCACATTTTCCAACTCATCTCGACGTCGGAAATGGGTGTAAATTCTCTAGGTAAATAATTTTTGCTATTGAATTTTTGAATTGTTAACCATCGTGTAAGCTGCTAGTTCCCCCGCTGTCTTACTGGCCCTTGCACTGTCAAACCTCCACCGAGCTCACCCGTTGTGATCTCACTTTCGCTTTTTATCATCATTTCCCAACATGGAAAAATGTCAACTGTACTGAATTTTTTTTTTTTTTTTCGCTATCTCCCTTCTTAATATGTCACTTACCTGTTCACCAAAATGGGTAAACTCTGTTCGTTCTGGCATGTAACACTACAAGCCTACCACCTACAGTTCATACTCCATTTGTATAAACTGTACAGAACCTGTAACTTTACAGGTCCCAACAATAAACATCACTACCCTATTTCACCTTAAAATGCAAGTCATGTTTATTACCTGTTGATACATCAATTGACAGGGCCGCTTCAGATGGCTCATTTAAATAATGTCAACCAGACTTATTTAAATCCCCATCCATCAGTGCAGCCTGAGGATTCCCTTGGATGAAACCGCTGTAGTTGCCATGCACACGCCATGACAACCCATGACATACCTGTTTTGTTACCCTACAAACTATTTGTCAACAACTTGACACTAAGCAAATAACTACGATCACGCTACTGTCAACAATGTCGTAATTGAACGAACAGACATGTGACGTCAGCCGATGACAACATCGAGCTCACTTGAGCGGTAGCTGCCACATAGAACACACCTAGCCCCATCTTTAAACTGTACTGAAAAAATACACTCGTATTTCTGACGTGGCCAGCCCAGGGAGGGCAGGACCGTGTGCCGTGGCACCTTTAACTTGACACCTGAAGAGACACTTCTTGAAACCGTGTTTTCTTCATGAACCATACAGAGAAGATAAAAGTTGCCCCAAGTTGTTGACATCCAGCTGAACTGCTTAGCAACTTACTGTACAATGCCGCTACCCTAACGATGTTGACACTGTGACATCACGTCACCAAACGAAACTGCTATATTGACAGTGTAGCCGATTTCACTCGAAACTGGCATTCACACGGTAGCACCAGCGTCGAACAGATCAGCCAAGCCATGTTTTGACAATTCTCTCGGTGAAGTTGTCAGTTGTTCACACAGTGATCATGCATTCGCTTGTCTATTATACTAATTTGTGTACATGTTTTTGTCATTGTTTATACATGTATATACTATCCAAATATATTTAATAGTGAATGCCCACGAGACAAACTGGTGTGAGCAAAGTAAATCGATCTAGTTGAAGTATCAAACCGTATTTCCTGTCTAAAATAATATCAACTATTAAAAGGATACAGTCTAACATATCTTTAGCATTAAAAAGATTAAAATAAAGGCTAAATAACAGGATTTTATCTTTCTATTAACTGAAAACTTAAACACAAAAAACTCCATATTTTTAACAATATAATCTTTTTGACAGAAACAATTTAACACATTTGACATTTCGTTTATATCTAATGCCCATATATATCTGTTTGTCAGTCAGCAGCGCCGACGACATATGCCGCTGTATGCTTCAGTATCTCGTCCAGATCTGCGCCGATGAAATCGTCATTGTTGAAGGTTACGAAAACTCGATCGCCTCATCCTTGTCGACTCTGAATGTCATTGTCATGTCATCGCCGGAACACTACAAGTACTTGTTAGAAGGTGAGTGTTCCATGTTTTATGGTAATATAGACGACCTGACCATGCTGTACAAGCTACAAAACGAGATGATAATTTACAGTTGGTACAGAATGAGGCTTTTGGTCTACTTTGACTCTTAGTTGTACTTTGACTCTTAGTTGTACTTTGACTCTGGGTGGTACTTTGACTCCGGGTGGTACTTTGACTCTGGGTTGTACTTGGACTCCGGGTTGTACTTTGACTCTTAGTTGTACTTTGACTCTGGGTTGTACTTGGACTCCGGGTAGTACTTTGACTCTGGGTTGTACTTTGACTCTGGGTTGTACTTTAACTCTGGGTTGTACTTTGACTCTGGGTCGTACTTTGACTCTGGGTTGTACTTTGACTCTGGGTTGTACTTTAACTCTGGGTTGTACTTTGACTCTGAGTTGTACTTTGACTCCGGGTGGTACTTTGACTCTGGGTGGTACTTTGACTCCGGGTAGTACTTTGACTCCGGGTCGTACTTTGACTCTTAGTTGTACTTTGACTCTGGGTTGTACTTTAACTCTGGGTGGTACTTTGACTCTGGGTGGTACTTTGACTCCGGGTGGTATTTTGACTCTTGGTTGTACTTTGACTCTGGGTCGTACTTTGACTCTGGGTCGTACTTTGACTCCGGGTAGTACTTTGACTCTTGGTTGTACTTGAACTCCAGGTTGTACTTTGACTCTGGGTCATTCTTTGACTCTGGGTGGTACTTTGACTCCGGGTGGTATTTTGACTCTTGGTTGTACTTTGACTCTGGGTCGTACTTTGACTCTGGGTCGTACTTTGACTCCGGGTAGTACTTTGACTCTTGGTTGTACTTGAACTCCAGGTTGTACTTTGACTCTGGGTTGTACTTTGACTCTGGGTCGTACTTTGATTCTGGGTCGTACTTTGACTCTGGGTCGTACTTTAACTCTGGGTTGTACTTTGACTCTGGGTTGTACTTTGACTCTGGGTTGTACTTTGACTCTGGGTTGTACTTTGACTCTGGGTGGTACTTTGACTCTGGGTTGTACTTTGACTCTGGTGGGTACTTTATCTCTGGGTGATACTTTGACTCCGGGTGGTACTTTGACTCCGGGTCGTACTTTGACTCTGGGTCGTACTTTAACTCTGGGTGATACTTTGACTCCGGGTCGTACTTTGACTCTGGGTTGTACTTTGACTCTGGGTTGTACTTTGACTCCGGGGGGTATTTTGACTCTTGGTTGTACTTTGATTCTGGGTGGTTCTATAAGGTACTATAAGAAAACATAGTTACTGATCCCATACGGATGACCGCAAATGACCGCAAACAGCCATCCGTACGGGCTCAGTCAGTATGTTTTATTATTACTATATACCTCCTAATCATTTAACACCTGTTTTATCAACTTTTCAATGCCACTGCCATTCACTACGGCCTGCTGCCAGAGCTGGCGCGAACATTATTTATACTACACTCCTAGCAGCAGGTAGTATTTCCTAGACGTTCGCACACAGGTATATAGTAATATGACTCCGGCTGGTGATTTGACTGTTCCCCTCCAACCCTGACAGAGCGTAGTGTCCATCGGTCACTCCCTGATTGACTGGAGCGGGCAACACGACTGTTACACAGGATGTGTGCAGATGCATGGCTCCTGAGTTTCCCACACCATCTTCCTATCTGTCTTATAGAAAACAACCTGAAAATAACTACAACTTATACCATTTCAAAATATTACACAACATTTATATATATACATATGTACTTATAATGTAATGCTCTCCATGTTGAAACTTTATTTCCAGATTATGAACTCATTCGGTGCTTGCTGAAAATCCTGGACGTTGTCTTCCCCAAGATCCACCCCGAGAAGTCATCCAGGCGCTTCAGGCGACGCCGGCGTCCGTCGCACGCAGGAACGCGCAGACAGTCGGAGTGCTCGGCGTCTCCATCCCATAATAACAACTCAGGGACCAAGTCTCGCACAGACAGTCTCGCGAGAGGAGACAGCACAACGAGTGACCAGGGTTCGGAGAAAGGGACCACGCCGCCAAAACAGAGTAACGGAGAGGGACGAGATGAGGGACCGGAGACCAAAGACCTCGAAGTGGAGTACGACCGAACGAGGACCAGGATTCTCTACGAGGTCCTACATGGTTTCGCAGGCGACGTCGTTGATATCCTCAATGTGCAGGTTTGTATAGGACTGAGTGTCTATATCAGAATTAACATAGATCATAGCGAGGTATCCCATAATTCTGTGTGGGTATAGGGTTACGCTGGTTCCCCAGGTATCCGCTAAGAGGCTCGGCAGACTATATACTCCAATCCGGTTGAACACTTCCAGTTCAAAATACCCTTCAAATTATGCAAATTCTCCTGACAACGGGTCAGTCCGCTATTTTGCTTGTGACAACAAAGCGCTGTCAGATCTAAATTGATTGATTTTCTTTTTTGCAATCGCTACATGTAATAGTTTAAATATGATTCAAACGTTCCAACTCGAAGGAAATCAGTTGTATCGATGATTTGTTGACATCACATATTTTTTCGTCGAGTCAGCCTCCATGGAAGTAGGTGACGCTATGAACCCGCTTCTAGCCGTGGGTGCGGCCATCTTGGCAAAGCACCGACGCAATGCTAAGCCTATAGCAAATTCAAACGTTCATTTCTGATATTATCTAATGTGTGGGGATGTGTTAAGTAGCTCTCAAGCCTTTCGCTCGACAAAACCAGCCTACCCTTGCAGTTTCAGACCAAATGATAATGTGATGGTCTCAGTTTAGACTTTAAATGCGATATCAATAAGTCGTAACAGCCAATTTTCTTTAAGTTGGCACGTTCAAATTATGTCCAGATGGCGTAAACAACCCAATATGAATGATTACATGTAAGAAAGTCGGAAACGACAAATTTTCATCATTTTACACTTTGGCAGCGATTTGTTGTCACCAGCAAGATGGCGGACATGTCTGTTGTTAAGGGAATTCGGAGGGTATTTAAAACCAGAATTCTCCAGATGACTCGGATAACTGAGGCCTCACATAATCATTTGATCTGAAATTTCTTGTTTGAATCGCTACGTAATTCAAGCCGCTTCGTGAATTACTACGCGATTCAAACTCAATGGGATACGAGCTCTGACCCTAAACTTCCATAGGTTTCCTCTATAGTATTTGATAAATGCCCACAAGTTATGCGATCTTTGCAATTCTGATACTAATATTCAATACAAAGAAATTCATCGAGATCCACAAACGCTGAAAATATGCCATGAGTTTTGGTTGCACAGTAATCTCACGAGACAAGAGAGAGATTAATCTCACTCTGTAATAAAAATCTAATTGAACAAATTCGACGTTAAACTACCCAAACAAACAAACTCTGTAACAAACAAAAAGAATCATCTTTTCAGTGGCTATGGATCGAGGGCAGTTCAGATTTTATTCCCTCCCTATTACTGACTGATTGGTTATCCTTTGTTACATCATTACCCATTATTTTTTTTATAATATTTCATAGGTGTTTGGCACAAGTTCCCAATGGTAAAAGTACCAGGGGTTATAAAAATCTTATGCCGAGGAGTTGCGTTGTTTGTCATTTACCTGGATTTGTATTTGATATTTACAGGAAAAGTTAGAAGAAACGCCAAGATGCCTGAAATATCTAGACGTGCAAGGACCACGCGAACGGATATACAGCCTCGTCTGGGCCTTACAGCGGAAACAAGACGAAGACGCAAAGGACACCCAGCAGGGGGAGACACTCGGAGACGCGGGTCAGCAGAAGGTGGCCGGCCTTCAGCGCGTTGCCCAGATGTATCAGCTGGAGCGGTTACACAGGATCCTCGAAGACGCTCTTGTGGCCTGAGAATTATATGATGTCATGGATATGATGTCATTCAAAATACAATTTTTTTTTTTTTTCAAAATATGTGTTCCTCAGGGAAAATTTTTTTTGTGACTGATGAAAGTTGGAGATGACGTCAGGAAAGGTGGCACATGACGCTGACAGAGACAGACATGACGTCATTCAAACGCAGCTACGTCAGAACAGAGCAGGAGGCGACTTGGAGATGCAAGCTCATTAAAATGACGTAATATAACAAAGCAAAGCTTTGCTAGCAGCATTGGAAATGGTTTGTTGCGCAGATTAGACATGACATATAAATGAAAAGGATAGAAGAAATGCAGAGATGCCTGAAATATCTAGATGCGCAAGGACCACGCGAATGGATATACAGTCTCGTTTGGGCCTTACAGCGGAAACAAGACGAAGACGCATAAGACACCCACCAGCAGCAAAACGTTGAGAGGAAATGGTTTCTCGGTTAAATGAATTGAAGTCAATTGTTACTCAGTCAACCTACACCTAGTTGTAAGTGAGGTCATGAATTGTCAATGAAATGTATGATATAGCTGCTGATAGTATTCGTTGAATCTAGTGTAGATTTATATAATGCCAAATATAACGTAATAACTCTGCTATACAAAAGGGACATATCAGGGACATCTGTTCAGATATTGAATTGATACTTTAGCTTATTCACAGAGCGTAGCGTCCAAAGCGTGCTGGCTACGAGGCGTAGCATCCAGTATTCGTTGAGACTTACGCTAGGTTTACACTGGGCCACGGTGGCGACGTTTTGGGCACCGTGGATGTTAACGTGAGGGACGTGACAGACCGTGACACATCGTGGTTGCCGTGGCAGAATTTTAAACCATCAAAAAATCAGCCACAGTCAGCCATGGTGTTAATGACAATCGTAATAAAACATGGCAACTGCCACACAATGTGACTGAATGTGTGCGAGCACAGCCGGCCGTACAGGGAACCATGAACAAAATGTGTGGGACGTGACTGACCGTAGCCGGCCGTACAGGGAACTGTGGACAAAACGTGAGGGACGTGACTGACCGTAGCCGGCCGTACAGGGAACTGTGGACAAAAAGTGAGGGACTTGACTGACCGCAGCCGGCCGTACAGAGAACTGTGGACAAAACATGAGGGACGTGACTGACGGCAGCCGGCCGTACAGGGAACTGTGGACAAAACGTGAGGGACTTGACTGACCGTAGCCGGCCGTACAGGGAACCATGGACAAAATGTGAGGGACTTGACTGACCGCAGCCGGCCGTACAGAGAACTGTGGACAAAACATGAGGGACGTGACTGACGGCAGCCGGCCGTACAGGGAACAGTGGACAAAATGTGAGGGACTTGACTGACCGCAGCCGGCCGTACAGGGAACCATGGACAAAACGTGAGGGACGTGACTGACCGCAGCCGGCCGTACAGGGAACCATGGACAAAACGTGAGGGACGTGACTGACCGCAGCCGGCCGTACAGGGAACCGTGGACAAAACGTGAGGGACGTGACTGACCGCAGCCGGCCATACAGGGAACCATGGACAAAACGTGAGGGACGTGACTGACCGCAGCCGGCCGTACAGGGAACTGTGGACAAAATGTGTGGCCGCCGGGGGCTCAGTGTAAATGAAAATTTATGACTCTGTGACCATCTGCAACGGTGCCCCACGTTTCGACAAAATGTGGCCGTCGGGGCTCAGTGTATACCTAGTATCAGATGAGCCGTCTCTTGGCAAGTTCAACGACAGACTTATCCATGAAGCATTTCATCTGTGTACAAATGTCTGGGCAGAAATTATACCTGAAAAGTGGGACGAAAAGCTGCGGAAAGTTGTCAAAAAATAAAAGTGTGGGATGAAAAATGCCTTTGTACGAATGTATACTGAGTGTGAATGTAAGAATGCGTTTGGAGTTCTAAGCATCATTATGAGTTCTCCACCAAGTGTTCATCCTTTTGATGTCTTCTTTGAACATTTAATATACACCTGGGCTCGCCAGTGCTGTAGTTACTGACCTATGCGCAGTGTATAGTACGTATAGCATATGGCGCAGGGGTAAGATAATATCATGTACGGCCCAGTATGACATGTACGGCCCACCTTGCCACTACAAGTGTCACAGTGCGAATCTAAATATTAAGCAAAAATATAGAATTCGAATGAATATGCCAGAAATTAAATACAGATATTAATGCAATATTTCTATGAATATATTTACGGTATTAAAAATGGGGGAAAATGGGGAAAAAAACAAAACCGTCTGCATAGGCATAGCAGTGCTGTACCAGCCTGAATGCACCAGGTCTGCGTGCCCGAATTTGACTTTGAATGGCAATAAAAGGTTAAATGTGAATATGAAATATTTCAAGGTGAATAATAAGAATAATAAAGGGAAAATGGACCAGACATTTAATCTGAATGATACTCAAGGACTTGAAAATATGCTCCACTTGACAGCATCGGGACAAGTATTTTCTGAGTTTGTAATTATTCACAGCTTAAATGCCAGATCAATTTTGCCGCTATAAAACCTGTTTCCATTGGCCGATGAAAATGGCGAAGATTTTTTTGAGGTCTCCTAAAAGCCCATTTCCATTGGCCGTAACCGATCTACAGTCAGGAACCACCGACGGACCTTTAGCACTGCTGATGCAAAATCAGACAATGGAAATAGACTTAAGGAACTCAAAAAGTCTCCGCTGTTTTGAAGAGGCAGACAGAGCAGCAAAGAAAGCTATGAAGTTGCATCCTGGTACAGTGAAAATTCCACACACGGATATGACAGCTCCAGTAAGAGAATTGACAATGAACAAACGGCAATCTGACTGGAACAAGCAAATAAGAAACAAACTGTAGACCATTCACTCAAATGGGAATGGGAAGAGAAACTGGGGGGATTAAGTCATAGTGAACAGGTGAAGTTGATCTGTCTGAAAATAGGTCACTCCAGACTTACACACGAATATCTCCTGAAAGGGGAAAATCCCTCATTGTGCCAAGCATGCGATGTACCGATAAGTGTTCAGTATATCCTGCTGAACTGTAAAAGTGTACACAAAAATAGAAGAAACTACTTGAAAAACAGTAACAACATGAAAATGTTGTTCGAAACTATTCCAAAGAAAGATATCATCATGTTTTTGAAAGAGACAAATCTCTTTGATATTATATAAAATATTTGAAAAGAATTGACTGAAATAAGTCTACGAAAGTGAAGAGCTAAATCATTGATAGTCCCTATATACCCTCAGGGTCCCCTGGGACGTTAAACCACAAACAAATAAACTCCGCTGTTTTCGTCGGTCAATAGAAACCGGCTTACACAGTAAAAAGGTGTCCCTGGAGTGCATGTAAGTAAACCTGACGTTAGTTATGATTGTAAGCCATTCAGTAAATAAGGTTTTTAGTGGCTAATCTTTAAGAGAACATCAATTTCTGTTGATAGGTCTGATTGAAATTGTATATACATTTATGTAAATGCATCGCATCAATTGAACTTTGCCCGAGTTCCAAATAAAATCACAACACGGGAGAGTGTCTGCTGTTGACAAAGATGAAATATTTTACTCTCCATTTGTTTACTGAAATATTCCTGATTTTCTTTAGAGGACACTGCCAGATTTAGTAGCATGTAGATGTTTAATGTATAATTATAAATGTATTATAAACACTTTTCGATAAATAAATGTGAGCATGCTGAATGTTTTGAGTGAGAGTTGATACAAACTGAAAGTGTTATTTCCCTTGAGTAGAATTCTGAGAATTGTTGACATGATTTGATGGATTGTGTTTTCAGATTCATGTCAGTCGATATATTTTAGAATAATGATGAATAACGTTTTAGTATGTCCTAGAGTTCAAGTGGTAAACGAGAATTCAATGTCATCCTTCCTTCCCCAAAAAACATTAATCCAACCTCTGTTTTTAAAAGTAATAACTTTATTTAGTTGTAGGTGTGTAAGTTAACATGAAATATTGATGTCGTTTTGTATATGATATAAATAAGGGGCGCCATAGTTATAGGATTTGTTATTATCCTACCCCTCATATAAATCTCCATGGACTTAACATCGGGTGAATGTATGCCACTGCTATGCCATAAAATATTTATATACAATACATGACATATGAAGTTGAAAACATGTGACAGGGTAGGATAAAATCTAAACATCACAGAATTTCATATAATTGTTTACATGCCATTCGTTGTCTTCCGCTACAGATATCACTCAGCTCCACTTCGTGAAATCATTTCGCGAAGACAACTCACGCCATATAAACAATCATATGACATCTTGTGATGTTTCCTAATATCATTAAATACGATCTGATGTTCACTTTGTTTAACGTTCCGCTCCTGGTAAGTCCCACTCTCACCCACGGGATTTAAAATACTTCACTTTTCTCATAAGAAAATTAATAGAAAAAGATAGGAATTTGTATGCTTGAA
The DNA here is from genome assembly GCA_950022655.1 of Alentia gelatinosa. Classification (NCBI taxonomy): domain Eukaryota; kingdom Metazoa; phylum Annelida; class Polychaeta; order Phyllodocida; family Polynoidae; genus Alentia; species Alentia gelatinosa. The sequence continues at coordinate 67,577,532 of OX465584.1, read as the reverse complement.
TTTTTCAAAATGGTGGATTCTTGTAGCAACAGAATTAAAACATTGGATTTGAAGCAATGGCAATAAGGGAGCCATATGCCATACCGATTAGATAAACAACTTGATATTTAGTAGAAAGAAATATATTACATGCCATCTGGCTGTTCATTTATGATGCTATGTCATCGTTTTGTATGTTTTCTAAGTGGAAATCTGACTGATCTTTCACCTAGACTGAAGAAGTATCGTAGATATCCGTCTTGTTAAACAGTTCCAGTTGCAGCGGCGACAAATTCTCTGATTCTCATATATCAGAATCAGGAGAAAGAAAGAATGTAATTTGCGCTTTGGTTTGTTTAAGTGTGTTAGATGTTTATGATTGAAGATAAAGTCATGCCTCCTTAAAGTACATTGTAAGGTTAATGCCCCAGTCACACTGGCGTAAAAAACGGCGTTTTCCTGTCTACGCACGTCTACGTTCTTCTACGCATTTTTAAATCTACAAATACTCCATTAAATACGGAGATACGTAAATGAAAGTCCGATAGCGTAAAAGAACATAAACAAAACGTAGAAAAAATGCTGTGTCAGAATTACATTAAAATATTTAGAAATTATGTCTACACACTTTTAATGCTTAAATGAACGCGGTAAAACTCCATGATGCGTACAGAAGCGTAAATGAACATGGATGTACGTAAAGTAGCGTAAAGAACGTAGATAAAACGTAGCTATTACGTGGCGTCCACCTTCTTTTGATACGTAGGAACTATGCTGAATTTAACGCCAGTGTGACTGGATTGCGTAGTAATATATAAAATTGAATTTGCGTAGTGAATATACAGAGTTCTTTCTGATAGGTAGAATAAACGCCGATCTTTACACCAGTGTGACTGGGGCATAATTCATACAGGGTAAACCATTTAATGATAAATTTAGGAGAACTTTTGTATGGTGCTTTTTATTCAGTAAGAGTATGTTCTCTTCGAAATACTCTGGCGCATATCAAATGTCCAGCAATCAGATTAGAAAAGGATACTGAGGAATGAGAAGAGTTAAAACCTGTATATTTGATCGTAAAACTATTTGAAGGAGGAACTTAGTCCACAGAACTTTATATCTCTCAACGCAGTAAAAACACAACTGTGACAACACAGTCTATGATTATGCTAGGTTAAAACTTGGTCACAGCAGCCACGTTTTGGAGCTTCGTAGGGCACCGTGGACGTTAACGTGAGGGACGTGACACGACGCAGGGGGACGGGATGGACAAACGTGACGGACAGTGACACCTCCTGGCCATTGGGGAAGATTTGCCTCCAGCGGCCATGGAGATGACAATCGCAGTGAGATGTGGCAACCGCCACACAACGTGACTGAATGTGTGTGAAAGCAGTTGGCCGTACAGAGAACCGTGGACAAAACGTGAGGGACTTGACTGACCGCAGCCGTCCGTACAGGGAACTGTGGACAAAACGTGAGGGACGTGACTGACCGCAGCCGGCCGTACAGAGAACCGTGGACAAAACGTGAGGGACTTGACTGACCGCAGCCGGCCGTACAGGGAACCATGGACAAAACGTGAGGGACGTGACTGACCGCAGCCGGCCGTACAGGGAACTGTGGACAAAACGTGAGGGACGTGACTGACCGCAGCCGGCCATACAGGGAACTGTGGACAAAACGTGAGGGACTTGACTGACCGCAGCCGGCTGTACAGGGAACTGTGGACAAAACGTGAGGGACGTGACTGACCGCAGCCGGCTGTACAGGGAACTGTGGACAAAACGTGAGGGACTTGACTGACCGCAGCCGGCCGTACAGGGAACTGTGGACAAAACGTGAGGGACGTGACTGACCGCAGCCGGCTGTACAGGGAACTGTGGACAAAACGTGAGGGACTTGACTGACCGCAGCCGGCTGTACAGGGAACTGTGGACAAAACGTGAGGGACGTGACTGACCGCAGCCGGCTGTACAGGGAACTGTGGACAAAACGTGAGGGACTTGACTGACCGCAGCCGGCTGTACAGGGAACTGTGGACAAAACGTGAGGGACTTGACTGACCGCAGCCGGCTGTACAGGGAACCGTGGAAAAAAAGTGACCCCTGAAGGTCTTCAAACCGCGACCGGCGTGACAAAATGTAAGCGCAAAGTTATGACTTCTGTGACCATCTGCAACGGTGCACTACGTTTAGACGAAACATGGCTGCCTGGCTCAGTATAAACCTAGTATTAGATATTTGAAGCTATTGAAATATAGTGTAAGGGTTGTACCTCTACATCACTTTTTGAATGACTGAAGGTATTACTTTCAATCCATGTGCCTTCCGTTTGTCCGGTTTCTGTGTGTTTGGTCCTACATATTTAGATGCTCGTTTGTATACACATTTGTATATATTTGTTGTCCGAAGACACCACCGTGTGTCTAGATCACACTCCATGAATATCAAACAATAAACAAATAATAAACAAGGCTTGATTTAATATCATTCTTAAAGATAATTATCTTTGATCCATATGACCTCAGATGATTGAGATGGATGTTGAATTCAGTTTCAGAATCACTTATTGCAGAGGAATCAACTATTTAGCCACGTTCACAGTATTTGACATTTATCTCACTTCACATAAAAAAAAACGCCATAGGCTTAACCTGGGGTCACTCTATTCAGGTGAGCATGCAGTAAAGTGTTATTTATTGCATAAAGGTAATAAAAATTGACCAATCAGTGGCCAGAACGAGAAGGACATCACACTAATGCGTTCTATGAAATGTTGACGACCTTTGGTCTTTCGTGGCAGTTTGACAGCAGCAAACTTCACTCGCTCGAGCAACTTGGAGGAACTAAAATTGTTAATTACAAAATAATAACTGGATATCAGTGAGTGTTCACATATTTCCTATTATTACATTCCATGGAGACGGGGTAGGATAAATACTACACTGAACGAAAGTTAGTAGTGTGAGTGTTTATCGCACTCCGGTCAGGTCGACTAATCACTGCGCTCAGCCAACATCATAAAACATTCATGTTGGGCATACGTTGTATAAAAGACTACAGGCAAGATGTTTCTCAAAAGAGAAATATGTACATTCAGTTCGAAGGGAACCCTTGATGTCAAAACCTAAGTTCAGAGAAGCCTGAGAAGAATGAACAACCCAATTCTGTGTATCTCTCTGGCACTGAGTTATCTTAAAGGTTCTCCACCAGGATTACTATCTGAGATGGTGAGACTAAAGCCCCATTTTGTGTATTTCTCAGGTACTGAGTTATCATAGGGATTCTCCACCAGTGTTACTATCTGAGATGCTAAGACGAAAGCCCCATTCTGTGTATTTCTCTGGTACTGAGCTATCATGGAGGTTCTCCACCAGTGTTACTATCTGGGATGGTTCCTCCCCCAGTGTTACTATCTGAGATGCTAAGACTAAAGCCCCACTCTGTGTATCCCTCTGGTACTGAGTTATCATAGAGGTTCCTCCACCAGTGTTACTATCTGAGATGCTATGGCTAAAGCCCCATTCTGTGTATCTCTCTGGTACTGAGTTATCTTATAGGTTGTCCACCAGTGTTACTATCTGAGATGATAAGTCTAAAGCCCCACTCTGTGTATCTCTCTGGTACTGAGTTATCTTATAGGTTGTCTACCAGTGTTACTATCTGAGATGGTGAAACTAAAACCCCATTATGTGTATCTGTCTGGTACTGAGTTATCATAGAGGTTCTCCACCAGTGTTACTATCTAAGATGGTGAGACTAAAGCCCCACTCTGTGTATTCCTTTGGTCCTGAGTTATCATAGCGGATCTCCACCAGTGTTACTATCTGAGATAGTGAGACTAAAACCCCATCCTGTGTATTTCTCTGGTACTGAGTTATCAAGGAGGTTCTCCACCAGTGTTACTATCTGAGATGGTGAGACTAAAGCCCCACTCTGTGTATCTCTCTGGTACTGAGTTATCTAATAGGTTCTACACCAGTGTTACTATCTGAGATGCTAAGACTAAAGTCCCATCCAGTGTTTCTCTGGTCCTGAGTTATCATAGAGGTTCTCCACCAGTGTTACTATCTGATATGCTTAGACTAAAGTCCCATCCAGTGTTTCTCTGGTAGTGAGTTATCCTAGAGGTTCTCCACCAGTGTTACTATCTGAGATGCTAAAACCAAAGCCCCACCCTGTGTGTTTCTCTGGTAGTGAGTTATGCTAGAGGTTTTCCACCAGTGTTACTATCTGAGATGGTGAGACTAAAGCCCCACTTTGTGTATCTCTCTTGTAATGAGCTACCTTACAGGTTCTCAACCAGTGTTACTATCTCAGATACTGAGACTGAAGCCCCATTCTGTGTATCTCTCTGGTACTGAGTTATCATGGAGGTTCTCCACCAGTGTTGCTATCTGAGATGGTGAGACTAAAGCCCCATTCTGTGTATCTCTCTGGAACTGAGCTATCTTAGAGGTTCTCCATCAGTGTTACTATCTGAGATGCTAAGACTAAAGCCCCATTCTGTGTATTCTCTGGTACTGAGTTATCATAGAGGTTCTCCACCAGTGTAAGTAACTGAATTGCTTAGACTAAAGCCCGATTATGTATATTTCTCTGGTACTGAGCTCTTTTAGAGGTTCTCGACTAGTGTTAATATCTGAAATGATAAGACTAAAGTCCCATCCAGTGTTTCTCTGGTACTGAGTTAACTTAGAGGCTACCCACCAGTGTTACTATCTGAGATGGTGAGACTAAAGCCCCACTGTATATTTCTCAGGTACTGAGTTATCATAGAGGTTCTCCACGAGTGTAAGTATCTGAGATGCTTAGACTAAAGTCCCATCCAGTGTTTCTCTGGTAGTGAGTTATCCTAGAGGTTTTCCACCAGTGTTACTATCTGAGATGGTGAGACTAAAGCCCCACTCTGTGTATCTCTCTTGTACTGAGCTATCTTACAGGTTCTCCACCAGTGTTACTATCTGAGATGCTGAGACTGAAGCCCCATTCTGTATATTTCTCTGGTACTTAGTTATCATAGAGGATCTCCACCAGTATTACTATCTGAGATAGTGAGACTAAAACCCCATCCTGTGTATCTCTCTGGTACTGAGTTATCATGGAGGTTCTCCACCAGTGTAGCTATCTCAGATGGTAAGACTAAAGCCCCACTCTGTGTATCTCTCTGGTCCTGAGTTATCATAGAGGTTCTCCACCAGTGTTACTTTCTGAGATACTGAGACTAAAGCCCCACTCTGTTTATCTCTCTGGTACTGAGCTATCTTAGAGGTTCTCCACCAGTGTTACTATCAGAGATGCTAAGACTAAAGCCCCCCTCTGTTATTTTTCTGGTACTGAGTTATCTTATAGGTCCTCCACCAGTGTAAGTATCTGAGATGCTAAGACTAAAGCCCCACTCTGTGTATTTCTGGTACTGGGTTATCTTATAGGTTGTCCACCAGCGTAAGTATCTGAGATGCTAAGACTAAGGCCCCACTCTGTGTATTTCTCTGGTACTTAGTTATCTTAGAGTTTACCCACCAGTGTTACTATCTGAGATGCTAAGACTAAACCCCCATTCTGTGTATTTCTTTGTTACTGAGTTTTCATAGAGGTTCTCCACTAGTGTAAGTATCTTAATTGCTAAGACTAAAGCCCGATTGTGTTTATTTCTCTGCTACTGAGCTCCTTTAGAGGTTCTCGAACCAGTGTTACTATCTGAGATGATAAGACTAAAGCCCCACTCTGTGTGTTTCTCTGGTACTGAGTTAACTTAGAGGTTCTCCACCAGTGTTACTATCTGAGATGATAAGACTAAAGCCCTACTGTATATTTCTCAGGTACTGAGTTATCATAGAGGTTTTCCACCTCACTATCTAAATCCCCACACTGTGTGTTTCTCTGGTACTGAGTTAACTTAGAGGTTCTCCACCAGTGTTACTATCTGAGATGATAAGACTAAAGCCCTACTGTATATTTCTCAGGTACTGAGTTATCATAGAGGTTCTCCACCTCACTATCTAAATCCCCACACTGTGTGTTTCTCTGGTAGTGAGTTATCCTAGAGGTTACCCACCAGTGTTACTATCTAAGATGCTGAGACTGAAGCCCCACTCTGTGTATCTCTCTGGTACTGAGCCATCTTACAGGTCCTCAACCAGTGTAAGTATCTGAGATGCTAAGACTGAAGCCCCACTCTGTGTATTTCTCTGGTACTGAGTTATCATAGAGGTTCTTCACCAGTGTAAGTATCTGAGATGCTAAGACTAAAGCCCCATTCTGTATATTTCTCTGGTACTGAGTTATCATAGAGGATCTCCACCAGTGTAAGTATCTGAGATGCTTAGACTAAAGTCCCATCCAGTGTTTCTCTGGTATTGAGTTATCCTAGAGGTTTTCAACCAGTGTTACTATCTGAGATGGTGAGACTAAAGGCCCACTCTGTGTATTTCTCTGGTACTAAGCTATCTTACAGGTTCTCCACCAGTGTTACTATCTGAGATGCGGAGACTGAAGCCCCATTCTGTGTATCTCTCTGGTAGTGAGCTATCTTAGAGGTTCTCCACTAGTGTTACTATCTGAGATGCTGAGACAGAAGCCCCATTCTGTGTATTTCTTTGGTAGTGAGTTATCTTAGAGGTTCTCCACCAGTGCTAAGACTAAAGCCCCACCCTGTGTGCTTCTCTGGTAGTGAGTTATGCTAAAGGTTTTCCACCAGTGTTACTATCTGAGATAGTGAGACTAAAGCCCCACTATGTGTATCTCTCTTGTACTGAGCTATCTTACAGGTTCTCAACCAGTGTTACTAGCAGAGATGCTGAGACTAAAACCCCATCCTGTGTATCTCTCTGGTACTGAGTTATCTTAGAGGTTCCTCCACCAGTGTTACTATCTGAGATGCTATGGCTAAAGCCCTATTCTGTGTATCTCTCTGCTACTGAGTTATCTTATAGGTTGTCCACCAGTGTTACTATCTGAGATGGTAAAACTAAAGCCCCACTCTGTGTATCTCTCTGGTACTGAGTTATCATAGCGGATCTCCACCAGTGTTACTATCTGAGATAGTGAGACTAAAACCCCATCCTGTGTATCTCTCTGGTACTGAGTTATCTTAGAGGTTCCTCCACCAGTGTTACTATCTGAGATGCTATGGCTAAAGCCCTATTCTGTGTATCTCTCTGGTACTGAGTTATCTTATAGGTTGTCCACCAGTGTTACTATCTGAGATGGTAAAACTAAAGCCCCACTCTGTGTATCTCTCTGGTACTGAGTTATCATAGCGGATCTCCACCAGTGTTACTATCTGAGATAGTGAGACTAAAACCCCATCCTGTGTATCTGTCTGGTACTGAGCTATCCTAGAGGTTCTCCACCAGTGTTACTATCTGAGATGGTGAGACTAAAGCCCCACTCTGAGTATTCCTCTGGTCCAGAGTTTTCATAGCGGATCTCCACCAGTGTTACTATCTGAGATGGTGAGACTTAAGCCCTACTGTATATTTCTCAGGTACTGAGTTATCATAGAGGTTCTACACCAGTGTTACTATCTGTAATGCTAAGACTAAAGTCCCATCCAGTGTTTCTCAGGTAGTGAGTTATCATAGAGGTTCTCCACCAGTGTAAGTATCTGAGATGCTTAGACTAAAGTCCCATCCAGTGTTTCTCTGGTAGTGAGTTATCCTAGAGGTTCTCCACCAGTGTTACTATCTGAGATGGTGAGACTAAAGCCCCATTCTGTGTATCTCTCTGGTACTGAGTTATCATAGAGGATCTCCACCAGTGTTACTATCTCAGATAGTAAGACTAAAGCCCCACTCTGTGTATTTCTCTGGCACTGAGTTATCATGGAGGTTCTCCACCAGTGTTGCTATCTGAGATGGTGAGACTAAAGCCCCATTCTGTGTATCTCTCTGGAACTGAGCTATCTTAGAGGTTCTCCACCAGTGTTACTATCTGAGATGCTAAGACTGAAGCCCCATTCTGTGTATTTCTCTGGTACTGAGTTATCATAGAGGTTCTCCACCAGTGTAAGTAACTGAATTGCTTAGACTAAAGCCCGATTATGTATATTTCTATAGTACTGAGCTCTTTTAGAGGTTCTCGACTAGTGTTAATATCTGAGATGATAAGACTGAGTCCCACTCTATGTGTTTCTCTGGTACTGAGTTAACTTAGAGGCTACCCACCAGTGTTACTATCTGAGATCGTGAGACTTAAGCCCCACTGTATATTTCTCAGGTACTGAGTTATCATAGAGGTTCTACACCAGTGTTACTATCTGAGATGCTAAGACTGAGGTCCCATCCAGTGTTTCTCAGGTACTGAGTTATCATAGAGGTTCTCCACCAGTGTAAGTATCTGAGATGCTTAGACTAAAGTCCCATCCAGTGTTTCTCTGGTAGTGAGTTATCCTAGAGGTTTTCCACTAGTGTTCGTTTCTGAGATGGTGAGACTAAAGCCCCACTCTGTGTATCTCTCTTGTACTGAGCTATCTTACAGGTTCTCCACCAGTGTTACTATCTGAGATGCTGAGACTGAAGCCCCACTCTGTGTATCTCTCTGGTCCTGAGTTATCATAGAGGTTCTCCACCAGTGTTACTATCAGAGATGCTTAGACTAAAGCCCCCCTCTGTTATTTTTCTGGTACTGAGTTATCTTATAGGTCCTCCACCAGTGTAAGTATCTGAGATGCTAAGACTAAAGCCCCACTCTGTGTATTTCTCTGGTACTGAGTTATCTTATAGGTTGTCCACCAGCGTAAGTATCTGAGATGCTAAGACTAAGGCCCCACTCTGTGTATTTCTCTGGTACTTAGTTATCTTAGAGTTTACCCACCAGTGTTACTATCTGAGATGCTAAGACTAAAGCCCCATTCTGTGTATTTCTTTGTTACTGAGTTTTCATAGAGGTTCTCCACCAGTGTAAGTATCTTAATTGCTAAGACTAAAGCCCGATTATGTTTATTTCTCTGGTACTGAGCTCTTTTAGAGGTTCTCGAACCAGTGTTACTATCTGAGATGATAAGACTAAAGCCCCACTCTGTGTGTTGCTCTGGTACTTAGTTAACTTAGAGGTTCTCCACCAGTGTTACTATCTGAGATGATAAGACTAAAGCCCTACTGTATATTTCTCAGGTACTGAGTTATCATAGAGGTTCTCCACCTTACTATCTAAATCCCCACTCTGTGTGTTTCTCTGGTAGTGAGTTATCCTAGAGGTTACCCTCCAGTGTTACTATCTGAGATGCTGAGACTGAAGCCCCACTCTGTGTATCTCTCTGGTACTGAGCCATCTTACAGGTTCGCCACCAGTGTAAGTATCTGAGATGCTAAGACTGAAGCCCCACTCTGTGTATTTCTCTGGTACTGAGTTATCATAGAGGTTCTTCACCAGTGTAAGTATCTGAGATGTTAAGACTAATGCCCCATTCTGTATATTTCTCTGGTACTGAGTTATCATAGAGGATCTCCACCAGTGTAAGTATCTGAGATGCTTAGACTAAAGTCCCATCCAGTGTTTCTCTGGTAGTGAGTTATCATAGAGGATCTCCACCAGTGTTACTATCTCAGATAGTAAGACTAAAGCCCCACTCTGTGTATTTCTCTGGCACTGAGTTATCATGGAGGTTCTCCACCAGTGTTGCTATCTGAGATGGTGAGACTAAAGCCCCATTCTGTGTATCTCTCTGGAACTGAGCTATCTTAGAGGTTCTCCACCAGTGTTACTATCTGAGATGCTAAGACTGAAGCCCCATTCTGTGTATTTCTCTGGTACTGAGTTATCATAGAGGTTCTCCACCAGTGTAAGTAACTGAATTGCTTAGACTAAAGCCCGATTATGTATATTTCTATAGTACTGAGCTCTTTTAGAGGTTCTCGACTAGTGTTAATATCTGAGATGATAAGACTGAGTCCCACTCTATGTGTTTCTCTGGTACTGAGTTAACTTAGAGGCTACCCACCAGTGTTACTATCTGAGATCGTGAGATTTAAGCCCCACTGTATATTTCTCAGGTACTGAGTTATCATAGAGGTTCTACACCAGTGTTACTATCTGAGATGCTAAGACTGAGGTCCCATCCAGTGTTTCTCAGGTACTGAGTTATCATAGAGGTTCTCCACCAGTGTAAGTATCTGAGATGCTTAGACTAAAGTCCCATCCAGTGTTTCTCTGGTAGTGAGTTATCCTAGAGGTTTTCCACTAGTGTTCGTTTCTGAGATGGTGAGACTAAAGCCCCACTCTGTGTATCTCTCTTGTACTGAGCTATCTTACAGGTTCTCCACCAGTGTTACTATCTGAGATGCTGAGACTGAAGCCCCACTCTGTGTATCTCTCTGGTCCTGAGTTATCATAGAGGTTCTCCACCAGTGTTACTATCAGAGATGCTAAGACTAAAGCCCCCCTCTGTTATTTTTCTGGTACTGAGTTATCTTATAGGTCCTCCACCAGTGTAAGTATCTGAGATGCTAAGACTAAAGCCCCACTCTGTGTATTTCTCTGGTACTGAGTTATCTTATAGGTTGTCCACCAGCGTAAGTATCTGAGATGCTAAGACTAAGGCCCCACTCTGTGTATTTCTCTGGTACTTAGTTATCTTAGAGTTTACCCACCAGTGTTACTATCTGAGATGCTAAGACTAAAGCCCCATTCTGTGTATTTCTTTGTTACTGAGTTTTCATAGAGGTTCTCCACCAGTGTAAGTATCTTAATTGCTAAGACTAAAGCCTGATTGTGTTTATTTCTCTGGTACTGAGCTCTTTTAGAGGTTCTCGAACCAGTGTTACTATCTGAGATGATAAGACTAAAGCCCCACTCTGTGTGTTGCTCTGGTACTGAGTTAACTTAGAGGTTCTCCACCAGTGTTACTATCTGAGATGATAAGACTAAAGCCCTACTGTATATTTCTCAGGTACTGAGTTATCATAGAGGTTCTCCACCTTACTATCTAAATCCCCACTCTGTGTGTTTCTCTGGTAGTGAGTTATCCTAGAGGTTACCCTCCAGTGTTACTATCTGAGATGCTGAGACTGAAGCCCCACTCTGTGTATCTCTCTGGTACTGAGCCATCTTACAGGTTCGCCACCAGTGTAAGTATCTGAGATGCTAAGACTGAAGCCCCACTCTGTGTATTTCTCTGGTACTGAGTTATCATAGAGGTTCTTCACCAGTGTAAGTATCTGAGATGTTAAGACTAATGCCCCATTCTGTATATTTCTCTGGTACTGAGTTATCATAGAGGATCTCCACCAGTGTAAGTATCTGAGATGCTTAGACTAAAGTCCCATCCAGTGTTTCTCTGGTAGTGAGTTATCCTAGAGGTTTTCCACCAGTGTTACTATCTGAGATGGTGAGACTAAAGCCCCACTCTGTGTATCTCTCTTGTACTGAGCTATCTTACAGGTTCTCCACCAGTGTTACTTTCTGAGATGCTGAGACTAAGGCCCCATTCTGTGTATTTCTCTAGTACTGAGTTATCTTAGAGGTTCTCCACCAGTATTACTATCTAAGATGCTAAGACTAAAAACCAATCCTGGGTGTCTCTCTGGTATTGAGTTATCGTAGAGGTTCTCCACCATCGTTACTATCTGAGAAGGTAAGACTAAAGCCCCATTCTGTGTATTTCTCTGGTACTGAGTTATCAGAGAGGTTCCCCACCAGTATAACTTTCTCAGATGCCAAGACTAAACCCCACTATGTGTATTTCTCTGGTACTAACATATCTTAGAGGTTCTCCACCAGTGTTACTATCTGAGATGGTGAGACTAAAGCCCCATCCTGCGTATCTCCCTGGTACTGAGTTATCGTACAGGTTCTCCACCAGTGTTACTATCTGAGACGGTAAGACTAAAGCCCCACTCTGTGTATTTCTCTGGCACTTAGTTAACATAGAGGTTCTCCACAAGTGTTACTATCTGAGATGGTAAGACTAAACCCCCATTATGTGTATATCTCTGGTACTGAGCTATCTTACAGGTTCTCAACCAGTGTTACTATCTGAGATGGTAAGACTAAACCCCCATTCTGTGTATCTCTCTGGTACTGAGTTATTTTAGAGGTTTTCCACCAGTATTACTATCAGAGATGCTGAGACTAAAGCCCCACTCTTAGTATTTCTCTGGTACTGACATATCTTACAGGTTCTCAACCAGTGTTACTATCTGAGATGCTAAGACTAAAGCCCAACTTTGTGTATTTCTCTGGTACTGAGTTATCATGGAGGCTCCGGACCAGTGTTACTATCTTAGATGCTAAGACGTGAGCCCCATTCTGTGTATGTCTCTGGTAGTAAGAAACCTTAGAAACTGTCCACCAGTGTTACTATCTGAGATGGTAAGACTAAACCCCCACTCTGTGTATTTCTCTGGTATTCAGTTATCTGAGTGATTCTCCACCAGTGTTACTATCTGAAATGGTAAGATTAAAGCCTCATTCTCTACTTCTCTGGTACTGAGTTATCTAAGAGGTTGTCCACCAGTGTTACTATCTAAGATGGTAAGACTCAAACCCCATTCCGTGTTTCACTCGTGTTCTGAGTTATCATGGAGGTTCTCCATCCGTGCTACTATCTGTGATGTCAAGACTAAAGCCCCACTCTGTGTATCTCTCTGGCACTAAGTTAACATAGAGGTTCTCCACCAGTGTTACTATCTGAGATGGTGAAACTAAAGCCCCACTCTCTGTATTTCTTTGGTACTGAGTTATCGTCGAGGTTCTCCACCAGTATTACTATCAGAAATGCTGAGACTAAAGCCCCACCCTTAGTTTTTCTCTGGTACTGACATATCTTAGAGGTTCTCCTCCAGTGTTACTATCTTAGATGGTAAGAGTAAAGCCCCACTCTGTGTATTTCTCTGGTACTGAGTTATCATAGAGGTTCTCCACCAGTATTACAATCTGAGAAGGTAAGACTAAAGCCCCACTCTGTGTATCTCTCTGGTACTGAGTTATCTTATAGGTTGTCCACCAGTGTTACTATCTGAGATGGTAAAACTAAAGCCCCACTCTGTGTATCTCTCTGGTACTGAGTTATCATAGCGGATCTCCACCAGTGTTACTATCTGAGATAGTGAGACTAAAACCCCATCCTGTGTATCTGTCTGGTACTGAGCTATCCTAGAGGTTCTCCACCAGTGTTACTATCTGAGATGGTGAGACTAAAGCCATATTCTGTGTATCTCTCTGGTACTGAGTTATCTTAGAGGTTCTCCACCAGTGTTACTATCTAAGATGCTAAGACTAAAAACCAATTCTGTGTATCTCTCTGGTATTGAGTTATTGTAGAGGTTCTCCACCAGTGTTACTTTTTGAGATGGTGAGATTAAAGCCCCATTCTGTGTATTTCTCTGGTACTTAGTTATCATAGTGGTTCCCCACCAGTATTACTATATCAGATGCTTAGACTAAACCCCAATATGTGTATTTCTCTGGTACTAACATATCTTAGAGTTTCTCCATCAGTGTTACTATCTGAGATGGTGAGACTAAAGCCCCACTCTGTGTATTTCTCTGGTACTGACATATCCTAGAGGTTCTCCACCAGTGTTACTATCTGAGATGCTAAGACTAAAACCCCATTCCGTGTATCACTCTAGTACTGAGTTATTATGGAGATTCTCCACTAGTGTTAGTATCTGAGATGCTTAGACTAAAGCCCCTCTCTTTGTATTTCTCTGGTACTATTATCCTAGCCACTAATGAATACTATAAGAATATTACTAATCGTACCTTAGCCCCCCCCCCCCCCGACGTCAATTAATTTCCACACACATCATATTACCATTCCCCAGGTCACATGTAAGAAGGGGTAAATTGAAGAACCCCTAATTATTTCTTGACTCCAATTAGATAGTATTAAAGTATCAGTATTTAGCAGTCACTTTGTAAATGTTCTCCCCCTCCCCCCCCCCCCCCTCCCCTAAAAAAAGAGTAATAATAATAAAAACATATGGATAAGATGAGATGGATTATGAAATAGGATGAGGCTGGACCAAGCTGTCAATCCAAGATGGCTAGGCAGATTCCACTAAACCTAGATTAAGGTCACACTTAACCTAGTTCCTCCATGATAAAGGAATTTATGGCCAAATTCCCTGGTACATGTATACAAATAATGGCCTAAGTACTAAAAGAGCTCCAATGGAGAGTGAAGTATCCTTGAGTGTCCTTGATGTTTGGAGAAATTGGCTTCCTAGTCCACTCATTGGAGGAATGAGTACATGTGGTTGAGTGGGGATTCCTTCTCCCCAAACAGAAAGTGTCAGCTGTGTTAAAAACTAGTCAGCTCTATTAAAAAAGAAATCAGGGTTCTGTTTTCCAGACAGCGACGTCTTTATTAGTTGTGATCGAAAAAGAGTGACCATGTGAGAGACCAAAAGAGTGATCATGACTGCAAACTGTTCCTCAGACCCAATCACTGTTAGGCTGTTATGATCACTGTTTGTCCAAGGCCCATTCAAAAAAATGAAAAGCCTCACATGTATATATTGCTTAACAGAAAATTATGAAATTTGGGAATTAGATATAACAGACATGGATAATTCAGCACTGCAAATATTGTTTCATTTGATACGGTACAGTGGAAGTTTATAAAATGAAATATTCCAAACAGAAGTATGAGATCATTGGTGAATAATTAAAAATTGTTAGTTATTATTTCGACCTGAGTGCTATAGTCGAACAAACCAACACTGAGCGCATAATCGAACATGACTCAACACGTGACTTTATAGCGTCACCACGTGATCAAAAGACTTCGCGCCAGTCGTCTCCTACCTTCCGTCTCAGACGCTTGCATTGTATTTCCCACCCACCCACTCCGAATTATATTTATTAACGGAGCACACAATTAATGATTCTCAAGAGACTCAACAATCTTTTATCCAACGTGTCTTATATTTATATTACTATCATAACTTTTACTGTCATAGTACATTATCTTATGATATCATACTTGTCATAACTATACTGTTATTAATGAATCTATACTGTGACAATACTTTTAATGTTTTATTGTCTCAATTCATTTTAACTGTACATTTACTTCTCTATTTTAATAATGTTTTCAATCTTGAATAAAACATTATTTAAGGTCAACTCAGGGTCAGGTACTGCAGTAGGATGTAAACAACACAGTCAAGCAGAGCAGTGTCAACAGTTGTCGACGGCTTTGGTGAAACAATTCTCATGAATAAAATAATCATTGGAAAATTATCAATTTGGGATAACGGTATGACATCTATGTAGAATCCACCACTTACAATATCTTTTAATTTTGATAAGCTTTAGTATGAATATCATACATGTATTACATGTCCTACCCTGTCATTGTTTTCAAGACCATTTGAACTAAATAGTCACAAAATGGTCACGACTCTGGAACACAAAACAGTGATCATGACCTTTTACCCCTCAAAATGGTCGCTAATATTATGACCATTTGTCTCTGGAACCCAATGGTCTCCAAACAGTCATTTACTGGTCCCTATCACAAATGGTCACGACTGAAAAACAGAACCCATAACTATTTTTAAGATATTATATACTTTTAATCGGCCCAATGTCAGTTGATGATGAATTTTTACTTTCGTTTAAATATCTTCATATCGTGGGTCACTTGCAATTACTACACCAGTGAGGACTTTCTGTCACAAAAAGTTCAACCCTCTGCTTCTCCGGAGAAAGGTCTGCAGGTGGTTCGTAGTCCAGACGTCTTTCCCTGACTGGAGAATCGTATCCTGCAAGGTGTTGTCATCTTTTGTAGAACCTGGCAAACATATTACAGGGATGAAAGTTGGGACTGATGAAAAAGTCGAAAACAAAACACACACAAAAACTGGGCCGTATTCGGGGGGGGGGGACGCCCCCCCCCCCCCCCGTGCCGTCAAACAAAATTTCGGGACGGAACTCTGACGGCAGTGTCGACGGCCCTTGGCGCGTTTAACTGCCGCCAAAGTACTGACTGGAGGTTTATACGCCGTTTGTTAACTTTGTTAATGATCATATTTCAAGATGCAGAAATTTCTGATTTCCGTCAATTGTCGGCAAACTTGCATCCCTAATATTAGCATTAGTCCATCTTGCCTTCCTCAGAATGGACATGGGTAAATCCCTCAGGGCAGCTTTAGACGTGCCAGCTGCCCCGATCGACCTGTATTCATAACAGTGCACTGGACCTGAGCCAAGCACAAATATTGAAATATATTAGAAAGGTATAAGAAATGTATAAGTAAAACTGTGAGCTCTTGTATAGCAGAAGTTTAGGCATATATCCCATATGAAACGCCCTGAGAGCTGTATCTAGGCCAGTGTGTCAGCACACAAGCACCCAAGGTGAAGGCCAGTAGGATGGAGCATTAGGGCCAGTGGGTCAGCGCCTGTCCCACTTAGCAGGGATGGATCATTTGGGCCAGTAGGTCAGCACCTGCACACCTACTGCCCCACTTAGCCTGGGTGAGTAGGACAGGTCATTTGGGTTAGTAGGACAGAGAGTTGGGAGTGAGCATTTGGGACAACGACCTTGACACTTTAATGCATGCAACCTCAATACTAGCTATATAAGCCAGATACACCCATCATTCGGGGTTCTTAGACTGGCGTGGGAGGAAGCTGTACCTGTGGAAATCTACCATGGTCATTTGTATCCACCTGGCAATAGTGTCTTTTGATGCTGGTATGTTTCTGGGTCCTATCCCACATAATCTACAACTGTGTATGCTGACTTCTATGCTGATTTGTATCAGTGCAATACTTTATCAAAGCCCTGTAAGGTCACAGTCTCCCGTTCTTAACCTTAGCAACTGTAAGTTGGTCTAAGGCTAGACCTTCTTTCGTGTGCTTCACAAGCTTTTGTAACTGCTCATACTTCCAAATGATAAACTCAGTGTATAATATGTGTGACATCTGAGTTTTCTGAGCAGTCGTCAGAACATAAGTTTCCTAATATCTAGCCTTTTGCAGTTTCAAGGATAGTTTCAGTGACATCAGGAGTAACAATGGACCTTGTTAATATGTTCCTAATGTTCCCTAGTTCTGATACTCATGTTGATGGAAGAATGGCAGAATTCTAGCATTATGGTGACCAG
This sequence comes from Alentia gelatinosa, assembly GCA_950022655.1. Lineage (NCBI taxonomy): Eukaryota > Metazoa > Annelida > Polychaeta > Phyllodocida > Polynoidae > Alentia > Alentia gelatinosa. The sequence goes on along the minus strand of OX465584.1, from coordinate 67,560,488 downwards.
GATGTCAGGTCATCATATCTTTGTGTTGGGAACCAACATTGGATCTTTTGCTTGTTCAGCCATCTATTTTAATCTTTCTGGTGTGATGCTTTTCAAATTCCCCATGTGAATTCTGAAATTGGGTCAAGACAGTCTCTTTCACCTCCTCATTCTCTTATTGGATATTGATTCCAGAAGGAAATGCTCAGATGAACTTGTCTGTTTCTTCCTTGTCAACCATTGAGTGTGTTCATTCCTCTTTGAGCTCAGGTACATTTTGATTTAGCCTTGGGATAACTGTAGAGTTGCACCTTTTTAGTGCAACATCTGTGTCAGAGCTTGCAAGGTCCTCAGGCAACATCTTGAAGGGTTAGGTTTAGATTTGGCATGACCCTTTTATTTTTGCTGGATTACAATAGTTCTGTGATGGTGCACACTCTGATTCTATGCATAGATCAATGTCAAGCTTAATTGTAATGTTGATCATTGATAATGATTCAACATTTCAATAGAGAGACTTCATATGATTCTGGGATTTTACACCAAGAGTACTAAAGATGCTTTCATGATCTGAGGCTACAGACAGGGAGCAATTTCTTAGCACTCCAGTGGATGCTGCTGTTTCTGTCTCTCCCATGTTTGTTGTCACAAAAAAACAGCCTATAATCTTCAGATTTAGCATAGCATACCCACTTATTTTAGTATGTGACTGAAACAGCAACTCTAAAATATAGTGAGAAAATTTGTTCTCTCTCAAAAGGTTCTGTATAAACCTTTTATAGTCCATATTATGCTGTATGTTTATCCTTACATATTTTCTGCATATTTTCCTTCAGAAATCGCGCATCGCAAACTCTGTAGAGGCTATATATTTCTTATGTAGGGTAAGGTTTTGCTAGGTGGGGGGGGGGGGGGGATAACTAAAAACACACCTTTGTTTTTTGGGGCCTTAGCATTAGCATTTGAGGGGACCCTTTGTTAGCAATAACCTTTGAAGGACACTCCCATTAGAAAGTACCCTTTGAAGGACACTCCATTAACAATAACCTTTAAGTTAGGAAACTTGACTGTAATGTAAAATAAAATTTCAAAATAAACTCGATAACTATGCATATTTATTCAACTACACATGTCATTCATGCAAATAAATACCCAAACTTTGAGACATTTATTTTTCATTAGAGTGTGACATAATTGTATATTTCCCATTTATTAGCATATCCGTAACATCGTGTGGACATCTTCAGATGTTTTTCTTTTGTTCACTCACAGTAGACTGTGCTTTAAACACATCATCTACCAATCGGAGTTCGCTTAAACTAAGTTTTACGCGAGCGAGATGAAGAAAACCATAACACAGAACTCTAAAATAAGAACAGCAAAGTCATATTTCGGAGAAGTTCAACATAAAGACACCAAAATGTGTACAAACAAGACAGCTGTCGCTCGTAGACTGATAAAAGTCGAATATAATGCACAGGAAGTAAATATCTACTGTATAAATCAATAAAATGGCAATTTGGTGTGACTTTGTAACCTAGTGTTTTCACCCAGTTGTATCCTTGTCTGTCCCACTACCGTCAACTGACTAGCATAACAATAGAGGTAACCAACTTATAGCTCTGTGAACAGAAACGGGGGTCGCATACCATCTGAATGAAGCTTAAATGAACATAACATATATCTGCCTTCCCTCATCTACCTACATGGAACATGCATGTACTTATTGAGTGAATCTTCGACTGAAAATCAGAATTAGGTGCAGAAAGATATAGTTTGTATCTCACAGATTTTCAGTGTGATTAAACCATACCTGTGTACATTGCTGTGTGGACCAGTGTACATGTAATGCTCCACTATTATGTCTGTCAGTGTGATTTAAAACAATACCTTTGCATACATCGCTGTCGACCACAGTGTATGTGGAATCCTCTACCGTTAAGTCTGTCACAGTGATTAAATCATACCAGGGTACATGGACTGCTCCACCGTTAAGTCTGTCAGTTTGGTTAAATTATACCTGTGGACATTGCGGTGTCGACCAGTGTACATAGATGCTCCACCTTTATGTCTGTTAGCGTGATCAAATCATAATAGTCAATACATTGCTGTGGACGAATGTACGAGGACTAGTCCACCACTTGCTCTGTTAGCGTGGTTAAATCATACCTTTGCACACACCCCTGTGGACCAGTGTACTTGGCCTGCCTCATCGTCATGCCTGTCAGTGTAATTCAAAGATTGATTCCATATAGCCGAATTCACTGCCGATGTGGTCAAGATGTACTCTAGTTGTAGTCCGGATGCCCACCTACCCTATTTCATTGTACAGATGGGCTCCAGACAAAGACCAGACATAGTCCAGTTTCTGTGCCAGGAACTAGACTGGAGTACATCTTGACCACATCGGGAGTGAAATCAGCTATATTGAATCAAGCCTTTAATTATATCCACTATTAGGCCACTCAAAAAATAACCCTTGTTTCTCATCACCGCGCGCATCTGCAAAAACAATTTTAGAAGATTTTTTTTTTTTTTTGATAAAATAAGATGAACCTTGATAGAAATTATGAAAAGTATGTGTATTTAGTATCAAATTAAAACTCCTCATGCCAGAGATCCTTTCGATGTATAAACAGTAAGAAACTGAAAACCCCGCGTATGCAGACACCCCGCATAAGCGAGCACTTTGGCCCGGAACAGAGGGTGGCCACGTTATCAGGGTTTTACTGTATGTCTAAAGCCCATTTTTTTATCCAGCAAAAAAAAAGAAAAAAAAAGCGCCCTCATCATATTTTTCATGGCTTGGTGATGAGAAACAAGTTTTTTTTTTTTAGTGGTCTTATGTCATCAGTGTGATTAAATCATGCCTGTAGACACATTGCTACATGGTCTGCTCCAATGTTATGTCTGTTAGGGTGATTAAATCATGCCTGTCGAGACATTAATGTGGGGACGAGTGTACGTGAAATGGTCCACCGTTATATCTGTCTGCGTGATTAAACCATAACTGTAGACACACTGTGGTGTGGACTAGTGTATGTGGACTGTTCCACTGTTATGTCTGTTAGCATGATTAAATCGTACCTGTGGACACTTTGCGATGTGGACCAGTGTACATGGAATGGTCCACCATTGCGTCAGTGTGATTGTAGTGAACAATGCGACATCATAAACGGATTTTGTTTGTTTGGGTAGTTTACCATCCAATCTCTACTGACAGTTAGAATGACAAAATCTAGATTGGCATATAACACTTCAGGACCAAAATGATGCCAGAGCTTGTCAGGTTACACACTGTCCATGTGGTATTATAAAGTCGTGACTTCAGAGCTGCACGTGATGTCACGAGGTGTAATAAATGTCAGCACGCTGATATTTTTTATTCACCATAAGTTACAAGTTATTTTTGAGGCAATCATCCCAGCCAGTGGCCCGTTTAATAATCTAGGATTGTACATGAAGACCCTTTTCTGTACCTCGCACAAGGATTATCGTCTAATCATGTATAAGTCTGTTCGCTAAGACAGTGTTAGGCATCTATAAGGTTGTCCACAAGTGTTGTATAAAGTTGGCCCACATTGTCCCTGACTCTATATCATACAGAAAATGGTCTACATGTACGATCTTAGATTATTAAACGGGGCCCTGGCCCACCAGGACCAAGGTTCGAAGCTGCTCGGGGCGACTTGGAGCTGCTCGGGACGACTCGGAGCTGCTCGGGACGACTCGGAGCTGCTCGGGACGACTCGGAGCTGCTAGGGGCAACTCGGAGGAGCTCGGAGCGACTCGGAGCTGCTCGAGGCAGTTCGGAGCTGCTCGGGGCGACTCGGAGCTGCTCGGGACGACTCGGAGCTGCTCGGGGCAACTCGGAGGAGCTCGGAGCGACTCGGAGCTGCTCGGAGCAAGGTCCAATCATGATCGGCTCCGGAGTGGGGTGAATGGACTCAAGCCTTTATTACAGTGTCTGGGAGGATGTGTCATTAGTACAGCGAAGGATTCAATCACAAGCCAATCTCCTTTCCCCAATTCGCAATCAACATTTATACAAAATTCCTCATTGGTACCTAAAAGACATATTGATCAATACGGACAGAATCATGGTGTGAATGAAAGCCCCTGAAGTGGAGGTCTCTTGGCTACATGCAGTAACTTACCGTGGTGAGGGAAGTAGCTCTGATGGGAGTTCCCATGCAACATCAAAGTGGAGCTCTGTTAACTGGCAAAGATTGTATTGCAAGGGAGAGAAACATTGATTGCAATAAAAAAATAAAAAATAAAAAATAAAAAAAAATATCACGAGCTCTGTAGCCACGAGTTGCAGGGAGAATCTAACAACGAGTACAAGTTGTCTGTAACCAGAAATCGTTGTGTTTCAATAGCTGCTTGTGTCTCTGCTGGGGTTGATATATTATTATATACCTGCAGTTGAACATCTATCAACATACTACCCACTGCTAGGGGTGCAGTATGTTGGAGGTTTTTTTGGTGTTGTTTTTTTTTCATTCATTTATTTATGCTGGATCCTTCTTAGGTTACAGGGCCTGTCTTCCTTCTGTCCAGAACGTCGAACGAACAATAGTAATAATCAATTCTTAAGAACTAGAATGGTGAATGAGCGCTTCCAGGTAAGTAATCAAAATGGCGTGTTGCTTTTTTTAAATGATTTTCAGGTATATGATAATAAGAAAACGTATTTACTGTGGGGGAATTAATGCATTTCTCCGTCTTTTGTCCCGGACTTATGTCCCTATGGCATCGGGACGTATTTCTGGGACAAAAGAGTAGGAACAGACACCAATTCGCTCACAGTACGTATGTTTCCTCATATTACAATATCGGTGCGCACCACAAAGACAGGTTCCTTCTCGATGTAAGGGTTTCTGTAGAAGTACTTAAGATAGATTCCTCCCACCTTCTCAGTTTCCTCTTATAACTTACCATCATCAAGCAATTAGATCGAGGTCCCATTTAAAAGCTCTCATGCATCTTCGTTTATAAATGTTTATACAGTATTTCAACAATTATCTATTACTGCTAACCATGGAAACAATCAAAATAAATTACAAAAAACATGCGCAGTATCTAGTCTAATGCTCTTTCCATCTTAAGTAATTTTTGATTTTCCTGATAAGGACTTGGAACAAGACTGGGTTAGATTAAGAAGAGACAAATAAACAAGCGAGTAAAAGTAGCAGTAAACCGCAAGGATTACAGCTCTAAATAAACGGTCGCTACTTGAAGTTATCAATAAATATATATATAAACTCATCCTATATACACATTAACTGGCGTGCCGATCTTCGTCGATAACTAAGCTGTGAACGTTATGAACACGAATAACATTTTTTTTTCACCTCTAAATGTGTGTTATGTTGACATCTGAGTGAGTGAAGAAAAGGGGCTGGTTCCACCAACACAATAGATTTGCCATGGTATATCTTGTTGTATCTTACATTGTCAGGATGTGCCGTACCTCCGTTCTCGCGAAACGTAGCATGCGATGTCATAAGCTATTTTGGTGCTCCACCACCACTATACCTGAAGAAACATTGCGGCAAATATACACAATTATTCAAGATCTAGCCCGATTTAGCAAGACAACCGAATCGTGCCTAATCTCGCTATATCTTGCGTGTTGGTGGAATCACCACTTAATTGAAACTTGTCAACGCCGCAGACTAAGTGTCCACTCAGTCGTCCCACATGCCAAACTGTCCCAGGAGTCTCTCTTCTAGCACTGATGGATATTGTAACCTCTCCTCTGGCTGGACACTATGAAAAACAAACATACAAACAAACATCTAGAAGCTTGGCATCAGGTTCTAGAAACCCATCATCCACATCCGAGATGGGGAGCGATTAACAATCTGAGGTTCTCTAGCTGGTGAGAAACCATATCAAAATGGCAGGCACTCCTCTGTCCAGTACCGAGACGGTCAAACGATACTCCACCCGAAAGGCTCGCTGGGGAGTTTGTGGTCAGTAACATAGGCACAGTGTGTGTCTGGACAGTCTCATGTCACTGGCCGTAGAAAAATAATCTGACTGCGGAGAGGCAGAAAGAAGGAGGGCTCATCTGTAAGACACTCTGTCATTCCGCTTCGTGACCGGTCAGTGTTTTAGCACTCAGGTCTCCATCACAAAACCTACTGATATATCACCCAACGTTTCAACAGGAACAAGTAGGATTGTCAAACTTAAACATACGAGCAAAGTCAAAGAAGACTATATATGACCCTACTGATTATTTCTTTCAAACATAACTTCTAAAAAGCTCTATCTCTAGTTCAACAGTTTTTGTCTGAGGTGGCCTCAGCTTGCTGCAGAGTCTGTTGGCTGGTCTGCTGGACTCTCCTCAGGTTTGTTGGCAGGGTTGTTGTCCTCATCCACCAGACCAGCTGGTGGTGATGTCGTCTCGTTGGCAGGACTTGTCACACTGGGCTGCTCGTCTTCTCCACTAGCTGCTGCGCCACTCGGCTGCGTTGATTTGTTCTCGGCGACATCAGAGTCCTTATCTGGAGGTGTCTGATCACCATCCTGCTCCGAGTCTTTGTCCCCGGTGGGCAAAGTGTCCTCATCCTTGGCCTCACCTTCACCAGCAGACATCTCTGGCTGTTGCTCCTCCTTCTGTTGCTCTTCCTCCTGTTGCTCCTTTTTCTGCGGCTGCTCCTTTTCCTTCTGCTGCTGATTGTCTTGTGCTTCCTCACTGACATCTTCCTGGACCTTCTCCGCACCCTCGTCAGTGACTTGGCACACCTCGCTGACCTCCTCACCAACCTCCTTCACCTTCTCATTTTCCGTGCTCGGTTTTGATGCATCTGCATCAGGTGTGCACTTCGCAGATTCATCTACAGATGGGTCCTTCTCAGTCTCTGGCTCCTTATCAGCTTGTTGAGAGTCAGAAACATCTTGTTCTGAACCATCCTTTGATTTCTCCTGCTCTGTATCCTTCACCTCCTCCTCAGAATCCTTTCTCGGAAGTTCGTCAGCATCCATCAGGTCTCCCTCATCAGCTGCAGCTTTTACAACTTCATCAACTTCTTCTGTTCCATCATCTTTAACTGGTTCAGTGGTGTCCATCGGTTCAATAATTTCTAGAGAGGAATCAACATCGTTTGGATCAATGACTGGGTCACTGGGAAGATCCTGCGGCTCAGGATCACTGCCAGCACTGATCTGTTCGCACTGATTACGGATTAGACCCAGGTTACGAATGAGAGCATCCTCTGTGTCCTCGCTAACAAAGGGGTTACTCAAATCTGTGGCACCTTCATCCTGAACTGTTGCAAAGGCACTATCCTTATAATCGCCCTGGTCCTGAGGTCTGTCTGATGATTTACGTGAAGTCTTGTCACGGGGTATTGGAGATTTCCCCCGAACACGCTGTCCCTCTGGATGAAGAGATTTGTCTTTTGTACCTCGAGGCTCCTTCGCATCTTTTCCAGAAAGGTCCCTCTTTCGTCTCTTAGCTTTGGTTGCCTCTTTCAAATCTACTTGATAGTCATGCGGCGATGCGGTCCAGGCCCGGAAGTAAGGAAGGTATTTGTTCACCAAATCATGGAAAAAACCCTCCATGATTTTGCCAGCTTTTCCTACTTGTGATTCCGGCTAAAAAAAAGACAGAAAGAAGGAATATTAAGAAAACTGGAGACTAACAAAGTACAATATATATCACAAAAGTGTTTCACCGATACACAACAATGTATCAGTAATCATATATGCTTACTGGGTGGGACAAAATAATGTTAGAGGAATAGATATATATTTCAATGATTTTGATTTCGTATCAGTAATATTACTATTAATTTTTATTGGAAAACCTTTGTCAGGAATGATGGGTTTGGGTAGGGGTCTGCCAGTCTCTCAGAGACTGATGGCAGGAGGACGAAAAGGTTTAAAGCTGCCAATCCACCTACTAGAACTAGTCCTAGTCTTAGATAGGGTACCAGCCAACCTAGATTTTCTAAATGCCAACCAATCATTGGGATATTCAGAGCGAAGAGTGAACTAGCAGAGATATGCACATCCTCAACTGATTAGCTTAAAGTTTAAGTTGAACCGAACAGGTCTCTTCTGAGGTTCAACAACCCTCTGTGAATTTATGAATACTTAAGGTGAAATATGAACGTTTCTGGAATATATAGGTAAGAATGGTTGCTTTATCAAAATATTTTGCATTAATTATACAAAGTTTTATTAATTTTTGGAAAAAGTTGAGGACATAGCCTTATCACACTTTGTTTGTTTGTTCGGTTAGTTTAACGTCCAATTTGTTCAATTAGAATCACTTTGGTTTACTTTACTAGAAATTTGCCTACGCTGTTGGAATAACAAGGTATGCTGCCTGGTTGATCAAGGAATCTTACTCTTCTCAATTATATCTTATCAAAAATCTTACATTCCTTTAGAAAGTCATGAATTTCTCTCTTGCCAGTGTTATGGAAAACACTGCACATTGCTGTTGCATTCTTTAGGAATTTCTTCCAGCTCTTTTTTGTGGCCTGACAATTTACACATCTTCAACCTATTAGCTTAAAGTTTAGGTCTATTCTGAGATTCATAGAAACAACCCTATGTGAATTTATGAATACTTAAGGTGACTTAAGGTAAGGATAGTTGCTTTAATGATAAATTCTGCATTAATTATATAAAATTTTATCAATTTTTGAAAAAAAGTTGATGACATGGCTTTGCCGCATGGGAAACATTGAAAATAACCTGAAAAGTGTAAGTTTGTAAACCCGAACCACAGAAACTCACGTCATTGAATATAGTGCAGTTCGTGAAGACCAGCTGGATGTCTCCCAGGAAGTCATCTATGGTGATGTAGCGTGGTCCGTGAGTGCGGCCTAACTTGGCCTTGATCGTGCCCAGATCCATCGGGGTAGAGATGATCTTGTGGTAGTTGGGGACCTAACACACCGTATAGAAATAATCAGAATGAATGTACATGCTTATAGGAGTATAAAATGATATTGCTGGCATTCCCCTTTCCCCATCCTGTCTCTTGTCCCCTTCATCACTTATTTGTATGTTTGGGTAGTTTAATGTCCAATATGTTCTATTAGACTTACTTTGGGTTTGACAGAATCTATGAGATGAATTTAGGTAGAAATCTCACCCCTACACATTTACCAAGACGAGATTTGTTTGTTTGGGTAGTTTAACGTCCAATATGTTCTATTAGACTTACTTTGGGTTTGACCGAATCTATGAGATGAATTTAGGTAGAAATCTTACCCTACGCATTTACTGAGGTGAGAGTTCTTTTAGTTTCCACACCACATAGACATGGTATGAGAAGGACTGGGCTTTGATATAGCAATAAGCCTACCACTGCTGGGGGTGAAGGAGAAAAGTGGCTGTACACCACACCACATAGACATGGTATGAGGAGGACTGGCCTTTGATATAGCAGTAAGTCTACCACTGCTGGGGGTGAAGGTGAAAAGCGGCTGTACACCACACCACATAGACATGGTATGAGAAGGACTGGGCTTTGATATAGCAATAAGCCTACCACTGCTGGGGGTGAAGGAGAAAAGTGGCTGTACACCACACCACATAGACGTGGTATGAGAAGGACTGGCCTTTGATATAGCAGTAAGTCTACCACTGCTGGGGGTGAAGGTGAAAAGCGGCTGTACACCACACCACATAGACATGGTATGAGAAGGACTGTGCTTTGATATAGCAGTAAGTCTACCACTGCTGGGGATGAAGGAGAAAGGTGGCTGTACACCACACCACATAGACATGGTATGAGAAGGACTGACCTTTGATATAGCAGTAAATCTACCACTGCTGGAGGTGAAGCATTCTGCTGTTATACTTAATTATACTGTTTCTGGCTACAAAGTACTTCTCTATTGTAAACCTAAACAATTACATGTACATCTTAAAATGGTATCAGAAGTCAAAATAGTGAAGTCACCTTACAAACAATCCTTTGGAATACCTCCATCAAGCCTTCAATGAATGAATCTGATTGTTTTTGTGCAATATTTACTTTCTGGGATAATTACCAAGATATTACTCAAACAATAGTCTGTAAGCATCACTTACCGATTTCGGCACAGGCTCGTGGAACAGTGGGCTAGCTTTGTTGCAGAAGAGTTCAAGTAATATCCGCTGGCATACCTTTAACACGAAGAAAGTTTGCGATGAGATAAAGATTAGACCGAAACGTGAATCAAAACATTGATATGTGCTGTATCCTTTATTAAGTACATATAGATATGAATTTTTTTTTTTTTTTTTTTTTTTTGTACAAAGGAAACAATGACGTGATATACACAACTTTTACTGCTGCCAGTGGATCATTTAGAAATATTATTGATCTATCCCTTTAACAATATACTATTCAACACGGTAAAAATAACTTCTTTCAAAATATGAAACATTGAAATAACAACGAAAAATACACCCAAAGAAGAAAAAAACTGTTGAATATCAAGGTCAGAAATCTACAAGAATGTGGAGAAAATCTCACCATTTGCGGATTCGTAATGAAGAGAAACAAATTGTCTGCACCATATAAACTATGGTGAATTCATGAATTAAATAAATGATTACAGTAAATTTTATATTGGATATCCTCCACATCTTTCTAGAAGTCTCAACCTTTGAAATATCTTACCGGACCTTTTTATACCGATAGATTCCATATCTTCTCTACATAATGAAGCAAATTACTTTTCTAATTTGTTGTATGTAAGGCACTTGCCAATGACTATTTGTAACACTGTAAAATTACTGCTGGTAAAGGGCTGATTCCACCAACATGATGGATTTGCCGTGGTATATCTTGATATATCTTGCTATATCTCATAGTGTCGCGAAATATCATACCTCCTTTGTCGCACGCGATCATATGTGTACTTTTTCACGTCATGTCATGTGTATATTTTTGGGTTCTAACACCTCAAAATCTATTGCCGACATATCGCGACATACCGACTGCGATCTATCATGACAAGAACACAGCACAGGTGCTTAACCAGACTGATGCAACACAGCAAATATGCACGCAATTAATCAAAACCTAGCAAGATTTATCCAGACAACTAAATTGTGACTAATCTCGTTATATCTTGTGTGTTGGTGGAACCAGCACTTAAATGTGTAACTTCGGGTAGTGTCTAGAACAGTGAAAGGTGAGAGGGCGAGGCTGAAACCTATTACTGCTGGTAAATGCGTAACTCAGGCTTCCCAGCGCTTCCTCAATATAGGTTTTTTTTATAGGTTTTGAAAATCTAAATATAGGTTTATACAGGTTGTTCATGGCCCGAAACATAGGCTTTTATAGGTTTTGGGGTTAACATATTCAGCATAATATGAGTCAAAATATAGTGAATCGCTTATTTTCAGTTCTTGATTTCTAAAAAATGTAACTGGTACTAAATTGCAAGATGTCAGGATGTCTGGCTCATCAGGTTATACCCAGCAAGTATGTATGTAATACGCGTGTTGAGTTTCCAACAGGCAAGCCAGCCTGGCAAGAAGTCACACCAGCTTTTATGATCTCTTAAATAAACTGATAATGTAGATTTCTTGTCATTTGACAATCTAACTTTGTGTCAAGATAACTTCTAAGGTTTCCTGTACACATCAATCTGCATGGCAGTGAAAATATAGGTTTTTGTAAGTTATATAGGTTCCTTGAAAAAAATAAAGGCTCAAGAATCAAAATATAGGTTTTAAAGGTTTCACTGGGAGGCCTGGTAACTTAGGTGAGTGTCTAGAAAGGTGGGAAGGTTAAACCTAAGTACCAATAATAAATGGTGAGTACACTGCTTCTAACTGGGATCCTACACTTGGTGTGACTATATCTATTCATTAAAAGTAGCTTTAAAGCTAATTATAAATTACACATAAAGGAGACGCGTTCTTACTCAGACTTACCTTCATTTCTCTGTCTAGAAGTTTTTCCATCGACATTTTTCGTTTTGATCCTACTGCTTCTGTTGGTCGGGGTAATGCAGATTCTATCTTCAGCTCCGACTCCCTGGTGCACAGGACACACGACCATGTTCCACTGCCGGAGAGAGAAAACAGGTTATTATCATCAACCTGTGTGCGAATGTCTATGAAATACTGCCCGCTGCTAGGGGTGCAGGAATAGAGGGAAACTATGTTCCGGTGAAAGGAAGTCAAAGTTACGAGGTAAGGCTTGGAAAAATTACTGCCCAAGGCCCTGGCCGCGGGCAGTAATTTTTCCAAGCCTTACCGAGTAATTTTGACTTCCTTTCACTGGTACTTGGTTTCCCTATTCCTATATACCTTCAAATGTGGTTTAATAAGAGACAATCTGATTGGTCTAAATGTCAACCTTGGGTAGTATACGGCAACCTTGGGTAGTATACCAACCTTGGGTAGTATCAGATAGTTACTCCACCCCCCAGAGCGTGGTGTAAGCATAGAGTGTACAGCCATATAGGTATATAGGAATATAGAGAAACAGGCTTACTGTCTCCATACGGATAAAATACGCGGTAAAATCGGCGATCAGATGAACCGCTGCCTCCGGCATCGGTTCATCTGATCGCCGATTTTACCAAGTATTATATCCGTACGGAGACAGTCAGCCTGTTTCTCTATTATTATATACCTTAAAATATCGAATTTCTAACTTTGCTACTGGGGGAATATTTGGATTTTGCCGCCGTACATGCCCCGTACGTCACCTAGGTGTCGTACGGGTATAAATACGACATGGGTAGGAGCGGGCAGTATGTGTAGGATATACTACCACAGGTATATAATAATAATAATGTTTGTGCCCGCTGTGAGTGTGACTTAGTAAGTCATTGTTTTTTTCATCCATTTGAGGTATATAATAATAAGCAAACGTCCTTACTGTGGACAAAAAGGTTCTAGTTCTCGGTCTGTCAACGATCTGATACGGCCTTCCACTTATGGCATCAGGCAGTACGAAATCGAAAACTGACCTCAAACAGGAACCGTTTCGACCACAGTAAGGACATTTCCTAATATCATCTCAGTTTTAATCTCATCCTTAATGTCAATATGAACATGTTCCACTGGCATACCAGGGAGAGAATTATAAACTTGTGCACGCATGTTACCATGACTAACACTCAAGTGTAAAAACTCGCTTGTTTCTTACCTAGGTTCGGTGCTGAGTGTAGGCACATGGCACGTGAGGTGGAACACCTTGGGGCAGGTGTCACAGCACAGCAACTCTCCCCCGTTCTGACACACGGCACAGTAATCCTCGCTGGGGTCGTCGGGGTCACGTAGCGGTAGTGGCTCCGACTCCACTACGTAACAAACACATACATGTCAATTACACTCAAATGAAGCAGGGGTATTTTTTATTTATTACCCACCTGATACGGAGTCTCCATACTAATGCTATGGAGATTACAGATCGCTACTGAGGAGGATACGGAGCTCTGTACCCTCCTAGGAGGATACAGATTTTTGAGATGAAAGTAGTCCCAAACATAACTTCTTAATTACGTTGAAAAGTTTTCTAACGATCATATTTATTGCTTTAATCTAAAAATAAGTGAGTAATAAATACAACATTACCATAATTTCGATCTGTGTGCCCGTATTCTCCTTGTAGTTCACGCTACGCAATACTCCTCGCTATCGCTCGAAGTATTACTACGCGGAGAATACGGCCACTCAGATTGAAATCATGGTAATATTGTGTATTTATTCATTTATCTATTGACATGTGCAGGTATTAAAAAAACGCCTATCTCATATTAAGTTTTTTGTTTTTTTACAACATAAATTGTCTTTGCTTCCTGTAACATGGACTGTAACATATACTGATTATCATTACTACTGACATAGACAGCCCAATAAAATTCCAGGCTTTTTCCAGGCTCTAATCTTTTTTTTCCAGGCACATCTGGTCAAAGTTTTTAGAACCATGTCTGATTCATCATCAAATTTAGTTAAAATTGTCTTTATCTTCCTTACTACCTGTGGAATATCAGTGGTTTGGAATAGATATCTTCAAATTTCTTCTTTCTTTTTTTTCCTCTTTTAAATATGAAGACAAATAATCAAATCCAAGCTATATCATTAGCAATTTGTTATACATGGTCAAATAAAGGATTTTTGGAGCTACTTAATCCAAGTCACTGAAATGTCATAGGCAGTCACGTACCATAGCTAAGGAAAGCTGATAATGATCAGAATTTCAGAGAAAAAAAAATTGTTTTATGCAAAACTAAATTTTCCAGGCTCTTCCAGGTTTTTCTAGGCTCTCCGACAGATCAGTACAAGTTAGAAATGAAGTAGATGGCAGACCTCAGGGACCTGTTTCACTAGTTTCGTGATATGTCGAGATGGTGTCTAGATGGTGTGTCCAGTTTCATAAGAACTAGACATTAGACTTCATTTTGTCCGTTCTTGCTTGCACTGTTGGTGCCACTTTTCATGTCTGTCTGACACTTTTGCCATGAAACTAGTGAAACAGGTCCATGATGCGTAGATTTGTCTAATTCTTATGTTTGGGGTCTGTCTTTTCCTAAGGGCAGCTACTTGTGTTGTCACGAAACTAGACAACCCCAATGTCCGTATGGTGTCACAGACAGGTCCCAAATTTCTGCCAAGTGCCTCAAGGCCCCTTTAATTGGACGCCCCGCAGAGATGAGTTTCTACTATCAGGCACAGGACTTGGAAATTTACACAAAAAACATTCTGCAGTCGTTGGTGGCTGCCTCAGACCCAAAGAGGGTCGAGGGAGAGTACCCCCCCCCCCCCCCCCACTCCCAGCCTCACCAACCTTAAAATATTGTGAGATTCATGCCTTAACATTTTACCTGCCAGCTGACATTCCCAAACACACCTATATCACGTACATAGGCCTATTTATGTGCCTATCTGTGTGTAAATGTAGATAACTACATGTAGTGCCCAGATAAAACATATTCCCTCTTTAATAAAAAAAAAAAAAAAAAGTCTCCTCAGATATGAATTGATTTCAAGACTGATCATTCGTCGAGTCAGCCTGGAAGTAGGTGGCGCTACGAACCGACCTCTAGTCCTAGCGCGGCCATTTTGCAAGGCAACCTACCCAATGCTAAGTCTATGGAGAATTCAGAACTACATTCATGATAGTATTTGATATGTGGGGATGTGTTAAGTGACTCCCAGGCCAATCTCTTGATAAAACCAAACTACCCTGGCAGTTTCAGATCAATTGAATAAGTGATGGCCTCAGTTCAGCCTCTGAACGCGATGTCAACAAATCGTCGAAACAACGATTCTCTTCGAGTTAACACATTCAAATCATGTCTGGATAATGTAAATAACCTTATTTAAATCATTGCATATGTAAATTACACATTAGAAGGTAAATTAGTAGAGTTTTCCACCATTTTACACTCTGACAGCGGTTTGTGGTCACCAGCAATATGGCGGACAGTGTCCGTTGTCAGGGATATTTGCATAATTTGGAGGGGATTTTAAACCGGAAGTCACCAGATGACTCAGAGAATGGGGGTGAAAAAAATGACATTTGTAATGGGGGGGGGGGGGGGGGGGGGGGGGGGGAAATGCTATGCCTGGCTACTGTAGTAGAGCTTTACCTTGTCGTTCGTCGATGACAGACTTGATGGTGCCGAGCACGGCCTGCGGCCTGGACCCCGACTCGGCCGGCTTTGTCACGTCTCCGGCTCCACGACTCAGGTCGAGCACCTCCGACGCGTCCCCGTCCTGACAGCCAATCACCTGGTCCGTTATAGGCTTGCACAGGTTGTAAGGCTGGTCCTGATTGGCTGCGAACTGCTGGCTGGTCATTGGTGGAGGTGTGCGCTGCGTCAGCTCGATGGCGGAGTCCGGCATCTGTTCGCAAGAGGCAAGATATACGGATGTCAGTTGGGGTCATGAGAAAACGACAAAATATTTTTCATGTGGAATTTCCTGCCTCAGAGAGACTGTGAAAACATGGAAAACACATGGTTATTCTCCAATGAATGTGGGCAGGGTAAAACTACTGTTTATTGGTGTGAATGAGGCCCTATCTATTCTCTTTTTGTTTCAAACAAGAACAAATTATTTTATAAACTGAATATGAAAACAAGGATTTCCCTGGAAAATAGGAAAACTGCCATCTCTGAAGAAAACAGTTTAAACTTGACGTATCTTGTAGTGTTTTAACAATGAGGCATCCACATCCAAGTCTAATTTCTTATGAAATTTTTTTTAATTGAAATTTTTTTTTTCTTGGGGGGGGGGGAGGGGGGGGTTAGATCCTACAATTCACAGTGTTATTTTTGTGATTTTTAAATACTGACATTTATTCATTCCAATTGGTTCTTTGTGATGCATTTTATAACAAATGAGTAAAATTTAAGTGTTGTCTAATTTGAACTGACACAATCAGTAAAAAGAGAGTATCTACATTTGCCTGATCTATCTAGGAAATCTACTGAAAATTACCTAGATAGATAAATTTTTCTTTAACTGTAGTGATTTCAGAGGGATAAGGACTGAGGTATAGGGCGTACAGGTACTTCCTGCAACCATGTCAGTTGGGGTAAGAAATAAAAAGTGGATATATTTTTCTCATAGAATTTGCTGCCTCAAAGACCAAAAAAAACTGGAAAACATATCAGTGTCAGCAATGGCGTGGTGCTGAGGGGATGTGGTAAGGTTCACACCACTCTTTCATTGGCATGAATGAAGCTCAATTACTATCTTCTTTGTTTTACACAATGTAAAAGAAATTTATAATCTGTAAATGAAAGCAGATTTCCATGAAATATTAAAGAAGAAACCAACAAGTTTTGCTCCAAGTCGTTGTCCTCCATGCGTTTGATGCGGTGTGATATGAACGAGGCGACAGCTGAGTGAATATCACCTAGCATTCAAACGAGTTGGAGAACAAGGACTTTGACAAAACGAGTTGCTTTCTGTATTTATCTCATCCCTGTACACACTAAAAGAATGGATGACACACTGGATATAGACCATGGAGAACGGACTGCAATACTCATAGAGGCATGGAGAATAAGTTCCCAATGTTAAGTCAATGGGACAAAAATACCATGGGTGAGATAAATGGAAAGCTGTCATCTGTGAGTTATTGGAATACATGTAGTAATATTAGGAAACATTCTTACTGTGGACGAAACGGTTTTTGGTCGAGGTCATTTGTCGATTTCATACTGCCTGACAACGTAGGCGGAAGGCAATGAAAAATCGACGACTGGCAAAGAGCGAGATCTGTTTTATCCAGTCAAGATGTTTACTTATCATTATATACCTAGAATCGATGAAAAAACTAAAATTTAATGATTTATGAGGTGAGAGTCACAGCGGGCACGAACATTATTATTACTGCACCCCTAGCAGCGGGCAGTATTTGATAGACATTCGCACACAGGTATATAATAATATGAGGGGGCTTACCTCTGAGTCGTCCACTGGTTTACTGCGCAGGTCTGTCAGGAAGTTGTCATCGTAGCTCAGGTCTGTAGGCTGTCACAAAACAAAATCAGACATCTATTAAGTCCCGCTGACACATTTCTCATATCTTCAATTAGTCTCCTTGTCCTATACATGATCTAATGTGTCTGAAAAACTCATAACTGAGATGCAACAAACCAACTTTAAACAAAAAAAAACAAAAAAAAGAATTTCGGTTTCGATACACTTGCACCTCATCATATAATTTATTAGAAAATTAAGGAACTATTGTCATCCGTTTACTTGTAAAGGGAAGCAGTTGGATTTTTGTAAAATGATGACTTCTCTCAGTTGCTTGTATAGGATAAGGATATTAAGTGCAGACTCTATAATGGTACATGTATAGGGCACATAGCTACTGTGCTGTGGAGGCGGCCATCTTGCCCCCTGACGCCATCAAAAACACCAGGTGGCAGGACTGATTATCAATGGATTTTATCAAGAAATATTTTGGGGGGCTTGCCATGGAGGAATTTTAGCCTCGTCTCAAATTAATCTACAGATTATAACAACTGATAACAGTGCTTGCCCCCCAGACTACAGTGGCGCTATCTTACAATTCCCTGGTGGATGATGGCAGAACTAGCAATCACTCTGTGCCCTATAGGACAAGGAAATTAAGTGCCGAATGGAGAGTGTTACATGTATAGGACACAGAGACAGTTGAAATCCGCTACTTGATACAGGCATGTACTTACAGAGGACAAGGCGACTAAATGTAGGCACAAGAATGTTACATGTATTGTCACGGAGACTACTTGGTGCAGGCTTGTAGCAGGAAGAAATTGCTGAAGAATGTAAGAGGAATGCACAGTGTCTGGCAAGAGAGAAATTCTTGACTTCCTCAAGGAATGACATATTTTAGATAAGATATAATTGAGAAGAGTAAGATGCCTCGATCAACCAGGCAGCGTACCTTGTTATTCCATCAGGATATGCAAATTAGTAAAGTGAACCAGAGTAAGTCTAATTGAACAAATTGGACTTTAAACTACCCGAACAAACAAACAAACAAAAACAAGCAGGCTCGTACTTACATAGGACAAGGAGACTCCTTCAGCGCCTGGTGTCTGCGGCTCGGGTTTGATGCACAGCGTGCCGTCCGGACCGAGGATCTGCGAGTAGAGGTCGAGCTGCTCCTGTTTGATGCTGGACATGGTGCTGTTCAGCTTCACTCCCGTCAAGCAACTGTCACAGAAACATGCGCCAAAGTATTACTAATCATTATTTATCATCCATTGTATACAAAGACTGCGCCAAAGTATTACTTATCATTATTTATCATCCATCGTATACAAAGACCGTGCCAAAGTATTACTTATCATTATTCATCATCCATCGTATACAAAGACCGCGCCAAAGTATTACTTATCATTATTTATCATCCATTGTATACAAAGACCACGCCAAAGTATTACTTATCATTATTTATCATCCATCATATACAAAGACAGTGCCAAAGTTTTACTTATCATTATTTATTATCCATCTTTTATACAAAGACCGCGCCAAAGTATTACTTATCATTATTTATCATCCATCGTATACAAAGACCCCACTGAAAATGTATGGGGACTCAATAATCTACGACCCATTTATAAAAAAAACCTGTCAGATACTATAACTGTGGAATGCGGATTTAAATCTATGGTATATGGCCTTAAAGCCATTGTATACGGGAAATAAGTCCATTTGTACTATGGAGCAAAGAAATAGTCACTATTATAATACCCTTTAAATATAGCAATTACTGGGTTTTATTTATTCCAAAAGATGGATGATATATATACAACAAACGATGGTCCAGTGAACAGGTGGCTCTGTAAACCACTCGAGGTTGACGTCGTAATACACTCACTCGCACATTACTACGCATTGACCACTCATGGTTTACGGCCGCCTGTCCACAAAACCATCGTTTATTATCTATATATATATATATGTCAATGTCAATATAGACATGTTCCACTGGCATGACAGAGAGTGAGCAGGTTATTATCATTTATCTCACCCCTGGTATTTTTTCTCCATAGACTTAACATTGGGAACTCGTATTCAACGCCCATGAGATATTTAGGAAATATATCCAATGAGAGATTATGTCACAGACGTTAGCCCATTAGTCACTGTGAAGGGTGAGATAAATTCAGAAACCTATTCAAGTTTAGGGTCAGAGCTCGACCCCATCTTGTTTGAATCTCTATGTAATTCATGCACCTTCACCGAGTGAATTACTAAGCGATTCAAACTTGATGGGAAACAAGCTCTGACCCTAACCTTTTATAGGTTTCCTCTATAGTACTCCATTATCCTGAATCTTCCATAAGCCATACGAATTGACTTGTGCAATAAATAACACTTTACTGCACGCTCACCAGAATACATCTAGTCAACGTTAAGCCTATGGCATTTTTATTAGGGGTCGGATAAATACACAATATTACCATGATTCTGATCTGAGTGGCCATATTCTCCGCGTAGTCGACGCGTAGTAATACTCTGAGTGATAGCGAGGAGTATTGCCAAGTATCAACTAAAAGGAGAATATGGCTACACAGATCGAAATCATGGTAATGTTGTATTTATCACTCACCTTTTGAGTAATTATTAGGAATTTTTTTTTGTAAGCAATAAGAAATTCGGCCCAAGCGCCATACATTGCTTATACAAATTAATGTGATAACTTTTTCGTTCGCGTAACCTTTACGGTTTGCGTTGGAAAAAATTTGCTTATACAAATTAGTTTCTATAATGCCCAAAAAGTTATATTCTCCTAGGAGATTCTGGTGGTCCCTATTCTACTCAGTAGCGATCTTGAGTCTCCATAGGCTTAGTATGGAGACTTTGTATTAGTAGCAGTAGGTGGGTAATAATAGCGATCTGGAGTCTCCATAGGCTTAGTATGGAGACTCCGTATTAGGTGGGTAATAATAGCGATCTGGAGTCTCCATAGGCTTAGTATGGAGACTCCGTAGTAGGTGGGTAATAATAGCGATCTGGAGTCTCCATAGGCTTAGTATGGAGACTCCGTAGTAGGTGGGTAATAATAGCGATCTGGAGTCTCCATAGGCTTAGTATGGAGACTCCGTAGTAGGTGGGGTAATAAAAGCGATCTGGAGCCTCCATAGGCTTAGTATGGTGACTCCGTGTTAGGTGGGTAATAATAGCGATGTGGAGTCTCCATAGGCTTAGTATGGTGACTCCATAGTAGGTGGGTAATAATAGCGATCTGGAGTCTCCATAGGCTTAGTATGGTGACTCCGTGTTAGGTGGGTAATAATAGCGATGTGGAGTCTCCATAGGCTTAGTATGAAGACTCCGTAGTAGGTGGGTAATAATAGCGATCTGGAGTCTCCATAGGCCTAGTATGGAGACTCCGTAGTAGGTGGGTAATAAAGCAGTATATGCTGGACTCACGTGTCTGAGGTGTTGCTGAGCCCCTCACTGAGCGAGCCCACTGGGCTGACTTCGTTACGCGAACCCTGTGACAGCGGGCTCGTTCGCAGGTTCGGGGACGGAGTCAGCTGATCGCGCCCATTCCCAATCGACATCTGACTAGTGAAGCCTGTAAACAAATGTAAACATTTACATCTTAAATGTGCTTTTATAACTTATTGGTATATATCATGTATAATATTCATCAAGATGGTATTTAGTTTAATGATGGTTGTAAATAAGTGATGAAATCGATAACTTTTTACGATGAAATAGAATTTTAAAAAATTGACGAATTACAAAAAATGTGTAATTCCCCCCCCCCTCTTTTTTTTTAAAGTAATTCTTTTATATCACTTCTCACTTTTTCATACCAGTCACTTCCATGGTTCTCTGTTACACTGTCTTCCTTGTCTTAACCTTACATTTATTTCATCAAATATTCTTGTTTGTGGAATTTCCTGGCTCAGATACCATGAAAATGTGGAAAACACATTGGTATCGGCAATGACATAGGACTGAGTGTATGTGGGGTGGTTCAAACTACTGTTCTATAGGTGTGAATGAGGCTGAGTTCATATCTTTGTTTTATGCAAAGAAAAGTTCATATATACTGAAAATAAAAAAGTAGATTTCTATGGAAAAGTGGCAAATTTCTGAATCGAAATTTATATCAAATAAAATATCACAGAACAAGTTGATGCATGTTACAGGGATGTCAGATGGGGTCGAGAGAAAAAAGCGGAAATATTTTTCAGGTGGAATTTCTTGACTCAGAGAGAACATGGCATTTAGTTAGACGATAGCTTTAAAGAGGTGATGAAATTAATAACCTGTGAGAAAAAATGACAATCAAAATTAGAAAAAACGAACAAGTTTTATTAGGGTGTTGGTGGGTGTTCATTATAGGGCACATAGCTATTGTGCTGTGGGGACAGCCATCTGTCCCCTGACACCTTGCAGAACACACCAGGTGGCGGGACCAATTATCAATAGATTTTATCAAAAACATATTTTGGGACTTGCCATGTAGGAATTTTAGCCTCGTCTTAAAATCATCTATAGATTATAACAACTGCTAACAGTGGTTGCCCCCCGGACTACAGTGGCGCCATCTTACAATGTCCTGACAGATGATGGCGGAACTAACCATCCCGCTGAGCCCTACCGAGTCAGACGGAGGGAGCGCGACTCACCGGGCTGGGTGGAGCTGATGGGGTAGTTCCCCGAAGACGAAGCGGGCTGGATGATGATGGCATTGGCCATGGACGGGTTGCCCATGCCCTGCGGCCTGCCGGGCAGCCCGGCCAGCTGCGGGGTGGCTGCGGCGAGCCCCGGCTGCTGCGGGGTGCTGCTGCCCGGCTTGTGCTGCTGGCGCTGCAGCTCCTGCACCATCTTGTCCATCTGGTGCTTGATCTGCGACATGTGCTGCTGGTAGCGGTGCTGCTGCTGCTGCTGTTCGTGCAGGCGCTGCCTCTGCTGGAGGAGCTGCTGCTGCACGGTGAGCGTGCGGCGCGACCCCCCCGCCGCCTGCTGCCCCGCCTGAGACTGAGACTGAGTCTGAGTCTGAGGCTGGGGCAGTCCGCTCGGCGGGTAGTACACACCTCCAGTCTTCACCACCTGGAGAGGCAAAACAAGACCTAATGAAGCATATTTTTTTATTTTTTATTTTTTATTTTTTTTTTCGTAGAGTGATAACCCTAGCCACGTATTATCATAAAACTGGATGAGTTTTAATCTTGGCCACCGTATGCCACGACTGGAGTTTGGCATCGTGATTTCACGAGGCGAAGCTGAGTGAAGTCCGGAGCCAAAACTCCAGGAGTGGCATGCGGCGGCCAAGATTAAAACGAATCAGATTTTGATTTTATCCTACCCCGTCGCCTCGATTTTGGAATATTACGTGATAAAATTTCTGTATGCCACTAGTGGCATATAAAACTCTGTTTGCCAGGCAGCGTGGCATACGGAAACCCAATGTTGAGCCTATGGGATTTGATATTAGGGGTAGGATAATCAGGAAGACCTAATGAAGCAGTCATACTATAGAGAAACAGACTGACTGTCTCCGTACGGATAGAATACGCGGTAAAATCGGCGATCAGATGAACCTCTACCTCCGGCATCCGTTCATCTGATCGCCAAATTTACCAAGTATTTTATCCGTACCGAGACAGTCAGCCTGTTTCTCTATTATTATATACCTTAATATATCCAATTTTTGACTTTGCTTCTGGGGGAGTTTTTGGATTTCGCCGCCGTACATGCCCCGTACACCACATACATACCCCGTACGTCACCTAGGTGTTGTACAGATATAAATACGATATGGGTAGGAGCGGGCCGTATGTGTAGGATATACTACCACAGGTATGGAATAATATTATATACCTATGGCCGTATGACCCACACATACTGCCCGCTCCTACCCATGTTGTATTTATATCTGTGACACCTAGGTGACGTACGGGGTATGTATGTGGCGTACGGGGCATGTACGGCGGCGAAATCCAAAAACTCGCCCAGAAGCAAGGTTGAAAATTTAATATTTTAAGGTATACAATAATACAAAAACAGGCATACTGTGTCTGTACGTGATAAATACTTGGTAAATAATTTCATAAACTGAAATTGAAAACAAGGACTTCCTTGAAAAAAGGCAAAACTGCCATCTCTGTAAAGGCATGATTCCATTTGGCCAAATTTGACTGTGCCAACCACTACCCGGGCCTGAATCGGGAGGGGGGAGGGGGGGGGGCAAACAAGATCGGGACATAACTCGGGTAAATGTAATCAAGCCTTGATACAGAGTCTTCATCATAAACCTACAGGGAATGTGTAATTCACCGGGCAGAGATTACGGGTACCCGTAATCTCCGCTCTACACTGAACAGAGATTATGGAAAAAAAAAAGAAAAAAAGTCTCCTCTGTTCAAAATACAGGGATGTCAGTTGGGGTCAGGAATAAAAGTGGAAATATTTTCCATTTGTAATTTACTGCCTTTGAGAAACTAAGAAAACATGGAAAATACACTGTTAGTGGCCATAGAATGGGGCTGGGAATCTGTGGGAAGGTTCCAAAAACTGTTTTACTGGCGTGAATAAGGTTCAATTTACACTTTCTTTGTTTTATACAAGAAAGATAAATTCTTAAACTAGAAATAAAAAAGTGGATTTCCATGGAAAAGTGGAAAACTGTCATCCCTGAAAATAGTGCGTGATTAAATCAGCGGCCATTTTGTTTTTTCTATGATAATTTAAATTCGCAATGCTAAATAAGAAATACAATATAAACTGGTTTCAAATAAAAGTGGTCATAATATCCTTGGGCTAGAGCAGATGAAACAAGAAACCAGCAAGTTTTGGTCAAAGTCGTCATTCTCCACGAGTTTTATATCACATAGCGTTCAAATGTGTTGGAGAACAACGACTTTGAACAAAACGAGTTGCTTTCTGTATTTATCTCACCCCTGTACACACTATCAGAATGGATGACACACAGGATATAAACCATGGAGAACGGACTGCAATACTCATAGGGGCATGGAGAACGAGTTCCCAATGTTTAGCCTGTAGGAGGAAAATAGCAGGGGTGAGATCAGTAATTACAGGTCTAGTCCTTGGAGATTACAGCCGCTTGTATCTGAAACCAGTTAATAGTGTGTACATAATTCAATGTTGTGCAGTTAATTTGAGTAGGACACAGTAAATCCGTAATAAAATCAGCCGTCATTTTGTAAATCCGGGAAACACCGGAGACCTCAAGCTTCCCGGAAAGACACCACACGAGGGGACAGTTTGCAAAGTCGACTCGAATATCAATAATTCCCCGACTAGGATTCCATGAAAGCAGACCCGGAGTTACAAAACGGAAGTATTTCAGCCCAGTTCAATCAGGTTGAGAAGGTCCAGGCCTGCTCCCTTCAGTCAGACCACAAAACAGCCACAGTCGATGAATTAACCACGGAGAAAGACCAGCATCGTTAGCTGGAACAAGCCCGGGCAACATCCGACCAGTATAACGTGCTGCTTCCACCAACACACAAGATATATAACGAGATTTGTCACAATTTGATTGTACTGCTGAATCTTGCTAGGTTTTGAATAATTGTATGTATTTTTGCCGTGAACCATCGGTCCAGATGTACCAAGATGTAACACAGTAAATAAATCATGTTGGTGGAATCAGTACTTAACACGCAGACCAGTTTCTGTATAGACCGGGCAATATCACAACCAGTATCACATGCATGAACCAGTTTCTGTATACACCGGGCAATATCACAACCAGTATCACACGCAGACACCAGTTTCTGTATACACCGGGCAATATCACAACCAGTATCACATGCATGAACCAGTTTCTGTATACACCGGGCAATATCACAACCAGTATCACACGCAGACACCAGTTTCTGTATACACCGGGCAATATCACAACCAGTATCACACGCACACACCAGTTTCTGTATACACCGGGCAATATCACAACCAGTATCACACGCACACACCAGTTTCTGTATACACCGGGCAATATCACAACCAGTATCACACGCACACACCAGTTTCTGTATACACCGGGCAATATCACAACCAGTATCACACGCACACACCAGTTTCTGTATACACCGGGCAATACCACAACCAGTATCACGCGCATGAGCCAGTTTCTGTATACACCGGGCAATACCACAACCAGTATCACGCGCATGAGCCAGTTTCTGTATAGACCAAGCAATACCACAACCAGTATCACACGCACACACCAGTTTTCTTGGCATGAAACAGTAACCTGGTCACCGGTTAGCAGGTCACCAGTTAGCAGGCCACCAGTTAGCAGGTCACCAGTTAGCAGGCCACCAGTTAGCAGATCACCAGTTAGCAGGTCACCAGTTAGCAGGTCACCAGTTAGCAGGTCACCAGTTAGCAGGCCACCAGTTAGCAGATCACCAGTTAGCAGGTCACCAGTTAGGAGGTCACCAGTTAGGAGGTCACCAGTTAGCAGGTCACCAGTTAGCAGGTCACCAGTTAGCAGGTCACCAGTTAGCAGGCCACCAGTTAGCAGGCCACCAGTTAGCAGGTCACCAGTTAGCAGGTCACCAGTTAGCAGGCCACCAGTTAGCAGGTCACAAGTTAGCAGGTCACTGGTTAGCAGGTCACCAGTTAGGAGGTCACCAGTTAGCAGGTCACCAGTTAGCAGGTCACCAGTTAGCAGGTCACCAGTTAGCAGGTCACCAGTTAGCAGGTCACCAGTTAGCAGGTCACCAGTTAGCAGGTCACCAGTTAGCAGGTCACCAGTTAGCAGGCCACCAGTTAGCAGGTCACCAGTTAGCAGGCCACCAGTTAGCTGGCCACCAGTTAGCAAGTCAAAAGTTAGCAGGTCACTGGTTAGCAGGTCACCAGTTAGCAGGCCACCAGTTAGCAGGTCACCAGTTAGCAGGCCACCAGTTAGTAGGTCACTGGTTAGTAGGTCACCAGTTAGCAGGCCACCAGTTAGCAGGTCACTGGTTAGTAGGTCACTGGTTAGTAGGTCACCAGTTAGCAGGCCACCAGTTAGCAGGTCACTGGTTAGTAGGTCACTGGTTAGTAGGTCACCAGTTAGCAGGCCACCAGTTAGCAGGTCACTGGTTAGTAGGTCACTGGTTAGCAGGTCACCAGTTAGTAGGTCACCAGTTAGCATGTCACCAGTTAGCAGGTCACCAGTTTGTAGGTCAGCGGTGCTAGATTAACACAGACAACCTTTGTTCCTCCTAACCCAAACTGGGCCAGATTAGAACTCTTCGTCCTCATGTTCAGGTTAACTTACACCCAGTTCAATACAATAACTACGTGTAACTCACTCTCCTGTAGCAGACACCTCAGAAACAATGGTGACATTGATGATCAGTGGAGAGAAACTGGAACCTGAAGGTACTCCTCTACATTCATCTACATTCATCAACATCAATCTGCAGCAAGTCACCGGATTCCTCACCAACTGCCTCGGGCGTAGACGTGCTCAAGTCTTTGATTATGAACATTCATTAAATGATTAAACACCATAATGAAAATAAAGGTCATTATAGTATGTATCCTTCTTTGACTGGCCCATGAATCAAAGACTTGTCCACTCTGAACAGAATCCCCTGTTTACAACCCCAATCTGTAACCCTATACTTCCTCATACCTTTCCCTCTCCCCTCCTCCAGTTCTCTGGCTGCCTGTATTATCATATCAATAAATTTCGCCTGCTGCTGACTGTGACCCGATCGAGATCAAAGTGGTAGGGTATCAGTCTCCAAGCAGATATCCTAACCAGTAGCCAGGATATCTGTATGGAGAGTGCTGGGAATGCTGGCGTTAAACAGCGCCAGAAATCGGACACCATTACCGATTTGACCAGTCCCTGTATCGAGGAGAGGAGGGGTGGGGTAGGCGGAGGGAAGCAGGGACTGGGGTCAGTCTACCTCGGGCGGTACACTCTACATGTAGTACACACCACCCTAGGGTGAGGTCAGACTGGACAAAATGTTAGTAGATTAGCAGTGTTAACCCTTTCACTCTGCTGCATAGTACCAAATACACACCCTGAAATACGCCGCTGCAGTGCCATTTTCACCCCTGTAGTACGCTGGCGCTTTTAACAATATTCAGAATGATGTCATTGATTATATCACACCTCCATGGTAACCCAAAGGATTAGGATGTTATATATTAGTAATGATATAGTCTTAAATAGTTCTATTTTTCTTCCCGGTCTGAATTGACCACTGTGTTGGTCAATTCGTTGTGGGACAACCTTTTGGGGTTATATTTTTTGGGGATTTTTTTTTTCCAGACACGTCTAGCTAATATAGTCTTACTTCTATGGAAAAATATTATCAAAATACTCGCATTATTTCATTAAAACAATCAGTTTAATTTCTCAAAGCATCACAGCATTCTTCACTCGGGAATGCTTCAAGACATCACAGCGTACTATACAAGGGAATGCCTCAAGGCATCACAGAGTACTATGCCCGAGAATGCCTCAAGGCATCATAGCGTACTATGCTTGGGAATGCCTCCAGGCATTACAGCATACTTTACACGGGAATGCCTCCAGCTATCACAGCGTACTATGCCTGGGGATACCTCGTGGCATCACAGCGTACTATACACGGGAATACCTCCAGGCATCACAGCGTACTATACCTGGGGATGCCTCGTGGCATCACAGCGTACTATGCTTGGGGATACCTCGTGGCATCACAGCGTACTATAAACGGGAATACCTCCAGGCATCACAGCGTACTATACCTGGGGATGCCTCGTGGCATCACAGCGTACTATACACGGGAATGCCTCCAGCTATCACAGCGTACTATGCCTGGGGATGCCTCGTGGCATCACAGCGTACTATACACGGGAATGCCTCCAGGCATCATACCTCAACTAAAGGGTTAAAAGTCGACTCACCTGTGTGCTGGAGACGGCGTTGGACTGCGACACCTGCATGTAGGGCTGGTGGAACTTCCTGGCCGCCCCGTTGGAGGAGGAGGCTGAGGAGGAGCTGGGTGCTGCGCCGGGCGGTCCCGCGGAGCCCGCTGACCGCATGGGGTTCGGGAAGAGCGGGTTGGTCACCGTGGATGTCGGGCTGTTCCCACCTGTCTGCATGTGTTTCACAGCAATGCTCTTCACCAGCGAGGCTCGCTGCTCCATTGTCAGCATGGACAGGTTGGGCGGAGGACCATGGCCTGGGACTAGTTTGGGCGCGATGGGTTGCAGCGGGCGGCCTTGCTGCGGTTGCTGCTGTGAGGAGACCTGCGCCTGGCTCGTCTGCTGTCCACCCGCTCCGGAGGCTGATGATGGCGTCTTGGCAGGTTTCGGTGTCTTGTTACTGCCCCGGAAGGTGACCCCATCCACGACCAGAGAGCCCTGCTTGGAGAGGTAGCCACAGATGAGATCTTCGCTGTACTGCAGGTTGATGTCCACCACATGGTACGGGTTGGGCACCTCACAGCGTGTTCGCAGGAGATGCTTCAGATGCTGTACCAGCAGCTTCTTGGAGGAGAGCATGGCAGCTGTATTATTACAGTCCAGGATCTTCTCCGCCATCATGAGGGAGTGGGCGAGCTGTCCGGAGAGGGTGACGATGGCCTTTTGTTTGTAGCCCAGCTGGGCTTTCTTTGCGGTGCAGATGGAGTGAAGGTCTGTGACCAGCTGCTTGCCCCGGTTGTTTACCTCCGACATGAGCCTCTTGGCGAAGGCCTTGATGTCATTCAGAACTACCTTCTCCCGCTCCTCGATCTCCTGGTGGCGCTTGTGGATCAGCTGGTAGGCGTTCTCGATGTAAGTCTGCTTCTCCTTGATTTTGGACAGGAGGATCTGCAGGAACTGTTTGTACTGTGTTGAGGCCTCGTTGACAAACTGGTACTTGTGGTCTTTGTGGTCACCCAGCTGGCAGTCGCGACATGTCAGCTTGTCGCATGTCTCACAGAACAGTTTCAGCGGCTCGTGGACATGCTGTGGACAGAAGTGGATGACCTGTGCTGCGGCTGATGAGGATGAGGATGAGGAGCATGCAGAGTTGGGTCTGTTGGTCACATTCTCCTTCGGCTCAATGGTGTGGTCCTTGGTGACTCGGACACGCCGGTGAGCCTGCACACACTGGTCACACAGCCATTCGGGGCAGTCGGTGCAGTAGGAGGAGGCTGCTGCGTTCTCCTCACACCCCGTACAGATGTGAATCTCCTCCTGGGCAGAGCCGTCCCCCGCGCCAGCACCCCCGCCACTGACTGCGCCGCCACGGTCCCGGCTCACACATAACCAGTCAACCATGTCGCTCAGCTTACTCTCCACTTGACACACGGGGCACTGTACTACTCCTAAAACAAACAAGAAATAACCTCTCAATAACCTGCTGATATAAATATAAAACTGTTCATGAATACAGAACTAAACTAATGTCTCGGCTCATACAGTCAGTAAACCATGTCACCCAGCTTACTCTCCACTTGACATACGGGGCACTGCACCACTCCTAAAACAAACAAGAAATAACATCTACATAACCTGCTGATATGAATATAAAACTGTACATGAATAAAGAATCAAATTAATGCCCCGGCTCATACACAGCCGGTTAACCATGTCGCCCAGCTTACTCTCCACTTGACACACGGGGCACTGCACCACTCCTAAAACAAACAAGAAATAACCTCTCAATAACCTGCTGGTATAAATATGAATCTGTACATGAATATATAAACTTATGTCCTGGCACATACACAGCCAGTCAACCATGTCGCCCAACTTACTCTCCACTTGACACAGGGGGCATTGTACAACTCCTAAAAAAAATAAAAAAATAATCTACTAATAAATGAGAAATCCATAGAGAGAAACAGTGCTCCCAGGTTAGGAATTCAAAAGTGAATATATAGATAAACGTGAGTGGATGCATTATGATAGACAGATGAGTGTGACACTTTTCCTTGTCTATTGGGCTTGATTCTCAAGTGTGTTTGTTTGCTTAGTTTAACATCCAATATGTTCTATTAGACTTACTTTGGCTTTGACCGAATCTATGTGATGAATTTAGGTAGAAATCTCACCCCTACACATTTACCGAGGTGAGAGTTCTTTTACTACCCACACCACATAGACATGGTATGAGAAGGATTGGTCTTTGATATAGCAGTAAATCTACCACTGCTGGGGGTGAAGGAGAAAGGTGGCTGTACACCACACCACTTACACATGGTATGATAAGGACTGGCCTTTGATATAGCAGTAAGTCTACCACTGCTACTTGGGTAAAGGAGAAAGGTGGCTGCAGTGGGACTTGACACCACAAAGTCCGACAACCTTGGGATTATGAGTTTAGTGCTCTTTATCACCGCATGCAAGCATATCCGGCCTGGAGTACCACGAGAATATCCATCTAAGATTACAAATAATAGTTGTATCTGTCGTGAAGTACAGTGTTGAGAATAATGTTAAAAAGTTACATAGAATACCACATACAAGTTCCGACCACCCCAATCAAGTGATTCTCTAGACATCATACTCAGCTAAATTGCTGGAGCTTTGCAGGTTTATATGATTACACCGACCATTCATCTCTTCCCTTTCTATAATGGAGCAGTTTCCTCTTAAGCCGATGTACTACCTCCGGTAACTGATGACAATGGCCTTCAAACTGTTGCTAATTAGACTGGCCTCAGTCCCTGTGTCCTAGCCCTCCACCCCTTCTGAGTAACACAGGGACTGGTCTCATCCTAGACTGGCCTCAGTCCCTGTGTCCTACCCCTCCACCCCTTCTGAGTGACACAGGGACTAGTCTCATCCGTAATCGGCCGTGTAGACTGGCGCGATTTTGCGCCACAATCCCCAAGCAGAGGTCTGGCTACTGGTCAGGATATCTGCTGGGAGATTGATACCCTCTCTCTTTGATCTCAATCGAGAGTAGTAGGCGAAATATATTGCTATGACAACACAGGCAGCCAGGGAACTGGAGGAGGGGAGGGGGGAGGGGTAGAGGGAGGGGTAGAAGGAGGTATAGGGTTACAGGGAGTGGCTTGGGGTCATAAACAGCAGATTCTGGTCAGAGTGGACAAGTCTTTGATTCATGGGCCAGTCAGAGAAGGATACATGCTATAATGAATTGTATTCCGATTTTCTTAAATCATTTAATGAAGGTTCATAATCAAAGACTTGAGCAAGTCTAGTTGCTAATGTGCGTTGTATAAATGTGAAAAGTGCTATAACATTCTGTACACTTCGCATCCGATCTCAGGCCCAAACTGATACCTGGAGACAGTTAAAATAGCATGATTTATCTCCCCCCTGGTATTTTTGTCCAATAGGTTAAACACTGGGAACTCATTCTCAGTATTGCAGTACGTTCTCCATGGTCTATATCCTCTGTGTTGTCCATTCTTTTATTGTGTACACAGGGGTGAGATAAATACAGAAAGCAACTCGTTTTGGTCAAAGAAGTCATTCTTCAACTCGTTTGAACGCTACATGATATTAACTCGGCTGTCGCCTTATTTATATCATTCTGCATCAAACTTGCGGAGAACGACGACTTTGGCCAAAACTTGTTGGTTTCTTCTTTAATAGTGGAAACTGAGACATGTCATTGTGGGGCCGCCTTGATTACACACACCCTGGATGTGTTAGAGACTTCTCTCTCTCTATGCGTGACACTTACAGGTGATCCGTGACATCAGAAGAGGCCTGTCCACAACTCTACCTCCCACTAGCCTCCCGTCTGATACACCTCGGTTTTATAATGAGGTGATCTAGTGATTGCACGTACATATGTTATCTAGTACCACGTGACTCATAATCAGGTAATCTAGTGATTGCACATACATGTGTAATCTTGTACAACGTGACTCATACTTACAATCAGGTGACTTGGTGGTTGCACGTACCTTTGTAATCTAGTATTACATACCTATGGCTGTATCAACTACGTATACTGCCCACTCCTACCCATGGCGTATTTATACCCATACGGCACATTGTTAGGTACGGGGTATGTGATCACATGACTAGGTAAATTTTCGCCATTTTTAGGTATATAATAATACGAAAACAGGCTGACTGTCTTCATACGTCATAATGCTTGGTAAAATTATTGATCACATACATCCCTCTGCCAACAGCATCTAGATGTATGTGATCAATAATTTCACAGCGTATTTTTGATGTATGAAGAGAGTAAGCTAGTTTCCGTATAGTACCATGTGACTCTTACTTATAGTCAGGTGATCTAGTGATTGCACATACATACGTAATCTAGTACCACGTGACTCATAATCAGGTAATCTAGTGATTGCACATACATGTGTAATCTTGTACAACGTGACTCATACTTACAATCAGGTGACTTGGTGGTTGCACGTACATATGTAATCTAGTACCTTGTGACAAGTGGCCTTTGGACTGGCAGCATGTGGATGGGCGACTGTGGATGGGCGGCCTGTGGATGGGCAGCCTGTGGATGGGTGGCCAGTGGATGGGTGGCCAGTGGGCGTGCTGTCTATAGCCCGGTGGCCTGTGATCAGTGGGCGGGTGGCCTGTGGCCTGTGAGCTGTGGGCAGGTGCCTTGTAGGCAGCCAACCGGTGGACAGAAAGCCTGTGGGTGGGTGGCCTGTAGATATGTGGCCTGTGGGTGGGTGGCCTGTAGATATGTGGCCTGTAGATATGTGGCCTGTGGGTAGGTGGCCTGTAGATATGTGGCCTGTGGGTGGGTGGTCTATAGCTAAGTGGCCTGTGGCTTGTGGGTGGGTGGCTTGTAGATATGTAGCAGGCAGTCTATAGCCAGGTGGCCTGTAGATATGTGGCAGGCAGTCTATAGCCAGGTGGCCTGTAGATATGTGGCAGGCAGTCTATAGCCAGGTGGCCTGTAGATATGTGGCAGGCAGTCTATAGCCAGGTGGCCTGTAGATATGTAGCAGGCAGTCTATAGCAAGGTGGCCTGTAGATATGTGGCAGGCAGTCTATAGCCAGGTGGCCTGTAGATATGTGGCAGGCAGTCTATAGCCAGGTGGCCTGTAGATATGTGGCAGGCAGTCTATAGCCAGGTGGCCTGTGATCAGTGGGCAGGCAGTCTATAGCCAGGTGGCCTGTAGATATGTGGCAGGCAGTCTATAGCCAGGTGGCCTGTAGATATGTGGCAGGCAGTCTATAGCCAGGTGGCCTGTGATCAGTGGGCAGGCAGTCTATAGCCAGGTGGCCTGTAGATATGTGGCAGGCAGTCTATAGCCAGGTGGCCTGTAGATATGTGGCAGGCAGTCTATAGCCAGGTGGCCTGTAGATATGTTGCAGGCAGTCTATAGCCAGGTGGCCTGTAGATATGTGGCAGGCAGTCTATAGCCAGGTGGCCTGTGATCAGTGGGCAGGCAGTCTATAGCCAGGTGGTCTGTGATCAGTGGGCAGGCAGTCTATAGCCAGGTGGCCTGTAGATATGTGGCAGGCAGTCTATAGCCAGGTGGCCTGTGATCAGTGGGCAGGCAGTCTATAGCCAGGTGGTCTGTGATCAGTGGGCAGGCAGTCTATAGCCAGGTGGCCTGTAGATATGTGGCAGGCAGTCTATAGCCAGGTGGCCTGTGATCAGTGGGCAGGCAGTCTATAGCCAGGTGGCCTGTAGATATGTGGCAGGCAGTCTATAGCCAGGTGGCCTGTAGATATGTGGCAGGCAGTCTATAGCCAGGTGGCCTGTGATCAGTGGGCAGGCAGTCTATAGCCAGGTGGCCTGTAGATATGTAGCAGGCAGTCTATAGCAAGGTGGCCTGTAGATATGTGGCAGGCAGTCTATAGCCAGGTGGCCTGTAGATATGTGGCAGGCAGTCTATAGCCAGGTGGCCTGTGATCAGCAGCCTTAGGCCAGTCGGTGGGTGAAGTGCTGGCTGGTATTTGACCAACGCCGTATCCGGGATCCTGAGAAACTTTGATATATGCCCGTGACGTCACATTGCTAGAATGTCTTTTTTTTCCTCCCTACGCTTCACTATGACTCAGCTTGTATTTGTTAGCTTCTCGATCACCAGACGGCGTGAACTACAGTTACTAAATCGTGGTGATAACAACTCCGACACAAACAAGGCCGAGTATGACGTGGTGGGGTCACATTCTCCCAACAGACAACAATACAGGCTTCGTACATACACAGGCCAATAAAATTCCAGGCTTTTCCCAGGCTTTTCCAGGATCTAATATTTTTTTTCCAGGCACATCTGGTCACTGCTTTTAAAATGATATCTGATTCATCACCAAATTTAGTTCAAATTCCCTTTATCATCCTTGTAGAATTTCAGTGGTTTGGGATAGATATCTTCAAATTTCTTATATTTTTTTGCCACTTTTGAATATGAAGAAAATATTCAAATCCATGCTATATTATTAGGAATTTGTTATACATGGTCAAATAAAGGATTTTTGGAACTATTTAATCCAAGTCACTGAAATTTCATAGGCAGTCAGGTACCGTTGTTGATGAAAGCAAATGATGACCAGAATTTCGTAGACTAAGACCATAGTTTTTATACAAAACTAAATTTTCCAGGCCCTTCCAGGTTTTTCCAGGCTCTCTGTGAGAATTCCAGGCTTTTCCAGGCCTGGAAAATCCCAAATCACAATTCCAGGCTTTTCCAGGTTTTCAATGCTCTGTACGAACCCTGACAATAAGAAATAAGTTACCACCCGTAACGTATAGCATGAATAAAGGCTATCATAACAACAAAATAAGCACACAGACACAAGAAAGCAACGCAGACTGTAAGCGAGCAACCCCCTCAGAATTAATTACTCAGATTTCTATTTAGAAAACAAAATATCAAATAAATATGCTTAAGACGGGGCTAGGTAGTTATCTCATTGGCAAAAAAAAAGTGAATAAAAGAAAATAAAGATATCAAATTAATGTTCATATTGACGTGATTTTTAAATTCATTTATCCCCAACAAATATGTTACTTTGAATAAGGGAATGGTGGACTCCAAACCAAACAGCGTAACCATGACATGCTTCGTGTGTGACGTCAGTGTCAGGGCAAGGGGATTCCCATCGATTTATTAGGAGCAAACAAAGAAATAATTTTTTTTTTATAATTTTTTTTAAAGTTCTGCTCCACAAACCTCAAATAGGCAGGGGATATCAGTCGAAGTGAGAGGAAAAAAAAGGAAAAATGTTGATGTGTATTAGTTTGCCTCAGAGAGATCGGGAAAACTGGGATAATATGATCTTGTCGGCCATGGCATGGGGCTGAGGGTCTGTGGGGGCAGGTTCAAACCACTGTTCTATCGGCGTCAATTAGAATAAATCAATATTATCTTGATTCGACACAGGCAAAAGAAATTACGTATACTGAATATGAAAATGGAGATTTCGACGGAAAATGGAAAACTGACATCTCTGAATAGGCTTCATAAGTGTCGGGGGTTGGGGGTCAAATTAAGGTGAGGTTTTTCTGCGGTGTACTAAAGAACAAGCCAACAAGTTTTGGTCAAAGTCGTCGCTCAAATGAGAACAACTTTGACCAAAATGAGTTGTTTTCTGTATTTATCTCACCGCTGTATAGACTAAAAGAATGGACGACACACAGGATATAAAGCATGGAGAACGGACTGCAATACTCGTATGGGCATAGAGAACGAGTTGCCAATGTTAAGCCTATGGGATTTGTTTGTTTGTTTGTTTGTTTAGTTTAATGTCCAATTTGTTCAATTAGGTTTACTTTGGATTTAATCGAATCTATGAAATGAATTCCGGTAGAAATCTCACTCCTGCATATTTACCGAGGTGGTTTTGTTTGTTTGTTTGGTTTGATTTTACGTCCAGTGAACCATTATAGGTCCTTTCCAGACTTTCTCAAGGTTCTTTTACACCACGAGGGTGGTGATCGAATCTATGTGATGAATTCAGGTAGAAATCCCACCCCTACAGATTTACCGAGGTGAGAGTTCTTTTACTTCCCACACCACATAGACATGGTATGAGAAGGATTGGCCTTTGATATAGCAGTAAATCTACCACTGCGGGGGATGAAGGAGAAAGGTGGCTGTACGCCACACCACATAGACATGGTATGAGAAGGACTGGCCTTTGATATAGCAGTAAGTCTACCACTGCTGGGGATGAAGGAGAAAGGTGGCTGTACACCACACCACATAGACATGGTATGAGGAGGACTGGCCTTTGATATAGCAGTAAGTCTACCACTGCTGGGGATGAAGGAGAAAGGTGGCTGTACGCCACACCACATAAACTTGGTATGAGGAGGACTGGCCTTTGATATAGCAGTAAATCTACCACTGTTGGGGATGAAGGAGAAAAGTGGCTGCAGTGGGACTCCAATCAAGTCCAGTACCAGGGGTGAGAAAAATCACTGATACAATCCTACAGCTTTTACTGTCGGGAATCACACGAGAACCCCCCTTCCCCCCCCCCCCTCCCCTCCCCCCACCCGCCCGCCGCCTGCAGTACGCACAGATGTGGGTCAGTCGACCTCACCGTGTGGAGCGGTGGGCGTGGCCAGCTCCGTGTGGACCACGCCCATGGGAATCCGGACCACGCCCCTCCGTGCACGCCGACTCGGGGCTGCCAGCTGCGACGGTCTCCTCACTAAACCGGGCACATAAAACGTGACCGTGAAATGGGCCGCCGTCTGCCCTCCGTCTGTCTGTCTGCAGTCATCATCCGCCGTATACAGAATCCCCGATGAGAATGTATGGAGACTCCGCAAACCATGACCCATTGTTTATCATCCACCGTATACAGAATCCCCATTGAGAATGTACGGAGACTCCGCAAACCATGACCCATTGTATATCATCCACCGTATACAGAATCCCCATTGAGAATGTATGGAGACTCCGCAAAAAAATGACCCATTGTTTATTATCCACCGTATACAGAATCCCCATTGAGAATGTATGGAGACTCCGCAAACCATGACCCATTGTATATCATCCACCGTATACAGAATCCCCATTGAGAATGTATGGAGACTCCGCAAACCATGACCCATTGTTTATCATCCACCGTATACAGAATCCCCATTGAGAATGTATGGAGACTCCGCAAACCATGACCCATTGTATATCATCCACCGTATACAGAATCCCCATTGAGAATGTATGGAGACTCCGCAAACCATGACCCATTGTTTATCATCCGCCGTATACAGAATCCCCATTGAGAATGTATGGAGACTCCGCAAACCATGACCCATTGTTTATCATCCACCGTATACAGATTCCCTGATGAGAATGTATGGAGACTCCGCAAACCATGACCCATTGTTTATTATCCACCGTATACAGATTCCCCATTGAGAATGTATGGAGACTCCGCAAACCATGACCCATTGTTTATCATCCACCGTATACAGATTCCCCATTGAGAATGTATGGAGACTCCGCAAACCATGACCCATTGTTTATCAACCACCGTATACAGAATCCCCATTGAGAATGTACGCAGACTCCGCAAACCATGACCCATTGTTTATCATCCACCGTATACAGATTTCCCGATGAGAATGTATGGAGACTCCGCAAACCATGACCCATTGTTTATTATCCACCGTATACAGAATCCCCATTGAGAATGTATGGAGACTCCGCAAACCATGACCCATTGTTCATTATCCACCGTATACAGATTCCCCATTGAGAATGTATGGAGACTCCGCAAACCATGACCCATTGTTCATTATCCACCGTATACAGATTCCCCATTGAGAATGTATGGAGACTCCGCAAACCATGACCCATTGTTTATCATCCACCGTATACAGAATCCCCATTGAGAATGTACGGGAACTCCGCAAACCATGACCCATTGTTCATTATCCACCGTATACAGATTCCCCATTGAGAATGTATGGAGCAAACCATGACTCATTATCTATTATCCACCATCTACAGATTCTGCAATGAAAATGTATGGGGACTACGTAAACCACTACCCATTATTTATTATCCACCCTAAACAGATTCCCCAATGAGAATGTACAGAGACTCAGTAAACCACTACCTTTTATTTATTATTCATCATATACAGATTCCCCAATGAGAATGTACGGAGACTCAGTAAACCACTACCTTTTATTTATTATTCATCATATACAGATTCCCCAATGAGAATGTATGGGGACTCTGTAAACCACAACCCCTTAAAAACTGTCAGATATAAACATAACCATTGTATACATAGACAATAAGCGATGGATTTGTAGACAGGCGGCAGTAAACCACGACAGGTTGACGCATAATTTGTTTGTTAGGGTAGTTTGTCCAATTCGTTCAATTAGACTTACTATGAGTTTGACCGAATCTATGACACACTTAGACCGAATCTATGAGATAAATGAGATGCATAGTAGTACATGAGTACGAGCGAGTATATTACGACGTCAAACTCGAGTGGTTTACCAATATGAAGTCAGTCACCAATATGAACCTCACCGATTAGCGGCCGACTTGACCAAGGCCTAGGGGTTGTTGCTGTATTGCTAAGTGTGTCCTGATTTGTTCAGGACTTAGTAGAAACCAAACGAGGCCTAATAC
This sequence comes from Alentia gelatinosa, assembly GCA_950022655.1. NCBI lineage: Eukaryota > Metazoa > Annelida > Polychaeta > Phyllodocida > Polynoidae > Alentia > Alentia gelatinosa. The sequence goes on along the minus strand of OX465584.1, from coordinate 67,521,567 downwards.
ACTGGTCAGGTCTGCTCCTCACTACACTCGACTATGCCTCGTGTAGTAATACACGACCTTCCCGTCGTGGCATAAACATTGTCAAGTCTAACTCTCGTTCGGTTTCGTATTTATCCTACCTCGTCTATGCTTTTGTATTACTAAAAGATAAATATTGAGTCAATGACCAACAGAACTTTTTTTCATAGTAGCTGACATCCTGCTCTCTGATTGGTCAATATTGTTATTACTCTAGTGGCATAAAAAACACTTTATGTCATGGCCTGCCACATAAAATTTCCCTATGTTAAGTCTATGGCCGTTTTTAGAGCGTGCTTGCACGCCTACATACATCATCTACAGCTTAGAGTCAGGGTTAGAGTGGTCACATTGAACTTTCAGTGTGCTTCCAGAAAACTATCCCTTTACTATCTGCATGCTGTTCCCTGTGATAGTGAGAACACAGCAGGGAGCCAGTGTCTCAGGAGAAGTGTCTTAGAAGTGTGCCCAGCTGACCATGACCAATCACTCAAGACCGAAATACCTCATTGACCCACTGTTTTTGATATGTTTTGATCCTAGACTCAGGCAGTTAGAGAAATGGCAAGTTGACTGGGTGCAAGTGGGTTGTAGAAAACTATCCATAGGCTAAATCTAACTCAGACCTTTTATTTGTTATACGTTTATAATTGCACGCTCATTCATCTATGATGAACTTACTTTTTGCTCCTAGTCTTATTAGGGGTAGGATAATAACTCCCACCGCCGTTATCCCGCTGTGATGGCCACATGTTGGTCAGTAATTTGCCTGAGACTAGCTCCACAACAGGTTTACGATTTAGGAACTAATCGTTCAGAACTCAATCTGTAGATGTGTATTAGGCCTTATGTATGTGCGATTTGAGGTCATTTCTTCCCCAGATCTCTTGTGAAAACAAAAGGACGAAGATGAAAAAAGAAACACTTTTTGACACGTATATGAGGCATTGAGTCTCAGCGTGAACGTGTTCCAAATCATTAAATAAAAAATATATATATATATATCTTCCGTTCTGTTCAAATACTTCCTTCAATCTCGATACTATCCTAGGGGTTGTTTCATAATCTAGGATCGTACATGAAAAACCTTTTCTGTACCTCGTATAAGGGTTATTGTCTAATAATATTTAAGTCTGTTGGCTAAGACAATATTGGCCGTCCATAAGGTCGTCCATAAGTGTTGAATGAAATTGACCCGCATTGTCCCTGGGTCTCTATGGCATACAGAAAAAGGTCTACACGTACGATCCTGGGGCCTGTTTCATAACCCAGGATCGTACATGTAGACACATGAGCAAAATAAATAACACCTAATACTATTTTATTAGCCAATAACTGTACTGTGACTCAAGCCGAGGTGCAACTGATAACATATTGTACCACGAAAATGTGTAATAATGGAAATGTGTAAGTTATTCCTTCTTCTAATCATTCATATCATCTCATCACTATCAATATATGTATGTGACCACTATAGAAATGCGAACCATATGCTTATGCTCTGCAGTATTATAACTGTACTTGAGGAAAGATTACTGTAACATAGAGGGACCAGGCGGCAGAACGGCTGAGGGCGAGCCTGGAGAATGTCATATTGATGAACCCTAATAAAATCCCCCCCACCCCCCAAAAAAAAAGGTTTCATCCGCTTCGGACTCTTCAGGCATCTTTATTATGGCTAAAATCAAGGCGTGTGACTTTGTCACTGTTTTGGGTCAGCAAATATTTTATCTGGGCATCTCCCAATTCATTAAATTGATGTTTGTTTGTTTGTGTAGCTTAATGTCCAATTTGTTCAATTAGACTTACTTTGGATTTAACCGAATCTATGAGATGAATGTAGGTAGAAATCTCACCCCTACACATTTACCGAGGTGAGAGTTCTTTTACTTCCCACACCACATAGACATGATATGAGAAAGATTGGCCTTTGATATAGCAGTAAATCTACCACTGCTGGGGGTGAAGTGGCTGCAGTAGGACCCGAATCAACAAAGTCCTGTGCTCTTTACCACTGAGCTAACTCCCCACCCTGGTCACTTTAGTTATGCTTGTGTGCAAGCATATCCGGTCTGCACCGCGAGGAGGCAAGGCGACCAAGAGGGTGAACAGATTGGTAATTTCATGATGTCACAGCGGACAGTCCATTATGGTTACAGTGGTTAGGTGCAGTTCTATAAACTGTCATTCAAGGTAGCATCCTCAGGGAGAAGGACATTGCCTCGTCTTGTTTTGACTTTTTCTTATCTTATCCGTTCTCCTTTTCGGCATGTTTCGGCTTAGATCGGCCACAGGTTTTTTGGGTTAACATAATCAACATGATAAGAGTAAAAATATAGTGAATTGCTTATTTTCAGTTCTCGATTTCTAAAAAAAAGTAACTAGTACTAAATTGCAAGACGTCAGGATGTCTAGCTCATCAGGTTATACCCAGCAAGCATGTATGCATATTGAGTTTCAAACAGGCATGCCAGCCCGGCAAGAAGTCCCACCAACCGTTGATCTCTTAAATAGATTTAGAAAACATGGCTAATAACACTTCTGACCCCAACCGATGCTACCTTGAAATGACAATTACTCGTCAGATCCAAACCATTGCTATGCTACCTCCAGGTGAACACTGTCAAAGGAACAGTGCAGCAAAACAACCACCCTTCACGACTGTGACATCACACAATCGTGGGCGCTCTCCAACCATGATTTAGACAGGCGAGCGTAATGGAAAACCAAGCACATTGTTGGTTAAGGGAACTGTCAAAATGAGACAGTAGGGGTGGGGGATCAAGGTTTCGTCCGAATCGGACTCTTCAGGCATCTTAAAGTTTGGCTGTATCAAGGCATATGACATTGTCACATTTGAGGAAAGTACAAAAAGTAAATTCCTAAACTTTATTAAGTTTAATAAAGTAAAATGGAGGTAAAAGCAAGGTGACCCTAAGGCAGCAGGTTGCTGTCAGAGTGGTGGCACAGCTAGGTCCCAAAACAAATGGAACAAGTCCCAAATGTTTATGATTAAGTTGTCACTATTCCGGTAACATAAAATTTTTTTAGACGAGGCAATGGGATTAGGACTAGGAGTGGTGGACCCAAGGGCCTAGTAGATGAGAGCATCTATTAGGTTAAGACCATACGGGGGAAAAAAAAAAAAAAAAAAATTGATCTCTTCAATAAACCAATAGTGTAGATTTCTTGTCATTTGACAATCTAACTTTGTGTCAAGATAACTTTAAAGATTTCCTGTACACATCAATCTGCATGGCAGTAAAAAATATAGGTTTTTATAGGTCATATAGGTTCCTTGAAAAAAATAAAAGAATTAATAATACGTGGCTCATACACTTTTTAACACAGCAGAAAAAAATAAAAATAAATAAAAGCTCAAGAATCAAAATATAGGTTTTTATAGGTTTAAAAGGTTTCACTGGGAGGCCTGACTGTGGTACCTTGTATCTACAGATACATCCAAATTGATTCCCCTGGAAGGAGCTGGACACATGCAGGCAGTGGAGGTGACCGAGTCAGCTGGGTGGGTCAGTGCTATGTCACATGTCACGTGGTAGAGATAAGGCTTTACGGTGGATTCTGAGTTAATCCGAACATTAAACATGTGGGTACACGTTAATCCAGGTTAACCTGTCTGAACCCGCACCGCACACCACAGTACAGCGAGATATATCAATGTAGTTTCACATTTATCTATTAACTACTATAATCTACAACAGTAATAACACTAACCTGTCTGAACCCCCACCACACAACACAGTTTCACATTCATCTATTAACTACTATAATCTACACGATAATAATACTAACCTGTCTGAACCCCCACCACACACCACAGTACTATCATGAAACATCACAAAATTTCATATGATTGTTTATATGTCATGAGTTGTCTTCGCGAAATGATATCACAAAGCAGAGCTGAGTGATATCTGTAGCGGAAGACAACGAATGGCATATAAACAATTATATGAAATTGAGTGATGTTTACATTTTATCCTACCTTGTCACATGTTTTTAACTTCATATGTCACCAGTGGCATATAAATATTTTATGCCATAACTGTGGCATACAGGCCAAACATGTTAAGTCTATGGAGATTTATATGACGGGTAGGATAAAGCCAGGTATGTTACTGGAGTTTCATTTATAGTGTTACCATATAGCCTACAGTATCGCTGTAGTTTCACATTCATCTAGTGTTACCATATAGCCTACAGTATCGCTGTAGTTTCATATTCATCTAGTGTTACCATATAGCCTACAGTATCGCTGTAGTTTAACATTCATCTAGTGTTACTATATCGCCTACAGTATCGCAGTAGTTTCACATTCATCTAGTGATACCATATAGCCTACAGTAGCACTGTAGTTTCATATTCATCTAGTGTTACCATATAGCCTACAGTATCGCTGTAGATTCACATTCATCTAGTGTTACTATATCGCCTACAGTATCGCTGTAGTTTCATATTCATCTAGTGTTACCATATAGCCTGCAGTATCACTGTAGTTTCATATTCATCTAGTGTTACCATATAGCCTACAGTATCGCTGTAGTTTAACATTCATCTAGTGTTACCATATAGCCTACAGTATCGCTGTAGTTTCACATTCATCTAGTGTTACCATATAGCCTACAGTATCACTGTAGTTTCATTTATAGTGTTACTATATCGCCTACAGTATCGCTGTAGTTTAACATTCATCTAGTGTTACCATATAGCCTACAGTATCGCTGTAGTTTAACATTCATCTAGTGTTACCATATAGCCTACAGTATCGCTGTAGTTTAACATTCATCTAGTGTTACCATATAGCCTACAGTATCGCTGTAGTTTCACATTCATCTAGTGTTACCATATAGCCTACAGTATCGCTGTAGTTTCATATTCATCTAGTGTTACCATATAGCCTGCAGTATCGCTGTAGTTTCATATTCATCTAGTGTTACTATATCGCCTACAGTATCGGTGTAGTTTCACATTCATCTAGTGTTACTATATCGCCTACAGTATCGCTGTAGTTTCATATTCATCTAGTATTACCATATAGCCTACAGTATCGCTGTAGTTTAACATTCATCTAGTGTTACCATATAGCCAACAGTATCGCCTCGTTCATATCACTCCACATCAAACTCATGGAGAACGACAACTTTGATCAAAACTTGTTGGTTTCTTCTTTAATACCCAACCACCAATGTGTGCTAAAAAAAAAAGTGCAGACTATTTCTAGTATCCTGTCTAAATTATAATTCTGAAAAAAAAAAAAAAAAGTCTATTTCTCACCACTGTCATAAATAGCACTAAATTAATCACAGGGGGGGAGGAGGAGGAGGAGGAGGGGAGGAGGGGGAGGAGGAGGAGGAGGAGGAGGAGGAGGAGGAGGAGGAGGAGGAGGAGGAGGAGGAGAAGGAGGAGGGGGAGGAGGAGGAGGAGGAGGAGGGGGAGGAGGAGGAGGAGGAGGAGGAGGAGGAGGAGGAGGAGGAGGAGGGGGGGAGGAGGAGCAGGAGGAGGAGGAGGAGGGGGAGGAGGAGGGGGAGGAGGAGGAGGAGGAGGAGGAGGAGGAGGAGGAGGGGGGGAGGAGGGGGGGAGGAGGAGCAGGAGGAGGAGGAAGAGGAGGAGAAGGAGGAGGAGAAGGAGGAGGAGGAGGAGGAGGAGGAGGTGGAAGTGAGGGGGAGAGGAGGAGGAGTGGAGGAGGTGGAGGAGGAGGAGGAGGGGGAGGAGGAGGAGGAGGAGGAGGAGGGGGGAGGAGGAGGAGGGGGGAGGAGGAGGAGGAGGAGGAGGAGGAGGAGAAGGAGGAGGAGAAGGAGGAGGAGGAGGAGGAGGAGGTGGAAGTGAGGGGGAGAGGAGGAGGAGTGGAGGAGGTGGAGGAGGAGGAGAGGGAGGAGGAGGAGGGGGAGGAGGAGGGGGAGGAGGAGGAGGAGGAGGAGGAGGAGGAGGAGGAGGAGGAGGAGGAGGGGGAGGAGGAGGAGGAGGAGGAGGAAGGAGGAGGAGGGGGGAGGAGGAGGGGGAGGAGGAGGAGGAGGAGGAGGAGGAGGAGGGGGGAGGAGGAGGAGGAGGAGGAGGAGGAGGAGGAGAAGGAGGAGGAGGAGAAGGAGGAGGAGGAGGAGGAGGAGGGGGGAGGAGGAGGAGGGGGGAGGAGGAGGAGGAGGAGGAGGAGGAGGAGGAGGAGGAGGAGGAGGAGAAGGAGGAGGAGAAGGAGGAGGAGGAGGAGGAGGAGGAGGAGGAGGAGGAGGAGGGGGAGGGGGAGGAGGAGGAGGAGGAGGAAGGAGGAGGAGGGGGGAGGAGGAGGGGGAGGAGGAGGAGGGGGAGGGGGAGCTAATCGGGCTGGTCGTGCTGTACGGCGCATGCGTCGTCGTCGCCGCGGGTGTCCGTCTCCACAAAACCGTGTTGCCTAGCAACGCGACTTTGATGCAGGTGGCCAGCCTCTGAGAGGGCATTGTCAGGAGTTAATATTAGCCTGAAAGATGGAGACACACACACACACACACACACGCACACACACACACACACACACAGAGGAGGTGACTGGGAAATGCCATGTCATCTCAGCGCCGGACGGACATCACCTTCTCGTCAGCCGCCATCTTGCTTTACTCCGTCTCATTAAGTTCAACATGGTGATTGGTTGGATGGTTTGATTTAACGTCCAGTTAACCATTGCAGGTTCTCACCAGACTTTCTCAAGGTTCTTTTACACCACCAGGGTGGTGATCGAATCTATGAGATGAATTTAGGTAGAAATCTCACCCCTACACATTTACCAAGGTGCGAGTTCTTTTACTTCACACACCACATAAACATGGTATGAGAAGGATTGGCCTTTGATATAGCAGTAAATCGACCACTGCTGGGGGTGAAGGAGAAGAGTGGCTGCAGTGGGACTGAACCCACAAAATCCTACAACCTTTGGATTACAAGTCCAATGCTCTTTACAACTGAGCTAACTCCCCAACCTGGTCCCTTTAATTATGCTTGCTGGCAAGCATATCCGGCCTGCACCACGAGGAGGCAAGGTGACCAAGAGGGTGTGAACCATCCCCTAATGTAAGGAGGCTGGGAACCGTCCCCCAACCATCCCCCAATGTACAACAACAATATAAAACAGAGATAGTAAGTAGTTTATTTCATGACGGGGGAACTGCATGTGAGGGTCAGTTCTGATTCATGACTTAAAGCAAAAAAAAAACAACAACAAAAATTTAAAGCCTGAAGCCTGTCACTTTTTATGATTTCACACCTATTTTGTGTTTATGATTTAGAGGATGACACCAGTGAATGTAGGTGATGACAACAACCTGCCACTGCCGCAAGCTGCCCGCATCAATTATCACATTTATTTATAAGTAATCAAGAAAAAAACACGGTTTTATAGATGTATGACCTCCTCCCTGTCCTCAAAGGGCACAGCGTAGTGCCCAAGGCTTGTAACAACTTCCCTTTAGTATTGGTAAGCACTTAAACTAACTTTAAATGTTCTTCTTATTTTAATATAATCCTATGGCAACCACTAGAAACACGATGCTGAAAAATGTTATTGAAAAACTCGTATTTACGAGAGCTTACAATATAATAAATTTTAAAAAGAAAAGAAACAGTACCGTACGGTATTACATGTCTGACGCCAAAGAACCTTTCCGCTTTTAACGAATTTAAAATAGCAATCGATTTATTCTAATCTATTCATTTTTATTTTATTATGGATTTGACGAGTAAATGTCATTCTCAAGGTAGCATTGGCTGCGTAGGGGAGTGCTTATAGCCATGTTTTCAAATCTTATTTTTTAAATATTAATAGGCATGGCCTGGGGCAATACAATGCACACTGAATTCATCTGGCCGTGATATGGCCGTGGCCGTTGGTGTGGCGTTTTATCTCACTCCATAGGCTTAAAATCAGGAACTCATACTCCACGGCCGTGAAGGTAGTGTACCCAATACTCAATGGCTAATTGGGTGAGTTATTTAATTAATAAATGATGTTATACGGGGCGAGATAAAATCAGAAACCCACTTGATGAAAATAACTCGGTTCGCACTCCACCTCGTTTGACCGCTACGTAAATCACTCAGCTTCGATTTGTGAACTGCTCCGCAGTCAAACTCGGTGGAGTAGGGACCAAGTTATTTTCATCTCATGAGTTTCCTTCTAAAAGCTTTACCTCAAGGATTCCCGAGTGACACAGCTCGGAACTCGTTGAAATTTGAATAATTTAACCATTATCTGGGTTTTTTTTGTTTGTTTGTTTTTTTTTTTTGTTTTTTTTTTGTACACCTCGCCACGTATTTAGTTATTATCTGGTTAATTCAGTGAAATGTTACAATTTCCGTTTAATTTTATCTTTCTCTATTTTCAGAAGCACGCAGAGAACGATGTCCGGTATCGAGTAACATGCATCCTTTATTAAGTGGACAATTGACGGGGCATTTCGGATGAGTTCTTAGTAAACGGAGTGGCACCCACGGGTACCTTGTTTCAGGAATAGCTCACAATGACTGTTTTAAAGGCATATCCGACAATTTGGCTTGAAAATCAAAACCCATGTCAATTTCCCGCAAATTGAATATGATTATCTCCTAGCAGAACACAAATCTAATTTAAAAATAGGGGGTTACCGTGCTAGTTTTTGAATAATAGATCATTATTATGATAATTTTATAATAGATTATATAGAATATCTAAAAAGTTGTTTTTCACATAGTAAAACCCATGTCATTTTCCTCAAACTTTCACAAAATATAGTAGATGTGTAGTACTACACATATAGATTTTAAAATACATAGGTCACCGTCCGTGTTTTTAAAGAATTGAAGAAAACAATATTTTTCAGTACATTTCCTATGTAAATCAAACAAATATGAATTGCCCTATTTTACCTATGAAGATTGGATTAACTGGACAAATTGTTAGAATTACATATTTGTCATTAAAACGAGTCAAAAGTAACCAGTTTTGACTGGTAATTGATGATATTGGCAGGTGGCGCCCCCGTAAATTAACTGATATCCCTTTAAGTAGTGAACAATTGACGGGGCATTTAGGATGAGTTCTCAGTAAACAGAGGCCGAGTGGCACCAAAGTTTACCTTGTTTCAGGAATAGCTCACAATGACTATCTGTTTTAAACGTGGCAATGATTAAATCTGAAAGGATTCGGGGAATCAAGATATTCTTGTAGGGGTCAGGGTAGTCGAACAGTGGTGCGTTCAGGTGCCGCGAGTGCCGATCCCTGTTGTGCGGCAAGGCCAGTGGACCTGTGTATGCAAATACTATGGGGTCGCCTGCATTACGTAACTCAGTCAGTATATATAGGCTGAGTCCACAGCGGGTCGACAGATTGCGAGTGGAGCCTCTTTGTTGAATGAATGTTTGGAGACTGCTAGATTTCTCGGGAAACCTTCAGTGGTGGAGAGAAAAGATCCTCTCCCCTTGCGCTACTTAATACATCCGTGTTAAGCTACTGTAGATCCGCAGGTATTCAATAAAGATACTGTACCTGAAGTGGCCAGAGTCTGGTTTTGTGTTCTAGGTTAAGCTAGGTTGTAGATTCCGCATCTCCAAGCTTCACTTAGGATATTCCGGCCCAAACCGTGCGGAGAGTACAAGCACGGGGTAGCGACTTGTCTCCAACAGCCGGATAGGTAGACTAGGCCTGGTTGTGAGAACACCTACCACCACCCGGCGGTCCGCTACATTCTCATTTTCAAAAAAAGAATTTCAATTTGCGAAGATTTATGTCATATTTGCATGTTTTCTCACTGGAGGTAAACAGTGTCAGGGTTCATAACGACTGCTACACCCAGGACTGGTGAGTAGGTGATGTACACTGGCCACCAGAGCAGACGTCGTGGTAATTTGTATCTTACGTCATTGCAACAGGTCTAGAATGCATGTCAGAATGTTCCAGGAAACATAATTTCAAAATCTAAAGCTAACACACCCAACTCTATTATTAAAAACAATTTTGATGGGATACGAGCTCTGACTCTATACTTTCCTAGGTTTCCTCTACAGAACTCTATGACTGTGTCTGTCTCTATGCTGGGGGCAATATTCAGGTAAATGAAAGGAAACGCGTTTGGAATAATCTTTCTTCTCAGTGTTCGTCATACTACTACTCTTAACTCAGCCTTGCCGTATGAGACATTCTCTCTCATCCATTTAGTAACAGGGATGAAAGTCGGGACTGAGGAAAAAAGTCGTAAATTTTAAACCTTCAAATGAGAAGCATTTATAACATTATTTTGGAACTTAATGGCTAGTAATCGATATATAAGGATTGTTATGTTTTTTTGTTGTTGCTTTGTTGTTAGTATTTAAAGAGAAAAATACATGTCAAACAAAACAGGAAATTCCACTGTGGCGATGTCATTTGCCGGTAACCTGGGAAAGTCCCTCCTCACAATATGTTTCGTTGACATTCCCTTTCTTTCTTTGTTCATTTCCTCCCCACCCCCAACGCTGAAGTAGAATTGTTTGTTTGTTGGTTTGATTTAACGTCCAGTTAGCCATTACAGGTTCTCACTAGACTTTCTCAAGATTCTTTTACACCACAAGGGTGGTGATCGAATTTATGTAATGAATTAAGGTAGAAACCTCATACCTATAAATTTATCGAGGTGACACCACATAGACATGGTATGAGAAGGATTGGCCTTTGATATAGCAGTGAATCTACCACTGCTGGGGGTGAAGGTGGAAAGTGTCTGCAGTCGGACCCGAATCAACAAAGTCTGACAACCTTGGTATTACAAGTCCAGTGCTCTTTACCACTGAGCTAACTCCCCACCCCGGTCACTTTTGTTATGCTTGCGTGCAAGCATATCCGGCCTGCACCACGAGGAGGCGAGGCGACCAAGAGGGTGAACAGAGTGATCATTGCTGTCTATCCAGCCGTGGAGTATCCTAATGTTAAGCCTACGGAGAGAAATACCTGGGTGAGATAAACAGTAGAACCCCACCTAATGGACACCCTGCATTAACGGACACCTTTGCTCGGAATGGTTCTCTCTATTAGATGTTTATCAAACGTGGGTTACCAGCCCTGTGTAAGCGGACACTTTGGCCCGGAATGGAGGGTGTCTTCTTACGCGGGGTTCTAATGTACATGAGTCTGCCAGGCTCTATATCTGCACACCCACATCACAGGATATTGTGTGAGATATTATACACATCTATGAGTGTATACATGTACCAGGCTCTATGTCTGCACACCCACATCACAGGGTATTGTGTGAGATATTATTCACATCTATGAGTGTATACATGTACCAGGCTCTATGTCTGCACACCCACATCACAGGGTATTGTGTGAGATATTATACACATCTATGAGTGTATACATGTACCAGGCTCTATGTCTGCACACCCACATCACAGGGTATTGTGTGAGATATTATTCACATCTATGAGTGTATACATGTACCAGGCTCTATGTCTGCACACCCACATCACAGGGTATTGTGTGAGATATTATACACATCTATGAGTGTATACATGTACCAGGCTCTATGTCTGCACACCCACATCACAGGGTATTGTGTGAGATATTATACACATCTATGAGTGTATACATGTACCAGGCTCTATGTCTGCACACCCACATCACAGGGTATTGTGTGAGATATTATTCACATCTATGAGTGTATACATGTATACAGGCTCTATATCTGCACACCCACACCACAGGGTATTGTGTGAGATATTATTCACATCTATGAGTGTATACATGTACCAGGCTCTATGTCTGCACACCCACATCACAGGGTATTGTGTGAGATATTATTCACATCTATGAGTGTATACATGTACCAGGCTCTATGTCTGCACACCCACATCACAGGGTATTGTGTGAGATATCATACACATCTATTAGTATATTACGACGTGGCAATAACACCTCTTGAGCAAGCCGATGCTACCTTGAAAGTGACAGTTTCCTGTCTGTTTGGAACCAAGTTGCTATGGGATCTCCAGGAAGTCAATTGTTACCGTCAACAATGAGCAAAACCAACAAATAGAAAGGGATCTTAGATCAGATTCCCACTCGCCGCGTGTGAATGAGTGGGGCGTGTGAATGAAAATATCAAGATTTTACTTGTATATGACCTAATAAAAGACATTGGGGGGGGGGGGGGGTCAAGGTTTCATCCGGTTCAGACTCTTCAGGCATCTTTATTTGGCTATGATCAAAGCTTGTGAAATTGTCACTATTTGGGAACCAGGTCCCTCCGTACCACTGTAAAATGGCGTTTTCTCAAATTATTTACTGGCTATAATGAGACATAGTAAGTGTACCTGAATTCCATCTGTTACTCGATATTTTCATTTGGGCATTAATAATGACTACAAAGTTGGCCCAGTCACATGCCACATAAATATTGGTAAAAAAAATTAAAAAAATGTCCAAAGCCTGTAAAGGCCTCGCCCACACCTCACCAGGGACTGGGATCACACTCCTCGCAATGGGGAAATGGAAAAGATTTAGTCCATAAATATTGGTAAAAACAAAGTCCATCAACCCCAACAGACTGATGGATGGCTTCCTGCACACTCAACATGGTCGTGAGCTGAAAACATTGACACAACATATTAATACTCACTGTCCGATACCCCATCTAGTGTCTGAAAAACGCAAGCACCTCAGCATTTGCCAAATTTAAAAAAAAAACTAAAAAAACATTCACCATCATTAATATCATTATATACCTGTATCCCAATCTCTATTGAATACTGCCCACTGCTAGGGGTGCAGTAATAATAATGTTTGTGCCCGCTGTGACTGTGACTTAATTACCTACTATATCTAAAACGGTAGAATTTTGTGATATCCGCTTGGAGTTGCTGCCGTACACAGAGACAAAGTGAACCAGACCTAGGCATGGAGATTGAAGAGCCACGAGAGTGAGAATCTTGTGGCGTTTTTTCATGGATTTTTTATTATTAAGGTTTTTATTATACTGGAGTTAGCCATTAGGCATTAGTGTCACATCTACCTTCCATGGTCTCCAGTACAGGGGTATATAATAATAATAAAGTATATAATAATAAGCAAACGTCCTGTTTGTTTGTTTGGTCTGATTTTACGTCCAGTCAACCATTATAGGTCCTTTCCAGACTTTCTCAAGGTTCTTTTACACCACTAGGGTGGTGATCGAATCTATGTGATGAAGTGAGGTAGAAATCTCACCCCTACACATTTACCGAGGTGAGAGTTCTTTTACTTCCCACACCACATAGACATGGTATGAGAAGGATGGCCTTTGTTATAGCAGTAAATCTACCACTGCTGGGGGTGGGACTCGAACCCACAAAGTCTTACAACCTTGGGGTTACAAGTCCGGTGCTCTAACCAATGAGCTAACTCCCCACCCCCGCAAACGTCCTGACTGTGAACAAAACGCTTCAGGCCATATGACCTGGAACGAGAAACGTTTCGCCCACAGTAAGGACGTTTCCTCATATCACCCCATCATATTACACTTACTGCCTGATACCTTGTCTAACGTCACAATCATTAAGAGTACCTCATCTTATTATTATTATATACCTATGTGCGAATGCCTAGGAAATACTACCTGCTGCTAGGGGTGCAGTATAAATAATGTTCGGGCTCACTGAGACGTAGTGAATCGGCCATGAAGCGATGACTTTGTAAGTTAAAGAAATTGCCTTTTTCATCATTTTTAGGTTTATAACAATAAGAAAACGTAGTGACTGAGTCCGTAGGGATGCCATTCTCGGCCCTTTATACCATATTTGATATGGTACAAAAGACCTTGAATAGCCATCCCTACGGGCTCAGGAGCTACATTTTCGTTTAATACACACTGCCTGACACATTGTCTAATATTCACCTCTGTAAAAACTATCAGGAGAGATGCAACATTCATTTGACATGACAACTGCCATCAAATCACCGACTCTTAATGAAAAGTCCAGTCATACGCTATATAATAGTGAACAAGCTTTTGTGTGTCTGTTTGGTTTGATTTAACGTCCAGTCAACCATTATTGGTCCTTACCAGACTTTCTCAAGATTCTTTTACACCACGATCGAATGTATGAGATGAATTCAGGTAGAAATCTCACCCCTACACCTTTACCGAAGTGAGGGTTGTTTTACTTCCCATACCACATAAACATGGTATGAGAAGGATTGGCCTTTGATATAGCAGTAAATCTACCACTGACTCGGTCAGTCTTTGATTTCCTACTGCCTTCCGCCTTTGGTGTCAGGCTGTATGAAATCGACGACTGACCTCGAACAGGAACCATTTCGTCCACAGTAAGGACGTTTCCTAATAGTACCTATCAATACTTCACTATATATTACCTGCCTGTAACATACAGTAATTGTCTATCTCACTGACCTCTGATTACTCTTCTGTATAGAAAATCTCACAGACAACTATCAAACTGAAGTACTCAACTTGGGGTACCTTTAGAGGCGTCACGCTTCTCATTTTCTTTATTATTCTCTCATAAAAACTCTGACCTACTTTGCAAATGGGGCTTACATTTTTCTTTATTCAAATCGTGTGCCAATGCAGTGAGCTATCAGTCCCATGCGCTAGAAAACACCCAGAACCGGTCCAAACCAGTTCCTCTCCACCATTGGCTGCCTGCCAACTATGCAGAGGTTGGATGACACCCCTCTGTTGGAGAGGAGTCCTTACAAATAGTCCTACTTACATTTTCACCAATTTTAACTCATATATAAAGTCATAACAGTCTTGCTATATGTTCCATGCTCAGCTATATTTAAAGTGAACACTATAGTGACATGCTGGGTTCTAGAAATAATATGGAATTGACAGACAAGGGTTCTATTGAATCTTTCAAATACTAAGGACAATATTTCTGTATTTGATAAAAATCCCTGATTTGAGTGATTTGCCTGGACTCAAACATTCCTGTATGTAATATAGATAAATCGTTGCTCCCCTGCCTTTCATTAAATAATAGCCGTGAAGTATTTCATCATGAGGGTTTTTCTGACTGAATCCTCTCTGGAGCATGTCGTACGAGTCAGGTCTACATTTTCACCTCGGTCTACGGTGTACCGCCCCTCACTCTGCACGCTCTACACCTCGTGAATACAGACACAGAACTTCTCCTGTCATAGTCTGAATGGTCGCCGTCCACCAGAAAACCCATAACAAATACAACTCTAACTCCTCGAGAACGCGGAGAAAACAGCGCGAACGAGTTACTTAGTCTGGAATGTGATAAACGATTCAGACATTCTCTAAAAAGATCGCTCGTAATCAGCGTCCCAATAACCGCTGAGCAATGACGTCATACTGACGTCAGAGGCGGTGAAGGTCAGGTGGCAGGGGCCGCGTGTAGTTGAGGCCTGAATCAGCTGATCATAGAGTCATGTAGTGAGACAACCTACACCAGTTTTACAATCATGTACGTACACAGTGTGACAAACCCCAGTTCTATACAATCATGTACGTACACAGTGTGACACACACCAGTTCTACACAATCATGTACGTACATCGTGTGACAAACCCCAGTTATATACAATCATGTACGTACATCGTGTGACAAACCCCAGTTATATACAATCATGTACGTACATCGTGTGACAAACCCCAGTTATATACAATCATGTACGTACACAGTGTGACAAACCCCAGTTATATACAATCATGTACATACACAGTGTGACAAACACCAGTTCTACACAATCATGTACATACACAGTGTGACACACACCAGTTCTACACAATCATGTACGTACATTGTGTGACAAACCCCAGTTATATACAATCATGTACGTACACAGTGTGACAAACACCAGTTCTACACAATCATGTACGTACACAGTGTGACAAACCCCAGTTCTACACAATCATGTACGTACACAGTGTGACAAACCCTAGTTCTATACAATCATGTACGTACACACTGTGACAAACCCCAGTTCTACACAATCATGTACGTACACAGTATGACAATCCCCAGTTCTACACAATCATGTACATACACAGTGTGACAAACCTCAGTTCTACACAATCATGTTCGTACACAGTGTGACAAACCCCAGTTATATACAATCATGTTCGTACACAGTATGACAATCCCTTATTGCGACTGACGTGATGAATATGAAAGAATGGATTCTCATATTCAATGTGTAAAAGCATGGCAGCATTCTAATTTCTCTTGATTACACTTTTATTACCTGAAGAAAGATAGACTTAACAAGAAATGCCACTCTAACATTGAGGTACTACCGGTTTGTAGGAAATATCGCAATTCCGTCGTTTTTCAGCAAACTTGCATCCCTCATCCATTGAATACTCCTGAGGCCCATTGAATAATCTAGGATCTTACATAAAGACCCTTTTCTGTACCTTGTACAAGGGCTATCGTTTGATGACATTTAAATTCGTTTGCTTAGACAATATCAGCCGTCCATAAGGTCGTCCATAAGTGTTGAATAAAGTTGACCCACATCGTCGCTGGCTGTCTATGGCATACAGAAAAGGGTCTACATGTAGGACCCTAGATTATTCAGCGGGACCTGGAATGCGGCCACCAATAAGTATCACTGCGTGTTGTGAGGGAAATATTCTGTGGGCGTCATGGCTTGTTGTTCGGCAGAGTGACCAGAGGGGACAAGATCTACTCTGTGGTCATGACAGCCCTGGCAGTTTTATAAACCAGCATTAGAATCTGCATTACGCTGCAGGTCACAACATGTAAATCTGATACCGCAAGTTTACACACTCTGACACTGCCTCATTCAGGGTTCGTACTTGGACAGCCCATTAAGTTTCCAAGCCTTTTCCAGGCTTTTCCAGGCTCTAGTATTATTTTTCCAGGCACATCTGGTGACCGTTTTTAAAACCATGTCTGATTCATTACCAAATTTAGTTAAAATTGTCTTTATCTTCTTTACTACCTGAGGAATTTCAGTGGTTTGGGATAGATAACAATTTAATCCATGTCACTGAAATTTCAGAGGTAGTCAGGAACCGTAGTTAAGGGAAGCTAATAATGACCAGAATTTAATAGACTAAAAAAGGTTTTTTTTATCAAAAACTAAGTTTTCCAGGTTTTTCCAGGCTTTCTGTGAGAATTCCAGGCTTTTCAAGGCCTGGAAAATCCAAAAGCATAATTCCATGCTTTTCCAGGTTTTTCAAGCTCTGTACGAACCCTGCACATTTAAGCTGGTCTGGGACTCAATGTGATAGGTTTTAACTGACCATCAGGCATCTGAAACGAGGTGGGGAGTTAGCTCAGTTGTTAGAGCACTGGACTTGGAACCCCAAGGTTGTAGCACTTTGTGGTTTCGAGTCCCACTGCAGCCCCTCTTGTCATGCACCCCCTCTTCACCCCAGAGATTTACTGCTATATCAAAGGCCAATCCTTCTCATACCATGTCTATGTGGTGTGGTGTACAGCCACCTTTCTCCTTCACCCCCAGCAGTGGTAGATTTACTGCTATATCAAAGGCCAGTCCTTCTCATACCATGTCTATGTGGTGTGGTGTACAGCCACCTTTCTCCTTCACCCCCAGCAGTGGGAGATTTACTGCTATATCAAAGGCCAGTCCTCCTCATACCATGTCTATGTGGTGTGGTGTACAGCCACCTTTCTCTTTCACCCCCAGCAGTGGGAGATTTACTGCTATGTCAAAGGCCAATCCTTCCCATACCATGTGTATGTGGTGTGGTGTACAGCCACCTTTCTCCTTCACCCCCGGCAGTGGTAGATTTACTGCTATATCAAAGGCCAATCCTGTAATGGTTAACTAGACCAGGGAATTTACGTAGAAACCTCACCCCTACACATTTGCGAGTTGAGAGGTTAGAGTTATTTTACTTCCCACACCACATAGACATGGTATGAGAAGGATTTCCCTTAGATAGAGCAGTAAATCTACGACTGCTGGGTACTGCTGTGATACTTATATTTATGACTATAACTGGATAATGTGACCGTCTGTCGGATTGATTAGTTAATGGTTGTTGAAAAGTGGTTGTATCTCTTTTCTAAAATCTCAACTTGTGGTTGCAACTTAGAAGATAGGTACTATTTACCTACTATATCTAAATCGTTAGAATTTTGTGATATCCGCTTGAAGTTGTTGCCGTACATAGAGACAGAGTGAACCCGACCTGGGCCTGGAGATTGAAGGGCCATGAGAGTGAGATTCTCGTACAGTACTTAACTGAATCCTGCTACTATTTTTTGTTTTTCTCTACACAGATGTACTTCTATTCTTATGATTTGTTTCTAGATGTACTAAAAACATTTTTTGGAAGTGTAGTTTTCTGATCTCCTTTCCTTGAGAGAAAGCAATGAGATCACATTTCGCTGGTTGCTGGCAAAACACCTGTGTCACGCGAAATAATAGCAGCTGTAAAGACCTAGAAGTTAATTCCAGGTAATAATAGTAGGGGGCGCCACTAATTACGACGCGACGAAGTCGCTAGTATACTATTATATTATTATACTACAGTAAACCCCGCTTCCGGGACACCCCGTTTAAGGGGACAATTTGCTCGGAACGGAAAATTTTCCCTCTATTAACAGTTTAAGATAACCCCGCTTAGGTCTGCTGCGGTGGACAGAAATTACCAATCTGTTCACCCTCTTGGTCGCCTCGCCTCCTCGTGGTGCAGACCGGATATGCTTGCAGCATAACTAAAGCGACCGGGGTGGGTGGGGAGTTAGCTCAGTGGTAAAGAGCACGGGACTTTGTTGATTTAGGTCCCACTGCAGCCACTTTTCTCCTACACCCCCCAGCAGTGGTAGATTTACTGCTATATCAAAGGCCAATCCTTCTCATACCATGTCTATGTGGTGTGGGAAGTAAAAGAACTTTCACCTCGGTAAATGTGTAGGGGTGGGATTTCTTCCTAAATTCATTTCATAGATTCGATCACCACCCTTGAGAAAAGAACCTTGAGAAATTCTGGTGAGAACCTTCAATGGTTAACTGGACGTTAAATCAAACCCACAAACCCACAAACAAACCCCGCTTAAAGGGCCACCCCGCTTAAGGGGTCACCTCGCTTTAGGGGACAGTTTTTCGGTACAGAAATGCTTCAGAACCCCGCTTAAGGGAACAGTTTGGAGGGACATTATATCAAATACACTCCAGATTATCTTAAATCCGAGGGCGAGGTGTGAAAGCATGACTTCATGCGGATGCCTACCTGGGACTGTGAAACTGTTCATTGAACTGTGTTGGATGCTAAATATTCATCTATTCATTTTATTTATCTATTTATTCTTTATCTATTTTTTAAAATTAATTTTGAATTTGTGTTGCATGTATTTGCTTAGAATTGATTATTCAATAAACCTTCGATCTAATAGCCGAAGTTTCCTTCATTTATATTGGTATACATGTACTTTACTATATAACAATCAACAGGCTGAAAACCCCGCTTAAGGGGCCACCCCGCTTAAGGGGAGAGTTGGCTCGGAACGGAGGGTGTCCCGTTAAGCGGGGTCTTACTGTATTATAATATAAACTCCTACATTTCAGATGTCAAAATGTATATATGAATAAGACAACATACATATATAGATGGCTTAGATACCCCATGCTCATGCTTATGAACAAGTATACTAGAATATTTCAATGTATTATCTGTCGGATAATACCCGTGATATATACAACCTTGTGCATACAATCATGTTGTACTAAATCCAGGGATGCCAGTGGGGGTCAAGAAAAATTCCTACATGGGGACTGAGGCCAGTCTATGTATCACCTAAAACGCACATGGTGTATGGGGAATCCCCATCACTTGCCTTGCTGATCCTCGGAAATGGAATGGCAGTATTGGATAGCTAGAGATCTGCTATGAGAGTGAGTATATGTGTAGTTCTGCACTAAATGGGGTATTCTTCAAAGAAAATCATTTAAGAAAGATAACCACAAACTATCAGTCCTATGTTCTGCAAAATATCTTTACAAGTTCATTAGACATTCCTCTGATATTTTCTTTTAGACCTGGTAATGCTTTAATAATTCTATTCTTACATGACACATTTTAAGCCAATCAGATGTCAGTATTCAAGTTTGCCCTTATCTGTAGGGGCATTTCCTACAGGAATCCTACCATCCTACACCCGTAGGTTGGAGCACTGGGATCCATAGCCCCTCTAACTGAGTGTGCTGTGGGTAGCTGAATTCAGAATTTTGAAAGATTACAGTACAAGTTTATCTAAGATCTAGATTTTAGGGAACCTGGAGTCTATATTGTTCTCAAAACATATAATTTCTTGAAATGTTCATATCTTTGAGACTAAAATGAAAATCCTACATGTAGGCAAAATCCTACAAACTGGCATCCCTGTAAATCAGAAATGAGACCCTTTTTCATCCTTATCTCTCAGTTCTGTTTGTGGTCACTGTTGGTGCACTGGAACTTAGAACATAAATCTGTATTATCATACGTAACTCCTCAACTCCATGTCTTTGTGCAAAGATAGTATATTATTATATACCTGTGTTAGTATATCCTACACATACGGCCCGCTCCTACCCATGTCGTATTCATATCCGTACGACACCTAGGTGACGTACGGGGTATGTATGTGGCGTACGGGGCATGTACAACAGCGAAATCCAGAAACTCACCCAGAAGCAAGGTTAAAAATTGGATATTTTGAGGTATATAATAATAGAGAAACAGGCTGACTGTCTCCGTACGGATAAAATACTTGGTAAAATCGTCGATCAGATGAACCTCTGCCTTCGGCATCGGTTCATCTGATCGCCGGTTTTACCGCGTATTTAATCCGTACGGAGACAGTAAGCCTGTTTCTCTATACTATATCAGAAGTCAACGGGACCTGGCGGAAGAACGGCACAGCCAAGCCATGGAGATTGTAAAAATTAATACCTGAATAGAAGTGTCAAAAAAAAGTGGTTAGATTCTATAAGAGGCATGCTCTGTCCTCTCCAGAATGGTCTGCACCACTGTTTTGTTTGGTTTGATTTTACGTCTAGTCAACCATTATAGGTCCTTTCCAGACTTTCTCAAGGTTCTTTTACACCACTAGGGTGGTGATGGAATCTATGTGATGAATTCAGGTAGAAATCTCACCCCTACATATTTACCGAGGTGAGAGTTCTTTTACTTCCCACACCACATAGACATGGTATGAGAAGGATGGCCTTTGTTATAGCAGTAAATTTACCACTGCTGGGGGTGGGACTCGAACCCACAAAGTCTTACAACCTTGGGGTTACAAGTCCGGTGCTCTAACCACTGAGCTAACTCCCCACCCCCGTCTGCACCACTGGAGTGACCCCTATAAGATTCAGACACTTCTTCTCAACTATAACTCAATTTTTTAAAAAAACTTTTAAAAAAACTCAACTCAACTCAAGGTCATAATTTTCACACAAAAAAAACCCCTCACTTAATGAGATGCGTCGTGAAGCATACACTGATTCATATTACTCACAGATGAGACAAGGTTTACTGGGTATTCAGGTCACACTCTCCCGGCCTTTTCCTTCCACACACACAATTTGTATTCTGTGATACATCGAAATGTGGATTTCTATTTTCACCTCTTATGCAAAGTAGATTCAGAATATTTACAAAACTTAAGAACAAAAATAATTTATTATATACCTGTGCCAGTATATTACACAAATACCAACCTCTGCTAGGGTATTGGTATTAAATATATACCAGCAGAGCATGGGGGTATAAAATGATGTACCTCCCTACTTTGAAAACACATTCTGATTGGCTGAAACAGAATCACACTGACCTACTTATGATGTACTGACAGTGGCTTGCAGCACTCTGCTAATTTATGTGCACAAAGGATCACAGGAGTTGAAGAAAATTAAAAGTATAAAATGAGCTTGGAGAGCTCGACTTCCAGTAAGATGTCAACAGATATACTAGAACACTTTGAATCAAGCTTGGATGTCATCACATTTCCTTATGTAATTCATCAAATACTTATATCTGAAGGTATATAATAAAATGAAAATGTATTATCTTGCTGGTACATACTTGTGTACCTTGTTTCTTTTGATAAAAATATTTCACTCGCTCTGCGAGCTCATGGAATATTTTTATTGAAAAAAAACGCAGTACACAAGTAAGTACCAGTAAGGTATATACATTTTATCTTACTACTCCACTTGATTGCATCCAAAACATTGATATATTTCAGTGTGTGACAATCCTTGGTCAAAATTTAGAATATATATATATATAATATTCCAAAAAGTACTCCTATTCCTTAATTCTATCAGTAAAATAATTTTTACCAAAACAGTTTATCCTACCCCTAATAAAAAACGCTATAGGCTTAACATGGGATTTGTTTATGTCACAGGTGTGACTTAAAGTGTTGTTTATGCCACTACTGATACTGAAAAACTATGGAAACGGGGTAGGATAAAATCTAGACAGCACTCGTTTGAGTCTGAGTTTATTTATGCCACTCATTTTGTTGGCTCCGTAATGTTACTCGTCTTCGACTCGTGAAATTATGGAGCCACCAAAATGTTTGGCATAAATAAACTCAGACTCAAACTCGTCACGTCTCTTGATAGTATCCACAGATCTGGGGGCCTGTTGCACAACCTAGGCTGGTACATAAAGACTCTTTTCTGTACGCCAATGATACCCAAGAATGATGTGGGTCAACTTTATCGACTCTTATGGTGGAATGAGGTTATGCCTATCTGTACACTTCAAACGCTACCATGTCAATGCTGTTTTCAAGGGAAGTCGGCTGCTATGTCATCATCAAATTCTCGCTTAGTGATGTGATGTCACAGTGTCAATAAAGCTATGGTAGCGATGTTGAAGGGTAAGTTACTATGGATTTGAGCAGGGCGTCAACAACCTGGGGTAACTTATTTGTTTCTGTGTAGAGGTTTACACAGATAACACGGATTCAACAAGTGTTTCTGCAGGCGTCAGGTTAAAAGGTGCTAGAAAGCACACGGTCCTAGCTAAGTGTCTAGGCCACATTAGAAATAAAGTTTATTTCAGATGTGCTTCGCCAGCTTTCCAAGTGGTCGGCTGGTAGGTTGCGTGAAGGAAGAACGCAAGGTAAGTGTTCAAATTTGCGGGCAATGATTGTTTTGTTTGTCTATTTTTCTGTCTCGGTAGGCTAGTTACGTCCTTTTGAGACTGACTCATTGGTTGACCTATCTGGTTCTTGAAAGGTATACTAACTCAACTTTGGTCTATTTGTAGCAGTGGGACCCTATGCCCGTTTTATAGTGCTGCCTCACTGAAGGGCTGTGCCGCAGACCATTGACACAACACTCCGCCGGTCACATTATACTGACACTGACAGCGGCAAACCAGTCGCTGCAACATACCAATCGGGTCAGCAAGCTGACGAGTACGAAGAAGCTCCCTGTAACTGGCTACAGGTCAAGCTGGCTGACAGTTTTTGCCAACCTACTGTACCGGACTATTTTAGCCATAAAAGTTCTCCTTTGTTCATTTTTATAGCTTTTCGAAAATCTTTGTTTCACAAAGAAACTTCATAATTCCTTTCTTTCCAGTGTGGCTGAAAACACTGGACATCGATGTTGCACACTGAATGTACTTTTCTTTGTTGCTTGACAGTAAAGCATAAGGTGTTCTATAGATAGAGGCACCTGACAACACTGGTATGTGAGTTGTTCTTCACCCTGCATGAGGTGCCCATGTGTCAGCAGTGAGTGACCTATCACAAGACGGGTCAGTCTTGTCACTTCACTTCTTGTCAAGCCTGCATAGTCTCGATTTCTGCCAACTGATTCATGGTTCAATGGCATGTAGTTTGTTGTCCTGGCTTGAGCTCCATCCGCTCTGCAATTCTTGTTTAGTGTACTCTTTGGAGATTGGGAGAAGGTCTGAGTGTGGGACAGGAGCCAAACCTGGTTTCCAACTCAATGCTGTTTTGGCTGCATGGTCTGCGGCCTTGTTTCCCTCTATGCCAATATGGCTGAGGAGCCAGCAGAACACAACCTCCTTTTCCTGTTGCTCCAATTCCGAGTGGGATTCTCGCTTTATAACAGGGTTCCTTGGGTCATGCTGACCAATTGCTTGTAGACATGACTTTGAGTCAGAGAAGATGATATACTCTCTATGATTTGACACCTTCATCCATTCCAAAGCACTCAGCAAGGCATGTGCTTCAGCAGCCTCACTTCTATAGAAACTACACCGAGGTGTATACGGATGGCTGGCGATGATGATAGCGAGTTGTTGGTGTGCACCGTGTGAGGTGCGGAGACAGTCTACATTTCTTTTTTTTTTTAAGCAATTTTTAAGGGAATATTGTGTTACAACACAATCACCGAATTCGGCTATATAGCCGTTCTTCCACTCGGGCCCTAGACCCCTACTCCTCATTCTTATGGCGGGTGTTAGCCGAATGGGCAGTGGGTACCATTTTTGTGTAAGTCTTTGGTATGACCCGACCGGGGTTTGAACCCACGCCCTCCCATGCTCGAGGCGAACACCCCTAACACTTGGCCACCGAGCTTGGTAATGATGTTAAAAAAATATATATAAAAATCCAACACTTATGGATGACCTTCTGTTGACTTTATCTGTTTTCATGAATGAGCTTGAATATTATTAAACGATAACCCTCGAACAAGGTCTCCTTGTATCCTGTACTCTCATAGTCATAAGTAATCAAACAGACCCTTGGATACTATACAGAAAACCTATAAAAGT
This sequence comes from Alentia gelatinosa, assembly GCA_950022655.1. Lineage (NCBI taxonomy): Eukaryota > Metazoa > Annelida > Polychaeta > Phyllodocida > Polynoidae > Alentia > Alentia gelatinosa. The sequence continues at coordinate 67,496,840 of OX465584.1, read as the reverse complement.
TTAGGGTCAGAGTTTGTATCCCATTGAGTTTGAATCGCGTAGTAATTCAGAAGCCACGCGAATTACTTAGCGATTCAAACCTGATCTGCCATACAGCTCCTACTTCTAGCCACATTCACTAACAATGAGGTACCATTCTTGACGAAGTGAAGATTCCCTCCTGGTAATATCTAATTTCTATTTAATCTTAGACCAGGAGGTGGAAACATTTAATGATAATATTTAGTAAAATCGAACATAACAGATTATTGATTGCATCTATCAGTTTTTTCTTTGCTCATGTCTACAGAATATTACTTAGTACAGAGTTTAGATGAGGCTTTGCGTCAGACTAAGTAGTTTGAATCAGCAACCAGGCATGGCCTTCTGAAAGGTTTACAAAGCCTATTCACCGTGAGACCCCTTTATGACCTCAATACCTTCTTCTTAATGCACTAAGTCTATGGCCACGTGGAATACAGAGACAGAAAAACCGCGTACGGACACAGGATATAATATCGGAGAACTGTCCAACCATTTATCCTACCCCTCATATAAATTACTATAGACTTAACATGGTGGGCCTGTATGCCACGGTAATGCCATGAAATATTTATATGCGACTGGTGACATATGAAGTTAAAAACAAGTGACGGGATAGGATAAAATCTAAACATCACTCAAATTCATATAATTGTTTACATGGCGTTTGTTGTCTTCCACCACAGATATCACTCAGCTCCACTTTGTGATATCATTTTACAAAGACAACTCCCGCCATATAAACAATCGTATGATATCTTGTGATGTTTCAAGATATTATCGAACATTAACTACAATCTATTTCTGCTGGGACGTTGTTGAAGACGTGGCTAGGAGTTTTCTTATGGGCAGCTACCACTTGAAAAAAAAACAATTGCTGTGACGGTTTAGTTTTTTGTTTTTCCCTCTAGATTTGAATAATACATACACAATATTACCATGATCTGGATCTGAGTGGCCGTATTCTCCGCATAGTTGACGCGTAGTATTGCATAGTGTCAACTACAAGATGAATACGGCCACACAGATCGATAATGATGTTATATCTATTACTCACCTTTCAAAATAATTATTAGGAAAAAAATCTTGTAAATAATTAAAAAATTTGACGGAAGCGCCATGCATTGTTTATATAAAATAATTCCTATAATGCCCGTCAGGCTGTAGGCTCCATAGGCTTAATATAGAGACTCCGTATTAGGTGGGAAATTAGAAGGAAACCCACGAGATGAGAATAGCTTGGTCCGTACTCCACCGACTGCAGAGTAATTCAAGAAGCGAAGCTGAGTGAATTACTCTGCGGTCAAACGAGGTGGAGTGGGGACTAAGTTATTTTCATTGAGTAGGTTTCTGATTTTATCTCACCCCAGATATTTTTTCTCCATAGACTTAACATTGGGAACTCGTATCTAACGCCCATTAGATATTTAGGAAAAATATCCAATGGGGGATTATGTCTCATCCCATATAACAATATTTGTTGATAAAATGAATCGCCCAATTAGCCATTGAGTTTTTTTGGGTTTTTTTAATAGGTGTCTTTATTGATTTCGATTTCGCAATCGCTCTTCCAATACAATAGTTGACTGATGAACATAACAATGGTTGGTGTGTACAATGAGGACATCAAGGTTGACAAAATGAACAAGTTATTTTCCTATTTACATTGTTTGGTAGTTTATGAGTATGCTCACAATTATCTCAAGCTTAGGCTATACAATACCTTCTTACTAACCATTCAAAATTCTACTATTATTTTTTTACATCTAATAATGTACAGAAAAAAGTTACAGTATTAGTCTTACAATCATTTATATTTTCCAAGTTCATTCGACACTAGATCATATCTAAACTAATAACGTTGCTAATTTTTCTCTGATTCCTCGTTTACGGGTACACGAACTTCACAGCCGTGGAGTACGAGTTCCTAATGTTAAGCCTATGGAGAAAAATACCGGGTGAGGTAATACGTAATAGTCCTCGCTTTACTACGAGTCAACTAAGCGGTGAATACGGCCATTCAGATCGAAATCATGGTAATATTGTGTTCATCTCACCCCAGATATTTTTTCTCCATAGACTTAACATTGGGAACGCCCATTAGATATTTAGAAAAAATATCCAATGGGGGATAATGTCACAAATGTTAGCCCATTAGTCAATATTAAAGGTGAGATAAATTCAGAAACCCATTCAAGTTTAGGGTCAGAGCCCGTATCCCATCTCTTTTGAATCACATAGTATTTCACGCGGCTTCGCCTTGTGAATTAATTACTATGTGATTCAAACTCGATGGGATACGGGCTCAGACCCTAACCTTTCATGGGTTTCCTCTATAATATCTGATCCGTATTACTGACGTACGAAGTCGGTGAGTCAGTTTCAGTATAATCTGCCAGCTGTTCCATCCCCAACACCCTGGAGTTGAAGTGTCGCTGGTGTCTGGGTCAAAGGTCAGACTGGAGTACGGACTGGCGAGTGATGAAGTGGCTCTACCTCGTCCTACCTCGCCCGACCTCCATTAGCTGACGTTCCCACACAGATATTCAATATGCTGCCCTAGTTACCGTGCACTCCGCTCTACAAAGCGTGCATGGTCAGCCCGAGGTCGGCCCGTCGCCCATACGGCCTTCTGTCATACACTACCGTTAAACCCCGCTTATAGGCCGAATTTTTAGATTAAAAAAAAAAAAATCAGCTTATAAATAGATTTTTTCGGGGGTCGGCTTATAACCGGGTTTTGGGGTTTTTAAAAAAAATCGAATTGAAAAATCAGTACAAATCTATTATAAAGGTACAAAAAAAACAGAGAAATACAATTTAATCGTAGTAATTTGACAGACCAGAGTGGTGGGGTCGGCTTATAAGCGGGGTTTTCCTCAAGGTGAAATTCTCCCAAAATTGGCTTACAGCATTTTGCTGAAGTGGGGGGTCGGCTTATAACCGGGGTTTTACGGTAATTCTACAGCACTTTGAGAGTCTCCGATCCAGTGAAAAACATCACCTTATTAAAAAGGTAATCTATCTACCGAAGTACTGTTACATTTTTACACTCTTCTTCTGGAAATTAACTTTCGGCAGGTTTTGAGCTTTTTCTTCTTTATATAAAGTATCTGCTTAAATGCTCCTAAGAGAAGTTTACATTTGGTAAAATACTTGATTCATAAACACATTTTCTTTTCTTTTTCTAAATGCAGTCAATCTCACTTTTTTTTTCATTGTATGCAGCCTGAATATTCACTTAGATCAAACAGCCATACATAGCTTCAAAATCCCAGTCTTTGTGATGCATTTGGGGCTACACTGTAAGTTGTTGACACTTCCCGGATAACTATTTTATGGCCATGACAACATATAAACAACGCCCTGCCATACAACGTGACAGCGCCGCTGTGATTGGTCAATAAGGGTCACATGGTACAATACCATAAAAGGCGTGACAGTTCAAACAGCCACTCACAGCACAGTACGGATTTAGCCACGTCTTGAAATTTCGATATTAACACAATTTTCACAATAATTTTTATTACCCACCTGATACGGAGTCTCCATACTAAGCCTATGGAGATTACAGATCGCTACTGAGGAGGATACGGAGCTCCGTACCCTCCTAGGAGGATACGGATTTTTGAGATGAAAGTAGTCCCAAACATAACTTCTTAACTACGTTGAAAAGTTTTCTAACGATCATATTCATTGCTTAAATCTAAAAATAAGTGAGTAATAAATACAACATTACCATAATTTCGATCTGTGTGGCCGTATTCTCCTTGTATACGGCCACTCAGATCGAAATCATGGTAATATTGTGTATATATATGCTCTAAGAGATAATAGGTAATTAACCGATTACTTACCTTTGGTTAAAGTATGAAGGAGAATTAAGGTTCTTGCGAGCCTAGGGACACTTCTGAGTGCCCTAGGGTAACGCATGGGAAAGATGGCAAATATCTGTCACTAATAAGTAAAGTATAAATGCAAAGTAGAACCACAGACTGAGAGGTACAATAAAATGACCTGACAAAAATGGTCCAACTAAGAATGAAAAGGAGAGATAAGAAAGAAAAAAAATGAGGAAAAAAGGCAGGACCCGGAGAATAAACGTGACTTGACCCAGTTCTGTGGCCTGAATCAAGGCAGTAGGAACCTGAATAGACGTGATATTTTTGAGAAGTGTCCTTCAGGTTACCACGAGATAACGACTTCCTTACTACTCACTCACAACTAGACTCTTATTCACCCCCTTCACACTCACGCCATCTTGTAAGGACGGCAAAAGTAGGTCACGCCAAAGCGAGGCGTGAAGTGTCGCAGTAGTGTTTTCACAGTGTTGCTTGTGTAGATAAGTGTAAATAAGATATTTGTTTTCACCAACGAAAACTTTATTTTTTATCTAATTTATCTAAAAACTAGAGATGTGTTCATGTCCCTTATACTCAATTACAGATATCATAAATTTGTACAGGTTATCTAGTGTGTAACTATTATTTTTTTCTATCAAAAGCGAAGCCATTATAACATGGTTGGTGCTTTACACTTATGTAAAATTTCCCAACTAAAATAGCATACACACACATAATTGAATAATATTTCCAAAGGAAAGAGTTCATATATGCTATATCTAATTTCAGTCTCATAGGTTTTAGGTGGCCAGACATGCCTTATCTTCCCCCTCCACATATTTGGAGGTCAACTATTTATGCCAGTCAAGTCCAATTTACAAGTGAAGTCTATCTCCCTTTCAGTTCAGCCATGTTGGGTTGTTCCCCAATAATACACACACAATGATTGTTATTATGCAGTATCTTCAAAACTCTCATAAATGATAGAGTATCATGTTTACTATCATGTCAAGTTGGTAAATATGTATCCTGACAGTCTGGTGACAGCCACAGTTTAAATACTTCTCTAATAATTCATATATGGACCATAGTCCACTGCTGATATCAATATCATTATTAATAGAATCACAAATCTAGAATAAGATTTGACATAATAACAGATAGGTATAAATAAAGATAGACTTAAACCCAAAACTAACAAAACACAAGTGATCATGAATGAGAGAAGATAACATTAACAAGCTTCTGAAATCTCTTCTTTTTTTATAGTAAATCACTTTATCCTACCCCTAATATAAAATCCCATAGGCTTAACATTGGGTTTCCGTATGCCACGCCGACTGGCATACATAGTTTTATATGCCACTAGTGGCATACAGCATTGTTATCACGTAATATTCCAAAAACGAGGAGATAGGGTAGGATAAAATCAAAACCTGATTCGTTTTAATCTTGTCCACCGCATTCCACTCCTGAAGTTTTGGCTCTGGACTTCACTCGGCTTCGCCTCATGAAGTCACTTTGCCAAACTCCAGTCGTGAAATACGGTGGACAAGATTAAACCTCATCCAGTTTTACGATATTCTAATTAAAGATATTTGCAGTGAATCATTCTATATATTTACTTTACCTTTAATTCAAAATTATTATGGCCGAGTGCAGTGTTTTCACACCTTATCCCAGGTGTCAAGACTCCTCATGCAGGTGTTGTGCCTCAGGAGGTGTGATAGAAAAGCAAACTGTGAAAAAAACCGGACTGTGACTGTGAATTTAAGCCTTTATACAAAGGCACCCACTACACTGTGAAGCCACACCAGGTCGCACGCCTCGTTTTCGATGAGCACTGCGACGCTGATTTTCGGCGAGTGGTTATTTAATACCAGCGCAACCCGTTCATACGGCAACCGACGCGCCACACTTATGTGAAAGAGGTGAATATATTATCCTACCCCTAATATAAAATCCCTTAGGCTTGACATTGAGTTTCCGTATGCCACACTGACTAGCATACGGAGTTTTATATGCCACTAGTGGCATACAGAATTGTTATCACATAATATTCCAAAATCGAGGAGACAGGGTAGGATAAAATCAAAACCTGATTCGTTTTAATCTTGGCCACCGCATGCCACTCCTGGAGTTTTGACTCCAGACTTCACTCGGCTTCGCCTCATGAAGTCACTTTGCCAAACTCCAGTCATGGCATACGGTGGCCAAGATTAAAACTCATCCAGTTTTACGATAGAACTGCATCGAGAATCGTATAAATACACAATACGCCAGGAGTTTGGATGTGCCCCAATCATCATCGAGGCGAAGCATTTACTCGATAAGGGTGGCCATTTTTTTGGGGGTTATTATAGGTAAAGATAAACAAGTACCGAACATAGTTTCCCTCTATTACGTACTTATAATGGAAGTAGAATAAAAGTAAATTAGGGCTGAAGCTACAGCCTACCCTCCATGATGCGAATTCAATATTAGCACAGTGTAAAGTCCCCCAACGGAATTTTGTTTCTACTATCCCTGAAAGATCTCTAAAAGATTGCTATGATATAATGAACAGGACTCACTACTACAGGCCTGCGTGTGAAGTAGACCTGGACTGGCAATAACAATCTTTACAATTACCGAGATGTGTGCCAAACCCACACCAGGCTTGCGGGATACCTGAATTACCAGTGCATGATATACGAGGCGGGGCATTGAAATGGTCTGTCTGTATTATAGATATGAGACTGGTCGAGGCAGTGAACGGATCTGTCTGTATTTTAGATATGAGGCTGGTCGAGGCAGTGAACTGGTCTGTCTGTATTATAGATATGAGGCGGGGCGGGGCAGTGAACGGGTCTGTCTGTATTATAGATATGAGGCGGGGCGGGGCAGTGAACGGGTCTGTCTGTATTATAGATATGAGGCGGGGCGGGTTAGTGAACTGGTCTGTCTGTATTATAAATATGAGGCTGGTCGAGGCAGTGAACTGGTCTGTCTGTATTATAAATATGAGACTGGTCGAGGCAGTGAACTGGTCTGTCTGTATTATAGATGTGAGGCGGGGCGGGGCAGTGAACGGGTCTGTCTGTATTATAGATATGAGACTGGTCGAGGCAGTGAACGGATCTGTCTGTATTTTAGATATGAGGCTGGTCGAGGCAGTGAACTGGTCTGTCTGTATTACAGATATGAGGCTGGTCGAGGCAGTGAACTGGTCTGTCTGTATTATAGATATGAGGCGGGGCGGGTTAGTGAACTGGTCTGTCTGTATTATAAATATGAGGCTGGTCGAGGCAGTGAACTGGTCTGTCTGTATTATAAATATGAGACTGGTCGAGGCAGTGAACTGGTCTGTCTGTATTTTAGATATGAGGCGGGGCGGGTTAGTGAACTGGTCTGTCTGTATTATAGATATCAGGCGGGGCGGGGCAGTGAACTGGTCTGTCTGTATTATAGATATGAGGCTGGTCGAGGCAGTGAAATAGTCTGTCTGTATTATAAATATGCGACTGGTCGAGGCAGTGAACGGGTCTGTCTGTATTATAGATGTGAGGCGGGGCGGGGCAGTGAACGGGTCTGTCTGTATTATAAATATGAGACTGGTCGAGGCAGTGAACGGATCTGTCTGTATTATAGATATGAGACTGGTCGAGGCAGTGAACGGGTCTGTCTGTATTATAGATGTGAGGCGGGGCAGTGAACGGATCTGTCTGTATTATAGATATGCGACTGGTCGAGGCAGTGAACTGGTCTGTCTGTATTATAGATATCAGGCGGGGCGGGGCAGTGAACTGGTCTGTCTGTATTATAGATATGAGACTGGTCGAGGCAGTGAACGGGTCTGTCTGTATTATAGATGTGAGGCGGGGCATTGAAATGGTCTGTCTGTATTATAGATATGAGACTGGTCGAGTCAGCGAACTGGTCTGTCTGTATTATAGATATGAGACTGGTCGAGGCAGTGAACGGGTCTGTCTGTATTATAGATGTGAGGCGGGGCGGGGCAGTGAACTGGTCTGTCTGTATTATAGATATGAGACTGGTCGAGGCAGTGAACGGGTCTGTCTGTATTATAGATGTGAGGCGGGGCGGGGCAGTGAACGGGTCTGTCTGTATTATAGATGTGAGGCGGGGCAGTGAACAGGTCTGTCTGTATTATAGATATGAGACTGGTCGAGGCAGTGAACGGGTCTGTCTGTATTATAGATATGAGGCTGGTTAAGTCAGTGAACGGGTCTGTCTGTATTATAGATGTGAGGCGGGGCGGGGCAGTGAAATGGTCTGTCTGTATTATAGATATGAGACTGGTCGAGGCAGTGAACGGGTCTGTCTGTATTATAGATATGAGGCGGGGCGGGGCAGTGAACTGGTCTGTCTATATTATAGATATGAGACTGGTCGAGGCAGTGAACGGGTCTGTCTGTATTATAGATATGAGGCGGGGCGGGGCAGTGAACTGGTCTGTCTGTATTATAGATATGAGACTGGTCGAGGCAGTGAACGGGTCTGTCTGTATTATAAATATGAGACTGGTCGAGGCAGTGAACGGGTCTGTCTGTATTATAGATGTGAGGCGGGGCGGGGCAGTGAACGGGTCTGTCTATATTATAGATATGAGGCGGGGCAGGGCAGTGAAATGGTCTGTCTGTATTATAGATATGAGACTGGTCGAGGCAGTGAACGGGTCTGTCTGTATTATAGATGTGAGACTGGTCGAGGCAGTGAAATGGTCTGTCTGTATTATAGATATGAGACTGGTCGAGGCAGTGAACGGGTCTTTCTGTATTATAGATATGAGGCTGGTCGAGGCAGTGAACGGGTCTGTCTGTATTATAGATAGGAGACTGGTCGAGGCAGTGAACGGGTCTGTCTGTATTATAGATAGGAGACTGGTCGAGGCAGCGAACTGGTCTGTCTATATTATAGATATGAGGCGGGGCGGGGCAGTGAACTGGTCTGTCTATATTATAGATATGAGGCTGGTCGAGGCAGTGAACTAGTCTGTCTGTATTACAGATATGAGGCTGGGCAGGGCAGTGAATGGGTCTGTCTGTATTATAGATATGAGACTAGTCGAGGCAGTGAAATGGTCTGTCTATATTATAGATATGAGACTGGTCGAGGCAGTGAACGGATCTGTCTGTATTATAAATATGAGGCGGGGCGGGGCAGTGAACGGGTCTGTCTGTATTATAGATATGAGGCTGGTCGAGGCAGTGAAATGGTCTGTCTGTATTATAGATATGAGGCTGGTCGAGGCAGCGAACTGGTTTGTCTATATTATAGATATGAGGCGGGGCGGGGCAGTGAACTGGTCTGTCTATAATATAGATATGAGACTGGTCGAGGCAGTGAACGGGTCTGTCTATATTATAGATATGAGACTGGTCGAGGCAGTGAACGGGTCTGTCTGTATTATAGATATGAGGCTGGTCGAGGCAGCGAACTGGTCTGTCTGTATTATAGATATGAGACTGGTCGAGGCAGTGAACGGGTCTGTCTGTATTATAGATATGAGGCGGGGCGGGGCAGTGAACTGGTCTGTCTGTATAATAGATATGAGACTGGTCGAGGCAGTGAACGGGTCTGTCTGTATTATAGATATGAGGCGGGGCGGGGCAGTGAACGGATCTGTCTGTATTATAGATATGAGGCGGGGCGGGTCAGTGAACTGGTCTGTCTGTATAATAGATATGAGACTGGTCGAGGCAGTGAACGGGTCTGTCTGTATTATAGATATGAGACTGGTCGAGGCAGTGAACGGGTCTGTCTGTATTATAGATATGAGGCGGGGCAGGGCAGTGAACGGGTCTGTCTGTATTATAGATATGAGGCGGGGTGGGGCAGTGAACAGGTCTGTCTGTATTATAGATATGAGGCGGGGCGGGTCAGTGAACTGGTCTGTCTGTATAATAGATATGAGACTGGTCAAGGCAGTGAACGGGTCTGTCTGTATTATAGATATGAGACTGGTCGAGGCAGTGAACGGGTCTGTCTTTATTATAGATATGAGGCGGGGCAGGGCAGTGAACGGGTCTGTCTGTATCATAGATATGAGGCCGGGCAGGGCAGTGAACGGGTCTGTCTGTATTATAGATATGTGGCGGGGCGGGGCAGTGAACTGGTCTGTCTGTATTATAGATATGAGGCTGGTCAAGGCAGCGAACTGGTTTGTCTATATTATAGATATGAGGCGGGGCGGGGCAGTGAACTGGTCTGTCTATATTATAGATATGAGGCTGGTCGAGGCAGTGAACGGATCTGTCTGTATTATAGATATGAGGCGGGTTAAGTCAGTGAAATGGTCTGTCTGTATTATAGATATGAGGCGGGGCAGTGAACTGGTCTGTCTGTATTATAGATATGAGACTGGTCGAGGCAGCGAACTGGTCTGTCTGTATTATAGATATGAGACTGGTCGAGGCAGTGAACGGATCTGTCTGTATTATAGATATGAGGCGGGGCGGGGCAGTGAACGGGTCTGGCTGTATTATAAATATGAGACTGGTCGAGGCAGTGAACGGGTCTGTCTGTATTATAAATATGAGACTGGTCGAGGCAGTGAACGGGTCTGTCTGTATAATAGATATGAGGCGGGGCAGGGCAGTGAAATGGTCTGTCTGTATTATAGATATGAGACTGGTCGAGGCAGTGAACTGGACTGTCTGTATTATAGATGTGAGGCGGGTCCAGGCATTGAGCTTGTCTATTATAATTATCATGCTAGAGTGAAAGTCCATGAGAAGCAGTGACCTTCAATACAAATATAAATATTCGCATATCTGAAAAGATACCTGATGAGTCTGAACCAGATGAAACCTTGACCCCAACCCCCTCTGATATAATTCTATTAGGTCACATACAAGAAAAACAGATGCTTGGCGAGTGAGAACTGGATCTAAGATCCATTCCTATAGTGATTTCATCAACCCTGGGCATCAGCACATCTGCAATTTTAGTGTTGCTGTGACTGGAGCAACTCTATGGACCAGCACATTCACAATGTTATGTCGCGGTGACTCAAGCAATTCTATGGAACAGCACATCAACAATGTCATGTCGCTGTGACTTGAGCAACTCTATGGAGCAGAACATCAACAATGTCATGTTGCTGTGACTCGAGCAACTTTATGGAGCAGAACATCCACATTGTTATGTTGCGGTGACTCGAGCAACTCTATGGAGCAGAACATCCACATTGTTATGTCGCGGTGACTCGAGCAACTCTATGGAACAGAACATCAACAATGTTCTGTTGCTGTGACTCGAGCAACTCTATGGAACAGAACATCAACAATGTTATGTTGCTGTGACTCGAGCAACTCTATCGAACAGCACATCCACAATGTTATGTAGCTGTGACTCGAGCAACTTTATGGAGCAGAACATCCACATTGTTATGTCACGGTGACTCGAGCAACTCTATGGAGCAGAACATCCACAATGATATGTCGCTGTGACTCAAGCAACTTTATGGAACAGAACATCCACAATGTTCTGTCGCTGTGACTTGAGCAAGTCTATCGAACAGCACATCCACAATGTTATGTTGCTGGGACTCGAGCAACTCTATGGAACAGAACATCCACAATGTTATGTCGCTGTGACTTGAGCAAGTCTATCAACAGCACATCCACATGTCACTGTGGTCTGAGCAGGTCCAGTGAACGTACCATCCATAATGTTGTGTTGCTATAGATTAAGCACCTCTGGGGAACATAACGTTCAATCTACCCAGTGTCTTAACCATTTCAGGACGAATAATCCCCAGCATAGACCAGATAATGCCTCGAGGCATTCCCAGCATAGACCAAATAATGCCTTGAGGCAGTATTTATGATACTAACTAATATTTCCTATTTCATTGTTTTTAAAGAAATAATCGATTAATAAATATGAAACTTTCAGAGAATATACCTATGATATAGTATTTAACACTATTTGGTAAAACAAATAATATAAATAAGGATGATGTGCCTCATTCCGTGATCAAACAATTGAATATCGGTTTGGAAAAACGACAAATCCTCTGGCGTTACATCAGTCCCAACTGCCCTGACCAGCAGGGCTGTCACAGACCCCTGCCTTGATAGGGTCAATCGATTTGTCTAAGCCAACACTGTTTTCTGCCTCAAGAAAGCCAATAATAGATAATAGCAATGTCTATCGATACAAAAATATAGATACATGGAAAGTAATATCCCACCATAAATTACATACTTCTCAACATAAACAAAATCCTCAAAGACGTTTGTTTTCAGGTAGGCTATACTGAATACCTTTTAATGTATTATGAAATATTACACTGACAAGGATTTGAGTAGATCACAAGACATAGTGATTTCAATAGAAATAACACCATGTCAACTTGTAGAAAAATTCGCCGCGGATTGTAGATCTAAGCTGTGAATGCAATACACGGCATAATATTATACTAGTAAATATAGCACAATGTATATATGTTTTTTTGTCAGCAATGCCCATCTTCAAAAATGTCTTTATTATCCACCCAATAAAAAGCGTCCACAGAAAACATATGGGGAGTGTGTATTTACAGTCTTGGCGCATATGGATATGCTGTATGCGCTGGGTTGCGATAAAGTCCATATACAGAGAAATAGTGTGTAGTCTAAAGTGCTAATTACAAAAAAAACACAAAATAAAGCGAGATTAGTCAAAATTTGGTAGTCTTGCTAAATCTTGCTAGGTTTTGAATAATCGTGTGTATATTTGCCGCAATGCATAGGTCTGGTTAAGCACATGTCCCGCATACTTGTTGTGATAAATATGTCGGCAATAGATCTTAAGGTGTTGCGGTGGTGGAGCACCAATATATACACGACATTGCGAAAAAGTACACATATCATGGTGCATGACGTATTGCGATAAAGGAGGTATGACATATCGCACCATCAAGATATACTATGGCAAATCCAGGGTGCCACTGAAACCAGCCCTTAAAACAAACAAACTAAAATTCTGAGAATATGAGGTAAAGGACTTCTGACAGTAAAATATATGCGAAACAAATTTGGACAGAGGCTCATACGATGCTCTCTTAAAACTCCGCTAAGAAGGATTTCAAACGGATCAGCCTACTCAAGTTCAATAACCTTCATAAGTCACTATGATCTTCAATGGGTTTTTTTTCAATGTATGATTGGAATCCAACCGGTACAATGACTTCGCTTGATATCTCCAGAGTGGGTAGATTAGCAGACCTTTGAGGTGTCTCCTTTTTGTGTTTGTTTGTTTGGGTAGTTTAACGTCCAATTTGTTGAATTAGACTTTTTTTTATTGTGTGTAGGTATGTGTGTTTATCCTACCCCTAATAAAAAACGCTATAGGTTTAACATTGACTCAATGTATTTGACAGAGCGTTGAATAAAGTGTTATTTATGCACCGAGGTGAATAAAGAAACTGACCAATCAGGGACGAGATAACGAAAGTAGATCCGGCAGCATTGATAAATGTAGCCATCCTCTGATGAGTGTCAACACGCTACTAACATGGATATTTACAAAATTTTCTCTGTATATCGGTGAAATGGGGTAGGATAAATACGAAACCGAACTCGAGTTAGCCATGTCAATGTTTATACCACTCTAGTCAGGTCTGCTACTCACTACACTCAGTTGACGTCTCGTGTAGTAATACACAACCTGCCCATCGTGGCATAAACATTGACAAGGCTAACTCTCGTTTGGTTTCTACTAATTATATGTGTATGGGCCTGTGCATATGTACCTGTGTTGGTGAAGGTATTCTATACGGAAACAGGGTTACAGTGCTTATACGTGATAAATATGCGGTAAAATTGATGATCAGATAAACCGATGTCGAAGGCAGAGGTACATCTAATTGTTAATAAGTATTGATCACCTATGACTACAGTATATCTATTTTCCGTATCATATAACTTGAAATAGACATATATTTCCTTCTTTATTGAACGATTTGTTGGGTTTTGCCAACGTACATATTTGATTTATACAGGGAATAATTATTGTAAATATTGATAAAAAAAATATTCATTTCCAGGGAAAAGTACAAAACTACCATCTATGAATAATTACCTGAATTTATAAATAACTGACTTTTAAAGTCATAAAATACTCGAAGGTTGGCCGTGTGTAGTCTCAAACGACCTATCCATTGCAATGCGTAAACGATTTTCCTTAAACAATGTCCCTGATTACTTATTTTCAAACCAATTACAAAAGATAGCTTTCAGTTTAAAAGTTCAGGTGAAGTAAAACAAGATTGTTGTGGTACTGGAATTACTGCTACCCCCTGAAGCACTTTACTAAATAAGAGTGTGGCACTACCATAAAAAATCGTACGACTTAAAAAAGTTATAGTTTTACATTGAAGTTTATCCACAATTGAAACCCTACATTGCAGCTAGTGTCATGACATCCAATGTATCAGGAAATGTGTCATTTAACTGAGACTAAATTATAAAACTCTATCCCCATGACAACATTTACAAATGGAATTCAAGAAACACTTTACTGTCACTGAGACTATGGACATACTAGTATTTGTTAATAAAACTACACAAACAAAAGATTCACTGATCTCTACCCACTTAAGGTATTGTCAGGGCCACTTGTTACCCCTGCTTCGACAAAACCAGTAAATTGCATATTAATTATTCTAATAAATCGACAGATTGTTTTAGTCCTGACCATGCTGCTGTAACTCGACCCCCGAAATTGATAAATGCCGAAAAGGAAAATGACATAAGAGGCCCTCGAATTGCATAAAGTGTGTAGGTTACATTTTTTTAACATACAACTAGAAGCAGTTTTCAAGATGTACCATAAATATGTAGTTTTGCCTCATAAAGGAGTAACAATAATGTTGAATAATTGCATACATAACTTGAGTGCAAATGACCATGTTTTACCCAATAAATGTCATTCCCGTCTTTTATGATTTATGGGTGATTTAGTTGGTACTGGATCATATATATATACTAGTGTCACTAACATGTTGGCAATCAGTAATAGTCTAATATACCATGGCATAACTGTCTAGAACAATAGCAGGGTCCTAGCAACTCATTGTATAGCAATTATTCATACTATAATACTTGGGATCATGTCACAATCTCTCTTTTATTCAAATTATTGGTTTAAAATATATAGACATCCCAAATGTCACACAGAACACATCTAAAGACTAAACATAACCGGTCCAAATGTCAATGACAGTAACTTAACTGAGTGACAGTTGGATCTTACCATAGATATTTAAAGTGATCCAAACTCCTATTACTCAATGAAGTCATGCTATATATCAGTTAGTATATCCTAGTTCTGGAAAACAAATATTAACAGTGTATTCACTAAATAAATACCATGGGTAAGACTTGAGTGTCTTTGGACTAGTTCATGACTGCCACAAACTATATTAAAGTTAATACAGTCAGACTCAAGTACACAATTTAAGGAACCCAATGACAGCAACCTAAGTTATGGGTCCTAGTGGAAAATATGGCTATCGCACGATTGCATGGATAGGTTTTGACGTAATATAGTTATTTTATGAGAAATACAGTTGATAACACAGTCGACACTTACCACTATCATTGGCCTTCGGAACGATACATGATCGACAGAAGGAATGAAGACACGGTAACAGCTTGGGATCACGGGAGTGGAAAAGCTCTTTGCAGACTCCACACGTATCCAATGGAGAAGTATCACTTCCAGGAGGGCTTTTCGTCGTTTCTGCTTCCATTTTCATTTAGTTGCAGTTAGTTTATACTCCTAATTTTAAAAAGAAACACGACTAAGTCTCTGATCTTGTTGATGCGGCGTCCTGTTCGCCATGGTTCAGGACTCACATGACAAAATCTTCGACGCCATGTTGTTGATATTTTTTTCGAAAGAAATAACGGCCTTTCTTCGTTAACGATAACTTAACTTTGTACACATAAATGGTGAACATAGAATATAAAATGCTTCTTCATCTCATTATCCTATCATGATAAACGCCGATATCACAAGACGTGACTTACACTTTCAGAGGTGAATATTTGTGTAGTGAGACCTGAATCCCCAACTGTTTCTGTGACCTTTGACCTGGACGCGTGTGGCCTGGGAGCGTCCTAGGAGCGTTTCTGCCTGTACCCGCGTTCCAGCCCGTCCAGACTTGCTTACAACCGAGCCCTTAGTAATAGGCCTATCCTCACTGGATCTGTGTATACTAGAGTATTACAAGCCTAAACAGAACGAGTTGTTCCAGCAAGAGTTGCCTAGCTAGGTGGAAGTATGTCATAGTTGAAGCGGGTTCAAAGGGTCTCAACAGACTCAGTCAGATCCAATTTTGCAAATGGCAAAACGAAAGCAGTGGATTTTTGTGCAAGGCTGCAAAGTCTCACGTAGACACAAGAATTTCAGTTTTCTGATCATAGCTCACCAAATGGGAGGCACTTAATTGAATTTTGCTCCTATCACTTCCAGTTCAAATGTTACAAACAACAAATCTGTAGGGCTACCCTACTGAGAAAGCCTGTGCTCAAAGGTGACGTACTTTTGATGCCGATTCATTTGTTGCAATATGGTATCAATGACTAATAGACAACCCACTGAAAATAAACATTTAAATGCTTATATTTATATAATATATGCGGAGAATCTGTCTTGTAAACCAAAACCCATGTAATTTTCCTGAAAGTTGAGTGATGATCTGAAAGTGTTATAGAACACATATTTCATACTTGAAAATTGGGGGTCACCGTGCAATTTTATTTTTATTTTTTCCCTATTATTTATAGAGAGTAGATAAAATAATATAGAGTAAATTATTTACATATCTATTTAAGTACTAAAAGTATAGGTCACCATCCTGTTTTATGAGGGAATTGAAGAAAAACACATTTTCAGTTAATTTTCTATAGAAATCAGGAAAATGTAAATAGGTCTTTTATTTATTAGGTTAAGATAAACTTGACAAAATGTTATATTTTGCTCGTTTGGTGTCGCAAATTACAATGAACTAGTCTGAATGGACACTCATCAAGATTTTGAAATCACCAGGTGGCACCACTGCCGATTGCAGGATATGCCTTTAGAATTTGAAAGTCAAATTCTTTAATGGGCCCCTAGTCCCAAGTTTTAGCGTGTAATGATGGCTAAGCCCTGACTTTTCACCATACGCCCTCCAGAGGTTACTAAACTCCCCATTATCGCCCAGGGTAAAGTTCAGCTCGCGACTGACTGGGCACACCACGACCGCATGAACCACAGTTTCCTTATTTATAATTGGAGAAACTAAATATAGTTTCGGATTTATAAGTAGAAATAGCTGAAATTTCCATATCTGGCATCAAATTTCAATTTGAAGATTTCTGAAAACGGTTAAACTGGATTATTGTGGGTTACGGTTCAAGGGTCTATCACCATACAGTGTCGGCAACCAGCGACCACCGGAACTTGTAAACAGACTGAATTCTGGGATACCTCAATAGGGTCTATGGAAAAATGTCAAAGTCTGACTTTTTAGCATGCAATGATGTCTAAGCCCTGACTGTTCACCATGGAAAAATGTCAAAGTCTGACTTTATTGCATGTAATGAAGGCTAAGACCTGACATTTCATAGACTTTTTACAGATTTACGATAGATCCAGTAGAACAGAAGAAGTCTAACTTCATACATAAAAAAAGTCAGCAATTTTTCAGTTCAAACCTTCCCCCCCCCCCCCCCCCCACTTTCAAAATGTTCTGATGCTCCTGTAAAGACACTCGACTTGTAATCCTAAGGTTGTCAGACTTGTGGGTTCAGGTCCCACTGCAGCCACTTTTCTTCTTCACCCCAAGCAGTGGTAGACCTACTGCTATATCAAAGGCCAGTCCTTCTCATACAATGTCTGTGTGGCAGTGGCGCCAGAATAGGGGGGGCAGGGGGGGCGACTGCCCCCCCACTTTTTTGCCAGCCAAAAAAAGTCAGCAGCTTCAAATTTTACTCAAACGTGTGTAAAACCTGTCTTGCAACAGTGGCTAAGCCTTGACTTTTCACCATGGAAAAGTGTCAAAGCCAGACTTATTAGCATGCAATGATGGCTAAGCCCTGACTTTTCACCGTGAAAAGTGTCAAAGTCTGACATTTTAGCATGCAATGATGGCTAAGTCCTGACTTTTCACCGTGGAAAAGTGTCAAAGTCTGACTCCTTAGCATGCAATGATGGCTAAGTCCTGACTTTTCACCGTGGAAAAGTGTCAAAGTCTGACTCTTTAGCATGCAATGATGGCTAAGCCCTGACTTTTCACCGTGGAAAAGTGTCAACGTCTGACATTTTAGCATGCAATGATGGCTAAGTCCTGACTTTTCACCGTGCAAAAGTGTCAAAGTCTGACTCTTTAGCATGCAATGATGGCTAAGTCCTGACTTTTCACCTTGGAAAAGTGTCAAAGTCTGACTCTTTAGCATGCAATGATGGCTAAGCCCTCACTTTTCACCGTGGAAAAGTGTCAAAGTCTGACGCTTTAGTGTGCAATGATGGCTAAACCCTGACTTTTCACAATTGAAAAGTGGCAAAATCTGACTTTTTAGTGTGCAATGATGGCTAAACCCTGATTTTTCACTGTGGAAAAGTGTCTGACTTTTTAAATAACCCCTGACTTTTCACCGTGTCAACGTCTGACCTTTCGCAGATACACGGTAAATCTAGAGGAACAGCTGGGGGGTGTTGCATAAACCGGGAACGATCAATAAAACCATAACGAAAGTGTATAACGAACGTTGGTGATGAATAAAGAACGAATTGTAATGTCATATACCAACAACGAACGTTAATCTTCAAAACGCAAAAAATTGAGGTGCATAAAAACCTTTCCTTGTTTTATCGTACGTTGTGGTTTCGTTGTTAACTTTCGTAGTGTCGCGTTGCATAAGGACAAGTCGACCCCGCAAACATTTATCGTTCGTTAATTCGGAAATTCATAAGACAATTTGTGTTGCATTTAAACAATTTGACCCTTCCAAAAGTGACCGAAAGTGGCAACAAAGAACGATAACCCCAGACAAGTCAGGAGTTGTCGTAGTTTGAATTTTTTTCAAACGAAACCCCAATCGTTATCCAATCACGTGCCCAGCGTGTACCAGCTCCCCCCCCACCCCCCACCCCCGCCCCTGCCTGCCTGCCTGCCTACCTGACTGCCTGCCTGCCTGCCTGCTTGCCTGCATGCCTACCTGCACATCCGGTTTGATCCCGGGCCCGGTTTGATCCCGGGCCCGGTTTGATCCTGGGCCGGGCCGCAGCCGTCCGGGCCGCAGCCGTCCGGGTCGCAGCCGTCCGGGCCGCAGCCGTCCGGGCCGCAGCCGTCCGGGCCGCAGCCGTCCGGGCCGCAGCCGTCCGGGCCGCAGCCGTCCGGGCCGCAGCCGTCCGGGCCGCAGCCGTCCGGGCCGCAGCCGTCCGGGCCGCAGCCGTCCGGTTTGTCCCATTGACCAATCATCCCATTGACCAATCATCCCATTGACCGATCGCCCCATTGACCGATTGTCCCATTGACTGATCGTCCCATTGACCGATCGTCCCATTGACCGATCGTCCCATTGACCGATCGTCCCATTGGTTGATCGTCCCATTGACCGATCATCCCATTGACCTATCGTCCCATTGACCGATTGACCCACCGACTGACCCACGAAACGATCAATCGACTCATTGACGGATTGACCAACCGACCGATCATCCCACTGACCAATTAATTTGACACTGACCCAACCAATAACTGATGGATGGACTAACTGACTGATCGACCAATTGACTGATTGTGCCACCGACCAATCATCCCACTGACTGATCATCCCACTGACTGATCATCCCACTGACAGGTGATCCCACTGACAGGTGATCCCAATGACTGATTATCCCATTGACCGATCGTCACATTGACTGATCGTCCCATTGACTGATCATCCCATTGACAGATCATCCCATTGACCGATCGTCCAATTGACTGATTGTCCCATTGACTGATCGTCCCATTGGTTGATCTTCCCATTGGTTGATCGTCCCATTGACTGATTGTCCCATTGACCGATCATCCCATTGACCGATCGTCCTATTGGTTGATCGTCCCGTTGGGGCGATCGGCCTAGGCCGAATGATGCCTTGAGGCATCAACCGGCCCAGGCCGAATGATGCCTCAAGGCATCAAATCAAAAACAATTACAAAGTTGTTTTTAACAAAGAAATAATGGATCAATTAAAGACATATCCTACAATCCACGGTGGCGCCACCTGGTGATTTTTAAATTCGATCCCGGGCCCGGTTCGATCCCGGGCCCGGTTCGATCCCGGGCCCGGTTCGATCCCGGGCCCGGTTCGATCCCGGGCCCGGTTCGATCCCGGGCCCGGTTCGATCCCGGGCCCGGTTCGATCCCGGGCCCGGTTCGATCCCGGGCCCGGTTCGATCCCGGGCCCGGTTCGATCCCGGGCCCGGTTCGATCCCGGGCCCGGTTCGATCCCCGGCCCGGTTCGATCCCCTGCCCGGTTCGATCCCCTGCCCGGTTCGATCCCCGGCCCGGTTCGATCCCCGGCCCGGTTCGATCCCCGGCCCGGTTCGATCCCCGGCCCGGTTCGATCCCCGGCCCGGTTCGATCCCCGGCCCGGTTCGATCCCCGGCCCGGTTCGATCCCCGGCCGCACCCGGCCCCGGTTTGATCCCGGGCCCCGGTTTGATCCCGGGCCCCGGTTTGATCCCGGGCCCCGGTTTGATCCCGGGCCCCGGTTTGATCCCGGGCCCCGGTTTGATCCCGGGCCCCGTTTGATCCCGCACCAGGCACGGACCCGGTTTGATCCCGAGCCCGGTTCACAGCCCGGCCCGGTTCGCGGCCCGGCCCTGTTCCCTGTTGTACTTTCGTTCTTCACCAAAATGTAAGTGTATTATCGTTCCCGGTTTATGCAACGACCCCCAGGCGAATGTCGAAGGCTGTCTTCATACTAAGAAAAAAGTCAGCAATTTTTCAGTTCGCCCCCCCACTTTCAAAACGTTCTGACGCCCCTGTGTGGTGTGGTGTACAGCCACCTTTCTCCTTCACCCCAAGTAGTGGTTGTATAACAAAGGTGGTTCCTCCACTAAATATTGCAATGTATGTTGTTTGGGTAATACCATACTTTGTTGAGGTGGGGATATAGATGATGAATTAAGGAGCTGTTTAGTTTAGGTTGTATTTAATATCCTGAAGAATTCACAATGTAAAATAATGATGTCAATATGGGGAGTAACAGTTATCAGTAGATCTTCTTGATGAAATGTCACTGTAATTTAGTCCACTGTTAGCAAGGCATGCTGTGCACTCCTGTAGGTGAGGACTCTTAACTCTAGAGCCTCACATGATGTGACTGCTCTGAGTGGCCTCCTAATATTCGATCCACATCCCAGCAGCACGGGGCCTCTTTGTTATCCCTACATCATGGTGATAGTCCTGAATCAGCTTCCAGAATACTGACTTCAGCGTGGGGTTATGTGAGCCAGACACAAGCCAAGTCTTTGACTGAATCCTGACTAACTGGAGATGAGTCCAACTCAGTCTTTAATACAAAAAGAAAATTTCACACTAAAAACCTGAAAGCATGCCGCAGTGTACTTTCGGGTGGAAGAAATTTTGAAACATATCAGTCTTTAATACAAACTGGAAAGATATCAGCGTATAAAAATAAAAACAGTTTAAGGGAAATATCTGAGTGTGTCCAGTCAGGCCTCCGAGCATAACATGGCGTGGGAGTAGGGTATCAGCATCCTCCTCCTGATTGGCTATTAATGCACATGAATATACGGATTGCTGATACAGTCTGGATGATGCGGGAAAGTGACCTCACAGCTTGTCACAAGATTAATGTCTTTCCCTCAACTAATGCTTTTCCAGTATCCTGGTCTAGTGAGTGCTTATCTTTAAGTATGATATACAGAAATACAATTCACAATATTGAATATGTAGTACACATGCATGTAACACTATAACAGTAGACTTATTGCTATATCAGGGGCCAATCTTTCTCCTACCATGTCTATGTGGTGTGGTGTGTAGCCACCTTTCTCCTTCATCCCCAGCAGTGGTAGATTTACTGCTATATCAAAGGCCAGTCCTTCTACCATGTCTACGTGGTGTGGGAAGTAAAAGAACTCTCACCTCAGTAAATGTGTAGGGGTGAGATTTCTACTTAAATTCATGTCCTGTATTCAGTCAAACCGAAAGTAAGTCTAATAGAACATATTGGACGTTAAACTTAACAAACAAACGGGGGGGGGGGGGGGGCGCTTCATTTCTGGTGTTCCAAGGGTGAAGGCAAGGCCAACATTTCTTTCTGTATTTCTTTATGTATGGGGGGGGGGGGGGGTGCAACTTTTTTTCATTATTCCTGCCAATGGGTCAACGTTTATATTTAAACAAGGAGGATGACTCACATATTTGTGTTTAATAACAAGAACTACTGTTTGTAATGAAATGCATGACTGCCCACATTTATATCATATCACAAGAAATCGGTTTAGTTGTACTAGTGAAGTAATAATAAACATACAAAGTAACTATAGTTGTATCACTCCTTGGACAACAAATATCAACACCAGTACATTTGTCCCAGAATCAATACAGTCTCACAAGATCATTTGTTTTTCTTTAACAACAAAGAACTAGAAGTATTTACTACAACATCAAGTGCTACAAAACGCAATCAACTCCCTAGTGCTGCTTATTTCGATAGGATTACCATATTTATAGATGAACACTATAAACAAGGGGAATGCTACATTCCTGAACCCTTGAAGGGGTTCTGAGTTAAAAAATATAAAAAAAGGAATTTGGTTGTGCCACACCATCGGTTGGTTTACTCATGTCAAGGATCCCACACCCCATGCCAGACTACAACAAATCGCAGAACATCATTATTCCCATGTCAATGATACCCATGCCAGAAAAAGGTGAAGGTCATGCAAGGGAGTCTGAAGACTACCAACCGAGGGCACAAATCAAGAAAGCAATTGCTGTTGTTGTTATAATTCTCTTTTGTGAAATGCAATGGTGTGTGAATACTGGTTGTTCTAGTCATATAAGTCACATTGAACAAATTGGAGTTAAACTACAAACAAAATTAAAGTTCTAGGCAGTACGAGCCCCTATGGAATAATGTTCTGGTGAAGGTTAATAAGTCAACAGGTATCTACCCAACATGGGCAAAAGCTGGTATACATTGTCTCAAAGATATAATTCAGAATGGAAATCTAATGTCTGATGTTGAAATATGTAATAGATTCAATGTGCCATGTACTTTTTTACACATGCTACAACTTAGGCATTCCATACCTTGGCTTCAGAAAATGGATCTTAGCTTAGTGAAAGCAGAATTACAGACTATCTTTATTAATGATTCTATATTGAATGTGGTCAACATCTTTTCTGGTAGTAATAAACAGATATATAACATTCTGAATTCCTATAGGACCAAAATACCAGTTTGTGTAAAATATTGGTGTAAAAAATACAAAATTCCCCAAACAGATGGAAAGACTTTGCCAAATATATTCTCAATGGTATACAAACTTACACGTGAAACAAAGCTACAATCCTTCCAGTACAGGCTGTTATATTGGGTGATACCCACCAATTGTTACCTCTATAAGAGAAAAATCACTCTTTCAGATATTTGTAATTATTGTCCAGAAAGGGATACCATTGTACACTTCTTTATTGATTGCCCAACAGTTAAGAAATTCTGGTACCAAGCCTCTAACTGGCTTAAAGCTGTCATAGGCATCAACCACTCTTGGTCAGAAGAAGAAATTCTTCTTGGCATTCCTAATCAGGCTAAGAACTGTCAGATCTTGAACCATATTTGTTTAAATCTTAAATTCTATATTTACCGACAAAAGCTTTTTCATGACAACTCCTTACAGGTTTACCAATGGAGTCTAGAGTTTAGAGAAAAATTAAGGATGGAGAGGTTCCTGTCCTTTGCAGAGAACAAGCCCTACAAATTCCAAAAATGGGAGAACATCTTTAAAATGATATCTTAAAACTATGGGGAAATAACTTTGGTCTTGTCTTCCCTATCCTTCATGCCCACTCACTATTCCTGAGTATCCTGTTGTACCTTAGTCTGTCACATGTTGTAATCTGAAATGTCTTAAAGGTGTCCTGTGCTGCTTTGTGTGAATACTTATCTTAGATGTCAGTATGTTAGACTTTCACCTGTCCTATTGTTAACCTGTCTGTCAATGTCCTTTGTCCTGGTGTCAACCCTTCAGGGTTCACCCATACCACTTTGTTTTTCTACTTGGCAGATACTTGATAGATTTTCAACTTGCCTAATCATAGAGTAAGGACCTGGTTAGATTTAATTACAATGAAAAAAAAAAAAAAAAAAAATGCAGTAAAGGAGTGGCTTTTAAATTATTTTTTTCCCCTATGATAGCAGCATTTCATCACTTCATGTATGACACTTACAGTATAGATGTGCTTGACCTACAGATCTAGATGTATTAATGCAAGAGAACAAATAAAACTGCTTATTACAAAAAAAAAAAAAAAAAATTCTAGTGATATACACTGATAATTTATTGATACCATGTTGGAAATCAATTGAATATTCCTTAAAGAAAGCAGATGAAGAATTGCTGACTGTTCAAAAAGGCAGGAAACTCCGGTAGGGGATTCCATGTGTGACATCATCAGTAACTTACAGTCAACAACAATCACAAATATACACGGAAATAGAGTTTGCCATATATGGTCATATGCAAAGTGGTTTGGTACTTGAAAAGGGAGCGTAAACAAACTTTGAAAGTTTATCTGTTTAAATATTGGATGCATGGAATAACCTCAAACCGGAATCTCACCCCGAAAAACACCTTTTTACTAGAAATAAAGCGCTCTTTCCCAAATTGTCTCTTTGAATACCTTAGATTGTGACTGCAACTAAGGTTAGGTCATACAGTCAGAGATCACTGTTACTCGATTACCATGATCAATGAGATTGTGATTGCAACCATCGATCATTCCTTGCTGCTGTACGCAGGATGCACTCCACATTGTCACTGAGCCCATTAGTACAAATTTGTCAGAAATTACCTAGATAAGGCTACAATTACAATGTCTGACACCTAGTGCTTCAAGTTATCAGAACAACAACTCTGACCACCCAACCATAAACATGTGTACGATGCTAAAGACCCAAACTTGTATCACATCTCATCATTATCATCATATTAGACTAGATGTGTAGAGTACCGCCATGTTTAGCAACTCAAATGTAGTACAAACCAGAGGGACCATGCGGAAGAACGGCACTTTGCCGAGCATGGAAACACAATGTGCCATTGTTTACCCTGAATAAACAAGATTAAAAAAAAAAAAAAAAAAAAATGGCAAACCCACTTTGTATCCATCACATAAAGTTTTATACAGAGCAGTAGGGACTTGCATATCCCAGTCCATGAGCTCTGCATTTACATCCCATTTGATGAGGTACAAATACTGCAGGCTGTGGTGTGGCATTAGATTGAGCACAGCCTTGGTGTATATTTTTGCACAGATATACTTCCATAATCAGTGTGTTTACGCTCCCTGAAATGAAACTCTGTTTCCGTGTATGGGAAACCTGCGTAATCATAGGACACTGTCCTTATGGTTGTACAGAATAAACTTTAAGGTCAAGGGTTAGGGTTAGGGTTAGTGTCTTTGTGTAAGAATCATGCTGATTGGTTCCCACGTTTCTGGTTTTGTGTAAGAGTCATGCTGATTGGTTGCCATGAATAGTGTTGTACGAGTGCGGGCGGCCGTTTTAGCGTTAGCGGAAATACCAGGGATTCCCCCTGAGGCTTATTCAGCCTCGGGCGCGATGACGTCATCGCAGGGATTCCCGTGTCGCCGCACGTGCGTGAGGCGCTCTCCATAGGCGGAGGGCAGACGACTCTGAGCTTTACAAGTGGACACACACCTTGCTGAAGCTAAGTTTCATCCTCTAAGGTAAGTTCTCTGATATTAAGGTTCAGATGTAATATTCTTACATTTGGTGCCAGGAGTACTTACCTATGTGGATTCTGTCTGGTTTATATAGTTTATAAACCAATTTTATTAACACCTTAAATACTTTTTGTTGAGGGAAGAAAGGGATCCCCAATTAGGGACATGTGCTCATCCCTCCAGTGAGTGAAGTGGGGATTCAATTTCTTCAAACTCTCCAGGATATTTTCACTCTCCATTGGAACTCTTTTCATATTATAATTAGGCCATCATTTATTTACATTCATCAGAGGATTTGGACACAAATAAGTGGATTCTGTTATCTTGGATAAATTAGGTCAAGTGTGACCTTTTTCTGAGATTAGTGGAATCTGTTTAGCCATCTTGGATTGACATTCTTTTTTATAATCCAAGCCATCCTATCAACATCCTTATTATTTGGGGGCAATAACATTCACAAAGTGACTGCTGAATATTGACACTTTATCTTCATCTTATTATTTTTTAAGTATTAGTGCCAAGAAATAATTAGGGGTTCTTCAATTATTTACCCCCCTTCTCACATGTGACCTGGAGGCCATCTTGGATGTTTTAAATATAACAGTCACTTATCTTTTTGACAAATTGTCACCCCCAACTTTTGATTATCAAACAAGAGGCCAATATTAAGTAATATCTGGCATATTCTAAGTAATTTCCTGGAAGTTCCTATCTTCACATTGTCTCATCTTGGATCTCACAGAAGAGGATTCTTCTTTGTGTTCTGTCTAGGCCAATATATTCATATATCTGGCAAAACACCTACCTAATATAATTTCCACTGTTTCTGTTTGACTACAAGATATACTGTATAGGCTAATATATTTATATCTGGCAAAACATCTACCTACAGCAACTTCCACTCTTTCTGCTTTGATAACAAGGCTACTCTATAGGCCAATATAATTATATATCTGGCAAAACATCTACCCATAGCAACTTCCACTGTTTCTGCTTTGACTACAAATTGTCCTGCATAGGCCAATATGTATTTATATATCTGGCACCGCACCTTTACACAGGGACATCATCTAGATATATATTATTTTCCTCTAGAAGCATATTTGGTGTGGCAGCTGGAACCCACCATTTCTATATCGTCTCAATCCGGACGTGGGCAGGATCCTTCAGGAGGCTGTTGTGAATGGCCACATAGTGTTCAACATGGAGGACGAGGGCGTGGAAGGCATGCGGCCGACTCTTCCACCTGACATAGACTCATTGCGAGACTATGATGCGCTGAAGGCTTCATGGCAAAAGCTGGCCTCGCGTGTCGAACAGCTGGAGGGGGAGAAGAAGAAACAGGACACAGGAAATCTGCCCTTGGGATCGGGCACCCAGCCGAAAAGGCCTGTGGATGACCCAATAGAAATCTTTACCTGCACATGGGAGGCCTTCCTGCGGCAAAACCCCAGTTCCGCCAAGGGACAAAATCTCCGGTGAGTAAGGCTGGGCTGGACAGCCCAGGACAGGACGAGAGTTGGCTACCATTAGCCCCACCACTCCACTCAACACCTGTCCGTCAAGGTGAGGTAAGAGACGATGTGTACGTCCCGGCCACCCGGCCTAAAGGGCCGTAGCCAGCCAGACAGGTGAAAATGGCTCCAACCATCTCTCATCACACTGATGCCCATCAGGAATTGGTGAGGAGCCGGAGACCCAATAGACGGGACGCATCTGAATCCTCAGATTCTGATGACAGTTCTACGTCCACCAGCGATGATGAGGATTATCCAGTCTGCCGCCCAAGAAATGGGAGGGATAACAAGCCTCAACAAGGGAAGATTCCCAACTTATGACGGCTGTCTAATGTGGGGGATCTACAAGGAGCAGTTCGAACGAACAGCCTGGAGGTGTGGCTGGAGTCAGGAAGAGAGACTGGACGGCTTAGTACAGCACCTCAGGGACGACGCCCTGATTTACTTTGGTTCCCTGCCAAGGAAGACCAGGCGTGACTACAAAAGGGTAGTCAAGTCCTTGAAGGAGCGCTTCGGTATGAGGAAGCACCTCTTGGACTTGGCTTGTGTCTGCGCCAGGAACCGGAAGAAGTTCTGGATACCTTTGCGCATGGCTGCTCCAACCAAAGGGCCGCACTCATTGCAGGGTGTGTCCGTGCATGAGGTGCTGAAGAGTGTTAGGCACTCCATTCACAACTCCCGTTTCATTGTAGGGGACAAAAAGTTGAGAAACGTCTCCTTTGTCCCAAGTGACGAAGAACAGCCAGCAAGGCCCCCGGCAGTCCGTCCTATGGAGAAGGACCAGTGGGGAGAACTGAAAGAGGAAATGAAAAAGCTTGTCCTCAGCATACTTGCTGAACATCTGCCACCTCAGCTGCTGTCTAGGGCTCCTAGCCCCTACCCAGCCCGTAACCCAGGTAGAAGCCCAGGACAAAGCCCTGGACGTAGCCCTGGTCGTAGCCCCTCTCGCAGTGCATCCCCAGGAAGGTCGTCAGAATGCTACACCGCAAAGGAAACCATCAGACTGAAGGGAGCCGGTATAGCTAGCTATATGACAGGGCAGAATACAGACCCGGTTAGTATTAAGACTGGGGGGCTGTCCTTCCATTGGTGTGTTTATGTGGCCCCAGTTTCCGACTCAGTTATTCTGGGCCTAGACTTCTTGAAAGCCATCGGGGCGTCCATTGACCTCACCATGGCTTTAGTAAAAATTGATGGACAGGCTATAACGGCAAAATATCGTCAAAATGGTTCAAGGGACACATATGAAGTTACACCTGTTGTTTGCGCAAGAAGGGTTGTCATACCCCCACACTCCTCAAAGCAGGTTGTCATACAAGCCAAGCATGGGTCCAGGGTGCCTGAACAGGATCAGGTACTCTGCCCAAAGGAGTTCAGATCAGATCTCTTGTGCCCCCATGCTGTCCTCGGTGGGGACGGCGATACTGCAGTTGTAGAACTATGCAACATCGGTGACAAATATGTCAAAATTAAACCAGGTCAAGTACTAGGGTCATCGCAGCCAGTCAGCATACTGGATGCATCACTTGAAATGTCAACAGCCCCAGCCAGGCTCGTGAAGCAGGTAAGCAATGTAGATAACAGTAGGCCAGTCTCAGCACAGGAGGTGAAAGACATGGCAGAGCAGACGCCACTTCACCTGCAAGACTTATTCCGCAGGTCGGTTCCACTGCTGGACTCAAGCCAGGCTCAGGAACTACAGGCGATCCTCCTCGAGTACGGGTCCGTATTCTCGAAGGATGACACTGACCTAGGGTGCTTCTCTGCCATCAAACACTCCATTGACACAGGAGATGCTAGACCAATTCGACAGCGTATGCGCCGGACACCCCTAGGTTTTCAGGAAGAAGAGGAAAAGCACCTGAACAAAATGCTGGATGCTGGGGTCATCAGGACTTCCTCCTCAGCGTGGGCAGCAGTTCCAGTCTTAGTACGTAAGAAGGATGGATCCGTTAGATGGTGTCTGGACTATCGAGGCCTCAACAGCGTGACAGTCAAGGACACTTTTCCATTACCGAAGATCGAGGAATGCTTGGATTCGCTATCGGGCAGTCGCTTCTATAGCACTCTAGACATGAATTCGCGGTACTGGCAGATAGAGTTAGATAAAGCTGATCAACACAAGACAGCATTCATCACAAAGTATGGCCTGTATGAATGGACGAGAATGGGTTTTGGCTTATGCAATGCCCCTGCGACGTTCCAAAGGGCAGTACAGCTAGTCCTGCATGGGATGCAATGGAACAAGGTGCTCTCCTACCTGGATGATGTGGTGGTTTTTGGAACCAGCTTTGCCCAGGCCAAGGACAACCTGGTAGAGGCCCTGCAAAGATTTAGACAGTACAATCTGAAGCTGAAGCCCAGGATCTTTTTTTTTCCAGGATAAGGTCACATTCCTGGGTAGGCAGGTCACACCTGAAGAAATCCAGATCAACCCGGAAAGTAGGGAAACTATCCAAGGTTGGCCCACACCAAAGTGCATCCGAGACGTGGAGTCCTTCCTTGGATATGCAAACTACCACCGTGAGTTTATCCCAAGGTATGCAGAGATATCTTCACCCCTGTATGCACTGACAGGTCCCAAGGCACGATTTGAGTGGTCTGGGGAGGCTGAAACAGCCGTCTCCTTACTGAAGTCTGCACTACTGGAAGCACCAAAACTGCCCTACCCAGACGTGAAATACCAGTTTGTCCTAGACTGCGATGCCTCAGATGTGGCAGTGGCTGGGGAACTAGGCCAAATTGTGGATGGCAAAATCCGGGTTATAGCCTAAAACAGCTTTATTCTATCACCTGAACAATGGAAGTACTGCACAACCAGAAAGGAGCTCCTAGCTGTCATCCGTCTGTCACGACAGTACCGTCACTACCTCCTGGGTAGACCCTTCTTGGTGAGGACAGACCACAACAGCTTGACATGGCTGATGGGATTCAAGAACATCCAGGGCCAGCTGTCAAGATGGCTGGAGGAACTCTCAGAGTATGATATGTCAATCATACATCGGCCTGGGAAAAAGCATGTTAATGCAGATGCCCTGTCTCGCATCCCTGATACAGTTGAATACTATGACTGTTACAGGGCTGGCTCTGTACCTGACTTGCTCCCATGTGGTGGTTGCCAATTTTGTGAAAGAGCCCATAAGCAATGGAGCCGCTTCGAGTCTGAAGTCGATGATGTTGTTCCACTTGCAGTACATAGTCTAGAAGTCTATTTGAATGGGCTCCAGGAGAACTGTCATGCCGGAGAAGCAGAGCCCACTCTAAGGATGCTGGATGTAGAAGGTCCCGATGCACTTGACAATGGCGAAGATCAGGCTATGCTTGGCACCTGCCTCGGTGGATATTCCAAGGCACAACTTCGAGCAAAACAGCTGGAAGATGCAGATCTTTCACCGATAATAGGCTGGATGGAAGAAAAAGAAGAGCCCAGGCAGGCGACACTGGCCCTATGCAGCCCAGCCACAAATTATTTCTGGGTGCACAAATCACAACTGACACTCAGGGACGAAGTGCTATATTACAAGTGGGAGACAATGGAGCAACCCCGCTACCTACTTGTGGTGCCAAAAGGGTACAAGCTGGAGATACTCCAGTACTGTCATGACCACCCCACAGCAGGTCACCTCGGGCAGGATAAAACTTATGCAAGGCTCCGACGAGGTTTCATCTGGTTCCAGGCACTAAGTGACTGTCGCGACTTTGTAAGGACTTGCTCTACCTGCAGTCGTAATAAGAAGCCCTGCCAGAAAGCATGAGGGCCCCTGGGGAAATATCATGCTGGTGCCCTGCTTGAAAGAGTCCATCTGGATATTCTTGGACCACTACCGGCATCTGAGGACGGGAATACCTGCATCCTGGTCATCATCGATCAGTTCACCAAGTAGGTTGAGTGTTATGCAATCCCAGACCAGAAAGCAGAGGTCATACCCAACAAGCTTGTGTGTGATTTTGTGGCACGGTGGGGCTGCCCTCAGCAACTGCACCCTGACCAAGGCCGGAATGTAGATGGCAATCTCATCCGCAGTGTATGTGAGCTGCTCCAAGTAAAAAAGACCCGGACAACACCATTCAGGCCGGCATCCAATGGCCAGGTGGAATGGTACAACAGAACAATTCTACAGATGGTACGCTGTTTCATCGATGGGAAGGCAAAGCAGTGGGACCGGCACTTACTGGTTCTCGCTAGTGCTTTGCGCACAGTCCCCCACAAGCAGACAGGGTACAGTCCAAACATGATGATACTAGGCCGAGAGGTCTCTCAACCAGAGGACATCGTGTTCGGCCTGCCAGCAGCTAACCATCAGGGAGTTGAATCAACTGCAGAGTATGTTCAGTGTCTGCGAAAGACCCTTGAGAGAGTCCATAACATAGCACGAGAGAGAAATTATTCACCATGACCGCCTCATCATCTGTAGGGACCGGGCTATTCCGATATGGCTGCGCCGCATGAGACACATACTCCTGCAGTTTGAAGAAAGCACCGACCAAGAAGACCATGATCAGGTTGAAGAGAATGAAGTGATCCTCCCTGACGCAGAGATTGAAGGGGATGCTACAGTTGACCAGCCCATGGGGCATGGTGTAGAGCATGAGGTTCAGGATGCATCTGGCCAGCCAAAAGGGCCTGGCAACAACGAGAACCTGTTGGGGGTGGCTGCACACCAAAGCCAAACCCCAGAGGAAGAAGGGCATCATGGGGCAGAAAAGGACGAACCATCCACAGGACCCGAAGTGTCGACAGACATGGAGACAGCAGCAGGCACAGGAGCCTCTGAGAATGGGTCAGGGGAGAAGAGGTCAAGAAGAGGTAGACGTATATGCCTTCCAGCAAGGCTGCTCAACACCATACGTCGCCTTTCCCAGCATCCCCAGCTACGTCACTAACTCTAGATCCTAGTAGGTAGTCCTAGTCATAAGGTAGCAAGGCATGTCAATGTAAAAATAACAGGTTGCCAAACTTGTTCCCTACTTCCAGACATCTCCCAGAGAAAAGAATGATCACGATGGCGGCAAAGGATAGCAAAGTGAGTGGGTCACTGCATATGCTGCAAAACAACATCATCTGGGTCCCTGTGGCCCTTCCACCAATGGCAGCACTTGGCATAAGTCAGGTACCCTATCTACGGAGCCCATCCAGGGGACCGACACCTCGGGTAACATCCGGACCTCTAGGGGTGTCACAGGACCCTGGTCTGTTGCAGCCAACCAAGAGTAGGGAGGTCCATCTACTAAGGCACAAACCGCAGGGTGATTGTCCAGTCCCTATGGGAATCAAAGTCACCATCAAGAGAGGTTCGAGTGAACCTCTGGAGAGGGGTGGTGGAGAGCAGCGATTTGTGAGCATCGCCCTGGATGAGAAGAGGAGAAAGGGGAAGTCAGAACTGTGTCCATCGGGAGACACACAGTCCAGACAGCTAAGCGCCAGAGAACCAGCAGCTTGTGTCTGGTGTCTGGGAAGTGTGGCCGGTCCAACCACGTGCATCGTCATGTGATACAGTCCCACATGCCATTCTTCATCCAGCCAGAAACCTCCTGCTGGGGATGCCAGGAGCAGTGCACCAGAGCAAGCTCGCTCATCAGCCACATAAGCAGGTGTAGCAGGGCAAAGGCATTCAGCGACGATGTGCTGACCCTCTGGGTGAAGCTCTGCTCTGGAATGCTGCAGGACCTAGCAGATTCTCTGAGAGTAGAGCGATGCAACCTGCACCACACTTTGGACCTGGACAGTATGGGGAAAATCTCAGTGTCACCCTCACAGGTAGTGCTTATGGCACACTACGACCTGGCGCTGGGGCTTACAGCTCCGGCAAAAAGGGTCATGAACCCTCCATCAAGCGAGGGGTGCCTTCTACACTGGCATGTACTGGCCACGCTGCTTGCAACTAGCGGGAGGAGAGCCCAAGAGTGTGCGAGGACCTCATTTCATCCATCTGGGTGCCAGTACCCAACTCTTCCCCCGGGCTTCGACACACATTGCCACCTGGCAAAGAGATCACCCCGGTCATCTGTTTACGATAAAGGCTGGTGGCGCAAACTGTCGGCTCTCACAGTGGTCGATGTCCAGTGCCTCCCAGGAGACTGGGGGTACAAGGCTGACCTCCCAGGAGTGAAGGTGAGACGGGCAGTTGGGATCCATCCTACCGTGGTTCCTAAAGGCTGGACCATCTGGAGGCACTGCTAAGTAGGGCCCACAAGGCTGCCACTGAGGACATAGTGGCAATTGGCGAGATAGGCATGGACCTGCACCATCCTACAACTGAAGAACAGGTTCTTGCCCAAGAGGTGGCACTCAACAACCTTGCCGCACTCGCTGCAAAAAGGGGCCTCCCTGTCATCATTCACGCACGGGATGATGGGGACTGCAGTGCTGGTCGTAGGTGCCGGCAGGTCCTGGGGCAGGTGCTGCCTAAACAGCATAGAGTCCAACTCCACAGTTTCAGCGGGGGCCTTGTAGAGCAGAGGGCCTGGGAACATATGTTTCCGGAAGTGTCCTTCAGCGTCTCGGCTCTGCTGTTGCACCCCAATCACCATGCGGAGTTGGAGAAGGTGGTACAGAACCTCCGCTTGGACAGGCTGCTCCTAGAAACAGACAGTCCACACCTCTGTCCCCTGGGAATACATTGTCGCCAGCACTGTCCAGAATCCATCTTGGAAGTAGCCAGGCGCATAGGTGAGCTGAGGAGCCTGCCCGCTACCACTGTCCTCAGGTTGGCTGCGAGGAATGCTGAGGTGTTCTTCAGCCCTCAGCAATAGGCCCTCAAGTCGGGCCATGTAGTTGGTAGGCTGGGCTCAATGTCCGGCGCGTAGATCATGTAGTTGTGCTAGTCATACCTGGGCTTAATGTCCGGACTGTCAAGCTGGGCTTCAAGCCTGGCGCCTCGAAGACCTGAAGGCTAACCCCTGGCCTTTTTAAAACAGAATGGGAAGGAGTGTTGTATGAGTGCGGGCGGCCGTTTTAGCGTTAGCGGAAATACCGGGGATTCCCCCTGAGGCTTATTCAGCCTTGGCCGCGATGACATCATCCAGGGATTCCCGTGTCGCCGCACGTGCGTGAGGCGCTCTCCATAGGCGGAGGGCAGACGACTCTGAGCTTTACAAGTGGACACACACCTTGCTGAAGCTAAGTCTCAAATCCCCTAAGGTAAGTTCTCTGATATTAAGGTTCAGATGTAATATTCTTACAAAATGCATGTTTCGGCTCTCCATAACACTTCATTTCGGAATCGCACATTGTGAACGTGGACTGTTGCACTATGGGAATAAACACTTCCATTTGGGTTTATCAACATGACTGTTATGATTAGTGATTCTTCTCCATAAACACGATAATAATGAAGTTTTCCTTATATAGTTATAAGAAAACAGTATACAAGTGTGTTCGTAATCTTCTGACACCTCACCTGTATTTCCAGTTGTTTTATACCGGTACTGAACAAGTAAAAACACAGATCGCACAGCTGAGTGATAATAGGGGATTGGAGCGAATCTTTCACATTAAAGTGAAAAAGGTTATTTGTCAACTCATAAAAAACACCAGGGTACATCCCTCATTGCCTCTTGAGTGTAATCCTGTGGTAGTTTGATATAATTCCATCTAATTTGCTCAGATACGACTTGTTTTTGGTCCCCCTCCTTTGACCTATTAGCTCTGAGGAGCCATGTTGACAGTTTGATCTCTCTAGTGTGAGAGTTATTTTTGATATATTAATATTGCATATTTTTTGTGTACTTCTATCTGAATATTCATGATCTATGATCTATGTTTTGTCTATGTTTGGTGATTGTAACAAAAAAGTGGAATCACATCCCATCATGTTAGGGGATCAAAATCAAAGCTGTGGAAAGCTGTGAGAAATCAAATTTCTCCTCTTTTGTAACTACCAAGGCCTTTGAGGTGCTACAGAGGTATGTATTACAAAAATGATGTATCCCAGAATTTATGTCATGAAGATATTTTGGATAATTATGTGTTTATGGCCCATATTAGATGACTTTGGTCTGAACATGTGACCACTTGAAATCTGCTTGCTCCATGATGTGAGCCTAAAGGTATCTTGAGTCAAGATATGAGCGAATATTATCCTGTATGGAGTAGATTATGAGCCCAAATGAGGCTATTCTATATTATTTAAGGCCTTAAGCCATGGGCCCTGTGTTCAAGTATGTAAAAGGGTGTACAAACAAGTAAAATCTGTGTCTGAATATTATTTCACCCTTCTGAATAAAGAAGTCTGTGTAGTTCTACCATATTCTACCATATGAGTATTATTAGTGACAAATCCAGAGTAAAGTATATTCAGGGCAGACTTGTTGTATTATGACCAGAGTTTCAACAAGATAATATAGCTAACTGGTTATTGTCAAGGTGCTATCTGTTCTGTATTTTCCAGTTTTCTACGATGGTTTATATGGTGGTTGACACATGAACAAGAATTCACTTCAGTGGTTCATGACAAATGTTTCTATGAACATGTCACACAAGAAATAAATCATCAGTTATATTATGAGAGCTTCTGTTTTAATCATTGGCCAAGGTACAGTAGAGAACTTTTCACAACCTGGTGGTCAAGTTCAAAGTTGAGGTCTTATGAAGGTCATCACAAAAAAGTCATCATATCACTCACTGAGAACAACTTGTCTTTGATAATTTCTGTGTCTGAGCTAAACTGACATCAACAATCACTGTTCAATCTGAAAATACTCTTACTGAAATGTGATTGCGATCACTGTTTAGATGTGAACCCAAATTCCTGCATCCGAAAGTGTGAAACTGCCAATGAAACAGAGGAAAACCACTGATCAATCCAGTCAGTGAATGTCAAGGATGGCATCAAGACTATGAAATAAAGCTAATTGAAGAAGCTTTGAGAACTTTGATGAAAGTTGAAATTTTACAATTAAATGAAACATTGAATTATAAGACCAAATTTGCGTTTCATCAGTGGTCTCACTGTTGAGGTGGGACCAACTCTCACTGTTGGCACAGGGTCTCGCTATGCACACGCGTTTGACGTTCAAATTACTTGTGAAATTTTTACATGAGTAAGGCATATATATAACCTATAATCGTACCAAATATGAAGAAAATCGGTAGCAGCGTTCCGAAGTTATCGGCGTTTGAATTTCGTCATAGCAATCGTCTGCTCTGGAGGTCAGTCACCTTCCCACCTCCCGATATGCAGTCAATGTCAAGGTCGCTGCATAAATTAGCGGAGATGGGAAAAATACACCAGAGCAGACGATTGCTATGACGACATTCAAACGCCGATAACTTTGGAACGGCTTGGCCGATTTTCTTCATATTTGGTACGATTATAGGTTATATGTATACCTTACTTGTGTAAAAATTTCATTGCCCTCCTCTGATATAAACAAAACTCTAAACCCAACAGCGACAGGGTCTACCCTGTCACTAATAGTGCCTCAACAGTGATAGGTACAGTGAGACCTAATTGTGTAGTGAAACGTACTCTCTCACTGTTGGTCTCACTCCTTACCTGTCTCGCGTTTATGCTTGACTGCACCTTCTCATGAAACGCAAACTATCACTGTGATCTCACTATGGCAGCGTACCCTCCTAGTGAAACAGCCCCCAGTATTACTTCGATGTAACGGTGACTTGTTACTGAGTATATTATTGTGTATGATCTGGTATGCAAGTTACAGTCATTACAGAATTTTATTGTTCTGATTTAAGGTATCAATCACATTCCTTGAAGGGTTGTAGCACTGCTATGTCTGGGAGTTGCATGTATGTTAAAGTTAGGTATTTTGATGAGACATAGGTAAATCATAATTTATCTTGAGCATTTTTGCACCTGAACAGGGTAAAGCTGATCTAATCAGTAAGGTCGGGTAGTCTCCTATACTTTAATATTTACTTATTTAAACCCCAGTCTGTGGCCTTTCAAGATGGACAGTCCAGCAAAGGCTGACCAGCCAGAGCACAGGTCTCAGGTAGGTTATAGAGATGAAGCTGCCAGCACAGAGCTCGGCAAAGGTAAGCATACTCGCGTACTGACAGTGCAAGAACACAAGGTAGAAGAATTAAAAAAGTGCTTTAATAAGGATGTTGCCAGTTTCCACAAGCAGCTAACTATTGAAGAAGGTGTACTCACTGGGTATACTACTCGTGATGTGTTGAAGTCTATGAAGGAGCGACTTAGCAAAAGATGGAAAGCCCTAGTAGATCTTGCCAATGAGCTAGCTGCCTTTGATAAAGACAAAAGCATTGAACAGATCAAAAAGGAAGTAGAAACTACCAGAAAAGATAAAGAACAGGTAGTTGTAGCTATCAGCTTCCACATAAAGCATGCTTCAGAAGAGGATCGGCAGCAGTTGGATCATGATAGATTATAACACCGTAGTTGTACGTCTCAGAAAAGTCGTCACGATGATCCGGTGCTTCATCTGTGAGATCCAATGCTACATCAAGGGCACTGGAAGCTGAGGCTAGGGCCGCAGAACTTGCAGCTCAGATAGAGGCTCTAGAGACAGAGGACCTATGGCAAGAACATGTGAGATGTATGGAGAGAGAAGAGGCCAAAAGAAAAATGGATGCTGAAGATGCTATTAAGAAGAAGTGGAAAGAACTTGAAAGACTTAAGCTCCAGAAGCTTCGCAATATGGAAGAAGCTAAAGCCAAAGCTTATAGGGATGGTGAGGAATGCAAGAGTATTGGATCTGTTAGTGCTCATTGGGTACACTCAGGTCTGATGATAGAGAAGCAGGAGTCGATAAGTGTAAGTCATATTTCTCCTTGTCATGAACTCCAGAGCCCTGATGCTGCATCCAGTAAGGTAAGTGATGTAGCAGCTCTAGCTGAGGTCATCTCCACATATATAGGACTTTTACGTTTACTTGTTCCGGAACCATCAATCTTTTCTGGAGAACCACTTCGGTATAGTGACTGGGTCATTTTTTTCAGGACTCTTGTGGAGGAGAAGCACATTCCTGCAAGAGATAAAATTTATTACCTGAAAAGGTATCTAGGAGGACCCGCTAAAGAAGCGGTAAGCAGCTATTTTCTTTTAGGGACTGAAACTGCCTATGATGAGGCTCGTGCACTATTAGAGGAACGCTATGGTAATCCTTTCATGATAACCTGAATTTGTTCGTAAGAATGGCCTTTGTTTCAGTTGCTTAGAGTAGGTCACTTGTCAAAAAACTGCAACCAGAGGAAAGTATGCAAAAAATGCACTAAGAAACACCCGATCATCTAGAGCCAGAGAGTCGGCTGATTGCTGAGATGCACTATCAGATTTTCTTTTAGGGACTGAAACTGCCTATGATGAGGCTCGTGCACTATTAGAGGAACGCTATGGTAATCCTTTCATGATAACCTGAATTTGTTCGTAAGAATGGCCTTTGTTTCAGTTGCTTAGAGTAGGTCACTTGTCAAAAAACTGCAACCAGAGGAAAGTATGCAAAAAATGCACTAAGAAACACCCGATCATCTAGAGCCAGAGAGTCGGCTGATTGCTGAGATGCACTATCAGATCGGGCTGGCATGTTCCTTCAGCTCACACCACAAAGACACCCTCAAAGAATTGACTATCCGTCAAGATGATAGAGACAAAAACAGTGGCACAACGGAACAGAAAATGCCAGACTTGCCAGAAGATAGAATGGAGCCTTCTCTACCCTTCACTTATTGTTGAGTAGACTGTTTTTGTCCCTTTCTGACTAAAGAAGGTCGGCAGGAGTATAAGCAGTCTACATTTTACTTGTATAACCTCATGAGCTGTCCACATCGAAATGTTGGATGATATGACAACTGATCCCTTTATCAATGATTTGCACTGTTTCGTTGCAGTGTGGGGAGCAGTCAGGCAGCTGCAATGTGATCAACGCAGTAATTTCGTTGGTGCTCAGCATGAGCTGAAGTGAGCCATGGAAGAAATCAAAGATGAAAAGATATGAATAAATCTTGCAGAGCAAGGCTATGATTTTGTCATGAACGTTCCCCATGCTAGTCACAATGGAGGAATGTGGGAGAGGTAGATTTGGACCATTCAAAGCGTTCTGAATGCTATACTACACCAGTCTGGTGGAAGACTGGATAACTCATCACTACAAACCTTTTTCTATGGAACAATGGCCATTGTGAATGGTAGACCTTTGACAGTTGATAATCTTGCGGATCCTCACAATCCAGAACCACTCACCCCGAACCATCTGCCTTCAATGAAATTGCTCATCATTCTTCCTCCACCAGGAGAATTTGTCAAAGAAAACGTTTATGCCAGAAAGCGTTGGCTCCGAGTTCAGTATCTCACAAATGAGTTTTGGTCCAGATGGAGTATCTAGCAAATCTCCAGTCCAGATGAAAGTGGAATGTTCCACGGAGAAACTTGAGAGTGGATGATATTGTCCTTATTAAAGACATGAACTGCCACAATGTCAGTGGAAGCTGGCACAAGTGGTTGAAGTCTTCCCAGATAAAGACCAACTTGTGCGCAAGGTGAAACTTAAAGTCAGAGATCCTGCTTTAAACGGTTTGGTTGGTGTGTTGCTAAGGTCTCCTGTCTTGAAAGGCCAGTTCAAAAGTTGGTTTTGCTACTAGAGAGTGATAAGCTCTTATTTCTGGTTTCAGGAACGTTCAAGTATAACCATTTTGAGTGCTATGAAGTTTTAAAATCACGTAGTAATTTTAGCGGGAAGTGTACTAAACAAGTAAAAACACAGATTGCACAGCTGAGTGATAATAGGGGATTTGAGCAAAATCACAAAAAACAGACACACTGTCGTCCGAGGACGTTCTTCCCAGTAATGGTCGAGAAACAAAAACAGGACAATACACTCAGTCAGTCCAGCATATACATTTACCCTAATTTCTACCTAAATAATACAGTATGAGTAGGTTCATTTAGAAAATTATATTCCATTAAATATCCAATTTTTCATCTAAGATTGGGGATGATTTACATCCATGGAATGATACAAACAATAAGTTGTTACTCGATAAAGAACATGTATTTCTGTTATCTACTGACAACGTAATAAGAAAAACTCATTATAATGTAAAGTAAGTACAAAGTGCAAGAGTGTTGTCTGATGACAACAGTTGTAGGTTATACAGTAAGCCCTAATTAATCAAACAGCTCAATGTCTTCTGCCTGAAAAATTTCT
The DNA here is from genome assembly GCA_950022655.1 of Alentia gelatinosa. NCBI lineage: Eukaryota > Metazoa > Annelida > Polychaeta > Phyllodocida > Polynoidae > Alentia > Alentia gelatinosa. The sequence goes on along the minus strand of OX465584.1, from coordinate 67,456,356 downwards.
AATAAATTCGTCTTTACACAAACCTTAAAATTGTCAAATTTGGCCTTTCTTTGGGTTTCGGACCGGAGTTTATTTCAGTATTGTAAACCAATATATAATGCACTATTGCGAAGCTTTTCTCTTTTGGGTCTTTTTTGCTTAATAACTAGTTTTTCAGATGCTCTTGTGTTATATCTATTACTTTCTTCTAAATTTTCGTTTTTCAAAGACCACCATTTAATTAGACTGATAGTATGAGTTAAATGCCGAAATTTTAAGCTCCGAACCCTACATCTAGTAATTAAATCTTCTTTGTGTATTTCCTGTGGGTTTTGTATTTGCATTAAAGCGAAAAAGGTTATTTGTCAACTCATAAAAAACACCAGGATACATCCCTCATTGCCTCTTGAGTGTAATCCTGTGGTAGTTTGATGTAATTCCATGTAATTTGCTCAGATTGGACTTGTTTTTGGTCCCCCTCCTTTGACCTATTAGCTCTGAGGAGCCATGTTGACAGTTTGATCTCTCTAGTGAGAGAGTTATTTTTGATATATTAATATTGCATATTTTTTGTGTACTTCTATCTGAATATTTATATTTTTGTGAGTCATGATCTATGATCTATGTTTTGTCTATGTTTGGTGATTGTAACAAAAAAGTGGAATCACATCCCATCATTTTTTTTATATGGTTTTATTTCCTTCGATACATTGTAGATCGCTCTTCCAAGCAATATGATATACAACAAACAACAATTGTGGATGATATTTACAATGAGAGGAGTCTTTCAGCGGTCTCAAAATTGCACAGTTTCACAAGTTCATCTCTATGTGGATAGCAAACTATCCATTAACTTAATCTTATTCATACAAATCTTGGACGTGGTTATACTCTCTACAGTATGTTTTATAGTCAAGTGCTATACTTATAATACTAACATGTGTCTATATGATATAACTTATACTGCTACTGCTCTTATAACATAACCTTTCTATCTTGGAGCCTACTACAGTTAATCTTCACCCAATTTTTTTTTAACTCCTACCTTAAACTTATGACGAGATTGCTCATTCATGTTAGGGCATCCAAATCAAAGCTGTGGAAAGCTTTTTGTAACTACCAAGGCCTTTGAGGTGCTACAGAGGTATGTATTACAAAAATAATGTATCCCAGAATTTATGTCATGAAGATATTTTGGATAATTATGTGTTTATGGCCCATATTAGATGACTTTGGTCTGAACATGTGACCACTTGAAATCTGCTTGCTCCATGATGTGAGCCTAAAGGTATCTTGAGTCAAGATATGAGCGAATATTATCCTATATGGAGTAGATTATGAGCCCAAATGAGGCTATTCTATATTATTTAAGGCCTAAAGCCTGTGTTCAAGTATGTAAAAGGGTGTACAAACAAGTAAAATCTGTGTCTGAATATTATTTCACCCTACTAAATAAAGAAGTCTGTGTAGTTCTACCATATTCTACCATTTTTTTAAATATATCATCTGTTATATTATGAGAGCTTAAGTTTTAATCATTGGCCAAGGTACAGTACCTGGTAGCTGTTTCAAAACGTGGGTTAAGTCTATGGTTTTAGGAGTCTGACGAGGCTTAGCGGTTGAAAATACACCTCCTACCCAACGCTTTGCGTCCACGGAAAAGAGAGAAGCGGGAAATGGATCAGCAGACGACGCCGCGGTCACATCTGCATATCCCGAAAAAGGCGTTTCTGATTGGTCTAGAGTTCTGAGCCTGGATTTCAGGTCTCACATCGTTGAATAGAACCGTGCGGCGTGTGAGTTGTTTGACTCGACCGTCGCTGTGTGGTTCTGTGGTGGTCGCCGCCTGTCTAGCAGGTTGGATGACCCCAATCCGGAACACTAGTTCCAGGCAGGATCCCACCCTAGGAACTCTACGTAGGTTGGTTCGGTTTTCGGTTAGTTTGCACAGACCTAGTCACACACAACACAACAACGTCTTCTAATAAACAGAGATGTTTATTACTCACTACTTCCCGGAAAGATCTGGAAGATCTTTCCCACAAGTACAGTACCCATAGCACGTAGGTGCCAGGTAACGCTGGAGAGGCTAATCTTAAAGACTTGCCTAACCACCAGGAAGGTGAGGGCCCAAGGGTCTGTTCCGTAGAAGAGACGCGCGAGGACAGCCTGTCGACCTACTGTGAACGCTGAGTATATATACCCAGCGTTACGTAATCCCGGCCTCCGCCACGCCACTCTCGTTTGCGGCGTTGCCTGGAATCACTACACAGTAAGGATCGGCACGTCGCACCACCTTCCGTGAAACACACGAACACTGCTGGATTCCCACCCCACTACATTACCCCTCCCAGTTTTTACTAAGCGGGGGACCAAGGCAGCCATTATGCTGCTAGGGAACAAACCGGTTAAAAATTACAGCATAAATCCAGCAGTTCTTGGTCTACTCTCTAGCTTCCTGGCGTTCACAAGAATTCACTGATACAGATGTATAAGTGAAAAAGGTGGAATTGTAAGATGGAGAAGTCATTAAAAATATGGAAGATACGACATTTAGGAATGAAGAAACGACATTTGAAGTAAAAGGACTAGCCTCGCTAGCACCTTGAGAAAATATGATATTCACCCATCTTGAGCCAGGGAGCGGGTTCTTGAGCGTTGGGCAGGGAAGACTCGACAGTCGCGGACCTACAGGTGGTCAGCCCGGCCTGTCGAGCACCCTGCCTCCAGCCGTTCCGGATCTTGTTGAAGTCCTTTGTAGGCTCCCGGTGGGTGATGCGTCCTTCTCTTCCTTATCTTGGAGTATAGAGCCCAGCGGGCCCACCGGCGTTGCAGACCTACTACATTCAGCCCGATGCCGGCGGGTGCTGGGCTTCCCACTGTTCTTCAGTTGGAAGACGTCCATATGTAGAAGAAGGGTCAGCCTCGCTTGACACCTTCCTAGTTAGTAAGTTTCCGAATACGGAAATAACGGCCAAAAAGGCAAAAACAGTTCTCCATCCCCCTTGTAAGAGTGTGTGGTATCAGTGTTCTTTCATTCGGCTCCAGCTATACTGGCATGTTTCCTTCGGCTTAAATCGAGAACATATTAAGGCCCCAATTTTAGCCGGATTCAGAACTTACGATCACCGACCCAAGGTAGAAATAGCCGGCGTCATCCAACAGAACAGGGATGGCGTCTACTATCTCACTATCGAGTCGACGAACTCAGTTCCGACACAGACCCGGTAAGTCAGATCCATACCCGAGAGGCATAGTCTTCCTTACCCGGTACCAGAGACTGGTGTGGACGGAATCCACACCACAGGCCGGAGGTTTTCGTGATGGGAGCCTATTACGGGCCTGGCCATCGGGAGAACCTTTAGCCGTCTGAAACCAGGGTTGCGCCTCTGGGAAGTCGTTTACCGACTTTCCTCAGCCCCAACCCGGGATCGCTTATTATAGGTTACTCCTAACTTTTCTTCTACCCCTCCCAGCGATCCTTGCGGTTAGCTGAGAAAGTGCAGAAATCCGGTCAGGAGGCCACAAGACGATCTATCGAGATTAAGTAATTAACCTTGAGAGTCCATCATGGAAGTTGCCAGGTCGGAAAATCTTTTTTCCTACCCGGGACTTCCCGAACCCGTCTGATCACGGACCCAGGAGAGCTGTGGACTCTGCCGGTTCCGAGCTCGGACGGCGTATCCCCCGCCTATCAGGCACCAATCAAGCCGGTCGTTGTCAACCCTATATATCCTCGTCAGAGGATGTCTTGAGGTCGAGAATTTCCGACTGACTAGGCGTGGTAGTCGTCGGTGGAACCGACGTTACCGGGGCGCTTCGCTCTGGTCGCAGTGGACTCAGCACAGACGTAGGCTGGAACTGAGACATCAACTGCTGCAGAGCGGTTGGTCCGGTATCTAAAAAGATTCCGGACTCCAACGGGATGATGTTGGTATTCATCCCCTGAGCTCCACCCTGTTCCCCGGGTTGATTAACCGGCTTAGCCTGGGAGGGCTTCGCCGATGTTTCAGCCCGCGTCACGGCTAGTGGCTTCCTCGGCTGCAGGGTATCAGTCTGATCCTGTTGGACCTGACCTTGTCCCGACAGCAGAGTGTCTACACTGACATCCATAGGATGGGCCGCACTGGATGTAGTGTCCTGTTGGGAAGTTTCCTCCACGGATGACCACCCTAACATATCGGCAAGTTGCCGGCGTGTCAGGTCTGGTCCTCCCGTGGTAAACTGAAGGAATCTTCCCCAGCTCCGTTGTCGGGCCAACCACGCTTCCTCAAGGGCTTGCGGGTTGTCACTGATGTCATAGAGCGACATGCCCAAATGCCGAAGACAATGTTCATCTTGGCGATGGGTCTGGGATTCTGCCCGGAAAAACCTCGACTGAGCCGTGGTTTTTGCAATACGCGCGTCCTCTAAGTCCGACGCATACTGCGTAGCCAGGCCCTTCGTGGCTTCTCTAACCTCATACCTGGCCAGGTTAAATAGTTCCTTAACGAGGCTCTCATAGAGAGACTGTGCGCCCCTTCGGATGTGGCCTTCCAACGTGCTGCCTATGTGCGATTCTAGTTGATCCGCCCGCTGGACGTATTCAACCGATATCGCACAGGGAGAGGAAGTTACTTTCAACACAGCGGGAGGCTGTGTCGTCGGTTTCTTCTTCACCTCAACAACCGGGTTGGCTGGTGGTGGTAGTGCCGGAAAGGCTTCTTCACTCACAACTTTCCCGGGTGTCTGGGTAGCACCTTTGCCGATCGGGGTAACTTCCGGGAGGCTTGAACTAGGACGAGTCCCGGCTGGTTTCTCTGCGGGTCCGTCTGCTTTAGAAGCAGTCGGAACGTTCCCGTCACTCTTGGCTGAGAGGAGTTTTAGTCCCTCAGTCAAATTTGGCGTAGCCTGGTAGGCAGCTTCCACCACGTCAGCGATGGTGTGCCTACTAGGGGCCAATTTCTTCTTTGGTTTCTGACCGGGTCTACTAGAAGTATCATCCTCGCTGGACGAGGACGATGACAACTTTTTAGCCCGTCGTCTAACCTTCGAGGAACCCTTGGACGGTTCCCTGCTATGGGACCGTTTGTTCCTCGATTCCCGTGACATCCGACGATGGTTCGAGGCGGCTAGCATTAGACTCCCGTACCAGCCAGGATTCTTCCTCCATCCGATCTTAAACAATCGACCGTCAGTCACACAAGTTTCGGGCTCCATTCTGCCTTTCTGAGCATCGGTACCTAAGTCATTGAACCTCTGCCAAAGGTTCATGACCCGTTCCCGAGCTGCAGCTCCAGCAGTCCGGTGTTCCCGGGCGATGTGCCGGACTAGACACGATCGCCGTGAACTGGCACACCCGGCCTGGCAAGAAACCACCTTTCTTACCCAGGCACTGTAACCAAGGTCGCTCGGCTAGGTGGGCCTCGACAAGGTGCCTAGCGTAACGACCCGCAGTTGCATAGGTCGGTGACAACTTCTTGTCCCTTCCATGGCAACTCACTAAGACACAATGATCGCCGTTACCGAACTTGTGCCACGCAAACGCGATCCGGTCTTTGACCTGATCGTCGTACTTTAGCCGGGCGACGCTTGACACCCCTTTCACCCGGTCGATGTACCAGGTGTTGGGAGAGCCTTCATCAACCAACCATTCTTCGTCGTCAGACGTTCCATCTAAACCGACACCATTTGGAATGTAATGTCGGTTCCCATGACGGAGATCTTCCAGGCAAGTGTAAGTCTTGCCCAGCAAAGAGGCGGGCAGCTGTCGAGCCACTGTTCTCTTCCCAGCCCGCTTTACGCCAGGCTGGAAATCACCGCCATCACTGTCAGGGTCAGATTTGGACAAGGGTTTAGCCCTATCCATCTCAGTCCCCCAACACTTGACTTCTCCGCCACCCGTGGCACCCGTGGAGGTGCTCGGTGTAGCGTCAGTCGCACTCGGCCCAGCTTGTGCCGCGGGTTTGTCCGAGCCTTTCGACTCGGCCCCCTTCGACTTCTCTTGTTTCTCGGGTTTGGGTTTCCCTTTTCCCGAGTCACGCGAGTTTAGCCGACCTTCCTTTCTTGCAAACTCTCTGACGGAGTTGCTTTCGTTGCTGTTTCGACAGCTGCGGTTCAGAACCGGAAGCATCTTTAGGTTTTGACACCTCTCAGACTTCCCCGGCTTGGGTTTAGCCGGCAGTGACACCAGTTTATCACCTTTGCTGGACGGCTCCGTTGACACAGAGTCGCCCCCAACTGACGAATCAGTCTCCATGGCCGTCTCTGCCCCAGCTTTGGCCCTTCCAGGTTTAGCCACTGGACCCGAGGCCAAAAAGGTCCCGGTTTCTGCTGACTTCACCTTAGGAGGAGTCCAATGCTGGTACATTGACTGTACCATGGCTCGTGTCTTGGGATCTGGGATCCCAGCCAACATTTCTTCCAGGCTCTGAGTTGATACCTCAGGCCCGGACTCGAACTGCTCAGAGAACTTCCTCGGAGAATGACGATGTGGGCGGGCTCGGCCACGCCTCGGCGTCTCGTGCTCCGATTCGGAACCTCCGGCTTCCATCATTATCACATCCGAATCCGAGGCCTCGGCTTTCACCGAGCTCGTTTTTGGACGGGCACCAAAAGAACCCTTAGCGGCCTGGGCCGCCTCGGACTTCTTCCCTTTGTGATCTTTTCCCTGTCCGGGTTGTTCATCTCAGGTTACCCCAAGAAGAACAGAGTCCTCAGACTCATCCCCTTCCAGGTCAAAGTCACCATCATCTGACCCGATGAGCAAAGCATCATCGTCCAGATCTGCCCCCCGCTCAGCCGAGGCTGAGGATCCTGGCCGCGGTGAGGGGAGCTCGCTCTCACTCTCCGTAGACGGGGCATGGCCAGCCATGCTGCTACCGCCCGACTCCTGTGGTGCTAGGCACCACTCAGAACACAGAATGAAGACTACAAAAAAAACCAGGGTCTTATATACTCCTTGTTGACCCAGTTTCGCTGTCGCGAACCAATCAACCGTGCCGAGACTGGCTCATCTTGAGCGTCTCAACACCGCATGCGTGAAGAAACCAAAGGTCAGCGTTACGCTTGACTTGATTCGTTCACACCTCTCAATCACCCAGCGCAGGTTCCGAAACCCGGGGAAGCGCCTTTTGAGCTCCACCCCGAGTTCTCCACCGCGTGGGGGTTTCTTATCGCCGTAATGCATCACATCGATAGTATGGGGGACATGTACAATTTTCATATAAATGGATCAGACCTTACAGAGTGTTCGGCAATTCTGCAGCCTCTAGAGGGTCCTCGACGGGGTCCCTTAGAGCAACGTCTGGGCTGCGGCACACAACGACTGATTCTCAGGTAACTATTTGATTAACATTCATGTATAATTGACACGCCACTGACTTTCAATGATCTACACTCCGTACCATTGCTTCTCGTTGTGTTTTCGACAACCCAGGCACCACTACTCTTTGTAGCTAACCACAGCCTTCAATTTTAATCGAGAGCTGCAGCGGGGTTTTGAGTCTATTTTAGACTCCATTCTACATCTCGAACCATGTTTATTATACACAGCTCGATTTGTAGTAAATTCGGACTTATCTGTATCAGGCTTTTCTTCTACCCACACCTTCCTTTTAGGGTTAGCGTAAGTAGGAATTACCTTCCGCGGACGTCCCTGTCGGGGTCTGCCTCCGCTGTGTGGACGGGGGTTTGACACCCGGCTTCCCGGCTCTTTGAATCCGGGACCTCCCTGGTACCCCAGTCGGGTCCGCGGTCAATGACACATCCCGCGTTGTAGCAGGGTGTGAAACTTCAAAGCCGGAACATTCGCGCTTCTCTTCCCATAGTCGTAAACGAGCTACATGGGATTTGTAACGCCTTCTTGACCATTCATCTTCTATCACTACTGTCATTTCTGACAATACTTGAACAATTCTGAATGGTCCATCCCAGTTAGGAGCGAGTTTTACATTTACCAACGGAGTGTGGTATCGTACAACCCGGTCTCCTACTCGGAACATACGTGGCTTGAGATTGACATCATGGCCAGTCTTTTGCCACTCAGCAGCTTTTGTCAGATTTCGTCTCGCGAGGTAATATCCCTCGATCATCCGTAGACATTCCTGGAACCCCATAGACTATGTCAGCGGGCATTACTATTTCTTCGCCAAAGACGAGCAAATTAGGCGAACACCCCGTACTTGAATGAATGGTTCCATTGTAAGCGTGAGCTATAAATGGTGCCAATTCATCCCAATTCTTCCGGTTTTCATCTACCAGAGTCCGAAGACACTGGATTAATGTCCGGTTGAACCGTTCAACCATACCATCCGATTGAGGACGATATGGATTAGTATGTGTCTTTTAATCTCCAGTATCCTACACATTTCTTTCCAGATCTGGGATTCAAATTCCCGTCCCTGGTCGAAATATAGCACACTCGGAGTTCCGAAAGGCAGCATCCAATTTTTCACCAAAGCTTCTGCACAAGTGGCAGCTTTGTGATTCTTCATGGGATAGATCTGCGCATATTTTGTGTAGTAATCCATCACCACCATCATACAGGTATTCCCTTCTTCAGACTTGTCAATACCAGATATGATATCTAGAGCAATTCTGGCAAACCTGACTCCAAACAGTTCCTGCTGTAGCAGCATCTTTCCGAGTCCTACCCCGGGTTTGACTTTGCCACAGACGGAACACCCAGATATCCATCTTCGAATATCTGCACCCATTCCAGACCAGTAGTAACGACGCCTTATTCTGGCAACAGTCCTTTTCCGTCCTAGATGAGCTGCACTCCTATGTTCATGACATAGGGTCATTAGCCCGGAACGTAGTTCTCGAGGGACCACTAATTGCAGAGCATGTTTAAGTGGTTGCAACGTAGTTCTCCATCGATATAATACTCCATCCTGGACTTCCAGTTCTTTCCATTGACCACACAGATTCCGAAATTCTCGGTTTTCAGGCGAGATCTCGGGCCCTGTAGGTCTATGGAGCCCATTCGCTACCAGTTTTATTAACCAGAACAGATCTGGGTCAGCTTGTTGACTTTCCTTAATCTGTTCCAGAGTCCACTGATATACTATGTCAAACGAGGCAGTAGGACTGCACCAATCCACTGTACGACCACGAATAGAGAGAAACGGGTGCGGGGTGAGTTCGTTTTGCGCGCTCCCCCAGTTCTAGCCCTGTAAGGATGCCTCCCATTGGTTGACCTACTTTCTGCATGAAAGTGATAGGTTGGTTGTGTGACCCGGTGTGCTGCTGTGTATCCAACTGTTTTTTTTTGTCAGTCAAGGTTCTGTTTTGTTTTTTGCGAGATTTCATATGTTGAGGTGGCGTAACCTTTTCTGGTGGTGGTGCAAACTTTCTATTTATGAGTTGATCTCCGTGTCGATTGATATAGGGACTGTATTGTGTTCCTATATTTTGTTTTTTTGATTTCTCCGTAGCGTGTATCCTTTTCAGTGGTTTATATGTTTGCACTTGGTTTATTTCCTTGGACTGAACTGAGTTAAATGTGTGCGGGTCTACGGGAGGGCTCATCCTTTCCGGTGATCGTGGTTTCGACCCTCAAAGTGAGGTCTCATCAGGCACGGTGTGGATCAGTGTCGTTTTATAGTTTATAGTGGTCTTTATTCCCCGGCTCTGGTTTCAGGGAACTGGACTAGAACCCCCTAATCCTAAAAGATTTCTCTCTATGTTAAGTCATATAGTCTTTGTCAAAACCCCTGAGTGTGTACTATGTATTTAATTCTTTCTTTCCAACAAAATGTTTTATTGAATTGTCCGTTGGAAAAAAAATTTTGACGTGGCATTGGGATGGGAGATTGATTAGACTAGCCATACCTATTGTCCAGTGTATTGAGTCCTTCGGGAGCCTGTGTTTTTAGTCTGTGGATCCAGTTAAACTCTATCCTGTTGCGAAGGCGTTGGGCTTCTTTGCTTTCGGGATGTCTGTAGATGAAGTCTAAGATATAGACCTTCACATCTTCTTTCCCCTTGTGGCCTGGTTTGTTGTAGTGGCCCGGAACGTCGTTTTTATTGTTGTTTTTGCGTATACAGTTCAGATGTTCTCTCACTCTCTCCTTGATTTTTCGTTTTGTTTGGCCTACATACTGTATTCCGCAGCATTTGCATTCAAGACAGTAGATTACATTTGAACTGTTGCATGTTACATTCCATTTGGTTTTGTGTGTTTCTTGAGTTGTTCTTGACGTTATTTCGCCTCCCATGTCTAGGGCTTTGCAATATATGCAGTCTGCTTTGGTGCATTTGTTGGCATTGTTATTTGGTTTTTCCTGTCTTGGTGCACCTTTTGTCTCTGCGTCCATTCCATGTGTGGTTCTGGCTCTTACCAGATAGTCTTTGAGGTTTTTGGGTCTTTTGTAACCCGAGTTTTTGAGTTTCTTTCTGTGGAGTGCTTTGGTTGTTATTGATTTTGCCAGTAGATCCCAGTTTTTTTCTGATGACATTTTTCACTTTGTCGTCCCCTGGTTTGTAGGTGGTGACTAGTATAACTTCTTCCTTCTCCTCCTTTTGTGTTTGACTGTTTTGATTTTGTTTTCAGGAAGGAGTCTCTATCTTGCGAGTCTGCCTCGTTCTTTCCTTCCATAATCAAGGTTAGGGGATATCCCTTCTCCAGGAAGTCTCTGGTCTTCTTGGCGCACTCCATCTGGTAGTCCTCTTCGAATTTGCAAATTCTTCGTAGTCTGAGGAATTGTGAGTAAGGCAGACTTCTTTTGGTGGCTGGTGGGTGTGCCGACTCATACCTGAGGTATGTGTTTGCATCTGTGGGTTTGCTGTATAGACTTGTATACAGGGATCCCTGTCTAATGTCTCTTCGTACTTTGGTATCTAAGAACGACACCTCTTTGTGCGATGTCTCTGCTGTGAACTTGATGCTGTGGTGCATCTCGTTTATTTCCTCTATCCAAACACGTAGGCTTTCTTCTCCATGCATCCATATCGCAAAGATATCTTCGATGTATCTTGGCCATATATGTGGCTTGAGTGGGCTCTTTTGAAGGATCTCTTTCTCGATTTTTTCCATAAAGAGGTTTGCGTAGGACGGGGCCAGTCTCGTTCCCATTGCTGTACCTCCTATTTGTATGTAGTGCTTGTTGTTGAACTGTATATTGTTGTTCTTGAGAACCAGTTCCAAAAGGTCGACGATGGAATTGTTGCTGGGGTTGATTCGTTTGCTTCTGGTTTGTTCCAGTTTTTGTCTTATTGCACTTATTCCCTCCGCGTTGGGAATGTTTGTGTAGAGTGCTCCCACATCGAGGGTCACTAGGATCACATACCCTCTCGCTTTTGATGTCACAAACACATAACTTTACTTACCATAGGAATACAGCTATGAAACTTTATCCCCAGTTAGGGACACATATAACTTATAACCACGCCAAATATGAAGGAGATCGGCCCATCCAAACTAACGATATTCATGTTTGAATTTTGTCATAGCAAATGTTGCTCTGATGGCCAGTGTAGGATTACTCAAGCATGTCACTAATTTCTGCAGTGACTTTCACCTTGACCCACTTGTTCCCGATAGCACTAACACCATCCATTGTAAGGCCCAGGCAGTAATGTCCCTATGTCACCAACAGTGAACTGACACACCACCCCAATAGTGACATGCCTTTTGAAACGAGAATTAAATTTTGTCACTATTCCTGTCACTATTGCTGACACTAGTTATGTCACTAAGTGGCTTAGTGACGCATTCTATTGAAACGGGTCCCAGATGTGGTGTAAGCTGTCTGTTGAATGAAGGTATGTGACTCCAACTGAAAGAACTGAATGTATTTCAGATGTTCTAAAGCCAATAAAAAAGCATTTGAAAAAAAAAAATCTCTCGAGTTACCACAAAAGTTTTCAATGAGTCCCGAAATATAATAAGATTACCCCTTTATCCCTGGATAGAAGAAGAGAAGGCCGGAACTGGCTAATAAAATTTTATCAATTCTATGATCAAATGTTTATCATCCTTATTAATGATAATAATTGATTAGTGAATATTATTTATGAATAATTATTAATAATAATAATAGAATATGGAGATATAATTGACTGAAGGTGTAGTGACTCAATTGATCTAATTATAAGATATGATACAAAATGCTAGGCCTATGAATGTAGGCGGAGGAGAAGGAGTTAGTTAATAAGTTAGGCTGAGTGGGTGGGTGGGTAAAAGTTGGATATGTGCGTGCGGTGTGAAGTACAGAGAGGAAGTAAGACCAGTGTGGTGCCAAAATTGGTTACCCTGCCAAAAGTGGTAATTATCGCTCACTCTAAACACGCATGCGTCTGACCACGTTCTTCCGTTCAGATATAACGGACTATTGGACGTACTACTATTTTGATATGATTTTAATGTAAATAAATGAAAATAATAGTATTTAGACATGAGAATTACATGTCGTGATATGTCGTAATATGCTTAATTTCGGCAAATTTTCACTCTCCAATCGTGGACATCAACACTGCGCATGTTCACGCATGCGCACAAGATAGTTAGTGGGCGATAATTACCACTTATGGCAGGGTAACCAATTTTGGCACCACACCGGGGAGAAGTCAAGCGGAAGTGAGCTGGACAGGGAATAGTCCGTCCACGCACCGCGCCCCCTTCGGGTTACGGTACGTAAGAGTGTATAGTGTGCATGGCTATCATTGGCCAGTCCCCTACACGCGGAAGGGATATCGTGATTCGTTGTTCTATTTATAGTATCAGTTTGACTCGCCTGTAGGCAGTGGCGTCAGAATAGGGGGGGCAGGGGGGGCGGCCGCCCCCCCACTTTTTTGCCAGCCCCAAAAAAGTCAGCACTTCAAATTTAACTCAATCAAGTGCAAAGACTGTTGTGATTTTTCACCATGGAAAAGTGTCAAAGTCTGACTCTTTAGCGTACAATGATGGTTAAACCCTGACTTTTCACTGTGGTAAATATCAAAGTCTAACTATTTAGCGTGCAATTAGGGCTAAACTCTGACTTTTCACCATGGTAAAATATCAAAATCTGACTCTTTAGGGTGCAAAGATGGCTAAGCCCTGACTTTTCACCATGGAAATATGTCAAAGTCTGACCTTTTACTATGCAATGATGGATAAGTCCTGACCTTTCACCATGAAAAAGTGTCAAAGTCTGACTCTCTAGCATGTAATGATGGCTAAGCCCTTACTTTTCACAGTGGAAAAATGTCAAAGTCTGACATTTTAGTGTGCAAGGATGGCTAAGACATGACTTTTCACCATGGAAAAGTGTCAAAGTCTGACTCTTTAGCGTGCAATGATGGCTAAACCCTGACTTTTCACCGTGGTAAAATATCAAAGTTAGACTAATCCCTGAGTTTTCACCGTGGTAAAATATCAAAGTCTGACTATTTACCGTGTAATGATGGCTAAGCCCTGACTTTTCACTGTGGAAAAGTGTCTAAGTCTGACTCTTTAGCTTGCAATGATGGCTAAGCCCTGACTTTTCACCATAGAAATATGTCAGAGTCTGACCTTTTACTGTGCAATGGTGGCTAAGCCCTGACTTTTCACCGTTGTAAAATATCAAAGTCTAACTATTTAGTGTCCAATTAGGGCTAAACTCTGACTTTCCACCATAGAAATATGTCAAAGTCTGACCTTTTACTATGCAATGATGGATAAGTCCTGACCTTTCACCATGGAAAAGTGTCAAAGTCTGACTCTTTAGCGTGCAATTAGGGCTAAACCCTGACTTTTCACCATGGTAAAATATCAAAGTCTGACTCTTTAGTGTTCAATGATGGCTAATCCCTGACTTTTCACCATGGAAAAGTGTCAAAGTCTGACTCTTTAGCGTGCAATTAGGGCTAAACCCTGACTTTGCAACGTAGTAAAATATCAAAGTCAGACTAATCCCTGACTTTTCACCATGGAAAAGTGTCAAAGTCTGACTCTTTAGCATGCAATGATGGCTAAGCCCTTGCTTTTCACAGTGGAAAAATGTCAAAATCTGACTTTTTAGTGTGCAATGATGGCTAAGACATGACTTTTCACCATGGTAAAATATCAAAGTCTGACTCTTTAGCTTGCAATAATGGCTAAGCCCTGACTTTTCACCATAGAAATATGTCAGAGTCTGACCTTTTACTGTGCAATGGTGGCTAAGCCCTGACTTTTCACCGTTGTAAAATATCAAAGTCTGACTCTTTAGTGTTCAATGATGGCTAATCCCTGACTTTTCACCATGGAAAAGTGTCAAAGTCTGACTCTTTAGCGTGCAATTAGGGCTAAACCCTGACTTTGCAACGTAGTAAAATATCAAAGTCAGACTAATCCCTGACTTTTCACCATGGAAAAGTGTCAAAGTCTGACTCTTTAGCATGCAATGATGGCTAAGCCCTTGCTTTTCACAGTGGAAAAATGTCAAAGTCTGACTCTTTAGTGTGCAATGATGGCTAAGACATGACTTTTCACCATGGTAAAATATCAAAGTCTGACTCTTTAGCTTGCAATAATGGCTAAGCCCTGACTTTTCACCATAGAAATATGTCAGAGTCTGACCTTTTACTGTGCAATGGTGGCTAAGCCCTGACTTTTCACCGTTGTAAAATATCAAAGTCTAACTATTTAGCGTGCAATTAGGGCTAAGCCCTGATTTTTTCCCGTGGTAAGATATCAAAGTGTGACTCTTTAGCGTGCAATAATGGCTATGGTTGGTTGGTTTGTTGGTTTGATTTGACATCCAGTTAACCATTGCAGGTTCTCACCAGGCTTTCTGGAGGTTCTTTTACACCACTAGGGTGGTGATCAAATCTATGAATTGAATTTTGGTGGAAACCTCACCCCTACACATTTACCAAGGTGAGAGTTCTTTAACTTCCCACACCACATAGACATGGTATGAGAAGGATTGGCCTTTGATATAGCAGTATAGGTATCTACCACTGCTGGGGATGAAGGAGAAAAGTGGCTGCAGTGGTATACGAATCAACAAAGTCTGACAACCTTGATATTCGAAGTCCAGTGCTCTTTACCACTGAGCTAACTCCCTACCCCGGTCGCTTTTGTTATGCTTGCATGCAAGCATAACCGGTCTGCACCACGAGGAGACGAGGCGACAGCAATTAACAATAATGGCTAAGCCCTGACTTTTCACTGTGGGAAAGTGTCAAAGTCTGACTTGACCTAACTGTAACGACCTGACTTTTCTCAGATTTTTCGATGATTTACGGTAAATCCAATGGGACAGGTCAATCTCAAAGTCAGACCCGGTGCCAAGAAAAAAGTCAGCAATTTTTCAGTTGGCCCCCCCACTTTCAAAATGTTCTGACGCCCCTGACTGTAGTGCGTCCACCACTCACCAGACGGCGTGTACACGGCTCAAGGTGGGCCTGTTGGAGGGTGTTGGCTGGGTTCCGCCTGTGTTCGCCGCTGGCTTCTTACATTCCGCCGAGCCCCCTAGCGGATGACCGGGGAACCAGCGTATTGGAGGGTGGTGACTGAGGCAGGCTGAGAACTACCCGGAAGTAGTATGGCGGCCGCTCTGTAAGCGCATGCGCGGGTAGCAAAATCTAAATAAACAAGTTGGCGTGTCTGGTACGATATATAGAATGAATTAAAAAGAGCTTTTTAGATGTTAAATGATGGAATAGATCACTGTCTTTGTTGTACAATACATTACAGGGACTGACATTGTATTCCTGGGTCATATGCATGGTCTGTATCCTATAGCAGGGGAATCCCTTAGGCCTTATATACAGACGCGTCTTAGCTGTATTTCACACCCGGCGTATATGAGAGGAAATATCCTCTCCCCCCACCGCCTCCCGCCCGTTTGTGTGAAATATATGAGGTTGATAGCCAAGACTGGGGTCACCGAAACGGTAGTGGACCAGTTGCACAACATATGTAAAGTCGAGAAATTGTATCTGCGTAGAAAGAGGCAAATGATGAGCTTCTTTAATAAGTTGTCTAGATCACCTGCAAATATTGTGAATGAACCACGTGGAACTCGTAGTGATGCCAAAGTACGCTTCCATGAGCGCAGGTTCAAAGCTAACAGCTATAAGCGCAGTCCATCCTACCGAGGACTGCAAATCTGGAATAAGTTAACTGCAGAAACCCAAAAGGCGCCGACCAAAATGACCTTCAAATACATGGTCCGCCGTGAACTGAACCAGACTCTGACACCATAGTATATGTTTCACCTTAAGTGACTGTCAATGCCTAATATTATGACTGTATATGAACTGATTGTCTTATAGTGATCACCTACTGTATTCTTACCATCTCATCATCGTTTGATTTATGTATCATCTATGCTGTATTGAACAAGCTACTGTATTTATTCATGGAGGAACTGTCTCTAGACAGATTGAATAAACGTATTTTCAAAAAAAAAATATATATATAAAGGGCTATGTTCTCCTTCAACAAAACTGTTCATGTTACATATGAAAATATATCTCCATAAAATGTATCCAGGTATTTAAGTCCCGGTACCTGGAACTTGGTCAGCGCTGTAACAGTCTCTGCGACAGTTCTTTACACTCTCTGTGTGTTATGAAGGATTCATAACTTCCCAAATTGATAAAGGATCCTAGCATTATGTTCATTTTATCCTACCCCTAATAAAAAACTCCATAGGCTTAACATTGGGTCACTGTATTCGGTCTGGAGTTCAGAAAAATTAAAAATATCGCACTAGTGGGATACACTTGACAAATGACGTCATTTGTTAATGTAGAAGTAATTTAGACGGGCGGGGTAGGATAAATTCTAAACCAAACTCGAGTTAGTCATGTTATTGTTCATCGCACTCTGGCAAGATCGCTTATTACTGCTCTCGGCTTCGCCTCACGCAGTAATATCGCGATCTTGCCGTCGTGCGATAAACAACAACATGACTAACTCTTGTTTGGTTTCTCCATAGTATTTATAAAATACACACAAAAAGAAATAACAAAATAGTAAAGGTAATAGTGGAAGTGAGGAAATGACACACTCTTCAAGCAGTACAAAAAGTCTGGCAGGAGAGTAACAGATATTTCCTACCCTTTATTACCTACCTAATAACGAGTCTCGATAGGAAATGTATAGAGCGCCTGGAATTCGCTACCCAGAGATTCCGGCATACGTCCTCCAGAGGTTACTAAACTCCCTATTATCACCCAGGGTAAATACAAGTTCAGCCCGCGACTGGCTGGGCACACCATGACAACATGAACCATAGTTTTCCCATTTATATTTGGAGAACCTGAATATAATTTGGAATGTTAATAATGTAGAAATGGCTGAAATTTCCATTTCTGACATCGGATTTCCAATTTGAAGATTTATAAAAACCGTTAAACTGCAATAATTGTGGGTTACGGTTCAAGGGTCGATCACCATACAATGTCGGCAACCAGCGAACACTGGAACTTGTAAACAGAATTATGGGATACCTCAATAGGGCCTATGTCAGAATCTCCTACAGGAAAAATAGTTCCATTCAAAATTAGATCAAATCCTCACATACTTCAAAATAAGTCCATCTAATAGTCATTTGATATCAATTATTTAGAATCAGTTAAAATAATCGCATTTACCATCAGAACTCATTGTTATAAAGGGGTTTTAATGCTAAAAACACGGGAAAAGAACGAACTAAGTACTGGTGTAAGTATACACCGAATTACCACGTTGCTTGACAGTGTTGTAGCGTTATGCCGTAATCTGGAAGTACATATCTTGCAATAAACCTTTTATTGCAATATCGCTATTATTAATCGTGTAGGTGGGTAATAAATACAATAAAGACTGTTTTGTGTACGAGTGGCCGTAATCTCCGAGTAGTTGACGCGTAGTAATATCCGAGGGATTAGCGAGGAGATTACGTCGTCAATTACGAGGAGATTACGTTCACTCGTACACAAAACTGTCATCATTGTATATGTAGTGCGGCCAAGTTTCACCAGATGGCGTATCCGTGGCTATAACTACCACACAAGTGGGAACCAGCTTTGGGTCAAGGCGGCCTCTGGATTTATAGACAAATGCTGGTAGTTGGGTGATTTCTAAATTCTATTGAGTTTTTTTAAATAACTCAGGATGATATAAGTTCCATATATCAGCAAAAAGAAAATGCAAAAAAAATGGCATGTCACCATGCTAACTTCTATGGGAGGGCATCTGAAAATGTAAGTGCTTATCTATTGTTGTCTATGGGAAAATGCAATATTTTGACTTTGTTGCTAAATGACACTGATCTTCAATTGCTATCTTCAAATTATTCTGGATTATGATAGTTGGGAACATGTACAAATGAGAAATACTAAAAAAAACTATGTCACCATGCTAATTTCTATGGGAAGGCCATCTGAAGAAGGTAAGTGCTTATCTATTGGTGTCTCTGGGAAACTGCAATATTTTCATGAAACCAGATGGCAGCACCAGTGTAGAATATTAGTTCCGAGGGTGGTCAGACAAGACAGTTGTTTTTTTTGTTTTTTTTTAGAACTTTTATTACACTGTCAACATTACATTGAGTACATTGCTTCTCGTTACACTGGGAAAGTTCCCGTGTTTTACAATCTTGTCTAGGACTTTATAGTTATGACATTACTTTCCTCTACATTGGATGTGTCGACAATGAAATCAGGGTGGATATCAAGTTTTGTATGAGTTGATTTTCATATCCTGCCCCACTCCCAGGCTAAGCCAAGAATCTGGAGGGGGGTTTACAATGCATCCGTCTAAATATCCTCTATGTCTCTAAGGCCCGGCGTCCACCTACTACGATAGAATCGTAGACCTCCCGATATGGCACCGATGCAAAATGTCAAAATCGGTGCCATATCGGGAAGGCGCAAAATCGCAGGCATATGTCTAGACAAGCCAATCCACCATGTATCTTAATGGGGTTTTTTCGGTGCCTAATCGTAGAAACGTGGTCAATTGCTCCGATATTATGTGACCTTCCGACGCGATTTAGATTTTTTATCGGGAGGTGCATCGTAGACCATATCGGTGCCATATCGTAGTAAGTGGACGCCAAGCCTTAATAGTCTTACCACAACAAATACAAGGACAACTTCAAACTTTGGTAATATTGTGTGTTATATCACATGTAGTAAGCAGAGTAACAACCAGGATCGAGTCTGTCTGTCTTAGAATAGGGGATGGGATCAGACTGTGGGGTCCTTGGGGATTTCCTAAATTTTAGGCTTTTGTTTCAGAAAAATAGTACTAGTAATAGTAATACAGCGGGCAGTCAGTTCGGTATGCTGTTCCTCAAATTTAGTTTTGTGAGTTTCTTAAATGTATCATAGTTCTCAGTGTTCCGGACTGCTGGGTCCAGAGCATTCCATTTTGTATTTCCATGATGGAGTACAGACCTTTCATATGCTTGGCTGTGTGGGGTTGTCATTTTAAAAATCGGTGCTGTCTGTGCCCGAGTGAATGCTGTTGGTTGTTGGCAGTATTCATTTTTCTTTGACCTTAGATACATCAAGTTTAGGACATGACTGTTCATTCGCTCCGATAAATAGGGAATTCTAGATACATTGTGTAATGTTCTAACAGAGGTATAAATGGTCGCCCTTAGGTATATACGTAGACATTTGTTCTGGAGCTTTTGTAGTTTGCTCACATGGGAAAAATCTGATACCTACCCGCATTTGTCTTTAACCGACCAGAGCTAACTTTGTGTAGCTGTGGTTGCCAGTGTATATGCTGCTACAGCCAATGGTGGTGCTAACTGGAGATGGCTCCTTTAGATTCATTCTATTGTCAATCGAGTAAATAAAACATGTGGTACAGTTTATACAATCCTAACAGGTAAAATAATGTTCTGATTAAATATTGTGGATTCCCAATGGAATCATGGCGTTTTCATTCTGTCGGGCATTCAGTAAGTCATTATCGTGAGAGTCCTCACAGAAATAATCGGTGAGAATTCAAATACCAGGCTGTTTTCATTGACCGATCTGGCATTGGTATACAAACCTAGGAGCAAGTGCTATGTTCATTATAGATGAATGAGTGTGCAATTATAAATGAATAACAATTAGAAGGTTTGGGTTACTTTCAGTCTATGGATCGTTTCTTTATCTCACCCCTGGTACAAGTTTAGCCATAGGAATA
Organism: Alentia gelatinosa; assembly: GCA_950022655.1. Classification (NCBI taxonomy): domain Eukaryota; kingdom Metazoa; phylum Annelida; class Polychaeta; order Phyllodocida; family Polynoidae; genus Alentia; species Alentia gelatinosa. Next base: position 67,436,303 of record OX465584.1, on the reverse strand, counting down.
ACATTAGAAAAAAATACTCAACGATCACCCCCGTAAAGTGACAATACTACGCCACAGCCGTGGCGTAGTGGATTTGAGATGACGTCATACAGATTTGCCAAGTCTATTCTAATTATTGTGAAGTTTAGATGATATCTAATATCATAAAAAAGGTGAGATAAATCTAGAACCGCATTCGAATAGTAAGATACACAAGGCTCCACTCGTTTGGCTCTGCCATAATCGTCACTCGGCTTCTCCTCGATGACTATTGCGGCCCATCCAAACTCGTGGAGTATTGTCCATTTCTATTAAGCACCATTGGGTCTGGAGGTATTTCGGTCTCTCTTGATTGTCCATTGTCAGCTGGGCACGCAGCTAAGACCCTGAGACACTGGCACCCTGCTCCTTTCCCAATATCACAGTCAATTGTACCAGATAGTGCAGGGATAACGTCTTTGCAGTACGCTGGAAGTCCATATTTGACCCCTCTAACCTTTAGGCAATGTATATAGCGCGTGTGAGCACGTTCTAAAAATCGATCGGTGGTTCCCGACTGTAGAACATTACCATATACATAAAATCGGTCAATGCACTGCGCGAAAACCACCAGTTTATTCATATATACGCCATCGTGTAAGTGCATGTATCGGCTGTATATTGACACGTTTCCTCTTCTATATGTCAGTGTAATGGCTGTATTTGCCGCAAAGCGTATATATGAAGAGAAATATCGTGTTCGGGACATGTATACGCGGGTCGTATACATTTTACATGTCTGTAGATGAAGCATATACACAACGGGAAATAAAACTACCTTGTATACCCAAAATGATGCCTATATATATACGCTGGGTAATTGTAAACTGGTGGTTTTCATGCAGTGATGGAAATTACGGAAATCGCTGCGTTTCTCGCTTGGTGTGTCTCCGGCTTTATGTCGGGGACACACCAAGCGAGGTAAGGCGGCGATATCTGGGATCGCCAACACAAAATAGCATTTATGTGAGATATTATTTCATAGTAATATCTCCCACCGATAATTTAGCGTGTCGGAAGCAATAATCGGGTGAAATATGAAATAATTGCTCACATAGACGTCATTTTGTGTTGGCGATTCCGGAAATTGTTTTGTTTCTCGCTTGGTGTGTCTCCGGCTTTAGCATTCAAATACAAGGCTGTTTCCAAAACTAGAAGCAAATAGTATGTTCATCATTGATGCATGAGGGTGGAATTACAAATGAATAAAAATCAAAAGGTTTCTAAACCCCACTTGCATCCAGTAAACTTGTCATTTCTGCAACTGCCTGAGTCTAGGATCCAAACATATCAAGCAGCAGTGGGTCAATGAGCTATTTCGATCTTGAGTGATTGGTCATGGTCAGCTGGGCATGCCGCCAATACCCTGAAACACTGGCACCCTGCTCTGTTCTCACTATCACAGTAAATAGCACGCAGATAGTGATAGGATAGCTTTTTGTAGTACGCTGGAAGTCTATATGTGACCCCTCTAACTATTAGGCAATTTAAAAAAAAATGGATGTACACAGAACGTGTCAGCACGCTCTAAAAATCGATGGAGCGGTACCATATACATAGAATCGACCAATGGAGACAGGCCTTAAAGGTGTCAATAACAGTCCTTAGCCTACTACCTCAGATACCAAGTCACTCTACATGTATGTCGATTACATGTTATCACATAATTGTGTCAGTGCATAAGCCTTTGTAAGCGTTATCTTGTCACGAACTCCGATCCACTTCGATAACTGGCCTGGTTCTGTGATTTATTCTTGGTGCATGACAATCACTTCCTAGTTCCATATCCTAGAGATATCGATGTCAACTTGAACCAAATTACAGTCTTGTTCTTGTCCTGATAACATTTACATTAGAGATAAGGAGTTGGTAGAGAGGCACGTAGGCCATGTAAACCCAGGTGCCAGAACAAGTAACCGAGGGATTTAAAAAAAAAGAAGTTTTACAACGTTCTCACTGCACGAAAATCACTATTTTTACCTACTATATTTAAAACTGTAGAATTCCGTCGAATCCGCTTGGAGAACCTACCACACATAGGCACAGAGTGAACCCGATCTAGGGTGGGAGATTGAAGCCCCACGGGAGTGAGATTCTCGTGTAGGGAAAAATTCGAACCTGTTCTTCTTTTTTGTAGGACTATACATAGATCTACTTTTCTCTTATGATTTACTTCGAAGAATGCCAAAATCAAAGTTTATTACTGCAGTTTTCTGATCTACTGTTCTCGTGAGAAACCAATGAGATCCCAACTTTCGCTGGTTCCCTACCATGGTTCTGGTAGCCCTTTCAAAACTCCGCTGACACCCTCCCCCAACCCACCACCACCCCAGCCACCAGTCTAAGTATTTGACCCACATCAGACATCAAGCTCTTCGGAGCAGTCAGCAGAGTATTCGGCTAGGGGTGCGGGTGTAGGGAGTTCGGTTCCCAAATTGGCTTTTGACTTTTCGGTGTTTTTTAAAAATATTTTTCCCCCTAACTCGGACTCGACGAAGTCGCTAGTACATATGTATAAGAAACGCGTCTAACAGTAGGATGCGGGGTTGGGAGGTCGCGGGTGGCAGGTCAGTGTTGGTGTATCCTCTACCAACACCCACAGGCCCGGGTGGGCCGCGGGTCGCACTTTTTTTTTTTTGGTATCATATATACGCCTGGCGTATATATATGTTGCGCAGAGTATATTTTATCTTAAATACGCCAGGCGTGAAAGACAACCAAGTCGCGCGCGTCTACATATGGAAACTGTCTCGTAGACGCCCGAAACGCAGACGCGTATAAGAGGTGTATACAAGTATAAACAAGCCACGATACAGCTGATACGTGCGTTATCGCAATGGCGTATATATATGTAAAATAGTGGTTTTCGTGCAGTGTCTGTCCTGTAGGATTTGAGGGAAATTCCCTCCAGATTGGAAAGTTACCAAGCCCAACCTCTGATGAGTTTGGTTTAGGTTCTGTATTACGAACGGATTTTAAAAAAAAAATTAAAGGTTTTTTTTACCAGTGTTAATAATAATGTCTGTTATTCTATGTATGTATTTCTCTTTTCCTAAAAAAACCCCCAAAACAAGCAGCTATAAAATTTGTTATCATGTTGTGCATGGATAATTCAATGTTGTGTTGAATACTAATTCCATGTAAGTTTGAGAAGTGCCAATAAACTGCTTTTGAAAAAAAAAAATTCTTTATTGCAAACTCTCGTAGAATGAGATTTTCAGTTACAATCTTCAGTTACAATACACTACAGAAAAACCCCGCTTCTGGGAAACCTCGGTTATGGGAACAATTCGCTCGGAACAGAAATTTGTATTTAGTTTGTTTTAACCCTACTTAAGGGGACACCCCGCTTAAGGGGTCAATTTGCTCGGAACGGAAGATTGCCCCTTAAGCGGGGTTTTACTGAACTAGGCATGTTAACAGAAAACCAACGGTATTTAACTAGATTGGTTTTAAGGTTTGATGTATGATGAGGTAATGGTATGATGAGTATGCGAGATCTACCGATTTTTTGTTATTTCCTTGAATACTTTGACTGAAGCATATGTCTGAACATGATACCGCATCGGGATGTATGGGATCAATAATTTTACCAAGTATTTTTGACGTACGAAGACAGTAAGCCAGTTTCCGTATAGGGCTATTATTGTTACATGACATTTTTAATCGTACAGCTACGACCTTTGTACGATACCATGAAATGGAAGAAAGGTTTCTCACCTAGGCTACCTCTACCTCTACCAACACAAACGGGCGGGAGGCGAAGGGGGCGAACCTTTTTTATTTTCTATCAGTACACATATACGCCTGGCGTATATATATCGCGTAAAGGATATTTCTTCTCATATACGCCCGGAGTGAAATACAGTCAAGACACGTCCGTATACAAAGGAAACAGTCTTCTATAAGCCTCATAGGCTGGCATGAAATATGGGCGTATACATATGAAAACAAGTCAAAATATATCCAATACATGCACTTCCGCGATGGCGTATATATATGAATAAAACGGTTAGTTTCGTGCAGTGTTTGCTCGATAGGGTGTCTGCATAGCTTACATATAATAGACATATTGTCCCCTACGATCTATGTCAAATACACGACAATATGTACGAACGATTCACGTGCCTTCCTACGATCTCTTATATGTAACGACCTTGGCCATGGATCGTCCGCGAGGTCGTACATCGTACGATATGTCGTATCGTCCAGTCATCGTATCGTACATAACAAGTGAAACGCCCCCACTGCACGAAAACCACCATTTTATTTATATATACGCCATCGCTGAAGTGCATGTATTGGCTGAATATTGACTTGTTTTCATATATATACGCTTAAGGTTTATATATGGACGCGTCTTGGCTGTATTTCAAACCCAGCTATATGAGAGGAAATATCTTCTCCCCCGCCGCCTCCCGCCCGTTTGTGTTGGTGGAAGTACAGGTGTCCTCAGTAGGAAACACTCCCCTACCACCTACCCCCCCGCCCCCTCTCAGTGAAGCCCTCTTCACTGGACGCTTATATACGCCTACAGATGAGGCGTATATACACGGGGAATAGGACAACCTTTTATCCTACCCCTAATATAATATCCCATAGGCTTAACATTGGGTTTCCGTATGCCACGCTGACTGGCATACGGAGTTTCATATGCCACTAGTGGCATACAGCATTGTTATCACGTAATATTCCAAAATCGAGGAGATAGGGTAGGATAAAATCAAAACCTGATTCGTTTTAATCTTGGCCACCGCATTCCACTCCTGAAGTTTTGGCTCCGGACTTCACTCGGCTTCGCCTCATGAAGTTACTTTGCCAAACTTCAGTCGTGGAATACGGTGGCCAAGATTAAACCTCATCCAGTTTTACGATAGTATACGCAATAGTCATACTTATATACGCCGGGCGCATTCATATGTAAAATAGTGGTTTTCGTGCAGTGCCCCTGCAGGATCCTATGTGAAACTCACCATAAGATGGTTTTACAATAATCTGTACATTCTGTATGCAAATCTGTCTTTACCTATGTTTATCTCACCCCAGATATTTGTTCTCCATAGACTTAACATTGGAAACTCGTATCTAACACCCATTAGATATTCAGGAAAAATATCCAATGGGGGATAATGTCACAAATGTTAGCCCATTAGTCAATATTAAGGGTGAGATAAATTCAGAAACCCATTCAAGTTTAGGGTCAGAGCTCAATCCCATCTCATTTGAATCACATAGCAATTCACGCGGCTTCGCCTTGTGAATTACTATGTGATTCAAACTCGATGGGATACGAGCTCAGACCCTAAACTTTCATGGGTTTCCTCTATAGAAACTCACCATAAGATGATTTTACAATAATCTGTACATTCTGTATGCAAATCTGTCTTTATCTACTAGACTGTTTGGAAGGGGCAATTATAGATAATAACCCCCGAGCTAACTCACATGGCCCTTTCCTTACTAATGATGCCATATGACGCTCCCCAGCCATGGGCGAATGATGCAAAATGGCATCATTTGATATTTTACAATGTAGGCTCATAATTTGTGAAATTCTCAATAGTATAACACCATTTTTACACAAAATATGTATTTAGATACGACCAATATAATTATTGAAAAATGAAATGAAATGGTAACAATGGTGACCCAAATCACGTGATGTGACACCGTTTCTTAGATTTGGAGCTCGTTCTCACTGACCATATATATCAGCTGGGGTCGCTACCTCCACGATGCAGCACACAAACTGGTCGTTGATAATCCAGGGCCCTGTCAGCTATGCACCCCCCCCTCCCATCCATACATAGTACTTATGACTTATTGGGTTCCAGTCTTAACGATCAGTCTCCTGGTATTCAACCCACCGCACAAATTTGGGCCTTTGCTATTTAAGTCAATTTTAGTAATTTTTCAAGGATTTATTTTTTAAAGTTGTGTATCTTAACCTTAATAAAGCTTTTTTTTCAATTTTAGATCTGAGTGAATGAAATGAATACATGAATCGAGACCCACGACACCCTCTAGAGGTGTCGTACGTTAGGACGATTTGGGACGATATAAGACCATTTGCACGATATAGGTCAATATTTATGTAACAATTTTTGCCATTCTCATTTGATCATATCGTACGAAGGTCTTACATGTACGAGAAAACCCAGATATGCAACGATATCCTCCCTACGACCATTGTACGATTTTTTAGATGATCGTTCAAAATTTATGAAACAGGCCCTAGGATCGTACATGAAGACTCCTTTCTGTAAATCGTACAAGGGTTATTGTTTAATAATATTTAATTATGTTCACTGAAACAGTCTTAGCCGTCCATAAGGTCATCCATAAGGGTTGAATAAAGTTGATCCACATCGTCCCTGGATTTCTATGGCGTACAGCAAAGGGTCTACATGTATGTATGATCCTAGATTATTAAACAGGCCCATAATCATATGACTGTACGATCCTATTCTATTCTAAGAGGTTGCACATAAACATAAATAGTTAAGTCTTTGAAATCACTCAAAGATGATATATCGAAGTTCTTTTATGACAATTTATCAGTAGTTAAAATTGGATTTTTTGGTGGATTTTTAGTATGATGTTCTGGGGACCTTCCTGAGATACATTGTGAAGGCAAAATGCTACAGGGAGCCAAAGTGAACCCGCTGAAACCACAGATACCCGTTTACAAATCACCATTTCCGGATATAGGCGCTCAGTACTTTGACTATGTAGGCTCGAGATTATATGTGTCATTCTCCAATCTTGTAGATCCGTATTTTTGATGAACTTGCTGTGTTTTCCTTTTGAATGACATGGTATGTGTATCAAACACTTGCCTATGTACCTGACAACTGTCAACTAAATATGGATCCAGGTACTTAAGTAAGATAAGTATGATACAATTGAATATAAGAATCAATCCCTTAACTTGACATCATGTATACTGAGGAAAAATAAAAACTGTTTGCTTTAAAAAAAAAAACTGTCATCGTAGCTTCGAGTCAGAGTTATTCAGAGCCGATAGTAATAAACTAAAAGGAGATCAAAAACAAAATTCTACCCCCAAACCCATGTAGGTTTAGCACTAAAACTCGTTCTTACTGGCCACCGGAAATGGTCCTTTGTAAACGGGTATCTGCCATTTTAGCGGGTTCACTTTGGGTCCCTATTGCAATGTGTAGTGGGTCTATCCCTAAATTAATAAATACAAAAAGGAGCAAACCACAGTGAATTATCAGTTTCATACTTTTATTAAATAATCTGAACATCAGTTGTTTTATGAAACAGGGAACAGTTATAACTTATCAAGACATCTATTGCATAACCAGGTATTCTCCCTCACAAGGCTAACAGCCTTCTCTGACTACAACAAATAACAAAAACATGGTTTAAGGCTAAACATGGAAAAAAGAAGTTGACTGAATTTGCATCTAGAGCTTTACACTAACAAAAAGAAAGGAAACGTTTTCATCGGGAAGTTGTCGCATAGTGTTTAAACAAAGTCCGTCATAGACACGCAATCCATCTCTCCATTCGGGTAAAGCTTTGGTTGAAAACAAGTCACCACTTCAAGGTCAAGTCACCCGTCTTCAAGGTCACTTCACTGACACCCTGTGTCATCATTTTATTACAAATACACACTGCAACACTTTACAAATATATTTATATAATATCATAACACTGGTGGTCTTAAATAGTACTTAGGATACACATCTTCACTGTACATATCACAATCTATGAGTTTGGTCAGTTTGTTAAAGGTGAGATCAGACCTTTTTCTGGTCAGAAACATACTGAGCAGTGTGAGGGGTTAATGTCCAATGCACATCTACTGATTCGGGGTTAGACGATTAGTTCCCAAATCGTATAGTTGGCGGTGAACTTGTCGCAGGCAAATTACATAACTCGTCCCTCGACCGGCCACTAGAACAGGGGGTATTTCCAATGTTCTATTGTCGCCGACTGAATTTATCGACATGTTGATAAACTTTTAGCGAGCGATTTACAAACATTGATCGACAACTCGTCAGTGACAAAAGGACATCTCAAGGGGGGTTCACTAATTGTTGGCTTACCCTTGCCTAGCTGCTCCAAATCTACTGATTAGGGCCAACTCCATTAGGATGCCTCGCCTGAGACAAAGTACTGTTCCTTTGTCACCAACAAAACTACATCAATGTACCGAAATTGGTAGATGTGTATTGGACTTAATGTGGCGCTTCCACCTACTGACGAAAAATCCACCGATTCTATCTCACCACTGGTATTTTCCCTCTCCCACAATAGACTTATTAATTCAACATTGAAAAATGTTGTCTGTGGTTCACAATGGTGCCATATTCCATCATTCTGAAGTTGTGATGATATTTAATGTCATAGAAAGGGGTAAGATAAATCGTAAAATCGTAAAATAGACAATACTCCACGAGTTTGGCTGGGCCGTTATCGTCATCGAGGCGAAGCCGAGTGACGATTATGGCACATCCAAATTGTCTATTTATACGATTCTCGATGCAGTTCCATGTGAGTCGTTAAACTTGTGCTTGAATATAAACTTTAAAAAAAATGGTGACTATTTTTTTCTACCGATTTTTGCAACATAATCGGTCGGGGGTCTTAAATGCCAGAATCAATGGTCATAATCGGCCGGTGGAGACTCGGCTATAGGGCACATAGCTATTGTGCTATGGAGGCATCAAATTGCCCCCGGACACCATCTAAAACACCAGGTGGCGGGACCAATTATCAATATAATTTATCAAAAATATTTTTTGGGGGCTTGCCATGTAGGAATTTTAGCCTCGTCCGAATATCACCTATGGATTATAACAACTGATAACAATGGTTGCCCCCCCTGACTACAGTGGTGCAACCTTACGATTTTCTGGTGGATGATGGCAGAACTAGCAATCACTCTGTGCCCTATAGGCTAAGTTCACACCTACCGACGAAAATAAAATCGGTTTTGATAATCGGCAGATGCAGGAAAGGCCTCATTAGTGTTCCTCGAGACTGCAGCCAGCCCAGAAACACACAACACAAACCACAAACTCATAATATCAAATTGGCAAGGCTTTGAAACTGATGGTGATGAATGAAACACATGAACTTATATTCACAAAACATTCAGGAAATCAGTCCCCATTGATCAGCAGTTCGTTCACTCCAATGAGGATGGATTGATGGTTTTATGAAGAGGAGTGATTATATTTTTCTGTTTCCTGTAAACTATTTTTCTTTTAAATAAAGAGGTCTACTTTACATCTATATTGTCGAACATAATCAACTAAAGACCCGGACTATTTCTAGCAGAAGTGTGTCCTTCAACTACAGATTCAGAAATCTCCCCTACTTGGATATTTATGGTTCTTTATTTTCGTGATAACGCTAAATCTGTTTATGCTTTGCAATTTTAAACCAAATACATTTTTCCCAAATTTACAAAAAAAATAGGGATTTACTAGCATAATACCATAATAAGTATTAATTCTTAGATAAAGGGATATTTGTTTTGTTTTTATCGCACAAGGGGGAATGGTGGCTTAAGGGACTATTTTTCTGTATTCCCGTGCTGGTGAGTATGACATTTCATATGCACCAGGTGTGGGATATCTCAGTTCCATACGCAGGCCTGAACCAATCCGGCTGCACAACCAAAATGACTCTATCACACAATATTAATATCATTATATACCTGTGACCGAACGTCCATGAAATACTACCCGCTGCTAGGGGTGCAGTATAAATAATGTTCAGGCGCACTGTGCCCGTAATGATTGAGGACCAACATTCATTTAACAGGCTGTGAATCGACGACTCAGATAATGTTCATGCCCGCTGTGACTATGACTTAATAAGTCATCAAAATGGCGTTTTTCATCGATTTGAGGTATATAATAATAAGCAAACGTCCTTACTGTGGACGAAACAGTTCTCATTCTCGGTCAGTCGTCGATTTTATACTGCCTTCCATCTATGGCGTCAGGCTGTATGAAATCGACAACTGACCTTGAACAGGAACCGTTTCGTCCACACTAAGGATGTTTCCTAATAATACCAGTCAGTCGTCATGACATCACTAGACGCTGATGACGTCATAGCTCATGTCCCTGAGTGTTTTCTGCGTGGTGAACTTCACGAGCCACTCGTCGACCTCGTGGACGAGGAAGCCCATGGGTCCCATCTGACTGGCGAACTGAACGATCCCATCCTGGAGTATATAGAAGCGGGACGGGAGAGCCCCGTATTGCAGACTCGCCTCGTCCGAGATGTTGTCCAGGTAGACCGGGATGCGCGGTCTGTAGTCTGTGAGCATGGCCTGCGCCGCTCCACGCCGTTCCTCCACACTGCGGTGCTGGTTGACCTGGTGCGGGTTGGTCGCGAAGCTCCACCCGTCGGCCGGGTGCGCCTCAGCGATGTACACCAGCGCGAAGTCGGCCACCCCGGAGAAACGAGCCGCCAGCTCGTCAAGCTCCTCCAGTTTGGCCATGAACGGAGGTCAGCTGCAGCTTCCGAAGGTCACCACTAGAGGGCGCGCCGGGCGGGCGGCGTCCAGGAGGCGTCCTGATTGGTCGGTTTTGTAGTCGATGAGGACTGGATTGGGCGCCGGTTTTCCCACGCTGGCTTTGCGGTACCACGCCTCCACCCACAGTTGCCACAGCTGCTCCATGGTCGCGCGCGGCGTCATGAAGCTCCACATGACGTCATCGATCTTGACGCGGCTGTTGCGGACGCCCGACTGGCGTTCGCCCATCTCCATGAGGAGACGCAGGAGCGGCGGGTAGACGCAGAGGAACAAGCAGCAGGCCTTGAGGAAGAAGACGAAGAGCGCCCCCTGCAGGAGGCGGCTCACACGAAACAGCAGCTCCATGCTGACCCCTAGTGAGCGCCGGCGGAACTACCTGCAAGGACACAGCGTATAGTGTTAAGTCGAGGTGGGTGAAGTGTAGACTTGCTCAAGTCTTTGATTATGAACATTCATTAAATTATTAAACACAATCAGAATTAAAGTTCATGACTGACCCATGAATCGAAGACTTGTCCACTATGAACAGAATCTCCCGTTTATGGCACCAAGCCACTCCCTGTAACCCTACAGATCCTCCTGCCCCTCCAGTTCCCTGGCCGCCTGTGTTGTCATAGCAATAAATTTCACCTTCTCCTGACTGTGACCTTATTGAGATCAAAGTGAGAGGGTATCAATCTCCCAGCAGATATCTGACCAGTAGCCAGGATATCTGTATGGAGAGTGTTGGGAATACTGGTGCTAAACAGTGCCAGAAATCCAACACCATTACCGATTGTACCAGTCCCTGTATCCCAGCCTGGAGGGTAGCCATAGGATGCAGGGACTGGGGCCAGTCTAGGTGAAGTATCTAGACAATGCGAGGTGGGTTTGTGGATAGAAACAGTGGGAGGTAGGCGCATAGTAATATATTAGTGTTAGCGAGGGTATTACAAAGTCAACCTCGAGTGGTTTACAATCCTGTCTGTCCACAAAACCATGGGCTGTTTTATTTATCATACATCTTCTTGAATAATTCAAATCCATTTCCAAATTGGTTTTAGATATAAGCGGTTGTATGCTCCTCGGAGTTGACTCAACATAATATCCCCCCATACGCTCGGATATTACTACACTCCTCGGAGCATACGGACGCTTATTAGAAGGAAACCCATGAGATGAAATTAGCTTGGTCCATACTCCACCGAGTTTGACTGCAGAGTAATTCACGAAGCGATGGAGTGCAGACCAAGTTATTTTCATCGAGTGGGTTTCTGACTTTATCTCACCCCGTATAACATTATCTATTGATAAAACGAATCACCCAATTAGCCATTGGGTATTGCGTACACGAACTTCACGGCCGTGGAGTACGAGTTCCTAATATTAATCCTATGGACGTTCATCCCAGGCTAAGATAAAATCTAGTGCCCGGAGTGATTTATATCCACAGAGGAGATACTCAGATAGGTCGTATCAGCGCTGAGAGGTCACTGGTGTGTCACGGTAGTGTGTTCGGCACAGTGTGCATTACAGAGTTGTTATAGTACCCGGATGATTAGAACAACACTCGGAGATAAGATCTGCCGACGACCGACCCGACCCGACGACCGACCGGACAACCGACCGGACGACCGACCACCGACGACCGACCCGACGACCGACCCCACCACCGACCGACCCCACCACCGACCGACCCGACGACCGACCCGACGACCGACCCGACGACCGACCCGACCACCGCCCCGCCCACCGACCAGACCAGACCCGCCCACCGACCCGCCCACCGACGACCGACCCGACGACCGACCCGACGACCGACCCGACGACCGACCCGACGACCGACCCGACGACCGACCCGACCACCGACCACCGACCCCCGACCACCGACCCGACCACCGACCCGACCACCGACCCGACCACCGACCCGACCACCGACCCGACCACCGACCCGACCACCGACCAGACCAGACCCGCCCACCGACCCGACCACCGACCCGACCACCGACCCGACCACCGACCCGACCACCGACCCGACCACCGACCCGACCACCGACCCGACCACCGACCCGACCACCGACCCGACCACCGACCCGACCACCGCCCCGACCACCGACCCGACCACCGACCCGACCACCGACCCGACCACCGACCAGACCAGACCCGCCCACCGACGACCGACCCGACCACCGACCCGACCACCGACCCGACGACCGACCCGACCACCGACCCGACCACCAACCCGACCACCAAACCCGACCACCGACCCGACCACCGATCCGTTTTATACGACTTTCCTTTTCACCGACCTGAGACTCGTTTAATAATATAGGATCATACATGAAGACCACTTTCGGTATACCATAGAGACCCAGGGATGATGTTGGTCAACTTTAACCCTTTAATGGCAATAGTATGTGGTAAAGGGCGGGTACTAGTGCTAATGCATACTGCCAGAGGGCGGGAGGTCTCAGGCCTATAGCAATAGTTCTATAGTTTTGGATGTGATAAAATATGCAATCATTAATATTATTATCCATTTCACCTTGAATCACTAGCTGGGTGTTGCATCTATATTCTGTGAAAACTTCATGATTATATATCCAATATTTCATCAAAAAAATGATGCCTTTTGGCTTCACCCGCCCCAGCACCGTTGTTGCCATATGGCATCACCTGCCCCAGCACCGTTGTTGCCATATGGCATCACCTGCCCCAGCACCGTTGTTGCCATATGGCATCACCTGCCCCAGCACCGTTGTTGCCATATGGCATAACCCGCCCCAGCACCGTTGATGCCATATGGCATCACCCGCCCCAGCACCGTTGTTGCCATATGGCATCACCCGCCGTGAATGGGTTAAACAACAATTATGGATGACCTTATGGACGGCTTATACTGTCCTACCGAATGAACTTGATATCCTACTCGCCGCATATCTTTAAACGATAACCCTTCTACGAGGTACAGAAAGTTGGCTTCATGTACAATCCTACATTATTAAACGGACCCCTGGCAGATCATGAAAGGTGTCACACTTGGAAGGTTTTCTTTGGTACTAATTGATCAAATATCTGAGAGACGTTCCCTACAACAAGGTGTCTAATGCGGCGTTACCACCTGCCGACCAAAACCCCACTGCTGTTCAGCCATCCTCGCGATTCCTGTACCACCCTTGTAGGAATCGTAGGGGCATTTATCGCACAGTGTGAACCCCATGTTACCACCTGCCGACCAAAACCCCACTGCTGTTCAGCCATCCTCGCGATTCCTGTACCACCCTCGTAGGAATCGTAGGGGCATTTATCGCACAGTGTGAACCCCATGTTACCACCTGCCGACCAAAACCCGACTGCTGTTCAGCCATCCTTGCGATTCCTGTACCACCCTCGTAGGAATCGTAGGGGCATTTATCGCAGAGTGTGAACCCCCATGCTGCTGTTCCATGAGGTAGACTGGTTCCCTGCCCCAATGAACTATGGGACAGGTAACGCCCAGCTAGTGAACGACCTTGAACTGTCAGTCACGTCAGCTCTCTTGGTTCTTTGCTTGGCTACACTCTAGATCTGCCAAGGTGGCACTCTCCAAGCAGATTGCAGAAGTAAAGCGCAGGATCTCTGCTGGGATAATACCAAGGTGGCGCAATCCCACAATGCACCAGAAAAATGGCCGGCGTTACCCATAATGCACCAGAAAATGGCAGGCGTTATACCTGGCCCAATATGTGAGAGAACACATAGACCAGGCTTCCAGGTTATTCTAAGGTGGCGCAATCCCACAATGCACCCGAAAAATTGCAGCGTTACCCATAATGCACCAAATAATGGTTACCTGGCCCAATATGTGACTGGAAGCCTGGGAGCTGTTTCCAAAGTCCGGAGGGTACTAAACGAGAGTACTCACTGCCAAAGCGAGAGCTAGCAATGGCACCTGAAGCGTTACTGTCGAGGTGGAGGTGCCGCTCGCTATTGGGTATTGGTAGCGGTTTTGCGAGGGTGGTTGTGGCCCCTAAGATTCGAGGTCAACTCTCGACTGCAGAACCGTCCAAAGGCGCGAGAAAATATTATGTAAGGAGGTCAGGGTGAAGGTCGGGGTTTGCTGCGAATGTAGTCATTGGCTACTCGGTCTACTGTATTCCTTATATGGAATTAAGGTAATGGGACACCTCCATGATGTTGCTGCCGCTTTGATTCAAAGTGCCGCTCGCTGTTGCGGCCTCTCGCTTTGAAATGCGACGTGCCGCTGACGAGACTTCACTCGACTTTTGAAACAGGGAGCTGTTTCATTAATTGAAAAAACTCTCGTAGTTGCTCTCACTAACCATATAGCGGCACCTCGCTAACAGCGAGCGGCTCTTTGGACCAAAGCGGCACCAACAGTGGTAGTACCCATTTCAATAGTTAGGCTCTGTAACTCCGCTAAGAATTCATATAGAAGCGTCAAATAAAAACTGAAATGTGGGGAAAAATACGAGGAATAATTTGGAATTATTAAATCATTCAATATATAGTGATTTATTAAATGTCTCGTTTGTTATGGTGGCATAGCTAACGGCAGTGGGGTCTTCACAGCGACGCCAGTTCTGAAACGAGACCTTAGAACTCTCGCTTTTAATGCCATTGATTGCTCTCGCTTTGGCGGTGGCCATTCCCGTTTACTCCCCCGGCTTTTGAAACAGCTCCCTGCTCCCTGGCCTGTCATGGCTGTTCCGTGAGGGTGGATGTGGCATTCTTGTGGTGAGTGTAGACGACGATGACACGGGCCACTGCCTGTTTACTGACTGAGATACCTGAGGCGGACGAATATCTGACATGTTTACGGGGGTTTAATCGACTTAAATACCCGCTGGGTACTGAATGAAACAATTAACCGCCTTCTAACGGGTGTGGCGAGTGTGGGAATAACTGTAACCCTGCCGTGATGAGACATGCACAGTGCACAGGCATGATTAATATGAGGTGAGGTTTATACGGAAACTGGCTGACTGTCTTCGTACGTCAAAAATACGCGGTGAAATTATTGTATGTGGTCAATAATTTTACCAAGTAATTTGACATATGAAGACAGTCAGCCTGTTTTCGTATTATGCGGAAACTGGTTTACTGTATTCGTACGTCAATGATATGCGGTGAACCTATTGATCACATACATCCCGATGCTGTAGGCAGAGGGATGTTTGTGATCATTAATTTTTTACCAAGTATTCTGACGTACGAAGACGGTATTTTCGTATTATCATATACCTAAAAATGGCGAAAATTCTACCTGGTTACGTGATCACATACGGGTATATATACGCCATAGGTAGAAGCGGGCAGTATACGTAGTTCATACAGCCACAGGTATATAATAATATTAGATATATACCTAAAGATAGCAAAAGGTTATCTAGTCACGTGATCACATACCCCGTATGTCACAGTGTGGCGTACGGGTATGAATTCGCCATGGGTAGGAGCGGGCAGTATACGTAGTTCATACAGCCACAGGTATATAATAATATGAGGAATATACGCACAGGGAGATGCGTACTGACAATCCTTGTTTTACCTCACCCCTAATAAAAAACGCCATAGGCTTAACATGATATTTATTTATGTCACGGGTGTGACATAATGTGTTATTTATGTCACTACTTTCTAATATTCAAGAATTGTGGAAACTGTGTAGGATAGAATCAACAACAGTTAGTTTTTTCTACATCTTATCTCACCACTGGTATTTTTTCCCCATAGACTTAACATTGGGGATTCGTACTCAACGCCCATGGCATATTGTAATAATATACTAAATGGCTGTTAAAGTGAGAAATCTTAGCAACTTTAGTCAGTGATAGGGGTAAGATAAAATCTGAACCGCACTTGATTTAAGGCCACTGAAATTATGTCATGAGTTTTGGTTGCGGAGTATAACATTTTTCGAGGCAAAGCTATGTGAGATTATACAGCAAACTGACAAAATGTATCAAACAGAATTAAAGGCGTATTCCTGGCGGTTCTAAACAATTTACTCCAGACTCTAAACTTCAATACAGGCACAACAGTCAAGGTTCAAAAAGAGAAACTGATCTAACAAGTTACTTTTGACACAAAAGACATACCAAACATGTATAAAGTAAAATTTGTAATTCAAATATGCATATATAGGGCACATAGCTATTGTGTTATGGGGTCCCCTGATGCTAAAGAAAAAACATGTGCCGGGTCCAGTTATCAATGCATTTTATTTACAATTATGTTTTTTGGTTTGCCATGAAAGGATTATTGTTTCATCTTGCGATTAATCATAGATTATGGCAGCAGAAAATAGTGGTTGTCCCCCGACTACAGTTGCGCTATCTTAAAATTTGCTGGTGGATGAGGGTGGAACTAGCAATCACTCTGTGCCCTATAGGATGTTCTCGCCAATAAAGCCCTGCTCTAACACAGCCTGGTGGATGAGGGTGGAACTAGCAATCACTCTGTGCCCTATATATATAATATATATATATATATATATATATATATATATATATATATATATATATATATATATATATATATATATATATATATATATATCCAAGAGGTGATGCTGCACTCTCCAACGAACCTAATATTTCTTATATGTTGTATATATGTTGCGGCAATGCCACCATAAATAAGAATTGGATAAGGATTTATGTAAACAGGAGCCTGGGCGTACATTGAAACCAGTCGTTAGGCTGAGTACGATCCCAGCTGAAATAAAAGTTAAAAAAAAAAAAAAAAAAAAATATATATATATATTTATATACACATGTATGTATATGTGAGTAAAGGACGTATTCGGATCGTTATATTCGTTGACATGATAAAGTTCTTTTACTTCATAGTGTCCGCCACTGTAAGCACAATATGTCTGTTTTTACAGTCCACCCTTATCTGATCTCTATCTCAATGTTTCAAAGTTGATCCAATAATCTACATATTTGTATCTAGTATGGAGATAGAGCAAATATAACCACAACTGATTGTTATTGCGGAAAGTCTCAGTCATTTCCCGTGAGATGATATACGATTATGTGCTATTTCTCACAGTCTCAGGGTTTGCTAATGATATCTCACACAATGAAAGGATCGGACACTTTTAGAATTTTGCTTCTGTCATCTTTCGATCAAAGAGATAAATGTGTAGCCTACCGACAGCTTGCGATTGAAGGTAAAATATTCATACTTATTAGTTAGATGAAAAATGATATATATATGGCTGACTCATAGTCCCCCCCCCCCCCCTAGAATGCTATCAAAATCTAAGAGCTTCTAGGGGCTCACAGGCATTCAGTACCTCACATGGTGAAATCTCACTCAAATCCATTCCCCAAACCTGGCAGCCCTGAGGGGTAAACATTGCATCGTGGATTCAGCAACAATCACAGCAGAGGGGTTGATACTCAGCGATAAATGTCCCTGCGATTCCTGCCCCTGGCCTCACCTCGAGGGTGGTACAGGAATCTCAAGGAGGGCCTTCAAAAATATGTTGGATTCTAAATCTACAAGATATTTTGTGCTTGGAGAGGGGCCTTAAGTGGAATTCACATGGTGGGACTCAGGTACCTCACAGGATTAAAAATCTCAATTTTAGGGGTAAATGTCGCCAACAATTGCAGGAGAAAAAAAGCATGTCTCAGGGAAATGGAATCCTACAATTTAGACGAAGAAATTGTGTTCCAGTACAGAATCTCAGCAGGATTTGTCTCAGACAAACACCCTGTGAGGTATGTGAATCTCAGCAGGATATGTCTCAGACAAACACCCTGTAAGGTACATGAATCTCAGCAGGATTTTTCTCAGACAAACGGCCTGTGAGGTACATGAATCTCAGCAGGATTTGTCTCAGACAAACACCCTGTGAGGTACATGAATCTCAGCAGGATTTGTCTCAGACACACACCCTGTGAGGTACATGAATCGCAGCAGGATTTGTCTCAGACAAACACCCTGTGAGGTACATGAATCTCAGCAGGATTTGTCTCAGACAAACACCCTGTGAGGTACATGAATCTCAGCAGGATATGTCTCAGACAAACACCCTGTGAGGTACATGAATCTCAGCAGGATATGTCTCAGACAAACACCCTTTGAGGTACATGAATCCCAGCAGGATTTGTCTCAGACAAACACCCTGTGAGGTACATGAATCGCACCGTGTGAATCCCGCTCTATTAAAGTCATGCTGAACGATTCCTATACCCACAGGGGGATTTATCAGCGACAATGGTCCTGTATATAATCTCCGCTGCAATTTTGTTCCACCCCCGGTCGAGAGGGCAAACATCACTGAAAAATGCCTCCCTCCAACTACAAAAAAATCTCAAAAGGCATTCATACAGAGTGTGAATCGCGCTTAAGGTGGGATTCACACGATGGGGTTCATGAACTTCACACAGTGTTTTTCTGAAACAAATTCAATTTCCCTGAGACATGTCCCCCCCCCCCTGTAATTGTTTAAGATATTTAACCCTATAAAGGAACAGAATCTCATGAGAATTTGAACTCTGTAAGGTGCATGAATTCCACCGTGTGAATTCCGCTTAACGTGGGATTCACACGATGGGATTCATGCACCTTACAGGGTGTTTTCTAAGACAAATCATGCTTAGATTCTGCACTGGTACACGATCCCAACGTCTAAATTGGAGGGTTCCATTTCCCCGAGAGATGTTTCCCCCCTGTAATCATTTAAGACATATACCCCTGAAACGGAACAGAATCTGATGAGATTTTGAACCCTGTGAGGTACATGAATCCCATCATGTGAATCCCACTTTAAAAAGAAACAGAATCTGATGAGATTTTGAACCTTGTGCGATACATGCATCCCACTTGTTAAGTGAATCCCACTTAACAAATAACAGAATCTCCTGAAATCTTGAACTCTGTGAGGTAAATGATTCCCACCGTGTGAATTCCGCATAAGACAGTTACACCTATAAAGATACAGAATCTCATGAGACTTTGGACCCTGTGAGGTGCAAAAATCCACCGTATGAATCCCACTTAAGACAGTCGGCACGTGTGAGGGGAATGTCTGTCTGTGTGTGTGTGTGTGTGAGAAAGTAGTTGTGACTTACCTCGGCACTGGGCTACCACCTGCCTGCCACCTAGTGGCGGCAGGGTGAACTGACGGAGTAGGAGTATTAAGCAGACGACAATTTGACGGCGTTTCCCGCCTCCACCCTCACCGTGCTGAGCGCGCAGACGACACTGTCTGCCCACCTGACCAGCAGCCGCCCTATATATACACACGTCACCCACCAGCAACCAGCTCCCCCGCGTGACGTCACACTGCCGAAAAGCGGTCAACTGCTCTTTTGGACTTTGCGACACGCTGGCGTGTTGTCAGTGAGAAGAAGGAGGGCGGTGGTGGTGGTGGTGGTGGTGGGTGGGGGTGACTGTCACTGTGGAAACCGGGGTTTCCTGTCCCTGCCACGCCCAGTCCTCCATGAGCATCGCTGCGCGAGTGTTGACACTGATGGCATGTAGCGTTGACGATAAAAACCCCGCCATGTGAAGTGTTTCGCTGCAGGGAAGTTGTGGTTGAGTGTGAACGTCATGGTACGTACGACCATGGAGAGAGCGACATGGTTTAACGCGGCGTGGGTAGGATCGGGACCTGTGTGACAGGGAATGATCCAACAGGGACACCCAGTGAGGAAACACCCAACTTATACTCCGGTCCGTATGATTATAAGTCAGCTGATATAAGTCAGCAATCACTCGACTTAGACTCCGAGTTTGTATAAATATAAGTCGGTAATTATTTGACTTTCACTCCGAGTTTGTATAAATATAAGTCAGCGAACACCCAACTTATACTCGGTCCGTATGATTATAAGTCAGCCGATATAAGTCAGTAATCACTCGACTTAGACTCCGAGTTTGTATAAATATAAGTCAGTAATTATTTGACTTACACTTCGAGTTTGTATAAATATAAGTCAGCGAACACCCAACTTATACTCTGGTCCGTATGATTATAAGTCTGCCGATATAAGTCAGCAATCACTCGACTTAGACTCCGAGTTTGTATAAATATAAGTCAGTAATTATTTGACTTACACTCCGAGTTTGTATAAATATAAGTCAGTGAACACCCAACTTATACTCGGTCCGTATGATTATAAGTCAGCAAATATAAGTCAGTAATCACCTGACTTACCCTCCTCTGAGTCTGTATAGATATAAGACAGCGATCACTTGACTTATACTCCGAGTCTGTATGAAAATAAGTCAGTAATTATTTGACTTATGCCCTAAGTCTGCATGAATCTAAGTCTCCGAGTCTGTATTAATAAAAGTCAGCAATCACCCACATACAGTTCAGGTCTATGAATATAACTCATCGAACACCGAACTTACGCTCTAAGTCTATGAATGTAAGTGAGCGAACACCAAACTTACACTCTGAGACCGTATGAATATAAGTCAGTAATCACTTGACTTACGCTCTGGGTCAGCACACACCTAACTTACACTCAAGTTCTGTATGAATATGAGTCAGCGGATATAAGTCAGCAATCACTTAACTTACGCTACGAATCTGTATGGATATAAGTTAGAAATCACTTGACTTATGCTCTGAGCTTGTATGAATATAAGTCAGCACCCATCCATAAAACACGACCGACTCAGGTGGTTAGTTGGTTGGTTTGATTTAACATCCAGTTAACTATTATAGGTCCTCACCAGACTTTTTCAAGGTTCTTTTACACCACAAGGGTGGTGATCGAATCTATGTAATGACTTTAGATAAAAAATCTCATCCCTACACATTTACCAAGGTCAGAGTTCTTTTAGTTACCACACCACATAGACATGGTATGAGAAGGACTGGCCTTGGATGTAGCAGTAAGTCTACCACTACGGGGAATGAAGGAGAAGAGTGGCTGCAGTAGGACTCAAAACCATAATCTTGGGATTACAAGTCCAGTGCCTTAACCACTGGGCTATCTCACCACCCCCTTAGCCACACCTTTTCCCCCTGTAGCGAGCTTTATCTACTTGATTGCTCAAGGGGTTCTGTCGAACATCCATATAGCAACATATTCTAAAGAAAATATTACTTTTACGTTTTCTACCATTTTGATGGGCAAAAGTGGCTGATAAATGCCCCCACAGTGGGGGGATAAGAGGGGATGGTACAAAATCGCAAGGGGAGAACTCACAAACAATTCACACTAGGCACTATCTTACTAGTACAAGGTCACAACTGCACTTTGTCTACAACTTTTGCCCTTAAAGGGGCAGAAGTCGCAAAGTGTGTAGTGGTCTTTATCATCTACCTAATACAAAGTGTCCGTAGAAAACACATAGGGAGTGTGTATGGACATACCCGGAGTATACAGATATATCCACCTAATACAAAGTGTCCATAGGAAACACATAGGGAGTTTGTATCACCATACCCAGAGCATACAGATATATCCACCTAATACAAAGTGTCCGTAGAAAACACATAGGGAGTGTGTATCACCATACCCAGAGCATACAGATATATCCACCTAATACAAAGTGTCCGTAGAAAACACATGGGGAGTGTGTATCACCATACCCAGAGCATACAGATATATCCACCTAATACAAAGTGTCCGTAGAAAACACATAGGCAGTGTGTATCACCATACCCGGAGCATACAGATATATCCACCTAATACAAAGTGTCCATAGAAAACACATGGGGAGCGTGTATCACCATACCCGGAGCATACAGATATATCCACCTAATACAAAGTGACCATAGAAAACACATAGGGAGCGTGTATCACCATACCCGGAGTATACAGATATATCCACCTAATACAAAGTGTCCATAGAAAACACATAGGGAGTGTGTATGGACATACCCGGAGCATACAGATATATCCACCTGATACAAAGTGTCCATAGAAAACACATAGGGAGTGTGCATGAACATACCCGGCGCATATGCATATGTTGATTGTATGCTCCGGGTGGCGCATAAGGAAAAAATAGTTCGTATGGAAAAATAGTGCATAACTAAAATGAACTGATATCGACATGCCACTTGCCCAGAAAAGATGGATAATAAATACAATATCGACTGGTTTCAGCGGTTGTATGCTCCTCTGTGGCTTGTATCCGAAACCAGTCAATAATGTGCATTTAGCATTAGAGGATTGGGTGGAAGAGCGTTGTACTAAATACCCATGCCGTATATACTGTAAATACGCACCGTTTACTACCCATCTACATTATCTCCAGTGAGATTGCAGCGCATTCTATGTCACTCCAGCTCCCATGTGGTGGGTTAAACAAGCGTATCGCCGCAGTAATACTTCAGATATGGATTAGATAACACAGGAACAGAGTAAAGGACCAAATAGTGACACACTGACAGACCTAGATGTCATAGATATACCTTTATCTAGGTGAGACCCACACAATCCTCCACTGCACAGTCCATCCTCCATATCACACTACTCTACTTTGTCCCAGCAGTCATATTTTGAAAAGAAACCCGGGGAAACACAATAGTATGGAGAAACCAAACAAGAGTTAGTCGTGTTGTTGTTTATCGCACGATGGCAAGATCGCGTATTAATGCACGAGGCGAAGCTAAGAGCAGTAATAAGCGATCTTGCCGGAGTGCGATGAACAATAACACGACTAAGTCGAGTTTGGTTTAGAATTTATCCTACACCGCCCGTCTAAATTACTTCTACATTAACAAATGACGTCATTTGTCAAGTGTATCCCACTAGAGCGATATTTTTCATTTTTCTAAACTCCAGACCGAATACAGTGACCCAATTTAAGCCTATGGAGTTTTTTTTAGGGGTAGGATAATCCTGCAGCCACACCCTCCATCCGGCCTACTGGGGTGGACATTAATGATCAATCTGTTCACCCTCTTGGTCGCCTTGCCTCCTCGTGGTGCAGGCCAAATATGCTTGCACGCAAGCATAATGAAAGTGACTGGGGTGGAGAGTTAGCTCAGTGGTAAAGAGCACTAGACTTGTAATTATAAGGACTTTATTGGTTGAGTCCCACTGCAGCCGCTTTTCTCCTTCATCCCCAGCAGTGGTAGATTTACTGCTATATCAAAGACCAGTCCTTCTCATACCATGTCTATGTGGTGTGGTGTACAGCCACCTTTCTCCTTCATCCCCAGCAGTGGTAGATTTACTGCTATATCAGAGGCCAGTCCTTCTCATACCATGTCTATGTGGTGGGGTATACAGCCACCTTTCTCCTTCATCTCCAGTAGTGGTAGATTTACTGCTATATCAAAGACCAGTCCTTCTCATACCATATCTATATGTTGTGGGAAATAAAAGAACTCCACCTCATTAAATGTACAGGGGTGAGATTCCTACTTAAATTCATCTCAAAGATTCGGTCAAACCCAAATTAAGTCTAATGGAACAAGTTGTACATTAAACTAGCCTAACAAACAAACAGCCACCATTCACACTCTAGGTGTGATAGCCTTGTATCCCATGAGGCACGAGGTAAACTGAGCATCGACGTTAATAAAACAGTGCTCCGCTAGGTGCGCTGAGTGGTAAGTCATCTATTACATGCGTACACCCTCTCCTCGACCTCCTGCCTCTGGGGTGGAGGGTACGGGATGGGAGGGCGTATCAAGATGTTCAGATAGACTATCCATCGTTTTTTTTTTTTTCAAACATTTTCTTTATTGAGTCTTCTTGTAGTTTACATTTTCCTTTAGTTAACTCTTTCTCTCCGAGCCTGATTGGAGAGCACAGGCACTATAGGACGAGGCATAATACCTCTGTAAACCCCAAGGGGACGAGACTATCGTCGTATGGTGTCTGTTTGTCGTATGGGTGTCACTTAGCAACCTTTATATACCAGTTACTATAGTTACTTATCGAATACCCACAGAGTATTATTATGAAGATGGTACTTTTTATCAATTGTGAAAAAATGATGTAAATCTATTCATTATTTCTCATAAAACATAACTTTTGTGATGATGACACATAAACATAAATATATTTGTAAACAATGCCTCCAGGCATTCCTCATCCCGTGGGTGGGAATGCCTCCAGGCATTGCTCGGACTGAAAGAGTTAAATAAATTCCGGATGTTTTACAATAAAGATGGTTTCCGTCAGCCATATACAGATAGCTGGTTTCAATCGGAAGCCTCCCGTGAAGTTTCACAACAACACAAATAACAGGAGAGGGGTACTATGGGCGTACCATCAGAGGCCGTGCTAAATAACCATCATATCGGTAATAACATTTTACTAATTGGCAGATATCTATAAAATGAGGATTATTATGCTAAAATTGCGTCACTACTTTGCATATCAACCAAAGGATAAAAAGAACAGTACCACAAGAATCAAGCAAATGACCCTAGCCCAATACAAAGACCGCATTGAAAATGTATGGGGACTCGGTAAACCACGACCCATTACATAAAACCTGTCAGATACCATAACTGTGGTATACTTAGTAGAAACCAAACGAGAGTTAGCCTTGTCAATGTTTATGCCACGATGGACAGGTTGTGTATTACTACACGAGGCGTTAGCCGAGTGTAGTTAGTAGCAGACGTGACCAGAGTGGTATAAACATCGAGAAGGCTACCTCGAGATCGGTTTCGTATTTATCCTACCCTATTCCATCGATATACAGAGAAAATCTTGTAATTATCCATGTTAGTAGCGTGTTAACACTCATCAGAGGATGGCCACATTTATCAATGCTGCCGGATCTACTTTTGTTCTCTCGTCCCTGATTGGTCCGTTTTTTTATTCACCTCGGTGCATAAATAACACTTTATTAAACGCTCTGTCAAATACATTGAGTCAATGTTAATCGATGGTTTTGTGAACAGGCGACTGTAAACCACGAGTGGTTGACGCGTAATGATACACGAGCGTTAGCAAGTGTATTGCAAAATCAACCTCGAGTGGTTTACAGAGCTGCCTGTCTACAAAACTATCCAAGAATATCCATGTTAAAGGTTATATCAAGAGGGACTATATTTCTTTTGCTGTATACGGGACTATTTTCCCCTATAGAATGGCTTTGAGGCCGTATACTTATACATTCTCAATGGGGACTTTGTAGAGATGTATGAAGAAATACTAAAGTTTCTGTGTATCATGTCACAAATGTATGATCCGTCTAGTTTCTGTCAGAGGTCTACATATTTACTGAACAAATGAGGCTGAGATAACCGTGTTACTGTGGTTCTTCTGTGTCTGAGCCATGCTGACTGCCGGGGAAATCCCCAGCCAGGTCTGCCGCTCATTGCTTGACTCTTTAACCCTTTAACAGCAGGAAGATGCCTCCAGGCACTCCCCTGGCTATAGCAGGAAGATGCCTCCAGGCACTCCCCTGGCTATGGCAGGAAGATGCCTCCAGGCATTCCCCTGGCTACGGCAGGAAGATGCCTCCAGGTATTCTCCTGGCTACGGCAGGAAGATGCCTCCAGCCATTCCCCTGGCTACTGCAGCATGATGCCTCCAGGCATTCCCCTGGCTACAGCAGCATGATGCCTCCAGGCATTCTCCTAGCTACGGCAGGAAGATGCCTCCAGGCATTCCCCTGGCTGCGGCAGGAAGATGCCTCCAGGCATTCCCCTGGCTACTGCAGCATGATGCCTCCAGGCATTCCCCTGGCTACAGCAGCATGATGCCTCCAGGCATTCTCTTAGCTACGGCAGGAAGATGCCTCCAGGCATTCCCCTGGCTATGGCAGGAAGATACCTCTAGGCATTCCCCTGGCTACGGCAGGAAGATGCCTCCAGGCATTCCCCTGGCTGCGGCAGGAAGATGCCTCCAGGCATTCCCCTGGCTACGGCAGGAAGATGCCTCCAGGGATTCCCCTGGCTACGGCAGGAAGATGCCTCCAGGTATTCTCCTGGCTACGGCAGGAAGATGCCTCCAGGTATTCTCCTGGCTACGGCAGGAAGATGCCTCCAGGCATTCCCCTGGCTACGGCAGGAAGATACCTCCAGGCATTCCCCTGGCTACGGCAGGAAGATGCCTCCAGGCATTCCCCTGGCTACGGCAGGAAGATACCTCCAGGCATTCCCCTGGCTACGGCAGGAAGATGCCTCCAGGGATTCCCCTGGCTACGGCAGGAAGATGCCTCCAGGCATTCCCCTGGCTACGGCAGGAAGATGCCTCCAGGGATTCCCCTGGCTACGGCAGGAAGATGCCTCCAGGTATTCTCCTGGCTACGGCAGGAAGATGCCTCCAGGTATTCTCCTGGCTACGGCAGGAAGATGCCTCCAGGGATTCCCCTGGCTACGGCAGGAAGATGCCTCCAGGCATTCCCCTGGCTACGGCAGGAAGATGCCTCCAGGGATTCCCCTGGCTACGGCAGGAAGATGCCTCCAGGTATTCTCCTGGCTACGGCAGGAAGATGCCTCCAGGTATTCTCCTGGCTACGGCAGGAAGATGCCTCCAGGCATTCCCCTGGCTACGGCAGGAAGATACCTCCAGGCATTCCCCTGGCTACGGCAGGAAGATGCCTCCAGGCATTCCCCTGGCTACGGCAGGAAGATACCTCCAGGTATTCTCCTGGCTACGGCAGGAAGATGCCTCCAGGGATTCCCCTGGCTACGGCAGGAAGATGCCTCCAGGTATTCCCCTGGCTGCGGCAGGAAGATACCTCCAGGCATTCCCCTGGCTACGGCAGGAAGATGCCTCCAGGGATTCCCCTGGCTACGGCAGGAAGATGCCTCCAGGTATTCCCCTGGCTGCGGCAGGAAGATACCTCCAGGCATTCCCCTGGCTACGGCAGGAAGATGCCTCCAGGGATTCCCCTGGCTACGGCAGGAAGATGCCTCCAGGGATTCCCCTGGCTACGGCAGGAAGATGCCTCCAGGTATTCTCCTGGCTACAGCAGGAAGATGCCTCCAGGCATTCCCCTGGATGCGGCAGGAAGATACCTCCAGGCATCATTGATACTTATATACAAAATTCAATAGATAAAAAGAACAAAATATGAGCAGTCACCAACATAAATTATTAAAACACATGACATTGTTATTACCAAAAAAAGGTGCCTGCCATAGCAGGGTCGTTTGGGCAGGCAATGCCTGCCATGTAATGGTGAACAGGGGAACTGGGTGCTGCAGGGAAAGGGTTAAGGACGGCCACCCATGGCAGAACTCCACACTTGGGGACGGCTACTAGAGACTATGCACAGTTCTAAGGGATGGGGGCATTGTCCTCTAAACTCAAAATTCGAAGGTTTATCAGTGATAAAAAAATTTAACATTCTATTATTTATAATTCTAAAATACGAAGTTATACCTACATTCTGTGCAAATTTCAAGTTTATAGTTAAAATATTTCCTTTTCAAAAGCATTTTCATAATTATCCAGCAAATGGTGCCTTAAGGCATCATCCGCCCCCTGCCGGGTGATGCCTTAAGGCATCATTCACCCTTAAAGGGTTAAGCCCAGTTCCCAGTAAGCGATTTTGGGGCATCCATAGGGCTCCCGTCGGCGACTATCGGCCAGAATTCTAGGAATATGCAGAGTCACCAAGTGGGAACGCAAAATGGCAAAATCATCAGCGATTATTGACCTACCCCCCGTTTTTCGAGTTTGAGTCAACAACTGGATTCCATCTAAAAAGGGCACCAATCTCTTGCAATTCAATTTCCAACATGTTTGTTATATATACCAGGGCATAGTCACTGTCTGGCGCATCCCTGCTCTGACCTAGACTGAGTCGCCTGTTCTACTTGACAAAATTCTCAGCCGAAGTACGATTCTGACAGTGTCTGATTTACTATTCGGGTACCATCGGTGTAATGGAACACCATAATCGGGTGAGATCGGTGCCATTGGCCACCGTCGGTTGCCGTCGGCCACTGTCTGGCACACTGTTCATTTGCACCGATTTTAGTACACCCATTTTCTGCTGGGATTTTGTTCTGATGATACACTGTAAAAAATTTACCGTGAATTTTACGGTTTTTCCCAGGCAACTGGGGTGCCAGGGAAATACCCTAAATTTTACGGGTGACCGTAATATTTTTCCGACCGTATTTCCTAAATGAAATAAACCGTATTTTAACTACGGTTGTAGCCCGTAAAATTGCAAACACAATAGATTTATTATAAAAATGGCCCATTAATAAGCATACTCCATAAACCTTCTTACCACGGGTCTCAAGAAACGTTTTATGTAAGATTTGTCTAGTATCTTATTATTGTAGTAATTGGCTTATCAATATCATTGATCATTGCAATTAGTCTGATCAATGTTATTTCAACACCTAAGTTTTTTAAACTCTGATGTTGTCAGTGCAGACTATATAATAGGAGTAGTGGTTAGAATCTTGCCAAAGTTCCATTTTATATTGTAGGATAAAGTCAATATTACTTATATTTTAAAAATGTCCCACGAAAGTGGTGTTTAATACTTTGAATGCAATAATATCATTTAAACTTGAGAACTAATATGTTTTGAATGGCAGACACTTTATAAAAGATAAAGGAATATATATTGCACATTTTCATGAAGTTAAATTCTGGATTTTCTTCACTTCTTAGAATTTTTGCTGATGCTAGAATTATTCAAAGTGTATTTAATGTATTCCTATTTACTGTTTCATACTGTAGACTGACTGTAGATTGGATGGTTTACAGTACTGGATGCATTTACAGTACAATACCGTTTTCTGATACCAACTATACGGTATGAAACTGTAGATAAGATTACGGCAATATACCGTCCATGTTTAAGGTAGTATCCCGTATATTTTACTGAAATCTTTTACAGTGTAGCCTCTGGGCCCCGTTGCTCCTGTTTTTGTGGTATCGCTAGATATAATCGGATCGTAATTTTATTTTTACGATTACTTTAACGATCCGACTAAAAAAGCGTTGCTCCAGTAATATCGGATCGTATCGCTATATATCTGCGGTATCGCTAATTTTTGCGATGCGATTATGATACAACAATTCAGGGGCACATATTGAATTAGACAGGGGAAGATTAATTAGTTTTTTAAATTAAATACAGATGGCACCAGAGTTAAAACCGATCTGACACCTGTTGGTGTGGATCGCCATTTTCTATAATGCCTGCCTTGAGACCTTGGCCCCATGGTTTGTTTACTCGGAGTCATTAATTCAAGGTGGTGTATTGAAGCACGGGACCAGAACTGTAGACTTGGGGTAAGGTTGTGATCGGGGGAAGTCAAAGAACCAAGCTCGGTGGCCAAGTGGTAGGGGTGTTCGCCTCGAGCATGGGAGGTCGTGGGTTCAAAGCCCGGTTGGGTCATACCAAAGACTTACACAAAAATGGTACCCACTGCCCATTCGGCTAACACCCGCCATTAGAATGAGGAGTAGGGGTCTAGGGCCCGAGTGGAAGAACGGCTACATCGCCGAATTCGGTGATTGTGTTGTAACACAATATCCCCTTAAAAATTGCTAAAAAATTGCTAAAAAAAAAAGAAGAAAAAAAAGAGATATTTTTAACATTTTCGGGCAGTATCGGCTGGCTGTCAGATGATACCAGATACCACCAGATGGAAGTTTGTAGGCCTATTTTTACCAGAATAGACCAATAATCAGCTGCAGATTGCTACTGATGCTAACAGGACATGGCCGATGTGCAGTCGGTTATATGAAACAGGCCTTTAAGGGTGCTGCTGTGGGCATTGCTCAGATCCCACATTCGAGTAATGACCTATGGCCATCACTGGGGCAACAAAATTATAAAAGAATATCACCAATTGTCAACGGTCCCACAAAAACATATTATCGTAAAACTGGATGAGGTTTAATCTTGGCCACCGTATTCCACGACTGGAGTTTGGCAAAGTGACTTCATGAGGCGAAGCCGAGTGAAGTCCGGAGCCAAAACTTCAGGAGTGGCATGCGGTGGCCAAGATTAAAGCGAATCAGGTTTTGATTTTATCCTACCCTATCTCCTCTATTTTGGAATATTACGTGATAATAATGCTGTATGCCACTAGTGGCATATAAAACTCCATATGCCAGTTAGCGTGGCATACGGAAACCCAATGTTAAGCCTATGGGATTTTATATTAGGGGTAGGATAACTGCCAGAATCGTCTCAGAGACCACAAGCTTGTTGATGATTTATAGCATACCTTTTTAAAATCTGTCAAACTTGTGGGTGTTGCAAGCAGAATCGATTCAAAGAAATCTATTCTTCAATTAGTAAATCGATGAGAACATTTCCCAGAAAGTGACATCAGGCTCAGTTCAGGGGTCCGTGGTTTGTCTTCCTCGTTGTGTTTGTAATTGCTCTGTATTCACATGCTGATAGAACACTCGTGTCAGCGCGAATAACCAGGAAGAACTTGATCGTGGAAGTCCCATCCTACTGGACAACCGGGAAGAGGGGGAGGTGGACTTCTGAGAATTACTCACTTCTTACTTTAGAGTCTATGGAGGTTAATGATATGGCTAAAGTCCGACTGGGTGCTGATACTCTGACACACGAGGACTGAGTGAGACTGGGGGAGACTGGTGGAGACTGGTGGAGACTGGTGGAGACTGGGGAAGACTGGTTGAGACTGGTAGAGACTGGTGGGAACTGGTAGAGACTGGTAGAGACTGGTGGAGACTGGTTGAGACTGGTGGAGACTGGTGGGAACTGGTAGAGACTGGTAGAGACTGGTGGAGACTGGTTGAGACTGGTGGAGACTGGTGGAGACTGGGGGAGACAGGTGGAGACTGGGGGAGACAGGTGGAGACTGGTGGAGACTGGTGGAGACTGGTGGAGACTGGTGGAGACTGGTAGAGACTGGTGGAGACTGGTGGAGACTGGTAGAGACTGGTGGAGACTGGTGGAGACTGGTGGAGACTGGGGGAGACTGGTGGAGACTGGTGGAGACTGGTAGAGACTGATGGAGACTGGTAGGGCATGGCAGAGACTGGTGGAGACTGTTAGAGACTGGCAGAGACTGGTAGGGACTGGTACAAGCCGCAGCTATTGACCGCCATGTGAACCCAACCCTCCAATACTATCACTAAAGACCAGACAGATAAATATAGTCACTGTCAATCTTCATCGACACTGACCACCTCACCTCCCCCCTCACACCCCTCACCTCTGCCTGCTGTGTGGACCTCTTTCTAACCGAAACTATCTATTATTAAGTATAACCTGTTGCTGACCCCAGTACAGGAAGAAACCTATGAAAGTTTAGGGTCAGAGCTCGTCTCCCATCGAGTTTTGACCCTAAACTTGAATAGGTTTCTGAATTCATCTCACCCTTCACATTGACTAATGGGCTAATCTTTGTGACATACTGCCCCATTGGATATTTTTCCTAAATATGTCATGGGCGTTGGATACGAGTTCCCAATGTTAAAAAATGAGAAAAAATACCTGGGGTGAGATAAAGGACATTATCTCACCCCTGGTAATTTCCTCCAGAGACTTAACATTGGTAACAAGTATCCAAAACCAATAAAGTTTTGGGGACGACTACTCAACGCCCGTGGAGTATTGTAAACAAATACTCAACAGGGTGATGATGTCACAAATATAAGCCAATTAGTCAGTGATAGGGGTGAGATAATATCGTAAAACTGGATGAGTTTGAATCTTGGCCACTGTATGCCACGACTGGAGTTTGGCATAGTGATTTCACGAGGCAAAGCAGAGTGAAGTCCAGAGCCAAAACTCCAGGAGTGGAATGCGGTGGCCAAGATTAAAACGAATCAGGTTTTGATTTTATCCTACCCCGTCTCCTTGATTTTGGAATATTACGTGATAACAATTCTATATGCTACTAGTGGCATATAAAACTCCGTATGCCAGTCAGCGTGGCATACGGAAACTCAATGTTAAGCCTATGAGATTTTATATTAGGGGTTGGATAAAATCTGAACCGAACTCGATTCATAGCTACTGAAAATAATCCATTCATTTTGGTTCGCTTCGTAATCTCACTTGGCTTTGCCACATGAGATTACTCTGCCACCAAAGCTCATGGCATATGGATCTTGATGCAGTTCCTTCTTTATCCTACCCCTAATATAAAATCCCATAGGCTTAACATTGAGTTTCTGTATGCCACGCTGACTGGCATACGGAGTTTTATATGCCACTAATGGCATATGGAATTGTTATCACGTAATATTCCAAAATCGAGGAGCCGGGGTAGGATAAAATCAAAACCTGATTCGTTTTAATCTTGGCCACCGCATGCCACTCCTGGAGTTTTGGCTTCGGACTTCACTCGGCTTCACCTCATGAAGTCACTATGCCAAACTCCAGTCGTGGAATACGGTGGTCAAGATTAAAACTCATCCAGTTTTATGATAAGAGTAGACTGGTTTCCTCTCCAAATAAATAATGAGACAGGTTTTGCCTGATTTGAAACGACCTTGAACTTACGCTGGTTCCCCGGTCATTCTCCCTCATGAGATTCCCCAAATAACTTATTTACACTGGTTTAAAATGAATGGCAATACAAAATTAAGCAACCTGTCAAAAGATGAAAGATAACTTGATGAAATATTTCTCTAAAATCAATAGATCTCGCTGGTGAACGGGCGTAAAAACCAACAAGTATTAGTCAGGTACCATCTCAATGCAGTCCCACAATGCATTAGAAAAATGGTGGGCGGTACCTGGCCTTAAATCTGAGTACATAGGCCAGACTTCCTGACTGATCAGGCAACTTTTGACTGAATCACTGAGAGAACAGACGACTTTTGACTGAATCACTGAAAGAGCAGACGACTTTTGACCGAATCACTGAAAGAGCAGACGACTTTTCAATATACCAGGGGGCCGTTGAATAATATTTTGTCGTCCATGAGGCTGGACGATACAACAAATCGAACGATGTACGATATACTGGACAACCTTTTTCATTCAGGGTAGCATAAAACTAGTAATTGGCATCAGCATTATCGTTCAGTACATTTTCCATAAAATGCTGATACGCATCGAGCGATGCAGTGGTATTTCTGAGAAAAGCAGGCCGAGTGGTGCAGTCCCTGTCTGTGTTTCTCAGAAACGATTTGATCATTACCAAATGATGAAATTTGGCACACGTGTATCACATGCAGATGGAATTCTCTGTTCAAAATATATTTTTAATTTGAATCAGACCTAGTGCATGAAAAACAAGTTTGACATTTGCTACGGCACCTCTAGAGATGTCTTCCACGACTACAATTGGACGACAAAATGAATGACATTTTCAGAATGAACGATTTTTTATACCACACCAGTAACAACATTTCAGTTTCTCGTAGCGTCAAAAGCTCGTTCACCGGCGACACATGTCTTTATGCTTCGTTTTGGCACCAGCGAGACTTGTACGACTTTCTTTTAATCGTAGAATTATTATTCAGCGGACCCACCGAGTAAATCACTGATGGAGCAGACGACTTTTGACTGAATCACTGAGAAAGCAGACGACTTTTGACTGAATCACTGAGAAAGCAGACGACTTTTGACTAAATCACTAATGAAGCAGACAACTTTTCAATGAATCACTGACAGAGCAGAAGACTTTTTTATCCTACCCCTAATAAAAAACTCCATAGGCTTAACATTGGATCACTCTATTCAGTCTGGAGTTCAGAAAAATGAAAAATATCGCTCTAGTGGGATACACTTGACAAATGACGTCATTTGTTGATGTAGAAGAAATTTAGATGCACAGGGTAGGATAAATTCTAAACCAAGCTCGAGTTAATCATGTTATTGTTCATCGCACTCCGGCAAGATCGCGTATTACTGCTCTTGGCTTCGCCTTGTGCAGTAATACACGATCTTGTCGTCATGCAATAAACAACAACACGACTAACTCTTGTTTGGTTTCTCCATAGACCTAATGAAGCAGACAAATTTTCAATGAATCGCTGATGGAGCAGTCAACTCTTGACTAAATCACTAACGGGGCAGACGACTTTTGACTAAATCACTAACCGAGCAGACGACTTTTGACTAAATCACTGATGGGGCAGACGACTTTTGACTAAATCAATAACCGGGCAGACGACTTTTGACTAAATCACTGATGGGGCAGACGACTTTTGACTAAATCACTAACCGAACAGCGGACTTTTGACTAAATCACTAACGGGGCAGACGACTTTTGACTAAATCAATAACCGGGCAGACGACTTTCGACTAAATCACTGATGGGACAGACAACTTTTAACTAAATCACTAACCGAGCAGGCGACTTTTCAGTGAATCACTGACGGAACAGCCAACTTTTGACTGAATCACAATTTGACTAAATCACTGACCCAGAAGATGACTTTTGACTGAATTACTGACAGAACAGACGATTTTTCACTAAATCATTGACCGTACAAACAATTTTTCAGAGAATCACTAACGGGGCAGACAACTTTTGACTAAATCACTAACGCAGCAGATGACTTTTCAGTGATTCACTAATGCAGCAGACAATTTTTCACTAAATCATTGACCGTACAAACAATTTTTCAGAGAATCACTAACGGGGCAGACGACTTTTGACTAAATCACTAACGCAGCAGATGACTTTTCAGTGATTCACTAACGCAGCAGACAATTTTTCGCTAAATCATTGACCGTACAAACAATTTTTCAGAGAATCACTAACGGGGCAGACGACTTTTGACTAAGTCACTAACGCAGCAGATGACTTTTCAGTGATTCACTAACGCAGCAGACAATTTTTCACTAAATCATTGACCGTACAAACGATTTTTCAGTGAATCACTGACGGGGCAGACGACTTTTCACCGAATCAGGGCCTGAACTTCCGGGGACGCGGCACCGGGCGCTTCGCACGCCGTGTTTTGACACGCCCCTGAGAAAAGGGAAACTTGTGTCAATCCCGGCCCCAGAGAGCAACAGTCCGTGTTTATTGTTTGGGTTATGTCATGTTACACTCTGCTAAAACAAGCCGTCTGGTCAAAACTAAATACTTCAGTGGTGTTGAACGTGTTATTTTACACATGGTTCTACATTCCACTCTGCCCTAGCACCATTCCATGCTGGCAATGCCGTTTGGAGACTCATAATGCTCTTTATCCATTTTATGTACAGTAGATAGATGCACAACTTATACAGGTAGATTCATCTTTCTATTCGTGGATTTCATCTTGAAAATTTCTTTACATTTTTTCACGAACCTTGAACATATCATCGTGTTTCCGTTTAAGTTATCGCTTAATGAATCTTGGAGAAATAGTTCAATGATAACATCATGGTGAATTCTAAATGCGTTTTCCTGTATAATTCTGTCAATACTACCTTGAATTAGGAAAGGTTGTTAAATTTCTCATATTTCCGTTATGAACTTGACACATGATACAGATGCTCTCTACACAGATACATAAATACACAGAAAGTAGTCCTTTGTGAATGTTATACTTTTGTGGTGGTCGCCGCCCGGCTAGCAGGTAGGAAGACCCCTTTCCAGAACGCTAGTTTCCGGTGGGACTCCACCCTACGAACAACTACATAGGTTGGTTCTGTTTTCAGTAGGTTTGCACGAACGAGTAATACAAAACACAACTCACACGTTTAATAAACAGGAATGTTTATTAACACAACTTCCCGGAAAGATCTGGAAGATCTTTCCCACAAGTACAGTACCCCAGCACGGTGTGCTGGGTAACGCTAGAGAGGCTCATCTGAAAGACTCGCCTAACCACCAGGAAGGTTACGAGAACCCGCCTGCAAAGTGAGGGTCCAAGGGTCCGCTCTCAGGGAGAGACGCGCGAGGACAGCCTGTCGACCCACTGTGAATGCTGAGTATATATACCCAGCGTTATGTAATCCTAGGCTCTGTCGCGCCACTCTCGTGTGCAGCGTTGCCCAGAACCACTACACAGTAAGGATTGACTCTCCACGCCATCTTCCGTAGAACGTCCGAACACTGCTGGATTCCCGCCCCACTACACTTTGTATGGACAGAACTCTTATACATAGACAATAATCAGTGTTGTTTTTTTAACAGGTGACCATTTAACACGAGAGGTTGATACATGCACAATATTAACTAGTTTCAGATGCAAAAGGTTGTATGCTCCAATGAGTTGACGCGTAGTGATATCTGAGCATATGCGAGGATATTGCACTGGGTCAACTCCGAGGGGCATACAACCTTTTTTTATCTGAAACCATTTTATATCATATATTTTTATCCACCTTTTCTTGACAATCTCATTTGAATCGCTACGTAATTCAAGCGGCTTCGCCTTGTGAATTACTACGCGATTCAACCTCGATGGGATACGATCTCTGGCCCTAAACTTTCATAGGTTTCCTCTAAAGTATTCAATGATCATGGTTTCTGACAACATAGAAACAAGGGGGAGTGGTTTACTATGTTTTCATACCCATGGTTTATGAAGTCCCCACAGTGACTCCCATTGTTTATTAGTGGCCTGCTCTGACTGTAAACCACACCCATGATTTACGGCTTTTCCAAACCCATTAACGAATTTCTAGGAGTGGCAATTATAATCAATGATCATGGTACAGAAATACATCGATTGAACGGTCGGCTCTGTAAACCACTCGAGATTGTGTATTACTACGCGTTAGCCTCTCGTGGTTTACGGCCGATTATTGTCGCTGTATGAAAGTGACTGGTGCCAAAGTACTCATCTATTAGATTGTGCAGATCGCCATTAAGGGTATGATGGAGGAATGAGGTCCTGTACCTATGCCCCGATCACACTGGCGTAAAAACGGCGTATTCCGTGTACGCACGTCTACGTTCTTTTACGCATTTTGAAATGTACTAATACTCCATAAGGGCCGCAAAATACGTAAATAAAAGTCAGAAACGTAGAAAAAAATACAAGAAGTGGAGGATGGCGGAATAGAGAAAAACTATGTTCCGGTGGAAATAAGTCAAGGTAAGGCTTGGAATAAATACTGCCCAAGGTGTAGCCGCGGGCAGTAATTCTTCCAAGCCTTACCGAGTAACTTTGACTTATTTCCACTGGTACCTGGTTTCCCTATTCCTATATACCTTCAATTGTCGGCTAATATCAATAAAGATTGAATGTATCTGAACGTCAACCCAGGCAGTAAACGTCAACCTGGGCAGTAAGCTTCAACCTGGGCAGTAAACAAAAGTTATTCCACCCCCAGCAGCGTTAAGTAATCATAGATTGTTCGCTCATAGGTATATACTCATAACCTATTCCCTACTTTTTTTAAATTTTTATTTTTTTATTGGATCATATTTATTAGGGTTTCATCAATACAGAAGCAAAAATGTCCAGGCTCGGTAGAACCGTTCTTCCGCCCGGTCCCTCAGGTTTAGAAAGGTACAGTCTCAGTTAATGTATTTTTTGACTAAGTAGACAACCAACCATCCTATACAATCCATATTCCTTACAAGTGTTGGTGTTCCAGCTTTTTTGAGCTTCCCTATTTGCTATAAGGAAGTTAGTTATGGTGAGATGAGATGTGATGAGATGGGGATATTTGACATTGCTTATACTGAGTTCCTCACTATAAGCAGTAATTTAAATAATATATTAACTTAATTTGCTAACAACAGTGGTTCATAGGATCCAGGTGTGGACCAATGATGAGACAATGCATTCGTCATTTCACATAATGGATTCTAGTGGTTGTAACACAAGCCACGAGCATACAGTTTTTAGGGGCTTACAGTTGTGACAGTGTAATTTTCTTACTTAACCGGTAGTTGTAACACAATCTACCTTCGTGTTTAGGTTCAGTACCAAAGCATGGAAAAAAAGGTTTGTGGTGGAGTTTTTGTCTTTTGTACACCTATTCAGGAAAAGACGTAATAACACTGTTAGTCAGTTGCAACACAAGCTGACTAGTCCATATAACAATTTGGATAGTCTTTCTTTATAAGTATTTTAAAATTGTTCTTGTCTGTTATTATTGTATAGATTTCTTTTAGGTTATTCCAGGCTGTAATACTACGTATGTAAAATGAGGAGTTGTACACAGGGTCCTTTAGTGGGGGTTGCAGTATCCTTATACCATGTTTCCTCCTGGTCGGGAGATTACGGTGATCAATCATATTAGGAGTTTTAGCTATGGTAAAAGCATAATTTAAAAGATGTATATTTCTTCTCTGCTTAAGTTCAAATAGTTTAGCTTTGGTATGTGTTTGGTGTGTAGTAAGAATGGGGTTGGGTTCCAATTTTACTTTATAAATTATTCGGAGAATTTTGTTTTGCAGACGTTGTATTTCATCTTCCATATACTGTGTGTTATTATCATATATAAAATCTGCATAATCTAGATACGGTAGTATAGTAGTTTTATAGATTTGCAACGCTGTATTTTCGTCTATATAGTTTCTTATTTTAGATAATAGGTAGGTTTTCCGTTTGACTTTTAAAATCATACCTGCCCGGTGGTCATTAAACTTAAGCCTTGCGTCAATTGTTAAACCTAAGTATTTAAACTTATGTACCTGTTCTAATGGCTTGTCATTAACTCTTAAACTTGGGGGGAGAATCTCTCTGTTTTGGTTATAGCTCATCCATTGGGTCTTTTTTTCGTTTAGTGTTAATAGGTTATCTTGACACCAGGTTGTTATTAGTGGGATAGTGTTTTCCATGTCCTCCCTGGAATTGGTAGTTATGACAGCATCGTCTGCATAGAGTATTGTGTGATAACGTACTTGTTGTAAACCACTCAGTATATCATTAATATAGATAATAAATAATGTGGGACCTAATACAGATCCCTGGGGGACTCCGTATGTTAGTGGTAGTGTAGATGATAACTGGCCATTCAGGTTTATTTGTTGCTTACGGTCGGTTAGGTAGGAAGAGAACCAGGAACAAGTCAAATTATCAAGTCCAATATTATAAAGCTTTCTGAGGAGGATTTTGTGGGATATAGTATCGAGTGCTTTACAGTAATCGAGAAAAAGTGAGGTAATATCTTTGTCATTATAATTACTATAGATGTGCTTTAGGTAAGTAGTTATCGCTGTTATTGTGGATCTATTTTCCCTAAAACCATGTTGTGCATCAGTCAGTATTTTTTCTTTTTCTAAATAAGTTCTTAAACGTTTATTAATAATTTTTTCCAATAATTTACTTGGTAATGGTAACAGACTAATAGGTCGTAGTTCATTAGCATATTTTACATTATTTTTCTTAGGGATTGGGGTAACAACTGCCTTTTTCCATTTATTGGGGAATTTACAATGAAATATGGTGGAGTTCAACAGAGTAAGTATCTTATCCGGCATTGCTTTGAAGGCTATTTTAAATATGTAAGGTCTGATATTGGGTATAGACGAGGATTTGTTATTATCTATCTTTTTTAAAGCGTCCATAAGCTCATTTGTGTTTATTGGCTCATAGAATAAAGTGGTTTCATTTGGTCTGGCTGGATAAGGCAAGTTCGGTATATCAGGGGTATCAAATTCAGATGCCAATTTCTCTCCAATCGTGGCAAAATAAGTGTTTATATGGTTAGGGGCTTCTTCCTTAGGGACTTCTATGTTAGTATTTAGGTCAATTATAGTTTTGATAAGCGGAGGTTTTTCTTTGGGTATCAGGAGTCTGATTGCTTCCCAAAATTTTTTTTGGTCCTTTCCTTTCTTGTTTAATAATGACTTAATTTTCTGCTTTTTTATCCTGGCTATCACACTCTTAACACGATTTTTGTGAAAGCGTGCCATTCTCCAGTCGTCAACATGATTGGAATTCTTGGCTTTCCTATAAAAGTAGTCCCTTTCTTTAATACTAGATAGTATTTCATTTGTTAGCCATTGTGGCTTGTTTTCTGATATATATATTTTTCTGAGTGGGGCAGTTACAGACAATGCTTCTTCGATGTTTTTTAACAATATATCCCATAATTCATCCGGGGGGGATGTTATATCAAAGTGTGTCCAATTTCCTTGGGTATATTCCCTAATAAATATCTCTCGGTCAAAATTCGCATAGCTGCGAGCTTTTATCTTCCTTTTTTGGATTTTGTTTCGCGGGGCTTTTATAACCAGCGCAATTGGTAGGTGATCACTTATATTATAATTAATAGGGGTAGATTTAACTACGATTGGGCTATTTGTATATATGTGATCGATAGAGGTTGCTGTTTTCTCTGTAATTCGAGTGTTCGCCATTATACATTGTTTGATATTATACAATCGTCCGAATTTATTGATATGAAGTTCTCATTGGGAACTCATACTCAACGCCCATGGAGTATTGTAAGAAAACAGTAGGAATAAGGCTTTTAGATCTTAAACTTATGGTACAATCGGCTCATGTTCGATGGGTCAAAAGATTCATCCTTCAGGAGAGATCAAACTGGACATTTATTGGGATGGAAATGACTGTTTTGAACCCTTTACATCAAAAGAATCAATGAGATCAATATAGTATGGACCTACTTTCATATGTTACATATAAAAAGGTGCATGATTAATTGGAAGGTGACTTTGTATAATGGCACACAGCGAGACCGATGGACTATTAAACAATCAATTCATTGGCTATAGCTTCTTGTAAAGTCGCCAGCAAAGGAATCTTGTAAGGGGTGGGTCTTAAGAGGGGAGGAAAATAGCAAATTACATAAGACAAAGGGGGGGGGGGGGGGGGGGAGGAGCAAAGGTGACCACACAACCAAAAAATGTTACCAGGCTTAGTTGAATGTGTAAACTGTTTATGCAACTTGATGCAACGATTATACTGAAGTGATGAATACAATTTTCTTTGCAAAAAATAAAAAAACCCAAAAACGGAAAAAAAAAAAACCCAGTTTCAGAATGGGATTTAAAAATTCAAAACTGATCTCTAAGCATTTTGAAAACGTAAACGAACGTTGAAATAAGTAGAATTATATAAAGAAATACTAAGTAGCGTTAACACACATGCAGAAGCGTTAAGAATGTAAATAGAAACGTCGTCAAACCGTGGGCTATACTTGGTCCCTACTGTCTCACATACATAGTAAAAACGACAGAATTTACGCCAGTGTGACTGGATTGCCTACTAAAAGATATGTTTTTGCGTAGTAAATACGCGGAACTCGCATCCTTTCAAATACGTAGAAAAAAAAAGCCAACATCTAACACAGTGCAACTGGGGCATTACGAATCGGTATCCAAATAAAGAAAAATCATCTTGGATCGGGACTTTGTTATCGATAGATAAAACTGAGTCCATTATTCCTCTCATTAGCAGGAGAAAAACAAGATCTTGAGACCTTCCTGTATTAATTACATGTAGCTTTCTGAGAATCAACAGGTGAGAGAGTACATGGGTGATGAGACTCCAATTCCTCGTTTAGAATCTATTTGTGGTCATACAGGTAATCAAACCAGATCTTTAAGAACTAGGAGGGGCCTCGGTAAACATCCAACCAGGGATTTAGACCAATGGGAAAATGTGCCAGCAATGTGGGTCAACTATAATAACCGGAAATGGGGGAAGCACAATTGATGACACGCTGCTCTAGTTTCAACGTAACTGGTTTAATTATTAGGGTTAGATGATTGTAGCAATTAAAGGTATATCGGGCAATTTGACATGAAAATTAAAACCCACGTCATTTTCCTGATATTTAATCAGGATGACCTCCAAGTGTTCTGGTATATATATGTAACTTAGAAATTGGGGTTCACCATACGAGTTTTCGATTTAGAGCTCAATATTTTGACAATTTTATAATAGGATATATAGAAATTCTAAGAGGTTGTTTTTCACGTAGTTAAATCATATCTGACTAGGAACAAGAACAAAGTCATACTAAAACAGAAAAGACCAAAAAGAGATAAATACAAAAATAGTGCGTTTTTCACAGGTGTAAAATATTGGAACTTCCTCAGTGTCTATCCTTGTTTATTTGAGTAAATAAAAAAAACCAAAAAACCCATGTCAGTTTCCTCAAACTTTCACAGAATAAAGCAGATGTATGGTACTACACATTTAAGTTTTAGGCCTGGCGTCCACCTACTACGAAAGTAATTTAGACCTACCGATATGACTCCGATACAAAAAGAAAATATCAAAGACATATCGGGAAGGTGCAAAATCGTAGACATATGTCTAGACATGCCAATCCACCACGCATTGTATGGGTTTTTTATCGGTGTCTAATCGTAGAAACGTGGTCAACTGTCCCGATATTAGATGACCTTCTGACGCGATTTTGATTTTCTATCGGGAGGTGCATTGTAGACCATATCGGAGCCATATCGTAGTAGGTGGACGCCGGGCCTTAAAAAGAGTTCTTGTTTTTCAAAGAATTGAAGAAACCATATTGTCCAATTTAACCAATTAAAATTGGACAAACTAAACAAAACATTAAATCTAATTGTCTAGAGTCAGAATAAATCACAGGAAATCAGTTTTGACAGTAACGCGCCTTATTTATTAAATGGGCCCCTGCCTGTGTTCATACACTACTAACAAATGGTGACTGGATCACCTAATACGATATTGCTCCGATATGGTCTACGATGCACCTCCCGATAAAAAATCTAAATCGCGTCGGTAGGTTACCTAATATCGGGGCAGTTGACCACGTTTCTGTGATTAGGCACTGATAAAAACCCCATACAACGCATGGTGGATTGGTATGTCTAGACATATGTCTACGATTTTACACCTTCCCGATATGTCTCCAATATTTGCTTTTTGTATCGGTGCCATATCGGTAGGTCTAATTTTCTATCGTAGTAGGTGGACGCCAGGCCTTAAGTTATTGGCTTTGCTAGTTTACACTAGTCACAAACTGACCTACAGGTTTTATAGAGGAAACCTATGAAAGTGTAGGGTCATATCCCATCGAGTTTGAGTCGATTAGTAAATCACAAGGCGTAGCCGCGTGAATTACGTAGTGATTCAAACGAGATGGGATCGAGCTCTGACCCTAAACTTTCATAGGTTTCTGGATTGATCTCACCCTTCACATTGACTGATAGGCTAACGTAATCCCCCTTTGGATATTTTTCCTAAATCTCTCATAGGCGTTGGATACGAGTTTCCAATGTTAAGTCTATGGAGAAAACATACCAGGAGTGAAATAAGGTTTAAAACATCCATAGGGTAGCTACTTACCCGCTGGATATAATCAATACGATCATACTGGTCTAGGAGCTGTATAGTACCATGTATGATAAATGATTAGGTAAAAG
The DNA here is from genome assembly GCA_950022655.1 of Alentia gelatinosa. Classification (NCBI taxonomy): domain Eukaryota; kingdom Metazoa; phylum Annelida; class Polychaeta; order Phyllodocida; family Polynoidae; genus Alentia; species Alentia gelatinosa. The sequence continues at coordinate 67,392,681 of OX465584.1, read as the reverse complement.
AGGTATTATATGATTAGGTTATCGTCAATTCCAAAAAAGGAGGACAGATTCACTGCATGAAAACCACCATTTTATTCACATATACGCCATCGTGGAAGTGCATGTATCACCCACCTAATACAAAGTGTCCATAGAAAACACATAGGGAGTTTGTATGGACATACCCGGTGCATACGGATATGTTGTATGCTCCGGGTGGCGCGTACGGAAAAATAGTGCGTACGGAAATATAGTTCATAACTAAAACGAACTGATATCGACATGCCACTTGTCCGGAAAAGGTGGATGATAAATACAATATAGACTGGTTTCAGATAAAAGCGGTTGTATGCTCCTCGGAGTTGACTCTACGCAATATCCTCACATTCGCTCGGATATTACTACGCGTCAACTCCTCGGAGCATACGGCCGCTTGTATCTGAAACCAGTCAATATTGTGTATGTATTAGTTGAATATTGACTTGTTTTCATATATATACGCCCAGGGTTTATATACGGACGCGTCTTGGCTGTATTTCACACCAGGCGTATATGGGAGGAAATACCCTCTGCCCCCGCCACCTCCCGCCCCTTTGTGTTGGTAGAAGTATAGTTGTCCTCAGTAGGAAGCCCTCCCCCTGACCCCCCGCCCCCATCCCCGCCACCTCCCCCCTCCCGCTCTCAGTGAAGCCCTCTTCACTGGATGCTTGTATACGCTTACAGATGAGGCGTATACACACGGGGCATAGGACGACCTTTTATCATCCATCGTATACAAAGCCCCCATTGAAAATGTATGGGGACGCAGTAAACCATGACCCAGTGTATAAAACCTGTCAGATACCATAACTGTGGTATACGGGTTCAAAACCATGGTATACGGAAAAATAGTCCCTTTGCGCTATAGAGCAAAGAAATAGTCCCTATTGTTGTACCTTTTAATATGGCAATAACTGGGTGTAATTCATTGGAGAAGATGGATAATAAATACAACAAACAATGGTTTTGCGGACAGGCGACTCGTAATACACTCGCTAGCGCTCATGTATTACTACGCGTCAACCTCTCGTGGTTTACGGCCGCCTGTCCACAAAACCATTGATTATTGTCTATGTATACGCAAAATACATACTTATATACGCCTACAGATGAAGTGTATACACACGGGGAATAGGACGACCTTGTATACGCATAAATACTTATATACGCTGGGCGCATTCATACGTAAAATAATGATGTTCGTGCAGTGATTGTGAATGGAGCAGAACTTAAACTGAACACAGAAATGCGACTGCTGGTAGGTGACTGGATCACCGCTGTCCCGTTCGCCGCTTCTCTCATAATGCATTTATTTCCCATGGATTGAAAAATACATCCACACCCACTCACAGGAAGGAGGACGACCGCAACGATGTGGAGGAAGTTGTGATCGAATTTAAGTCACCAGGACACCACCTGCTGATTTTTAAATACAGTCAGTTATCAGTTCAAATAGGAAAGTGACAGAGGCTTCACTATGTGAAAAACAATTTCTTAGAATTTATATATATTCTATTATAGATTTATCATAATATTGATCTATTAATTCAAAACTAGCACGGTGACCCCTGATTTTTATTTTAGATGTTTTATACCAATTGAAGATAATTATATTCAATTTCCAGGAAATTGACAAGTGTCTTAATTTTCAAGCAATGGTTGTTTACTAAGTACTCTAAGGCCCGGCGTCCACCTCCTATGATATGGCTCCAATATGGTCTACGATGCACCTCCCTACAAAAAATCTAAATCGCGTTGGAAGGTCACTTAATATAGGGGCAGTTGACCACGTTTCTGCGATTAGACACCGATACAATGCATGGTGAATTGGCATGTCTAAACATATGTTCACGATTTTGCACCTTCCTGATATGTCTCCGATATTGACTTTTTGTATCGGTGCCATGTCGGTGGGTCTTCATTTCTATCGTAGTAGGTGGACGCCGGGCCTTACACCCCACTTTGTTATTAGTCATTTTGTCAGAATTCTTACACCTCCTTTTGTGACAACTCGAGGTGGTGCTCTCATGACGGCCTGTGACGTCACGGCACCACGTGGTCGTGGGGAATCCCGACGTGAGTGTGCTGATTATCACCACCTTGGGGGGCCTTCTTGTCCCTACCAACACGCCGCAGGGGGGCGCCACCCGCCACTGACATGCGCACTCAGTGCAGGTCACACAATAAGGGCACATGCCGCTAGGTGGCGTACCAGGAGCCGGGTCACGTGACGGGTGATGACCTCACGGGAGTCCCGGATGACTGGGCTGTCATATATCATATGTTATCAGTGAAGAGACCTGGGGCTCGTTTAATAATCAAGGATCGTACATGAAGAGTCTTTTCTGTACCTTCTAGAAGAGATAGCGTTTAATGATGTAAAAGCCAATACCCACTGAACGATTTCGTTTCCAACGATTAACTCCGTGAATCGTCAGGGTTATTTAACTTGTCTCAGGCGAATATGTACATGGCGTCGACTATTCCCACAACGTTTATGGCAGCCATTAGCATGAGTTAATCGTAAGCAAATTCTGTCCACACTGGACGACGGACTGCGTAAATCGTGAGCGATTTAGGACCACCGATAAAGGAACAAGTAATAAATCTCAGTATATGGGAGTTAAATCGGTGAGCTGGCCTCAGTCTGTGTGTGGCATGGGCATTTCTACTCACCCAGCGACTAATTAAGGGCCATAATTGGTAGGAACCACGGGGGGCATTTCTTAAACTCCGTTGTCGGCGACAACGGGAAGGAACACGTTCCTTAATTTACCGGTCCCGATTTCGGTACATTGGACTGCAATTTGTCGGCGACAAAGGTACATCGCCATGGGGGGGATTTCCAAATCTTAGGCAAATTACTGTAGGGGGGTGTCACATTGGCCGACACATTTTCTAGGCCTCGCCTGAGCTTACGATTGTTCTTTTGTCGCCGAGAAAGGAACATTCATGTTCCGAAATCGTACAGTGTGTATTGGCTTTAAGAGAGATCGCCAGGGCAGTATTAGCCATCCTTAAGGTTGTCCATGAGTGTTGAATAAAGTTGACCCACCTTGTCTCTTGGTCTCTATGGTATACAGCAATGGGTCTACATATACGATTTTAGATTATAAACCTAGGAATATGTAAGAATAGGCCTCTTCCCACCTGCGCACGAAATGAATGACCAATTTAGTGGTCCCACAATCTAATATGTATATATTGCACTGTTTCCACCAGCGCACAAAGTGATCGGTGATCTTTAGCAGCCACATAATCTAATATGTAAATATGATACCGGAAATATTGCCCTGTTTCCAACTGTCGACCAAATGATCGCTGTATTTTAGCAGCCACATAATCTAATATGTAAATATGGTACCAGAAATATTGCCCTGTTTCCAACTGTCGACCAAATGATCACTGTATTTTAGCAGCCACACAATCTAATATGTAAATATGGTACCGGAAATATTGCCCTGTTTCCAACTGTCGACCAAATGATCGCTGTATTTTAGCAGCCACATAATCCAATATGTAAATATGATACCGTAAATATAAATCTTTTTTCACCTGCCAACTAAATGATAGCTGATTTCTAGCAGTCACATAATGTTATATATAAATATAGGCATGTTTATAACTGCCGACAAACTGACCAGCGAATTTTAGCAGCTTCACAATCAAATATGCAAATATTGGGATGATGGTGTGAGCGCCAAAAAACCAAGGTAAAATGATCGGCGATTTTATCTATCAATAGTCTGTTTCCAGCGACTTTTGTTCCATCTTGTAGAACAAATGCAGACAAAATCGTTGAATCGATCACCGTTTTTGAGAAATGGTGCCAAAAGATGCCAGAAAGCGAACATGAAATCAACTGCCGAGTTTTGAATTCTTTTTTCTGTTTCCACTTGCAGATCCGTCGGTGGTGGCCGACTAAAGAAGATAACCAGTTTTGGTCAAAGTCGTCGTTCTCCAAGAGATTGATGCAGAGTGATATGAACGAGGCAACAATCGAGTGAATATCACAGAGTATTCAAATGAGTTGGAGAACAACAACATTGACCAAAACGAGTTACTTTCTGTATTTATCTCACCCCTGTTCACCCTAAAAAATGGACAACACACAGGATATAAACCATGGAGAACGGACTGCAATACTCGTTGGGGTATGGAGAACGAGCTCCCAATGTTAAGAAAAAAAAACCAGGGGAAAGATGAAATTTTATGGGTGGGCAAAATATGTTAGTGGTGGGGAGGTGGCATATCAGTGTGGTTAAAGAGGTGACTGCCTACATATGGTTGTGTCAATGGTGTACGGCACAGCCCTTTAGTGAGGCAGCACTATAAAACGGGCATAGGGTCCCACTGCTACAAGCAGACCATAGTTGAGTTAGTATACCTTTCAAGAACCAGAAAGGTCAAGCAATGAGTCAGTCTCAAAAGGACGTAACTAGCCTACCGAGATGTAAAACTACACAAACAAAGTGCCTGTCGACAGAGGCATGCTCCGTCTCAGGTGTTGTACTTTCACAATCACAAATCAATCAATCAATCAAAATGAGCTTGCTACTGGACAACGTTTTTTTTCAGAAATTTTTATTTAGTTAAATTTATTGTATCTCTCATATAATGGTCGAGTTTTTCAGATATAATCTTACAGTCGCATGCTACATAATATAGAAAGACATAGCTAGTGTGGCCGAATGGAATCTGTTCAGAGATATTTTGGTCATAAATACTCACCGAAGTCGTAAATATCGTATGTCAAGCGTGGCATATGAATATTTCATGGCATAACCGTACAGCCACACCATGTTAAGTCTATGGAGATTTATCCTTGTCGTGGTTGGTGGACGCCCCCCTAAAAGCTCTACTAGAAATAATTAAGCCAAACTGCACACTATACACATGAAGTGTGCAATATCAATGCGCAAGAGTATGGAATAGCCTCCCGGTGGGAAATCGCGCTTACGTTTCCCTGAAAAGTTTAAAAAATTACATTCGTCAAAATCCCAGAGGCATAGGCTATCTAGACTCCGACAAAAATTAACTACTGCGCAATACAGCCCCAAAAGGCAAGCATTTCAGAAAAATCATAAAAGATGTATCTGGTACTGGCAAAAGTAAAAGGCCACCAGAAAGCAACACACACACTTTTAGGCCCGGCGTCCACCTACTACGATATGGCACCGATATGCCCTACGATGCACCTCCCGATGCAGAATGAAAATCGCGTCCGAAGGTCACCTAATATCGGGGCAGTTGACCACGTTTCTGCGATTAGACACCGATAAAAAACCCATACAATGCGTGGTGGATTGGCATGTCTAGACATATGTCTACGATTTTGCACCTTCCCGATATGGCACCGATTTTGACATTTTGTATCGGTGCCATATCGGGAGGTCTACGATTCTATCGTAGTAGGTGGACGCCGGGCCTTAAGAAACTTCTTAAAAATACCCATGCTAAGGCCACTCAAAAAAACAAACTTGTTTCTCATCACCAAGCCATGAAAAATCTGACGAGGGCACCTTTTTTTTTGCTAGATCAAAGATGGCTTTTGAAGTGTCATAAAATGGGCTTCAGACATACAGTAAAACCCAGCATAAGTGGACACCCTCCGATCCGGGCCAAAGTGTCCGCTTACGCGGGGTGTCTGCTTACAAAGGGTTTCCCGATTTTTACTGGCTATATGTTTAATGCATCAGCCATGCATCTACTATGATAGACATTAAGCTGCAAAAAAACAAATTGTAAAAACAAACTGTCCGGAAGAAAGACAGGTCTACGAGCCTAAAACGGAACCAGTATAAATAAAGGAAAAACCCAAAAACAGTACCTGGTGTAGCATTTAGACAATGAAAGGTTGACGCATAGTTATACACAAGTATTAGCAAGTGTATTGCTACGTCATCCTCGAGTGGTTTAGAGAGCCGCCTGTCCACAAAACCAGAGTTTGTTGTTTTTATCATCCATCATTTCGAACAAATGAACTCAGGAATAGACACAATAAAGAGTATACATAACAATAGGGACTATTTCTTTGCTTTACAGTACAAAGGGACTATTTTCCCGTATACCATGGTTTTGAGGCCGTATACCATAGATTCGAATCTGTATTCCACAGTAATGGTACCTAACAGGTTTTATATAATGGGTCGTGGTTTACTGAGTCCCCATATATTTTCAAAGGGGTCTTTGTATACGATAGATAATAAAGCTGCCTAATCTAGTATATGCACATTATCCTACCCCTAATAAAAAACTCCATAGGCTTAACATTGGGTCACTGTATTCGGTCTGGAGTTCAGAAAAAAGAAAAATATCGCTCTAGTGGGATACACTTGACAAATGACGTCATTTGTTAATGTAGAAGTAATTTAGACGGGCGGGGTAGGATAAATTCCAAACCAAACTCGAGTTAGTCGTGTTATTGTTCATCGCACTCCGGCAAGATCGCATATTACTGCGCCGCGCGCAGTAATATGCGATCTTGCCATTGTGCGATAAACAACAACAAGACTAACTCTTGTTTAGTTTCTCCATATTACACATGTACATACAATTTACTGCATAAATACACAATATTGACTGGTTTCAGATACAAGCGGCTGTATGCTCCGAGGAGTTGACGCGTAGTAATATCCGAGCGTATGCGAGGATATTGCATAGAGTCAACTCTGAGGAGCATACAACCGCTTTTATCTGAACCCAGTCTATATTGTATTTATTATCCACCTTTGCTGGACAAGTCACATGTCGATATCAGTTCATTTTAGTTATGCACTATTTTCCCTCACGGACTATTTTTCCGTATGCGCCACCCGTAGCATACAACATATCCGTATGCGCCGGGTATGTCCATACAAACTCCCTATGTGTTTTCTATGGACACTTTGTATTAGGTTGATAATAAAACACCTGACTGAGCCTGGTGCACTGTTTATTTGTTGGGACAGTCTAACGTCCAATATGTTCTATTTATTAGACTTACTTTGGGTTTGACCGAATCTATGAGATGAATTCAGGTAAAAATCTCACCCATTCACATTTACGTGGTGAGAGTTCTTTACTTTCCACACCACATAGACAAGGTATAAGAAGGATTGGCCTTTGATATAGCAGTAAATCTACCACTGCTGGGGTGAAGGAGAAAAGAGGCTGCAGTGGGACTCGAACCCACAAAGTCCCACAACCTTGCGATTAAGAGTCCAGTGCTCTTTACCACTGAAGTAACTCCCCACCCTGGTTGTTTTAGTTATGCTTGCATGCAAACATATCTGGCCTGCACCGTGTGGGGGCAAGGGGACCAAGAGGGTGAACAGATTGATCATTGCTGCCTACCCCAGCAGGCCTGGCGTAGCATGGCCAACTAATCTAGTGTACGCATATTACATATCTCCACATCGTTTGCAACATGAAACAGCTGAGTCTTTGTCATGTAGTATGGCCGACTACTCTATATAGTGTATGTATATTATTATATACCTGTGTGAGAATGTCTATCAAATACTGCCCAGTGCTAGGGGTGCAGTAATAATAATCTTCCTGCCCACTATGACTGTGACTTAATAAGTCATTAAAATGATGTTTTTTCATTGATTTAAGGTATATGATAATAAGCAAACGTCCTTACTGTGGACAAAATGGTTCTCGTTATTGGTCAATCATCGATTTTATACTGCCTTCCGCCTATGGTGTTAGGCAATATGAAACCGACAACTGACCAGAGGAACCATTTCATCCACAGTAATTATATAGAACCTCCTGACCATGCTGTACAAGTCACAGAACGAGATGGTAATTTATGATTTGTACGGAATGAGGCATTTATGCCGAGTTCCGTACAAACCGTAAATTATCATCGAGTTCTGTGACTTGTACAAGCATGGCTGAACGTTATATATTTACTATATACTCAAAATTTAAAAAAAAATCATTAATTTAATTTTTAACAACCGATATGTTAATAAACGTGTTTGGCAAGGTGGTCCGTATTTTAGTGTACGGACCAGTGGTCCGTACGGTATTTTTACGTTATATGTCAAAACGGTACGTATTTACAGTAAATACGGCATGGGAATATAGTAAGGACGTTTCTTAATATCACGCGTGTATACATCGTTTACTACATAAAACAGCTGATTTAACTTGGTGTAGTGTGGCCAGCTAATCTAGTGTATGCATATCACACATTTATCCTACCCCTAATATAAAATCCCATAGGCTTAACAATGAGTTTCCGTATGCCACGCTGACTGGCATACGGACGTTTATATGCAACTAGTGGCATACAGAATTTTGATGATTTTCATTCATTGTTTTAATATTAAATTATTGTAGAGAGGAGTAGGATAAAATCAACACCTGATTCGTTTTAATCTTGGCTCCCATATGCCACTCCGGGAATTTGGTTCCGGATACCACTCGGCTCCGCCTCGTGATATCACTACGCCAAACTCCAGTCGTGGCATACGGGAGCCAAGATTAAAACTCATCCGGTTTTACGATAATATACTATAGAGGAAACCCATGAAAGTTTAGGGTCTCAGCTCGTATCCCATCGAGTTTGAATCACATAGTAATTCACAAGGCGAAGCCGCGTGAATTGCTATGTGATTCAAATGAGATGGGATCGAGCTCTGACCCTAAACTTGAATGGCTTTCTGAATTTATCTCACCCTTAATATTGACTAATGGGCTAACATTTGTGACATTATCCCCCATTGGATATTTTTCATGAATATCTAATGGGTGTTAGATACGAGTTTCCAATGTTAAGTCTATGGAGAAAAAATATCTGGGGTGAGATAAATCGTTTACTGCGTATAACAGCTGACTTTCCCTCCTTCACTTATCAGTGAAGATTTCACTCCTGGATCCTCCTGGAACATAACTAGGTCAGCCTTACCCAGTCACCATGACCCCCCACACTGTGACACAGACTATTTTTGTGTGCGGTGCTAACTGTGAGTATTCAACGTGAGATAAGAGAGACCCTGGATAGAGTGAACAATAGATTGACGATATCCACTTGACTTGTGGCCGTTATTATGATGCAAATGTAAAGAAGGTGCGAGTGTCTTCACTCGTGACTCAGCCTGCGGGACCCCACTGCGCACGCGCGAACCACCACCCTGTAAACTATTGCTGATAGCGCAGGGGCGTCAGAACGTTTTGAAAGTGGGGGGGCGAACTGAAAAATTGCTGACTTTTTTCTTAGTATGAAGACAGCCTTCGACATTCGCCTGGGGGTCTTTGCATAAACCGGGAACGATAATACACTTACATTTTGGTGAAGAACGAAAGTACAACAGGGAACAGGGCCGGGCCGCGAACCGGGCCGGGCTGCGAACCGGGCTCGGGATCAAACCGGGTCCGTGCCTGGTGCGGGATCAAACGGGGCCCGGGATCAAACGGGGCCTGGGATCAAATGGGGCCCGCGATCAAACGGGGCCCGCGATCAAACCGGGGCTGGGTGCGGCCGGGCCGGGTGCGGCCGGGCCGGGGATCGAACTGGGCCGGGGATCGAACCGGGCCCGGGATCGAACCGGGCCCGGGATCGAACCGGGCCCGGGATCGAACCGGGCCCGGGATCGAACCGGGCCCGGGATCGAACCGGGCCCGGGATCGAACCGGGCCCGGGATCGAACCGGGCCCGGGATCGAACCGGGCCCGGGATCGAACCGGGCCCGGGTCCGTGCCTGGTGCGGGATCAAACGGGGCCCGGGATCAAACGGGGCCCGGGATCAAACCGGGGCCCGGGATCAAACCGGGGCCCGGGATCAAACCGGGGCCCGGGATCAAACCGGGGCCCGGGATCAAACCGGGGCCGGGTGCGGCCGGGGATCGAACCGGGCCGGGGATCGAACCGGGCCGGGGATCGAACCGGGCCGGGGATCGAACCGGGCCGGGGATCGAACCGGGCCGGGGATCGAACCGGGCCGGGGATCGAACCGGGCCGGGGATCGAACCGGGCCGGGGATCGAACCGGGCCGGGGATCGAACCGGGCCGGGGATCGAACCGGGCCGGGGATCGAACCGGGCCGGGGATCGAACCGGGCCGGGGATCGAACCGGGCCGGGGATCGAACCGGGCCCGGGATCGAACCGGGCCGGGGATCGAACCGGGCCCGGGATCGAACCGGGCCCGGGATCGAACCGGGCCCGGGATCGAACCGGGCCCGGGATCGAACCGGGCCCGGGATCGAACCGGGCCCGGGATCGAACCGGGCCCGGGATCGAACCGGGCCCGGGATCGAACCGGGCCCGGGATCGAACCGGGCCCGGGATCGAACCGGGCCCGGGATCGAACCGGGCCCGGGATCGAACCGGGCCCGGGATCAAATTTAAAAATCACCAGGTGGCGCCACCGTGGATTGTAAGATATGTCTTTAATTGATCCATTATTTCTTTGTTAAAAACAACTTTGTAATTGTTTTTGATTTGATGCCTTGAGGCATCATTCGGCCTGGGCCGGTTGATGCCTCAAGGCATCATTCAGCCTAGGCCGATCGCCCCAACGGGACGATCAACCAATAGGACGATCGGTCAATGGGACGATCGGTCAATGGGACAATCAGTCAATGGGACGATCAACCAATGGGACGATCAACCAATGGGACGATCAGTCAATGGGACAATCAGTCAATTGGACGATCGGTCAATGGGATGATCTGTCAATGGGATGATCAGTCAATGGGACGATCAGTCAATGGGACGATCGGTCAATGGGATAATCAGTCATTGGGATCACCTGTCAGTGGGATCACCTGTCAGTGGGATGATCAGTCAGTGGGATGATCAGTCAGTGGGATGATCAGTCAGTGGGATGATTGGTCGGTGGCACAATCAGTCAATTGGTCGATCAGTCAGTTAGTCCATCCATCAGTTATTGGTTGGGTTAGTGTCAAGTTAATTGGTCAGTGGGATGATCGGTCGGTTGGTCAATCCTTTAATGAGTCGATTGATCGTTTCGTGGGTCAGTCGGTGGGACGATAGGTCAATGGGACGATAGGTCAATGGGATGATCGGTCAATGGGACGATCAACCAATGGGACGATCAACCAATGGGACGATCGGTCAATGGGATGATCGGTCAATGGGATGATCGGTCAATGGGACGATCGGTCAATGGGACGATCAGTCAATGGGACAATCGGTCAATGGGACGATCGGTCAATGGGATGATTGGTCAATGGGATGATTGGTCAATGGGTCAATCAGTCAATGGGACAAACCGGACGGCTGCGGCCCGGACGGCTGCGGCCCGGACGGCTGCGGCCCGGACGGCTGCGGCCCGGACGGCTGCGGCCCGGACGGCTGCGGCCCGGACGGCTGCGGCCCGGACGGCTGCGGCCCGGACGGCTGCGGCCCGGACGGCTGCGGCCCGGACGGCTGCGGCCCGGACGGCTGCGGCCCGGACGGCTGCGGCCCGGACGGCTGCGGCCCGGACGGCTGCGGCCCGGACGGCTGCGGCCCGGACGGCTGCGGCCCGGACGGCTGCGGCCCGGACGGCTGCGGCCCGGACGGCTGCGGCCCGGACGGCTGCGGCCCGGACGGCTGCGGCCCGGACGGCTGCGGCCCGGACGGCTGCGGCCCGGACGGCTGCGGCCCGGACGGCTGCGGCCCGGACGGCTGCGGCCCGGACGGCTGCGGCCCGGACGGCTGCGGCCCGGACGGCTGCGGCCCGGACGGCTGCGGCCCGGACGGCTGCGGCCCGGACGGCTGCGGCCCGGACGGCTGCGGCCCGGACGGCTGCGGCCCGGACGGCTGCGGCCCGGACGGCTGCGGCCCGGACGGCTGCGGCCCGGCCCAGGATCAAACCGGGCCCCGGATCAAACCGGGCCCCGGATCAAACCGGATGTGCAGGTAGGCATGCAGGCAAGCAGGCAGGCAGGCAGTCAGGTAGGCAGGCAGGCAGGCAGGGGCGGAGGGGGGGCGGGGGGGGGGGGCTGGTACACGCTGGGCACGTGATTGGATAAGTTTTGGGGGTTCGTTTGAAAAAAATTCTGACTTGTCTGGGGTTATCGTTCTTTGTTGCCACTTTCGGTCACTTTTGGAAGGGTCAAATTGTTTAAATGCAACACAAATTGTCTTATGAATTTCCGAATAAACGAACGATAAAAGTTTGCGGGGTCGACTTGTCCTTATGCAACGCGACACTACGAAAGTTAACAACGAAACCACAACGTACGATAAAACAAGGAAAGGTTTTTATGCACCTCAATTTTTTGCGTTTTGAAGATTAACGTTCGTTGTTGGTATATGACATTACAATTCGTTCTTTATTCATCAACAACGTTCGTTATACACTTTCGTTATGGTTTTATCGATCGTTCCCGGTTTATGCAACACCCCCCAGCTGTTCCTCTAGATTTACCGTGTATCTGCGAAAGGTCAGACGTTGACACGCGGTGAAAAGTCAGGGGTTAGTTAAAAAGTCAGACTTTGACACTTTTCCACAGTGAAAAATCAGGGTTTAGCCATCATTGCACACTAAAAAGTCAGAATTTGCCACTTTTCAATGGTGAAAAGTCAGGGTTTAGCCATCATTGCACACTAAAGCGTCAGACTTTGACACTTTTCCACGGTGAAAAGTGAGGGCGTAGCCATCATTGCATGCTAAAGAGTCAGACTTTGACACTTTTCCAAGGTGAAAAGTCAGGACTTAGCCATCATTGCATGCTAAAGAGTCAGACTTTGACACTTTTGCACGGTGAAAAGTCAGGACTTAGCCATCATTGCATGCTAAAATGTCAGACGTTGACACTTTTCCACGGTGAAAAGTCAGGGCTTAGCCATCATTGCATGCTAATAAGTCTGGCTTTGACAATTTTCCATGGTGAAAAGTCAAGGCTTAGCCACTGTTGCAAGACAGGTTTTACACACGTTTGAGTAAAATTTGAAGCTGCTGACTTTTTTTGGCTGGCAAAAAAGTGGGGGGGCAGTCGCCCCCCCTGCCCCCCCTATTCTGGCGCCACTGTAGCGACCGTTTCTGGCGGGTGATCGTTAATAGCGAATGTGATTAATTGACCAATCCCCACCCTGTAAAACAGGGGGTGTTTTATGATCACTATTATCGTTGAAAGCGACCGTTTCTGGCGGGTGATCGTTAATAGCGAATGTGATCGCTAAGAGCGATTATTTTAGAATCGCGCATGTTAAGATCATTTAACCAATCCCCATCCTGCAAAACAGGGGCTGTTTTATAATTACTATTATCGTTGAAAACGACCGTTTCTCGCATGCGATCGTTAATAGAGAATGTGATCGTTAAGAGCGATTATCATGGGATCGCGCATGTTAAGATTATTCGACCAATCCCCACCCTGTAAAACCGGGGGTGTTTTATAGTCACCACTATCCGTTTCTGAGGTGTGATCGTCAATAGTGAATTTGATCGTTAAGAGCGATTATTCTGTTATTGGCAGTTTTCATATCATAAAAATTACATCGTTATTTATAACGGAACTTTATAAAGTAAAGAACTCAATAACGGAATTTCCGTTGCAAACATTGCACGAAAACCACCATTTTACATATGAATGAGCCCGGCGTATTTAAGTATGACTTTTGCGTATACAAGGTCGTCGTATTCCCCGTGTATATACGCCTCATCTGTAGGCGGATATAAGCGTCCAGTGAAGAGGGCTTCACTGAGAGCGGGCGGCGGTAGGTGGCGGGGAGTAGGGGTGTGTGGGAGGGTGGCAGCGGGGGGAGGGTTTCCCATTAAGGACACCTGTACTTCTACCAACACAAACGGGCGGGAGGCAGATGGGGCGAGAGGATATTTCCTCTCGTCTACGCCAGGTGTGAAATACAGCCAAGACGCGTCTGTATATAAACCCTGGGCATATATATATGAAAACTAGTCAATATTCAACCAATACATGCACTTCCACGATGGCGTATATATATAAATGGTGGTTTTCGTGAAAAGAAAAGTCGTCGTTCATTGTACGACCCCTGAACTACCCCTAACTACGAGTGGGGGGGGGGGGGGGATCCTCTCATAGATACCAAAACAACAATATCAAAATTTGTTTTTCAAGCAATAAATCTCATTCAAGGAGATCGGTCTTCCGAACAATTTGTACAGAATAATCATAGTCTCTATGCTCAAGGTATAAGAAATACCAGCCATAGATATCATATATCATATATGTTTACCAGATTGATAGGGCGTAGGTTTGCTAATGCAATTTACCATATAAGTACCATGTAAATATATCATATGATATTCTTCGATATATTCCGAAAAGACCAGAAACTTTCTGATGAAATCCTATAGTCTTGTGGAATCAGCGCTTCATTCATCTCCCAGGGACCTGTTTCAATATAAGTGTTAGTAATAGTGAGAGGAAGGCCTCAACAGTGACAGTAATAGTGGCACCAACAGCGAAGATCAGAGATTCCCGTTTCAATAGCTGTGTCGCTGTTTAGGGGCCCCTGCCGTTCACTGTTCCCCACTGACGGTCGTTGTTAACTAATTGAGCACAGAGTATTGCTATGCGTGTTCCCGGTCCGGGCGAGACCACCACAAATATAGCGCCACCAACAGTGGTAGCAAGAGTGAACGCCACTTAACTGGTGAAACGGTTACTCCCACTGTTGGTGACGCTCATTTCCAAAGTGACGCTCACTGTACAATTCACCTACTATACTGCCACTGTGGGATCAATGACACCAACAGCGATTGGATTTTCAACTATTGAAACAGGTCCCAGGTCTTCAGATACCAGGTTTTTTTTTATGAATGTGCTGAGTTAGAGAACCCACTCGGACTTTAGTTTGTGAACTGGCTCCGGATCACTCCCTGCACTCGGTGAAATAAATCCACTTCATGAGGACAATCCACACCAAGCACACTTCACGTTCATCATGATCGATACTTCTTGACAAGATTGAAGAAGATATTTATATAGAAAGTCCTGACCATGCTGTACAATTCACAGAACGAGATGCTAATTTATGGTTTGTACAGAACGAGGCATTTATGCCGAGTTCCGTACAAACGGTAAATTATCATCGAGTTTTGTGACTATTACAAGCATGGTTGGACGTTATATATTTACTATAAACCCGAAATTTAAAAAAAAGATCAATTTTATTTGGCTTAACGACCAATTTCTTAATAAACGTGTATGACAAATTGGTCTGTATTTTAGTGTTCGGACCGCTGGTCTGTACAGTATTTTTACGTCAAAATCGCGTATTATAGAGAAACAGGCTTACTGTCTCCGTACGGATTAAATACGCGGTAAAATCGTCGATCAGATGAACCCATGCCAAAGGCATAGGTTCATCTGATCGACGATTTTACCAAGTATTTTATCCGTACTGAGACAGTCAGCCTGTTTCTCTATTATTATATACCTCAAAATATCCAATTTTTAACCTTGCTTCTGGGTGAGTTTTTGGATTTCGCCGCCGTACATGCCCCGTACGCCACATACATACCCCGTGCGTCACCTAGGTGTCGTACGGATATGAATACGACATGGGTAGGAGCGGGCCGTATGTGTAGGATATACTAACACAGGTATATAATAATACTGCTCTCGGCTTTGCCTCGCGCAGTAATACGCGATCTTGCCGTCGTGCGATAAACAACAACACGACTAACTCTTGTTTGGTTTCTCCATAGACTCCTCATGGCCTGATGTTGGTCGAGGTTACACCACCCTCAGTGGTGCTGCATTCCTGATGAGGAGTGCTGGGAGATGTTTTAGAGTTACGATAATCGTTGATACAGACCGTTTTGAGGCGTTTCATAGTCAAATAATGGTACAATTGGTGATCATATCAGGCAAGGTAGGTGTTTTTAGTTGTCGCAGGTCCGTACACTAAAATACGGACCACCTTGCCAAACACGTTTATTAACATATCGGTTGTTAAAAATTAAATTAATGATTTTTTTAAAAATTTTCAGTATATAGTAAATATATAACGTTCAGCCATGCTTGTACAAGTCACAGAACTCGATGATAATTTACGGTTTGTACGGAACTCGGCATAAATGCCTCGGTTCGTACAAACCGTAAATTACCATCTCGTTCTGTGACTTGTACAGCATGGTCAGGACGTCCTATATAAATATCGACCGTTTTGAGGCCATTGTTTTCCATATTCTGACGATAACAAACACTGTTTGGAGCCTTCATGCGTTCTTTAGTGTGTTAGTAATCGTTGCCGAAATCGCTGCAAAAACTATGGAATTACTTTGGATTCACTCCTCCCATTATGCTTTTACTGAAATAATCGTTATCAACGATGATTCATGCAGCGATCGGTTCTGCCGGCTTGCTATTTGGTCTATGGAACACTGGCCAGTAATAATCTCAGCATTGGTCGTGTATTACTACACGAGGCGTTAGCCGAGTTTAGTGAGTAGCAGACCTGACCAGAGTGGTATAAACATTGACAAGGCTAACTCGAGTTCGGTTTCGTATTTATCCTACCCCATCTCACCGATAATGCGATATACAGAGAATATTTGTAATTATCTATGTTAGTAGTTATCAATGCTGCCGGATTTACTTTCGTTATCTCGTCCCTGATTGGTCCGTTTTTTATTCACCTCGGTGCATAAATGACACTTTATCCAACGCTTTGTCAAATACACTGAGTCAATGTTAAACCTATGGCGTTTTTTATTAGGGGTAGGATAATTTAATGATCGCTCTGAACGATCAATCGTCTTAAAACACCTTTGAGAGCCTTGTGAGCCTTGGGAGGTATTTCATAGTCATGATAATCGTTGATCCCGTCTTAGATTTCTAACGACATTCTATTTATAAATATCCGACGGTTATCCACGATAATATCAAGAGACGTCACGAGTTTGAGTCTGAGTTTATTTATGCCACGCATTTTGTTGGCTTCATAATTTCACGAGTCGAAGATGAGTGACATTTTGGAGTCAACAAAATGAGTGGCATAAATAAACTCAAACTAAAACGAGTGGCCTCTAGATTTTATCCGACCCCGTTTCAATATTTTTTCAGTATCAAAAAGTAGTGGCATAAACAACACTTTATGTCACACCCGTGACATAAATAGATCCCATGTTAAGCCTATTGCGTTTTTGATTAGGGGTAGGATAAATCTTCATTTTATGTGCCAAATTTACGCTGTTTTTCCATGGTCGTTAATAAGAGTTCTGGAGAACTCGACCCGAAACGAACTCGACCCTTAAAACCTCGGCCTGAAGCGAACACAACCCGTTTTAAGAACTGGACCCGTAATTAACTCCACGCATTTATTTCAAATCGTCCCAACTCAAATACATCTTATTACAAATATGGATAAATATTATATTTAGTAGAAAGTATGGTATCTTGGCTTCAAATTTGGTCTTCTCTGGGGAAGAAAACAAACGGAAAATCCTTTCCCTTATGCCTAACCCTACCCCTAATCCTAACCCTTTCCCTAACCCTAACCTCTTCCTATCCCTAACCCTATCCCTAACCCTAACCTTATCCCTAATCCTAACCCTCACCCTATATATAACTGGATCTATTTTCCAAATCCCGAGGTTTATTTGTATAAAAGCTAAAAAGTCAGACCTTTCATTATGTATGAAACTATCTTATCCATAAGTATCAGAAACGGGCGAATTCTCTAACCGAATTCTCCAAAACTGGTTGAGTTCTCCTGACAACTACAGGTTGAGTTCATTTCTGGTCAAGTTCATTTCAGGTCAAGTTCTCCTGACTACTATGGGTCTAGTTCGTTTTGGGTCTAGTTCATTTTGGGTCTAGTTCGTTTTGGGTCTAGTTCGTTTTGGGTCGAGTTCATTTTGGTTCTCCTGACAACTGCAGGTCGAGTTAATTTCCGTTCAGTTTGTTTGGGTCGTGTTTGTTTTGGGTCAAGTTCATTTCAGGTAGAGTTCGTTTTGGGTCGAGTTCATTTTGGATCGAGTTCATTTCAGGTTGTGTTGGTTTTGGGTCGTGTTGGTTTTGGGTCGAGTTTGGTTTGGGTTGAGTTCTTTTCAGGTCGTGTTGGTTTTGGGTCGTGTTGGTTTTGGGTCGAGTTCGGTTTGAGTTGAGTTCTTTTCAGGTCGTGTTCGTTTTGGGTCGAGTTCATTTTGGGTCGAGTTCGGTTTGGGTTAAGTTCTTTTCAGGTCGTGTTCGTCTTGGGTCGAGTTCATTTTGGGTCGAGTTCAGTTTGGGTCGGGTTCATTTCAGGTCTAGTTCATTTCAGGTCGTGTTCGTTTTGGGTCGAGTTCATTTTGGGTCGAGTTCGTTTTGGGTCGAGTTCGTTTTGGTTCTCCTGACAACTACGGGTCGAGAAACGTCCCTAATTTGAGCCTGTGAGTGTCTCGCCATCAGAACGCACTGAACAGCTCCAGATGGTAATCTCTGTCGTTGTTTGGGCTCTGCACGTATTTACAGCACTCCCCGGAATGTGAGGCTCTGATTTATCAACGTGATGTACAGTCACACCTCGTTATCATAACCTTACACGGAGCAAACACTCTCATGTAGCAGAGATTTGTAGTATCAGGAGTTTGCATGGATTAGTGCTCTAAAGGTCAACTGACAAGATTGTCTTCGAGATATACCATACTAAGAGTAAGGCTTGGCGTCCACCTACTACGATAGAAATTTAGACCTCCCGATATGCCACCGATACAAAAAAGCATCGGAGGCATATCGGGAAGGTGCAAAATCGGGAAGGTGCGCAGACATATGTCTAGACATATCGGTGTCTAATCGCAGAAACGTGGTCAACTGCCCTAATATTAGGTGACCTTCCGACGCGATTCTGATTTTTTATCGGGAGGTGCATCGTAGACCATATCGGAGCCATATCGTAGTAAGTGGACGCCGGGCCTGACTGTATACATCGTTGTCCGTACCTAAGAGGAGCCAGAATGTGGAATGCTCTCCCGAAGGAGATCCAACAAATCTCAGATCCAGAAGAATACACTAGATCATATTGTCAAGTAATGACAATTACCTATTGTTCTAGGTCTGTCTACATCACATCTCATCACATTGTTGTTGTCCAATGCTAGGCTACCTCATCTCGATGTATCGGAATGTTGTATCCTGAGTAGTTGCTGCTTGTGTTGTATCTGAAAAACTTGTACCTTAATGAGAGATACAATTGTAGCGAAACCCTTAGTTGCCAAAGGCGCAGAATCACTCTCTGCGTTTGGCAGTTCCCTAAGGGGCCGAGACTATAGTCACTACCCCGTACTTACCGCACCAGTACGGCTGGGTTTGGATTGACCCTCTAAAAAGGGTAGGGAGATGCGGGATCTACAACCTATCTCTACCTGTGAACACAAAACCAGACTCCGGACTATTTCAATATACCTGGTTTTATTCCGGTATATATAGAATACAGTAAGTTGGCACTGCAGGGTACCAACTAGCGCAGGAAGAGATTCGGGTCTCTTCGTCATTGAAAGGTTCCAAACCAACCTTACCAATTGGTGAGGCTCCAGGCATTCACTCTACAGGGAGGCTCCGCGAGAAGTCCTGTCAACCCGCTGCGGATTCAGTCTTATATACTGATTGAGTTATGTAATGCGGGCGATCCCGTAGTATTTGCATACACGGGTCCGCCGGCTTTACCGCACAGCAGGGATCGGCACTCGCGCCATCTAGCGTAAAAGTGAAACTACACTGCTCGACTACCCTGACCCCTACACAATAAAGAAACTAAAATAAAACAACACAAAAATACATTGCCTAAAGGTCTGTAATGATTGTCTTAATCATCCACCTTAACTACCCTTTGGGATGGAAATATCCATGAGTTCATTTATATCCATTCATCTCATCACCCATCAGCCATTACTCATTCATCTCAATGTTACTGTTACTAAATTTCATTCATAACTCTCTCAACCTAAATTTGATTGTAACACTTTTAAATTGACATATTCTTGATGTGATCTGACCTGGACTGAAAACCAAATGTAATGTTTGAATCTATGACCTAATGAAAAAAAAAAAGGTTAGAGTGGTCACATATAGACTTTCAGTATACTTCCAAAAAACTATCCCTTCACTATCTGTGTACTATTCACTGTGATAGTGGAATAGGAGCAGGGTGCCAGTGTCTCAGGGTCTTAAAGGCATGCTCAGCATTGCCTTGTGTATTACTAAGCAGGCTAGCAGGTAGGAAGACTCCTTTCCAGAACGCTAGTTCCCGGTGGGACTCCACCCTACGAACAACTACATAGGTTGGTTCAATTTTCGGTAGGTTTGCATGAACAAGCAATACAAAACACAACTCACACGTTTAATAAACAGGAATGTTTATTAACACAATTTCCCGGAAAGATCTGGAAGTACAGTACCCCAGCACGGTGTGCTGGGTAACGCTGGAGAGGCTAATCTGAAAGACTCGCCCAACCACCAGGAAGGATACGAGAACCCGCCTGCAAAGTGAGGGTCCAAGGGTCCGCTCTCAGGGAGAGACGCTCGAGGACAGCCTGTCGACCCACTGTGAATGCTGAGTATATATACCCAGCGTTACGTAATCCCGGCCTCCGCTGCGCCACTCTCCTGTGGGGTGTTGCCCAGAACCACTACAGAGCAAGGATTGACTACATAATTCAGGCAGCTTCGCCTTGTGAATTACTACGCAATTCAAACTCGATTGGATATGAGCTCTGACTGTAAACTTCCAGGTTTCCTTTAGAGTATCCCATGCGCAATTACACTAAAGACCTGTTGTCACAAATACTTGAGAACTCGACCTGTAACAAACTCGACCCATAAAAAATTAGACATGTAACGTTTTAAGAACTCGACCCGTAATAAATTCGACCCGTTTTAAATCTTTCCAATTGTTGGTGGACCCTAGTTCCCGACAAGAGGCTACGACGAAGCCACGACAGGCTGCGACTGAAAGCTTGTCAGGAGTGTTCCGACAAGGTTACAACGAAATCAAACATGCTCTATTTTTCCTACGACTGGACCCTTCTCGTGGAGTGTCATGGCGTGTTGGGAGCTTGTTGCAGAGTTCTAGGATAGTAAGTTTCGGTGGAGCGTGCACTTCCCGACACCCTCTGACAACGCTGGAACTTTCTTGTCGCCGCTTGTTGTAGCCTTGTCGTGGTTGATGGACGCCCCCCTTAAATGAACCTTGATGACCGTTAAATAGCGTAAAAGAAGGTAAAAGAAGGTAGATAGAAACGTAGAAAATACGTAGTTATTACGTGGTGTCAACCTTCTTCAGAATTTACCTCTAGTGTGACTGGATTGCGTAGAAATATGTAAAAGTGTTGAATTTCGTACTAAATATGCGAAAATAGGGTTCTTTCAAATACGTAGAGAAAACGCCAAAATTTTCGCCAGTGCACAACCGTTAAAGGGGGCATCCACCAACCAGACAAGGCTACGACAATGGGTTCCCGACAAGGTCCACGACAGGCCTACGATTGGAAGGCTTGTCATGGCCTTGTCGTGGTTGGTGGACCCTAGTTCCCGACAAGAGGCTGCGAGAAGGCCATGACAGGCTGCGACTGGAAGCTTGTCGGGGGCCTGTTCGGGGGCTTCCGACAAGGCTACGACAATATTCGATTTTTCCCATGACTGGACCATTGTCATGGAGCCTTGTCGTGGTTGGTGAACGCCCCCCTTAAAGCCCCCCCCCCTTCTTATGACAAGGCTGCAACAAGGCGCCGATAGGAACTTTCTTGTCGGCTCTTGTCGTAGCCTTGTCGTGGTTGTTGGACGCCCCCCTTAAAGCCCCCCCCTTCTTATGACAAGGCTGCAACAAGGCGCCGATAGGAACTTTCTTATCGGCTCTTGTCGTAGCCTTGTCGTGGTTGGTGGACGCCCCCCTTAAAGCCCCCCCCCCCCTTCTTACGACAAGGCTGCAACAAGGCGCCGATAGGAACTTTCTTGTCGGCTCTTGTCGTAGCCTTGTCTTGGTTGGTGGACGCCCCCCTTAAACCCCGCCCCTTCTTACGACAAGGCTGCGACAAGGCGCCGATAGGAGCTTTCTTGTCGGCTCTTGTCGTAGCCTTGTCGTGGTTGGTGGACACCCC
The DNA here is from genome assembly GCA_950022655.1 of Alentia gelatinosa. NCBI lineage: Eukaryota > Metazoa > Annelida > Polychaeta > Phyllodocida > Polynoidae > Alentia > Alentia gelatinosa. The sequence goes on along the minus strand of OX465584.1, from coordinate 67,370,655 downwards.
CCTTAAACCCCGCCCCTTCTTACGACAAGGCTGCGACAAGGCGCCGATAGGAGCTTTCTTGTCGGCTCTTGTCGTAGCCTTGTCGTGGTTGGTGGACGCCCCCCTTAAAGCCCCCCCCCCCTTCTTACGACAAGGCTGCGACAAGGCGCAGATAGGAACTTTCTTGTCGGCTCTTGTCGTAGCCTTGTCGTGGTTGGTGGACGCCCCCTTAAAGCCCCCCCCCCTTCTTACGACAAGGCTGCGACAAGGCGCCGATAGGAACTTTCTTGTCGGCTCTTGTCGTAGCCTTGTCGTGGTTGGTGGACGCCCCCCTTAAACCCCGCCCCTTCTTACGACAAGGCTGCGACAAGGCGCCGATAGGAGCTTTCTTGTCGGCTCTTGTCGTAGCCTTGTCGTGGTTGGTGGACGCCCCCCTTAAAGCCCCCCCCCTTCTTACGACAAGGCTGCGACAAGGCGCAGATAGGAACTTTCTTGTCGGCTCTTGTCGTAGCCTTGTCGTGGTTGGTGGACGCCCCCTTAAAGCCCCCCCCCCTTCTTACGACAAGGCTGCGACAAGGCGCCGATAGGAGCTTTCTTGTCGGCTCTTGTCGTAGCCTTGTCGTGGTTGGTGGACGCCCCCCTTAAACCCCGCCCCTTCTTACGACAAGGCTGCGACAAGGCGCCGATAGGAGCTTTCTTGTCGGCTCTTGTCGTAGCCTTGTCGTGGTTGGTGGACGCCCCCCTTAAAGCCCCCCCCCTTCTTACGACAAGGCTGCGACAAGGCGCAGATAGGAACTTTCTTGTCGGCTCTTGTCGTAGCCTTGTCGTGGTTGGTGGACGCCCCCTTAAAGCCCCCCCCCCTTCTTACGACAAGGCTGCGACAAGGCGCCGATAGGAACTTTCTTGTCGGCTCTTGTCGTAGCCTTGTCGTGGTTGGTGGACGCCCCCCTTAAAGCCCCCCCCCCTTCTTACGACAAGGCTGCGACAAGGCGTCGATAGGAACTCTCTTGTCGGCTCTTGTCATAGCCTTGTCGTGGTTGGTGGACGCCCGCCTGTATAACGCCGTCTGACTGTGTGACACTTGATCGCAGCATACCAGAGGTGTTTTACTAAACATGGAGTAAACTCCGATAAAACTGCGTTAAAATGGGGCAGGAATCTGGCGTAGAGTGTCCAGGTTGACACAACATCACATATTTCACAGACTAGACTCAATATGTGTCAGAACTGGTTATCTGAATGCAATAAGTCAACTCAGTCATTAAGATATTGTTCACCCCTACACTTGGAAACAGTGTACTGGTTCTCAATTCTCTTATCACCGTGATAACAAGGACCTTTAGATGTCTATATATATATACATATATATATGTATATATATATATATATATATATATATATATATATATATATATATATATATATATATATATGTATATATATAGATATATATATATGTATATATATACGTCCATGTGGATATCTGTTATATAGGGAGAAATAAATCAAAACAAGATAATATTGCATGAATTATGTCAAAATGCTCCCTTAGCCCTAGGGTTATGGTAGGGTTACGTTTACGACACAGCAAGCGAGTCAAGGTGGCGATCTCTGGAATCGCCAATACAAAATAGCATATATCTGAGATATGTTTTTCCATAGTAATATATCCCACCGATAATTTAGCGTATCAGAAGCCATAATTAAAGGAAATATATACACAGTAATGACTGGTTTTGTGTACGAGTGACCGTAATCTCTGAGTAGTTGACGAGTAGTAATATCCGAGCGATTAGCGAGGATATTACGTCGTCAACTACGATATAGTTCGTCATTAACCTGTACTTTTAGCATGCAAAGTGTGTTATGGCAGTGATTTCTGATGGTAAATGAGATTACTATGATTGATTCTAGATAATTAGCATCGAAGAAACATTCTAGAAACTTATTTCGAAGTACATGATGATTCAACCTCATTATGGACAGGATTATTTTTCCGGAATCTCCTGCAGGAGATTCTGACATGCCAGAATCTCCAGGTAGCTAATTCAAGGTGCCTTATACATTTCTTATGGAGACTCCGTAACCGGTGGGTAATAAGAAATAATAGCTCACATACACGCCATTTTTGTGTTGGCGATTCCAGAAATCGCTGCCATTCTCGCTTGGTGTGTCTCCAGCTTTAGGGGTAGGGTTAGGGTAAGAGGTACGGTTAAGGTTAGGGTTAAGGTTAGGGATACGCCAAACACATTTATTAACTTTGGTATTAGGACGATATGCATATTCATGAAATAGAAAATAAAAGAAAAAGAAAGAATAACAAGATCAATTCAAAAATTCCCGAGGGAAAAAAATGAAAAGTTTAAACAACCTCCATTATATGTATATGTAAAAATTACTGGGACAAGCTACAGAGAGAAGTTCAATACTTATCACCCGAAGAATTAGAATGGCCATTGATAAGATATTACCAACTTATCTGAACCAGGGTGACTTTCTATAATGGAATTTGTATATTGATCACAAGATCAGTAAAGACGTGATTTATAAATATCATTGATGGTAAGCTAAACAGTTTGGTTTCCATTTGCTGTGATATCTGATATTTTTTCTGTCCATGTACACTTGTTGCATGTGTATTATGTGACTGCCTTATGGGAGAGGGCTACATTAAGCGAACAATGTACGTCGTAACAGACTATGTACGCAAAAAACGTGATTATGAATGCACGATGGAAGACCGCCTAAAACTAAGGCGAATTGCTTGCAATAGAAAAAAAAAAAAAAAAAAAAAAAAAATTAAAGAAATAGGTAAGAATACGTCAATCCTCCCTGGAGTGAATGGCTGACAGGTTTGACCACTGACGGTGCTGCTGCCTATCTTGACAGAGATTGCAACGCCAAGGAATGCTGAACTGATCAATGAACAAGAGAACTATACATGTATATTTAAAAAATCCTATTAGGCCAATAAAAAAACCAACGTGTTTCTCATCACCGCGCGCATCAGAAAAACGATTTTAGAAGATTTTTTTTTTTTAAATAGGTGAACCTTGATAGAAATTATGAAAGGTATGTGTATTTAGTATCAGATTAAAGCTCCTGATGTCAAGGATGCATTAAATGTATAGCCAATAAAAATCTGGAAACCCTTTGTAAGCAGACACCCGCATAAGTGGCCACTTTGGCCCGGATCGGAGGGTGTCCGCTTATGCAGGGTTTTACTGTATGTCTGAAGCCCATTTTATGGCACTTCAAAAGCCATCTTTAATATAGCAAAAATTTTTTAAAAAAAGCACCCTCGTCATATTTTTCATGGCTTGGTGATGAGAAACAAGTTTTTTCTTTGAGTGGCCTTCACGTTAATAATATAATTTAAAATGTAAATAACCTATCATAGCATTAGCATGTTATTCATTCATCCTTACTAGGTTTGCATTACAATTACCATGTTATATAGTTGGACAAGCACTATGAAACTAGATAATATATTATTACAAGTCAAGTTGCAATAAAACACTAAACTGCTCCAAAGGTATACATCATTACTATATACCTGTAGTGGGACGGGAATCCAGCAGTGTTCGTTTGTTTCACGGAAGGTGGCGCGATATGCCGATCCTTACTGTGCAGTGATTCCGGACAACGCCGCACACGAGAGTGGCGCGGTGGAGACCGGGATTACGTAACGCTTAGTATATATACTCAGCGTTCACAGTAGGTCGACAGGCTGTCCTCGCGCGTCCCTTCTACGGAACGGATCCTTGGGCCCTCACTTTGCAGGCGGGTTCTTGTAACCTTCCTGGTGGTTAGGCTGATCTTCCGGATTGGCCTATCAAGCGTTACCTAGCACCCATGTGCTAGGGTACTGTACTTGTAGGGAAGATCTTCCAGATCTTTCCGGGAAGTAAGTGATTAATAAACATCCCTGTTTATTAAGTGACGTTGTTGTGTTATGTGTGAATAGGTCTGTGCAAACTAACCGAAAACCGAACCAACCTACGTAAGTGCGTAGGGTGGGATCCTGCCTGGAACTAGCGTTCCGGATTGGGGTCATCCAACCTGCTAGACAGGCGGCGACCACCACACTGGTGCCGTGACCAGGATCCCAGGTTGCTTGCACAACCCGGGATTCTCGGTAAATGCACGTATCTGGAATAAAAACCAGATCTAAGGCTGAACAGGAGAGTGAAGATGGGGAGGTAACTTCTCAACAAACTCTTCCGGCCCGGAATGACGACAAGTCTCCAAAACCAGAGGGAGGGGGTGAAACCCAGAAGTCTGGCAAGGAGAAATCTCGGAAGAGAACCGCCGCTCAGAATCTGAGTTCGACGGTCCTGAAGAGTTTCAGTCCGGCGGCCGACAGCCGACATGGCCCCGCAAGGGATCTGGAGGGACTCAGTAAAATTGGGTCTCAGACAGATAGTCCCGGAGAGTCTAGTACTCCCCGGAATAGGTTGGAAAATACCTTAAGGGTATCTTCCGAGGAAGTTCCTGTAGGTTTCCTTGGACCCGAACTCTTAGCCGAGTTTGATAGGGAAAGGGAAGCCAGAGACATGTGTCGGGAACTAGAAGCTCGAAACCGTGAGATCGCCGAGAAGGTAGCCCAAAGGCACCATAACTTGGAAGAACTCTCGGTTCGCGAGATTGAGACTCTAGAAAAAATTGAGCGTTTGGACCAACATGTACAATACATGAAGGACCAAGTTCGACTAGCAGAGACAGAATCATCCCAACGGATGCCTATGTCCCAAGCTGGCTGGAGTAATGTGAGAGATCATCTATATTCCCCACCAGGAAGAGTAGAGGATCCAGAGAAGACCCCTAACAGATTTATATCTGGAACAAAGGGTGTAAAGACTCCTTTGGTTAGCTTCCGGCTACCCTCTGAGTCAAGAATGGGTTCTCCGAGTTCCGAACATACTAGTAAAGCTATAGCTGAATTAGGGTTCAACTCGTTCAACCAAGTCCGGGAACAGGATCGGATCTTTAACTTGTCAATGGCGAGAGCTGACAAGGTTCCAATGATGCGCCCAGAGAACGCAGCCAGAAAAAACGCTGTCATTCCAAAACCTTACGGGAAAGGAATGGAGTGGGAACACTGGTTCGCGGGATTTTGTGAGGACATACAATGTAATGGCTGGAATAAAGTCGATGCATTGCCATACCTCAAAAGAGCGTTGCGAGATGGACCCGGGGAAGCTGCACTTCGCGCTTTTCGCCGTTCCGGTGGTACGGAATGGGATGAGTTAGTGGAGGTAGCCTCATACTACTGTGGTCAGTTGGTAACGCTGAACCCCCGTTCCACTTTTTTAAAGAGGATCCAGGGAAAAGAGGAGACAACTCGCGCCTATGGGCTAGCTTTGCAACAAATGTTGTTAGAGGTTTACCCAGGGACGGGATTAGATTCTCCTGCGCTGCATGAAGATCTACAAACTCAGTTTGTAAAAGGACTTCGAGATGATGACGTGAGAGCGGAAGTCATCTCTAAATGGGAGCCCGGTATGAACTTCATGCAGGTATTGCGAATAGTAGATGCCTATGAACAACGGTGTATACTATTCGGAAAATTTGCTAATCCCGGGAAAACTTCTCGGGTTAACATAGTGGGTTCTACTTGGTCACAAGTAGAGGAAGATACCTACGAGTGTCAGGAAGCGGAAATAGAGGATATACTCTCTAATGTCCGCTCGATGGTACTCGGAAGAGGAGGCTTCAATAGACGGGGACGTGGAAGAGGTCGAACCCCTAGCTTTGGAAGGAACAGCGATGTACCTTCTGTGGCAGAGGCAAAACCAATAACCACTGATCCTGAAGGAAATTCCTCAGAGGTTATGAAGTTGTTGACCAAAATCAACGAAAGACTGAATCAGGTGGAGAAAAACCAGCTGGATGTCCGACGTTGTTGGTGGTGCAACAAAATGGGACATATCTCTCCAGATTGTCCAGAAACCCGGAACGTTACTACGGTGGAAACATCTCGTAGTCTGCCTGCGTTGATGGTTGCCTCTCAGGGTGAACCGGAAAACAAAGGAGGACTGTAGCGAGTGGCAACACTGCGGTCCGGGAAGGAAAGTGCCAGGGAACACAAACCTGTGAGATGTATAAGGAGGAAAATATTTCCAACTTACCAGAAAAGGGGAAGATACAAAATATGGTCGCAACGATTTGTAGTAAGTATCTTTCACCCGGGCATCCTTGTCTGCAATGGCTTTGTCAACGCGGATGGGATCTTGGAACCTTAGATGGAATCTCACGGTTTATAAGACAACCGTCCCCTTTGGGAGGACGTCGTTGGTATGTGCCGGCTAGAATTCAAGGAAGAAAAGTGGATCTATTGTTGGATACTGGTGCTAGTCGCTCTGTGTTAAACAACGGACTCTATCAGTCTCTTGGATTTGCGCAGGAATGTCATGTTCCTGGAGCCTCGGCAAAAGCTACTAATGGTACTCATATGAGGTGCTATGGTAGTGTGATTATTCCAGTCTCAATAGGTAACACTGAATTCGTATGGGGTCCCATACTCAGTGATATCGAAGAAAGTGGAATATTAGGCGTAGATTTTCTCACCCTCTATGGAGGCTCTGTAGATCTACCCGATGGCACTCTCCGACTCAAATTTCCTGAGTTAATGGAGGTGGAATGTAGTTGTCAACGGATCTCTTCATTGGTTTCTGTCCGACAAGATGTGGGCATCCCCCCCCAGCAGATGGTTAATGTCCTGATAGCTGGGGAAGGTGACTTACCACGTGGAGATGCACTTTTCGAGCCAGATCCAGAACTGTTTTCTAAAAAAGGAATACAGGCCTGGGATACCCTGATCGGAAGTGCCAGAGAAGGATCAATTCCTATAAGTAATCATACCTCCGGGTTGATTAAATTAAGGAAGGGTGATACATTGGGCTGGGTAACTCTAGCTCATGTAGATGGCCTAGTGGACTCCAGTCCACAGGGAATCACACCTATTCCCATTTCCGAAATAACCGGGGAAGATGAACAATCTAAACTGGAAAGGTCGGACTTAATAGGAAATGATTATGAAGAAGTACGGGTTAGTGCTATCGATACAGGAACGAGATCCCTTCCAGTTCCGAGTCCATTGCACGAAACTCTGGAAACTTTACAGTGGGGAACGACATGAACTAAGGATTCTTTTGAAAAAGATGGAGTCAATCTTTACTCGACCTGGAGATCCCTTGGGGAGAACGGATCGAGTAGAACACACGATTGACACTGAAGGTCATCAACCTTTCCGCCTTCCTTATCGACGGCTACCTCCGGTAAAACGGGAAGCTTTAGAAGAGGAAGTAGGGAAAATGATGGACCAGAAAGTAATCATCCCCAGTGCAAGTCCTTGGGCTAGTCCAGTGGTAATGGTTACTAAAAAGGATGGTACTTGCCGATTCTGTATTGATTACAGAAAATTGAATGGTATCACCCGGAAGAATGCCTACCCAATACCCCGGATCGATGAGAGTCTCGACTCTCTGGGAGGGAACCAGTGGTTTTGTACTCTGGATCTCCAGTCTGGATATTGGCAGGTAAAGATGAACAGTGGCGATCAGTCCAAAACGGCGTTCACCACTCATCAAGGGCTTTACGAGTTCACAGTAATGCCATTTGGCCTCTGTAACGCTCCTGCAACTTTCGAATCCATGATGGATCAGATGTTGCGGGGTCTACAGTGGAAAAAGTGTTTGGTTTATCTAGACGACATAATCATCTTCGGAAAGAATTATGTTGAATGTTTAGAAAACCTGAGAGAGGTATTTGAGCGTATTCAATCTTATGGGTTGAAACTCAAACCTCAGAAATGTAAGCTGTTTCGCAAATCTGTGGAATACTTAGGACGGATAGTTTCCGGAAATGGAATCCGGGCAGATCCTTCTAAGTTGGAGGTAGTGGCTAATTGGCCACGCCCCCAGAATATAAAAGACATAAGGTCTTTCCTAGGATTTTGTTCGTATTACCGCGACTTTATCCCGGGTTTTTCTGAAATTGCACACCCTATGCAACAGTATGTAGTACTAGATAAGCCAGGGAAGCAAAAAGAGATCCAATGGACTCCGGAAGCTGAACACGCTTTTCTGGGACTAAAAAGAAAGTTTACGGAGACCCCCGTATTGAAATACCCTCTAGCCCAGGGTCGGTTCATTCTCGACACTGACGCTAGTAATGAGAGTATTGGAGCGGCTTTGTCTCAGATACAAGATGGTATAGAAGTTCCAATAGCTTTTGCCAGCAACAGCTTAAGTAAAAGTCAGCGGAACTACTGTACTACTAAGAGGGAACTCTTAGCGGTTGTGGTGTATGTAAGAAAATATCGACACTTCTTAGCAGGTGGAGATTTCATCCTACGTACTGACCATTCTCTCAAATGGCTCTTTAACTTTAAAGACGCCGAGGGAATGATTGGAAGATGGCTGGCAGCTCTCTCCGAATTCGGGTTGACTAACTGCCAGATTGAACACCGGGCTGGAAAGTCACACATTAATGCGGATTGTCTCTCAAGGAGACCAGTGCGGAAATGTGGACGACCAGATTGCCGGGATTGTGGCGAGCATAGAGCAGTCATAGCTACTCTACGTTCCCAGAAAGTGAAGCCGCCATTAAACTATCAGTGGACACTAGAACAGATTAAGGAAAGTCAACAGGCTGACCCAGATTTGTTCCGGTTAACTAAACTGATAGCTAATGGACTCCATAGGCCAACAGGACCCGAGATCTCGCCTGAAAACCGAGAATTTCGGAATCTATGTGGTCAATGGAAAGAGCTAGAGGTCCGTGATGGAGTATTATATCGATGGAGAACCACATTGCAACCACTTAAACGTGCTCTACAACTAGTGGTCCCTCGAGAATTACGATCCGGACTAATGACCCTATGTCATGAACATAGGAGTGCAGCTCATCTAGGACGGAAAAGAACGGTAGCCAGAATAAGGCGTCGTTACTACTGGCCTGGAATGGGTGCAGATATTCGAAGATGGATATCTGGATGTTCCATATGTAGCAAAGTCAAACCCGGGGTAGGACTCGGAAAGATGCCGTTACAACAGGAACTGTTTGGTGTCAGGTTTGCCAGAATCGCTCTAGATATCATATCTGGTATCGACGAGTCAGAGGAAGGAAATACCTGTATGATGGTGGTGATGGATTATTACACAAAATATGTGCAGATCTATCCCATGAAAAATCACAAAGCTGCCACGTGTGCGGAAGCTTTAGTGAAAAACTGGATGTTGCCTTTTGGAACTCCGAGCGTACTACATTCCGACCAAGGAAGGGAATTTGAATCCCAGATCTGGAAAGAAATGTGTAGGATACTCGAGATTAAAAAGACACATACGAATCCATATCGTCCCCAATCAGATGGTATGGTAGAGAGATTCAACCGGACATTGATCCAGTGTCTTCGGACCCTGGTAGATGAAAATCGGAAGAATTGGGATGAATTAGCACCATTTATAGCTCACGCATATAATGGGACCATTCATTCAAGCACGGGGTGTTCACCTAATTTACTCGTCTTTGGCGAGGAAATAGTAATGCCCGCGGACATAGTCTATGGGGTTCCTGGAATGTCTACGGATGATCCTTGTCCCATAGGATTTGTCGAAAAACTCAGAGAACGTTTTGTAGAGGGATATTACCTTGCGAGACGAAATCTGACGAAAGCAGCAGAGTGGCAAAAGACTGGACATGACGTCAATCTTAAACCACGTAAGTTCCGAGTAGGAGACCGGGTTGTACGATACCACACTCCGTTGGTAAATGTAAAACTCGCTCCTAACTGGGACGGACCATTCAGAATTGTTCAATTATTGTCAGAAATGACAGTAGTGATAGAAGACGAATGGTCAAGAAGGCGTTATAAATCCCATGTAGCTCGTTTACGACTATGGGAAGGAAAGCGTGAATGTTCCGACTTTGAAGTTTCACACCCTGCTACAAAGCGAGATGTGTCACTGAACACGGGTCCTACTGGGAAACCAGGGAGGTCCCGGGTTCAAAGAGCCGGGAAGCCGGGCGTCAAACCCCCGTCAACACGGCGGAGGCAGACCCCGATAGGGAAGTCCCGGTCAAAGGTTACCGGGGTTCCGAGTGGGTGCTCGCCTACACGGCGAAAACCGGGACGTCCGCGGAAGGTGATTCCTACTTACGCCAACCTAAAAAGGGAAGTGTGGGTAGAAGAAAAACCTGACACGGAAAAGTCTAAATTTGCTACGGATCGAGCCGTGTATAATAAACATGGTTCGAGATGTAGAATGGAGTCTAAAATAGACTCAAAACCCCGCCGCAGCTCTCGAGTAAAATCGAAGGCTGTGGTTAACTACAAAGAGTAGTGGTGCCGGGGTTGTCGAAAACACAACGAGAAGCAATGGTACGAAATGTAGATCGTTGGTAGTCAGTGACATGTCGATTATACATGAATGTTGATCAAATAGTTACCTTAAAATCAGTCGTTATGTGCCGCAGCCCAGACGTTGCTCTAAGGGACCCCGTCGAGGACCCTCTAGAGGCTGCAGAATTGCCGAACGCTCTGAAAGGTCTGATCCATTTACATGGAAATTAGACAAGTCTCCCATACTATCAGCGAGATACACGACGGCGATAAGAATTCCCACACTACAGAGAACTCGGGGTGGAGCTCGAAAAGGGGTTTCCCCGGGTTCCGGAACCTGTGCTGGGTGATTGAAGGCGTGAACGTATCAAGTCAAGCGTAACGCTGACCTTTGGTTTCTTCACGCATGCGGTGTTGAGACGCTCAAGATTAGCCAGTCTCGACACGGTTGATTGGTTCGCAACAGTGAATCTAGGTCACTTAGGAGTATATAAGACCCTGTTTTTTTCAGTAGTCTTCACTCTGTGATCGGAGTGGTGCCTAGCACCACAGGAGTCGGGTGGTAGCAGCATGGCTGACCGTGCCCAGTCTACGGAGGGTGAGCGCGAGCTCCCCTCACCCCTGCCCGGATCCTCAGCTTCGGCTGAGCGGGGGGCAGATCTGGACGATGATGCTTTGCTCATCGGGTCAGATGATGGTGATTTTGACCTGGAAGGGTACGAGTCTGCGGACTCTGTTCTTCTTGGGGAAACCCGAGATGAACGACCCGGAAAGGGAAAAAGTCACACCGGGAAGAAGTCTGAGGCGGCCCCGGCCGCTAAGGGCTCTTCTGGTGCCCGTCCGAAGACGAGCTCAGTGAAAACTGAGGCCTCTGACTCGGATGTGTTCATGGCCGAAGGTTCCGAATCGGAGCGTGATACGCCAAGGCGAGGCCGAGCCCGCCCGCGTCGTCACTCTCCGAGGAAGTCCTCCGAAGAGATGGGTTCCAGGCATGAGGTTTCAACCCAGAGCCTGGAACAAATGCTAGCTGGGATCCCAGATCCCAAAACGCGTGCCATAGTACAGTCAATGTACCAAAATTGGACTCCACCCGGAGTGGAGCTGGCGGAAGCCGGGACCTTTTTGGCCCCGGGTCCGGTAGCAAAACCCGGAAAGTCTGAGGCTGGGACAGAGACGGCTATGGAGACTGATTCGTCAGTTGGGGACGACTCTGTAAAAGGGTCGTCCAGCAAAGGTGAGAAACCGGTGTCAACACCGGCTAAACCCGCGCCGGGGAAGTCTGTCAGTAAGACTGAGGTGTCAAAACCTCGGGAAGCTGACAAGACTGAGCCGCAGCTTTCGAAACAGAACCGGAAGCGACTCCGTCGTGCAGCCCGGAAACGGGCTGAGGCGGAGCTAGAAAGGACCGGAGGTCAGCCGAAATCACGTGACTCGGAGAAAGGGAAACCTCAAACCGGGAAGCGTGAGGAGTCGAAGGGGGCTGAGTCGAAAGGCTCGGACAAACCCGCGGCACAGGCTGGACCCAGTGTGGCTGACGCTATACCGAGTACCTCAACAGGTGCCACGGGTGGCGGAGAGGTCAAGTGTTGGGGAACGGAGATGGACAAGGCTAAACCCCTGGTCCCATCCAACCCCGACAATGATGACGGTGATTTCCAACCTGGCGTAAAGCGGGCTGGGAAGAGAACGGTAGCTAGACAGATACCCGCCTCTTTGCTGGGCAAGACTTACACTTGCCTAGAAGATCTCCGTCATGGAAACCGACATTACATCCCCGATGGTGTCGGTTTAGATGGAACCTCAGACGATGAGGAGTGGCTAGTTGACGAGGGTTCTCCCAACGCCTGGTACATAGACCGGGTAAAAGGAGTTTCCCGAGTTAGCCGGCTGAAGTACGAGGATCAGGTCAAAGACCGGATCGCGTACGCATGGCACAAGTTTGGGAACGGCAATCATTGTGTCTTCTTGAGTTGCCATGGGAGGGACAAGAAATTGTCACCGACCTACGCGACTGAAGGTCGTTACGCTAGGCACCTCGTAGAGGTACACTTAGCCGAACGACCATGGCTACAGTGCCTTGGCAAGAAGGGTGGTTCTTGTCAGGCTGGGTGTGCCAGTTCCAGGCGTTCGTGTCTAGTTAGACACATTGCCCGGGAACACCGGACTGCTGGTGCTGCTGCTCGGGAACGGGTCATGAATCTGTGGCAGAGATTCGTTGACTTAGGTTCCGAGACTCAGAGAGGCAAACCGGAACCCGAGACTTGTGTGACAGACGGTCGACTGTTTAAGATCGGATGGAAGAAGAATCCTGGCTGGTTCGGGACTCTGATGCTATCCGCGTCAAAACATCGACAGATGTCAAAAGAGTTGAGGAAGAAACGGTCCCTTAGCCGGGAACCGTCTCAAAAATCCTCGAAGGCTAAACGACGGGTCAAGAAGCTGTCATCAACCTCGTCCAGCGAGACTGACACTTCTGAGCGATCCAGTCGGAAGCCCAGAAAGAAATTGGCTCCAGGTAAGCACACCGTCGCTGACGTGGTGGAAGCTGCTTACCAGGTAGGGCCAAAGTTGTCTGGGGGATTGAAAGTCCTCTCAGACCTGAGTGAAGGAAACGTTCCAACGGCTTCAAAAGCCCGCGGACCCGTAGAAAAACCAGCTAGGACTCGTCCTAGCTCAAGTCTCTCGGGAGTTTCCCCACTCAACAGAGGTGTTACCCAAGCACCCGGGAAAGTTGAGGAAGAAGAGGCCTTTCCGGCACTCCCTCCACCAGCCAACCCGGTTGTTGAGGTAAAGAAGAAACCAACGACACAACCACCCGTTGCGTCGAAGGTGACTTCTTCTCCCTGTGCGATGTCGGTTGAATACGTCCAACGGGCGGATCAGCTAGAGTCGCATATAGGTGGCACCTTGGAGGGCCGTGTCCGAACGGGCGCGCATGCTCTCCATGAAGGCCTCGTTAAGGAGCTAGTGAACCTAGCCCGATTCGAGGTAAGAGAAGCAACGAAAGGCCTGGCTAAACAATACGCGTTGGACTTAGAGGACGCGCGTATTGCGAAAACCACGGCCCAGTCGAGGTTTGCCCGGGCGGAAGCCCAGACCCATCGCCAAGATGAACGTTGTCTTCGGCACTTGGGTATGTCGCTCTATGACATCGGTGACGACCCGCAAGCCCTTGAGGAAGCGTGGTTGGCCCGTCAAAGGAGCCGGGGAAGATTTCTTCAGTTCACCACGGAAGAATCAAACTCGACACGTCAGCAACTCACTGGCATGTTGGGATGGTCACCCGTGGAAGAAACTTCCCAACAGGACACTACATCCATAGCGGCTCAGCCCATGGATGTCAGTGTAGATACTCCGCTGTCAGGACCCGGTCAGACCCCACAGGATCAGACTGAAGTCCTACAGCCGAGGAGGCCTCCCGCCGTGACACGGGCTGAAAAATCAGCAAAGCCTTCCAGGGCTAAGCCGGTAGATCAGCCCGAGGAACCAAGTGGGGCACTGGGGGTGAATGCCAACATCATCCCGTTGGAGTCTGGAATCTTTTTAGATACCGGACCAACCTCTCTACAGCAGTTGATGTCTCAGTTGCAGCCTACGTCTGCGCTGAGTCCACTGCGACCAGAGAGGACCCCCCTGGCAACGTCGGTTCCACCGACGGCTAGTGCACCAAGCCAGTCGGACCTTCTCGACCTCAGGATATCCTCTGACGAGGATGTTTAGGGGTTGTCAATGACCAACTCGGCTGGTGCCTAACAAGCCGGGAAGACGCCGTCTAAACTCGGAACCGGCAGAGCCAACAACTCTCCTGGATCCGAAGTCAGACGGGTATGGGAAGTCCCGGGGAGGAAAATTTTTTTTCCGACCTAGCTACTTCCAGAATGTGGCCTCCTAGCCAGAACTCTGCACTTTCCCGGCGAACCGCAAGGATCGCTGGGAGGGGTAGAGGGAAAGTTAGGAGTAACCAATAATAAGCGATCCTGGGTTGGGGCTGGGGAAAGTCAGTAAAATGACTTCCCTAAGGCACAACCCTGGTTTCAGACGGCTGAAGGTTCTCTCGATGGTTAGGCCCGTAATAGGCCCCCATCACGAAAACCTCCGGCCTGTGGTGTGGTACCAGGTAAGGAAGATTGTGCCTTTCGGTACAGATCTGACTTACCAGGTCTATGTCGGAACTGAGTTCATCGACTCGATAGTGAGATAGTAGGCGTAACCCCTGATCTGATGGATTACGCCGGCTGTTTCTACCTTGGGTCGGTGATCGTAAGTTCTGAATCCGGCTTAGAATTGGGGCCTTAATTGGTACTCGATTCGAGCCGAGAGAAAAAAAATATGCCAGTATAGCTGGAGTCAAAATGAAAGAACACTGATACCACACACTCTTACCAGGTGGATGGAGAATTGTTTTGCCTTTTTGGCCGTTATTTCCATATTCGGAAACTTTCAACTCGGAAGGTGTTTAGTGAGGCTAACCCTTCTCTACATATGGATGTCTTCCAACTTGAGGAACAGTGGGAAGCCCAGCACCCGTCGGCATCGGGCTGAATGTAGTAGGTCTGCTACGCCGATGGGCCAGCTGGGCTCGATACTTTAAGATGAGAAAGAGAACGACACTTCACTCGCCGGGAGCTAACAGAGGACTTCAACAAGATCCGGAACAGCTGGAGGCAGAGTGCTCGACAGGCCGGGCTGCCCACCTGTAGGTCCGCGACTGTCGAGTCTTCTCTGCCCAACGCTCAAGAACCCGCTCCCCGGCTCAAGATGGGTGAATATCACATTTATTCAAGGTGCTAGCGAGGCTGGTCCTTCATTCTTCAAATGTCGTTTCCTCTTTCCTAAATGTCATATCTTCCATATTTTTAATAATTTCTCCATCTTACAATTCCACCTTTTTCACTTATACGTTGGTATCAGTGAATTCTTGTGAACACCAGGAAGCTAGAGAGTAGACCAAGAACTGCTGGATATATGTTGTAATTTTTAATTGGGTAGTCCCTTAGCAGCAAAATGGCTGCCTTGGTTCCCCCCTTAGTAAAAACTGGGAGGGGTAATGTAGTGGGACGGGAATCCAGCAGTGTTCGTTTGTTTCACGGAAGGTGGCGCGATATGCCGATCCTTACTGTGCAGTGATTCCGGACAACGCCGCACACGAGAGTGGTGCGATGGAGACCGGGATTACGTAATGCTTAGTATATATACTCAGCGTTCACAGTAGGTCGACAGGCTGTCCTCGCGCGTCCCTTCTACGGAACGGATCCTTGGGCCCTCACTTTGCAGGCGGGTTCTTGTAACCTTCCTGGTGGTTAGGCTGATCTTCCGGATTGGCCTATCCAGCGTTACCTAGCACCCATGTGCTAGGGTACTGTACTTGTAGGGAAGATCTTCCAGATCTTTCTGGGAAGTAAGTGATTAATAAACATCCCTGTTTATTAAGTGACGTTGTTGTGTTATGTGTGAATAGGTCTGTGCAAACTAACCGAAAACCGAACCAACCTACGTAAGTGCGTAGGGTGGGATCCTGCCTGGAACTAGCGTTCCGGATTGGGGTCATCCAACCTGCTAGACAGGCGGCGACCACCACATACCCATGCCGTATATACTGTAAATACGCACCGCTTGGCATATGACGTAAAAAACTGTACGGACCACTGGTCCGTACACTAAAATACGGACCACCTAGCCATACACATTTATCAAAATTTTGGGTTTTAAGAATAAAAAAAGATCTTTTTTAAAATTTCGGATATATAGCAAATATATAACGTCCAACCATGCTTGTACAAGTCACAGCACTCAATGCTAATTTACCGTTTGTACGGAACTCGGCGTAAACGCCTCGGTCCGTACAAACGGTAAATTAGCATCTCGTTCTGTGACTTGTACAGCATGGTCAGAACGTTCTGTATAAGTATCAATAATTGAACAAGCAGTACACCTGATGAAGGCAACAAACCCGCCGAAACGTTGTGTCATTGTAACTACAAGATAAGTAAAAAATATTTAAAAAAAACATCACTAATTATTCTGGAGTTGTTTGGTTTGTGAGAAATATTCAATCGAAGTTCTGGACAGAAATTGTTGACTGAATTGCCACATTCTCCTCGTTCCATGACACATTACAATCTCACAGCACATTCTAGCAGTCCTGTTTATTGGTATCAGATAAATGGACTCAGATTGCATTCTAGGCATCTGTTTAGCAATACGTGGTTACCATGTTAAACGGCCTTCCCGACACCTTTCCGATTGTAGCGTGAGTTAAGGTTAAATCGTTGTAGGTGGAACAGGTTTCTGCGATTCACTCTACGATAACCCACGATAGGCTACGATAGAAAACGCCATTCGTAGAGGTCCCGATAACTTCCAAACTGTCGTGGCCTATTGGAGGTGATTTAACAGGAAAATATCTCTTGTGGATAGAATAATTGGTGGAAAATTATGAAATTCTGGAATCAGGTAGGGTGCATATGGATGTATAACTGCCGTAAATATGATATTATTTGATGAAGTCTAAGTGTCTGAAAATAATATTTCCATATCGGAATTATTATTCTACCACAGTTATATTGTTCTAATTGATTGTTTTGGTGTTTGAAAATAATGTCATAATATATTGTAAGTAGCTGTAGAAAATGATTCGGATTTATTCAATATTTCCAAAATTATAGTATATATCAATATTAAAATCATGCATGAGATCTACAGTGAATCACCGATTGAATCGTGAGCCACTCCTGACCATAGTTTATGTTTTTGGTCCTCCCAAGACGTTTCTACGCTCTACGATTTCAAACCATGTCCATGATTTGAAACAATCGGGGACCTCCCGATAGGTCACGATTTCCCCATTTCAAATCGTAGCGATCGGGAAGCATGTCGTGGCCTATCGTGGTAGGTGGGGGTCCCCTCTAAAAGCGGGCTCCCACTATCACGATTTGCGCCTCCGACACACTACGATAACCTTATGACAAGCGTTCCGATGAACAAATGCAATTTTTGTCGGAATGAAAGGCTCTATCGTGGAAGTGGGTTTTGTGTTCCGATGAGTGCTACAACACACTCCGACACGCTCCGATAGTGCTACGATAGAAATGCCGTGTCGTAGGCCTTCCGACAAAATCGAACTTGTTCGATTTGTCGGAGTGTGTCGGAAGCATTCTCTACTATATGTAACCTATGCATCCCCCCCCCCCTGTTGGTTTTCGGCCCGCAAAATAGCAATTGCCCCGGGAGCGTCCCTAGACAATTGCTCAGTCACCGTATTTTGGTCAATTTCTTTTTTTTTGTATTTTCAAAAATACAGACACCCTAATAAAAATTGTAAAAAAACCCCACAACATATATAACCCACTTATAAGCTGCCCCCGCCTCCCCCACTTTGGTTTCCTGGTTACAGTTACGGTCAAAGTTACAAGGTAAGGCTTGGAAAAATTACTGCCCAAGGCATAGCAGCGGGCAGTAATTTTTCCAAGCCTTACCGAGTAACTTTGGCTTATTTCCACTGGTATGTGGTTTCCCTATTCCTATATACCTTCAATTGTCGGCTAATATCGATAAAAACGTAATTTCTCTGAACGTCAACCTGGGCAGTAAACGTCAATCTGGGCAGTAAATGTCAACCTGGGCAGTATTTTCAACCTGGGCAGTAAACAAAAGTTGTTCCACCCCCAGCAGCGTTAAGTAATCATAGGTTGTTCGCTCATAGGTATACAGGAATAGACAATAATCGATGGTTTTGTGGACAGGCGGCCGTAAACCACGAGAGGTTGATGCGTTGTAATACACGAGCGTTAGCGAGTGTATTACGGCGTCAACCTCGAGTGGTTTACAGAGCTGCCTGTCCACAAAATCATCGTTTGTTGCATTTATTATCCATCTTTTCGAAGAAATTAGACCTTGTAATTGCCAAAAAGGGTATAACAATTGTAAAAAGGGTATAACAATAGGGACTATTTCTTTGCTCTATAGCAAAAGGGACTATTTTCCCCGTACACCATGGTTTTGAGGCCATATACCACAGGTTTGAATTCGTATACCACATTTATGGTATCTGACAGGTTTTATATAATGGGTCGTGGTTTACTGAGTCTCCATACATTTTCAATGGGGGCTTTGTATACGATGGATAATAAAATACCTTCATACATGTGACACTATGATCATGTAGGCTATTCCATAGAATAGCTCCTCTGTAGAATGGTGGGTTGTTTTTGTTTTTGTTTGTTTTTTCCTTTTTTTTTCTTTTTTACTTTTTTTAGGTGTTCAGTTTTAGGCTTCGGTAGATTTATCATATTCTTCAAGGAAGAGGGAGATGTGGGTCTAATAGGGAGCCAAAGTGAACCCGCTCCAACCACAGATAGCCGGTCACAAAATACCATTTCCGGATATAGGTGCTCAGTACTTTGATTATGTAGGTTTGATATTATATGTGTCATTCTCCAATCTTTTAGATCCATATTTTTGCTAAACTGAACAACTGTCATCGTAGCTTCGAGACAGAGTTATTCAGAGATGATAGTAATAAACTACACTCCAAAAGTAACAAAAGAGACCCAAAACAAAAGTCTAGCCTCTAACTCCCTAACTCTCTAACTCTAACTTAGCACTAAGCCTCGTTCTTAGTGGCCACCGGAAATGGGGTTTTGTAAAGGGGTATCTGTGGTTTCAGTGGGTTCACTTTGGCTCCCTATGGGTGACACACAACTAGTGTGCGTGTCCACAAGATGGCTCGTTAATCGTTAATCTTACTTGAATAAAAAACCGAAAATGGGTGTCCACTAATGTAAATGAACACTAGTTTGATACCCACTCCTATGAGTGTCCCCTAGATAGGTGTCCACTTCTATCTACTAAATGGGTGTCCACTAAATGAGTGTCCACTATTGTAAGTGTCCACTAGATGGGTAACCACCATTGTGAGTATGCCCTAGGAAAGTGTCCACTTCTAGGAACCTCCCCTAGAAAGGTGTCCACTACTGCAATGACTACTTTATGGGTGTCTACTTCTGTGAGTGTCTACTAGATGGGTGTCCACTACATGGGTGTCCATATTGTGAGGGTCCATTAGATGGATTTCACTTTTATGAATGTCCACTGCACATTTCTATTTTATGGGTGTCTACTTCTTTGACTGACCACTATATGGGTGTCTAATACTGTCAGCGTCAACTAGTTGGGTGTCCAATAGTGGGAGTGTCCAGAAAGATTTCTCTTCATTGTTGACGTGTTAACTTCAGCAGGTTGTAATTGTGTGTTGTACCAGGTTTCTGTATACAAAGTAAAACCACGCTTCTGGGACACCCCGCTTAAGGGACACCCTGCTAAAGGGGAAAATTTGTTCGGAATGGAATTTTGTCCCAACTTAATTTTGGTAAAATCGGGCCTGATTTACGAAAATTGGGGTTTATTTTAAACCCACTTAAGGGGACATCCTGCTTAAGGGGATATTTATTTCAGTACAGAATGCTTCTAAACCCCACTTAAGGGGGCACTTCGGAGGGACACCTTATCAAATCTGACGGGACAGTGTAGGGACAGCACTCCAGATTATCTTGATTGCTAGTTTATGGTGTGTGTATGAGGCTGGTAGACAGGTGTCTAGACAATCAGACACCAGGCAACAGCCTAAGTAGGCTCCTGTAGGCGTCAGGTAAGCGTCTGCATGTTGGCTGTCTGTGCGGATATGACAGTGTCTATGTCATAGTATTATCTGTATAAAGGTATTATATACTACATGGCCTAACCATCGATAGACTGAAAACCCCGCTTAATAGGGCACCCCGCTTAAAGGGACAGTTTGCTCGGAACGGAGGCTGGCCCCTTAAGTGGCGATTTATTGTATATTTTAATTGTGACATGGTATCTCTGATATGAAATAAAGTATGACAGAGAGTTTCACAGAATATAAACTAAATCAGCGGTCGTGCAGCTTGTGCTGAGATCTTTCCCAAAAAGACTGATGGCCCACAAAGTACTCTGCACATTTCGGCGAGGACAATTCCCTTCACAGATGTAGAAGACCGCGATGTCAGCATAGCAACGACAAAGAAAAACTACAACAACATTAAACATGGGCCGCATCTAGAACAATATCCGCCACCACGTTCTAGGAAATATCGGTGTCGCTTTACGGCTTTTTGTCGAGAACCACTTCGTCAGCTATGATATAACAAGACCCACCCATCTCAGGGTGTTCCGCCGAGCTGGGCTGGGCCGACAGATGGCAGCACGGGTGACGCCAGTCACTCAACACCTACTTCTTCTTCTTCTTCTTCTTCTTCTTCTTCTTCTTCTTCTTCTTCTTCTTCAGTGACTTCTCAGGCTGATATTATAACGCCCTTTATCATCCAACGAATACAAAGTGTCCATAGAAAACACACAGGGAGTGTGTATCACCATACACGGAGCATACAGATATATTCACCTAATACAAAGTGTCCATAGAAAACACACAGGGAGTGTGTATCACCATACCCGGAGCATACAGATATATCCACCTAATACAAAGTACCCATAGAAAACACATAGGGAGTGTGTATGGACATACCCGGAGCATACAGATATATCTACCTGATACAAAGTGTCCATAGAAAACACACAGGGAGTGTGTATCACCATACACGGAGCATATAGATATATCCACCTAATACAAAGTGTCCATAGAAAACACATAGGGAGTGTGTATCACCATACACGGAGCATACAGATATATCCACCTAATACAAAGTGTCCACAGAAAACACATAGGGAGTGTGTATCACCATACCCGGAGCATACAGATATATCCAACGAATACAAAGTGGCCATAGAAAACACACAGGGAGTGTGTATCACCATACACGGAGCATACAGATATATCCACCTAATACAAAGTGTCCATAGAAAACACATAGGGAGTGTGTATCACCATACCCGGAGCACACAGATATATCCACCTAATACAAGGTGTCCATAGAAAACACATAGGGAGTGTGTATGGACATACCCGGAGCATACAGATATATCTACCTGATACAAAGTGTCCATAGAAAACACTTAGGGAGTGTGTATGGACATACCCGGAGCATACAGATATATCCACCTAATACAAAGTGTCCACAGAAAACACATAGGGAGTGTGCATCACCATACCCAGAGCATACAGATATATCCACCTAATACAAAGTGTCCATAGAAAACACATAGGGGGTGTGTATCACCATACCCAGATCATACAGATATATTCACCTAATACAAAGTGTCCATAGAAAATACATAGGAGTGTGTATCACCATACCTAAAACATACAGATATATCCAACGAATACAAGGTGTCCATAGAAAACACATAGGGAGTGTGTATCACCATACCCGTAGCATACAGATATATCCACCGAATACAAAGTGTCCATAGAAAACACATAGGGAGTGTGTATCACCATACCCAGAGCATACAGATATATCCACCTGCTATAAAGCGTCCATAGAAAACACATAGGGAGTTTGTATCACCATACCCGGAGCATACAGATATATCCACCGAATACAAAGTGTCCGTAGAAAACACATAGGGAGTGTGTATGGACATACCCGGCGCACACAGATATGTTGTATGCTCCGGGTGGCGCTTACGGAAAAATAGTGTGTATGGAAGAATCGTGCATAACTAAAATGACCTGATATTTACATGCCACTTGTCCAGAAAAGGTGGATAATAAGTACAACATAGGCTGGTTTCAGATAAAAGTGGCTGTATGCTCCTCGGAGTGGGCTCTACACATATCCTTGCATACGCTCAGATATTACAGCATGTCAACTCCTCGGAGCATACGGTTGAAACCAGTCATTATTGTGTATGTATCCCTGGAAGTTTTTGCAATAGGCTTTATAATGCGAACTCGTTCTCCATGCCCCTATGAGTATTGCAGTCCGATCATCATGGTCTATATCCTGTTCTGTCCATGCTTTTAGTGCGTACAAGGGTGAGATGAATACAGAAAATAACTCGGTTTGGTCAAAGTCGTTGTTCTTCAACTCGTTTTAATGCTATGTGATATTTACTCCAGATCAATCACGTGGAGAATGTAGACTTTGACCAAAACTTGTTGGTTTCTTCTTTGGTATAACATCTCCTTCTGTGCTAATATCCTAACAATATCTTCTTCTAAACATACCCTGCTAATATCATAACGCCCGGTATAATATCTCCTTCTAGTCTTGCCCGGCTAATATCATAACGCCCGGTATAATATCTCCTTCTAGTCTTACCCGGCTAATATCATAACGCCCGGTATAATATCTCCTTCTAGTCTTGCCCGGCTAATATCATAACACCCAGTATAATATCTCCTTCTAGTCTTACCCTGCTAATATCATAACGCCCGGTATAATACCTCCTTCTAGTCTTACCCGGCTAATATCATAACGCCCAGTATAATATCTCCTTCTAGCCTTACCCTGCTAATATCATAACGCCCAGTATAATATCTCCTTCTAGTCTTACCCGGCTAATATCATAACGCCCGGTATAATATCTCCTTCTAGTCTTGCCCGGCTAATATCATAACGCCCGGTATAATATCTCCTTCTAGTCTTACCCGGCTAATATCATAACGCCCAGTATAATATCTCCTTCTAGTCTTGCCCGGCAAATATCATAACGCCCGGTATAAGATCTCCTTCTAGTCTTGCCCGGCTAATATCATAACGCCTAGTATAATATCTCCTCCTAGTCTTACCCGGCTAATATCATAACGCCCAGTATAATATCTCCTTCTAGTCTTGCCCGGCAAATATCATAACGCCCGGTATAAGATCTCCTTCTAGTCTTGCCCGGCTAATATCATAACGCCTAGTATAATATCTCCTCCTAGTCTTACCCGGCTAATATCATAACGCCCAGTATAATATCTCCTTCTAGTCTTACCCGGCTAATATCATAATGCCCAGTATAATATCTCCTTCTAGTCTTACCCGGCTAATATCATAATGCCCAGTATAACATCTCCTCCTAGTCTTGCCCGGCTAATATCATAACACTCAGTACAATATCTCCTTCTAGTCTTACCCGGCTAATATCATAACGCCCAGTATAATATCTCCTTTTAGTCTTGCTCGGCTAATATCATAACACCTAGAATAATATCTCCTGCTGTGGCCACCCCCTCACCCCTCCTCCCTACACCCCCCACCCCTCCTCCCTACACCCCCCCACCCCTCCTCCCTACACCCCCACCCCTCCTCCCTACACCCCCACCCCTCCTCCCTACACCCCCCCACCCCTCCTCCCTACACCCCCACCCCTCCTCCCTACACCCCCCCACCCCTCCTCCCTACACCCCCACCCCTCATCCCTACACCCCCACCTCTCCTCCCTACACCCCCAACCCTCCTCCCTACACCCCCACCCCTCCTCCCTACACCCCCACCCCTCCAACCTACACCCCCCCACCCCTCCTCCCTACACCCTCACCCCTCCTCCCTACACCCCCACCTCTCCTCCCTACACCCCCCACCCCTCCTCCCTACACCCCCACCCCTCCTCCCTACACCCCCACCCCTCCTACCTACACCCCCCCACCCCTCCTCCCTACACCCCCACCCCTCCTCCCTACACCCCCACCCCTCCTCCCTACACCCCCACCCCTCCTCTCTACACCCCCACCCCTCCTCCCTACACCCCCACCCCTCCTCCCTACACCCCCACCCCTCCTCCCTTCACCCCCACCCCTCCTCCCTACACCCCCACCCCTCCTCCCTACACCCCCAGCCCTCCTCCCTACACCCCCCCACCCCTCCTCCCGACACCCCCAGCCCTCCTCCATACACCCACCCCCCTCCTCCCTACACCCCCCACCCCTCCTCCCTACACCCCCACCCCTCCTCCCTACACCCCCACCCCTCCTCCCTACACCCCCGCCCCCTCCTCCCTTCACCCCCCCTCGTCTCTACACCCCCCACTCCCCGCCACCAGTTGAGCCGTACTCCTGTGAATGCGCATGCTCGCTACACACGTGCCAGACGCTCAGTCGTCGTCTCGAGCCCCTCACACAGAGAGACGGTTATTTCTGGTGTTGTGTTTTTACTGCGGGGGCGGCGCTCTCCGGTGGACCTTCTTTACTCTGACATTGTTCCATGCCCTCTGTCATGCTCCAGGTCTCCAACTGTCATCAGAAGGGTATCACTGACATAACCCACGGGGGGAGAGTGAGATCGCTGAGGACCCACGCCCTGCCGCTCTCCAAACACACTTCTCGCGGAATCTGTAATCGTAGGAGAAGCATAAGCGGGAAGTATGCCTCTGTATGGAGAGTGGTGAAAGGAGAGTTGCTATTAAATATGTGAACGGAGAGTGAAGGAACACGTATAGGGAGAGTAAGTACATCTGTGTAAGGAGAGTGAAAATGGGGAGTAAACCCATGTAAGGAGAGTGAATGTGAGTAAAACTACGTAAGGAGAGTGAATGTGAGTAAAACTATGAAAGGAGAGTGAGTGTGAGTAAACCTGTGGTAGGAGAGTGAGTGTGAGTAAACCTGTGGTAGGAGAATGAATGCAATAGAGCCTCCAGAGGTTACTGAACTCCCGATTATCGCTCCGGGTAAAGCAAAGTTCCGCTCCCGATAGACTTGGCACACTATGACAAAATGAACTACAGTTTCCTGATTTATAATTGGAGAAACTGAATATAATTTCGGATTTCCATGTAGAAATAGCTGAAATTTCCATTTCTGACATCAGAATTTCAATTTGAGGATGTCTGAAAACCGTTAAACTGCATTAATTCTGGCTTACGGGTTGGGGGTCTATCACTACACTACGTCGGTAATCAGCGAAATCCGGAACTTGTCAACAGACTGAATTACGGGATACCCCAATAGGGTCTATTAAAGCTGTGTAAGTAAAGTTTGACGTTGTAATGCTATGCGTAAACCTCTCGGCCGCCTGTCCACTAAACTATTGACCATTGTCTATCTAACGCTAGTGTATTACTGCTCGTCCACCTCTCATGATTTGCGGCCGCCTGTCCACAAAACTATCGATTATTGTCTATTTTTATGTATGAATATCGTGGTGGCCCCGTATGCAATTACCAGTTGTGCGAAAAAAAAAAACCCCGTTCATGTATAAGGCCACTCAAAAGAAAAAAATGGTTTCTCATCACCAAGCCATGAGAAATATGACGAGGGCGCTTTTTTTTTTTTTTTTTTTTTGGCTATATCAAAGAGGGCAGACATAGATTACTGGACCGATGGCACCACGGACAGATGGCACCTGGACTGATGGCACCTCTTCGGACCGATGGCAACATTTTTCCTAGACCGATGGCACCACTACCTAGACTGATGGCACCACTCACTGAGACTAATGGTTATTGCCATATTATATTGGGTACACCACTTTTCAACTACCGAGTATATTAAATTCACATAAAAAAATTAAAAAGAACCGACTCTGGGCCACTCGGCATCGGCAGCCGGGGGTCCCGGCCGGCCACCCATGGTCCCGGCCGGCAGCCGCCTCGGTACCGTTCGCGGCCGCCTCAGTACCGGTCGCGGTAGCAGCGATGGTCTCCTGAAATAAATGATCTTTTTTTCAGAAACCAAAAAAAACCCTGAAAATTAAACTGGAAACACTGTTATTACAGGACTACTGCACATTACTATATCTATCAAGTGGTTTCCATGTCCAGGTAAAAAAATGAGGTGGTGCCATCAGTCTAGGCACGGGTGCCATCAGTCCAGGTGAAACTGAAAAGAGGTGCCATCAGTCCAGGTGCCATCGGTCCGTGGTGCCATCGGTCCAGTTACCCAGACATACAGTAAAACCCCGCATTATAAGCGGCCATCCTCCGATCCAGGCCAAAGTGGCTGCTTACGCGGGGTGTCTACTTACGCAGGGTTTCCAGATTTTTACTGGCTCTACATTTAACGCATCCCTGACATCATTAATTTGATACTAAATACACATACCTTTCATGATTTTTATCAAGGTTCATCTATTTAAAAAAAAAAAAAAAATCTTCTAAAATCGTTTTTTTCTGATGCGCGCGGTGATGAGAAACAAGTTTGTTTTTTTGAGTGGCCTAACCGTATAATCTCTTAAACGTTCACATTATCGAACCTTGTGAACCGACTGGAAAAAAATCTGGATAAATTGATCAAATTGCCTTCCGAGTTGTGACGCAGTGTCCGTCGTCCTCCCAGTCAGTGCACCGGGGTCAGATTCCACGTGACCTCGCCGGAAAGTGCCGAGGATGATACGGAATGTCCCGGAAACATCAACGAGCTCGGAAAGTAATGCGTGACAAAAAAAACGGCCATTTTGTCTTTTCAATGCTGAATAGTGAATACAATATTAACCCGCCTCTGATACTACTGTGTGTATTTCTCTCGTAGTTGACTCCATTCACGCTCGGATACTTAATAGAAACTGGACGAGAGTTAGTAGTGTTATACGGAAACGGTCTTCGTACGTCAAAATACGCGGTAAAATTATTGATCAGATATATCGCGATGCCGAAGGCAGAGGGATGTATCTGATTGATAATTCTACCAAGTATTTTGACGTACGAAGACAGCCAGCCTGTTTTCGTATCATTATATACCTAAAAATGGCGAAATGTTACCTGGTCACGTGATCACATACCCCGTACGTCACAGTGTGACGTACGGGTATAAATACGCCATGAGTAGGAGCGGGCAGTATACATATGTAGCTGATATAGCCATAGGTATATATAATAATGCTATATACCTATGGGTGAATGTCTCACTTTTACTGACCAGTAGTACAGATTCCGTTCGTCACTGAGTGACGAAAGAATATTCATACGTCCCTCTGTACCATGTGACCACTCATTCTGCTATTTAGTGAGTTGTAAAGTTGCATTCTTGATGATTTCGAGGTATGTAATAATAAAGAGACACAGGGAGTGTGACTGAATTTAATCTGTTCCTCGATATTTCTGATCAAAATATCTCTGAACAGATACCATTCAGTCACACTAACTATGTCTCTATATACTACCACACGTCAACTACACGATGAATATGCCCACTAGGTTAAGGTTTTCAGGAATCTAGAAATATTAGTTTTCCCATGTTCTGGGACCTGTTTGATTGTTCCATCTATTAAGAATTTATTCTTAAAAGGGGCCACTTTGGAGGACACCTTATCAAATCTGACAGGACAGTGTGAGGACAACACACCAGATTATCTTGATTGCTTGTGTATGGTGTTGGTGTGAGGCAGTTAGACAGCTAGGCAAGGGTCAGCCAACGATGAATGAACCACCTCCCTTAGATGGTATTTTGTCGCCACCAAGTTGTGATGTTCCTAGATCAGTGGCCAAAAGTTTATCAACATGTTGATAAATCTTGTTGCCGACAACGGAATGTTGGTTAGTGACACTTGATTTGGTGGCCAACACGGGCAGAGGTATTATGTAATTTGCCTGGGACAAGTTCACCGACTCCTTTACCATTTGGGAACTAATCGTTCAAACCTGAATCGGTAAATGTGTATTGGGCTTTATGTGGGAAACACACTGCACGATTTCGTTCCCACTGATAAACTCCCTTAATCGTAAACGTGTCTCAGGCGAATGTGCGCAGGGCGTCGACCATCACAGCGAGATTTATGGATGGGAGTGGTGGTCATTATTGGGAGTTAATCGGGAGTTAATTCTGTCCTCACTGGACGACTGGCTAACAATATTCTTGGAGACTAGAGGCCACCGATAAAGGAACAAGTTGGTCTCTGGAGGCCAAATCAGTGAGCGGGGCTGAGCGGGGTTGAGTCTGTGTGTGGCAATTTCTCCTCACCCAGCGAATAATTATTGGCCAATATCGGTAGGCACCACGAGGGTATTTTCTATCCTCTGTTGTTGCCGACAATGGGAAGGAACAGGTTCCTTAATTTGTCCTGATTTTGGAACATTGGACTTCAATATATCAGCGGCAAAGGTAGACTTCATGTCCAGTGCGGGACATTTTCAAATTATAGTTTTGGAGGGGGGTGCTACACTGAATGAGCCTGTTTTGGGGCCTCGCCTGAGCCTATGATTGTTCTTTTGTCGCTGAGAAAGGAACATTCATGCTACAAAATCGCACAGTGTGTTATGGCCTTGAAGTCCAATCCACATCTACCAATTCTGGAACATTGATATACCTATGTCGGCCACAAAGGAACGGTACTTTGTCTCAGGCGAGGCATCCTCACAGAGTCGGCCCTAGTCGGTAGATGTGGGGCAGCTCGGCAAGGGTCAGCCAATGATTAGTGAACCCCCCTTGAGATGTCATAGTGTGGATAACGAGTTGTCAGTCGACGTTCCTAAATCACTCACCAAAAGTATATCAACATCGTGATAAATCCAATCTGCGACAACAGAACATTGGAAATACCCCCTGTTTGGCTGGCCGATATGGGTTATGTAATTTGCCTGCGACAAGTTCACCGACAACCATACGATTTGGGAACTAATCGTTTGACCCCGAATCGGTAGATGTGCGTTGGACTTTAGCATGTCTTTAACCTGTTTCCGGCGTCTGTCATGCTGCGGTCCTGCTGCTGGTGACGTTAGCCTGTTTCCGGCGCGTGACGTTAACTTGTTACTAGCGTGTGACGTAGCTCCACCATGCTGCTTGTGACGCATGCTCTAATTGGCTGTTTATAGTTTGAATAGTCCCGCTGTGCTTCGCCCCATAGATCAACTAACCAATCAGAACTGTCGTTACGAAGCAGCACGGCCCTTAAAAAACGTCCCGTCACGACGGCAACCACTCTCCCAGCAGATCCTTTATGGTGCTTACTAATCCCTGCTCTATCAGCGCCTCGGGTGGAGAGTGATCCTGATGTTCCAATCTCCCCGCAGATGTTTGTGGCGCTAGGCCTACTTGTCTTTGCTCCAATCCAATCATGAGATTAGCGGAACAGGAACTGGTACTACATACCCGTCATACATACCCCGTACGCCAAGCACATACCCTGTATGCCACATACGTGTTGTACGGCCATAAATACCCTACCATAAAAGCATGGGTAGGAGTTGGTGGTATACGTAAGGGAGGTGTATACTAATTTCAAAGACAAGGATGGTAACCTATAAATTTTAAATCTAAATGTATAGTACTATACATCCACTATATTCTGCGAAAGTATGAGGAAAAGCAACGTTATAGGATTTCTATATATCATTTATAAGATTATCTCAATATTGATCTAAAAAAATATAAAAT
This sequence comes from Alentia gelatinosa, assembly GCA_950022655.1. Classification (NCBI taxonomy): domain Eukaryota; kingdom Metazoa; phylum Annelida; class Polychaeta; order Phyllodocida; family Polynoidae; genus Alentia; species Alentia gelatinosa. The sequence goes on along the minus strand of OX465584.1, from coordinate 67,341,121 downwards.
GAGCATGGTGACCCCCTTTATCTAAGTTAGATATGTGTTTTATGATTGTACTTTCTTCCTGATATGTCGTTCATTAAAACCACGGGTATTGTCTACCTTAATGAACTGTTATCCTTTTCTAAGAATTTTTTTAAGGTTTTCTACGACACTTAGAGATCATCAGATCATGATCATCTCCCCATACCTCCACCACACTCTCCCCCCACTCCCACCACACTCTCCCCCACCCCCACCACACTCTCCCCCACCCCCACCACACTCTCCCCCCACCTCCACCACACTCTCCCCCACCTCCACCACACTCTCCTCCCACCTCCACCACACTCTCCCCCCACCTCCACCACACTCTCCCCCCACCTCCACCACACTCTCCCCATACCTCCACCACACTCTCCTAGCACACACCCCGCCCACACACACTCCCTCCCCATCACACTCTCCCAGCACGCCAGGTGACCTCCTGACCTCTCAGCGCAGCACAGAGGTCGTCATATTGACGTCACTAGAGGGCGCTCGGGAGGGGGGGGGGAGGGGGGGGGGGCCACGCCCTCCTCCTGTGAACTGAATCCAGGACGCGTGAACCCCCCCCCCCTTCCCCCCCACAGGGCTGGTCTCTACGAGATACTTAACACACCTTAAACTACCCACACAAACTCTGTGAGGTATGGATTACGGTGGTCTTTAGAGGTGTTACTGCACTCTGTCATATTGTTACTGCACTTTGTCATATTGTAACTGCACTCTGTCATATTGTTACTGCACTCTGTCATATTGTTACTGCACTCTGTCATGGTGTTATTGCACTGTGTCATAGTGTTACTGCACTGTGTCATATTGTTACTGCACTGTGTCATAGTGTTACTGCACTCTGTTATAGTGTTACTGCACTGTGTCATATTGCTACTGCACTGTGTCATATTGTTACTGCACTCTGTTATATCGTTAATGCACTGTGTCATATTGTTACTGCACTGTGTCATATTGTTACTGCACTCTGTCATGGTGTTATTGCACTGTGTCATATTGTTACTGCACTGTGTCATAGTGTTACTGCACTGTGTCATATTGCTACTGCACTCTGTCATAGTGTTACCGCACTGTGTCATATTGTTACTGCACTGTGTCATAGTGTTACTGCACTGTGTCATATTGTTACTGCACTCTGTCATAGTGTTACTGCACTCTATCATAGTGTTACTGCACTCTGTCATAGTGTTACTGCACTCTGTCATAGTGTTACTGCACTCTGTCATAGTGTAACTGCACTCTGTCATAGTGTTACTGCACTCTGTCATAGTGTTACTACACTCTGTCATAGTGTTACTGCACTCTGTCATAGTGTTACTGCACATAAGTCAGTGTGAAGGGTGAGATAAATTCAGAAACCCATTCAAGTTTAGGGTCAGAGCTCAATCCAATCTCGTTTGAATCGCTATTTAATTCACGCGGCTCCGCCTTGTGAATTACTATGCAATTCAAACTCGATGGGAAACGAGCTCTGACCCTAAACTTTCATAAGTTTCCTCTAGAGTAACTTATCTATTAAATGTAAACAGTTGATACCTGAATCACGTTTATCAAGTAACTTCCTGTAATGTTAAACTCATGTCGATACCATTTCACAGGCGAGAGGAAGTACACCATAGCGCATGCGCAAGAGAACCCCACACTTTTCGCAGGTCACGGAATAAATGCTGGTCACAGGAAGACACTCTGAATACACGACACACCAACGGGAACAAGCACGGCAAACAGGACCCTGGTAACCATGGTAACCGGAAAACAAAAGACGCTTGTTGGACTCGTTCTGGCTTTTTGTTATGTCAGAAGGAGGGCCCACTGTCATGACGTTCAAAAAAGTAGTCCAAAGAAGCCATACAGTCTGTATTGTAATAAGTTCCCCTGACCCTGTGGATAAATACGTCAACAAAGATCGTCTAAATCCCATAGCGCGTATTTCGTATTCTATGATCCTATTCTGGGGCCTGTTGAATAAGTTCGGCTCATGAAGACCATGCTCTTTATCTCACCCCTGGTACAAGTTTAGACTAACATTAGAAAAAACAAATATTCAACGATCACGTGACCTACCATGGCGGAGTGTAAGTGAGATGACGTCATATGGATGTGCTAAGTAATTTTGATTATTCTGATATTGTGATGCTATTTAGTGTCAGAGAAAGGGCTGAGATAAATCCAGAACCGCACTCGAATTGTAAAATACACAATGCTCGATCCATTTGGATGCGCCGTAATGGTCACTTGGCTTTGCCTCGATGACGATTGCAGCGCATCCAAACTCATGGAGTATTTAGTACTTAGTAGAAACCGAACGAGAGTTAGACTTGACAATGTTTATGCCACGATGGGCAGGTTGTGTATTACTACACGAGGCGTAGCCGAGTGTAGTGAAGAGCAGACCTGACCAAAGTGGCATAGACACTGACAAGTCTAACTCTCGTTCGGTTTCGTATTTATCCTACCCCGTCTATGTATTACTAAAAGATAAAAATGGAGTCAATGACCAACAGAACTTTTTTCATAGTAGCTGACATCCTGCTCTCTGATTGGTCAATATTGTTATTACTCTAGTGGCATAAAAAACACATTATGTCACGGCCTGCCACATAAAATTTGCCTATACTAAGTCTATGGCGGTTTTTTATTAGGGGTAGGATAAAGTAAAACCCCACGTCTGGGACACCTCGCTTAAGAAGAGCACACCCCGCATAAGGAGACAGTTTTCTCGGAACAGAAATTCTTCTTCAGCTTATTTTAACCCCGCTTAAGGGGTCACCCTGCTTAAGGGGTCACTTTGCTCGTAACGGAGGGTGTCCCTTTAAATCTACACAATTCTCGATCCTATTCTATGTAAGTATGCCACTGGTACCCAGGGCCGATGTGTGTTGATTTTATTCAACACTTATGGACGACCTTCCGGAGGCTAGGGTTGTCTTAAGCAAGTGCTCCGCTAGCGAGATGACATTTTTTAATACTTTTTTTTATATTTCAAACAAACATCCGATTCTGTCATGGGATAGTTCTTCCATGGATGGCGAATACACCCCGCACTTACAGACAAGCAATTTTATATTCATCATACATGATGTATATGATAATGAAATGGAGTGATGTGATAATAAACTTTACATCGAAGTACAATAGAACAAACCCATGGGTGCGAAAACCTTGACCATGAACCAGAAGCGGATTGAATTTAGAGCGATAATTCTTTCTTAATAGCCCATTTAAATGACTTTTTTGTAGGCAGTATCTGTATTTCAGTTTTAAGATTGTTCCATAATTTTGTACCTCTAAAATCAGGACATGAAAAGTGTAAAGGATCAACTAGGAGCAAATAGTAAGTTCATCATTGATGAATGAGCGTGCAATTTTAAATGAATAACAATTAAAAGGTTTGAGTTAGATTGAGCCTATGGATAGTTTGCTGTAACCCACTTGCACCCAGTCAACTTGCCATTTCTGCGACTGCCTTTCTAGGATCCAAACACATCAAGCACTTGTGGGTCTTGAGGTATTTTGGTCTTGAGTGATTGGTCATGGTCAGCTGGGCATGCCTCTAAGAAACAAAAAGACACTGGCTTCCTGCTCTGTTCTCAATACCACAGTGAATAGCATACAGATAGTGAAGGGATAGTTTGGGCTTCCTACTGAGGCCACCTGTACTTCTACCAACACAAACGGGCAAGAGGCGGTGGGGGGAGAGGATATTTCCTCTCATATACGCCGGGTTATTTCAGCTCCGATTTGGTGTGTCAACCATACAAATCACCTTAATGAAACTTTAGATATTCCTTAGATAACACAGGGACACCGAAACTGGATACACGATAATACGTTGGCAATTTTTCCAAATTAAAACCCAAGCAATCATCAACTAATAATTTTAGATCCGTCGATACAGTATCTGAGTTTGCTCTAGCTGTTTAATCTGTCAAAAAACAACACTCCTGCAACCACACCCACCGTCACACTCTAGCTGTGATTGCTGTATATCTCTATAGGCATGAGGCCGGACTCGGCCATGTTTATCTGAGCAATGGCCTAATTAAGTAACTCACCGTTAAGTGGCGTTGAATGGAAACTCCTGATGGAGAGATTGATAGTTTGCAAAGATATTAATCGATGGTTTTGTGAACAGGCGACCGTAAACCATGAGGGCTTGATGCGTAGCAATACACAAGTGCTGGCTAGTGTATTACGACGTCAACCTCGAGTGGTTTACAGAGCCCACTTTCCACAAAATCATCGTTTGTTGTATTTATTATCAATCTTTTCGAATGAATTAAAACCAGCAATTGCCATATTAAAGGGTATAACAATAGGGACTATTTCTTTGGTCTATAGCACAAATGGACTATTTTCCAGTATACCATGGATTTGAGAGCGTATACCACAGATGTGAATCTGTATACCACAGACAGGTTTTATATAGTGGTTCGTGGTTTACTAAGTCCCCATACATTTTCAAAGGGTCTTTGTATAGGTGGATGATAAAATAGGAGACAGTCAGGGTGTTAACTTATTGTTTACATTGACCAATTTTCAATCAATATCAGGTTATTTCTGCATGTTTAGCAAATTAAAATAATGTTAACAGAAACAAACAAACAATAATTAATAGAAAAAAAGTAAAAGAAAAGAATAACAACCCAAATAACCTTTCCATGTTTCCTGGGTTTGTTTCCTGTTTATTTGGTTCGATTTAACATCCAGTTAACCATCATAGGTCCTTACCAGACTTTCTCTAGGTTCTTTTACACCACGAGGGTGGTGATCGAATCTATGTCATGAATTCAGGTAGAAATCTCACCCCTACACATTTACAGAGGTCAGCGTTCTTTTACTTCCCAAACCACATAGACATGGTATGAGAAGGATTGGCTTTTGATACAGCAGTAAATCTACCACTGCTGGGGATGGAGGAGAAATGTGGCTGTACACCACACCACATAGACATGGTATGGGAAGGACTGGTCTTTGATACAGCAGTAAGTCTACCACTGCTGGGGGTGAAGGAGAAAGGTGGCACACCACATAGACGTGGCATGAGAAGGACTGACCCATGTTTCCTTGGTTTTTAAGGAGTACATGTATATATATAAAGACAATCAAAAAGAAACGTACATACTCAAACGTGGTTCTAAGGTGCTGATAGATATACAACTGAATGATACTCTTTATTAACACTTTCCCTGCAGCACCCAGTTCCTCTGCTCACCATTACCCGGCAGACATTGCCTGCCCAAGCGACCCTGCTACAGCAGGCACCTTGTTTGGGAAATAGCAATGTCACTTGATATGTGATTTGAGTAATGTACCTTGGTAGCTGATGATATTTTGTTTTACTAAATCAAAGGTCAATGTAGCGGTTTAACTTTGTCAAAATTTCTTTCAATTCAAACAATTATTTTTTATTTATTGAATCTTGTATAGAAGTATCAATGATGCCTTTATGATGCCTGGAGGCATCTTTCTGCTGTAGCCAGGGGAATGCCTGGAAGCATCTTCCTGCTGTAGCCATGGGAATGCCTGGAGGCATCATGCTGCAGTAGCCAGGGGAATGCTTTGAGGCATCATGCTGCAGTAGCCAGGGGAATGCCTGGAGGCATCTTTCTGCTGTAGCCAGGGGAATGCCTGGAGGCATCATGCTGCGGGTAGCCAGGGGAATGCCTGGAGGCATCTTCCTGCCGTAGCCAGGGGAATGCCTGGAGGCATCATGCTGCAGTAGCCAGGGGAATGCCTGGAGGTATCATGCTGCAGTAGCCAGGGGAATGCCTGGAGGCATCATGCTGCTGTAGCCAGGGGAATGCCTGGAGGCATCATGCTGCTGTAGCCAGGGGAATGCCTGGAGGCATCATGCTGCTGTAGCCAGAGGAATGCCTGGAGGCATCATGCTGCTGTAGCCAGGGGAATGCCTAGAGGCATCTTCCTGCCGTAGCCAGGGGAATGCCTGGAGGCATCATGCTGCAGTAGCCAGGGGAGTGCCTGGAGGCATCATGCTGCAGGAGCCAGGGGAATGCCTGGAGGCATCATGCTGCAGTAGCCAGGGGAATGCCTGGAGGCATCATGCTGCAGTAGCCAGGGGAATGCCTGGAGGCATCATGCTGCTTTAGCCAGGGGAATGCCTGCAGGCATCATGCTGCCGTAGCCAGGGGAATGCCTGCAGGCATCATGCTGCAGTAGCCAGGGGAATGCCTGGAGGCATCATGCTGCAGTAGCCAGGGGAATGCCTGCAGGCATCATGCTGCAGTAGCCAGGGGAATGCCTGCAGGCATCATGCTACAGTAGCCAGGGTAATACCTGGAGGCATCATGCTGCAGTAGCCAGGGGAATGCCTGGAGGCATCTTTCTGCTGTAGCCAGGGGAATGCCTGCAGGCATCATGCTGCAGTAGCCAGGGGAATGCCTGGAGGCATCATGCTGCAGTAGCAAGGGGAATGCCTGGAGGCATCATGCTGCAGTAGCCAGGGGAATGCCTGGAGGCATCATGCTGCAGTAGCCAGGGGAATGCCTGGAGGCATCATGCTGCAGTACCTAGGGGAATGACTGGAGGCATCTTTCTGCTGTAGCCAGGGGAATGCCTGGAGGCATCATGCCGCAGTAGCCAGGGGAATGCCTGGAGGCATCATGCTGCAGTAGCTAGGGGAATGACTGGAGGCATCTTTCTGCTGTAGCCAGGGGAATGCCTGGAGGCATCATGCTGCTGTAGCCAGGGGAATGACTGGAGGCATCTTTCTGCTGTAGCCAGGGGAATGCCTAGAGGCATCATGCTGCAGTTAAAGGGTTAAAGCAGACTCCTTGAGTCTTTATTAGAGGTGCTTGCACGCCCTATATACATTGCCTAGAGGTTAGAGTGGTCACATATAGACTTTCGGCATACTGCATAAAAACTATCCCCTCACTGTCTGTGTGCTATTCGCAGTGATATTGAGAGCAGAGCAGGGAGCCAGTGTCTCCGTGTCTTAGAGGGATACCCAGCTGACTATTTTTTTAATTTTTTTTTTTTTTTAGGAACTTTATTTATACTGTGGGATACATCGATACATGACCGTTTTGAGCGTATCCCTCAGTTCATCAGGGTACATTCATTTTAACCTCATATCCAAATATAAAGCTACCACTAGGTAGTGGTTGGTTTACAAATTCACTTAGTTTTAAAACATTGATTTGGGCGATTTTTAAGTCGTCCTATACAATATTAATGAAAGAAGTTGTTCTTGCAATTACATTTCCCGTGTAGTGTTTACATAAAATTGTTCAGTTATCAGTTAGTTTCGGCTGCATTATCATGTATACAACTGCAATTATACTCATTCCAATAGTCCAGGAAAAGGAAAGCAAGTTTTATGTATCAAACAAGAGACTGATTTACATTACCATAGTAGTTGTAGCTAAGTAACTAAGTAAGGCACATGGGTAATTGAGTGTGACATCAAACATTCCAGTTCTGCAGGAGCGCCCAATTCTTTTGCGATAATTTAAATGATTGGTAGCTGTCCTTATTTCTTATCAATACGGGAAGACTGTTCCATTTGACTGTTCCTCGGTAGAGTGTGCTCCGTTTGTATCCTTAATTATTTGGTCTTCTTACTTTAAAAGTTTTTGCATCAAATTGTCTAGTAGCCATTCCATCGAGATTTTCCAGTAACATTGTGACATTAGACAATTGAGTGTACATATAGTTATTTAAGTGAGTCTTTAACTATGACGATAAAGACCAAAATACCTCAAGACCCACAGGCTTGCACTGACATGGGACAAGGTGACTAAATGAAGGCATGAGAATGTTATGTGAATAGGACAAGGACACTAAGGCCTGGCGTCCACCTACTACGATATGGCTCCGATATGGTCTACGATGCACCTCCTGATAAAAAATCAAAATTGCATCGGAAGGTCACCTAATATCAGGGCAGTTGACCACGTTTCTGCGATTAGACACCGATAAAAACCCCATACAATGCGTGGTGGATTGGCATGTCTAGACATAGGTATACGATTTTGCACCTTCCCGATATGGCACCGATTTTGACATTTTGTATCGGTGCCATATCGGGAGGTCTACGATTCTATCGTAGTAGGTGGACGCCAGGCCTAAGTTGAAGAAAGAGGTGACCCCGATTTTTAATTTAGGTAGTTCGAGAATTTAGAAGTTCTACAATACTTTGAATTCATAATATTCATTTTGCAGAAAAATGACATGGGTTTTAATTTTCAAGGCAAATTTTCTGGTGTGCCTTCAAAAGTATTTTATTTTGCAAAATAATAGAACCCCATAAATATCCTCCCGCAATCATCAACACATTCTTTGGAACAATTATCTATTAACCCATTTATTTAGAACCACGCAGAAATTGCCTTGGGTGACCTAGTTCCGGGGGGGACCGTTAAAAGTAGGTCACCGCTTCCGGTTTTAACAACACGTGACCTATATCTGGGAGTAAACAGCGCATGCGAGCCTCCCATCAACAACCAGGCTAATTAGCGGAGATATTTCTGTGAAATGTTTATTGAGAATCTTCCGAGAAAGGTTTTCATGGGGAAACAATAGAGTTGTCATGTACAAGCGATATACATCCAGGTTGGCGGCATCTGTAACCAAAAAAAAAAAAAAGAAGAAAAATACCCACTATTTTTTAAAAGCCATCATTCACGAATAGGCCCCATTGAGGTTTCCCATAATTCAGTCTATTTACAAATTCCGGTGTTCGCTGGTTGCCGACGTTGTATGGTAATAGACCCTTGACCCGTAACCCACAATTATCAAATAGGAGATCTGTTTGGTTCAGGTTTATAATGTATGTCTCCATTGCATATTGGATAATTTGGCCTGAAAATCTAGACCCATGTCATTTTCCTGATAATTAAATATAATGAGCTCAAGTTCTTATAAAAGACACATATATATATATATATATATATATATATATATATATATATATATATATATATATATATATATGTATATATATGACTTAAAATTGGGGGTCACCATGCTAGTTTTTGATTTAGAGATCAATATTATCATACATTTATAATGTAATATCTAGAAATTCTAAAAGGTATTTTTTTCACATATAGTAAAGCCAATGTCATTTCCCTCAAACTTCATAGAATCTAGTAGATGTATAGTAAATTATATTTAAAGTTTAAAATTCCAAGGTCACCATCCTCGTTTTTGATAGAATTGAAGAAAACTATATTTTTCACTACATTTCCGATGTAAATCAGGCAAATGTAAATGGGCATATTTAACTTACTGGGATTGGATAAACTGGCCAAAACGTCAAATTTACTCATCTAGAATTAAAACGAATCCCAAGAAACCAGTTTTTACTGATAATTGACATTATTAAAATAAAATCACAAGATTACGCTACCGTGATCCGTACGATACGCCTTTAATTGACCATAGTGGGACATATTAATTTCACAGCGGGTGGTGCGAACCTTATTATTACTATATACCTGTGAGCGAATGTCTATAAGATACAACCCGCTGCTAGGGGTGTAGTATAAATAATGTTTGCGCCCGCCGTGACAGCGGGCCGTAGTGAATGGCATTGGTTTTGTACAGTTAATAAAATGGTTTTTTTGAACGATTAGGAGGTATAGAGTAAAAAGAAAACGTAGTGACTGAGCCCGTACAGGTGGCTGTTCTTGATCATTTGTTGAAAAAATATGGCCCCCCCCCCTTCGTACGGCGTCGGGCAGTATTTTTTCATCAAATCACCTCAAACGGCCATTCGTACGGGCTCAGTAACCACGTTTTAGTTTGCTGAGTGAATTACTTTGAAGACAAACTCGGTGGAGTACGGACCAAGCTATTTTCATCTCGTGGGTTTCCGATTTTATCTCACCCGGTATAACATTATTTATTGATAAAATGAATCACTAAATTAGCCATTGAGTATTGGTACAAGAACTTCACGACCGTGGAGTACGAGTTCCTAATGTTAAGCCTATGGAGAAAAATACCGGGGTGAGATAATTTCATATTCCTGCACCCCTAGCAGCAAGAAGTTGTTTACCATCAGGGACCTGTTTCACTAGTTTTGTGACGTCTGTGACACTATACAGACATTGGGGTTGTCTAGTTTTGTGACAACACAAGTAGCCGCCCTTAGGAAAAGGCAGACCCCAAATATAAGAATTAGACAAATCTACACTTCATGGACCTGTTTCATTAGCTTCGTGGCAAAAGTGGCACCAACAGTGCAAGCAAGAATGGACAAAACAAAGTCTAATGTCTAGTTCTTATGAAACCAGACAAACCGGACACGCCATCTAGACATGTCACGAAACTAGTGAAACAGATCCCAGGAGCGCGTGCCTGGTATGTGTGACCCTTTTTTGAGCGCGGGAAAACGCGCTCATGTACGTCATCTAGATAGAGGTTAGAATGCTCACACAGGGTTTCAGCTTGCTGTAAAGAATCTAACGCTTCACTATCAATGTCCCAACTATAAAGGCCTGGTTAAATGAGCAGAGGTCCAGTATCCCAGTATCCCGTATCCCTGCCCCACTACTGACTTGGTTCCTTTTAATAGAACTTTCATACTTGAGTGCATCAAGCGCTAAGGGGCTATTTGAGAGCGAATAGAGTGCCATAGCTGACCTAGAGAAATAAGGCAGTTGACCAAGGCCCTCAATCAAAATTCAGTCACAACTGCAAGTTGAATGGGATCCGTGGTATGCTAGACCAGGCATAAGTCAAAATCGAAAATGTTAGATGTCTATACCATAATACATATTCCAGTTGATGATACTGGAGAACAACTATTAAATCAATTCTCTGGGTTTATTGAAGCATTCTTGATACTTTCAAATATAAATGGCTCATTGATCAATAATTTCCTATGATATTCTCGTACATTTATTTGACGAGATTTTGGTATTAATAAGGAACTGCATCGAGATCCATAGCTACTGACAATATGCCATGAGTTTTGGTTGCGGAGTAATCTCACGAGGCAAAGCCGAGTGTGATTATGTAGCAAACCCAAATGAATGGCAAATGAAGAGTGCGGTTCACATTTTATCTCACCCCTATCACTGACTATTTGGCTTAAATGTGTGACATCATCCCCTATTGAGTATTTTTCAACAATACTCCACGGGCGTTGAGTACGAGTTTCCAGTGTTAAGTCTATGGGGAAAAAATACCAGGGGTGAGATAAACCGTGCTCTTCCATTATGAATGGAAATAACATATGCTCCTAGTTTCATAAGTGAGCAGGATGGACAGAACCTCCTCACCTAGATGTAGGTGTATTTACATAACGCAGTCTTGTTGACAACCAGTACGAGCTGAACACCACAGGTAGACGAGGAAGCGTCAGCTGGCAGCATCCCTGGCCCACTGACACCGTTATCATTCACAATAACAGCCGATTGTCCCTAATTGGCTCCGCCCCACTTCTTCACGCCTATTTTTGAGGCGTTGTTAAACATTGTAGGTCAGTGTGTTGTTGTTGTTGTGTAGTTTGTATTATTATCCATCGTATATACAAAGCTCCCATTGAATATGTACGGGGACTCAGTAAACCACCACCCATTGTTACCTACCTATTATAAAACGTGTAGATTCTGATAACATCCGCTTGGAGATGCTCCCGCACATAGAGACAAAGTGAACCAGACATAGGGATGGAGACTGAAGGGCCACGAGAGTGAGATTCTCGTGCAGTACTTAACTGAATCCTGTTACTATTTTTTGTGTTTCTCTACACAGATGTACTTTTATCCTTAGGATTTGTTTCTATCCATACCAAAATCATAATTTAGAACTGTAGTTTTCCAATTGCCTTGCCCCGTGATCAGCCACGAGAATAATTGCGCTGGTTCTTGGCAAAAATCCTGTGTAACGTGAAATAATAGGAGTCCTAATTTCCTAAAGTTGAGAACGGCAGCCGAAAAAGGGCACCACTTTCAGAAACATCTTAGACTCCGACTCGACGAAGTCGCTAGTGTATATACAATATTGAATGGTTTCAGATACAATCAGCCGTATGCTCCGAGGAGTTGAAGCCTAGTAATATACGAGCGTTTTGTTTAATGTTGGAGGCAAGATAACACAATAGCTATGTGCCCTATCGAGGTTTTACTAAAGTCGTATTAATGCAACTTTTCATTTGTAAAGAGCCTGTCATGTGAGAAAGATCATGTCCTGGGTTTAATCTTTAAGTCCTCCTACTCTGGAATGGGTGTAGAGCGACAAGGGAACAATGGTAAAACTTTGAAAGCCTGTTTAATTTTGTAAAAACAAAGATCCAGGGGCCTGTTTTTCAGACAGCGACATCTTTATTTGTAGTGATCACAAAAGAGTGACCAGTTGGGCGACCAAACCAGTGATCATGACCAAAAAGTGTTCCTCAGACCCGGTCACTATTCAGCTGTTATGATCACTGTTGGTCCAAGGCCCATTCCAAAACAAAAGCATATCTCACATGTATATTACTCAACATAAAATTGTGAAATTTGGGAATTAGATAAAACAGATATAGATAATTCATCATAGTAAATATTGTTCCATTTGATACAGTGGAAGTGTATACAATGAAATATGCCACCATTTGGGCTAAATGGTCACAACTCTGGAACCCAAAACAGTGACCACGACAGTTTACCCCTCTAAATGGTCGCACATGTTATGACGACTTACCTCTGGAACCCAAAGGTCTCCAAATAGTCACTAACTGGTCACTATAGAAAATGGTCACGACTAAAAAACAGGCCCCAGAATACAGATCTGTCCCTCCGAACGGGAGTGGGGGGGGGGGGGGGGGGAACCATACTGTCAGCCCTCTGGTGACTGGCTCATGAGATAACAATGGCTCTGTCCCCTATAGGGCACATAGCTATTGCGCAATGGATGCACCCATCTTGCCCCGACGCCATCCAAAACACCAGGTGGTGGGGCCAATTATCAATGGATTTGATCAAAATATCTTTGGGGCTTGCCTCATCTCACTATTATCTACAGATCATGATCACTGATACTATAGGCCGTGCAACCATATTGGGGACTGAAAACTAGTTTTTTTTGTTTTTTTTTGTTGTTGTTGAAAAAACTAGAAAACTAGTTATTTTTTACTTAGTTTACAAAGTTTCTCGTAACTTAGGCTCGAAACAAGATACACATTTGCAAAAGGTAGCATATTAAACCCAAGATTATGGGCTTTATTGTCATGTATATATACATAGGCAGTTGATCTGTTTTCATTTTTTATATATTTTCGCAGAAATCATGTTAAAAGTTAGGCAAAATGTTTGACTTCTAGAATATGAGTGAAGATTCTATAGTATTCTATGTGGTACAAAATTCTAAACCCAGTTTGATTAAGTAGAGAATTATTTTGCAATCATTTTGATACCTTAACCTTTGTTGTACTTATGATAGAAGTCAAACTGTTTTCTTATGAAAATAGAAAAGTACCAAAAAGCCCATTTTTGTGATTTCTGCTATATGTCAAAGCACTGCCATCGTAGGTGAAAAATGGAGAGAAAAGGCTTGTTTGGTAAAGATGCAATTTTTTTATATTGTAATTCCAAAGAATATTTTTCCTTTAATTGTTATATATAAACAAATGCTTACTTAAACTAATTAGATATGCTGCACAAGTCGATCTATAAGATCTTTGAGGGAAACACTATTTAAATTCACATCCCACATAGTCCCTAATATGCCTTCCTGAGCTATAGTAGTTACCTCCCGACTACAATGGCGCTTCCTTACAATGTCCGGGCGGATGATGGCAGAACTAGCAATCACTCTGTGCCCTATAGGATCTCGGCATTTGTTTGATAGGAAATGAATTCAGCAGCAATTCAGAGGGGTTTAGTGTTTTAGTTTTTCTGTTCCATGTGAATCGAATTCGCCAAACTGGTAAAAGCAAAAACATGGCACCCTGCCATAAAATTTGTGTACCAAAATAGAATTGTCTGAGACTAGGGGAAAGGTCTGAAGTACACCAATCTCAGGTACATGAGTCTCAACGTGTGAATCCTACTTAAAGGTGTGAAGTACACCCGTCTCAGGTACATCAGTCTCAACGTGTGGATCCTACTTAAAGGTGTGAAGTACACCCGTCTCAGGTACATCAGTCTCTACGTGTGAATCCCACTTAAAGGTGTGAACACTGCACGAAAACCACTATTTTACATATATATATGCCATCGCGATAACGCACGTATCGGCTGTATCATGGCTTGTTTATATTTGTATACACCTCTTATACGCGTCTACGTTTCGGGCGTCTACAAGACAGTTTCCATATGTAGACGCGCGCGACTTGGCTGTCTTTCACGCCTGGCGTATTTAGGATAAAATATACTCTGCGCAATATATATACGGCAGGCGTATATATGATACAAAAAAAAAAAAAATGGCGACCTGCGGCCCGCCCCGTCCTGTGGATGTTGGTAGAGGATACACCAACACTGACCTGCCACCCGCGACCTCCCAACCCCACCCCCTACCGCCCCCCAACCACCCCACGCCACCCCCAGCCAGCCTGACTGTCCACACATTGAAATGGTGTTTGAAAGTAAGATCTATTAGAAAAACAATTAAAAAAACAACATAATGCAAGGTTTAATGTGTGTAATTAATCAATTTATACTTAATTAGGTTTTTATAAAATAAATTGGTAATATAAAATTGCAACTTTCATATAATACAGACTTAGATGGTTAATGGCAAATGGAATATACTACCACTGATGTCCCCAAGTGGCAGAGGTCGGAATTATTGGATACTGGCGTAAATAAACAGAATCAGGCGTATATATAACGTATATAAGACCGCACCATGGACACGTATATACGCCACTGGATAAGGCGTCTATGAGACGGATAACAGGTAGAACTTCTAGACGCAAAATCCTACTGTTAGACGCGTTTGACCAAAACGAGTTGCTTTCTGTATTTATCTCACCCCTGTGCACACTAAAAGAATGAACAACACACAGGGTATAGACCATGGAGAACGGACTGTAATTCTTTTGGGGCATGGAGAACGAGTTCCCAGTGGACATTTATTCCAGGGGTGAGATAAACCCGTCTCTACGGTCACCACGTGTGAGTCCCTTTGTACAAACAATGTGACAGGTAGAATAACAGGGGGTAAAGTAAGGCAGGCAGGGGGGAGATAAAAGGTACAGATGAGAGCAATTTATCTGCTTCACGAACCCACGTTCAGTGCAGTTAGCTCCCAACCCTCCACAGGGGCAGGGTGTGTAGGGTGGGGGCAGGGTGTAGGGGGGACAGGGTGTGTAGGGTGGGGGCAGGGTGTGTAGGGTTGGGGCAGGGTGTAGGGGGGACAGGGTGTGTAGGGTGGGGCAGGGTGTAGGGTGGGGGCAGGGTGTGTAGGTTGGGGGCAGGGTGTGTAGGGGGGACAGGGTGTGTAGGGTGGGGGCAGGGTGTAGGGGGGACAGGGTGTGTAGGGTGGGGGCAGGGTGTGTGGGGTGGGGGCAGGGTGTGTAGGGTGGGGGCAGGGTGTGTAGGTTGGGGGCAGGGTGTGTAGGGGGGACAGGGTGTGTAGGGTGGGGGCAGGGTGTAGGGGGGACAGGGTGTGTAGGGTGGGGGCAGGGTGTGTAGGGTGGGGGCAGGGTGTAGGGGGGGCAGGGTGGGCAGGGTGGGGCAGGGTGTAGGGGGGGCAGGGTGGGCAGGGTGGGGGCAGGGTGTAGGGGGGCAGGGTGTGTAGGGTGGGGGCAGGGTGTGTAGGGGGGACAGGTTGTGTAGGGTGGGGCAGGGTGTAGGGGGGGCAGGGTGTGTAGGGTGGGGGCAGGGTGTGTAGGGTGGGGGCAGGGTATGTGGGGTGGGGGCAGGGTATAGGGGGGACAGGGTGTGTAGGGTGGGGGCAGGGTGTAGGGGGGACAGGGTGTGTAGGGTGGGGCAGGGTGTGTAGGGTGGGGGCAGGGTGTGTAGGGTGGGGGCAGGGTGTAGGGGGGCAGGGTGTGTAGGGTGGGGCAGGGTGTAGGGGGGACAGGGTGTGTAGGGTGGGGGCAGAGTGTAGGGGGGACAGGGTGTAGGGGGGACAGGGTGGGCAGGGTGGGGGCAGGGTGTGTAGGGTGGGGCAGGGTGTAGGGGGACAGGGTGTGTAGGGTGGGGCAGGGTGTAGGGGGACAGGGTGTGTAGGGTGGGGGCAGGGTGTGTAGGGTGGGGGCAGGGTGTAGGGGGGACAGGGTGTGTAGGGTGGGGGCAGGGTGTGTAGGGTGGGGGCAGGGTGGGGGCAGGGTGTAGGGGGGAAAGGGTGTGTAGGGGGGCAGGATGGGACGGGTGGGGGCAGGTTGTGTAGGGTGGGGGCAGGATGGGACGGGTGGGGGCAGGTTGTGTGGGTAGGGGGCAGGGTGTAGGGGGGACAGGGTGTGTAGGGTGGGGGCAGGGTGTGTAGGGTGGGGGCAGGGTGTGTAGGGTGGGGGCAGGATGTGTAGGGTGGGGGCAGGATGTAGGGGGGACAGGGTGTGTAGGGTGAGGGCAGGGTGTAGGGGGGACAGGGTGTGTAGGGGGGCAGGATGGGACGGGTGGGGGCAGGTTGTGTAGGGTGGGGGCAGGATGGGACGGGTGGGGGCAGGTTGTGTGGGGTGGGGCAGGGTGTAGGGGGGACAGGGTGTGTAGGGTGGGGCAGGGTGTAGGGGGGACAGGGTGTGTAGGGTGGGGCAGGGTGTAGGGGGGACAGGATGTGTAGGGTGGGGCAGGGTGTAGGGGGGACAGGGTGTGTAGGGTGGGGCAGGGTGTAGGGGGGACAGGGTGTGTAGGGTGGGGGCAGGGTGTAGGAGGGACAGGGTGTGTAGGGTGGGGCAGGGTGGGCAGGGTGGGGGCAGGGTGGGGCAGGGTGGGGGCAGGGTGTGTTTGGTGGGGCAGGGTGTGTAGGGTGGGGGCAGGGTGTGTAGGGTGGGGGCAGGGTGTAGGGGGGACAGGGTGTGTAGGGTGGGGCAGGGTGTAGGGGGGACAGGGTGTGTAGGGTGGGGGCAGGGTGTGTGGGGTGGGGGCAGGGTGTAGGGGGGACAGGGTATGTGGGGTGGGGGCAGGGTGTGTAGGGTGGGGCAGGGTGTGTAGGGTGGGGCAGGGTGTAGGGGGGACAGGGTGTGTAGGGTGGGGCAGGGTGTAGGGGGGACAGGGTGTGTAGGGTGGGGGCAGGGTGTGTGGGGTGGGGGCAGGGTGTAGGGGGGACAGGGTATGTGGGGTGGGGGCAGGGTGTGTAGGGTGGGGCAGGGTGTGTAGGGTGGGGCAGGGTGTAGGGGGGACAGGATGTGTAGGGTGGGGCAGGGTGTAGGGGGGACAGGGTGTGTAGGGTGGGGCAGGGTGTAGGGGGGACAGGGTGTGTAGGGTGGGGGCAGGGTGTGTGGGGTGGGGGCAGGGTGTAGGGGGGACAGGGTGGGCAGGGTGGGGGCAGGGTGGGGCAGGGTGTGTAAGGTGGGGGCAGGGTGGGGCAGGGTGTGTAGGGTGGGGGCAGGGTATGTGGGGTGGGGGCAGGGTGTAGGGGGGACAGGGTGGGCAGGGTGTGGGCAGGGTGGGGCAGGGTGTGTAAGGTGGGGGCAGGGTGGGGCAGGGTGTGTAGGGTGGGGCAGGGTGTAGGGGGGACAGGGTGTGTAGGGTGGGGGCAGGGTGTGTAGGGTGTGTAGGGTGTAGGGGGGACAGGGTGTGTAGGGTGGGGGCAGGGTATGTGGGGTGGGGGCAGGGTGTAGGGGGGACAGGGTGTGTAGGGTGGGGGCAGGGTGTAGGGGGGACAGGGTGTGTAGGGTGGGGGCAGGGTGTGTAGGGTTGGGGCAGGGTGTAGGGGGACAGGGTGTGTAGGGTGGGGGCAGGGTGAAGGGGGGACAGGGTGTGTGGGGTGGGGGCAGGATGTAGGGGGGACAGGGTGTGTAGGGGGGCAGGATGGGACGGGTGGGGGCAGGGTGTAGGGTTGGGGCAGGGTGTGTAGGGTGGGTTTGGGGGCAGGGTGTGTAGAGTGGGGCAGGGCGGGGCAGGGTGTGTAGGGTGGGGCAGGGTGTGGAGGGTGTGTAGGTCGGGGGCAGGGTGTGTAGGGTGTGTAGGGTGGGGGCAGGGTGTGTAGGGTGGGGCAGGGTGTATAGGGTGGGGGAAGGGTGTGTAGGGTGTGTAGGGTGGGGCAGGGTGAGGCAGGGGGGTAGGGTGGGGGCAGGGTGTGTAGGGTGTGTAGGGTGTGTAGGGTGGGGCAGGGTGAGGCAGGGGGGTAGGGGGGCTGTAGGGGGGACAGGACCACTCTCCCAGGTGATCTCTCGTGGCGCTGGGCAGTCATGTGATACACCGGAACCGGAACTGATGCTACATTTGGGCCTCACAATGGTGGATCTGTCAAACAGATGTAAAAGTGACATCATTGAGTTTAGGAAGACTAGGTTTTAAACGAGCTTCACAGATAATTGTGCTGTGTCTCCTGCTGCTCTGATGCATTGTATTAAAGAAGAAACCAACAAGTTTTGGTCAAAGTCGTGTTCTCCACGAGTTTGATGTGGAGTGATATGAACGAGGCGACAACTGAGTGAATATAACTCAAATTCAAACGAGTTGGAGAATGACTTCTTTGCCCAAATCAAGTTGCTTTCTGTATCTATCTCACCCCTGTACACACTAAAATAATGGACGACACACAGGATATAGACCATGTAGAACGGACTGCAATACTCGTCGGGGTATGGAGAACGAGTTCCCAATGTTAAGCCTATGGGACAAAAATACCAGGGGTGAGATAAAGGGTGAATCCCCAGTTGATGACACTGCCCCTTTGAATGAGCACATCTGTTTTGTTGAAAAGGAGTTGGTGGGTAGTAATATCCGAGCGAACGCGAGGATTTTGCTTAAAACCAACTCCGAAGATAATAACAGCATAAGTAACCAATTGCAAATCCAGTTAATATTGTATTTATTATTCAGCTATAATCTCAATGTTGCCACCTAGCGGGAATACTGTGTGCCAGTGGATTCTCAAGGCTCTAAGCCTTGTTCGTTAAGAATTCTTCTCCCATAGAGCGCAGTGAGAACCTTGCACATATTACGACTTAGAGAGTGTGAGGTCTTATGAGAGGGGTGCTGTAATAGGTGATATAAAATCTGGACTGCACTCGAACCATAGCCCTTGAAAATATGCCATTCATTTTGGTTTATTACATAATCTTACTCAGCATTTCCTCGTGAGATTACTTTGCAACCAAAACTAATAGCATATTTTCAGTATCTACGGATCACGATGCAGTTCCTTATTACTCCCTATGAGTTGTCTATGGAGGCTTCATATTAGATGGATGGGAAATACAAACAGGGTGCAGGATCTATTGCTGCTCGAAAAACAGCAGATATTCCATATTTATATCTTAAAAATTCTATCCCTATCGATTATAGGTATTATCTCCATTCACACCTTGTGGGGTGTTTTTAGGAAGAAATTATATTTTTTCGAATGGGAATTTTTTTTTTTTTTCCATATTTACGCCACGGCGTAAATGCGCGTATACAATGTATATTGACATGTTTTTATATGTATACGTCCACATTTCACGCCAGCGTATACGTCGTATATAACTGTGTTTTTCCTTGTATACGGAAGCGTAATGGCTGTATTTGCCACAAAGCATATGAGGAGAAATATCCTGTGCGTGACTTGTATACGCAGGTCGTATACATGCCACGCTATATTCTGTGATGCTTAGCGTATATTTGTAAATATGTAGTAAATATGAATATTACTATTGTAAAACTTGATGAGGTTTAATCTTGGCCACCGTATTCCACGACTGGAGTTTGGCAAAGTGACTTCATGAGGTGAAGCCGAGTGAAGTCCGGAGCCAAAACTTTAGGAGTGGAATGCGGTGGCCAAGATTAAAACGAATCAGGTTTTGATTTTATCCTACCCTATCTCCTCGATTTTTGAATATTACGTGATAATAATGCTGTATGCCACTAGTGGCATATAAAACTCCGTATGCCAGTCAGCGTGGCATACGGAAACCCAATGTTTAGCCTATGGGATTTTATATTAGGGGTAGGATAAACTGTAAATACGCACCATTTACTATATATACCCTTGCAGTATATACTGTAAATATGCACCGTTTCGCCATAAAACGTAAAAATACTATAAGAAACACCGTCCCGTACGGGAAAATACGGAACACTTCCTCATATCCATTGACTAAAATATCAATTGTTAGGCTAAATTGAATAAATAATTCTTATCAATTTTGAGTATAGAGTAAATATAGAACGACCTACCATGCTTGTGCATGCCACAAAACTCGATAACAGTTTACGGTTTGTACGGAACTCGGTATAAATTCCTCATTCCGTAAAAACCGTAAATTGCCATCTCATTTTGCAGCTTGCTCAGGACGCTACATATAATTACTTGCATTTTGACATACATACACCAGATCGAAATAAGGCGTATACATATGTTAATGAATTTAAACATTAAAAATTACTTGTTTTTTTTCGGTGTGTATATGCATTTATCCTACCCCTAATAAAAAAAAACGCCATAGGCTTAACATGGGATTTGTTTATTTCACGGGTGTGACATAAAGTGTTATTTATGCCACTACTTTCTGAAGCTGAAAAAATATGGAAACGGGGTAGGATAAAATCTAGACGCCACTCGTTTGAGTTTGAACTTATTTATGTCACTCATTTTGTTGGCTCCGTATATTGATAATGTATGACATGGGAATATAGTAAACGGTGCGTATTTACAGTACATGTATATAGGGCATGGGTATATAGTAAACGGTGCATATTTACAGTATATACAGCATGGGTATATAGTAAACAGTGCATATTTACAGTATATACGGCATGGGTATATAGTAAACAGTGTGTATTTACAGTATATACAGCATGGGTATATAGTAAACGGTGCATATTTACAGTAAATACTGCATGGGTATATAGTAAACAGTGCATATTTACAGTATATACGGCATGGGTATATAGTAAACGGTGCATATTTACAGTATATATGTTATAGGTATATAGTAAACGGTGCATATTTACAGTATATATACGACATGGGTATATAGTAAATGGTCCATATTTACAGTATATACAGCATGGGTATATAGTAAACGATGCGTATTTGCAGTATATATACGGCATAGGTATATAGTAAACGGTGCATATTTACAGTATATATATGGCATAGGTATTTAGTAAACAGTGCATATTTACAGTATATACGGTATGGCTATATAGTAAACGGTGCATATTTACAGTATATAAGACATGGGTATATAGTAAACGGTGCATATTTACAGTATATACGGCATGGGTATATAGTAAACGGTGCATATTTACAGTATATAAGACATGGGTATATAGTAAACGGTGCATATTTACAGTATATACGGCATGGGTATATAGAAAACGGTGCGTATTTACAGTATATGAGACATGGGTACATAGTAAACGGTGCGTATTTACAGTACATATGACATGGGTATATATAGTAAACGGTGCGTATTTACAGTATATACGGCATGGGTATATAGTAAACGGTGCGTATTTACAGTATATATGACATGGGTATTTAGTAAACGGTGCGTATTTACAGTATATACGGCATGGGTATATAGTAAATGGTGCGTATTTACAGTATATACGGCATGGGTATATAGTAAACGGTGCGTATTTACAGTATATACGGCATGGGTATATAGTAAACGGTGCGTATTTACAGTATATACTGCATGGGTATATAGTAAACGGTACGTATTTACAGTATATACGGCATGGGTATATAGTAAACAGTGCGTATTTACAGTATATAAGGCATGGGTATATAGTAAACGGTGCGTATTTACAGTATATACGGCATGGGTATATAGTAAACGGTGCGTATTTACAGTATATATGACATGGGTATTTATTAAACGGTGCATATTTACAGTATATACGGCATGGGTATATAGTAAACGGTGCGTATTTACAGTATATACGGCATGGGTATATAGTTAACGGTGCGTATTTACAGTATATATACGACATGGGTATATAGTTAACGGTGCATATTTACAGTATATACGACATGGGTATATAGTAAACGGTGTGTATTTACAGTATATCCGGCATGGGTATATACTAAAGCTATGTCTTTTGCATGCATTTCCTCTTACACTCATCAATCATTTACATCATTTACCTTTACTCACCTTTACTGAGTGAGTGAGGGGGGTGAGGGGGGTGAGGGGGTGAGGGGGTGAGGGGGTGAGGGGGTGAGGGGGTGAGGGGGTGAGGAGGAGGGGGTGTTGTTGTTGACGGTCAGTAGTACTGCCAGGTGAGGCCAGGACAAGGGTTTCAACCCTCACAGGTTGAACACAACTATTTACAAACAACCCGAAAACACCTGGGACCTGTTTCAGTAGTCTCGTGACATTAGGCCTAGACAGACATCAACAGCGGCACCAACAGTGCAAGCAACGGCAGAAAAAGACTAGCCAATATCTGAAGATCGAAGTGGTAACAGAGGAATCAGTACCCAATGAAAAAACCCGAAACAACCTAACATTAATTCAAGGTGGTAATAGACAAACCAATACTCAATAAATAAACCTGAAAAATCCTAAATCATTTAAGGCAGTAATAGATGAACCATAACCAAATAAGAATAACCCGAAACAACATCACATCATTCTAAGGTGGTATTAGATGAACCACTACCCAAGAAAAACACCAAAAATAACCTAATTTCATGTCTAGATGGTAACAGAAGTATCAGTACCCAATTAAAAGACCCGAGACCCAGAATCATGTTAAAACAGTGATTATTTATATAGAACGTCCTGAGCATGCTGTACAAGTCACAGAACGAGATGATAATTTACGGTTTGTACGGACCGAGGCGTTTACGCCAAGTTCCGTACAAAAGGTAAATCAGCATCGAGTTCTGTGACTTGTACAAGCATGGTTGGACGTTATATATTTACTATATACCCGAAATTTTAAAAAAAATCAATTTAATTTTTCTTAACGACCAAAATTTTAATAAATGTGTATGGCAAGGTGGTCCGTGTTTTAGTGTACGGAGCAGTGGTCCGTACAGTTTTTTTTTACGTCATATGCCAAAACGGTGCGTATTTACAGTATATACGGCATGGGTATATAGTATACAACAGAACAATCATGCAGATTCATCCAGATATCTAGATTTATGTTGTTTGCTACCAGAATAAATATTTGCAATACCGATGAGGATTGAGAGGTTAAAAGTTCACTCTGGCCTTATTTGGAGATGACCTTGAGCCTTCGTCTCCGTCACACTCCGATGTCCTTCAACTGACCAGATTGCCTCGTTTGAACCACTGCCCTAACGACCTCCGAGAAGAGACGTCGTAAACAAGTTTGTCATTAATAACCGCCGGGAAACAGGTCACCAGTTAATTTCCCGCCATTGTCACCCGCCGCGCACCAGCTTCAGCGCGTTTGTCGGCTGCTTCCGGAGATCGAATATCTGAGATCCGCATTCGTTTTGCGAGGCCATGATTCTCGAGGGTCTGTGCGGGCGAGGTAAACAACGTCCAGGGTAGAGCGAGAAATACAACGTGGACACGGACATTGTAAGAAATGACACCAGGTATCTGTCATGCTCTGAGGCCATCCATTAGGTACGCGTGTACGCACTGAGGCGAAGTGGGGCGGAGGTTTAAAGACAAATACTGGTAGTTGGATGATTTCTAAAATCTATTGATTCTTGCAAATAACTCAGGATAAAATAAGTTCCATATATTAGCAAATAGAAAATGGAAAAATATTGGAATGTCACCATGTTAACTTCTATGGGAAGGCCATCTGAAAATGTAAGTGCTTAACTATTGGTGTCTATGGGAAACTGCAATATGTTGACTTTGTTGCTAAATGACACTGATGTTCTATTGCTATCTTCGAATAATTCTGGATTATGATAGTTGGGAACATGTACAAATGAGAAATGCTAACGAAATACTATGTCACCATGCTAACTTCTATGGGAAGGCCATCATATATTGACATGAACCTGTCATTATAAACGTATAGAGTATAGAGCCTCCAGAGGTTACTAAACTCTCGATTATCGCCCAGGGTAAGGCAAAGTTCCGCTCCCGATTGACTGGCCACACGACGACAACATAACCCACAGTTTTCTGTTTTATAATTGGAGAAACTGAATATAATTTAGGATTTCCATGTAGAAATAGCTGAAATTTCCATTTCTGGCATCAGAATTTCAATTTGAAGGTTTCTGAAAACCGTTAAACTGCATTAATTCTGGGTTACGGGTAAAGGGTCTATCACCATACAACGTCGGTAACCAGCGAAAACCGGAACTTGTGAACAAACTGAATTATGGGATACCTCAATAGGGTCTATGGATAGTGATATCAAGGAGATTACGGAGTGATAAATACAACATTATTATATACCTGTGGTAGTATATATACTACACATACGGCCCACTCCTACCAATGTATTTATATCCGTTCGACACCTAGGTGACGTACGAGGTATGTCTGTGGCGTACGGGGCATGTACGGCGGCGAAATCCAAAAACTCGCCAAGAAGCAACGTTAAAAATTGGATATTTCAAGGTATATGATAATATGAAAACAGGTATACTGTGTCTGTACGTGATACATACTTTGTAAAATTGATGATAACGTTTTATTGTCAATTTTACCGCGTATTTATCACGTACCACCACAGTAACCCTGTTTCCGTATATTATCATGATTTTGATCTGTGTGGCCGTATTTTCCTCGCAGTTGACGCTATGCAATATCCCTGCCTTTGCTCGTATATTACTGTGTGTCTGCTGTATATTGCACATCAAAATCATGGTAATCTTGTGTCTGTATTCCTTTTTAGACAAGTTATGTACGTAAATGATGGGAATGCCTTCAGGTATTGTGTACATAGACAATAAACGATGCTTTTGTTGACAGGCGGCCGTAAACCACAAGAGCTTGACGCGTAGTAACGCTAGCGAGTGTATTACTACGTCAACCTCGAGTGGTTTACAAAGCCGCCTGTCCACATAACCATCGTTTGTTGCATTCATTATCGATCTTTCCAAATGAATGATACCCAGTAATTGCCATATTAAAGGGTATAATAATACTAGGGACTATTTCTTGTTCTATGGCACAAAGGGACTATATTTCCATATTCCATGGCTTTAGGGCCGTATACCGCAGATTTAAATCCATTTGCAACAGGTATCTGACGGGATCTTTATAATGGGTCATGGTTTACTAAGTCCCTATACAATTTCAATGGGGTCTTTGTATACGATGGATAATATCTGAAGGAAGAGAATGCCTTGAGGCACTATGTTGCGTGAAGGTCGCGGTTATTGCATTTACTTATTCATAAAAAAATAAACATTTTTCGATAGATATGTGGAGACCAAATATTTTGCATTAAATAAAGAAATATGTCTCTCAGCTAATCTACTGAAAGATTAATATGTCAGTTGGTTCTTATAAGCTGAACGGACCTGTATGTAGCAGTAATAATATACGGAAACATGGTTACAGTAGCTGTACATAATAAATACGCGGTAAAATTGACAATAAAACGAACCAATGCTGCAGGCAGAGGTTCGTTTTATTGTCAATTTTCACAAGTATTTATCGCATACAGACACAGTATGCCTGTTTTCGTATTATTGTATACCTTAAAATATCCAATTTTTAACTTTGCTTCTGGGTGAGCTTTTTTTTATTTCGCTGCCGTACATGTCCCGTTCGCCACATACATACCCCGTACGTCACTTAGGTGTCGTACGGATATAAATACGACAAGGGTAGGGGCGGTCCGTATGTGTAGGATATACTATCACAGGTATATAATAAATAGACAATAGTCGATGGTTTTGTGGACAGGCGGCCGTAAACCACGAGTAGTTGACGCGTAGTAATACACGAGCGCTAGCGAGTGTATTACGACGTCAACCTCGAGTGGTTTACAGAGCCGCCTATCCACGTAATCATCGTTTGTTGTATTTATTATCCATTATTTCGAATGAATTAAACCCAGTAATTGCCATATTAAAGGGTATAGCAATAGGGACTATTTCTTTGCTCTATAGCAAAAGGGACTATTTTCCCCGTATACCATGGTTTTGAGGCCGTATACCACAGGTTTGAATCCGTACACCACAGTTATGGTATCTGACAGGTTTTATATAATGGGTGGTGGTTTACTGAGTCCCCATACATTTTCAATGGGGGCTTTGTATACGATGGATAATAATACACAATAATGACTGGTTTTGTGTGCGAGTGACCGTAATCTCCGAGTAGTTGACGCAGAGTAATATCCGAGTCACAACGAGAAGAAGGGGAAATGACACTTTTACTTACATTGAGTTAGCAATTACTAGGAACAAATGGTATGTTCGTCTTTGATGAAAGAGTATGTAATTATGAAAAAAGATAAAAATCATAAGGTTTAGGTTTTATTCAGTCTTTGGGTCATTTCACTCAGTCTTGCCATTTCTACAACTACCACTACAGTTTCCAAATATATCAAGCACCAGTGGGTCATCGAGGTTGGTCGGTCTCTAGTGATAAGTCATGGTCTGCTGGGCATACCTCTAAGAGACTGAGACAGTGAATGAACAGTTTTTTACATCACACTATAAACCCGTTTCCATTAGTCGACGAAAAAGGCGTCAAATCTTTTAGCTTCCCTAAAAGCCCATTTCCATTGGCTGTCACCGATCTACAGTCAGGAACCACCGACGGACCTTTAGCACTGCTTACACAATATCAGTCAATGGAAACAGACTTTAAGGGGAACTCAAAAAGTCTCCGCATTTTTTGTCAGTCATTGGAAACGAGCTTTAAGCCGAACATTATTTGTACAATAAAGGGAACAGAGGTCAGTAAGTATAAAAACTATATGCACAGATGTATGGCCGACATATTTCTATCATTATGTTCCAGGTTTTATGTACAAAAACAAAAAAGAAAGCAGTACTGTACAATATAACCTATATGGGGTATGGTTGTTGCTATGATCTTGAGACACTATTGTTATGAGCCTATTGGTCAATGGTTATGACCTTATGCTATAAGGGATGATTTTCAAAACTAGTGGTGATGTGTGGATGTCATTTGTGAGAACAAATATCATGAAATTTTGTAGTTATTTTTATCCTCTATATACGATTTGTCATGGTCTAGGTGGGGCTAAGAAAATCAACTTATGATAGTTGAAGCCCCAGCCCATTTATTGGTTGTCGTCGTAATGTTTTGTATAGCGATTGAATATTTTTATGAATCATAATTGAGACTTGAAACGGAGGAACCAATAAAGAAGATTAAAAAAAACACCCCAAAAAACAAACTGTAAATGAGTGAACCTAAAGATATATGAGATGCATACAACTTGAATATATACTGAACTCTTCACTCGTCATAATACGGCGAATTGATGATATACTATCTGTATCCTACCTTCACAAAACTGCTTAACAATAATAAAAACAAACGTATAATGCACAGGCTAAGGCTATGTGGTCGAATATCATCAACATATTTCACTGAATTTAAACATGGAATTACCTGCCTTTTAAATCTTAACCGAACAAAAGATGCTTGTGACATTTGAAAAGAAATATACCATAAAATAGAAGACGGAATAAATCGATGGCTGTCGAGACAGAAGCAGGATATTTTATGAGCGTTATTATTTCTAACAGCGGCAAATCAAGTATTTCTAAATTACAGTCTTGCTGAAAGTAAGTAAGATAATGGTAAATGAGGGGAAAAGGAAAGATTGACAGTAATGCAGCTCCGAGAATGAGTACAGAGAGAAAAAGGTTTGATGTTTAGAAGGACTGTAGGCTTTCAAATAAATCAATAAAGTGATGGAAAACTCAGACTTGACTCTTCAGCTATAAAAAAAGGACAAAACAACAGAATTGTAATTGTAAAGCCGGTGTGCTGCGAGAGTTTGTTACCCTGCGATAAACCGTTATTATCGCCCACTCAATGCGCGCATGCATCTGTGACCTGTTTCACTAGTTTCGTGACATGTCTGTGACACCATACAGACATTGGGTTTGTCTAGTTTCGTGATAACACAAGTAGCTGACCTTAGGACGAGACAGACCCCAAACATAAGTATTAGACAAATCTACACATCATGGACCTGTTTCACTAGTTTCATGACAAAAGTCGGCACCAACAGTGCAAGCAAGAACGGACAAAACAAAGTCTAATGTCTAGTTCTTATGAAACCGGACACACCATCTAGACGCCATCTAGACATGTCACGAAACTAGTGAAACAGGTCCCAGGACACGTTCTTCTGTTCAGATATCACGGACTATTGGACGTACTACTATTTTGATGTGATTTTAATGTAAATAGATGAAAAGAATAGTATTTAGACATGAGAATTACATGTCGTGATATGTTGTGATATGCTTAATTTCGGCAAATTTTTCACTCTCCAATCGTGGACTCCAACACTGCGCATGCTCGCACATGCGCACCAAATACTAGTGGGCGATAATAACGGTTTATCGCAGGGTAACAAAATATTGCATTACACCCGGCATCCACTACTTCTGACCCACTCCCACATGGCCACGGTATAGCTACAAATCAAAATGCCACAGTGGAAGACATATTTTTGTATACTGCACCGCTTTCTGAAATTAAAAAAAAGGAGAAAAATGTATGCACCAGAGCCATGTCGAACGGTTGAAAGATTGTATCCTAGTGACAGTGGCGTCAGAATAGGGTGGGGGCAGGGGGGGGGGGGGTGGGCGGGGGCGGCCCCCCCCCCCCACATTTTTGCCAGCCCAAAAAATGTCAGCACCTTTAAATTTAACTCAATCGAGTGTAAAAACTGTCTAGATTCTTCAACACCGAAAATTGTCTAAATCTAACTTTTTAGCATGCAATGACGGCTAAGCCCTGACTTTTCAGCAGTGGAAAAATGTTAAAGTCTGACTTTTGAATTGCGTGTAATGAAGGCTAAGACCTGATTCTTCACAGACCTTTCGCAGATTTATGGTAAATCCAGTGGAACATGCCAATGTCAAAGTCTGACTTCATACCAAGATAAAAGTCAGCAATTTTTCAGTTCGCCCCCAACTTTCAAAATGTTCTGACGCCCCTGTGTGTGTCAGTACGACTTTAGATTCCCGCATTTATATTATGTGAAACCATAGTTATGGTGACAATACGGGGTAGATTTATGAGTTGTTTTGGAGAAATTCGTATCGAACGAGCTGTGCCGGCTCGTTCAGAACAAATTTTTTCTGAAACAACGAATAAATCTACCCCGTATTGGCATCATCACTATGGTTTCATATTATTATATACCTTAATTCAGTCTTAACTCGCTAAAACTGACCGTAATTCGACGTCGAAGTCACTTTTTACAACTCGCAAAGACGATGTGTACGTTAGCAGACATGCTAGAAGTTGACAACCTGAAGTGATCACCGCGCAGGTGCGAATACATTATACCGACACATAAATTAATGCACGGTCACCCTGCTACGCTCGATCATCCTGTCGGAAAGCTCTACTCGAACGGTGCAGTGTCTCCGCTATTTGTTGATATCTACCAGTCACCTGCTCGGTTTGTGAAGTATCAAAATTGAATGATCTCGTATATTTAAGCTTTTTAACAGGCTGCACGTGATTCTTAATCGTATTCTACCTCGAAGTTTGATATATTTTCATACTAACTCGTTCCGTGGTTTCTGTACGACGCCACAGAACTCGCGAAGTGAAAGGATCCGCCATTTTTGAATCTTGCTCCTAGAATTCTGTTGTCGGCCTCTCAACCAATCAAAATGCTTTATTTCTTCAAAGCGTGCAATCTGTAGCTCAAAGCATGCAGGTAAGGTTCAAAGCGTGCATTTTGTCACTCAAAGCGTGCTGTTGATATCCAAAGGCACCAGTACAACGTTTCACAGCGTACAGTGCAATCTGTGTATAGTTACTATACCCATAGGACCAGTGTGTATTTACACTTAGTTTGTGCACAGGTATATAATAAAAGAGGTGGACACACTCCTGACACGCCATGACACTCCACGACAAGGGTCCAGTCGCGGGAAAAATCGAACATGCTCGATGTTGTCGGAAGGTTCCCGACAAGCTTCCAATTGTGGCCTTGTCGGGAACTGGGGTCCACCAACCAAGACAAGGCCTCTAATCATAAGCCAATCGTGGACCTTGTCAGGAAGCCATTGTCATAGACTCTTGTCGGGAACTGGGGTCCACCAACCACGACAAGGCCTCCAATCATAGGCCAATCGTGGACCTTGTCGGGAAGCCATTGTCGTAGCCTTCTCGTGGTTGGTGGACGCCCCCTGTAACTGCCAAAAGTATTTATAAGAGCAGTAGCTGAAAATGTGAAACATATTTACCTTGTTTGAACGTGCTCTCATACCACGTTTATATCGATAAGAATATAAACCGAGCTCAAAGAGCGAGTTTGATATTTTTATGGAAAGAAACAAGTAAAGAGAAGATGTCTCACCGAGGCGAACACGTTTCACTTGTATTATACCTGTAATTATTAACAATCAATAAAAGAGCCACCAAAACATATCGACGTTATTCAAAGTGTGCTGGGAGGGCACTCCACAGCGTCATTGTTTATCTTAGTTTCGTATGAAAATAAGAACGCTTTCAAATTATTTTAATTGTCACTGATTACACCATTCTAAAATTGCCGGTATACATTTGGAGTCCTTATCATATCTTTATGTGATGTCGGCTCCACTACATCATAAATAAGTCACTCATTCTTCCCAATCAATCAGATTGCGTATTCAAAGTATGCTGGTATTTTTCCATACCAGTACAGTGTGCTGGTATGGAACAATTATCATTATCAAAAACCTCAGCAGTGGTCAGTATCCATAGTATTTTCCGGCATAGGTATGTAATATAAGAAAACTGTATTCCTGGGGATGAATTATTACTTCACCGGGCATTCAACTCGCGGTTGTAGACCGAGTTTTAAGTGTCCGGTGTTTAAGTGACTGGGGTGAACGCTTTATCAATACAGGTGTTACCGTTCAGCGCCGCCTAACGGCCCACTGTCTCGTTACGCGGCCGCTCGGACAAACACCGCGAGTCCAGCGGTATTCATATAGAAACACACAGCAATCACACTTAACTCTTTCAGTCCGAGCAATGCCTGGAGGCATTCCCACCCAGGGGACGAGGAATGCCTCCAGGCATTCCCACCCAGGGGACGAGGAATGCCTCCAGGCATTTAAAAAAAATATATTTATGTTTATGTGTCATCATCACAAACGTTATGTTTTATGAGA
This sequence comes from Alentia gelatinosa, assembly GCA_950022655.1. Classification (NCBI taxonomy): domain Eukaryota; kingdom Metazoa; phylum Annelida; class Polychaeta; order Phyllodocida; family Polynoidae; genus Alentia; species Alentia gelatinosa. The sequence goes on along the minus strand of OX465584.1, from coordinate 67,309,795 downwards.
AATAATGAATAGATTTACACCATTTTTCCACAATTAATAAAAAATACTATGTTGATCATTATACTCTGTGGGTATTCGATAAGTAACTATAGTAACTGGTATCTAAAGGTTGCTAAGTGACGCCCATACGACAAACAGACACCATGCGGCGATAGTCTCGTCCCCTTGGGGTTTATAGAGGTATTATGCCTCGTCCTATAGTGCCTGTGCTCTGCAATCAGGCTCGGACAGAAAGAGTTAAATGGTGGGTGTCATTGCAGGAATGTAGTTTTTTGACAGATTGAATTGCTGGAACAAGTTAGGGTATTGTATCAACGAGTCTGAGTAATCTAAACTTTATAGTTGATAATTATCTTGGTTTTAACTTGGAGAAAGATAAGCATATTATAGCTAGGCCTGCCATTGTATTAATGTGTATACAATTTGCGTACACCTGTTTTATCTAAGCTATATCTAAAGTATCATTGAGGTGATATACATGTATGATACATCAAGTTGAAGCTGGAATACCATAGAATACGATGGAATCACTGATATTTCTCTTCAAATGATATACACGGGTATTATGAACGTATTACGCTCAATTACTGAGTGATCCAATGCTAGTGAATACGTTGTCAGGGGCTTGTTTGGCTGCAGGCATTGTGTAACCAACCAGCCTGCCAGCGACACCAGCCTACGGAAAAAGGCCTATTAGAATCCATACGCTCACACTTTGAACGTACGGGGGAATACGCTACACCTTTTCCAAATTTTACGATCACTTTATGCCTAACAGCGGGTAGTAAATACGTGACATTCGCCAATAGGTATATGATAATACGAAGTTAAACTGTAGTGTTCATATTACGCTGCCAACTGTATAACTGTTATGTTTAAGAGATGGATTGATTTGGAGTTGAAAACATAGGCCCTATTGAGGTATCCCATAATTCAGTCTATTTACAAGTTCCGGTGGTCGCTGATTGCCGACATTGTATGGTGATAGACCCTTGAACCGTAACCCACAATTATTGCAGTTTAACGGTTTTTATAAATCTTCATATTGGAAATCCAATACCAGAAATGGAAATTTCAGTTATTTCTACATGTAAATCTAAAGTTATATTCAGTTTCTCCAATTTCCAATGGGAAGACTGTGGTTCATGCGGTCGTGGTGTGCCCAGCCAGTCGCGAGCGGAACTTTTACTGACCCAGGGCGATAATCGGGAGTTTAGTGACCTCTGGAGGGTCTATGCAGAGTCTAAGATTATAAAAAAAACCAGATTATAAGAAACTGCTCACTTAAAGTTGCCCCTCCTGATAATGAAAGAGCGATGGTCGTAAAAAACAGCAGAAGAAGGTTATACACAACAATGGGTGTCCACAATGTGGGATGATCCTTTAAAAAAACAGAACAATAACAAGTAAGATATCAATAAAGAAGGACACAACTTGACCTCGCATCATTTCCCATACACATCTCAGTGACAAGGGTCAAGGTCACACACACAGATCACGTGACTCCTTTTCTCCAGTGAAGATTCCACCCTGTAGTGTGCAAAGTGCCCGCTGTGCGGCGCCACTATGTCAACCCAGTTCTCGCAAGTCTCGTAATTCACGCCGTTTTCTCGCGAGAAAAACCCGGCCTGGGCAGCGTCCCAGCAGGGCGTGTCTGTGCGCATGCGCTGAGTGGATGGGCAGGTGAAGGGGCCGTTATGGATGTGTTCCGGTGAACGGCGGACTTTTTGTGGTTCTCCTCTTTAAAGGCATATCGGACAATTTGGCTTGAAAATTAAAACCCATGTCAATTTCATTAGAATTGAATATGATGATCTCCAAGTGTTGTGGAACACATATCGAACTTAAAAATCGGGGGTTACTTTGCTAGTTTTTGATTTATAGATCAATATGATGATAATTCTATATAAGAATATATAGAAATTCTTAAGTCTTTTTTCACATAGTAAAACCCATGTCATTTTCCTAAAATGTTCACAGAATATAGTACATATATAGTACAACTTATTTATGTTTTAAAAATCACAGTTCACCGTCCTTGTTTTTGAAAGAATTGAAGAAAACCATTATTTCAGGAGTTTTTCTATGTAAATCGAGCCTATTTTACCTATTGAGATTAGATAAACTGGACACAATGTTAAACCTACTCAATAATCCCAAGAAACCAGTTTTGACTAATAATTGACATTATTCAAAAATCACCAGGTGGCGCCATATCGGACAATCTTGCTTGAAATTATAAACCCATCTCATTTTCGTGAAATTTGAATATATATATATATATATATATATATATATATATATATATATATATATACAGTTAAACCCCGCTTAAGGGAACACCTTCCGTTCTGGGCAAAGTGTCCCTTTAAGCGAGGTGGCCCCTTCAGCGGGGTTACAATGAATTAATTAAAGATTTTTGTTCCGAAAAAACTCCTCTTAAGCGGGGTGGCCCCCTCAAGCGAGGTGTCCCAGAAGCGGGGTTTTACTGTAATCATTTCTCAATGTTGTAGAACACATAGATGATTCAAGGATCCAGTGCCATCTGCTAGCTTTTGATTTAGAGATCAATATTATAATGATTTTATGATTACTTTTCACATAGTAAAACCCATATCATTTTCCTCAAATTTTCACAGAATAAAAATGATGTATAAGTACTATGTATCAATGTTTCAAAACCTAGGTCACGACCCTAGTTTTTGAAAGAATTGAAGAAAACCATATTTTCAGTACATTTTCTATATAGATTAAGGAAATGTATATTGGTCTTTTTTACCTATTAAAATCGGATACACTTGAAAAAAATTAAATATACTCATTTGGAATAAGAATGAATCAGTTTTGCCTGATAACTGAAAATATTTTAAAATCACCAGGTGGCGCCTGCGTGAATTGTAGGATATGCCTTTAATGTGAAGTATCGGTCTTTATTGTGGTCTCTTCAACGTTCCCAGGAGGCCCTCCACACGAGCTGGTGTCATTATCAGTGTTTTAAGAGATGTAAATCGTTATAACTCAAACAATTACCAGTGTTAACCCTTTCCAGGCGAGCAGGTTGGTGGGTACCAGTAGCTACAGTGGTCAAGATGCCTCTGGGTTTTATTATCCACCTAATATAAAGTGTCCATAGAAAACACATAGGGCGTTTGTATGGACATACCCGGCGCATACGGATATGTTGTATGCTCCGGGTGGCCCATACGGAAAATAGTGCGTATGGAAAAATAGTGCATAGCTAAAACGAACTGATATCGACATGCCACTTGTCCAGAAAAGGCGGATAATAAAAACAATATAGACTGGTTTCAGATAAAAGCGGCTGTATGCGTCTCGGAGTTGACTCTCCGCAATATCCTCGCTTACGCTCGGATATTACTACGCATCAACTCCTCGGAGCATACGGACGCTTGTATCTGAAACCAGTCAATATTGTGTATGGATCTAGAATAGGCCTTTTTCCGTAGGCCATTGTCGCACCTTATCTGCTTAGTTACGCCAAGGCTGAAGCCAAACATTCACCTGGCAACATATAGTTTAGCATTGATTCACAGAATGTATTAGTGTAATATGGTCATAATACCCGTGCACATTATTTCCAGAGAAATATCAGTGATTACATTGTATTCTATGATACTTCAGCTCCAATTTGGTATGTCATACATGTATATCACCTCAATGATACTTTAGATATACCTTAGATAACACAGGGACACCGAAACTGCATATACACTATTGTATTGTCAGACCTAGCTGTTATAAGCTTATCTTTTTTCCTATTTAAAACCAAGATAATTATCAACTATAGAGTTTAGTTAGCAATGACTTGTTGATACAATACCTTAGTTTGTTCCAACAATTTAATCTGTCAAAAAACAACACTCCTGCAATCACACCCCCCGTTCACACTCTAGCTGTGATTGCTATATGTCTCTATATGAATGCCGCCGGACTCGCGGTGTTTGTCCGAGCGGCCGTGTAACTAGATAGTGGGCCGTTAGGCGGCGCTGAACGGAAACACCTGTATTATCATTCATCGCCCCCTTTTTTTAAAACGGTATACAAAATGCATCAATTTCCACACATATCTTTCCAGATTTTACACAAAGTCTCAAGAATTTCCCTTTATTTATTGAAAATGCCTGAATATATCATAAAAGCCTGAAGGCATTCTCGCCCCCTGTGTACATAATGCCTGTAGGCATTTTCGCCTCCCATGTACATAATGCCTGCAGGCATTTTCGCCCCCCATGTACATAATGCCTGCAGGCGTTTTCGCCTCCCATGTACATAATGCCTGTAGGCATTCTTGCCCCCCATGTACATAATGCCTGCAGGCATTTTCGCCCCCCATGTACATAATGCCTGTAGCCATTCTCGCCCCCTGTGTACATAATGCCTGTAGGTATTCTCGCCCCCTGTGTACATAATGCCTGTAGGTATTCTCGCCCCCCATGTACATAATGCCTGTAGGTATTCTCGCCCCCCATGTACATAATGCCTGTAGGTATTCTCGCCCCCCATGTACATAATGCCTGTAGGTATTCTCGCCCCCCATGTACATAATGCCTGAAGGCATTCTCGCCCCCCATGTACATAATGCCTGTAGGTATTCTTGCCCCCGGTGTACATACTGCCTGTAGATATTCTCGCCCCCTATGTACATACTGCCTGTAGGCATTCTCGCCCCCTATGTACATACTGCCTGTAGGCATTCTCGCCCCCTATGTACATACTGCCTGTAGGCATTCTCGCCCCAGTGTGCATTATGCCTGCAGGCATTCTCGCCCCCCCCCCCCCCCGTGTACATAATGTCTGCAGGCATTCTCCCCCCCATGTACATAATGCCTGTCGGCATTCTCGCCCCCTGTGTATATAATGCCTGTAGGCATTCTCGCCCCCCATGTACATAATGCCTCTAGGTATTTTCACCCCCTGTGTATATAATGCCTGTAGGCATTCTGGCCCCCCATGTACATAATGCCTGTAGACATTCTCGCCCCCTATGTACATAATGCCTGTATGCATTTTCGCCCCCTGTGTACATAATGCCTGTAGGTATTCTCGCCCCCCATGTACATAATGCCTGTAGGCATTTTCACCCCCATGTACATAATACCTGCGGGCATATTGCACCCAAATATGATGGTCTCTAAATTAAGATACAAGTTATGTAGATGGTTTGTTTTGCAACTATTCCCCATATCATGGTAGGTAGTTATGTTGCAACCACTGCTAGTCCATTATGTGTGTTGTATATCTATCTATATACATTAATCTAGGAGGATGCCAACAAAAATGAGAGAAAATGTTGAAACTATCTGAACATGTATTCTGTGTTTGAAATGAAATTACCATCTCATCCCATCTCATCATTGTTTGTGTAATGTGGACTGGTCATACACGGTCTGGACAAAAACTGCGGCTAATCATTGAAGTATTCGGATGTATAATTGTCGTTTTACATGATCGGAGGCTATGTGATGAAAATCAGCTCAACTGTAGAGCTGACACAACAGCCACTTTATTGATACAAATCTATTTGTCTTGTAAAGAATGTTCCAACTGTACGAACCTTGAGTATCAATAAAGAAATTTTTTGAAAAAAAAAAAAAAAAATCATTCCCCGGCAGGCGTAACTGGTATTAACAAACAAACTGTTAATTGTAATGTCTCAAGAAAAGCTGCTCTAAATGCCACAGCTCAAGGATTGTAATATCAACGATGAGGGATCGGGCAGAAGAACGGCAAAGGCCGAGCCCGTGAATTCTGTACGGATGTTTACCTTAATAAAAATAATTAAAAAATATATATATATTCGCCTTGAATGGGTTAAGAGACGTAAACGGCGACATCTCAAACCATCATCAGTGTTTAAACAGTCGTAAATGGGGATAACTCAAACCACACTGCTCCCTCATAGTGCTATACAGAAACTGACTGACTGTCCTCGTATGCCAAAAATACATAATTATATAACAGAGTTTATGAAAACATGAATTATTATCCAATTGCAAAGTCCCAGTCTCTACATCCCTATATCATGATCAATTATATTGGTTATTATGCGAAGAAATAAGTCATCTTTATTAACCACCTAATACGGAGTCTCCATAGGAATTGCATTGGGTGTCAGTATTTTGCTACCAGGAGATTACTGAGGCCTGTAGTCTCCTGCCTCTAGAATCAGGAGATTACTGGAAATAGCTCCCAAAACGTCATTGCGCCCCTAGCGAGCGGAATGCGAACTAAAACATGCAGTGACAGCAGCAGACAATCACACAACGTCCCAAGCAATGTAAACTACAGAATAGTTCAAGTTTAGTGAATGAATCTGTCACAATGTCTCCCAAACTCCATAATCTGTCAGATTACAGTTTTCAACGAGTTCCTACCTTGTTTTGTCCTATATTTCAGCGTATAATCCATTCTCCAATGACACCATGAAAACAACATGAGCGGCAGGGGTAGCAAAATCGGTAATAAACCTGGAACGTGCTATAGCAAAACCCTTAAAATACCTCAAAATGTTCCTAAGGGATACTACAATATGGCCAGATAGCAAAAAACTGCATATGAAAAGATTATATAGTTCTTAAATTTTATAAGAAACACATATGTGGAAAATTGCAGATGTGTGAAGGGGACATTAATAGTACACACATGAAAAAGGCTGCTGTAGGCCACTGAGAAGACATATTTTGTTTCTGTTTGCTGTATTGAGTCCACAAAGGACCAGAATATGCAGCCCAATATCAAAGTTTAATCTAATGAGTCATTGTAATACACAGAACCAAGTAATGGTATTCAGCACTCAGAATTATAGGCGTTCAGGCATTTTGACGGGAGGTCTCTTCAACAGCTGTTGTCATGGTAATCTGACCACTTGCCAGAGCGACAACAAGAGGAAATGTTAACTAGAAGGATGGATCTACAAGATAAAACAATAAAATAAATGTTTCCAGAGGGGGTGGGGAGGCAGCCAACTCCTTAAATAAGGCTCTTTTATAGATTGGCCCAGGGACTAAATGTGTTCATATAAGATTTACATCGCCGTTGAATGATAAGTAAATAGTAGAGGAGCAAATGACCTAAAAAATGGGTCACAATGACACCCGAGAGTCTCCTGGCTGAAACTTGCCATGTTGGTCAATTATGACCTCAGGAATCTGAATCTGATGCGTGTTTGTTCCAAAAAGTGTAGCATCATGCTCGTTTCCATGGTAACAGAAGGAAAACATATTTTAATAATTACTGATGTATATTAAATACTTTGATATAAAAAGGTAAAAATATGCATTTTTTCTGTGATGAAAATCATTGATTCTTTTGTCAAAAGTATACACTATGAAAATATGCCCTTTTCCATTCTCATGGAAGAATTGTTACCATGGTAACATTCCAATTCCTAGGAGAACCCTTACTTTCATTTTTCTTATGGTACTTTATGGAACTTGATGTTGAATAAAAAGAGTTATTTTATGAACAACACATAAAAATTTATGAATATAGCAAAAGTACACACCAATAATGGGCAGCGCCATTTTTTTAAGTTATTAGATTGTTCCCATGGCAACCCTCACAAGGTAGTGAGTTGTGACCCCTTTTTAAGACTCTTTTTGACACTTTGCTCCCCTACTAAAAGTAGATGGTAGCAAGTACAACTCAACAAGATCGCAAATTGGTTTTGGTGATTGGCTTTATTTGGAACAGTAGTACGAACGAGTAGCCTTTTTCAAGTCAAGTTGAATAATAACATTTTTAATTTTTAGAGCGTAGAATATGTGTAAGATGCTTCCATTTGTGAAAATCTATACCTCAAGATTGAATAATTAGGCCCGCTTTGATCATTTCATCAAAGGACCAGGATGTTCCACCAACCACTGAGAGTAAAACATTAACTTATTAGCCACTTTAAAGTGTAAACAAAATGAACTGTTTGTAAATGTTTGTAAAAGAGGGCTCTACGCGTCTAGTTCTTTAGTACTCTCACATTATACTGGAGAACTCGACTCATAGCAAACTCGACCCGTAACGAACTCGACCCGTAACGAACTCGACCCGTAACGAACTCGACCCGTAACGAATTCGACCCGTAACAGACTTGACCCATAGCACACTCGACCCGTAACGAACTCGACCCGTAACGAATTCGACCCGTCATGAACTCGACCCGTAACAGATTCAACCCGTAACAGATTCGACCCATAGCAAACTCGACCCGTAACAAACTTGACCCATCGTGGCATACGGTGGCCAAGATTAAAACTCATCCAGTTTTACAATATTCTCCAAGGGCTCCTCTATTCAGATGAGTACAGAATTCCGGCAGGATATGTCTCAGACAAATACTTTGTGAGACACATGCACCCTACTATGTGAATTCTGCATAATCATTCAATTCAAATACTTCGACATTCTTACTATCGTAAAATTGGATGAGTTTTAATCTTAGCCACTATATGCCACAACTGGAGTTCGGCACAGTGATTTCACGAGGCAAAGCCGAGTGAAGCCCGGAGCCCAAACTCCAGGAGTGGAATTTGGTGGCCACAATTAAAACGAATCAGGTTTTGATTTTATCCTACCCCATCTACTCGATTTTGTAATATTATGTGATAAAATTTCTGTATGCCACTAGTGGCATATAAAACTCTGTATGCCAGACAGCGTGGCATACGGAAACTCAATGTTAAGCCTATGGGATTTTATAGTAGGGGTAGGATAAAAGCAGAAAAGAAAACTTTGCAATCGTCACACGTTAGAAATCAGAATTCGGGATACTTACACGCTCAAAAGACGAGTCTTTGTTATTATGATATGCATTCTTACATGCTAAAAGAACATGGATACCATAAGGTCAGACTTTGATGTTCTTACATGCTACAAATAACCTGCTAAGGCACCCCGCTCATAAGATCTCACACTCTCTAAGTCTAAGTATTATGTACCCTCCCGTGCTAAAGACGAACATCAATGCAAAGCAAAGATAGATTGGCCGCCACCTCTGTCTACACTATGTATTAACTAAGAGGTTGGTAACGTTAAGCCACGGACGTGTCCACGGTTTCTCACTCTCAGACCAAGCAACTTTGTCCTAAATAGGTTCTGGGATCCAAAATACTTGCAAAGAAATCTCCATATGTTAATAAATTGACAAAGAACCTTTTCTCTGTGACCATTTTATCAAAAATACACATTAAAAGAAGATGAGAACATGGAAAAGTGATTTACAGGGTAAGAACCCAGGATTCATTACAATCAGAGGAACCAGAGGAACCAGTTACAACCAGAGTTACAACTGACAGCACAGAGTAAAAATAGATACGAAAAATAGCTAGAGTGACCTTCCTTTACCCACTACCACGCCAGGTCAAGGCCTCTGTCAATTCAAGTGACCAGAGCTAACGTAGTGTAGCTCGGGTTGCCAGTGTAAAGCAAAGATTCCTATAATCTCAATGATGCCACCTAGCGGGAATACTGTGTGCTGGTAGATTCTCGAGGCTCTACGTCTAGTTCTTTGAGAATTCTTTTCCCATAGAGCGCAGTGAGAACCTTGTACAGATTACGACTTAGAGAGTGTGAGATCTTATGAGAGGGGTGCCTATAGGCGGGCGTCCACCAACCACGACAAGGCTACGACAATGGTATTCCGACAAGGTCCACGACAGGCCTATGATTGGAAGGCTTGTCGTAGCCTTGTCGTGGTTGGTGGACCCCAGTTCCGGACAAGAGTCTACGAGAAGGCCACGACAAGGCCTTCAGACAAGGTTACAACAAAATCAAACTCTTTTCCTACGACTGCATGGACCTTTGTCGTGGAGTGTCATGGCCTGTCGGGAGTGTGTCGCAGAGGTCTACAATAGAAAATTTTGGTGGAGCGTGCACTTCCGAACACGCCCTGACAACGCTGTCATAAAGGCAGGCGTCCACCAACCACGACAAGGCTACGACAAGCAACGACAAGAAAGTTCTGATAGGTGCTTGTCGCAGCCTTGTCATAAGAAGGGGGGGCTTTACGACAGCGTTGTCGGGATGTGTCGGGAAGTGCACGCTCCACCAAAGTTTCCTATCGTAGACCTCTGCGACACGCTACTGACACGCCATGACCCTCCACGACAAAGGTTCAGTCGTGGGAAAAATCGATATTGTCGTAGCCTTATCGGAAGGTTCCCGACAAGCTTCCAATCGTGGCCTTGTCGTGGCCTTGTCGTAGACTCTTGTCGGGAACTGGGGTCCACCAACCACAACAGGGCCTCCAGTCGTAGGCCAGTCGTGGACCTTGTCGGGGACCCATAGTCGTAGCCTTGTCGTGGTTGGTGGACGCCACACTTAAGCCACCATGTCGGGGCTACTTTAAATAGATGCGTGTATGGACATCAAGTCGTCATACCTCTCGGTCCTATTACTCGGCCCTACGAGAAGATAGGCAAAGGTGGTATACAGTTATATATAGATATATATATATATACAGGTATGTATTGTATATTATATTATATTATATTAGATGCTCCAGATTGGCCCGTTTCGTCTGAGGCGGTATGACCGACTCAGGATCCACCTCATTCCTCACTCGGCCCGCTCTTGGCACAATTTACCTCGTTCTATTCTTCACATCTTCTTTTGAGAAGGTTAGATGAACTTTCTGCTGTGGTTACTACGCAGGTATGACGAAGTTGACTGCGACTTTTATGTATATAACTATATAGACCAAAGCTACCCCCGCTACTGCCTATACAGCACGTTACCAGGCCGTAGCTATAGTGTATCCTGTTATTGTATATGTGCCTATACATACACAATATTGAATGGTTTCAGATACAAGCGGCCCTATGCTCCGAGGAGTTGACGCGTAGTAATATCCACGGAGTTGACTCTGCGCAATATCCTCGCTCACGCTCGGATATTACTATGCGTCAACTCCTCGGAGCATACGGCCGCTTGTATCTGAAACCAGTCAATATTGTGTATGGATCTAGAATAGGCCTTTTTCCGTAGGCCATTGTCGCACCTTATCTGCTTAGTTACGCCAAGGCTGAAGCCAAACATTCACCTGGCAACATATAGTTTAGCATTGATTCACAGAATGTATTAGTGTAATATGGTCATAATACCCGTGCACATTATTTCCAGAGAAATATCAGTGATTACATTGTATTCTATGATACTTCAGCTCCAATTTGGTATGTCATACATGTATATCACCTCAATGATACTTTAGATATACCTTAGATAACACAGGGACACCGAAACTGCATATACACTATTGTATTGTCAGACCTAGCTGTTATAAGCTTATCTTTTTTCCTATTTAAAACCAAGATAATTATCAACTATAGAGTTTAGTTAGCAATGACTTGTTGATACAATACCTTAGTTTGTTCCAACAATTTAATCTGTCAAAAAACAACACTCCTGCAATCACACCCCCCGTTCACACTCTAGCTGTGATTGCTATATGTCTCTATATGAATGCCGCCGGACTCGCGGTGTTTGTCCGAGCGGCCGTGTAACTAGATAGTGGGCCGTTAGGCGGCGCTGAACGGAAACACCTGTATTATCATTCATCGCCCCCTGGCTCTATGGACACAGCGCCCTAAATCCCACACGTTTACGTGTAAAACATTAAAACGCGTGAATCTGGGGACCGTTGAATAACAATGACTAAACCGAGAATGTATTGTAGTATAGTGTATTTATTATAATTTGGAAATTTTATACGTAATATAACAATTTATGGAAAGTAATACCGATGAGTAATTCAAAGTGTAGGTATTACGAATTGTATTGAAATTGTTAATAACATGAAATTGGAATACTGAAAGTATTCAAAGGTAGTAGTTGATTATACATGTAATTTTAAAGTTGATAAAGAACATGTGATAATTGATATACGATAATTGGTGAGTTTATCAAATACAAAGACACTAGAATTTCACCCAAGTTGGGGAAAAGTTCATGTAGGGTGGGTGGGTGGGTGGAAATTTAAACGTCTTTTCAGTCTGAAGTTGAAACGAAGACTGCAGGTCATGTGACCAAAAGTGGTCTTGTGAACGTCCGATAGAGGGGGTGCGTGTCCTCGCAAGCACCCTCTGCAGTCATTACTACTCACCAAGTTCGCTCTAATTCTACAACCAAAAAAGAAATAGCACAAGTTTCGATCGTGCGAAAACGTAGCATAAAAAAGTATATCGTGGGCGTACATGCTTTTGCCGATACGAGAACCTTTAAAGGGGGCGTCCACCAACCAAGATAAAGCTACGACAATGGCTTTCCCACAAGGTCCACGACAGGCCTACGATTAAAAGTATGTTTTGTTGCACCATCCTGACTGTTGGTCGAAACCCTTTGACCGTTGGTTGAAAATCGTGTACCTTTGTATATGAACCTCCGTCAACAAACTTTTTTTTCTCGTTTTTTTTTCGTTTTTAAATAAAGAGCAGTGTTTATCAACATTCTCCATACATGATTTCAATTAAGAAATATGAAGCATGTAATAGAAATATTCAAAACATTGTTTAACAGTTGTTAATGATATTCATGGTAGCCTGTTTTCAAGCGCTTCTCTTTTTCTTTCTTTTTTTGTTATGTAACCAATAAATATCAGAGTGAAAATTGTGGAATCTCCATTGGACTACACTGGTTGCCACCTTTTCTATTATCAATCATTTAATCATAATACAGTCATTTGCCTCCACATGGCTATACCACCTGTAGCTGAAGAGGATAAAACTTTCTTCATTATCATTGACTATACTGGGTGCAGGAAAGGAAGAAAAAATTGATAAGGGCATTGACAGTAACCAGACAGGACATTTGTAAAAAAAAATTGGAAAAGGGAGACCCATCCGAGTTGTCCCATGCTACTCTCCAGTGCATATCATAATGTACTTTTTCATTCACAAACCTTTTTCCAAGTCTTTCAAAAAACAAAACTTATACATCTGGCCAAGATTCATACAGGCCGCTTTTTCTATCCTAATTTTCCTTTTTAGTTCGCATAGAAATTGAGTAACATCTAAATCATTTTGGTGGAACAATCTCTGTCTGTGAAGAAACATCTTAGAGGGGACTCCCACCTACCACGATAGGCCACGACCGCTACGATTTGAAATGCCCAAATCGTGGCCTATCGGGAGGTCCCCGATAGTTTCAAATCGTGGACATGGTTTGAAATCGTAGAGCATAGAAACGCCTTTGGAGGACCAAAAACATAAACCATGGTCACGATTCAATCTGTGTATCAATGTAGATGAGTTTTGATATGGAAATATATTACAATTTTGGAAACATTAAATGAATCTGAATAGTTTTTTAGAGGTATTCACAACATAATTTGAAGTTATTTTTCAGACTATAATACAATCAAATTGAAAAAGATAACTGCGATAGAATCGTGATTCCGATCTGAAACTATTATTTTCAGACCTTTATCCTTAATCAAATGATATCATATTTTCACCGAATATATATCTGTATACGGCCTACCTAATCCTAGAATTTCATAATTTTCCATCTAGTATTTCACCCACAAGAGATATTTTCCCATTCAAATACACTACAATACCTTACGACAGGCTACGAAATTTCCAACATGTTGGAAATTATCGGGACCTCTATGATTTGCGTTTTCATCGCAGCCTATCGTGAGCTGTCGTGGACGGAATCGCAGAAACCTGTTCCACCTACCACGATTTTGCCAGACCTCAGGCTACAATCGGAATGGTGTCGGGAAGGCCGTCGTAAGGCCAATCGGGACCAGAATCGTGGTAGGTGGGGGCAGGCTTTTAGCATGTAAGATACTATTTAAAAAAAAAAAGATTCGCCCCAAAGAGAATATCATAAGTTATCATATTATAAGAATAAGTTTTATTATCCATCGTATACAAAGCCCCCATTGAAAATGTATGGGGACTCAGTAAACCACGACCCATTGTATAAAACCGGTCAGATACCATAACTGTGGTATACGGAATCTAACCTGTGGTTTACGGCCTCAAAACCATGGTATACGGGAAAAATAGTCCCTTTTGCTATAGAGCAAAGAAATAGTTCCTGTTGTTATACCCGTCAATATTGCAATTAATGGGTTTAATTTATTGGAAAAGATGGATAATAAATACAACAAACGATGGTTTTGTAGACAGGCAGCTCTGTAAACCACTCGCGGATGACCTCGTAATACACTCGCTAGCGCTCGTGTATTACTACGCGTCAACCTCTCGTGGTGTGCGGCCGCCTGTCCACAAAACCATCGATTATTGTCTATGTACTAGCGACTTTGTCGATTCGCTACTATCTATTATGATCGTTCAAAATTTATGTATCGAACCGCAGGCGCGGGAAAGGCTCGGCGAAATTCTCCTCAGCAGACGACTTTTAGAGGGTGCGACCACCAACCACGACAAGGCTGCGACATGCGCCGACAAGAAAGTTCTTATCGGCTCCTTGTCGCAGCCTTGTCGTGAGGAGGGGAGCTGTCGTGAGCCTTTGTTGCAGCCTGTCGGGAAGTGCACGCTCCACCTAAATATTCTATCGTAGACCACTGCGACACGCCACGACACACCACGACACGGCTCCAAAATCGAACATGTTCGATTTTTGTCGTAACCTTATCGGAAGTCCCCCGACAGGCCCCCTACAAGGTTCATGTCGCAGCCTGTCGTGGCCTTGTCGTAGCCTCTTGTCGGGAACTGTGGTCCACCAACCACGACAAGGCTACGACACGCCTTCCAATCGTAGAGCTGTCGTGGACCTTGTCGGAAAGCCGTTGTCGCAGCCTTGTCGTGGTTTTTTTTTTTTTTTTTTTATTCAATAGAACATGTAGACTATTGGCGTTCTTCCTTACATGAGCAGTGATGATATCATCACAAAAAAGGACAGACAGGATCAACAAGGACAATACAATACAACCCAAAAAAAAAAGAAAAAAAAAAAGAAAAAAAAAAAAGCGTAACACATACAAACAGACATACACCTTGTTACGAACCGGGCTATTACGCAAAAATGATGGTAAATTTTAACAGAGACCATTCAAATACATATAATTTACTCTGTAGTGATCTTCTGTTCACAGTACATTCATCTTTGGTGGACGCACCCTCTTAGAATCTAGGTTGACAAATGATGGCCGCGCTGTCAGCTCCTTCACGGCGCCTAATTCCACCCTCCATACGTCTCCCCACGCTCCAGGCAGTCCTAGGCACCTGCACCCTCCTCTAAATTGGGAGATATTAGGTTAGCCAAGATCTAGGTCTTAAATGATTTCTATTCCATGTTGATCAACTTGATCTTTAGAGTGCATTATGTGGAGATGTGTTGGGTGGGAGGGGGGGGGGAGGACTGTTGGGGATGACATGTGGTGGATTGGTGTCATCTGAAACAAGGTAGGATTAGTTAAATTGGTTAGAACCTGGTGACTGTATATCTAAGAGTACGTCTACAAGTGTAACGGTCACTTAAAGGCATATCGGACAATTTGGCGTGAAAATTAAAACCCATGTCATTTTTCTGAAAATGGAATATAATGATTTCTAAGTATCATAGAGCACATATCTGACTTATAAATCGGGGGTCACCATGCTAGATTTTGATTTAGAGATCAATATTAACATAATTTTATATCAGAATATATAGAGATTCTAAAAAGTTGTTTTTCACATAGTAAAACCCATGTCATTTTGCTCAAACTTTCACAGAATATGGAACATATATAGTACTACCTACTTAGGTTTTAAAAATCATAGGTCACCGTCCTTGTTTTTGAGGGAATTGAAGAAAACCGTATTTTCCAGTACATTTCCTATATAAATCAATCAAAAGTTAATTGGCCAATTTTACCAATTAGGATTAGATAAACTGGAAAAAACGTTAGATTTAGTCATTTGGCATTAAAATGAATCCCACAGTATAAATTTTGATTGGTAATTGTCGTATTTAAAAAACTCACCAGGTAGCGCCAGGTAGCGCCACTGTGAATTGTAGGATATGCCTTTAAAGGCATATCCTACAATTTACAGTGGCACCACCTGGTGATTTTCAAATGCTGACAATTATCAATTCAAACTAGCTTCTTTGACTTATTCTCATTCCAATTGAGTAATGTATAACAAGTTATCGAGATTGATCAAACCCAAAAGGTAAATTAGGCCAATTTACATTTGACTGTTTTACATAGGTAATGTACTGAAGATATAGATTTATTCAATTAATTCAAAAACAAAGACGGTGACCTATAGTTTTCAAAACTGAAATGTGTAGTATTATACATGTACTATATCCTGTGAAAGTTTGAAGAAAATAACATGGGTTTTACTATGTAAAAAACATTTTAGAATTATTGTATGTTCTTTTATAACATCATCATAATATTGTTCTCTAAATCAAAATCTAGCACGGTGACCCCTGATTTGTCTGGAAATTGAATATGATGATCTCCAAGTGTTGTGAAACACAAATCTTACTTAAAAATCTGGGGTAGAGATTAATTAATAATTGTCAGTAATTGAAAATCACCAGGTGGCGCCATTGTGTATTGTAAGATATGCCTTTAAGTGTCCACCGTACTGTCATTTAAACGCATGTGGTGTAATACCAGAAGCGCACCCAGAGTAGAATGTAGTCAATATACAAGCTGGTACAAGGTGACAACTTCACACACACATCCACTCTCGTGTATGGCATGCTTGTCCCAACATTGTTTAACATTTAGCACGTTTATACATGAACTATCATCTTTATGATTATAGATAAATGTCTGTGATAAATGTCGCGGGTGTATAATTTATATAGAACTGCTTCGAGAATTGTACGTTCTCCTTCACCCCCAGCCGTGGTAGATTTACTGCTATATCAAAGGCCAATCCTTCTCATACCATGTCTATGTGGTGTGGTGTACAGCCACCTTTCTCCTTCACCATAAGCAGTGGTAGATTTACTGCTATATCAAAGACCAATCCTTCTCATACCATGTCTATGTGGTGTGGTGAACAGCCACCTTTCTCCTTCACCATAAGCAGTGGTAGATTTACTGCTATATCAAAGGCAAATCCTTCTCATACCATGTCTATGTGGTGTGGTGTACAGACACCTTTCTCCTTCACCATAAGCGGTGGTAGATTTACTGCTAAATCAAAGGCCAATCCTTCTCATACCATATCTATGTGGTGTGGGAAGTAAAAAAACTCTCACCTCAACTCTCACCTCTACCCAAACAAACAAATATACAAACACTGGTCTATGATAGACATCTATGGCCAATTATACATGGGTTTGTAATAGACGTCTTTATCTTACCCCTGATATAAAATCCCATAGGCTTAACATTGAGTTTCCGTATGCCACGCTGACTGGCATACATAGTTTTATATGCCACTAGTGGCATACAAAATTGTTATCACATAATATTCCAATATCAAGGAGATGGGGTAGGATAAAGTCAAAACCTGATTCGTTTTAATCATGGCCACCACATACCACTCCTGGAGTTTTGGCTCCGGACTTCACTCGGCTTCGATTCATGAAGTCACTATGCCAAACTCCAGTCGTGGCATACGGTGGCCAAGATTAAAACTCATCCAGTTTTATGATAATGTCTAATGTTACACGGGCCTCTCCTAAATATGTACGGCCAATGTTAAGTGGGTCTCTCCTAAACATGTATGACCAATATTACATGGGACTGCGATAGACATTTTCAGCCAATATTACGTGGGACTTTGATAGATGTTTAAAGCTAATGTTATACAGGTCTCTTATAGATGTGTTCAGCTGATGTTACGTGGATCTCTGATAGATGTCTACAACTATTATCCTACCCCTGATATAAAATCCCATAGGTTTAACATTGACTTTCCATATGCCCCGCTGACTGGCATACAGAGTTTTATATGCCACTAGTGGCATACAAAATTGCTATCAAGTAATATTCTAAAATTGAGAAGAGACGGGGTAGGATAAAGTCAAAACCTGATTCATTTTAATCGTGGCCACCGTATGCCACTCCTGGAGTTTTGGCTCCGGACTTCACTCGGCTTCACCTCATGAAGTCACTATGCCAAACTCCAGTCGTGGCATACGGTGGCCAAGTTTAAAACTCATCCAGTTTTACGATAATATTGCATGGGTCTACAGAAATGTTACATTGGTTTCTGTTAGATATTTCTGGCCAATATTATGCAGGACTCTTGTATACATGCACGGCCAATGTTACACCGGTCGGTGATAGATGTCTATGGTCAATGATACACCGGTCGGTGATAGATGTCTATGCTCAATGATACATCAGTCGGTGATAGATGTCAATGGTCAATGTTACACCGGTCGGTGATAGATGTCAATGTTACACCGGTCAGTGATAGATGTCTATGCTCAATGATACACCAGTCGGTGATAGATGTCTTTGGTCAATGATACATCGGTCAGTGATAGATGTCAATGGTCAACGTTACACCGGTCGGTGATAGATGTCTATGCTCAATGATACACCAGTCGGTGATAGATGTCTTTGGTCAATGATACACCGGTCGGTGATAGATGTCTATGGTCAATGATACACTGGTCGGTGATAGATCGTCAATGTTACACCGGTTGGTGATAGATGTCAATGTTACACCGGTCGGTGATAGATGTCAATGGTCAATGTTACACCGGTCGGTGATAGATGTCTATGGTCAATGTTACACCGGTCGGTGATAGATGTCTATGGTCAATGTTACACCAGTCAGTGATAGATGGTCAATGTTATGCCGGTCGGTGATAGATCGTCAATGTTACACCGGTCGGTGATAAATCTCTATGCTCAATGATACACCGGTCAGTGATAGATGGTCAATGTTACACCGGTCGGTGATAGATGTCTACGGCCAACGTTACACCGGTCGGTGATAGATGGTCAATGTTACACCGATGGGTGATAGATATCTATGGCCAATGTTACACCGGTCGGTGATAGATGTCTATGGCCAACGTTACACCAGTCAGTGATAGATGGTCAATGTTACACCGGTTGGTGATAGATGTCTATGGTCAATGATACACCGGTTGGTGATAGATGTCAATGTTACACCGGTCGGTGATAGATGGTCAATGTTACACCGGTCGGTGATAGATGGTCAATATTACACCGGTCGGTGATAGATGTCTATGGCCAAAGTCACACCGGTCGGTGATGGATGTATTCGGTCAATACTAACTGGGTCTCTGATAAGAGATGTGGCATTTCGACTGCTCCACCTCACGTTATGATAACAGGGAGACCGCGAAGCAGCTGACAGGTGACCCGCCACACTTATGTCCTCATTTATGGACACATTCCTGAGTTACACGAGATACGTGAAATATTGACATCTATGATACAAGCATCGTGAAACTAGGTTAGGAGAGGTGGGCAACCATCACTACAGTCAGTCAAATATCAGGAGACTGGTTTGTGGAAATAGTCTGGTCATTAAACAAAAACGAAAAGGAGAAAAACTAAACAAAAACAAAGCAGTAACAGAGTGTATTTAGATGTACCATTAGGAGAAATTCCTATTAATCATGACAGTTGAAGTACAAAGTGAAGGTTATAATGACTTACGTATCTTGACTTATCGATGTAAGAAATGAAGACTGTAACGATACAATCTTAATGTTCTTTATTCATACCGAGCCCGATCAGTTCAGGTATACTGGTTTGTGTACTATCATGAAACATCACGAAATTTTAAACAATCATATGAAATTGAGTGATGTTTAGATTTTATCCTACCCTGTCATGTGTTTTACTTCATACGTCACCAGGGGCATATAAATATTTTATGGCATAACCGTGGCATACAGACCCACCATGTTAAGTCTATGGAGATTTATATGCGGGGTAGGATAAAAAATAGTTACAAAATAACCTCGTTAATGTTGGTAGCTAATACTTATACATCCAGATATATGATATTTTAAGAAGAATATATAAGTCGCTAGTTTAGTCTAGCATGTCTATTTGATACAACCATATTATAAAGTACATCTGATGATCGATTGACACCTTGATATATAAGTGTATCGTTCTAATCGACTCTGCATGATCTATGTCATAGCTTTAACCACACAGACCTATAATTTAAGTATGTGGTACTTGTTGATTGTGTTCTATATCCATATAGATATATGTATCTTGATACTTGACATCGTGGGACAAGCCAAGCACTTCAGTGTAGCCTTTCTTTGAATAGACGCCGCTATGTATATATACTAGGATCAAAAAGTAAGTTCATCATAGATGAATGAGCGTGCAATTGTAAACGTATAACAAATAAAAGGTCTGAGTTAGATTTAGCCTATGGATAGTTTTCTACAACCCACTTGCGCCCAGTCAACTTGCCATTTCTCTAACTGCCTGAGTCTAGGATCAAAACATATAAAAAACAGTGGGTCAATGAGGTATTTCGGTCTGGAGTGATTGGTAATGGTCAGCTGGGCACACCTCTAAGACCCTGAGACACTGGCTCCCTGCTCTCTTCTCAATAGCACAGTGAACAGCATGCAGATAGTAAAGGGATAGTTTTCTGGAAGCACACTGAAAGTTTAATGTGACCGCTCTAACCCTGACTCTAAACTCTAGATGATGTATATAGGCGTGCAAGCACGCTCTAATAACAATTTTTGATGTGATTCTTCAAACTCACTTTTTATCAATTCTCAAAATGCGTCATTCAACCCTCACTTTGGAACAACTTGATATTCCTCCTGTAAAGAATGACTTGTTGTCTCATCGTTGAACATTTGAAACTGTTTATGACCAAATCAGTGAAACATTTCACATTTAATTTCCAAGCTAATGATATATTTCTAAGTGTTTATTACCAAATTGAAGTGCATCTTACTCTATATCACTAAGTTTTTTTTTTTTTTATTGTGGAGAATATTTTATTTTCAACTTGTACAGGATATATACACACAAGTATTTTAGCAGCCATAAAGAAACAGATACATTTCTAAATGATATAGGGTTGTCATGCACTGGTAAATTAATCTACCCTGTTTCTACAGATTTTCGAAATACATGTGTCACATCTCACCCATGGAATATTATTTCTTCTCCCCATTTTTTTTAAATTTTTTTATTTTCATACAGGACAAAACATAACAAGACAATATGACAGACACATCAAAACAGTATTTGCAGTTAATTCTGCCTACCCCCCAAAGGTCCACACTCCTCCCTATTGGATTGTCTCCCACAGTTGAGCTAAATACTTAAATTTATGCATGCGACCTTCCTTCATATATACATATTTCTCTATCTCTAATTTCCTCTTCAGTTCCACCATGAAAGCCATAATATCCAAGTCATTTGCATAAAATAATTTTTGCCGATGCACAAAGGATTTAGCTTGTAAAATTACATAATTGACCATCCTGGTTGATGAGGCAACACCATATCTTCCAAATATAACCTTTTTTTTAGTAATCTTTAAGAAGTTGTCACTAAGGACATTTTTCAGCCATCTTGTTATGGCTTCCTCTATATCACTAAGTTAATGATATATTTTAAAGTGTTTATCACCATCTTGATTTACCAAGTTGATGATATATTTTAACTGTTTATCAGGAAGATAAACAGAAAAATCTCCCAAAAGATTGTGTCCTGCTATATATAGCTATCAAAACGGACTTGTAACATAAATATATGGTGCTTGTTCGTTTTTCTTTATATCCGTATAGATATATCAAACTGTTTACCTCCAAGTTAGCGATATGTTTTTAATAATCTATCAGCAAGTCTGTTTATCACCAAGTTCATGATACATCTTACTATTTATCACAAAGTTGATGAGATATTTTATGGTTTATCACAAAGTTCATGATATATTTTACAGTTCTGCTGAGCTTCATGATATTCGAGTAGACCTGGTGAAGGGAAACAACTCCTGAAAGATTGCGTCTTGCTGTTATAACTATGAAAAAAACTAATTCAAGGCCACTCAAAAAAAAAAAAATTGTTTCTCATCACCAAGCCATGAGAAATATGACGAGGGCGCTTTTTTTTTTTTTTTTGTGGCTATATCAAAGAGGGCAGACATACAGTAAAACCCCGCATAAGCGGCCACCCTCCGATCCAGGCTAAAGTGGCTGCTTACGCGGGGTGTCTACTTACGCGGGGTTTCGAGATTTTTACTGGCTCTACATTTAATGCATCCCTGACATCAGGAGCTTTAATTTGATACTAAATACAGATACCTTTCATAATTTTTATTAAGGTTCATCTATTTAAAAGGAAAAAAAAAAATCTTCTAAAATCGTTTTATCTGATGCGCGCGGTGATGAGAAACAAGTTTTTTTTGAGTGGCCTAAGTATGTGGTGCTTCTTGGTTGTCTTTTATATCCATATAAATATATTTAACATTAAATGTTTAGCCCCAAGTTGATAATGCATTTTTACCAGTTTAGTGCAAAGTTGATGATATATATTTAACTGTTTATCGCCAAAATGATGACATCATTTCTTGCTGTTTATCACCAAATTGATAGTACATTTCTACCAGTTTATCGCAAAGTTGATGATATTTATTTAACCGTTTATCGCGAGGTTGATGATATACTTTCTTACTGTTTATCACCAAATTGATGATGCATTTTCAATCATTTATCACAAAGTCATTGATATATATATTTCACTGTTTATCACTAAGTTAATGACATATCTAAGTGTCTATGACTGGGTTATCACATGCTATATTGCTATCTGCGTAGAGAACTCCAGGTTACCTGGTGACAATGATAATCCAGAACTACGCATCAGACAAATTGATAAGCAGGGACCTGTTTCAGTAGTTTCGTGACATGTCTAGATGGCGTCTCTGACACCATACTGACAGATCACAAGATTGCAGTCGATGACACACGGAGTTTCACTCACTTCTCATAGGAATTAAGCAATGACACTTTAACATGAGTAGGGGATACATATAACCTATAATCGTTCCAAATATGAAGAAGATTGGCCACTTCGATCTTCAGATATTTGCAAGTCTTTTTCCACTGTTGCTCGCACTGTTGGTGCCGCTGTTGATGTCTGTCTAGGCCTAATGTCACGAGACTATTGAAACAGGTCCCAGGCTTACAACTGTCACTCAAACTGAGGTAGCATTCCTCAGTCAGAAGCTCATTCAATGACCGTCAGTAGTTTGATCTGATTCTGTCACTGCTTTGGCTGCACTATGTGCCTGTATGAAAGTTACTACTTGCAATGATTAAGTGTGTGTTATAACGTAGGGTAGTATGAGCGAAGTTAAGACACGATGGCATGGTACTAAGTAAGATTGAAAACTACAGGTGTTCCCTATAAGGAATTGGTTGGTCACGTGATGTTCAGACGATTAAGAGAGAGGTTGTTGGCTTGATTACATACACAATAATGACTGGTTTTGTTTACGAGTGGCCGTAATCTCCGAGTAGTCGACGCGTAGTAATATCCGAGTGATTAGCGAGGATATTACGTCGTCAACTACAAGGAAATTACGGCCATTCGTATAAAAAACCAGTCGTTATTGTATTTATTACCCACCTACAATATTAATAACAAATCTATTGTAATAATAATGTTTCTGCAAGACATTTAGTCCTAGAAATCATAGCAAAATCAAGTGTGGCAGTAATTTGGTGTAGTCTTACACCAATAATATAGTTTGCCATTAAGCTGTGATTTTAGCATGCAACGTGTGCTATTACAAAGATTTCTGATAGTATATGATATTATTGTGATTAATTCAAAATAATTAGTATTGAATGAACATTCAAGAAACTTATTTCATAGTACATGATAATTTAACTTTATTATGGAGAGGACTATTTTTTCGGAATCTCCTGCAGGAGATTCTGACATGTCAGAATCTCCAGGTAGCTGTTTCCACGTGCCCTATACATTTCCTATGGAGACTTCGTAATCGGTGGGTAATAAAATAGAGTGTTGCCTGCTCTGCGCAGCAAAGTAAGAAGAAACCATCTAGACGATAATAAGGTGAGCACTGCTCGCTGCATTTTTGTTTTTTTCTCAAAAATTTCTTTTTCGAGTTTATAATCATTTGACATACAGTTGTTTTCTCGTTCAACATTGCACTCAATAAAGCAGCACTGGACCTCAGCCCATACATAGGGCTGGTTTCCATGGTCCTTGCCACTCCCATTACAATTAAATACATTGTCGTGCGTCCATGTAAAACCTACAAGATACCTTCACTTTATCCTGATTCTCAACGATTTTACTCTAACACATTCTTGTACGCATTCTGAGTTTCGTTTACGCAAAGTGAGATTTACACGATGGGATTCACGTACCTCACAGGGTGTTTGTTTGAGACAAATTCTGCTGGGATTCATGTACCTCACAGGGAGTTTGTCTGAGACAAATCCTGCTGAGATTCACGTACCTCACAGGGTGTTTGTTTGAGACAAATCCTGCTGAGATTCATGTACCTCACAGGGTGTTTGTCTGAGACAAATCCTGCTGGGATTCATGTACCTCACAGGCTGTTTGTTTGAGACAAATTCTGCTGAGATTCATGTACCTCACAGGGAGTTTGTCTGAGACAAATCCTGCTGAGATTCATAAACCTCACAGGGAGTTTGTCTGAGACAAATCCTGCTGAGATTCATAAACATCACAGGGTGTTTGTCTGTGACAAATCCTGCTGATTTTCATATACCTCACAGGGTGTTTGTCTGAGACAAATCCTGCTGAGATTCATAAACCTCACAGGATGTTTGTCTGAGACAAATCCTGCTGAGATTCATGTACCTCACAGGGTGTTTGTCTGAGACAAATCCCGCTGATTTTCATATACCTCACAGGGTGTTTGTCTGAGACAAATCCTGCTGAGATTCATGTACATTACAGGGTGTTTTTCTGAGACAAATCCTGCCGGGATTCTGTGCTCAAACAAAATCTCTGTCTAAATTGTAGAGTTCCATTTCTCTCAGAAATGTTTTTCCCCTTTGAATTGCTGGAGACATTTACCCCTAAAAAGGAACAGAATCACATGAAATTTTGAACCCAGGGAGGTACATGATTCCCACCGTGGGAATTCCACTTAACTCCGTTTTATGCCCCATTTTACAACGTAAAAAAATATACGTAGACGTCGTTTTATACACCAGTGTGACTGGGGCATAACAACTGCAGATCACTAGACCAATGGCACCACGGACCGATGGCACCTTGACTGATGACACCTCTTCGGACTGATGGCAACATTTTTCCTAGACCGATGGCACCACTACCAAGACTGATGGCACCTATCATTTAAATTGATGGCACCACTCTCAAAGTCACTAACGAAAATATAACAGAGTTCGCCACGCCCTCTACCAGTTAAACCATTGTAAAAATGTTGGCGTAACCCATAATGCACCAAATAATGGCGGGAGTTACCTGGCCTTATATGTGAGTCAGCACATAGGCCAGGCTTCCAGGCTACCCTTTTACTTGTCCACTCTGCAGTACTGGGACCTGTTTCAAAAGTCGAGTGAGGTCTCGCCAGCGGCACGTCACATTTTGAAAGCGGGGGGCCACAACAGCGAGCGGCACTTTGAATCAAAGCGGCAGCAAAACCACTACCAATACCCAATAGTGAGCGGCACCTCCACCTCGACAGCGACGCCTCGAAGTGCCATTGTTGGCCTCTCGCTTTGGCGATGAGTACTCTCGTTTAGCACCCTCCCGACTTTTGAAACAGCTCCCTGATCTCTGCCTCAAGCGAATGATGTCATTAGCTGGCACCTGCGTACCTTCTAAGGACAGGGGGAACCAGCCAATATTTCAGATTCAAAACAAGGCATCTGACAAAAATTATGAAAGTCAAGCAACTTACAAACCCATATATTATGAGTTGTGAAATATAGGAATTGTTAAAGGAGCTTCAGAAACAATCCAACTGTTTCCTTTCAGCTTTAAACCACTTTATAATGTGAATCCACATTGGATTAGACTACCCCTTCACATGTTGACAACAAATCCTTTCAACACATGCTTTCCTTTATGCACTGGTGGTCTAAGGATCCTGAGAACCTGGTGGTTGAAAACATCAGGCGGACCAGAAGTTCGACTAAAGTTAAGCTTAAGATAAAGCGTCCTAGGACAGAGTTGTTCAGACGCTCACCACTGTATGTGGGTAGTTTACTATGGGATACTCTACCTATGAATGTCCAATGTATCGAAAATAGAAGCAGTTTCAAATTGAAAATTGAATAGAACTATTGTGTTGTCTATTGGTATGCTGCTCAGCTATGTGCGTTGAGTTGAGTGGTGAGCTATCGCCCCTCTTCGGTATGACTTGGTGAATGTGATGTATAAATCTGCTGAATATGGGGTTTTTTTTTGTCGTTGCCACCACTGTTTTTTTTGTTTTATATGTGTTTTTTTTGTTTTTTTTGGGGTTTTTTTCCTCTCATTTTGTCCGGTAATATTATGTTGTGTCACTGTATGTCACTTACTGTGTGTCTTGTGGACTTGCTACCGGGTGTGTATAATATGTGTGGTTAAGTGCGTTGCTCTTATGTGTAACTCGGAACCCAAAACTCTGTTCTGTCAGAGTCCCCTAGTACGTTGTTCTTTATGTATGTTCGACGTTACTGGGTGAAAATCATGTACTACTATATATGACTCCTTTATACGTCAATAAACAATCATTTACAAAAAAAACAAAAACATGAGGTGCTTCCCACTGAGGAAATTATGACTATGTCTGATTTAACATAATAAATAACTGAAATGAGTGTGTATCATTTACCATATAAATATGTGCATCTCTATTGACAAGTAAACACAAAATACTCCCCAAAGAACCAAGAATTTTGAAAACTGGCGTATGGGCCAAATTTTGGCTCAAACAGGCAGGTTGGGGCAGAGATATAAGCGGCCACAGGAAGTAGAGTGCAGAATCTCTGCTAGGAGAGTGTAACTTGTCCTTCACACAGATAAGTAAAACACAGCACAGCTGTAACACAGAGAAACCGTTACAACGATTCCCTAATCCACATCCAGGGCACCACTGTCCTCTTCTTAAAATAAACTGACCCTAGATAATAGCCAAGCATAAATCAATAAATACTAAAACAACAAACGTGCCATGGTGACCTGGTTTATGATAAGTTACCACTCCGTGACCCAACCGCCCCCCCCCCCCCACCCACCTACACACAGATGGAAGCTCAGAGCCATTATAAATCCGATATACAATCTGACACAGTTCTTACCAGGTTCAAAGGGTCAATACATAAATCACAGTGTTAGAAGGTGAACAAAAATTAAAAAACGGCAAAGAAAAAACACCAATAAAAACCAGGTTATGGACGTCACTAAATGCACTAAGAAATGATTATCAGTGAGGGTGAGATACAAAGTTCTTATGCACTGACTTTAAGTGCGTTGCGAGCGAGATAATTATATTAGGATTGGCTTTCTAAGGCCACAAAAAAACCCCACTTGTTTCTCATCACCGCGCGCATCAGAAAAAAACGATTTTGGAAGATTTTTTTGTTTTCTTTTTGTTTTAATAGGTAAACCTTGAAAGAAATGATGAAAGGTATGTGTATTTAGTATCAAATTAAAGCTCCTGATGTCAAGGATGCATTAAATGCATAGCCAACAAAAAGCTGGAAACCCTTTGTAAGCAGACACCCCGCGAAAGCGGCCACTTTGGCCCGGATCAGAGGTTGTCCACTTATGCGGGGTTTTACTATATGTCTGAAGCCCATTTTATGGCACTTAAAAAGCCATCTTTAATATAGCAAAAAAATAATTTTTTCATGGCTTGGTGATGAGAAAGAAGTTGTTTTTTTTGAGTGGCCTAAGGAGCAGTCCAAGTGTGATTATATTCATTTGCATATTACAACTAATAGTCAAATTTCAAATGTACTGAGAGGGCCCTGATTGAGAATACCAGTGAACATAGATATAAATCTAAATACATGTTAGAGCTTTTCCTTTTGGAAGAATTTAGCCATCTGAGTGAAATGTAAGTAATTATTCAAGAAATCCTGGCATATAACCTAAAAAAAACAATGCTAAATCAAAAATTGTATGATAATGCAAAATCTGAGCTGTTAAAACTTACCGTCTAGAAGACACTGCACTTCAACACGTATATAGCTATAACTACCTTGGTGTATCTCTAGACCCAAAGCTTGACTATAATTGCCATGTCAATAGACTATACAACTGAAAACCGTCTGAGTGACCCTTATGTACATAATGCCTGAAGCTTGGATATATTGCCATGGATTACTGTTTACATAGCAATGACTTAAATCATCTTATACATCTAGTGTACTAAGAGGGGACCCCCACCTACCACGATAGGCCACGACATGCTTCCCGATCGCTACGATTTGAAATGGCGAAATCGTGACCTATCGGGAGGTCCCCGAATCGTAGACCTCTGTTGTGATCCAATCGGTGAATCATACACGCTGACCACGATATCTTCCTGATAGGCTAAGATACCCAACGACAGGCTACGAAATTTCCAACATGTTGGAATTTATCGGGACCTCTACGATTGGCGTTTTCATCGCAGCCTATCGTGAGCTGTCGTGGACGGAATCGCAGAAACCTGTCCCACCTACCACGATTTTTGCTGACCTCATGCTAGAATCGGAATGGTGTCAGGAAGGCCGTCGTAAGGCCAATCGGGACCAGAATCGTGGTAGGTGGGGGCAGGCTTTAAGAGTTTTGACAAACACTTTCATGTTGTATTTATAGATGGGTCTGAGTGCCGTTATGACAGCCTCTGTATGGTCATAGGAGATGGGCAGTGATGACTATGGACTCTACTGATCAATTGTGTCTTAGAGGGTGCGTCCACCAACCACGACAGGGCTGCGACACACGCCGACAAGAAATTTCCAATCGGTGCCTTGTCGCAGCCTTGTCGTGAGGAGGGGAGCTGTTGTGAGTCCTTGTCGCAGCCTTTCGGGAAGTGCACGCTCCACTTAAATATTCTATCGTAGACCTCTGCGACACGCCACGACACGCCACGACACGGCTCTAAAATCGAACATGTTCGATTTTGTCGTAACCTTGTCGGAAGGCCCCCGACAGGCCCCCAACAAGCTTCATGTCACAGCCTGTCGTGGCCTTGTCGTAGCCTCTTGTCTGGAACTGTGGTCCACCAACCACGACAAGGCTACGACAAGGCTTCCAATCATAGAGCTGTCGTGGACCTTGTTGGAAAGCCGTTGTCGCAGCCTTGTCGTGGTTGGTGGACGCACCCTCTTATGGGCCAGACAATGAAAACCAGCTATCTTGTAAAATAGCTGATGTCACAAGCCCACTGCATTGACGAAACTATGTGCAAAGTTATATGTATAATAATTGTAATTTTCCGTCAATAAAGAAATCATGAAAAAAAACAAACTAAGCAATGTATGGGGTCTCAGTAAACCACTACCCATTGTATAAAACCTGTCAGATACCACAACTGTGGTATACAGATTCCAACCTGTGGTATACGGCCTCAAAACCATGGTATACGGGAAAAATAGTCCATTTTGCTATAGAGCAAAGAAATAGTTCCTATTGTTATACCCTTTAATATGGCAATTACTGGGATTAATTTATTCAAAAAGATGGATGATAAATGCAACAAACGATGATTTTATGGACAGGCGGCTCTGTAAACCACTCGCAGTTGATCTCGTAATTCATTCGCTAGCGCTCGTATATTACTACTCGTCAACCTCTCGTGGTTTGCCACAAAACTATCGATTATATGTCTATGTATACTGGTAGCACTCATAAGGCCCGTTTCCATTGGCCGATTTCCCATCACAGATCTACAGTCAGGAACCACCGACGGACTTTTGGCACTGTGTGCCCAATATCCGTCAATGGAAACAACCAAGGTGGTGAAAAGCCCCACGACTTTTTCTGCTTATATTACGCAATGTGGTACCATCCACCACTGAGTGAAAGCTAGGTCACTGAGTGAAATCTACTACCCTCAGCGATTTTTCTATACCGATGCACAGTCAGTGGCACCACCGACAGACTTTCTGTGTAACTCAAAAAGTCTGAGCAATCTTCGTCGGCCAATGGAAACAGGCCTTTATCCTACCCCTAATAAAAAAACTCCATAGGCTTAACATTGGGTCACTGTATTCGGTCTGGAGTTCAGAAAAACGAAAAATATCGCTCTAGTGGGATACACTTGACAAATGACGTCATTTGTTAATATAGAAGTAATTTAGACGGGCGGGGTAGGATAAATTCTAAACCAAACTCGAGTTAGTCATGTTATTGTTCATTGCACTCCGGCAAGATCGCGTATTACTGCTCTCGGCTTCGCCTCGCGCAGTAATACGCGATCTTGCCGTCGTGCGATAAACAACAACAGACTAACTCTTGTTTGGTTTCTCCATAATAGCCTCTCTCTTCTAGCAGCGGAAGCACAGCCGTGTTTTCAGCAGAGACCCCACAGACTTGGCAGCGTCAAGGGAAGGGAGAGTGGGTGTGCCATTGGGCGTGCCATTGGGTGTGCCATTGGGTGTGCCATTGGGTGTGCCATTGGGTGTGCCATTGGGTGTGCCATTGGGTGTGCCATTGGGTGTGCCATTGGGTGTGCCATTGGTTGTGTGACTCCACACACAGATCAAATTCTCCACTTTGCTGACACTGCACGAAAACCACCATTTTACATGTGAATGCGCCCGGCGTATATAAGTAGGTCTTTTGCGTATACAAGGCCGTCCAATTCCCTGTGTGTATACACCTCAACTGTAGGCATATATAAGCATCCAGTGAAGAGGGCTTCACTGAGAGCGGGCGGGGGGAGGTGGGGGAGGGGGCCGGGGGAGGGCTTCCTACTGAGGACACCTGTACTTCTACCAACACAAACGGGCGGGGGGCAGTGGGAGGAGAGGATATTTCCTCTCATATATGCCGGGTGTGAAATACAGCCAAGACGCATCCATACATAAGGCCTGGGCATATATATATACATATATATGAAAACAAGTCAATATTCAGCCAATACATGCACTTCTGCGATGGCGTATATATGAATAAAATGGTGGTTTTCGTGCAGTGTACGTAAATTAATGGTATATATTCCATCTTTTCTGTGTGCTTTAGTTATTTTTCTCCGCATTTCAGTGACTTTTCTGGTCTTGTCGGAAATGTTCTGTAGTGTCCGCTTTTGGTGGTACTTCTTTACACTTATGGCACTCCTTTACACTTGTTGTGTATACACTGTTTAGTGTGTTTTGGTAATAAAGCAGTAATAGTACTTTAGGTTCTGGTGTCAGCTCTTATAATATTTGCCTTGTTCTGTTTACTATTCAATAATTGTTTCATAAGATATTGAGTTAAGTATTTGATTCCATAAAAAAAAAATTTCCAACCACGGATCCTAGACAGACCCATTGGAACGAAGAAATTATCAAAATAAGTATTTGATTCCATTCCAAGTTTGATTCCAGTTATTCAATTCAAAGTTATTTAAATAGTAAGAGATAAGTATTCAAGAAGTCACTGGTTTTACAGTTACTTCGGTATATGTCTCAAAAATAGTTCTTCTAGGCTAACTATTATGAGGGAAAACGATGAGAGTTTATGAATTTATTAACAAAAACATAGTAGCATTAGCACCAGTTGCAATGAATAATATTCACATGTGTATTACTTTCACAAGCCAAAAAAAGCATCAACAAAGGCACAACAAAATATTTCAATGAATGTAAATGGTTCAGAGTCATGTTCAGAGTCATTTGTCAGAAGAGTCACTCTCCCTTCTTGTTGTGGGTGTGGTAAGTGTGCCAAGTGTCACTGCAAGTGTGGCCAGGGACCTGTTTCACTAGTTTCGTGACATGTCTAGATGGTGTGTCCGCTTTGTCCAGTTTCATAAGAACTAGACATTAGACTTCGATTTGTCCGTTCTTGCTTGCACTGTTGGTACCACTTTTGTCATGAAACTAGTGAAACAGGTCCATGATGTGTAGATTTGTCTAATTCTTATGTTTGGGGTCTGTCTTTTCCTAAGGGTAGCTACTTGTGTTGTCACGAAACTAGACAACCCCAATGTCTGTATGGTGTCACAGACATGTCACGAAACTAGTGAAACAGGTCCCTGGTTTGTCAATGTGCTTGGATACGGGGTACTGCTTAAACCAAACAGTGATGAGAATGAAGATGATCCAACCAACTTGTGTACAATATATCTTCTGACGATGGTCACCTCTGCATGGATGTGGATGGCTATGGGTCGGTTGAGGGAGACTGCTGTGTGGGTGTGGATGTGGATGGCAGTCAGGATGTGGGAGGAGTTGTGGATATGTGTGCTCATCGGCTGCTCCAAGAAGAATAAAAAACCAGGGGGCTGTTTAAAAGTTGGGAGGGTACTAAACGAGAGAACTCACTGCCAAAGCGAGAGCTAACAATAACGCTTAAAGCGTCGCTGTCGAGGTGTGGGCGCCGCTCCCTATTGGGTATTGGTAGCAGTTTTGGTGCTACTTTGATTCAAAGTGCTGCTCGCTGTTGCGGCCTCTCGCTTTGAAATGTGACGTGCCGCTGGCGAGACTTCACTTGACTTTTGAAACAGCTCCCTGTCCTGTCTTATATATACCCATCACGAAACGCCATAAACCACGAGGGGTTGACGCGTAGTAATACAGGAGCGCTAGCGAGTGTATTACGAGGTCAACCGTGAGTGGTTTACAGAGCCACCTGTCCATAAAATCATCGTTTATTGCATCTATTATCCATCTTTTCGAATAAATCAAACCCAGTGACTGTCATATTAACAGGTATAACAATAGGAACTATTTCTTTGCTCTATAGCAAAAGGGACTATTTTCCCGTATACCACGGTTTTGAAGCCGTATACCACAGGTTTGAATCCGTATACCACATTTATGGTATCTGACAGGTTTTATACAATGGGTCGTGGTTTACTGAGTCTCTATACATTTTCAATGGTGGCTTTGTATACGATGTATAATAATATGTGAACATCAATCATAAGTTGCCAGGCTTCAGTTACCCATGGCGCGCTCACTGCCATTGTCAAACTTGACAAGCCGTAAGTCGCCGGGCTTCCTGCCGCCACTGGCTTCAACTCGCCACCCTCTGTGAGGAGGCCCCAGCCGAAGCCCGTTGAATTACCAGGAGTTATAAGGCCCGTTGACTTAAGGTGGGTTGAGGTGAGTTGCGGTCCGGGGCGGAAGCCCCGTCAATTTTTTTTTTTTTTTTTTTTCTCAGTTTTGGGTTTTAATTTTCAAGCCAAATTGTCAGATATGCCTTTAAAGGGTTAAAGGCATATCGGACAATATGTCTAGAAAATGAAAACCCATGTCAATTTCCTGAAAATTTAGTATGATGATCTCCAAGTGTTGTGGAATAGATATCTAAATTAAAAATCGGGGGTCACCATGCTAGTTTTTTTATTTATAGATCGATATGATGATAATCTTATATTAGAATATATAGAAATTCTAAAAAGTATCTTTTCATATAGTAAAACCCATGTCATTTTTCTCAAATTTTCACAGAATATAGTACATATATAGTACTATTTATTTATGTTTTAAAAATCATAGGTCACTATCCTTGTTTTTGAAAGAATTGAAGAAAACCATATTTTCAGTACATTTCGAATTGGCCTATTTTACCTATTAAGTTTGGAAAAACTGGACAAAAAGTTAAATTTACTCATGTAGAATAATAATGATTCACAAAAAAAACCAGTTTTGACTAATAATTGACATTATTCAGAAATCACCAGGTGGCACCACTGTGAATTGTAGGATATGCCTTTAAGGCTGCAAGTCACAGCAAGTAGAAAGATGTCGGTGTCACAACACACTACTCTGTAGCCTGCTTTATTAACATCGACACGAATCTAGGATGAATGGGACAGACTTGGCCCTTTCAGAAGATGCTCTATTGCCTTGTAGGGTAAAATCATTCCACATTTAGAGCTGACCTTCTCCTGCATGTGAAAGTACAAGGAAAATATCTCACTCCTTGTTTTTATTCCCCATAGACTTAACGTTGGGAGTTCATACTCAATGGCCATGGAGTATTGTGAAACAATACCCAATGGGTGGGTACATCCCAAACTTTAGCCAGTTAGTGAGTGGTGGAGATGAGTTAAAATCTGAACCGCACTTGATACATAGCCATTGAAAATATGCCATTCGTTTTGGTTTGCTATTTGATCTCGTTCGGCTTTTCCTTGTGAGATTACTGCGCAACCGAAATTCATGGTGTATTTTCAGTGGCTACAGATCTCGGTGCAGTTCCTGCTTATTATTAACCCTTTAACTGCAACATGATGCCTCCGGGCATTCCCCTGGCTACGGCAGCATGATGCCTCCGGGCATTCCCCTGGCTACCGCAGGAAGATGCCTCCAGGCATTCCCCTGGCTACCGCAGGAAGATGCCTCCAGGCATTCCCCTGGCTACTGCAGCAAGATGCCTCCAGGTATTCCCCTAGCTACAGCAGCATGATTCCTACAGGCATTCCCCCGGCTACAGCAGCATGATGCCTCCAGGTATTCCACTGGCTACAGCAACATGATGCCTCCAGGCATTCCCCTGGCTACGGCAGGAAGATGCCTCCAGGTATTCTCCTATTGACCCTTATTAAGCCATATTGACCCTTAATTTGGTATAACAAAATTGGATCAGTCACCAAGATAAATTACTTAAATCACCTGTCACAACACATGACATTGCTATTTCACCAAAAAGGTGCTGGCCGTAGCTGGGGTCTGTTTAACATCGGACGAGCAAGACTGTACCTGGACGATACGAGATACAAGGCGAGGGACGAGGTTCTGGGCGAGTCTCGTCCAATGTGGTTTAATAAGGCATGTCGTCCAGAGGAGGGCCTATCGCTCGTACAGATTCTCTTACGTTTGACCTATTTGAGTCTGTACGAGAGGTCGTCCGCTGGAGGTGACCGTATCAGGCAGGGGACCAGTGAGTGGACGCATCCCGCACCAAATATCAACTTCCGGGACCATTTCGAAAGGCGAAATAGACTCCCCCAAATGCCTGCAATAGTCTTCACTCAATAGGATGTAGAGATGTGGGGATATAGGGATGTAGGCTGTAGGGATGTAGAATGTAGTGATGTAGGATGTAGCGATGTAGGATGTAGGGATGTAGAATGTAGTGATGTAGGATGTAGTGATGTAGTGATGTAGGATGTAGTGATGTAGGATGTAGTGATGTAGAATGTAGTGATGTAGGATGTGGGGATGTAGGATGTGGGGATGTAGAATGTAGTGATGTAGGATGTAGTGATGTAGTGATGTAGGATGTAGTGATGTAGTTATGTAGGATGTAGTGATGTAGGATGTAGCGATGTAGGATGTAGTAATGTAGGATGTAGTGATGTAGTGATGTAGAATGTAATGATGTAGGATGCAGGGATGTAGGGATGTGGTGATGTAGGATGTAGGGATGTAGGATATAGTGATGTAGTGATGTAGGATGTAGTGATGTAGTGATGTAGGATGTAGGGATGTAGTGATGTAGGATGTAGAGATGTAGTGATGTAGGGATGTAGGATGTAGAGATGTAGGATGTAGTGATGTAGGGATGTAGGATGTAGAGATGTAGGATGTAGTGATGTAGTGATGTAGGGATGTAGGATGTAGAGATGTAGGATGTAGTGATGTAGGATGTAGTGATGTAGGATGTAGTGATGTAGTGATGTAGGATGTAGTGATGTAAGGACGTAGGATGTTGGATGTAGGATGTAAGGATGTAGGGATGTAAGGATGTATGAATGTAGGGATGTAGGATCTAGGAATGTAGGATATATGCTTACATCTTTCGTAACGTTTCCGAAACCTTTCCGTTAGCCGTCTGTTAGTCTTCCGTAACTCTTCCGTATACGTTACACCCCCGCAACGTTAATTTCACTGTGGTACGATTATTGTGTTACCTTTCTTACCCCATTACCATATTAATGTTCTTACTACATTACAATTCTAACCCCGCTATCATGTTATTAGCGTTACCAATTCTAACCCCGCTATCATGTTATTAGTGTTACCAATTCTAACCCCGCTATTATGTTATTAGCGTTACCATTACCATAATATTTTACCGCATTACTGTATTAACACCAAGTGAGTACTGTTAGATAAGAACTGTCGAGTGATGACTGTTGAGTGAGGACTGTTGAGTGAGAACTGGTGGATACTGGTGAGTGAGTACTGTTAAATAAGGACTGTCGAGTGAGGACTGTTGAGTGAGCACTGGTGGATACTGGTGAGTGAGTACTGTTAAATAAGGACTGTTGAGTGAGGACTGTTGAGTGAGCACTGGTGGATACTGGTGAGTGAGTACTGTTGAATAAGGACTGTTTCGTGTGATCTGGTCAGTAAGGACTGCTGAGTGGGGACTTGTTAGTGAGAACTGGTGGGTACTGGTGAGTGAATAGTGCTAAGTGAGGAGTGTTGAGTGTAGACTGGTGGGTGAGTACTAGTGAGTGAGGACTGTTGAGGGCGGACTGGAGAGTGAGGACTGATGAGTGCATACTGGTGAGTGAGGACTGGTTAGTGAGGACTGGTTGGTGAGGACTGGTGAGTGCGGACTGGTGAAAGAGGACTGGTGAGTGCGGACTGGTTAGTGAGGATTGGAGAGTAAGGACTGATGAGTGAGGACTGATGCGTGATGACTTCTGAGTGTGGACTGTTGAGTGAGGACTGGTGAGCGAGGACTTGTAAGTGAGGACTGGTGAGTAAGGACTGGTGAGTGAGGACTGGTAAGTGAGGACTGGTGAGTAAGGACTGGTGAGTGAGGACTGGTGAGTGAGGACTGGTGAGTGAGGACTGGTGAGTGAGGACTGGTAAGTGAGGACTAGTGAGTGAGGACTGGTGAGTCAGGACTGGTGGGTGAGGACTGGTGAGGACATTGGACATTGCTCTATTATTACTTTCTTAAAACATTTTTTGTAAATATTTGAACAATGATGCCTCAGGCATCATGCATCACAATAAATAAACTGTAGTGTGGTGATGCCTCCAGGCCATGTTGGGGCGTGTCAGAGTGTGTCAGACCGTATCGCAGTCCCTTACAAAGTCCACTTTCACATGCTTCAGTTTCAGCTAAGACACCCCTTTGGGGTGTCGTCCGTTTGCGAGCCTTTGAGACGATGTAGGAGAGTGTGGACGAGATATCTCCTTTGGACGAGGTTGTTGTTGAACGAGACTATCTCATGGCAATTCTCTCCTATCGTACGGGGCTCGTCCCTGGACGAACGAGACACTTGTTGAACGAGACTGGCTGGACGACCCCCGTACGAGCTTTCAAAGTCTCGTTCGTACGATGTTAAACAGACCCCTGGGTCGTTTGGGCAGGCAATGCCTGCTGTGTAATGCTGAGCAGGGGAATTGAGTGCTACAGGGAAAGGGTTAACTAGTCTCAGATAAAAGAGGCCATATTCTCTTAGGAGTTGATACATAGTAATATCCGAGTATGAGCGAGAATATTGCATAGAGTCAACCACGACGATGATACACAAAGTAATATTAGAAACAGGTTGATATCACATTAATTAACCAGCAAAGCAAATTCAAGTTGTTCAAAGAAAAGATAAAGTGTCCGCCAATCCTCTCAGGTACTTGATATTTCAGGGACTTGTTTTAATCCTCTTTGGTAGCGATTTACGTTTATAACTACAGGTCCACATACAGTGCTAACTCCACAAGCCAGGGTTTCAATGGAAAGTTTCCTCGTCTCTTTTGAATATGTAGTGGGGTGGGAATCCAGCAGTGTTCGTATGTTTCACGGAAGGTTGCGCGACGTGCCGATCCTTACTGTGTAGTGATTCCGGGCAACGCCGCACAAGAGAGTGGCGCGGCGGAGACCGGGATTACGTAACGCTGGGTATATATACTCAGCGTTCACAGTAGGTCAACAGGCTGTCCTTGTGCGTCTCTTCTACGGAACAGACCATTGGGCCCTCACTTTGAAGGCGGGTTCTCGTAACCTTCCTGGTGGTGAGGCGAGTCTTCCAGATTAGCCTCTCCAGCATTACCTGGCACATACGTGCTGGGGTACTGTACTTGTGGGAAAGATCATCTAGATCTTTCCGGGAAGTAGTGAGTAATAAACATCTCTGTTTATTAAAAGACGTTGTTGTGTTATGTGTGACTAGGTCTGTGCAAACTAACCGAAAACCGAACCAACCTACGTAGAGTGCGTAGGGTGGGATCCTGCCTGGAACTAGCATTCCGGATTGGGGTCATCCAACCTGCTAGACAGGTGGCGACCACCACAAATATAAAAAAAAGTCATAAAATTATCTTTTTACATGGGGGATGTAATCGTGTGATGAATCACATTAGTACCCGAAACTCGAAATTATGATGGATAATACGCTATTACAAAATGTTAATTCTTATAAGTACTTGGGACTAACTCTGTACCCTGGTTTAAATTACTCACTATATATTAAAGATACTATTGGGAAAGTTAATCATAAATTGTACAAATGATAACTCCTGACGAAGACCAATTAATTGGTCGAAACGTTGAGCTTTTACATGATTCATCAATCACTCATCCCATTGATTTCACTGTAACTCACTGGTTAATCATCAATAGACCTTTTTAATAATACTTGAACGAGTCTGGTTTTGTGTGGTAAAACCCTTTCTTTCTCTATCTTTAATTGTACAAATTGTCAAAAATGAGACAATATATAAATCGAGATACGGCACTGTTAGTATACAAAACATGTGTAATACCTTACTTCGATTATGGAGGAATTTTTATTAAAAGCAGTCATGCATACCAAACTGAAAAACTACAGAAATTACAAAACAAAGGGCTCCGAATTAGTCTCAAAGCAGAACCTAGAACAAGAATAACACTGTTACACAAAAAGGCGAACTTACCATATATAAAGGAAAGATGGAATCAACAAACTTCATGTATACAAGATCAAAAAAAGAACAATACATAGACGACAGAGCTCTGCCGACTAGGCAATTCGCTTCACTTTCGTTACTTCAAAAATACTCCAACCGAATTGTGAAATGTACCGACGATGTATTGAATATGCGGGAAGCAGTTTATGGAATGCATTACCTAATAACATGAGGCAAATAGAAGAATATAAAGAGTTTAAGTCTACCACAAAAAAGATATTGATAGAAAGTATACCAGGATAGAAGAACTGTTGTATAATAAAGTGTAAAAGAAACACATGTACATGTAGCACTGCACGAAAACCACTATTTTACATATATATACGCCATTGCGATAACGCACGTATCGGCTGTATCGTGGCCTGTTTATATTTGTATACACCTCTTATATGCGTCTACGTTTCGGGCGTCTACGAGACAGTTTCCATATGTAGACGCGCGCGACTTGGCTGTCTTTCACGCCTGGCGTATTTAAGATAAAATATACTCTGCGCAATATATATATGCCAGGCGTATATATGATACCAAAAAAAAAATTGCGACCCGCGGCCCGCCCGGTCCTGTGGGTATAACATTGGATTGATACATATACCAAGGACTTAATAACTAATGGTAAATGAAATATGCTACCACTGATGTCCCCAAGTGGCAGAGGTCGGAATTATTGGATAGTGGCGTAAATAAACAGAATCAGGCGTATATATGACATATATAAGACGGCACCATGGACACATATATACACCACTAGATAAGGCGTCTACGAGACGGATAACAGGTCGAACTTCTAGACGCAAAATCCTACTGTTAGACGCGTTTCGGATACATATGTAAAGCGGTAAGTTTCGTGCAGTGTAGGTAACAAGTGTATAATTTAACCGAAGTGAAGACTAATAACAATGATCTATAAGAGGAACAGTCAAACAATCATGTAACCAAAGCTGGGCCAGTAGGGAAGGCGCCATTCCCCACTGTGGCCTCTCTGATACAAGAGAATCCAATAGGAGCTGTGTGGCCAAACACACAAGTCAGCCTCAGTCATATAGTCGAACACCACCACGCCCGGAGTTCAAGCGAACTCAGGCATATAGTCGAACGCCGGCGGCACACGCCGTGCGCTCGCATCCAATGAAATACAACGCTGAGGGTCACGTGCACGCCTCAGCCAATCAGACACGCCGAAAGTAGGGTACGCAGCAGGACTCGGGAACTTCCCCGTGTCCTCTTCCCTTGTCTCTCTATTACGTGGTCGCAATACGGTGGGGTAAGGACGTGAAACTTTGGTGCGCCTCGTGATTTCAAACACAAATCATGTAATCAAATATATATATCGGCACCTGCTGAAAACCAGTAGCGGCTTATTGCCAAGGCTGACAGGATGCCGACTTTATTGACGTTAAGACATGAGATGTAAAGAAAACAATTTATGTAACCAAAACTTGAGATCAATAAAGAAAATGAAAGAAAAAAAAACAACTCTAACCTTTAGGCAATGTACGCATCGTATATAGTGCGTGTAAGCAGGCCCTAAAACCGTTATTTCACTTCAAACATGTAAGTGGTTCAGATTTATATCCCTTACATGGAGGTCAAAGGAACGAGGAGGAAACGTAAATGTTTTTATTACAGAATCTCAGGGTTCAAGGACCACTTGGACTTGGACCTCTTCTGGGAACGAAGTAAATATTCTCGTTATGAGCATGAGTGCCGAGACTCTCCTAGCATAAATCTTGTACCTTACTCCCTGCCCTGCTTGTATCTCTGCCCCAACCTGCCTGGTTGGGGAAAAATCTGCCCCATACGCCTGTTTTTCAAATATCCTAAATTCCAAGTGTAATTTGGGGGCATTTTAAGTCCTACTTTTTTTTTTTTTTTTTTTTTTTTTAGAACTTTTATTTCACTGTCAACATTACATTGAGTACATTGCTTCTCAATACACTGGGAAAGTTCCCGTGTTTTACAATCTTGTCTTGGACTTTGTAGTTATGACATTACTTTCCTCTACATTGGATGTGTCGACAATGAAATCAGGGTGGATATCAAGTTTTGTATAACTTGATTTTCATATCCTGCCCCACTCCCAGGCTAAGCCACAATCTGGAGGGGGGTTTACAATGCATCCGTCTAAATATCCTCCAAGTCTCTTAATTA
The DNA here is from genome assembly GCA_950022655.1 of Alentia gelatinosa. NCBI lineage: Eukaryota > Metazoa > Annelida > Polychaeta > Phyllodocida > Polynoidae > Alentia > Alentia gelatinosa. The sequence goes on along the minus strand of OX465584.1, from coordinate 67,268,722 downwards.
TTTATATGGTAAATGATATACACTCATTCCTGCTACTTGTGCTGCTACTTGTCGTAGAATTTCTCTCTCTAGTGGAAAGCACCTTATATGCTGCAGGGTTCTGTTTGTTGACATAACACATGTGCTCATTCAAAGGGGCAGTTTAATCAACTGTGGATTCACATTATAAAGCGGTTTAAAGTTGAAAAAGAAACAGTTGGATTTTCTGTGAAGCTCATTTAACAATTACAATATTTCCTATCTTATAATATATGAGTTGTTTAAGTTTCATAACTTTTGACAGTTGCCCTGTTTTGAATCCTAAATGTTAGCTGGTTCCCCTTGTCTACAGTGGATGCCCGGGGAACCAGCAAAGGGTTGAGGCAGAGATTAGTAAGCATAGAATAGAATCAAATGACTTTAACTAATTTAATACTGCTTTAATCTTTTATCCCAGCCCATCCCACTCCCCTCAAGATCACCATGACAGTTCCCAAGTCCCTCTGATATGGGACCACGTAATTGTTGCCTAGTAAGTATCAATATGGGACTGTATGATTGTTCCCCAGTCCACCGACTCAGTATCAATATGGGACTGTATGATCATTCCCCAGTCTCCCACTCAGTATCAATAATGAGACTATGATCATTCCCAAGTCCCCCACTTAGTATCAATATGGGACTGTATGATCATTCCCCAGTCTCCCACTCAGTATCAATATGAGACTGTATGATCATTCCCCAGTCCCCCCACTCAGTATCAATATGGGACTGTATGATTATTCCGCAGTCCCCAAGCTCAGTATCAACATGGGACTGTATGATCATTCCCCAGTCCCCCGCTCAGTATCAATATGGGACTGTATGATCATTCCCCAGTCCCCCACTCAGTATCAATATGGGACTGTATGATCATTCCCAAGTCCCCCACTCAGTATCAATATGGGACTGTATGATCATTCCCCAGTCTCCCACTCAGTATCAATATGGGACTGTATGATCATTCCCCAGTCCCCCCACTCAGTATTAATATGGGACTGTATGATCATTCCCCAGTCTCCCACTCAGTATCAATATGAGACTGTATGATCGTTCCCCAGTCCCCCCACTCAGTATCAATATGGGACTGTATGATCATTCCCCAGTCTCCCACTCAGTATCAATATGAGACTGTATGATCATTCCCCTGTCTCCCACTCAGTATCAATATGAGACTGTATGATCATTCCCCAGTCCCCCCACTCAGTATCAATATGGGACTGTATGATCAATCCCCAGTCCCCAATTCAGTATCAACATGGGACTGTATGATCATTCCCCAGTCCCCCCACTCAGTATCAACATGGGACTGTATGATCATTCCCCAGTCTCCCACTCAGTATCAACATGGAACTGTATGATCATTCCCCAGTCCCCCCACTCAGTATCAATATGAGACTGTATGATCATTCCCCTAGCCCCCCACTCAGTATTTATATCGGACTGTATGATCATTCCCCAGTCCCCCACTCAGTATCAATATGAGACTGTATGATCAATCCCCAGTCTCCCACTCAGTATCAATATGGGACTGGATGATCATTCCCCAGTCCCCCCACTCAGTATCAATATGGGACTGTATGATTATTCCCCAGTCCCCCAGCTCAGTATCAATATGAGACTGTATGATCATTCCCCTGTCTCCCACTCAGTATCAATATGAGACTGTATGATCATTCCCCAGTCCCCCCACTCAGTATCAATATGGGACTGTATGATCAATCCCCAGTCCCCAATTCAGTATCAATATGGGACTGTATGATCATTCCCCAGTCCCCCCACTCAGTATCAACATGGGACTGTATGATCATTCCCCAGTCTCCCACTCAGTATCAACATGGAACTGTATGATCATTCCCCAGTCCCCCCACTCAGTATCAATATGAGACTGTATGATCATTCCCCTAGCCCCCCACTCAGTATTTATATCGGACTGTATGATCATTCCCCAGTCCCCCACTCAGCATCAATATGAGACTGTATGATCAATCCCCAGTCTCCCACTCAGTATCAATATGGGACTGGATGATCATTCCCCAGTCCCCCCACTCAGTATCAATATGGGACTGTATGATTATTCCCCAGTCCCCCAGCTCAGTATCAACATGGGACTGTATGATCGTTTCCCTAGTCCCCCACTCACTATCAATATGGGACTGTATGATCGTTCCCCAGTCCCCCAGCTCAGTATCAACATGGGACTGTATGATTATTCCCCAGTTCCCCCGCTCAGTATCAACATGGGACTGTATGATCATTCCCCAGTCCCCCATTCAGTATCAACATGGGACTGTATGATCATTCCCCAGTCCCCCACTGAGTATTAATATGGGACTGAATGATCATTCTCCAGTCCCCCATATCAAACAGAATACAGCATGGTAGTCACAGTACTACTGTTAAAAAGATTCACAAGATTTCAATGCAAGAAATACAGTGAAATATCTTAGGCGAAAGAACTGGGAACAAGAAACACAAGATTCGGAACCATCTCCAATCTCATACACATTCTGCCTGATACACAAGTGCCACCTACATTATGATTCAGTGACTAGTGACAGTCTGATACACACTAGTGCCACCTACATTATGATTCAGTAACGAGTCACAGTCTGATACACACTAGCGCCACCTACATTATGATTCAGTAACTAGTGATAGTATGATACACTCTAGCGCCACCTACATTATGATTCAGTAACTAGTCACAGTCTGATACAAACTAGTGCCACCTACATTATGATTCAGTAACTAGTGATAGTATGATACACACTAATGCCACCTACATTATGATTCAGTAACTAGTGATAGTATGATATACATAAGTGCCACCTACATTATGATTCAGTAACTAGTCACAGTCTGTCTAATACACACTAGTGCCACCTACACTGTGATTCAGTAACTAGTGATAGTATGATACACACTAGTGCCACCTACACTGTGATTCAGTAACTAGTCACAGTCTGTCTGATACACACTAGTGCCACCTACATTATGATTCAGTAACTAGTGATAGTATGATACACACTAATGCCACCTACATTATGATTCAGTAACTAGTGATAGTATGATATACATAAGTGCCACCTACATTATGATTCAGTGACTAGTCACAGTCTGATACACACTAGTGCCACCTACATTATGATTCAGTAACTAGTCACAGTCTGTCTAATACACACTAGTGCCACCTACACTGTGATTCAGTAACTAGTTCCAAGATGTGCGTTGACGTTGCTTTGGCGGCGACTACTGAGGAAGTGACCAATCGGCTGTGCTCGCCGGTGCGGCGAGCGTGCGGAAAGCTGCTGGTCGTGAAACTTAGATCCCCATTGGTCAGTTTTGTTTACTGGGCGCGTCTCTGTGGTTCATTGGCTGAGATCAAATGCATCTACGTGACGCGCTCAATCCGGTCCAGTGCCTCGCAGAGAACGTTCCTGTTTGAGCAGTGTGTGGTGGAGTGGACCCAGTGGGGATCCTGTGCTGCCACCTTCTGGGAGTTTGAGGAGTCTTATCCCCTGTCTGCCTGTACTGCTCAGCCTTGTTCCCTATGGGTGTAAGACTTGGGGTTGTTTCAGAGCTATTGTGCCAATTCTTTTTAGAACCGTTTGCTCTATTTTGCACATGGGGATACCGTTGGATGCCCCATTTCTCAGTAGTTTCGATTATGGAAATCTCTTCAGGCCTTTGCCAAGGCTTAGATACTGTATCTTTGATACCGTGTATCTGTTTTTTGCAGCTTTTTCATATTATCGGTCACTCCAGTGGTCTTATGGGTAGGGCGGGTTGTGATATATGAGTTCGAACTTAATTCAACTCACCGTCCCGCGTTTTGTCGTCCAGTGGACGTGGCGGTTCGATGATTCGAAATTTTTTTTTTTCAAATCATCGAACCGCCACGTCCACTGGACGACGAAACACGGGACGGTGAGTTGAATTAAGTTTGAACTCAATAACTAGTTCCAGTCTGAGACACACTAGTGCCACCTACATTATGATTCAGTAACTAGTCACAGTCTGATACACTGTGATTCAGTAACTAGTGATAGTATGATACACTCTAGTGCCACCTACACTGTTATTCAGGAACTAGTCACAGTCTGATACACACTAGTGCCACCTACACTGTGATTCAGTAACTAGTCACAGTCTGATACACACTAGTGCCACCTACACTGTGATTCAGTAACTAGTCACAGTCTGATACACACTAGTGCCGCCTACACTGTGATTCAGGAACTAGTGACAGTCTGATACACACTAGTGCCACCTACATTATGATTCAGTAACTAGTCACAGTCTGATACACACTAGTGCCACCTACACTGTGATTCAGGAACTAGTCACAGTCTGATACACACTAGTGCCACCTACACTGTGATTCAGTAACTAGTCACAGTCTGATACACACTAGTGCCACCTACACTGTGATTCAGTAACTAGTCACAGTCTGATACACACTAGTGCCGCCTACACTGTGATTCAGGAACTAGTCACAGTCTGATACACACTAGTGCCGCCTACACTGTGATTCAGGAACTAGTCACAGTCTGATACACACTAGTGCCACCTACACTGTGATTCAGTAACTAGTCACAGTCTGATACACACTAGTGCCACCTACACTGTGATTCAGTAACTAGTCACAGTCTGATACACACTAGTGCCGCCTACACTGTGATTCAGGAACTAGTCACAGTCTGATACACACTAGTGCCGCCTACACTGTGATTCAGGAACTAGTCACAGTCTGATACACACTAGTGCCACCTACACTGTGATTCAGGAACTAGTCACAGTCTGATACACACTAGTGCCACCTACACTGTGATTCAGTAACTAGTCACAGTCTGATACACACTAGTGCCACCTACACTGTGATTCAGTAACTAGTCACAGTCTGATACACACCAGTGCCACCTACACTGTGATTCAGTAACTATTCACAGTCTGTCTGATACACACTAGTGCCACCTACACTGTGATTCAGGAACTAGTCGCAGTCTGTCTGATACACACCAGTGCCACCTACACTGTGATTCAGTAACTAGTGATAGTCTGATACACACTAGTGTCACCTACACTGTGATTCAGTAACTAGTTCCAGTCTGAGACACACTAGTGCCACCTGCATTATGATTCAGTAACTAGTGATAGTCTGATACACACTAGCGCCACCTACACTGTGATTCAGTAGCTAGTCAAAGTCTGATATACACTAGCGCCACCTACACCATGATTCAGTAACTAGTCATTGACTGATATACACTAGCGCCACCTACATTATGATTCAGTAACTAGTCACAGTCTGATACACACTAGCACAACCTACACTGTGTTTCAGTAACTAGTTCCAGTCTGATACACACTAGTGCCACCTACACTGTTATTTAGGAACTAGTCACAGTCTGATACAAGCTAGTGCCACCTACATTATGATTCAGTAACTAGTCACAGTCTGATACACACTAGTGCCACCTACATTATGATTCAGGAACTAGTCACAGTCTGATACACACTAGTGCCACCTACATTATGATTCAGTAACTAGTGACAGTCTGATACACACTAGCGCCACCTACACTTTGATTCTGTAACTAGTTCCAGTCTGATACACACTAGTGCCACCTACATTATGATTCAGTGACTAGTCACAGTCTGATACACACTAGTGCCACCTACACTGTGATTCAGTAAATAGTGACAGTCTGATACATACCAGTGCCATCTACACTGTGATTCAGTGACTAGTGACAGTATGATACACACTAGTGCCACCTACACTGTGATTCAGTAACTAGTCACAGTCTGATACACACTAGTGCCACCTACACTGTGATTCAGTAACTAGTCACAGTCTGTCTGATACACACTAGTGCCACCTACACTGTGATTCAGTAACTAGTGACAGTCTGATACACACTAGTGCCATCTACACTGTGATTCAGGAACTAGTCGCAGTCTGTCTGATACACACCAGTGCCACCTACACTGTGATTCAGTAACTAGTGATAGTCTGATACACACTAGTGCCACCTACACTGTGATTCAGTAACTAGTTCCAGTCTGAGACACACTAGTGCCACCTGCATTATGATTCAGTAACTAGTGATAGTATGATGCACACTAGTGCCACCTACACTGTGATTCATGAACTGGTTTCCATCTGATACACACTAGCGCCACCTACACTGTGATTCAGTAACTAGTCAAAGTCTGATACACAATAGCGCCACCTACATTATGATTCAGTAACTAGTCACAGTCTGATACACACTAGCGCCACCTACATTATGATTCAGTAACTAGTCACAGTCTGATACACACTAGCGCCACCTACATTATGATTCAGTGACTAGTCACAGTCTGATACACAATAGCGTCACCTACATTATGATTCAGTAACTAGTCACAGTCTGATACACAATAGCGCCACCTACATTATGATTCAGTAACTAGTCACAGTCTGATACACAATAGCGCCACCTACATTATGATTCAGTAACTAGTGACAGTCTGCCTGATACACAATAGCGTCACCTACACTCTGAATACTATCCTATCGAGAAAGAATTCAGAACTCAGAACTCACCAATTTATTCTTGCATTTTATTATGAATAATGTATAGAATATTGCTTTCATCATTTTTTAAGCTGTCTTCTTATAGCTTACAATTTATAGAAGCACATCCTTCATTGTATATAGTGTACTCTCCCATAGTAGAGAAATGTATCAACTTCTGCTTCCAGTATATCAAAGGCATACTGGACAATTGAAAAGTAAAACCAATATCATTTCCTGAAATGACTATGATGATCTTATTTCAATAGTGGGGTTCACCATGCTACTTTTTTGTATCTAGAACCAGGGTATGATATGTGTGTCATACCACACATTCCTATATAAAGAAAATGTAAATTGGCCTATTTGACCTATTGGTTAAACATATCTTCAAAAAGGGAGTTATAGAAAAATTGTTGAATGACCATCGTTAGTAGGTGTGCTGATTAAATGGTCATGGAACAGTGTGAAGGGGGTAATAATACTATACTTGAGTCTGTATTGACTGGTTGTATTGTCATCATTGCTTAATGAGATACCTATAAATCTAGATTGCGATACTACATTAATGACATTTTATATTATCATAAGCCTTGGATTATGTTGATGTTCATAACTACGCCGTTACTGTACAAATCGAAGTAATAAAGCCTTTATAAGAAAAAAAAGATAAGGAGGGTTGGTGGAAGAGCGCGAAAGGAAATAAATTTTCAGCTAGCCAGGAAAAAGGCACCTGCCTCAAAGTTTGGCTGAGAGGCAGGCCTAGAGTCGAGATAATGCCTAGTCGGTGGAATACACCCTTAAGGAACAAGGATCTACTGATCCCTCGTTAACATCAGGAGAAGTTATACTTAACACTACAATAGCTGATAATAAGCAAGAGCTTTCCTTCTTATGAAGTAATGTATGATACTTTGCATGTTACTGAAATACTGGGAAATTGATTCCTGACTATAACCAGGTCCATTTTGTGTTTTCTTCCGAGACTTACATTACAAGCAACTTGAATCTACATGACTTAATCCATAATGAACTGATTGAAATAAGCTGTACAAGTTACTCTTATCTCTAAATCCATGCATAAAAGAAAATTGCTGATAATAATAGAATAATGTAATATTTGGAGTAGTATTACATGGCATAGTCTTTGATAATGGTAGTATTGTCCATTTTAGGGATTCTTTTAAAAGTGCTGGTCATGCCATCTCGTGCCATCTCATCTCAATTCCCAGATATTTCCATTCAGCTCATATTCACAATAACCATATAATTATAGTTGTATAATGATGAAGACATTCTATACTGCCAAAACATTGGTTATTAAACTTTGCATTTCATCATCAATAAAGACACATCCAAAACATATAATCAATTGCCAATAACTATGATACTGTTATGAAGGAACCAATATGAAGAGTTATAGCACCAAAGAACTTCATCCAGCTATCAAGCACATAGGTGAACTGGACTCTATTGGCTGTCAGCATGCAATACTTCTAGGGTTACTACCATGGAAGCCCCTTTTATAAGCTTAGACTAGAAACTAGATTCTTACTGTTATTAAGGAATTGCCACCAGGCATGTGCTCATGAAGTCTACATTACAACAACATAGTATTCTCCAGCAAAACAAACATTAACCATCTGACCTTCATAGAACAAACTGGCAGTTTGTTTTCCAATCATTGCAAATTTCTAATTCGGAGAAATATACATAAAAATTAAACCATGGAAGAAACTAGAAGAAAGAATCGCTACAATAACATGGGATTTGCCTATCAGCTAAATCTGAATACACAATACCCTCTAAGGTGTCACAATTAATAGTGCAGTGTTGGTAATCATAGTAAATTTCATGATAGTGGAATAAAAGTAACCATACTATGTTAGATCTTCATAAAACTGTCAGGGTTTCACTTTGCATTAGAATACATGTGGAGCTGCTCATGCCCTGGTGAGACGGGAGAAGATGTTGGGGAATCCCTGCCATGGTCTGGCACCTTGGGTCTCTGCCGGCAAAAACAGCACACCACAACCGAAACCACTATCAGCATGACCACACTGCACAGTGCAATGATGCAGTATCGAGCTGGGAGGTAGTGCCATATGGTATCGATGTAGTGGATGTAGCCAACAATGGCTGTTTGTTTGACAAAGTAGACCTGAGGAGGAATAAATATGTTTAATGAATGAAGGAGTTTAAATTGATAACATTATTTTTTACATAGATCAATATAGTTTATGATGATATAGAAAGGTTATTGTATACAAAGGGTTAGGGTCAGGATAGGTGCAGACACTATTGTCTGTATTTCACTTTAGACATTTGGTATTCACCAATACATTCATTGTTCTTCCATACCTATTCAAAGATGTATAACATAGAACAGGTAACAAACATTGATGATATATTACAAATACTGTTTTCTGCATTTTATGTAAATTATGACTGGTGTTATATTTATGCTACATTTTCCCTTACAGTGATTTCCAATTTACAGAGGGTACTATTGTCAACAATAAAATGCTACTTATAGTCATATAGTCTTATAATCTGTTACCACCACTAACCTTTTACCCTGCTCAAATTATCAGTGAGGCTTTTGTTTTCTAATGGAGATATGTTTCAAATAGTATGACTTACATTGACTGGTATTTTGTCTGGGTCTGTATGACCATCGACTGGAGGACGGGTTGTTGGCGGTTCACAGTCAATCATGTTTGTGTAGACCTCAGTTATCTTGCATGCAGTCCCTCCTATCATCACGACATACTCGTCAGCCTGCAGTCCATCTGTAAGGCCTTCTCCCTGGAAGATGCATGGAACCAAGTGAATGAGCTTCATTTTTCTTTATTTCAATTGTAATTCTCATAAAACCATATTCTCTTGAACAATTGGACTTACTTCAATTAGACCCCGCACCCACCAACGCCGACGCGAGCTGATGCGAGCCGATACAAAATGACTATATTGTAGCGCATTGGGAGGCATATCATAGAGCATCGGTTTGAGTCGGGCCGCGTCAGGATGCGTCGTAACGTGTTGGGAGGGTGCATGAAAAAGGTACCATGGTACCCCGATACACCCCGATATAGCTCATGACGCAACCAGCATGATTAACAATATTTCCTTTATAATTCAAGAAATAATGCATATTTATGGTTGATATTGTAATGGTTGGGTGACGGGTTCAGCCGAAGCTCCTCCCGAGCACCACTACAGTATTTGGTCCAAGATGCCATCTCGGTGCTGGTCTCACCCGCTAACCCGCAGCTGTGTTTTACCACAATCACCCAGCACCGTGGCTCTGCCCTCGAGGATCACAGGGAGGTCAAACACCTTCACAGAGCAGGAACACAACGAAAAACCTCTCTGGTCGGTGGACACAACCCTGATCGCATCTCTCGGGATCCCAGAACTCTATCCGGAGAAGGGACACAAGGGTCCGACCCTCTCCTCCTAGAGAACCGAGATACTCTGACTCCACCCCCTAGGGGACCAGAACCGGTCAACAGCTAGTCCTGAGAACTAGCTCCCGTCGGTGGAGCACAGAGACAGAGCCCTGCAGAGAGACCGCACATAGTCTCTCCACACCCCAGTGTGTCTCAGTAAGCCACAGCAGGCTGCTTATATACAGCCCATGTCCCCACTGAGCATGTGCAAGAATCCCGCTGATTCTCCAAAGGGGTATTCTCAGTCAGCCTGGTCACCAGCAAACCAGTGGTTCCCGCTAGTTGCCTGGCCAACTCCTCAGGATCAATCCTCACTGCTGGTTCTCAACCTAACAGGTGAGAAACCAGTCTAGACTGGTCCCAACACGGTGTCTATAATAGCCAGCGGCGGGTGGCCTACTCTAAAAGCGCGGGAAAACAAGTTTCATCAACTTGTCCCACATCTTGCTCGGCTGTCCCAGCCGCAGCTATACTTAGAAAGGCGTAGTAGATGTGCCAAGCCTTAGTAGACTTGCACGGGTCCCCTACAATATTATACCTGTAAATACAAAATAATAGTATATATAATATTGCCTAAAAATATTTAATGATAAAATCAATTCCCAGTTAAAGTATGAATTGATCGATTTAAGACTCTTATCTACAATCAACTTTCACCATTTTTGCAGAACCGCATTAGCATCATATATTCTAGGTATTCTGAAAATTTCATAATTTTCCATTGATTATTTCATATGATTTCCTGTTTAAAGTGTCATCTATACATACCGACACGCACCGACGCGGCCCGACGCGCTACGACAATCGATACATGTTCGATTGTCATAGACCCTTTGCGATATGGTTTTTTTATCGGCTCGCGTCAGTTCGCGTCGTAGCGTTATCGTAGAAACCTGACCAACTGCCCCGATAAGCTCTACGATTTTGCTACGATATGGATTTTGAATCGGTAGGGCAATATCGGGGCACGTCGGTTCGCGTCGGGAGCTTGGTGGACAGCCCCTCTTAATCTGTTTCCCATACCTGACTCCTGTACCTGCATTCACCAGAGAGAAGAAGCAAGTCCTCTAAGCAAGATGACTTGCCATGTTTATTTACAAACATCATAGGTATTTAAGTCTTAAGTTTGATCAATCTGTTTTCATTATATTTTACATATTGGCTTTCTTGCAATGGAATGAAAAAGCACTAGGTTATTATGTTTATATCTCTCACATATCTTTATTTACTATTAATGATATATGATGTTACAAATACTTAAATTTATTTTTTAGGGGAACAAAGCGGCAAAAGGTAAAACACCAATAGCAGAGTGTATCACCTTAATCTTGATGTGTCTCTCACTGATGGGCCATGTGCTGGTGAAGGTGATCACGTCATCTTCAAATATGAAGATGTGTGGATCAGTGTACACTGTGAGTCGGCTGTAGTCCTCGAGAGGGGTCCCGGTCAGATTTCTGTAGTCTGGTACTCCATCTAACACAAATGAGATGTCCACAGTGATGTTCAGTCTCCTATTGATAGACTTGGCGGCCTCGCGGCGTAGGCGCTTCCTCAGATCTATTGCAGGGGTTTCACAGATCATATACTCAGAGTGATTGCCAGAGCAGCCCTGCAAAATAAAAGAGAATGTGAGCAAGAAACTTTGTCTATGCTCTTTGGTTTCTTATTCACTCATGTTCTCAAGTTTCATAGCTATTTATGTTCTTTTATATTACAAGTGATACCCTAACAATCCTCAGATAACTACTACCATTCTGTATTTTATATGGAGTATAAGTTGGCGACTGGACAGCTTGCAAATAATAATAATATAACAACAACATACAGGAAATTGGTTTGGCGGAAATTATCACAGTCAACGCACTTTATTCAATAAACATTAAAACTAAAACTTTCACAGAGAAAGCGTGCTTCCAGTTTAACAACACAGGCGCGACTGGCGTGACCGTTATGGAAGTGTGACGTATTAGCACATGGAGTGTTGCCTGGCCAGAAATCGTTGGTAGTAACCCCCCTGGTTACCCGGTTGACGACCACGCCTCTGCCGCAATTATATAGTGTATACGGCTATACCTGGATATATGTTAGTTTTCACAGGGTACTTCTCTAAAGTTTTTTTTATTTTATTGAAAACTACCTGCAGGCCTATCTTTTACAATAAATCACCTATACAGAATGGTGGTAAGTATAGATTTATTATTTCTAGCTTGACTCTCATCATCAGACATCAGTATACTGCAATATTGAAATATGCTCCATGAAATGTTACAATTTCAATCAACAGCTGGATGCAAAGAGATGTTAAAATGAACAAATAAACTCTGTTATTTTATACCGTAATGGGTAGCCAATAAAAATACAAGAATGATGAAAGAGGAATCATGCTGCTTGGTCTGGCATGAGCATTCTTCTTGTATCTTCTGATAGGCAGTGGAAGTTGCAAGCCTTAGCGTGGTTGTTTCATTTGAATATGACTGTATCAGATAAGGCCCAATATATTGGAACTTAAACATCCAATACCTAAGTTATCAATATGTGTAGTTATCATATAACTTCCAAAGTGGTAGGTATGACACTTGGCTAGTTTAGCCTTCAGTTTCTGGCCCCTTAATACCGTTACTTGCTCCTACACTAGGATAATAATTCAAATCTACACTGTACTCACCGTTTCTTTAATATTGATCCTGTCTGTGTCTAGGTCTGTTATCCTGCTCACCATGATCCTTGTTCTTGAAATGTTCAGGTTAGACCCATATACTGTAATTGGTACTCTGCCCCTAGATGTGAAAAGTTGAAAAAGACCAGATTAAAATCCAAATCGAAATCTATTGAGATGCATTCACTGCCAGAAAATAGACCAGTCACCGAGTTGAAATAAATTTTAAAAGTCAAATTTTCTCATATAAAATCTCTTGATAAGTCTCCGATTGTAGGCTCACTATTGGTTGGACTCTATCACTAGGAGGGGTGTGTGGAATTCAGGTTCTATAGCAAACATTGAAAAACCAAGAGATTACAGAGCTGCAGAGAATTGTCCTGTGTCAGAACTATAGTAATCAGAAAATGAAAAAGGTATATACATGTGAGTCAAAGCTGAGTGACCACAGTGAGCTTTACCTGTGTGATCACTGCAACAGGTCCTTTTTCTACTGCTTAAACAGGGTGGAATATGACAGCTGTAATGAGGGCCTGCCCTTAAAACCATTATCTACCATATGATTCTGTAATATGGAGGTATCCTTATATGAGATGAAGGAACAGTCCTTAGTCTCAGGCAAGGCTCCTGTACATGTGTTCACTCTGTCACCAACAACATCATAAATACCCCCCTGTGGAATGTACTGATATCGGCACATGATTTTTCAGTGGGTGTGCTGAATGGGGTATGTCACAGACAGACTTGGGGATCTCCTTGCTGAGTTTGTGGCCAGTGTGCATTACAAAACTCAGGATTTTTCAGCCAGGTAAAAAGCTGTATATCTGTCACCCAATGTGTATTGAATTGCTTCTGGCTACCATTCCTTCTCTGGTATCCTGTTGCCATGCTTGTTGCTCAGTACAAAATTGCTTGAGATAAGCTTAGGACATGCCTAGGATAAAGGGATTTTGTCTTAAGAAAATGAATTATACAGTAGATAATAGGCTTTACTGTTATTTACTCTGACTCATCAGGCTAATTATATATGGTAAATGTAAGGGTGCATACTTAAACTCATTGTTTGTGCTCAGAATGTGGACTACACTGTAGTCATCGGGTGTCAATTGTATATTATTATATACCGGTGCACGAATGTCTCAGGTTTATGCCCCAGTAGTAATGATTTCATTCGTCCACACTGTGGCATAATATATATAATACTACCCGCTGTACCACGTGACCACTCATTCTCCTATTTAGTGAGTTGTAGAATGGTATTCTTAATGATTTCTAGGTATATAATAATAAAAAGACATAGTGAGTGTGTCTGAATTCCATCTGTTCCTCGAGATTTTGGTCAGAAATACTCACCTCATTCTTCGAATTCAGTGAGTATTTCTGACCAAAATATCTCTGAACAGATTCCATTCAGACACACTAACCATGTCTTTCTATAATACATTTGGAGCTGGATCCTAGGTAGCTTATATAACTAGGTTTGTCAAAGTTAGATCAAAGTTAGATCTTTTAACCAATATAGTGGATTGTATCAGACACAGCATTTTTCTGGTCTATTGGATGTTTGTTGTTTCTTTTCCAAATGTTATGCGAATTGCAAAATAATACCGGGATAGGGAAGTAGTTTGATTCAACCCTACAAAAATAAGACATATTTACCCGAGGATAGTTTTGTTTGGTACAATCCTTGTGATACTTGGATCTGTCATATAGGTGAACTGACAATTGGGCGTCTCTATAGTCCTTTGGCCATTTGAGATGGTGACATTCAGTGCTTTTTCCACTTGAGTCTTGTTTGTCAAAGCAGTGGTAGAACAGATGATAACGACAGAGTTTCTGTGCAATAGGTAACAATACAGAACATAGAACACATCTGGGGTTTGATATGGGAAGTAGAGTGTGCATCTATCATATATACTTAATAAAAAAGCATCTATCTCACATAATAAAATGCACTATGGACCTGAGAGAAACTGCATTACTGGATTTATTTCAATTAAGAAGTACAATAGTTATGAAACCAATATCGAAATATGGTTATACCTCTAGTAAAAATGTCTGAGCAACTAAAAGTTTAAATATGGGATATTGAGTATCTTTGAGTGCATTCAGTAAATCACCTTTGGTTATTCTTACTATAACTGTTGGGTGTTCCTGCAACAATATTCATATAATAATGATAAAAAACTTTGTATAGCTGCCAGTTAAAGATCAATTATGATGTTCCAGTAGATCTGGGAGCTGTTTCAAAAGTTGAGTGGAGTCTCATCCGTGGCATGTCGCATTTCAAAGCGAGAGGCTGCAACAGCGAGCGGCACTTTGAATCAAAGTGGCAGCAAAACCGGTACAAATACCCAATAGCGAGCGGCACCTTCACCTCGACAGCGACAATTCAAGTGCCATTGTTAGCTCTCGCTTTGGTGGTGAGTACTCTCTTTTAGCACCCTCCTGACTTTCGAAACAGTTCCCAGATCCAATGCAGCCTTACTTATCAATGTTACCATAAAATGAGTATGGCAATAGGCAAGTTATTGCAGAGTGGTGGGTACATGCAGGTTGCAATGGAATTTAACATTCTAGATTTTGTGATTGGTTTACACCACCATACTATCTGAAACTGCCATTACTGATGTATAAATCATGAGTGATAAAAGATTACTCACCCTGCGGTTTGGTTACATGGATAGCTGCCCACACTAACATCAATGGTAGAAGACAGAAAGTAGCCGATAACGGAAATAAGGGTGCCCCCTGACTGTGGACCGGTCACAGGCTGTATGTTACTGATGGTCAAAGCTGGAAAACAAGATTCTGAATTATTGCCTCTCAGTGCCATGCATGAAGCAACAAATATAACCAACGCAATAATGGCTTATGAAGTGTATGACTGTACCTCTTTCTCCTAACCCCAAATCCTATCAGAGTAGGAGGGTATATTTTGTTTTCTGTGGGCAATGATTACATTGAAAGTTACAAATCTCCCAAACATCAATGGATATGAAGGTAAAATACTTGCCCTAAAGTAAATGTGTGTAAACAGTGAATTCAGTTTTACAATACCTTTAACCCAGTGTTTGGTTATTTCAACATATACTGGAAGATGAGGATCCTTGTTGTAGCCAGATGGGACCATTTTCTGGAGATCGGAGGAAACATTCTGGTAGAGGGAGGCATCAATGTTGGCAGTGTAGATGACCGATGCATTGCCTGATGATGTTGGCCTGAATAGATGAGTTTGTTTGTTTTCTTGCTTGGATACTTAGATGTCCAATTTGTTCAATTAAACTTACTTTTTATTACCCACCTAATACGGAGCCTCCATGCTAAGCCTATGGATCTTACAGATCACTACTGAGTAGAATACGGACCTCCGGAATCTCCTAGGAGGATACAGATTTTTCGGCCACCTAACGGGCGTTATAGGAACTAATTCATATAACAAAGTGCTTGGGTCAAATTTCTAATAATATATTAGACTTTTTCCCTAATAATTACTTGAAACGTGAGTAATAAATACAACATTACCATGATTTTGATCTGTGTGGCCATATTCTCCTTGTAGTTGACACTACGTAATACTTCCCGCTATCGCTCGGTTATTTACTTTGTGTCAACTACCCAGAGAATACGGCCGCTCAGATGGAAATCATGGTAATATTGTGTATGTATCTGACCAAATCTATGACATAAATTTAGGTAGAAATCTCACCCCGACACATTTACCAAGCTGAGAGTTCTTTTAAATCCCACACCATGTAGACATGGTATGAGAAGGATTGGCCTTTGATGTAGCAGTGAATCTACCACTGCTGTGGGTGACAGGGAAAAGTGGCTGCAATGGGACTCAAACCAATCAAGTCCAACAAACTTGGGATTACAATTCCAGTGCTCTTTACCACTCCCCACCCTGGTCGCTTTCGTTATGGTTGCTGGCAAGCATAGCCAGCCTGCACCAAGAGGAGGCAAGGTGGTCAAGAGGCTGAACAGAGTGACCATTGATGTCCAGCCCAGGAGGTCACTATTACTTAACACTTTGAGGGCGGGTACCTATGGCAATAGTATGTGGGAAAGGGCGGGTACTAGGGCTAATGTATACTGTCTGGGGGCGGGAAGTATCAGGCCTATTGTGATAGTTCAAGAGTTTAGGATATGATAAAATATGCAATCATTAACCTTATTGTCCATTTCACCCAGAATCATTACCTGGGTGTTGCATCTATATTCTGTGAAAATTTCATGACTATATAACCAATATTTCCTATTTTATTCCACAAAAACAAAATTCTGCAAATTTAAGAAAATGATGCCTTTTGGCATCACCCGCCCTAGCACAGATGATGCCATATGGCATCATACCGCCCTAGCATGGTTGATGCCATATGGCATCAACCGCCGCGAATGGGTTAAAAGCAAATAGGGAAAGTGGAATACACTCGCCCAACCGATGCAGGGTTAATCTTTAGCTTAAGGTTAAGCTGACTGAATAGTTGAGCCTATGATTGGAGAATGAGTCTGTTTAGTTGGTTCTCAGCAGTTGGCAGGAATGTCAAATCTGGTACTATCGTAAAACCGGATGAGTTTTAATCTGGGCTCCCGTATGCGATGACTGGAGTTTGGCGTAGTGATATCACAAGGCGGAGCCAAGTGAAATCCGGAGCCAAAACTCCAGGAGTCGCATATGGAGCCCAGATTAAAATGAATAAGGTTTTGATTTTATCCTACCAGCTGTGAACGATAATTTTATGTGAGGATAATAACAAAAAACACGATAAAAACTTTCTGAAGTCCTCCATATAGCTCTCCTTGCTGCTCTGAGGGCGCTTGGAACTACTTTCAGCTGCTGATCTCTGATTGGTCCATTTTTTGTACGCTCCTAGGAGCGATTTTTTATCCATATGCGACATACGGGCGCATACGGAAAGTCAATTTTAAGCCTATGGGATTTTATATTAGGGCTAAGATAATGTATAAGCTCCTAGTGGGGAGGCATAATGAGAGATGGGGGATGGTTGCGGGCTGGGGAGAAGGGGCCTGCCCTTAACCCTTACCTTGGTCTTAGTGCCTGCTCTAATAGGCATGAGCAGTACATGCATCACAGCAGGGGAAGATTGAAAATATATGAATGGAAATGCTGCCTTTTACCCAAACACATACCTTGTGAGGCCCTCTATAGACGACTATAGTTATGCCAGTCTTCTGAACTCAGCTTGGTGTTATGTACAGAGCTTTAGGTTGTGAATTTCCATTAATTATTTCATATGTTTTCCCGTTCAAATGTGTTGCTGATACTCACAGATAGACACTGATAGGCTATGCCAATTGATACATATCACTGCACGAAACTAACCACTTTACATCTATATGCGAATGGCGTATACAGGTATGCTTTTGCGTATACAAGGTCGTCCTATTCCCCGTGTGTATAATTACAACTTATCTATTGGCGTATATACATGTCCATGGTGCAGTCATATATATGTCATATTGACGCCTGATTCTATTGTATTTATGCCACTATCGAATAGTTCCGATCTCTGCCACTTAGAGACACCACTGATAGTATATTTCATTTTCCATTAACCATCCAAGTCTGTATTATATGAAAAATGCAATCTCATATTACTTATTATTTTATAAAACCTGATTAAGTAAATTAATTAATTACACATAATAAACCCTGCATTATGTTGTATTTTTTCCGTTTTTCTAATATATTTTACTTTGAAAACACCACCCTTCTGTAGTGTTCTGTGTATTCCTATATATAAGCCTTTCAGAAGTTGATACTATAGACATTGAAGCCCTCTCCCTACACACGTGAATGCGGCTGCCTGGCCCCCGCCCGCCGCCCGTGACACCTGTGAGGGTGGCTGTTACAGTGGCTTTGAGGGGGTCTATGGCTTTGACATAGACCCCTGCAATATTGGGAGTGGGTCTCATATATCAATGTGATTCAGTGTGTATAGGTGTGTATTGGTAGAGGTACCTTGCTCCCATGAAAGTTGCATTCCCCAGTATGGCTGTGACCTGGGAGAAAGTGAAGAGAATATATATATATATATATATAGATAATGTCCAGTTGAAGACAGTAATTGTAATAGCTGTAGAGAAATATGACACCCATAGCCATACCCACAGTGCTGATATTATCAAATTGTTCTGTTTTCAGTAATTGTTTTGTAGAACATATTTGTTTGTTATTACCTCTCCTATTCTCATATAGACTGTACCTGGTCACCATTGTTGTAAACATGTGATATGTCTCACTCACCACCATGCAGACACACATTTGGGACCTTCATGCAGCCTTGAATAGTATAATTTCTAGAACCACGAGTTAAAATTAGTTTGGAATCTTACCTGTTGACATATAACATCCAAGTAGCCAATATCTTTACATTGACTTGAGGCGAGGTTATCATTCCAAGGTGTGGCAAGTGTAATGGTTATCAAGATTTCCAGTACTACAAAGAAGAATATAAGAATTATAGTAGATGTAGCAATGATGTGTCTTTATGTAAAAAAGGAAGAGACAGTGAGCGCCTCTTGTATCATACCTCTATAGTGGGGTGGGAATCCAGCAGTGTTTTGTACGTTCTACGGAAGGTGGTGCGGAGAGTCAATCCTTACTGTGTAGTGATTCCAGGCAACGCCGCACACGAGAGTGGCGCTGTGGGGGCCAGGATTACGTAACGCTGGGTATATATACTCAGCGTTCACAGTAGGTCGACAGGCTGTCCTTGCGCGTCTCTCCCTGAGAGCGGACCCTTGGACCCTCACTTTGCAGGCGGGTTCTCGTAACCTTCCTGGTGGTTACGGGAGTCTTTAAGATTTTGGGCGGTGCCGCCATTTTATCCACCTTGGACCTTAAATCAGGCTACTGGCAAGTCCCTGATAGCATGGAGAAGATAGCCGATGCAGTTCGGACACTGTAATGCCCCTGCAACATTCCAGAGGATGATGAACCACATCATTATGCCCCGAGATGCTTTGTGATGCTCTACTTGGATGACCTTGTCATTTCAGAAGTTAAGCTTCTGTGATATGTTGTCAGCACTGACTGTATCCGGTCTGATCCTGAGAAGGTAGAAGCCATACGTGTCATGGCTCCCCCCTCAAATGTGAAGCCTGCACGGCGTCTCCTTGGCTCAGCTAACTACCATTGCCAGATACTCCATAATTATGCAGAGATGGTACGCCCTCTAACAGAGCTGACAGCAACGGCAGGTTTATAATCAAAACTTAAAGGCTTATAAAGGGTTATATCCAGAACCCTACAGAAGAGTGGTATTTTGAAAGTAAAATCTATTTAAAAAATAATGAAATAACCAAAGAATGCTGGGTTTATTATATGTATTTAATGAAAAGATGATGAAAAGGGTATTAGAACGATTTTATAATCAAAATTGATAATATAACATTGGATTTTTCATTTACCAAGGATTTATTGACTAATGGCAAATGAAATAAAAAGAACAGTGGCGTCCCCTATGTGCAGAGCTTGTAATTATTGGATAGTGGCGTAGATACAACAGAATCATATATATGGCATTTTTATGACTGCAACATGGATACTTATATATATCTATAGATGAAGCATATACACAACAGAAAATAGGACTAATTATTTACACAAAATCATATTTATATACCCCAGGCATATATATATGTAAATTAGGGTTTTTCACACAGTGATTGTCTCTCTCTCTGTTTCAACATGATTGGACTGCCCCTTGGTAAGTTACTTGGTATGGCTTCATTATATGGTGGAGTTGATCACTAAAGAGTCATCCATCAAATCTTTTGACCCACCACCATCCCTTCACAATCTTGTATGCAATAGAATTTCCAAATTGTTAATCTCCCACACCCCTCAGTGCATATGTACTTTATGGACAGCCCCTACCGTGGTGTGATATAAGAGTTAGAAATCATAAAACATGTTCAGGTGTATCATCTGAAAAGATGAAATGTATTTACTTACCTGAGGAACTTGGTGGTTGGTCTGTCAATATAATATGTGGATCTGCCATGTAGGTGAATGATGGTCCAGATACCAGGGACCTGTTTCAGTAGGCTCGTGACATTAGGCCGAGACAGACATCAACAACGGCACCAACAGTGCAAGCAACAGCGGAAAAAGACTAGCAAATATCAGAAAATCGGAGTGACCAATCTTCTTCATATTTGGAACGATTATAGGTTATATGTATCCCCTACTCATGTTAAAGTGTCATTGTTTAATTCCTATGAGAAGTGAGTGAAACTCTGCGTGTCATCGATTGCAATCTTGTGATCTGTCCGTATGGTGTCACAGACGCCATCTAGACATGTCACGAAACTACCGAAACAGGTCCCTGTTCTCCTACCTTTGAGCCTATCAAAGTTATATTCATGGGCAACCCCAATTGAGTCTCATCGGTCAAAGCAGTCGTAGAGCAGATGATATAGACACCATTTCTATAAAATTAAACAGAGGAAAAGACTCATTTCTCATTCATGCAAAACACAAAAAGCATTTATTGTGAATCCTGTGAGAAATTTGGGATATAGGTAGCAATATATATACCATGCCTTGAGGTAAATATCATTTAGTTCTAGCATTAAAAAAAAAATTGACTTGAACAGGACATTAGACTTCTACAACTAGTCTGACTATGTCATTTACCCTTTCAAGATGTGTGATGGCTGGAGGTATCATAGATTGGCCGCCACCTCTGTTTACACTACGTTCCAACTAAGAGGTTGGTAACGTTAACCCATGGACGTGTCCACGGATTCTCACTCTCAAACCAAGTCATATCCTTTATAAGTGGGTTCTGAGAGCAGAAACACTTATCAAGAAATACTAGCAGCTCACCAAATTGATAATAAATTCTACCTTTATGGTTATTTCATCCAAAAGACACACAGAAGGAAGTATGAACATGGAAAAATAGCTTCAAGAGTGAGAATGGACATATTCCCCCAGCATAGGTATAGGTGAGACAAGAATCTGCAGGGAGAGTGTCAAACTCTTGCAGCTAATGGGTCAAGGCGGTCACGGATTTAACGTGACCAGAGCTAACGTAGTGTAGCTCTGGCGGCCAGTGTAGAGGTATCACCGTCCTATTGATACATGATGCCTCCAGGCGTCACCACACTTACTTGAGGCATTATTTCTCCCTGACTTTGTGATATAATACAGGAAGCTGTTTCAAAAGTCGAGTGAGGTCCCGCCAGTGGCACATCGCATTTTCAAAGCGAGAGGCCGGCAACAGCGAGAGGCACTTTAAATTAAAGCGGCAGCAAAACCGTTACCAATACCCAATAGTGAGCGGCACCTCCACCTCGACAGCGACGCTTCAAGTGCAGTTGTTTAGCTCTCGCTTTGGCAGTGAGTACTCTCGTTTAGCACCCTCCCGACTTTTGAAACAGCTCCCTGATTCAATGCATTACAGATTACACTTCAACCATAGCTATTCAGGGCCATGTTTTGTAGACAGTGACATCTTTATTAGTGAATACCGAAAAAGAGTATCTGATTGGGAGACCATTTTAGCGAGTATCACACCATCACGTTGCTTAAACCTGTGCCTGCTGTTGCCATTTTGAATAGTAATGTTTCTCACACACAAATTAATGATAAATGATCATGTAATTTGGACTATTCTTACCTCGTCATTAACATTGACCATTTTGTTGATCATTTCGGGAAAAAGCACATATGATCATCATGACAATGCAATGCCAAATAGTCACCAAAAGATCACTCATATCTGAGACTGATCCCTCATTTGTGATCATCATGACATTTGAATGTAACCATCTTGAATGATCATCACAACTATAAGATCAGATTGGCCCGGCAATGGCTTGTATCTATTAGTTCCATTCTATGCGTTAGCACGATTTATTCAACCACAGCATCTGGCAATGAAAAATGTCATGACCAAAATATGCTGACAAACAGCTGCTTACCCTGCTGTACAGTTGCATGGATAGGTCCCTACAGTGATCCTCTGTTGCATTGAAAAAAGAAATCCAACAATGGTAACGAGTGTACCACCAGCCTGTAGACCAGTTGCAGGCCATATGTCAATGATACGTGGCCAAAAATCTGTACCTGGAAAGAACATGCTGAATGAGAATTCTTGTTTTAGTAATTCAATGTCATTTAGTCACAAAGCCTGATATTAATGCTGGGTTTATACTGGGGCACGGCAGCCATGATGTCCACATTTTGCCGAAAAGTAGGGCACTGTTGCAGATGTTCACAGATCCATGAATTTGCGTCTATGCTGAGGCCCTGGAGGCCAACGTCATTTGCTCTGTCGATTCTACCCCATATGGCTGGCTGCGATCAGTCATGTTGCTCTTGATTCTCTCTCCTGCCAGTTGCGGAATTTGCATGTACACTGAGGCCACAGTGGCCAACATCTTTTGTTTTGTCCATTATTCAGCTGCGGTTGGTCATGTCCGTCAAGTTTTGTCCATGTTTCCCTGTATGACCGCCTATGTTCAGTCATGTTATGTGACATCCATCATGTCTCATTAGGGCACATTTCTCATTAGCACCCTGTCTTCTAGGACAAATCATTTGTCATTTCAAAAGTCTTCCATAGCACCCATGTTCCCAAAGTCAAGCTAAGTAAGCCAATGGAGGCTTACTCTATTGTGGGATGTTCCTTTCAGCACTCCATGGTCTTTCCAAAATGGCCTGAAACATGGGCACCACAGACACTGTGTCCCTAGTATAACCTAGCATTACCAATTCAAATGATAAATGCCTGAAGATGAGGAATCCATGATCATTAAGGAAAGGAGAGCTCTTTTTAAAAGGTCTTATGCATTGCAATACATTTCAATTAGATCAGCTAAGAAAAACAACTTTTCATTTCCAAACTTTGGCACAGGACATCCCTATTTGAAATAATAAAAACCTCATTCATTCAAACAATGAAGATCTGGCAAATGAGACACCCAGGAAAGACAATTTCCATGAGTGCTTACCAATTGCATTCAATTACCCTTCTCACCCAAAAAGAGAGAAATCCTTGATTATAGTTTTGCTTGACTCACCCGATTCATTGGTCAGGATAAAATAGGGCTGTAGGACAGTTTGGGGGAGACTTGAAGGAGGGTTTCTAAGCACTGTAGGTGGCTACATATAGTGTTTAGACATTCACCATTTTACACTGCCATTTTGTATTTGAGGCCATTACACCCATATTTCCCCTGGTGTAAATTGATTCATGATGCTGCTCTTGATCCCCTTGTAGTAGTCCACCAGATCTAAGATGCTTTCCTCACTACCTGAGATTAGATTAGTCTATCCGGCGGAGTGAGATGAGTTGCTACCCTATGAGGTTTCCTGAATAGGTTGGTTTGGTTTATCCTCGGAATGTAAAAGGAGATTCAGGTATTACTGAATGTCTATTCAACCTGAAAGCAACAGTTACAGTCGCCTAGCATGGAATGTGCTAGGCGACAGGGGTAATAAAGCCTGGGGATCTGTTCCCTCAACCACTGAAAGGTTTCACGGAGAAACGTAACCAGTCTGGGAGGCTCCATGCAGTTCTCTTGACATAGAGGAACATACAAGTAACCTGTTGACCTGCTGCAGACGCAGCCTATATATATATATTTTTTTAAAAAGATTTTTATTTAAACTGGAGGTAGACGGTAGGCTTGAAATAGCCTATTTCCACGTTGCTCCAGGATAAGACAGTTCCTAGGAGACTGTGGATACAATATAACAGAATGCCGACGTAGTTGACATCAAGATAGTCGGTCAGATAGTACGGTAACAAGGCCAGGTGCACCACCCAGTTTGGTAGCCCACCATACGCACTCGGTGTCTCCCAAGAAACGTATTGGCCATAGGCTGGATTCTAGCTTGTGCTTGATGTACATACAAAGAACAACAATCGAAAACTTCTACATCAATCATGATGAACTGTAAGGTAAGCTATAGGATTTTTACAATGAAATAACATATTGTTTGTTAAATATTAGATGGAAAAAGAGCATACATTTTGCACATCCATTCTGTATATATATATGCTGACTGAGTTATGTAATGCGGGCAACCTGGGCGACCCGGTTGCATACACGGGTCCACTGGCTTTACCGCACAGCTGGGATCGGCAATTGCGCCACCCAACATAAAGAAAACCAACCACTGCTAGACTACCCTGACCCCTACATTACCCCTACCAGCTTTTAAAGGGGGGACCATGCAGCCATTGTGCTGTGGGGGACTTCCAGAAAACATTACACTAACAGTCGAGCAGTTCTTGGGTATTCTCCCAGCCTTTCAGCGTTTACAAAATATCACTGATACTGTATTGTAAAAGTGCGAGAGAAATAGGGAATACAATTGATAATGAAGAAACTGGAAGGAAGGAAGGAAGACATAACATAACGGGTGAAACATAAGGTAAAACAGAAGGAAAGACCTCGCCATCACACTCAGATGTAAAGAATAAAAATATGTGTGTTTACCCAGTCCACTTGTTGATGTGACGACTTGTGTCTCTTGTTGTAACTTGGGTGGGGAAGACTCACCACCCGCGGACCTACTACGTTCAGTTCGGGCTGGCAAACACCCTGCCTCCAACTGTTCTGTCTTTGATGAAGAGAAGAAGAGATGAGGTGTTGAGCCCAGCAGACCCATCAGCGTTGGGGAACTACTCAGTCCAGCCCCCTGGCCACAGGCGCCAGGCATCCAGCCATCCTCCTTCCTTGGTACTGGTCCAGCATTGACATAGAGATAACAAGACAGACTGAAGCCATTACATATAAGGTTGTGAGACCCAGGATTGAGCTTTACAAACAAAGTGTTTTATTTAGGGGTGCAAACATCTGGAACCAACTTCCACCTAGTGTTAGAAATTCTGATAGCTATGATGTATTCAAGAGGAAAATGAAAAAAACAACACTCGATGACTTAATGTTATAACAACAAATCCTTGACTTCCACTATCCTATATGATAGAATGATGTTTATTGTTGATACAAATGATTGTGCAGCAAAGAGAATTTGAACTACCCTAACACGTGATTCCATTAGTAACATATTTTACTAAGGGATAGTCAAACTGGAATACGTTTTTGTGAATTGTTATGTGTGAGGTGACTCA
Source organism: Alentia gelatinosa (assembly GCA_950022655.1). NCBI lineage: Eukaryota > Metazoa > Annelida > Polychaeta > Phyllodocida > Polynoidae > Alentia > Alentia gelatinosa. The sequence goes on along the minus strand of OX465584.1, from coordinate 67,242,904 downwards.
TTGCCAAAGCTATTTTATGTTATTCTTATACAAAATGACTGTAAAGTTGTAAGAGTTCAATAACTATAGGTTATTGACAAAACTGAGTCATAATGTGATATGTATATAAGTTACTTGATTGTTATATTTAGATCTTATGCAAAGAGACGACTCAACTTGTGATATGATTCAACCCAGGCATCTATACTGTAAGGGTGAATCACACCGGCCTCATGGCTGACCATCCCTACAGTCTAAATAAAGCATATACAAAAAATTTAAAAAATTGCAGGCGTGGCGATTCCACGAACCCCCCCCCCCCCCCCCACACACACACTTTTTTTTCAGTTTTTATTGAAGCTTCATAAGTTATCTTAAATTACATTGGTTCTCTTTTGCGTGTACATTGGATATCATATTATAAGATGTTCAATAAAACAGGTTGGGGCTACAACTGTCAATTTTCATAGTCCCACCTTGACACTCGCTAGATATTACACAGATATTTTCTTATATATGTATACTGAGCGAAGGTAAGATAATACAGAAACCAGTAACATTATAAGTACTCAATGTGTCACCATGACAAGTCACTTTCAGAGAATATCCAGGAAAAGATCAGTCACAATCAATACAGAAACAGAAAGAACAAAACAAAAGAAAAACAAAAAAATAAAAATAGTGAGCAAAGCAAGAGAGCCAACCTATTACAATAAAGAAAATATGAAACTTCACATCTACGATAAGGATCAATCATCTACAAGTCACTAAGACTGTTCAATAATTTGGTCTTCGTTAATGACCTTGTTGTTAACACTAACGTTGACCCAACCTGCGCAGAGTTCCCATCTAGGAAAGAAGTGATGTAGAAGTGGTGTAGAAGGAAAAGAAAACGGACACTCATGAGGAATTCCCATCTCTTCACGGTGCAGTTGGTATCAGCATCTTTTTCTGTACCTTAGGCAACTCAAAAAAACAAACTTGTTTCTCATCACCGCGCGCATCAGAAAAAACGATTTTAGGAGATTTTTTTTTTTTTTTTTGTTAAATAGATGAACCTTGATAAAAATTATGAAAGGTATGTGTATTTAGTATCAAATTAAAGCTCCTGATGTCAGGGATGCATTAAATGTAGAGCCAGTAAAAATCTGGAAACCCCGCGTAAGTAGACACCCCGCGTAAGCAGCCACTTTAGCCTGGATCGGAGGGTGGCCGCTTATGCGGGGTTTTACTGTATGTCTGCCTTCTTTGATATAGCAAAAAAAAAAAAAAAAAAAAAAAAAAGCGCCCTCGTCATATTTCTCATGGCTTGGTGATGAGAAACAATTTTTTTTTTTTGAGTGGCCTTACCAATTGACCAATCTCAGTAGGAGTTGTGGGAACCAATTAAGGTCCCAAACCTTCCATCCTTGTTTGGCACTTCCTCACTGACCCGAGAGCCAGCAAGTCCATAACCAACCTCCTGTACTACCCCCCCCCCCCCCCCCAGTAACTTAGGGCATGGCATGTTCAGCTCTGTTCCCCTACATTGCATTGCTTTCTGGAACGGTGCAGGTTGGGTATGTAGTGGGGTGGGAATCCAGCAGTGTATGGTGTTCTACGGAAGGTGGCGCGACATGCCGATCCTTACTGCGTAGTGATTCCGGGCAACGTCGCACACAAGAGTGGTGCGGCGGAGACCGGGATTACGTAACACTTGGTATATATACTCAGCGTTCACAGTAGGTCATGAGGCTGTCCTCTTGCGTCTCTTCTACGGAACAGACCCTTGGACCCTCACTTTGCAGGCAGGTTCTCGTAACCTTCCTGGTGGTTAGGCGAGTCTTTCAGATAAGCCTCTCCAGCGTTACCTGGCACATTGTGCTGGGGTACTGTCCTTGTGGGAAAGATCTTCCAGATCTTTCCGGGAAGTAGTTTTGTTAATAAACATCCCTGTTTATTAAACGTGTGTGTTGTGTTGTGTGTGACAGGGTCCGTGTAAACTCACCGAAAACCGAACCAACCTACGTAGAGCGCGTAGGGTGGGATCCTGCCTGGAACTAGCATTCCGGATCGGGGTCATCCAACCTGCTAGACAGGCGGTGACCACCACAGGTATATAAGGAGGCACTGCTGAATGACACACACCTCACCATGCCTCCTAAGAAGGAGTCAAAGCAGTTATCAACTATGTCCTTTGGGTCTTCAACCAAGTGTCTGCCACGTTGCCAAGATGCGGATGGTGTCGGTGATGGAAATGTTCCAGAAGGTGAGTGACCAACTTGTCAGGCTGGAGCAGCTGCTTCCCTCATTGTTACACCGGTCATGGTCGGCCCTGCACTGCATTCATCAGTGGCAGCTACCTCCCAGGCCACTTCTGCCACTACCACAACCAGAACTGACAAATGAACTCTGACTGTGATAATGATCTGCATATTGTTGTATCGTTGATGTATGTTGTGACCATGTATGTTACTGATATGTGGAGTTTCAATCAGTAACCGTCACTTAGCTTGTCTCTTACACACAGAATGTAGATGTGCACCCATGAGGCATGCAAAAATAATATTGTCCTGTACATCTAGTAGCAGCATGTTTGTTTTTTTTAATTTTTTTTTTTTTTATTGCGCCATAAGAAGCATAGGTGACAACTGCTTGGTAGGCAGGTAACGTGCACCTCTGTTACCATCTTACATATTTTGTTGACATCAACGAATCCACTTCAAAATTACAAATTATATACAAGCCTAGAAGGCAACATGGTAATGGATGATATGAGTAATGAGTCATTAATACTGCGTACAATTACCGCGTATGGGTCTACACTACTTATACAACATACTTTTGATCTCTTTTTTGAAAGTACCCACACTACTGTGATGTAGTTTCACGTCTAGACTATTCCATGACAACATTCCTCGGTAGATTGGACTTCGTCTAAAAAAACTAGTATTTGGCTTCCTCATTTTTACAATAACCTTGTGCTCATTACGAGTACGTGGGTTGTCTTTAACTGAGATACACCTAGTGAATTTATACATATAGACGTACATTAAATACTTCATTCTATCATTTAGAAATTGCACACCACTCTCCCGGTGTAATGCCAGGGTACTTTTTTCTCTTACTGTTGTATTCGAACATATCCTGAGACCTCTGTTCTGCAAGCGTTGTAGTTTAGAGAGATACGAGTTATTAGCACCTAAAACTAAGTAAATGCCATAGTCAAACAATGGAGCGATTAGTTTTTTTTATAGATTTCGATGGCAATATTACGGTTAATGAATTTACATATTTTCGCTAGCCTGAATAATCTATAATTGACTCTTTTCATTGTACCCTTTATACAGTTATCCCAGTTTAACTCACTATCCAGTTGTATCCCTAAGTAATTGAAACATTTACAAAGCGGTAATTCTTTTCCCCCCACTGAGAATTTTGTCATTATATTTGATTTGGTCAGCGCTAATTTAGACCCGTATGAACATATTTTCGTTTTTCCAGTATTAATTATCATATTATTTCTAACACACCAGCGCTCTAACTTGTTACGGTCGTTTTGAAGAGTCTCTATCGTTTCATTTAAATTTAATGTAGAGTAATATAGGACTAAATCATCTGAGTAGAATATTTGTTTTGAAGCAAAGGTTTCGCACATAATATCGTTTATATAGTTGTAACATCAAAGCTTCAAATCAGAGTGATGCTGGCTTGGAGAAGTAGAACGCAAGTCAAAATGTAAGCAAACAGTGACACATGGTCTACTGTTACCCTACAAAGGCGCAACCAAATGGCCTGCTACATCTCAGTAAACACAAGACATAGATTTACCCTTATATGTATAGGTAATGTTCTACATATAATACCATAGAAATGCTCATGTTTACTTCTGTCTGTAGAACGTTTGGTAATTTTACGTAAATTCACTTAATTGATATTACGTTTATATACAAAAATTCAAGTTTATGAGCATGAATTCACGTTTATGTGCATGAATTAACTAGATGGCATGGCGGTAGTTTCTGTCAATTTGTTGTGCTTCTTGGGGAGGATATGGCCTGTTAAGTTGGTTTATTTACCAAATTTACCAAACCAGCAGTTTGGTAAATTATGGTTAATCTCATTCAGGCTATGATTGGCTGATCTTTTTGTAACTGCAGTTATCCTATTTTGGTAATTTTGGTTGTTGGGTCGTACCACACCTTTCTGCAGGTGTGTGGTGTGGACATGTCAATCTACTGTTTTCCAGCTGAGAAAAAATATAGGCAAGTGATAGGGGCTATGATAAAAAGAGTATACAGAATTAACTCTACCTGAGTGTAGCTGAGTATAGTCCATGGCGATAACTTCAGGCAAATTATACTCACCTCTCTCCTTCATAGAGAAATCCCCAAATAAAAATCTATCATATAATTATTTAAATTTCCGTTTTAAAATACATAAAATAACCTTCCATTTTCGTGAAATTATGTATTTCTTTGTTGATATGTTTACATAGATTCATGTAGTTTAGAAATGTTTCTGGACTATGTCAACCTATTTAAATTTATGTAAACCTATGTAAATTTATGCAAATGTTCTACAGACGTAAACACTTCCATGTTTCTTGTTACTTCAAAATTTACGTAAATTCTCCCGAATTAATATAGAAAGACATGGTTAGTGTGGCCAAATGGAATCTGTTCAGAGATATTTTGGTCAGAAATACTCACCGAAGTTGTAGACTGAGGTGAGTATTTCTGACCAAAATATCGAGGAACAGATGGAATTCGGCCACACTCACCATGTCTTTTTATTACTATATACCGATATTTGATTTAAATGCCATTTTGGTACTCACATTATCAACGTATTTCAACCTCCGAAATAAGATCACGTGGTACGGTGTGGCGTAAAAATATTTTACGCCATGGTGCGGCCGAACGGAATCTTTTCTCTTATTGCGTAAAAGTGAGACATTCGTGCACTGGTATATATGTAAATTTACATTGCTAGAATGTATTTGTGTTTACTGGGATGTGCCATCCTAGGACATTACAAAACTTGACAGAACATGGAGCCATTGGGGCTCTTGGGGCGAGTTTTTTTTTAATTATTATTTTATTTATTTTATTTATTTTATTTATTTTATTTTTTTTATTAACTACGGTTCTCACCGAGGTGAGATCTTCCACCGAGCATAAGTTGTACACGGAATCTCATAACAAATAGTGAACATGTTTAACCAACCCTTGAATACAAAAATGGGTAAGGTTATGATAGTGGTATGAAGGTAGAAAATACAGTTCCATAAGTGTAACATCCTATGAATACATTCAGTCTCCTTGACTATTCATTTCCAATCATATACTGAAAACATGGTTTTAATTTCCTTTTTAAACTCTTTAGTAGTTATTAACGTTTGTGTGGTACTCGGTATTTATCCCATAATACATTTCCCCGATACTTTGGTGATCTATAATAGGTACTATTATTGATTCTTTCTTTGTTAAATCTTATATGATGTTTACTTCGGGTAATACGTTCTCGTATGTCTATATTATTCATGTTGATAGATTGTTTATACATTAAATTTAATACCAGTTGAGCAAAAGCAATTAAATTTGTAACAGTTGCCAGATCTGGCCTCCTAAGGCCTCCTTTGGAAAGATCATATCTATTCTGCTGATGTGTTACACCGCCCTATGAGGATCACATAGGTCGTTTCGGAATGCTTTCGGTATATAGATGACTATACGGCCTATTCACACAAAACCAGACACCTCAACTTTAATAAACAAAGATGTTTATTAACCACAAGCTCTAAGTGTTCTGGAATGGATCACCATCACTGTACAGTATCTTGGCTCCGGAGTGCCAAGTGAAGCTGGGGGGACTTATCTACATGGCAGAGCATACAAACTCACCCAACTTCCAAGAGGGTTGTGAAAAACCTACTACCAATGAGGTTCCAAGGATTAACTCCTCACAGAGAGAATGCCGACCTGCTGCAAACTTGAGCTTATATACAAGCCAAGTTACTTAATCTGGGCGAACCTGTGATACCTGCATGCACGGGCTCACCTGAATCACTACACAGCTTTCTCCCTCTGATAGTGGTGACGGTAGTGTTGTGACAGCGGGCGGGGATGACTCACCAGACAAGCACCCCGCCTCTGGCCATAAGTTGTTGTTCATCGGAGTGATGTAGCTTTAAACCAAGTTGGCCCACCGGCCTCAGACCTATGCAGTCCAGGCCTAAGCTGGTGGGTGCTGGGCTTCGCGCCATTCTCCCAGAATCTCAGTGGAGAAGAGGGGCAAATACGCAAATCCCCCCTACCTTAACAGAACTTCATGCTTTGTCAATCAGCAGTGTGTGGAAATGGGCAAAACCCATAGAACGTTTCCACGACTCCCTTACCAGGGACCTGTTTCACTAGTTTCGTGACATGTCTAGATAGTGTCTGTAACACCATACAGATAGATTGGGGTTGACTAGTTTCGTGACAACACAAGTAGTGCTGGAACAAGTGATGCTGTTTTGTCACTGTTCGCAACACCGACAGTGTGACACAACATGCGACAAAAGATGTGACATATGTTATGAAACGTGACTTTGTTTTGTCCGTTCTTGCTTGCACTGTTGATGCCGCTTTTCATGTCTGTCTAACACTTGTGTCACGAAACTAGTGAAACAGGTCCCTGGTTCTACTGGTCCAGACATTCCACAGGTAGGCCTGCCTGATCCATTCATGGTCTGGAGGTTGTTCCAATGGGATCATTTTGTAAAGTCTTGGGCCCTACTTGCGTAAGAAGTAGACCTTAAGAGAGAAAGTCAGTACTCAACACAGAAGTACTAGGTACTACTCTGAGTCAAAACCTGAGACTAACTGTTTATTGACAGGAATGGGTCTTGGTTTTATACCCTTAGCAGGGGGTTGACATGACAGGCTTGGTATCTGTGAGCTCTGTGCTCTCATTGGTTGTTGTGCCAACAGTCAATAGGGGAAGACCAAATCCGTTCCGGTTAAGCACCCGTTCCGGTCTGTAGCACATGTCAGGAGGCCGCTCATGACACTGAACAACTCAAAGTGTCATTGGTAGAGCGACCTGCCCTCATGTGGGCAGACTGGGAACTAGAGCTGAGTGATAATAGGGGTATCATATGCCATTCAAAGCATAGCAGCCGTACTGTAAACATCAGGGAGGAGGTTGCTAACCATAATGGTGACTGGCCACGATAGGGATGTATAGACCAGAACTTTACATACGCCCTACCCTTAGAAGTTAATTACCACATTGTAATTAACTAGGAGACGCAAAAATAAAGTAGTCTTGCATCCCAGACTAAGACCTCACATACTCTCACCAAACACACTGTGCGCTTAATTTGACTTTGAAGTGGTAAGCCTTAGTTTTTCTCGTGCACAAAACCTCGTGTCATATGCAAAGCGGGGCAAGATCTCAATCCTTGCCAGCCTAGTTATTGCCCAGAGTAAGGTACTGCAAAATTGGGCTGTCACCTTACTCGGCTGTGTCCAAACCTGACCTGTTCAACCAAAAATAACCCTGGGAATACATGTCAACAAATCGAACGAAATATAAGGATGCCATCTCGCCACAGAAAGTATGAAATATGTCCAGCCACGGAAATATAACTGTCTTCAATGTTCAATGAGACAGGGGCCGCTGAGGTGCTGTAAGGTGGACTTTTGGCTCAGAATGTCCTTGTTACTCCTGGAAAAGGCTAGTCACGGCAAGTAAATCTCTTGGTCAAAGTTCGCAAGTGCCTGACTGTCGTAGGCCCCACCAGTTTCACATGAGCCAGCACCCTCGTGGGGACAATGTAAAAGAGCAAAAAATGCAACACATCCATCTAGTAATGGGAATACACCATATCGGTAACGTTTTGCCCTGGTTTGGCATACTATACCACACTTTTGAGAGAAGTAATATTATGTGGCTTTGTGGAGAGCAGTAAGAAAATATGTCCATACAGGTGAAAATGTTGAAAGCGGACTAAGTAAGTCACATGATTTTTTCGCTGGGTAGTAAATATGCACATAAATTAGTGTTGTGTAAGTAAAAGGTGAGGCAGCCGGCAAGCAAAATTACTATTGATTTATAATTAATTACATTTAAATAAGGAGTTGTGGAGTGGAAGTAAAAGGTATTTATAACTCTATAAGCAAGTTCGCTGCACCAGACCTTACATTATGGAAGATATTTAGATAATTATGAGCAGACATGTAAAATATGATATCTCATTAAAATTGCTGTTATGTAAGATCTCTGACTATGACATACCTGCCATTATCTATCTCTGTCTTTAACTGTTTCTAGACTGCCTGCCTGTTCCTCGGGTCCAGAGTGGACTTACGGTTGGCGTGTTTGTACGGTTGGTCTGTTTGCTCAAGCGTTGTCGGTGTTAGTGTTCACAATAGTGTTTGGCAGCCTTCTGATACACCCTCTAGAATGTAATCCCGGTCTGCATCTTGAGGGGGATCCATGCAGCCCAGGCCCCCTGCCTGAGGTCTCCATCTCTTGCCGGGGTTAGTGGGCCCACTCCCTTGGCAGTCTTGTGCTTGTACTTGCACCTATCCTCATTTTGGCACTCCCCGGTGTGATGCGAAAATCGGTTACCTTGCGAAATTCCGCTTTTATCGCCCATGAGCATGCGCAGTAATGAATTTCACGATTGGAGAGTGCGGAAATCATCAGGCACTCCCATCCTAGTTTGTACCACTCTCCTCCCAGATCTTTCGCAGCACTAGCGCTAACATCGATTTACGTTTCGGCGATAGAGCGATAATAAGAGAAAGCTAGGGTTATGAAAATGGCAAAACCCTTTGCCAGCTAGAGCCTCGTTTGGGTTTGAACGTTCCGCTCCCGAGAATTATGCTATGTATTCCGAGGCTCCAGAATAGTCCGTGAAATGGGAGCGCAAGAAGGCCTCCACACGCATGCGCGAGTAGAGTGGGCGATAAAAGCGGAATTTCGCAAGGTAACCGATTTTCGCATCACACCGGTGCAGGCAAATATCTTGCACATTTCCTCTGGGTCTTTTCCTGTCTGTTTGTCTGCATTAGTGTACCACAGTTGTTGCTGCTGCTTCTTCGGGGCCAGGGTCAGGGCTTCTATGGATGAGATTTGTCACCCCATCAGTAGTCGTTTTGCACCTGCAGCTCCCTGTACCTTGTGTCAATGTTGAGTACCGACTGCCAGTCATACCTGGTGGCGAGCTCGCAAATGTACACAGTGTAGGATAGGTAGTCCTCTACCCTACTCCTGTCTAGGGCCCTGTTTTTCAGTCACGACAATCGTTATGGACGACGTGTTTTTTGCCGTCAGTGTTCGATAGACACGACACTTTATTGAATAGGCGATATGTCGTGAGTCTAAGAGGCGTAGGGCAGCCAAACGTGTTTTTCAGTCACGACAATCGTGGGGTCACATGATCGAAAATGTCGCCCAAAGTGTCGTCCGTTCATGACACCTATGGACATGTCGTAGAGAATGCGCAACTTCACTTTCCGTGGGAATTAAGTGATGAAATTTAAACACGAGTAAGGTATATATAACACCTATAATTGTCCCAAATATGAAGAAAATCGGCTGCACCGTTCAGAAGTTATTAGCGTTTGAATTTCGTCATAGCAATCGTCTGCTCTGGTGGCCAGTGTATTTTCCCGACGCCTCCGCTAATTTATGCAGCGACCTTGACATTGACTGCGCATCGGGAGGTGGGAGGGTGACTGGCCACCAGAGAAGACGATTGCTAAGACGAGATTAAAACGCCGATAACTTCGGAACGATGCAGCCGATTTTCTTCATATTTGGTACGATTATAGGTTATATGTATCCCTTACTCGTATACAAATTTCATGGCTTACTTCCGTCGGGAAGTGAAAAATCCTCTATATACGCACAGTGATGTGTTATAGAACCTAAGACAGTTCTATACTTGTCGTGACGGCCGACAGTTTTAGCGGCGATCGTGAGTGGCGCACTACGATCGTATCTATAGAACAGCGGCCATTTTGTGTCTTCAAGAATGTCGTGAAATCGCTGGACGATCGTACGGTATCGTTGGCCGACGATGTCGGTACTGAAAAACAGGGCCCAGTTCTCCCAAACGGAGTAGCCTCCAGAGCAGCCTCATTCTGCCTGCGCAATGTACACACCGGTGCCTGTTCATCCTGAGTGGATGCATCATCATCCCGTCTTTGTTCTCCATGAGCTTCATAGTGTCCTTCTTCCTCTTTGCGATGTGCAGCCGCACATGCCCTGGCACAAAGTCTGGGGTTTTTAGCACCTTCTTATCTGTTGCCTTGATCATTAGTAGTGCTGCCAGGTTGTAGCCATTGTTGGGTGTTACACTTTATCCCACTTTCTGGATCTCACCATCTTCGTTCTTCTGCAGCATGTTAACCATATTTTCCCAGTCTGCCACTGCCTTAAATAGGGCCTCCTTGTTGCCTTTTTGTCCTTCTTCTTTCCCCTCCTGAAGCTGGTCCTCATGTTCCAAGTCATCTTGAGGCATCACTCTGTTTTTCTGTATGAACTTGGGTTGCCCAACTTCCCCAAGGCCTTGCTGAGTGCCGCCGGTATGGTCAGCTCTTTGACATCCTACGTCATGATAGTGAGTACCTCATGGTCTGCATAGCCTGCCACCGCCGAGGGTAGGCTATCCTCAATAAGGCAAAAGCTGGCAACAGCTACAACATTAAAGAAACATTAAATATGAAATTCATCTGGATAAACAGATATCATGTTACTGTTACTGTCTAGTTTGGTTTATTTAAATGTCACTTTGAAGTGACTTCAAAATTTTAGTTTTAGTATACCTTTGCGAGATATTTCAGTTACTGTGATGAAAGGTGTCAGCTGTGGAATCACAGGGTAGTCAGGTGGGTTCATTTTCTGAAGATTTGAATATACATTCAGGTGGAGGGATGCATCAACAACGACACCGAAGTTAAACGACACATCTCCAGACATTGTAGGACTAAAAGAAAATGAATGGTTATGGAAATTAAACCATATTAGAACACATTCAGCCATTCATGCCAGGTGATGCCTTGAGGCTTCAGAAGGTATAAGACTTTGATTCATCATTTCCTGAGATTTATGAAATATCTATATGTTGATCTAACATAGAGTTCATCTAGAGTTTCCTGATAATATACAAAAAAGATCACATATCATGTCATGACATTAAGAGGGGACCCCCACCTACCACGATAGGCCACGACATGCTTCCCGATCGCTACGATTTGAAGTGGGGAGGTCCCCGATAGGTCCAACAGTTTGAAATCGTAGAGGGTGGCAACGCCTTGGTAGGACCAATAACATAAACTATGGTCACGATAGCTCCACGACAAAACCAGCGGCTGCTACGATACCCTACGACAGGCTATGAAATTTCCAACATGTTGGAAATTATCGGGACCTCTACGATTGATGTTTTCAATCGCAGCCTATCGTGAGGTATCGTAGAGTGAATCGCAGAAACCTGTTCCACCTACCACGATTTTGGCTGACCCCACGATAGAATCGGAATGGTGTCGGGAAGGCCGTCGTAAGGCTAATCGGGACCAGAATCGTGGTAGGTGGGTGCAGGCTTTAACGTTGCCAAAGAAGACCCAGTCCATGGTGGTATATGATGACGATACTAATTGGCCCTTTGGGCATTATTCAGCTGCAGGTGCCTGGTATTAAAGGGTTAAGAAAAGTGGATACCAGCCAAGTGGTCAACAGGATTCTGGTCACAAATGGTATTTTTATGGTGTTCAAGGTTGCAGGTCAGCCTGTAGCTGTCCATGAACCATCACTTTAGGCTTCTAGAGCTGGCCGCACCCATAAACCTGCATACTATCGTAAAACCGGATGAGTTTTAATCTTGGCTCCCGTATGCCACGACTGGAGTTTGGCGCAGTGATATCACGAGGCGGAGCCGAGTGGTATCCGGAACCAAACTCTAGGAGTGGCATACAGGAGCCAAGATTAAAACGAATCAGGTTTTGATTTTATCCTACCCCTCTCTACAATATTTTAATATCAAAATCATGAATGAAAGTCATCAAAATTCCGTATGCCCCTAGTAGCATACAAACGTCCGTATGCCAGTCAGCGTGGCATACGGAATCTCAATGTTAAGCCTATGGAATTTTATATTAGGGGTAGGATAAATACACAATATTGACTGGTTTCAGATACAAGCGGCCGTATTCTCCGAGGAGTTGACGCGTAGTAATATCCGAGCGTATGCGAGGATATTGCGCAGTCAACTCCGAGGAGCATACGAACGCTTTTATCTGAAACCAGTCTATATTGTATTTATTATCCACCTTTTCTGCACAAGTGACATGTCGATATCAGTTCATTTTAGTTATGCACTATTTTTCCATACGCACTATTTTTCCGTATGCGCCACCCGGAGCATACAACATATCCGTATGCGCCGGGTATGTCCATACGCGCTGCCTATGTGTTTTCTATGGGCACTTTGTATTCGGTGGATAATAAATACTGCTAACCAGACATTAGCACTTACAGCCAGGCATGAGCCTCTGGACACAGCAGTCTATTGTCAGATCAATTAGAATCACCCTTAAGAATATTACCGTGGCATAACAACAGCCCATCATGAGACATCTTTCTTGTTCTAATATGAGACCAGCTACAGTATACAATACTGAATGTAAGTTTACAAAATGTGCTTTGAAGAGTAATGTCATTTCTTCACCTTCCTATTGAGTAAGCTAGAGACCTGGGAGCTGTTTCAAAAGTCGAGTGAGGTCTCACCAAGGGCACGTCACATTTTCAAAGCGAGAGGCCACAACAGCGACCGGCACTTTGAATCAAGCGGCAGCAAAACCGCTACCAATACCCAATGGCGAGCGGTACCACCACCTCGACAGCGACGCTTCAAGTACCAATAATTAGCTCTCGTTTTGGCGGTGAGTACTCTCGTTTAGCACCCTCCCGACTTTTGAAACAGCGCCCAGGTAAAAAGACAATTGACAATTATATGCCTCAGACATAGACCTAGATTACATATGTTATCCTACTTTTACCTCACGGTCAACTTTATGACCATCATCAGACAATATAAGACTTTTCGTATCCATTCTCAGCTGCAGACTAGCATTGGCACTTAATGATTAATATTATCAAAATGTCTTAAAGGTGATTGTGAAAAGTCAGAATTATCATATAGTATAATATATGAAAAATGTAAACAGTATAGCTTGAGAATTGGTACTTGATATTCAATGTGCATTGAAAGTTGACTAAATATAAATCTTAAAACCAAACTTTTGCTGCAAGGGATTTTTAAAGATAGATTAAATTGTGTTGTGGAATTACATATATCAAATTTATCTTTAAAGATAATGATTAACTCCCATTATAATTTATGCAATATACAAAGGAAAAAGTACCTGAATCCCTGGAAGTGCAATCTATTACCCAATACTGCATTCTGTAGTCTAGCTTCAATCTAGGAGGTGGTAAAAATAATGTGAAAATAATATCAGAGTCATGAAACAGATATAGATGAGAGTGATATGATAGACTGACAACAGTGGTGTCAGGATGTTTTGGAAGTTGGGGGGAACTCTTTAGTCAGCTTACATCTTACAGGTTATAAACATATAGTGATTAAGTAATGAGAATGGAATTGGGCTTCATTAAAATGTTGTAAGATGATTACAGAGGTGCAGGAAGAATACGTGGATATTCAGACAATTTGCATATGTGAAAAATAACTGAAAATCTACATTTCTGTGTATGTATATAAACAAACCTATGTACATTCATATCTATTCAAAGGTTGGTGAGAACTTTTTTTTTTTTAATCAAGATGTGTTTATTCATCAAAACAATAAAAAAAGTATGAGTAGTGAAGCCTCCCGGCCTGATCTTCCATACAACATACGAACAATCGTGCTCATTTGTACATAGTGATCATATATAAAACAATAACAAAAACAGGACAAATAGGTACAGCAGGGACATTATAATATCAATATATATTCCTTAATATGCATTTTAAAGCTCTCTTCATATCTTTTTTTTGTAATTCAAATGGTAATCTTTACCACAATTTCGTACCTACATATAAAGGTGATTTTTTATATTTTTTATATTTTTAACATAAATATAGAGATTAATAAATCATGCAATAAAGAACATGGGTATCACAGATACTGTTAGCCATAGTTCACTGTATAAACACAAGAGGGCAGGATGCAGGATTTTGGAGGAGGCAAAGATGTCACACCTAAATTAACCACGATACACACGCTTACAGCGCCCGGCGTCATTGTAAACCACATGCTGACATTGTAGACGGAGATGCGCTGTACTGTTGTGGGGCCTTAACCGACGGCTGCATGGGGTCCAGCTACTCCCATAAGGACGGGTACTGGTGGCAGTCTGTCTGGCTACAGGACGGCCACATGATAGTAAAAACTGATATCCAAGTTTGTAATCATGCAATATGATACATAATCATAAATATTTTATTTCTTTTTAATAGAAATACTAAATATGATATTATATCCACATTTTCTGAAGATTTCATGAATATTGCTCTATTATTTCTTTGTTAAAACATGTTTCTTAATATTGGGACAATGATGCCTCAAGGCATCATGCGTCTTTAGTGCGGTGATGCCTCCAGGCATCATGCGTCTTTAGCGCGGTGATGCCTCCAGGCATCATGCGTCCTTAAAGGGTTAAAAGATGTTACTTAAGGCCTGGGAACTGCTCTTGGGTAAATCATACCAAGATCATAATAATTTCAATAGTACACTGGGAATCTTGTTGCTAACTCATAATTATCTAGCAGATCAGCTTGCTGCAAAGTAGTCTTAGCTGCACAGTCACCTCACACAGCTGAAACCTAAGGTACTAAGGACAGACGAGGAAATCTTATAAAAATATGGTTTTCCTAAAATCCTTCAAAAACAAGGACAGTGACCAATATTTTTTAAAACCTAAATAAGTAGTACTATATATAAACTATTTTCTGTGAAAGGTTGAGGAAAATGGCATGGGTTTTATTATGTGAAAAAATACTTTTTAGAATTTCTACAGATTCTAATATAACATTAGCATAATATTGATCTATAAATCAAAAACTAGCATGGTGACCCCTGATTTTTAAGTTAGAATTATGAGTTCCATATGAAATTTTCATAAAATTGACATGGGTTTTAATTTTCAAGCTAAATTGTCCGCTATGCCTTCATTTATCAGAACTCAATCCAAAGCAATGAACAAGTACTTAAGCAGAACTGTCTTTAGAATCGTACTTTTAACCACTACGCCACGAGATTGGATGTGTAGTAATTGTTACGAGGCGTTGCCGAGTGACGATACGGAGCAACCAAACAAGTAAATAGTTCGCGACGTTTTTTTATCTTTATTAACTTTGATTACTTTATAATACATAATTAATAATAAGGATTCACTGAAATTTTTATAAGTAATTGCAAGACATATATATTAACATCGACGTTGATTGGGTGCAGTGTTGTTACGTCATCTACTATTTCTCCGCCATGGCAATGGCGTAGAATTCTTCCTTTATGTAGGTGAGCATGGCGTGTTTTTTTTCAACGTTAATTCAATGGCACAACTTGTACCAGGGGTGAGATAAAGCACATAATTCAATAACCCTTCATGTACAAACCGTTTCAATGATAGATGTCCATGATACGTATACACTCCAAGTTTGTTTCTTTCACATTCACATGTTGTTCACATCATTCTAGTAATTGTAATCCAATGAATATTAATGAACCTAACAATCCATTGTCCTAACGTAACCCATAATTGCTTATTCAACTATAATACTTCCATTGCCCTATCATTTCATCGTTCTAATCAGTAATGTGTTTTCAGTCTATTAATCAGATAATCATTCACAAATTGGTCTCACTCTTAATCCAGTCTGGTGTAAGATTTCTCTATTCATAAAGTGTTCAGTGTTCAGGGGCCTGTTTTTTAGTCCTGACCATTTCCTATAGTGACCAGTTAGTGACCGTTTGGAGACCTTTGGGTTCCAGAGATAAGTCGTCATAACATGTGCGACCATTTAGAGGGGTAAACTTTCATGGTCACTGTTTTGGGTTCCAGAGTTGTGAACAGTTGGTGACCATTTAGCCCAAATGGTGGCATATTTCATTTTATACACTTCCACTGTATCAAATGAAACAATATTTACTGCGATGAATTATCCATATCTGTTTTATCTAATTCTCAAATTTCACAATTTTCTGTTGAGTAATATACATGTGAGACATGCTTTTGTTTTTGAACGAGCCTTGGACCAACAGTGATCATAACAGCTGAATAGTGACCGGGTCTGAGGAACACTTTTTGGTCATGATCACTGGTTTGGTCGCCCAACTGGGCACTCTTTTGTGATCACTACAAATAAAGATGTGTTTTAAAGTAAAATATATTGGAAAAACGGTATAAAAAAAACCCAAGATAATGCAGGATTTGATATGTGTAATTAATCGTTTCATACTCTATCAGATGTTATAAAGGTTTTATGAAATAAATTGGTACTATAAGATTGTATTTTTCATATAATACAGACTTGGATGGTCAAGGGAAAATGAAATATGCTACCAGTGGTGTCCCCAGGTGGCAGAGAGCAGAGCTAATCGATAGTGGTGTAAATGTAATAGGATCAGGCATCTATATGACGTATATATGGCTGCACCATGGACATGTATATACACCAATAGATAAGGCATATACACACGGGGAATAGGACGACCCTGTATACGCAAAAGCATACCTGTATACGCGCCGTTCGCATATATATGTAAAGTGGTTAGTTTCGTGCAGTGTTTGTTATCAATCTTGTAGGTGGGTAATAAACACAATAACGACTGGTTTTGTATCGACCGTAATCTCCTTGTAGTTGACAACATAATATCCTCGCTAATCACTTGGATATTACTACGTGTCAACTACTCGGAGATTACGGCCACTCGTACACAAAACCAGTCATTATTGTGTATGTAATGTGGTGTTGTAGTGCAGTCCATAGGGACAGTCTTGTTGATAAAAAAAACCAGATTTCCCGGAACAAAAAGTACAATTTTTTACCAATATATCACATTGTGGAGCTTCCTCTACGCTGCCAGGTGACATAGGGAACCCAGGTATTTCTCCAGGAAGAAATACCACCACACATAAAAACACATCTCAACACAAAAAAACTACCAAAACCACACCAGTAGGCAACAAAAACGCTAGAATGCGAAGATAACGCACCACACCTGACGAGACCTCTAAATAAGGGTCGAAACTGCAAGTGAAAAGGTCCACGGAGACCAAAACACAGACAGAAACAAGACATGTATAGCATTACTACAATAAAAGAGCTAGGAACAGATTCCGGCTCTGGCCACCAGATGGCAGACCTCTCACCCATCTCTGTGGAAATTAGTTCCCCCACTACACCACAGAGGGACTCATTGTAGCACTGGCACACACGACACACGCCGGTAACAGGCCATGCACAGTCACTCTCCCCCCTGATGCTCTTACTGGAGAGAGAAACAAAACAAGATGGGAGAGTACCAACATGTTAATAATGCATCACTTGCTCTGTCTACCCCAATGAAAAGAAGAGATGTAAGCGGGAAAAGCCGAGATCGGACCCGCCAGCAGTATCCCCAGTCACTTGCGGTAGCGAGCGCTATCATTACACTTGCCTCGTTTCACAGTACAGTCTTGTTGATAACATTGTGGTTCCAGATTCTTATGGGGCTGTAGTCAGAACTTTGGAGGAAATGTAAGTACAAAATATTTTGGCTGTTTTTCAGAATCAAATAAATCATAAGAAAATATAACGGCCGGGGTCACAGGACCTTTCTATATCCGTGAGCAATATAAACAAGGAGAACCATGATTTACAAATGAGTTCTCACCTTTTGACATATAAAACTCAAGTAGCTTGGATCATGACACATTCTTTTGCTGATGAGACTATCATTCCAGGGTGTGAGAAGTGGACCATTTATCCAGAGAATTGTTTGCACTGAGAAATGAAAGAAATATTTAATGATAAGTGAATATTTGAGGTAGATGTAAATTGTTACTATCTGTGTGACTAGTAAACTAAATGAGTGACTCCAAGGCTTCGTCCCGTTACAAGCTTTATTGCAGATGGTGTTACAATGCGCTCTCTGACCGGACTGACTCGAGTATGTCGAGATCAGGATTATATGCTGCGCCTCAGCCGCGTGGGGGCAACCCGTATTGATTGTAACCAAGGGGGATTACCTCACGCGGCGTGACACGCAGCCGGCTTGATCCATAAGGCCGAGGGATATAATCTGTATGTTTAACATACCGATATTTTGGATCGTGACACTATCCCCGGGCGAAACGGAAAACTCACTCCGATGAGTTATTGAGAAAAAGTAAGTTATGATGACATAGTTTGTAGTTACCGAATAAATAGGATTACAAACTAGTGTGCTCTGGTAGAGAGAGTAAGATGCTTGGCTGGCGCAAAGAGGTGATACAATTATTCATTAAATCTTGATGCGGTCTTGATAACCTGGAAAATAAGGTGTCGTGGAGATAGACCACGGCACATTACGTGGTATTACGTAATGTTGCGTAACCATCCCCAGGACGACTGAGGAACCACTCTGATGGTTCTGCTGATAATGATGTTAAGTATAGTAGCAAGTAACGGGAAGTGATACAAGTAAGGCTTAACATAAAGATTATATGTTTTATACAAGTAAGTTAATTAGCATGTCTGAACGACATCTGACAATGAAGTGCTCATGCTTGATCTTAATGTTCTGGGCAGGGCATGTTGTCATTAGTGTCACAATGTTGTTGTCGTTCACAGTTTGGCGATGCTGGTCCGCGGCTCGGTCTGCGGTGGGCGCACCAGCGGCACAGACCGGGTTCTCCCCGCTGGGAGCTGGTAGCCGCGAAGGTGTTGTTGTCGCGTGTGAGCGTAGGTGTTGACGCTCGGTGTCAGTTGGTTTCGCTCGGCTCCAACGTGTCACTGCAGGGGTGAGAATAATCGGGTGTGAGCGAACAAAGTGCATGCGGGTTTGACCAAACTGAGTGCATGCGGGTGTGACAGCGTGCCTGTGGCAGCGTCATGACACAAACAATGGGAGACAAGTTAATCTGGACTGGGCTGGGGGGGGGGTTATATAAGCGGCAGTCTGACAGTTCATGATACGTAACAACGATATGCATCAACAGAGGACGGGTAGATGTTGTGGTGCGTTATGAGTGTATGCTATGTTCGTTGTGATGTGAGCGTATTGACTTTACCTGGCTCAAGGATTGAGCTGCTTCAGCTCCTCGTCCATTGATGATCCTGGTGCGATTATGTAGGATGCTAGGCCAGCTAGGGCAACACGGTGGTGGTTTTTGTCGGCCCAGGGGATCTGGCTCGTGTCCGATCCTTGCACGTCTGTGACTGTGACAGCTGCGACGATGAGTCCTCTTGTAGCGCGGAACACAGTCCATCGAGCTGACAGTGGGACCGGAATGTCTGAAGGTAGGTGGATCTCATGGGACTGACCTTGGACCGTGATGGTGATGGGGCCAGACCACTGGACGGAGAGCGTTCTCCATAGGCAAGGGGAGAGTGTTGTGGAGCGTATGGAGGGAGCGTTGGTCAGGGTAAAGATGTTTGTCTCCATTGGTATGGGTAGGAGGGGTAGGGTGCAGCATCGAGAGTGGAAAAATAGCTTAAGTTGGACGGTGGGGGACTGCTTGTGGTGCGTTTTGAATGATTTCAAGCGGCGCCACAAGGCGGGTAGGAGTCGGGAAAGTATCATTCCGAGAATGACTATAAGAATGATACGGATGAGGGGGGAGGAGATATAAGAGTTAAGGTAGGTGGGCGGGGCTCTGGTCGTTGGGCTGGCATATGGTGGCCGGGCGGTGTTGGATTCGACCTGTTCCTCTTTTTCGTCGAGTTTGGACATTCTGTCCATCCAGGCGTCAAGATCCAGAGCGGCGGAGGATAGGGTGGGCATTGTTAGTAGAGGAGAAAGTGCGGAGAGTTTACACAATGTGTATATAGAGAGGAGAAGGGCTATCGCGCTTAAGATGGTAGAAGAAGCTGCGAAAAGCGGGTGTGAAGTGGCTGGACGTAGGAGTTCTGAGATGGAGTGCAGTGTGTAGCTAGAGTTGTCTGCCGAGGTGAGGGCTTGAGTGAGTGTCTTAAGGTCTGAAGGCTTTTATACAGGAAATCAGAGCGAGATGTTGCGTCTGATTGTGCTTTGTTAATTAGAGGTAAATGAACGTTCGGAGGAAAAGAAGTGAGTCGCCTTTGAAGGACGGCGGTGGCGGTCGGAAGGAAGAAATTACGGGTAAATTAAGGGTCTGTAAGAAGATTTGGGTGGTGGGTTTGGATTCACAAGAGGAGGAGGGTGAAACAAGTAATCGATTGTTAATGGATAGAGTGCATCCGCAGGGTACCTTTACGATTGCGTAAGAGGGGCTGCGTACGGGTGTACGCACTAGGGTGTTAGAGTTGTTACAAGTAAGGGCGGCATGCGTCTGTGGTGTTGTAACAAGGAAGGTATCAGGAGATAAAGGGTGGATAGAGGGTGGCGGTGCGTCAAGCAGTTTAACACTGTAAGTGCAAAGGCTTGAGACGCGGCGCGGTTATTGAGGAAGAGCGCTAGTGTGCAGGTAGGTTTTGAAATGTGAGATATGGGAATGGGGAGTGGACAGTTGTAGATTGTGCGGGATGTGCACATAGATAAGTCTAAATCGCTTAACTCCACAAATGTCATGTCTGCAGAGTTCATTGCGAGGTAGGGAGGAATGTTGTTGAGATGTGTGAAACCGGAGCGGTTTTGATGAACAGTGTCGAAAGGTATAGGGTGAGAAACTAATTTATAAATGGAGTAGGTGCAGGGTCTGGATACGATTGGGACTTCGAATTCTATAGTGATGAGGTCTTCTTTTAGGCTAAAGGATTCGATAGGTTGGGAGTAGTAAAAGGATTGTGGTAAGGTGAGAATGGAAAAATCCGAATTTTTGTTGAGGAGGTCTAAAGCTAGCTGATCGAGCGATTCTGCTAGTAGTGTGGGAGAAACTAAAGATCGGGGAAGTTGCGATGACTGTAATTCCGAAAGGTCGATCGCGAGTTGTTTTAGTGTGGTAAGTAGTCTGGAGAGTAGAGTGAGTTGTGTGTGCACTGTAGTGAAGAGGGAAGTCGCTTCTTTTGTTGCGTGAGTGCTGAGGTGGAGGTTAGAAAGGAGAATGTGAAAATCGTCATCGATAGATGCGATTGCGGAGGAGAGGTTTTTCAGAAGGAGGAGATTGACTGCGGTCTGGTGTGAGGCCTCTTTGACGAGCTGCGCAGTGAGATGCGACAGCTTGAGGAGCACGCGGTCGCGTTGTCTCTCATTCCTCACGCCAGATGATAGATAGAGCTCTACTGATTGTAGATGCTCGTTTGCGCGGTCCACGTCAGGCTGCCGGGCTGTGCCGATAAAGTCTGACAAAATGTCGCCTAAAGGCTGGATCAGCGCGCGGCGAGTACGTGAGTGGTTTGTTTCACGGTAGCTGTCAATCTCTTTGTGCAGGGTGAGGATTGTGTGGAAGAGGGTGGAAGAGGCATTATCAATATTCTTAGCATTAGTGGATAGGATGGGATCAGTGGAAAGGTTTGTGTTAAGAATGGGTGATATAAGAAGGGGTGGTGAGGGTGAGTTGAGGTGGGATATATCGATGGTAAGGACCAGGGAGGCTTGCCTGTGGCCTGTTAATAATGTTTTTGGCAATTTGTGGAATGTTATTCCGAAGTTTGGTCTTGACACAACCGAGTCCAGTGCTGATGAGAAGTGTAGTACACTGAAAAGAGGGGAATGCTTTTAGTGTGGGTATGATGTAACTGAGATGTGATTGAAGTCGTTAGTCGTTAGGAAATCATTACGCTGCTTAGAAATATATTGTAAGGCTAAGTGATGAAGCAAAGACTGGTGTCTACAGTGTTAAACTGAGACACGCCTCGTCGGGCAGAATCAAAGCTATGGAATGGGCTTGTGACCAACCTTATAATCGCCGCTAAGGCCAGAAATGCCATGTCGTCGGTGCTGATATTCTTTAGACAATGCGGTCTAGTCGGTTACTGGCTTTCGTGGAACGGGAATCAGAGTGGGAGCTAAGCACCTGACTGAGTAAGCCCGTTCACTCGGCGAGTTTCTGTGGCAGAGCGAGCCTTGATGACGCATGCTCACAGAGGGGGGTTCCGACATAATGACCTGCGGGTCCTGACAGGATCCCGTAACCATGGACGCCAATGGCAGTGAATCCTGGTTGATTAGGGCAGCTGGTCATGATATCGCCTACACATTGATCCGTTACGCAACGTGTGCGCACCTCATTATGAGGGTTTGCCTAAATCCCGAGGTTGAGTGGTGTTCATCCGTCACCTTACGCAATGTCAAGCTGTTCGACGCCATCGATTGGCGCAAACACGTAACGGTAACCATGCGATGTGGACTGGTCACAATCTCGTGTGAATGCGGGGAGGCGTGTTGCGTGCCTCGTTACGTAAGATGTTGATTGATGAGTGGTGCGGCGTGTGCTGTGTTGCGTAATGTGTTATGTTGGTGTCCTATGTTGAGTTCTGTTGATTACGGTTGTCAGGGTGAGTCATGCGGGCGCGCTGTGGCTAAAGGCCGAGGCCTAGGCCAGCGATGTTTCTGGGCTCAGCGCGCTCGCAAATTCTGTAGCTATTGGATGGTGGGAGGGGGTCTGCCGGTTTTCAGGCGTTGCAGAAAGCGTTTATCGCGGGGCTGGGGGACTTTTAATCTTTCTATGTGAATGGGTTTGGTGGTAGTCCTGCCATCTGATAATCTTCTCAGGTGGCATGTGTTTCGTGTGGTGAATTTAGTAATGAGGTATGGACCAGTGAATGTTTTCTGTAATTTCTTGGAGGTTCTTTTTACTAAAAGAGTAGGAATTTGGAGATAGGCGATGTCGCCTTCTTTGAAGTTGTGCAAAGATGCCAATTTGTCGAACCTGGCTTTCATTTTGGCGTGTGATTTTGCTAAAGTGACCATGCTTTCCTGTAGTGCTTTTTGCCTCTTTTGGTTCATTGATAGCATAAGTGATCTAACGTTTGGAAAGCTGGTTTTCATGAGAGTATGTTTTAGATTTTCAACTGGGAGTGGTGCTGTTTTTCCGAAGACTACCATGTTAGGGCTGTAATCTAAAGAAGCTGAAGAAGTATTATTTAAACTGAAAACAATGGCTTGCAAAAATGAAGGCCAGTCGTTTTGTGAGGAATCCACAAACGTTCTTAGGCATGCTTGTATGGAAGCGTTGTAGCGTTCCACTAGGCCTTGGGTACGTGAGTGGTATGTGCTGCTGTGTTTTTGATGAATTCCGAGTGCATTACAAAATGTTTTGAAGGTGTTAGAAGTGAAGGTTGAACCGTTGTCAGTGTAGATGTGGGATGGTATGCCGTGTATGCAAAATACTTTGTTGAAAAGTTCCTGGGTCGTTTGTGCTGCATTGATGCTGTTTGTGTCCCATGCTATAACGTAGCGGGATGCGTAGCAAACGACTACCTGTATGTATTTTGAACCTGATGTGGATGTGTGTAGGGGGCTGATGGTGTCCATCGAGATGCGTGTAAATGTGGTTGGTGTGGGGTCTCTGAGTGTAAGAGGGGGTGTGAATTTCTTTGGAATACGTTTTGATGTTAGGCAATTATGGCATGTGGCTATGTAGTCGCTTGTGTCTGAAAATGAAGTTGGCCAGTAAAAGGAACGAGAGATTGAGGGAAAGGTGCGTGGTAGTCCCAAATGTCCACCGAGTGGGCTATCGTGAACGGATTTGATAACGTCTTGGGTGTAGGTTTGAGGGACTACTATTTGAACGCTAGGTGGTGTGGAATTGCTTTTGAAGTTAGTGGCTCTATACAGTATACCTTGGAAAACGATGAACTGGTCGTGCGTCAGAAGGATGTGCCTGCTTAGAGTTTGATTTGCGGGAAGAGTGTGTTTGGTTATATAATCGTAGACTGCGCGACAGAAAGTGTCTCTAGATTGCGCGTCTTTGATCTGGGCGTGACTAGGTTCGGTGGGGAAGAGAGAGAGGAGACGTGTTAGTGCCTTGTTGGCTAGAGGTGTGAACTGAGGGTAGATCTGTTTTCGTCTCTTTGATGCTCTAGCGCGGGCTATGGGGGTGCGGAGGCGGGATGCTTTCACACGTGCCGCGGCTGGGGTGGGGGCTGGGGTGGGGGCTGGGGCGGGGGGCGGTGCGTTGCGCGCGCCTTGCCTGGTGGCAACAGCTAACACGTGGAAGTTGTCTTCCTTGCTGGGTTTGGGTTTCGGAATTCTAGTGTTATGACCCTTAGTTTGCGGAGCATTCTTTAGAATTGGAATTGGTTTTGTGAGGAGGATTGGGTCATGGCTTGTTGGCTGATCATGGTTGAAGGTGCGGGTGATACTTGTGCTGGAGAAACGTACACGTTTTTCTGGTAATATCACCTTGTTTATGGGAATGGACGGGGAAGGTTCTGAATTGGAGGGGGGGTAAGGTATGCGACTGACGACGTCTGCGGGTATGTTTGCTTTACCAGCGATGAATTTGACCGTCAAGCCATCGTGCTCTACGCATGTTCAGAGTCGCTTCCTTACGGGAGAATAGAGTTATAAGTGCTGCGTGATCTGTGAAAAGCATGAAGTTCGCATCTTCCAGGTAGTGTTTGAACTTTTTGACGGCGTAAATGATGCCGAGGCATTCTCTGTCCGTTGTATGGTACCTGGTTTCCGTCACCGTGAATGCTCGACCGGCGAATTCTATCGGACAATAAAATCCTGCTGCGTCTTCTTGTGTCAGCACACAACCGCAGCCGGTCAGGCTTGCGTCTGTGAAGATGGTGAAGGGTTTATCGTAATTTGGGAATTTTAGCGTTGCTTCTTCACAAATTGCTTTTCTGATGAGGGGGGGTAAGGTATGCGACTGACGACGTCTGCGGGTATGTTTGCTTTACCAGCGATGAATTTGACCGTCATGTTAAATGACATGACTGTGTCAAGCCATCGCGCTCTACGCATGTTCAGAGTCGCTTCCTTACGGGAGAATAGAGTTATAAGTGCTGCGTGATCTGTGAAAAGCGTGAAGTTCGCATCTTCCAGGTAGTGTTTGAACTTTTTGACGGCGTAAATGATGCCGAGGCATTCTCTGTCCGTCGTATGGTACCTGGTTTCCGTCACCGTGAATGCTCGACCGGCGAATTCTATCGGACGATAAAATCCTGCTGCGTCTTCTTGTGTCAGCACACAACCGCAGCCGGTCAGGCTTGCATCTGTGAAGATGGTGAAGGGTTTATCGTAATTTGGGAATTTTAGCGTTGCTTCTTCACAAATTGCTTTTCTGATGGTATCGAACCAAGCTGATGTGTAGCGGTCCATTTGAATTTGACCGAGGATTTAGTTAGGTCGTATAGGGGGCGCATGATGATAGAGAAGTTTTTGATGAAGCGTTTATAAAAGTTAGCGAGGCCATTAAATGCTCTAACCTGGGATACAGTTTTCGGTGCTGGGTAGGTGGCTATTGGGGCTACCTTCTCTGGTGAGGGTGACAGGCCCTCCCTAGATATTCTGTATCCGAGAAAGTCTATCTCAGAAGCTCCAAATTCGCATTTTTCGCTTCTAAGTTTGACGTTTCCTTTGATGAAGAGTTTCAATACTTCATCCAGGTCTTTGAGGTGTTGTGACCAAGTTGACGAGTAGACTGCTATGTCGTCAACGTAAGCTACGGCGCAGCGGAATTTTACGGTGCGCAACAGCTGGTCTACACAATTTTGAAAGAATTTTGCCGAGATAGACAGTCCCATCGGTAGAACTTTGAATCTCCAACGTTTGCCAAAACTGGAGAACGTGGTGAGGTGCCTAGATGAGGCGTCTAGTGGTATCTGATGGTAAGCACTGTAAATGTCTAATTTGGAGAAAAATTTTGATTGAGAGTTTCCGACTGTTTCCGTAATATCATCTGCGCGTGGGAAAGAATAGGAGTGGGTGGTAATTTGAGAATTGAGTTCTCTCAGGTCGACCACTATGCGGTATTTCTCTGTGCCTTTTTTATCTTGCGAATTAGGTTTTTGCACCAAAAAGACGGGAGAATTCCATTCGGATGGGTCGTGAACTTCCTCTATAACGCCCTGTTCTGCTTGGCGTCTAAGGAGTTCGTCTAAGAATTTTTGTTTTCGGGGGTGGTGCGGTATTGAGGTTTAGATACTGCTTTTGCATGTTCCTTCAGCTCGATGGCTGCTGTTGAGTCTGTCTTTAAACCGATCAAGCTGTCTGTTGAGACAAACGCGTCCTTATTTTGTTCGAGGACTGAAGCTATCTCTTTCCTTTGTGAGTCGGTAAGCGAACTTGAAAGAGTGTATTTTAATTTGTTAGGTGTTGGTGTGTCTTGTTGTGTTGGGAGATTGATTGGGGGCTCTGATTCAGAGACTGAGCGGTGTGCAGTGGACTGAAAGTCGTCAGGGTCCGCTATAGAGTAGAGACCCAGCATTGAGCCTCTAGGTAGCGTGACGTGTTTGTTGGAGGGATTAAACAGAATCACAGGGACACGATTGCATGGTCCGGGTGCAACTAACGCGTGTTTAGTTAGCGCTCTGGGGTTCAGCACGTAGCTCTCAGTTGTGCCGACAGTGTGGCTCAAACTTGGGGCTGCGTTGATTTTGGCTGAGCAAATCGTTTCCGAGAGAGGAGGGAGGGTTAGTGTTGATAGTGATCTGATAGGGTGTTCTTTGGGGGCAGTGTTTTTACAGTAATTGATGGTTGCTTCAGCTGAGCGTAGAAAGTCTATCCCCAGGATTAGCGGTCTGCTTAGCTGAGGTAGAACCCTGAAATGGAAGGTGTATGTGTGGTTTTGAATTTTGAAGCTGATTAAAGCTGCTTGCCGAATGTGATAGACTTTGTTGTCTGCCAGAATGACTCTGTCATGTATTTTCTGTGTTGCTTTCACGTAACCTGCTTGTTTTAGTCTGTGAAGCAGTTTTTTGGAAATGAAGGAGACCGTTGCTCCTGTGTCAACTAGAGCTGGAACAGTTATTGGGGGAAAATCGATGTTGATGCAACCGTTAATTAGGCGTATCAATAAACGTTCAGACTTACCTTTTCCTCTCGTTATTAGAGAGAGAGTTGGGTATGATTTTGAAGGTGAGTCGGATGTTGTGAGGTTGGTGCCGAAGTCGTCGGCGTTGATGGCGGGCGGTTGCTCGTGTGCACTTTTAGTGTCTTTGGCTATGTGATGTAGGCTTTTGGAGTCCTTGTCGTCATTGTTGTTGCTCATGTTCTGCGTTGTCGTGGGGCGGTTGATGGATTGAAGGTTCGTCGTTCCGACACTCTCAGGGCTTTTAGAGTGACCACGGCGGTCCTATTTTTCGTCGTGCCAGCTCACGCCGGGTGTGGCCGGGTGGCGATCACGCTGATTGTCACGGCTACTGCTGCGACTGTAGTCGCGCCGACTGTAGTCGCGGGATCGTGGTCTGGCTTGACGATCGTCTCTGTCACGGGAGGCGGGTCGTTGGTCGCGTTGACGATCTCTAGAGGGGGGCCTTCTGTCTCTTGAGGACTCCCTGTAGGAGTGATAGCGCTGTTGATCGCGGTCGCGCGACTGTTCGCGACTGCGTGGCGGGTACTGCTGCCTAGAGGAATCCCTGCCCCTCGAGTCATGACGGCTTCGGTGGTTTTGTTGACCGCGTTGGTACGAGCGGTCTCTGCTGGCTGATCGGTCCCGCTGGCTTGACTGTTTGCCGATGTAGTTCAGTGTGAGCTGTTTGAGCTCTGCTGAGATGTCGGCCGTCTTGCACCTCATGATTTCCTGCTGGATGCGCGCCGTCTCCGTGAGTTGGCGCAGAGTCTTAGGTTTGTGCAGACGCACAATGCCAGCAAGAGAGGGTGACAATCCGTTTATTATCACGTCAAGCTTAGCGGTTTCGCACAGGGTGGAGGTGGTTAGGAGGAGAGCCATGTCGTCGATATATTTGGCCACTGGCTCGTCATCCTGTTGGCGTGTCTCCCTGTACGCCTCCTGCGCCGTCTCGCTGTCGTCTTCTGCGAAGTATTCGCAGAACTGGTGAAACACGGCGTCGGGGGTGGTGATTAAGCTGGTCCCGATCACGTTGGTAGAGTACCAATGCGCGGCCTTCCCACGCAAATAGCCGTACATAGCGCAGGCCCGGTCCGACGGCGAGGCGTGTGCATATGCGTGATCAGAATAGAATCTGAAGTCACGTACAAATGACTGCGCCGATCTGTACGCGGTTGGGCCAGAGAACGGCTCTGGTGCTTTGTACATGGTGTGCGTTTGTCCACCATGATAGGGTGCGGGCCGGGGGTGTGGTGACTCTATATGTGGAGCCGGAATGTTCATGTTAGAGGTCAAAGTTGCTGGAATGGTCTGACTCACAAACCTGGCGTTTCGGAGGTCTGCCATCAGCTTGGCGTTTTCTGTGGACAGTCTCTCGATTAGTCTCTTTTGATCCGCCATTTCGGAACGGAGGCTGTCTGTGTCTGCCATGTCTGCGTCAGAGCCGAGTATTGGTTGGTCAGTCGGGGTTTCCGGCCGGGTTTCGTCCAGCAGAATCACGGTGTCGTCTCCGTGGAGCGGCGGCAGTTTCGGATATATTACCTCAGTGGTGGTAGTTTCAGGCTGCCGGGATTCTGCTGCGAAGGTGTTGGTTGCCTCTGACGGCTTGGTATCGTCTTCGTTGGAGGCTGGCGGCTGTTGTGAAGATGTGCTTGGTCTTTCTTTTCTGACTGACCGTCGCAGGGTTGGCGTGTCCGACATGGGTGCTAAATGATGGTGTTTTAGCAATATTTTTGCGCGCCTGCGGGAGATGTTTGTACCGGAAGTCTTAGGAGTTTTCCACCAGTGTTACTATCTGTGTGACTAGTAAACTAAATGAGTGACTCCAAGGCTTCGTCCCGTTACAAGCTTTATTGCAGATGGTGTTACAATGCGCTCTCTGACCGGACTGACTCGAGTATGTCGAGATCAGGATTATATGCTGCGCCTCAGCCGCGTGGGGGCAACCCGTATTGATCGTAACCAAGGGGGATTACCTCACGCGGCGTGACACGCAGCCGGCTTGATCCATAAGGCCGAGGGATATAATCTGTATGTTTAACATACCGATATTTTGGATCGTGACAAAATATATCAGGGAAACAATATTGATGTGACATTGAAAAATCACTTTTATGGATTATAATTAGGGATGTTTTATTTTTTCCTGTATCAGTTATCACCAGTGAGTGCTATAACTGGACTAATCTTTCTTATAACTACATAATTTCTCTATCAGATCCAGGCATAAAAGAAACATTTTAAGACATGCCATATCACATCAGTTATCACCAAGTCTGAGTACTATCACTGGATTAAGTTTTCTTATAACTATAATATAGATTCCTCAAAAAGAGAGAGAAACAACATCTTTTGTTCTCCGAAAATAATTTGACACCAA
The DNA here is from genome assembly GCA_950022655.1 of Alentia gelatinosa. Taxonomy (NCBI): domain Eukaryota; kingdom Metazoa; phylum Annelida; class Polychaeta; order Phyllodocida; family Polynoidae; genus Alentia; species Alentia gelatinosa. Next base: position 67,213,437 of record OX465584.1, on the reverse strand, counting down.
CAAATCCCCAGGGGAAAGTGAGGTGTACAAATCACAGAGAGTAAAAAATATGCCAACAATAATATAGATTCCTGTTATTTCACTATCAGATCCAGGCATAAAAGAAATATTTTAAGAACCGACCTGCAAATACGCTGTTAGAAATTCCTAGAATTGTGATGGCAAAGATGAGTTGTCCCCACCTGTTCCAACACAAACAAAGTGCACAGTAGGGTATCAGACAAAAGTTCACATTCTCTTATTAGATAAGGATTTCATGCTATTCAGTTGCAATTGGAAGCTTGATTATAAGTCAATAGAAGTGTCTTGATGTCCCATATCAGGATTCGCATCTCTTGTCTGGTTTTACATCTCTTGTCTGGAGGCCATTGCCACAATGGAATAAGGTACATGGGCTCCATGACCCAAACTGGCGTACATCCGGACCACATTGAGAGTAGAATCAGCTTTATGGAACCAAACCTTAAGCAGCATCTGTAGAAAACATCTCTTTATCTCACACCTGGTACAAGTGTAGCCATAGGAAAAACATTAGAATAAAATGCTCAGCGATCACCCCAGTAATAAAGTGACAATACTACGCCATGGTCGTGGCGTAGTGAATACAAGATGACGTCATAGGCGATTGACCAATCAGCGGCCAGGATTTCAGAGAGATGACAAGACAAGGCAAGAAATTTCAACTCCCCTAACCTTGAAGGGGTGAGATAAATCCAGAACCGCACTCGAATCATAAAATAAACAATACTCCACTCGTTTGAAAGGGCCGTAATCGTCACTCGGCTTTGCCTGGATGAAGATTGCTGCCTTTCCAAACTCGTAGAGTATTGTATATTTATACGATTCTCTATGCAGTTCTATATAAGTTCTTAATTACATCCGAGTGAGGACTAAACCTGCCCATAGTAGGATAGTGAATGTGGGATATTTACAACTTAGTCGATCAGTGTTTCACACCTGGCGTATACGGCATATAGCCTATGATCCATGGGCGCCGCCATGACGCCCCCCGAGTAGGTGTTCTTCACTAAAGGAGGTGAAAAAGTAGCTGTTCTTCACTAAAGGAGGTGGAAAGGAAGTGAGTGATAATTGGGAAATGTCACAACTTTAGCCTTGCTCACATATTTATATAAAGTGTTCCATTTGGAAAATATCATGTCTTTGGTTTAGCTACTATGTCATTCTACTTTGGGATGGGTGTAGAGAGTCAAGGGAACCGCGGTAAAATATTGAAAGGCAGTTGAATTTTGTAAGAACAAAGAGCCAGAATACAGGTTTGTCCCCCGACCACCTAGTGACTGCTTCGTGAACTAACAATGGCTCTGTCCCCTATATGAAGACCACCTATCCTAGGTGAATTACTTGCAAAATAAACAGAATAGAAAAAAAAGTCGAATTTCACTGAGGTGGTCACAGATGGACAGATAGCTGTGGTTGGGTGGGACAATATTATTGATTTGAGACACTTAAATACTTATTGAAATTAAACCATTTTTACAAAGAAAGAATATCCATGTTCATTTTACACAGTCTGCAGATTTCATGATTCCCATTGAGCATTCCATGAATAAGACATGTTTTTCTTTTTGAGTTGAAAAAAAATATTTGTAGAATACCAAACACAAACAGGTCAAGACAGTAACGTCAAGACACTTGGTTCTAGAAATTTATAAATAATTGTTTTTTAGAGTGACCTTAACAAACAGAGTTGAACATTGCATTTGGTTAAACACAAGCTGACTGAGTGGTGCAGTGGGTGCATTTGTTTGTAGATTTTCAGACAAATGCTTCTCATGGTTATAATAACTACAAGAAAACTAAAATGTGGGGTATGTCAGATTATTAGTACCCTTTGCTTCAAATATTTTCTAGTTAGAATAAGTTTTAGCATCAGAAAGAAAAGTTATGACAAGTACCAACTGAGATCCCTAAAGATTGTCACAACTAAAAAAACACCTCAACTAATGATGGTCACGACTGAAAACACCCCCCCCCCCCTCCCCAGCCGTTTTGATCCAAGTTGTAGGCCTAGTATCTAACCCTGAGCTGCACAATTCTATATACCAGAAGAGGCCTGGGGGGGGCTGTAAAATAAAATCTGAATAAAATCTGAAGGAAAGCCATTTTTATTGTCTTTAGTGAAAGGCAAATTTTCTTTCAAGACCCCTGATACAATATGTGTGTTTTTTCTGTGTCGGAGTGTGTCAAAAGCAGCTGGTATGGGACTTCATTCAAAATATTGTGCTAAATATTCTGTGGAAAATAACCGGCAGTATAAGTTGATTTAGTTCTGTAATGTTTTGAGAACAAAATTCACCTTAGATATATGTCAATTGAATGATATCTTATACAGTGTCAATTGAATGATATCTTAAACAGTCCTTATAGACACTTCTATTGGTCAATTGTTAAGAGTTAGCACAGCCAATAGAGTATCAGATGAAAATATATCATTGTTTGTCTATATCAGTTAATGCTCCCCCAGAATTATTCTCTGTCTCCTTTTGAAGCCTAATTGAACAAATTGGACATTAAACTATATTTACTACATTTTCATGTATGTAGATTTTACTTCCAAATCAGTTGAATGAGTTGACCAATGTCTTTCTTATGCCATGAGGTTTACATCACTCCTGGCTATGAGAATTTTGATGAGGCGTATACACACGGAAAATAGGACGACCTTATATACGCAAAAGTCATACTTATATACGCCGGGCGCATTCATTTGTAAAATGGTGGTTTTCGTGCAGTGTGTAAAATTAATATTTACTTAGATGCTTGCGTCTTTGTGGTGTAAACCTTAGATCTCTTTTACCCTCAGTGTCCCGGTAAAACTTCCTGATATTTAGTTCTTAAGCAGAACTGTCTTTAGAAACGTATTTTGAACCACTACGCCACGAGTTTGGATGCGTAGTAATCGTCACAAGGCATAGCCGAGTGATGATACGGAGCATCCAAACGAGTGAGCGTAGTGGTTCAAAATATGTTTCGAAAGCGGTTCTGTTTTTATCTCACCCCCAACACGGACCTTACAGTCGATTTTAAGCAATAATATAATCATGTATTGAATTGTTCAAACAATAGCGTCAGAACTATTGTTGCTGCAGCTGTGGTTCAAACAATGGCGCCGGAACTATTTTCTTTTCCGCGACGTGCATTGGTCGCACCATACATAGATTCTCCGCCACTGCAATGGCAGAGAATTGACACTCTACGTAGGTGAGCGTGGCGTATTTTATTTCAACGTTAACTCAATGGCACAACCTGTACCGGGGGTGGGATAATAACTGAGACTATATGTATTTCCTCAACTCCTGCTTCTCCAGCTTCCTTATGCTTAGTGAGAAGTGATTCCTTAAAAGAGATTGGGTTATTCTTGTTATTCAAGTACATTAGATCTTCCTTCTTGTCTGTCAGTGACCATGATTTCTGCTTAAAAAATGCTTTTAAAGGCATATAGGACAATTTGGCTTGAAAATTAAAACCCATGTCAATTCCCTGAAAATTTAATATGATAAGTGTTGTGGACCACATATCTAACTTAAAAATCTGGGTTCACCATGCTACTTTTTGATTTATAGATCAATATGATGATAATCTTATATTAGAACATATAGAAATTCTAAAAAGTATTTTTTGACATAGTAAATCCCATGTCATTTTTCTCAAACTTTCAAAGAATATAGTACATATATAGTTCTTCTCCTTTAGGTTTTGAAAATCATAGGTCACCGTCCTTGTTTTGGAAAGAATTGAAGAAAACCATATTTTTTATTACATTTTCTATATAAATGAAGCAAATGTGAATTGCTTTATTTTACCTACTAAAATTGAATAAACGTGAGAAGATATTAAATCTACTCATGTAGAATTAGAATAAGTCTGAAGAAACTAGTGTTGACTAATAATCAACATTATCTAAAAATCACCAGATGGCGCCACGGTGAATTGTAGGTTATGCCTTTAAGAATAGTTATGTAGTGTGATATCCATTTTGTATCTGTGTCTACAGATGTATGTACATTACCTTTATTTGCTCGTCCTGGTTTACTTGATATTTGTACTAAACTAGATATTGCAAAGAATTCATCTACAAGTGGTACCAGTACATTTTAGCATTCATGTACATGATATATATATATATATATATATATATATATGTTACATTAAGTTAGCACTACCACCCCATGAAGCAGTTATTGATAAATGGTATGTCTCATTGTATTGTAATGTGAGGTAATTGAGGAATTGAAGAATGTTCAGTGCATTTCATATTTGAATCAATTAAATTAAGCTAGTTTACCTCAGATTACATGAACATGGATATTTGTATGTTCCTAACTGGATTTGTGAATTATTTTGAATTATTTTAAAATTGTGATGGTTTTAAACGTCCTTAAAAGGGGTGAGATGAATTCAGAACTGCACATAAATGGTAAAAGTAGTATAGTTCACTTATACTATTGTAGTGGGGCTGGGATCCAGCAGTGTTTTATCCATTCCTCGGAGGGTGGCGCAGAGAGCCGATCCTTGCTGTGTAGTGATTCCGGGCAATGCCACAAATGAGAGTGGTGCGGCGGCGGACCAGTATTACGTAACACTGGGTATATATACTCAGCGCTCTCAGCGAGTCGACAGGCTGTCCTTGCATGTCTCTCCACAAAAGCAGACCCTTAGGCCCTCACTTGGCAGGTGGGTTCCCGGAACCTTCCTGGTGGTTAGGCGAGTCTTTTAAATAAGCCTCTCCAGCGTTACTCAGCACATGGTGCTGGGGTACTGTATTTGTGGAAGTGATCTGTAAATATCACTTCGGGAAGTAGTAAATAAACATCTCCTTTATTCCGAAAACCGAACCGACCTACGTAACAGTACATCGGTGGGAACTAGTGTTCCGGAGGTAGACCTTCCGACGTTGAGCTACGCAGTGACCACCACACTATTCTCAATCCAGTTCTATAAAAGTATTTGATAGTTTTTACAGTGAGTGTTTGATAGTAAGCTGAATGAGGAGTAAAGCTAGATTTCGTTCCACATGTCTAAATATTCTGAATCATTTTACCACTGTAAAGTATACTGACCTGTGAAATGGTAAGTGCTAATTTGTAAGAAATCATATATGATTTTATTGTGTTATCTCTGTCTAAATTGAATATATCATGACTAGAATATTAGAATTGTATGTTTATATTAGTTGGAGTGGTTGCTCCATTCCAACATCATCTGCCATGAAATTCTAAGATAATGCCACTGTAGTTGGGGGACAACCACTGTTATGGGCGGGATAACTACCCCGGCTCACCAGATGTTATCCAGGTAAATCTCCGGATGCCGCTCTCCACCTCCACCAACGGTCACTTTGTTCCTACCATACCTACCGGGAAGACCTACAATTTTTTCTCTGAGTTTTCTCTTAGTCTTTCTTCCTTCATCAAAATGGGTAGGAAACTTATAGCCTGTTCTGCTTGCAATCTATCTCATCCCCCCCGGGGTGGTCAGTTTTGTAAATACATGATACACGCTGCCGAAATATGCAAGTCGAGTGGCATCGTAGTGACGCCGGAGAGCTGTCGTGCTTTAATCGATACATCAAGAATAGATTTCGATTCAAAAACTTACCTAGCAGAAGACGCATCATCTGATGTTGGATCTGAGGTTGATACTGGTGCAGAAAAGCCGTCTGATTCGCCGCTAGATCCGAACCACAGTATTCTCCAGGGTCTTCTCCTCGCCAGCTCCCGCCAACAGCAGCAGCTCGACCGTTTGGTTTCAAAAATGGACGCCATGACACTTCTACCGCCTGCGGCTCAAGCGGCAGCTCCGACGGTAACTCCAACACAAGCGGCACCTCTTACATTTCCTACGATGCCCACTACCGTTTCTGGAGGTGAGAATATTCCCCCGTGGTTCCAGACGATCATGAAAGCGGCATTGATTACTACCGCCCCGACGCCGACTTTTGGTGGTATTCCTACTAACGTTGCCACTGATGCTTCAGCGGCACTCCGAGGCCTTACTTCACAACACTGCTGCTCTACAAAACTCTAAGATAATGCCACTGTAGTTGGGGGACAACCACTGTTATATATCAGTTGTCATAATTCATTGGTTATCATTACACAAGGATAGATTCCCTCCATGGTTAAAAAACAACAAACAAATAACAGCACACGCCACCTGGTGATTCATTGGGTTCAGGGACAAGATGGCCACCTCTATGACACAATAGCTACCTTCCCCCTTGGTTACATCCCGGAAGTGGACCGCAGTTCTTGTCCTCGTATCAGAGTCCTTCACAGAGAAGGAACAATCTTAACCACACAGAAGTGAGAATAGGATTACATAGAACAGGAAGATTAAACATGAGATTTTTGTCAACTTTGGTACACGAACGGCAAGAGCATGCACAATAGAAGATAGGGCCAGTGGATAGATACTTGGTATACTGGATAATCTATTTTTATGATATGAGTGCACCACTGGAGTGTACATATACATACATATATATATAATATAAATGCCTGACTGGCTTAGAAGTATGAAGAAGACAAGGTGAAACAAGAAGTGAATAGGGTTTGGGCTAGATAATTTATTTGACATAATACCTGCCGCTCAATATAAAATATTAAAAAAAAGAAATAAATAAAAAAAAAGAAGAAAGACACAAAGGAAGAATTACAAATACAATGAAATGACAATCTGTTTGTCCAGATTAATTTGTGAGGCTAAAGACCTCTCTAAGTACAATACACAAAGGCTCTTCCAATCGCCCCTAGATTTTATATCTAGGAGAGAAAAGCCTTTCTCATAAAGAGAAGTTGCCCCTCCCCGTCTCAAAGAGTGTGAGGAAGAGGGAGGAACATTAGAAAGCAAACAATGTAATTTTAATTTTTTTTAAAACCAAGGGTAACTTCCCCTGACGAATACATTTCCATGGAGATGAGTTTTGATATATAAGAAAATATACAAAAATTCGATCCTGGGATCGGTGAAAAAGGTAGTAAAAATTCCCTTTCTCTAAACTGTATTGCCTTAGATTTGACAATCTTGATTAATAAATGATCAGGGAAAAATTGAACATGGGACAACTTAATCGACAATTCCTCCTCAAGAAAATTAGATTTCCGGAGGAGGCCCCGGAAGCCTAAAAGACATCCTATCCAAAACGCTAAGTCTTCCGATTGTTGTATGTTTAGTGTAGAAAAAATAGATCTCATATCTGATATAGTCATTGGCCTAGCCTGAGACTGGTTATCTCCTAAATTTCTCTTAATACCTAATAATACATGCTTAATTTTGTGAGAATCCGGAAAATTAGAATTATACAACTCGTGAAGGACCTTTACAGTGGATAAATAATTAATTACAGATGAGTATTTGAAACGGTCCGCCATGTAAGAGATATACATGCATATAAGATCAACAGTAGCCGGAATCGGTGAGAATTCAAATTCCGAACAAAATTTAAAATACAAATTCCACTGGCATTTACGTGTCCGGGCAGTGTTTGTGGATAGCCATGAGGACTCATAAAATTCCACCCTCTCAGTTAAAGCAGATCCTGAAAACAACAAAAACCGGACAAATAAGAATTTGGAATTGTGCATTTCCGGTTCTTAGAGAAAAAATGTGACAAGTAATCAGGAACAACATTTGAATGGGTGGATATATGGGTACTAACCACATGAAAATCATAGATAAAAGATAACCAAAACAATTCCCTCAGCCAATACATAGCTCGAGGAGACCGACTACGGCCTGTATTGATTCCGGAGACAACCTAAGTGTTATCTGAGAAAACCCTGACTTTCCGGCCTTTCCAGGATTTCCCCCATCGGTAAGAGGCTGCCACTATTGGCCAAATTTCTAGGACATTAATGTCCTGACAGTCAGTAGCATTTGAAGGACCGGATACCAAATGATGGCTATTCAACCATTGGTGTGGGAGTCCCAAACACCCAATAAAAAATCTGAGTCAAAACAGGCTCCGAAACCGGACAAAGATGAATCTGTCGCGATTTCTAAATCAATCGGTTGAATAATTGTCGAAACACCATTAAAGATGGTCGCCAGACGCTTCCACCATGACAAATCTTGCGTGATCCATTCTGGAATGGGGCAAGGTTTAGAAAAATTTCTAACGTAAGTTCCAAAATTAATCAACCGGCGGGAGAAAGTCCTACCGCCCTTAACAACACAACTACAGTGGGCTAAAAGGCCACATAATTTTTGAACATCCTTATAACTTACAAATTTCTTTTCTTCAAACTCGATTAGGCTTTGTGATAAACGACAAAGTTTTTCTGTAGGGAGACCTATAGTCATGGACACGCTATCGATATCTATCCCCAGAAAAGTTACTTTTGTTGATGTGCTTAGTATCTTTTTCCAAGAAATACCGAACCCCAGTTCTCTTAGAAGAGAAATCAGTTGTAATTATCCTTCAATACACTTTTCGTAGGTATCGCCCAAAATCATGAAGTCATCCAGATACCTAAAAACTTGGTGGTAACCTTTTTTTGCCATACAACGTACAACAAAGTCTGTAACCTGAGAAAATATGAAAGGGGCACATTTAAGCCCAAAAACCAGAGCATTCGACTGGAGAAATTCATCACTGCCATTAATTTCCCAACGGAAACCTTGATAACGCCTATGATCAGGAAAAACTGGTATCGAACGATACGCATCTCTGATATCTATCACAGAGAAAAAACAACCATTAACCATGGAGTTTGCCACTTCCTCTAGTTTTAAATAAGAAAACGTATGACAAGTTTCATCCATAAAATTGTTAATACTGCGATTTAGGGGGCGTTTACAATCCGTTATGGGACGAAGACCACCAGATTTTTTAGTGACCGCCCCTATAGCGTGGATACATGTAGGTTGGATGTCAACAATTGATAATTTCTCCTGAATAATCTCATTATTTACAATGATGTCCATTTTACCCTTGAATTCATCGCTATAAACACTAGAGTAATTCTGGGTGTCATATGAACCAGAAAATTCTTGATCCACAATTCCAAAACCGTTATTGACTCCATCAAAAATATAATTGGCATTGCAATCTATTGATCCATTGTCAAAACAGTAATCCCAAAATACGCAAGGATTTAGGGGATTACGGGTACCACCTAAAATGTGGTTAGTAGCAACACAACTGGAAAAACAAGGGCGTTCCGGAATCACAAACGTATTTGAATCAATACCACTTTCTTCTAGGTCGGCATCATGACCCAATGACCTATCAGTTGAATGTAAGACCTGAGTACCACTCAATTCTGACGAGTGTGAACCACACATCGTACTCAGCTGACCTCCTTGACCTCCCTGGCCTCCTTCAGTAAACCCACATGGTTCGATGGAGTCATTATATGTAACACATACAACAGGAGTCATTACATGTTCTCCGGAAATTTCAGTATTACCAACACTATTATCATCAGAGACATGGTCAGCATTAACATCAAAAACATGAGAGTCATATGAGTCAACAGGGATGGATTCGGTGAGTCATTTGTCTTGTCTAGAGACTTTCTTGGAACACTTTTGGACTGAATGACTGCCCTCGCATTCGGTGCATTGATGTTTGAATCTACACGCAGTCACTGAGCAGCCTTCAGCCTCGTTGAACTTCCAACATATGCCCCACGGTTTGTTGTCTCTGAATTTGCGGCCTTTGTTCGATTTGGGTTTTTCAACGGTCTTAGCGAAAGCTAGAGTCCTTTCTACGTTGAGATACTTGGTACCCAAAAAGGGATCTCCGTATCCAAAGCTGGTAGAGCCTAAGAGTTCCGCCATTTCTAGGCAAGCCTGATCATATTCTACGAGTGCTGAGCTGATCATATAGTCGCGCCTATCAGAGAGAAAGGCTATGTGGTTGGCGTATCCAGCCACTTCTATGCCTTGTGCGAGCATAGACCGTAGCATAGACATACTAGCCGATATAACCTGATCAATGTTTGGTTTCGAAATATCGCAAGGTAGATGATTGTCTAAGTTATAGACTGCACACTTACGCTGTCTTTCTGTCTTCGAAGTGCAGGCGTGGACGACTTGATCCATTGGTACGCCCGTTGCTGGAGACCAACCTGGAGATGTGGAGGCGTATACCGGTAGCAGAGGCTTGGGATGAACAGCAGCTTGGTTAGCTTGGGTCGGTTGAGGGCTTGGTTTAGAAGACGAGGCCGACGCCATCTTCTGTTTACCTCCTGATTCCAACAAAGAAAACGACTCCCCGTATCGTTTATCTGCTCCCGATGATGAAACCCGTAGTTCTCGATCAATTGCCCCCGGAGGCAATTGGTCTGTTGAAGCGGTCATGCTTAAAACAGAAAGTTTCGGCCGCTTCACGTCTTCCCGCGCTTCTTGAACTGGTGTGCCGCCATCTTGGCTTCTTCTTGATGCCATCACTGTCATTTTCAGATCCGCCATCATCGCCATTAATGATGACATCTCTGATTTCATATTCAGTATTTCTGATTTGAAGAGAACATTTTCTTTCCTCAACTGAGAAGATTTGTCGTCTACTACACCTTTATCGTCAGACAATCTGATCTCGTCACCTTCGTCCGCGCCACCTGTAGCCCCTTGATCCGCGTTAGTTTCCTCCATATCAGTTTTAGGATCTTCTGGACTTTCGCATTTAGGACAGTTCCTTCGCCTGCCATCGTAGGACAACCCACATAATTGGCAAACAACCATAACGAAAAATAACGTACATAGATTTTGCCACATGGGAACCGTAGTTGAACCGTAGTTGTAAGAACACGTCCACGTCGGTGTGCGTTGACAGGTGTAGTGAATGTGCACCTGGGTACGCGCTCGCAGGCGCTGGTGGTGGTAATAGGAGTACATGCTGTTGGCAACAGGTGGCGCCTATGTCTGTCTTTTTATAAATACATATACCCTGTGTTATATGTATAATATATATATATATAAATCGATACTTCCAGTCTGATAAAGTGATATAAAGGTATATCAATTATATATATGTAATAATACTATTATCCAACTGAATATTAACAATAAAACTATGACTTCGTTTTGGCTAATAATACGATTAGCAATTTTATTAATACGATGATTGATATTGTCACTCGCCAAAAATAAAGGACAAATTTCTGGAGCGTGGAGGTGCAGGCGGTGACGGATCCCAGTTGAGTGAGGTCGGCTGCAGGTGTGATCCTCCCTTTTATAACCCTTCTGGTCTGCCCTCTGGTGCCGATCCCTGGTAACGCCTAGTCCATTGTAGATTGGCCACCACCTCTGTTTACACTGTGTTCCAACTAAGAGGTTGGTAACGTTAAACCCTGGCCGTGTCCACGGATTCTCACTCTCAAACCAAGTAGCTTCCTATATTTTTGGAATTTTAGAGCTAAGATCCTCATTATGAAATACTCATAGCTGACAAAATTGATAATAAAGTCTACCTTTAAGTTTATTTGATTAAAAATACACACAAAGGGAAATATAAACATGGAAAAATGGTTTCAAGAGTGAGAATTGAATAGGTCCAGGTCACATAAAGGATCTGCTGGGAGAGTAAGAGACACATACAGGTGGTGGATCAAGGCGGTTGGACCACAGAGTAAAAATAGATACAGAGTAAAAATAGATACACAGAGTAAAAATAGATACCAACCCCTAACTCCCAACCGAAAAATAACTAAAGTGAAGTTCCTTTACCCACTGCAATGGCTTGAGATACCCGCTACCACGCCATGTCAAGGCCCCTGTCAATTCAACGTGACCAGAGCTAACGTAGTGTAGCTCGGGTGGCCAGTGTAGGCAGACCACCAGATACACTAGTGGTTCCCGGGGTATCCACTAGTGGGCTCGGCGGAGATATATCCGCTTTGAAAGCATGAGCGCCCTGGCCCTAGCGACAACGGGACGTACTACGGCCTAGTTGAAGGACGTGGGAACCCGTTTCCTGCCCCTTATTCTAGGGCAGGGAACCAGTCTAGTGTGATCCTCCCTTTTATAACCCTTCTGGTCTGCCCTCTGGTGCCGATCCCTGGTAACGCCTAGTCCATTGTTTCTCAAGGTAGGTCCTCTGGTGGAATAGCGCTGGACTACCATTTATATGTCCATAAACGCGGATGCACTTATAGTCCACATATATGTAATTATATAACAACGTTTATATAAATATAATTAACATCCTTGATTCACTGTTCAAACTTATCAACTAGAAAGAAAGAGATTAAAAATCAATTCAGTATGAAAACAAGTACCTAATAACACCATGGGACTTTTTGAAACCATTGACTAATTGAAGAATCACTGTATCCTAGCAACGGTAACTATGTAACAAAAAAATCATAACAAAAACGATCCTAAAAATGTACCTAAGGACCACAGAAGAACCGAATATTCAACAACCTGATTGCCTGAAGAAGTCCCATCAATAGGGACGAAACGTTGCAAAATAATTTATGAATCTCCCCTCCCCATTTCGATGTCAAATTAATCCCACAATAAAGTTTTAACACCAAATCAGCTTGTCTGGTTTTTTGTGGAATCGTCAACCAATTTGATATAAATATACATTACAACCAATAATATAATCCCAATTATTCACTGCGGTCCAGAGTTTGTTATTTGTCACACCCATCCTTTCAGGTTACCCAGTTTCTGACTTGGTGACGCTTGTCCATTTAAATTGCTCATTCCGCATTTATCTGCTCAACTGAGCACATCATTTTAATCTTACTTGTTTCTTTTTCAAGCTTTCAAGCTTTAGCTTACAAGTATTTCTAGATGTATAGGCTGGGGAAGGTCCCAATGTTAATTATCTAATAAACCCCGGTATTGTCTATTTACCGCCATTCACGCTTTTGTCTCAATTATTTTATTACCCACCGATTACGGAGTCTCCATAGGAAATGTATAGGGCACCTGGAATTAGCTACCCAGAGATTCTGGCATGTCAGAATCTCCTGCAGGAGATTCCCGAAAACTAGTCCTATCCAAAATGAGGTTGAATCATCATGTACTTCGAAATAAGTTTCTTGAATGTTCACTTAATGCTAATTATTTAGAATCAATCATAATAAGCTCATTTACCATCAGAAATCACTGTCATAACACACTTTGCATTCTAAAAGTACAGGTTAATGGCGAACTATATTATTAGTGTAAGTCTACACCAAATTACTGCCACACTTGACAGTGCTGTGATGTCTGGAACTAAATGGCTTACAGAAACATTTTAGTTGCAATAGATTTGTTATTAATCTTGTAGGTGGGTAATAAATACAATAACGACTGGTTTTGTATACGAGTGACCATAAGCTCCTCGTAGTTGACGACGTAATATCCTCGCTAATCGCTCAGATATTACTACGCGTCAACTACTCGGAGATTATGGCCACTCGTACACAAACAAGTCATTATTGTGTATGTTATCATAGTTTTCATCTATAACATATCAATTACTTATTGGTTTCATAATGTTATATATATATATATATATAAGTTACGGCTACCGGTCTGTAATAAATATAGTGATAAACAACATGAGACAGGAAATTGGTTTGGCGGAAACATAGACAACACCAGCTCCAATTTCCTCCACTTTCGAAGAAACATCCACGAGTTTCTGGATAGTCGTTTCGAGTATCTTCTCCGATCGGTCCAGGCGGTGTCCTTCATCCCGGTAGTCTCTGTCCCGGTCCCTAGTGCCGCCCCCGTCTGGTCGATGGTCTCCGCTGTTATCACAGGATTTTGTGACTGCTGAACCTCCGGAACAGCATTAACCCTTTAAGGACGGCCGCCTACGGCAGAACTACACACATGGGGACGGCAACTAGTGACTATGTACAGTTCTAGGGGACGGGGGCATTTTTCTCTGAACTCAAAATTCGAAGGTTTATCACATGATAAAATTTGTTTTCCTTAATATTTCTATTTCCATTATTTGGAATTCTAAAATATGAAGTTATACCTACATTCAGTGCAAATTTCAAGTTAATTGATAAAATATTTCCTTTTCAAAAGCAAAAATACATAATTTCATAGACACCCATCAAATGATGCCTTAAGGCATCATCCGCCCCTGGCCGGGTGATGCCTTAAGGCATCATCCGCCCTCAGCCGGGTGATGCTTTAAGGCATCATAAGCCCTTAAAGGGTTAACAGCAGAAGAGCCACCCGATATCCTCAAGTTGCCACCCTGGGCGGATTGGGCCACAGACCCTTTCCTTCTGCCCATTTCAAAATTAAAACTTTTTTCCCAAAACTGGAAAGCGTCTTATACCTTCAGGTAGGAGGGCGCAACTGACCCAATACATAGAATCCGGTGACGTAGCCGCACGCGGCGGGTACATGGCAACCCGAGAGTCTGTAGTAACGAGACTGGATACCGTAGTTAGGTAAATGGACCTGGCCGGAATTATATAATTATAGTGTTATAATAGTACATATATATGGTGCTGGGTATAGTGGGTAAGGTTAGGTGTAAAATGGGGCGTTTCAATACACAACCTTAACCCATTGCTTTCGACCAAGAATATCACAAAAATGTTTTTGCAATTAAGACATTTTCAGAGACCTCAAAGGAACAAAAAAAATTCAAAACCAAATCCATGGGTGGTGAGCGTGAGGGGCTCTGCTAATGTCAATAGAGTCAGTCTTCACTGTCCAGTTGTGTGGATATATTTCTTATTTCCTCTTTCCTATGCAGTTTCCAATTTAACGATGGTTAAGAATCATTAGGGGACTCGTGATTGGGGAAAATGTCTGCTAGTGTATCCACCTAATACAAAGTGTCCATAGACAACACATAGGGAGTGTGTATGGACATACCCGGCGCATATGGATATGTTGTATGCTCTGGGTGGCGCAAACGGAAAAAATAGTGCGTATGGAAAAATAGTGCATAAATAAAACGAACTGATATTGACATGTCACTTCTCCAGAAAATGTGGATAATAAATACAATATAGACTGGTTTCAGATAAAAGCGGTTGTACGCTCCTCGGAGTTGACTCTACGCAATATCCTTGCATACGCTCGGATATTACTACGCGTTAACTCCTCGGAGCATACGGCCGCTGGTATCTGAAACCAGTCAATATTGTGTATGTATCCTTGCAGCACATTCAAGCAGTAGCTGTGCCTGAAACACTACATGCCACATCGCCACTGAATATACAGTAAAACCCCTCTTAAGGGGACACCCTCCGTTCCGAGCCAAGTGTCCCCTTAAGCGGGGTGTCACCTTAAACGGGGTTTTCAGTTTGCCAAAAGTTATACAATAGAGAATACCTACATAAATGAAGGAAACAAACACTGGTTATTAGGTTAAAAGGGTTATCAATAACATATTCTAAGCAAATAAATACCAAATAAATATAAACAAATACACAAATTTAGAAAATAAATAGACAAGTAATACATGTTCACGGTCGTTCACTTTTGAGGTGTCTTGGAAGAAGACTGTTTTGGACGATGGAGACATCCAGCGACAACAATTTTCGCGAGGGGTC
Organism: Alentia gelatinosa; assembly: GCA_950022655.1. Taxonomy (NCBI): domain Eukaryota; kingdom Metazoa; phylum Annelida; class Polychaeta; order Phyllodocida; family Polynoidae; genus Alentia; species Alentia gelatinosa. The sequence goes on along the minus strand of OX465584.1, from coordinate 67,197,937 downwards.
ATCAAATGTGTTTAATTATCCCTGTCGTCCATGGGGAGTGAAATCCTGGGTCAAAGTCTCGTTTGAGTGACCCCGATTGTGACTCAGGACAATATACACCTCCAAGACAGTAGACTTGAAATAATTTCTCCATTTATAATTCTAAATGAATCTAGTTAAATATTTCAGATATTTTTGCTTTATCTCTGCCAGTTTGTTTTATTTCATAACAAATTTCATATATGTGTAGGTTTGAATGGAAACATCATGCTGTTCTTCTTATTCTGATTCTCCAAGGATACCCAAGGAGGTGTCACCGGTCAGGAGAGTTCCAGGACACTTTTCACAAGGTATCATTCCCCCACGATAAATTATTAAACCCAAATTTGACAATACCTCATGGATTGTAAGCCACAAATCTCCATCCCTATAATGAATCAAATTATTAAACCCAAACCCTCCTACGATTTCCTCCGATCTTCAAGTATTGTCGGGGCGTAAATTTAAACGGTCCCCTCGTACATGATACATGGTATCTCCATGTTGTATCTATTCTTAACATGTTTATTTGTCCATTCCAACTGACACAAAAATTATTCATCAAAATAATCATATAAGGAAGTGCCTAATAGGATCCTCACCTGATCAATGCCACATCTGAGAAAATAGGTTCTTTTGTAAAAGACTGGGGGCAATATTTGAACAGATGCAATTTACTGAGTTTACATATGCTGACCTTCAACAGTGAAAGTACAGGTGGAAATGTCTGACAGCACCGAGACTTGTAAATATTAATCCTGCTGGCTGGTGTGTACAATAGCCTGAACCCACATTATTTCCAACATTTGCCAAGTATGAGCAACTAAAATCATCCCATTCTAGCGATCGACCACCCAATCATTGGTTGCTATGCACTGTAAAAGTATGATAACATGTTGTGGTAGTTTCCTTTCAGTCTTTAATTTATTTTCATTTTAATGCATTTGCCTTTGGGTTGTGTATAGATGATTTCCAAATATGCTACACTAATTAGGCACTGTTCTATCATACCATTCGACATGAGTTGTAATAAAATGTAGAGTTAGAACAAATCCAAATTTAATTTTGAAAAAAAGGAGTGTATTGTTTTTGTTTCTTCCAGGTAATAGTAAACTCAAACAGAAATTCTATGGTTATGACAATGTTTTTGAATAGTGGCATAGACCACTCTTGTCCTAATACATATATTTATGTAAATAAAATGTTCTAAATCATTTAGATAAAAGATTTGCCTCATGTAGTTACAGGTCTGTTCTTTGTACTCACTACATTTGTTCATTTATAATATTAGTCATTATGTACACAATGAAGATTATCACAGCAATTTTTGGACTACCCCCTTACATTCATATTTCTTCCTATAAACACCAATTAGATAAGATTATCTTTCCATTAGTTTAGCAAACAATATTTTGTTTAAATCTTTTCAGAATCCTCATTATCTATGATACCAGACTTATTCACAGTTAGCTTTCAATGTTACACATTTGCCAGGGCTGATGGGAACATGTCATGCTTACATGATAGCTACCAAAATATCCTGAATTTTATTATGAAATATATAAAAGGTAGAGAATGTTAATGGTTTATGGAGGGGTCATAAATATTACATTACCATATTAAAGTGACTGATGACAGAGTGGTAGGCATCAAACCTTGTTTCCTTTCACGGCACAGTGTCAATTACTACCGATCAATAATCCAATGGCTTTTATAGAATGTTTGAAAACATCCTGAATAACTTATAACCAGGTCATGTACATGTGTAATGTTTTATCTGACCAGCTGCACACTCACCACCATCCCAGTCAGCCGATGTGACAGTGAGTTGATAGACCAGCAGCTGACTCGAACAACGACTCACACTTTCATTCTCATGCCATGGACTCAAGGAAAAGAGTCATGCTAACAGAAGATATTCTTCATGATGGATGTGAAAACCTGCCACTAACTAAGTTTAATTTCTGGATGAAGGCAATCATAGATGATGACAATGACATCATTCAAAAAGAACTTAGTGCTCCTGATGTGGGAAGGAGATACAGACTACTGAATGGACGATTTGAGATCTGCGACAATCTGGAAAACCTGGGGATCAAGGCAAGTGAGAGCATACATTATAGAAACTGTCGGCTTGCACAACCACTCTGTATTGCTGGGGTTTTCTGCTCTATAAACACTCTGAGGATTTTTATCAAGTATAATGTGGATATTCAGCGGCGGGATGTTCATGATAATAACATCCTACATGCAATGGCTAATATGGCATGCTTACAACCCTCACAAGAAGAGAGACTTGCCAAGACCTACATATTTCTGAAATCTCAGCTGGATGTAGATTGCCTGAGACAGTTACTGGAGAGTGAGAATGATAATGGACTTCGGCCTGTTGAATTAGCAACACATTTAGGCTGTTTCACATTTTTCCAGGCTTTATTTGAGACGGAGGGAGTTTATCTAACAAAGGAGGTATCACAGAGTTATTTCAATGTGCAGTGGTTTAATGTGACAGACTATGAAAGCACCAGACCTGGTAACAGGCGTATGTTATCACCTCTAGTTTTTGCCATGTTTGTTGATAGAAGGGCAGTAACAAATCCAAACTGCCACAAATTCTTTTCATCAGATCTGCTTAAGACTTGGGTACAAATGAAATACAAATCAAACAAAATTAACATCATGCTGTGGCTGTTTCTGAGATCCATATTGTTCCTAGCCATGCTCGTATTTGACTTCATTGGTGGCTGGAATAACTTTCAGAAAACAATGATGTACCATGATATACTGAATAACAACCCTCAAAACTCAAGTTCAAGTTTTCTGTCTGAGTACTCCTGCTTTGTAAGGAACTTTTATTATGCCTCAGGTGAAACATACGCTGTGCTGGGAATATTCATAATTGTGTTATCCTGTTTTGTAATACTGTTTGATCTGCTTGAAGGACTACGATTCATGTGTCTTAATCAAAGCTGGAGACTGCATCTGCCAACTGGTCGGAAACACTTCCTCGTCAATATCTTATTCTATCGTGTGTCACATTTCATCATGGCACTTAGCCTTAGCTTAGCTGTCATAATAAGGTTGTATTTCGTTCTTGTCAATGCTGGACCTCCAAACACAGTAATAGATATTACCTATGTAATATGTGTCATCACAGCAATTGCCTCTTTTCTCTACTTTCTCCAGGTTCTTCCCTGGATTGGCCCTTTTGTCATTGCTGTTCAGAGAATGGTATCAGATATTTTAAAATTCCTGGTCCTCTTTGCTGTGTTCCTTGTTCCCTTCATCATATGTTTTAACCGGCTGGTGATTCAGAGTGTAAAAGGAGACTGTCCACCTGAGTTTGGCTCTCACACTGTACTTGTCTACACTGTATTCACGGTACTATTCAATATGGTCAACTTCACCCAGATGAATCTGGAAACCACTGGAGCAGTGTACTTCTTTCATATCATCTTCGTCTTTCTCTCTGCTATTCTCCTCCTGAATTTTCTCATCGCAAACTTCACGAACTCGGTTGGTTTTGTGTCGGAGAATGAGCAGACCATACACACAGTGCAGAAACTCTCCGTGGTCTGGCCCTGTGATGACCGCTTATCTGTCATCCTCCCCAGCATTGTCCACAGGCAACATGCCCACAGCTTCGTCTATGACAAAGACAAAGATAGGTTTTATGTGACAAGAGTTCAGATAAAAGAGTACAAGAAAGAATAACACTATTCAATACAAAACAAAGCATTATTGTCATAGTAAAACATTTGTAAAATACTGCTCTATATAAGGTATCTTCTTTTTTTCTATTTATTTTATGATCAAATTCTGGAGTAGGTGTCCAGTTCTTCCATTTGATAATGGTAGCTCTCTGTACATGTAGGATGCTCCAGGCACCTTCTTGCATAATAAAAACTTGACACTAGTGAAAAAGACCCAAACATAAATACAAAAGTTTCACTCAAGCCCTGTTCTGTGCACAAAGGAGGTATTGCTTGACCCCTTTTTTAAATGCCCATTTAGTATCCAGTTTTTTTAACACTATCTTCGAGGTTGTTCCATATATGCCAATACCCAGATACATGGGAGATTTAGTATACCTGGCAGTCTTGTGGAAGTGTGTTTTAATTAAGCTGCTGAATTCGTCATTTATAGTGGGTTTTTCAGCAGTAGGCTGTTTCGGCATGTCTACAGGTTTCCAAGAGGTCAACCTTAAGTGAAGTCCTTTACCGACTCTTTTCGTTTCATGAACCTTTGAACTATTCTGAACTATATTATGTATTCGCTGGCCCACTATAACCTCATTTCCATTACCCTAAAAGTCTGTCAGTGGTGCCACCAACTATACGCTGGTATCAAATTATCGGTGAGGGTGCATTATGACCTTTACGCTCCTTTTCATTAGATTTTCTTCATGACCTTATGGCTGGTCTGTGGCTTATCCTACCCCTAATAAAAAGCTGCCATAGACTTAACATAGGCAAATTTTATGTGGCATGCTGTGACATAAAGTGTTTTTTATGCCACTTGAGTAATAACAAAAATTGACCAATCAGAGACCAGGATGTCAGCTACTACGAAAAAAGTTCTGGTTGCACTCAAATTGCCCATTCAGATGTTGCTAGCATGATACAGAATAATCGAAAAATAGAACTCACACCTGAAGTGTAGAGACGGGGTAGGATAAATACAGAACCAAACTCGAGTTAGACTAGTTTTCAAGTCACTCTCGGTCAGGTCTGCTACTCACTACACTCAGCTATCACCTCGTGTAGTAAAACACGACCTGTTGGTCGTGGCATAAAAACAAATTAGGCTAACTCTCGTTCAGTTCTATTTAAGTAAGTGGTTTATTGTGTGTGTTTGTTGCTGCCCTTTAGTGTGGGTGTGCTGTATGTGTCTGTGGGTGCCTTTTCTTGGCATGATTTTATTTTATTTACCTTTTAAGGGTAGCTATTTCGGACTACCCCCTTCAGTAGTTTAGAGAAATCTCATCCACTGCACGAAAACCACTATTTTATTCATATAAACGCCATCGCGGAAGTGCATGTATTGGCTGAATATTGACTTGTTTTCATATATATGTATATATATACACCCAGGTCTTATATACGGACGCGTCTTGGCTGTATTTCACACCCGGCGTATATGAGAGGAAATATCCTCTCCCCCCCGCCCGTTTGTGTTGGTAGAAGTACAGGTGTCCTCAGTAGGAAGCCCTCCCCCCCCCACCCCCCGCCACCTCCCCCCGCCCGCTGTCAGTAAAGTCCTCTTCACTGGATGCTTATATACGCCTGCAGATGAGGTGTATACACACGGGGAATTGGACGACCTTGTATACGCTAAATACCAACTTATATACGCCGGGCGCATCCATATGTAAAATAATGATGTTCGTGCAGTGATCAGGCTATTATTGCCTGTAATGTTTTTGTTGTATGACTATGTGTATCTTTGGCAGTAGTCAATGGTACTATGAATACTTTATCTATGATATTGCAGATACCAGACTTTTGAATTACATTTGTGCTTGTCACAAGTATAGCAAACTTGCTTACACAACCTGGGTTGGATATAATTGTCTTATCATCAATATCATTAGTATCGTTATATTCATAAGTTTGTGTATTGCAAATCTGAATATTGTAATGTAAGTTACTCAAGCGCAGACTCACCATTTTTACTGATATACCTAATCGAAGACCATTCTAGCAGTGAATGGAGATAATAGAAAAACAAAAAAACCTGGACACTGCTAGTTTCGATAAGATTTTATGTATTCAAACTATTCGTATTGTGTGACTCATGACAACAAACATATGTTCTGTACAAACTTTATAATCTTTGCATTTGTTGTGATATGTGTACTGATGATGGGGATAGATCTTCATAAAGAAGGGATTCCAGTTTATATTACTTTCATATCTCCACTCATGATGATGTTTTTAAACAATTGTCATAGTGTATTCCTGTTCCATCTTTATTAAAATACATCAATATATTCCTTCATGTGGTTTTTTCAGTACTTTCACATTTTTATGATCCTAAATGCCATATACTTCTCTGCAGGGACCAATCCTGATTCTGGGTTCAGGTGGATATAGGGTTGCAAGCAATTTTCCTGCTAACTGATATGACCATCAATGTGAATATGGAGGTCTTAATTAGGGTACTAGCGACTTTGTCGATTCGCTACTCCCCCCCCCCCCCCCCTTCCAGCGGGTGTATGAAAAACCATTGTAAACTCCGGGAAACCCCGATAATGACGTTGAGACTAATGCAGATCATTAATATTCATGAGCGGAGTTCTGAAAGGGCTATTATTTCATGTTACACAGGTAGTAGCTTGTTACTGGTGTCTAAACTTACACCAGGAAAAGGCTGTGATCTCACTGTCTCTCTCGAGCTAAGGAGATCAGGGAATTAGAGTTCAAAATTATGTTTACAATATGGCAAGAAGTACAATCTCAGGATAGAAGTACATCTGTGTAGAGAAATTAAAAAAAGAATAGCTGGTTTAAGTTTAGTACTACACGAGAATCTCACTCTCGTGGCCCTTCAGTCTCCAAGCCTAAGTTTGGTTCACTATGTCTCTATGTATGGGAGCAACTTCAAGCGGATTCGACAGAATTCTAACGTTTTAAATATAGTAGGTAGTTACTCCAGTGTGGCAGAAATAGCTTCAACCACAACATTCATGATCAATTTTGACCAATATAATGCTGTATATATGATCAATATATAGATATAATTGACTTAAGATATACAATATTTATGCCACCACACTGGAGCTTGAGTTCTATTGACTACAGAAAAAGATTTGCACCCAATGCACTTGGTGATGTATTTGGTAGCCAAACTCTTGTCAAAATCCCCATATGAGAACCCGTCAACTACCTACCACTTGCAAAGGGGCTGGAACTTGATCTCCATAACTGGCTAGAGGAAGCTGCAACATTTGATGGGTAGATGAGATCTTCCCCTTTTCTATAAGGTAGATTATTTGTTACCAATAAGAGAGGTTCTACAACTCTGGTGGTTTATACTTTTATCCTACCCCTAATTTAAAATTCCATAGGCTTAACATTGAGTTTCCATATGCCACTCAGACTAGCATATAGAGCATACAGAATTGTTATCACGTGACCAAAGAATTGACCAATCCGGAACCAGAAATTTAGCTACAGTGAAAAAAGTTCCAGTTGTCCTCAAAGTGCCCATTCAAATGTATACTGACATGATACAGAATAGTACGATTGATTTATGAAACCAGCCCCCCTCAAATATCATTCTAATATGAATGACAAATACACACTCAAGGAAATTGGGTTATAATCGCCCAACATTGCCTTATCAACTTAATAGTCGCTCCCAACTATTTGCAAATAAAACAGACGTCGGCATGTAAATTGACGATTAACAGGCAATCGTACATACACTTCCCTTCAGGATTAAGTTTTGAAATTTACATACCCGTTAGATAAATGTATGAACTAAAAACATATCGAAATATCAGAAAGATTCGCCATTCATCTTTTATCAGTCCCGTTTTGCAAGTGCATTTAGGCGAAATAACTTTTGACATTCTGGGAAACCACAGGAACCGGCACTTGAACTAGATTTCGACCTCATCTTCATGAAGTTGAGATTTTTTGTTGTTGCAATATACATTCTTCATTTCATTACTGGTATTATGAGGAAGGCATAAATAGTACAATAGCATGTAGGTGAAATAGATTCGTGTTCCATGTAGGTTAAGATTATGTATCTGGGACCTGTTTCACAGACAGACATGAAAAGCGGCACCAACAGTGCAAGCAAGAACGGACTAAACGGAGTCTACATGTGACATGTCTAGGTGGCGTCTCTGACACCAAACGGACAGATCACAAGATTGCAGTCGATGACACACAGAGTTTCACTCACTTCTCATAAGAATTAAGCAATGACACTTTAACATGAGTAGGGGATACATATAATCTATAATCGTCCCAAATATGAAGAGAAGAAGATTGGCCATTTCTATCTTTAGATATTTGCTAGTCTTTTTCTGCTTGCACTGTTGGTGCCGCTGTTGATGTCTGTCTAGGCCTAATGTCACGAGACTACTGAAACAGGTCCCTGAACACACCATCTAGACGCCATCTAGACATGTCACAAAACTAGTGAAACAGGGGCCCGTTTCATAACCCAGGATCGTACATGTAAACCCTTTTCTTTACGCCATAGAGACCCAGGGACAATGCGGGTCAATTTCATTCAACATTTATGGATGACCTTATGGACGGCCAATATTGTCTTAGCCAACAGACTTATATATTATTAGACGATAACCCTTGTACGAGGTACAGAAAAGGTTCTTCATGTACGACCCTAGATTATGAACCAACCCCCAGGTCCCAGTACTGTGCTATGTAAGCCCTAACGACTCCTAAGTCTAAGAGTGTTCTATACTTCCGAGTAAACGCCAGAGGGCACCACTTGTCAGTACTCAGCGGTGGCTGAAGGGGTGCTGCCATCTGGAGGGCTGTTCTGGTACCTCTCAGCTGTGAAGGTGGGTAGACTTGTTCCCTGCCCAAATGAAATAAGGGACTGGTAACTACTTCTTACAAAATACCACAAAGTAGAGAGAGCTACTAGAGAAAGACCTTGAACTGACAATCAAGCCACCTCAAGCGATGAGTACTCTCGTTTAGAACCCTCCCGAATTTTGAAACAGCTCCCTGATATGTTAAGAGTTGGAAGTATTGGAATACTGATCACAATATAGATTGAATACTATATATCAATAATGGAAATAAAGGCTGCTTAAATAAAAAACAAACAAATAATATAATAATGGAAACAAACATGGGTAAAGACAATGACGAGAGTTTATTGTTAGAAGCTTTATTTATGAAAGAAGCCGATACATCGGATTATACACTCAATAATCGTCCGCGACACACAATCCCCAAAGATTATAGAAAAATAACTCTGTCTTACGAAAAAGTCCAAACCTATTCCGACTACAGTTAGCAAACTAGTCAAAGCAGATGTACATGAGTGTCATTGAACAAGTAAGCCTTAACCTACTGTATATGGAGTGTACACGCTAAAGTAAAAATAGCTGGGTGGTGCTTTATGGTGGTGATGATCGTTGATAGCGATAATAATTAACGATTAATTATTCTGGGACCGATTGTATGATCAATACTGAGATAAATATTGGCCAGTGTGCCATAGACCAAATCTCAGTCAGGCCAGAACGATTAAAATCTTTTGAAAATCTTGAAGCACTGCAGTAAGTTGTGCAAAATTTATTTGCCTGCATTTATCACTTCTTTTAGTAAACTGTTTCTCACAGTCAAAATAACCACAAGGGAGTTATGAAATCTGCGATATAAGTACACCATACATGTAGAATCGTTCTCCGCAGATATCTATTTAATTTGTATAAGTTTTAGCATTTGTAAAACACGAGTAAAGACTGCCCTTTCGACCTGTATGACTAGGCTGACCCTCTCATGAACAGCATGTTTTAACGACTGGTTCGGAAATGGTCATCCATGATAAAGCCCAATACACATGAACCGATTTTGGAACATTGACATACCTTTGTCTGTGACAAAGGAATGGTAGTTTGTCTGAGGCGAGGCATCCTTATGGAGTCGGCCCTAGTCGGTGGATGTAGGACAGCTAGACAAGGGTCAGCCAACGATTAATGAAACCCCCTCCTTGAGATGTTCTCTTTGCTGATGAGTTGTCGTTCAATTTTCCTAAATCGTTCACCAAAAGTTTACCAACATGTTGATAAATCCAGTCGCTGATAATGAAACGTTGGTAAATGGCCCCTGATTGGGTGGCTAGCATGGGCTGTAGGGTTACATAATTTGCCTGTGACAAGTTCATCAACTCCTATTCGATTTGGGAACTAATCTTTCAACCCTGTATCGGTAGATGTGTATTGGGCTTCACATGTCTATGGAGCACTCAAGAGGCTATAAACGATTGCTGCACCTCATATTTGTCATCCAAGTCAAAGGCATATCCTACAATACACAGTGACGGCACCTGGTGATTTTCAAATACTGACTGTTATCCATCAAAACCGGTTACTTTGACTTATTATGATACCAAATGAGTGAGGTATAACATACTATCGAGTTTGACTTACACCATAGGTAAATTAGGCCCGTTTACATTTGACTGAATTATATATGAAATACATACATGTTGAAAAATGTAGTTTTCTTCTATTCCTTTGGAAACAAGGACGGTGACCTATATTCTGTGAAAGTTTAGAGAAAATGACATAGGTGTTACTATGTGAAAAAAAAACCCTTTTAGAATGTCTATATATTCTAATATACATAAAAAACAAGTACGGTGACCGCTGATTTTTAAGACAGATATTTGATTCATAACACATTGAGATCACCATATTCAACTTTCAAGGAAATCATAGGGAGCCAAAGTGAATCCGCGGAAACCACAGATACCCGTTTACAAAACACCATTTCCTGATATAGGTATTCAGTACTTAGACCATGTAGGTTCGAGATTGTATGTGTCATTCTCCAATCTTTTAGATACATACTTTTGATAAACTTAACAACTGTCATCGTAGCTTCGTGACAGAGTTATTCAGAGACGATAGTAGTAAACTACACTTCAAAAGTAACAAATGAGACCAAAAACAAAAGTCTAGCCTCAAACCCCCATAGGTTTAGCACTAAGCCTCGTTCTTGCTGGCCACCGGCAATGGTCTTTTGTAAATGGGTATCTGTGGTTTCAGCGGGTTCACTTTGGCTCCCTATATAGGTTTTAAGTTTCAAGCCAAATTGTCCGATATGCCTTTAAGATGACAAAATCATGAATTGCAATGCCTCCAAATGATCGCTATTTACGATCGTCGCTCTTATGAAACACCTCCCAGCTGGCGATTAGTAGTAAGACCTGAGTTTATGTCACACTTTACTCTTCATCTGTATAAACACATTTCTAGTCAACAAGCTCTATTACTGGAGTTTGCGATCACTTTCTTTCCCTGGCATTTTTTCAAGCAAAAATAAAAACAAAAGGCTAGAAATTGTAAGACAATCCGCAGACAGGAAAAATATCTATGATTACTATGACCATCATCCTAACATGCATTTTCATATCTATAAATTTGCCATTAAAACAACTTGGGTATAAATCTTGATAAAACCTGCAAGCTGTACAGAGTTTGTGATGAACTTGAGGTTGGTGGAGTTATAAGGTGAGTAGCCTAAAGAAACAGTAATATGATTAAACTGTTTTATTCATTCGGATCTTAAAGTGACATGTTCAAATAAAAGTGATTTATAACGTTGATAAACGAGTGCTACAGTTACCTGGACCTGTTGACAAAGAGGTGAAAATACCTTAACTTGATTGCTGATGAGAGGGGATCAATAAAGAAAATCCTCAGGTGATATATGAGTTTATCTCACCCCAGATATTTTTTCTCCATAGACTTAACATTGGGAACTCGTATCTAACGCCCATTAGATATTTAGAAAAAATATCCAATGGGGGATAATGTCACAAATGTTAGCCCATTAGTCAATATTAAGGGTGAGATAAATTAAAAAACCCACTCAAGTTTAGGGTCAGAGCTCGATCCCATCTCATTTGAATCATGTAGTAATTCACGCGGCTTCGCCTTGTGAATTACTATGTGATTCAAACTCGATGGGATACGGGCTCAGACCACAAACTTTCATGGGTTTCCTCTATAATATCTATGAGAAACATGAAAATAGTGCCTCTATGGGAGAGTTCACAGAGGTGTCCAATAGAGATTTATAGCACCATACATATAGGGCCTATTTCCACCTGCCTACAGAATGATCGGCGATATTTATCAGCCACATAATATTATATGCAGATATGGGGATCGTATTACGAGCACCAAACATTGAGGGTAAAGTGCTGATTCCACCAACACACAAGATATAGTGAGATTAGTCATCATTTGGTTGTCTTGCTAAATCTTGGTAGGTTTTGAATAATTGCATGCATATTTGCCACTACATGTATGTATCTTTAGGTGACGCGTTGGTGAAGCACCATAAAGTGCTGATTCCACTGACATACAACATCTAGCAAGGTAAGCCACGATTTGGTTGTCTTGCTAAATCGGGCTAGATTTTAAATAATCGTGTGCCTATTTGCTGCGAGGTGTCGCGGTGGTGGAGCACCAAAGTAGACACATGACATCGCACGCTACATATCGCGACAATGGAGGTATGACATATCACAACACTGTAAGATATAACAAGATATACCATGGCAAATCTATTGTGTTGGTGGAACCAGCCCTTAAAAGATGTGTGATATTGCTGACCGATGGTCGGTTTCTACTTTTGTTCCATCTTTGTCAAACTCACAATTTCAGACAAAATCAAACCATGTTGAATTGATAGGTGACACTTTATGCCAAAATATGCCATAAACCAAAAATAAAATCAGACGCAGACTAATTCTTTTCTGTTTCCATTTACTGACTTCTGACAAAAATGAATCATTCAGTGATGGCAAAAATATTACTCAGAAGCTAAAATATGGTAAAGGTAAGCAGGTTGAAATAGGCCTATAGAGAGAAAATTGATTCTGGTACCACTTTGGCAGAATCCAACAATGTGCAGTGGTGACAAAGCCTCCATTACTAATGATTCACCTTGTAATATGTGCTAGTGCAGCTTCGGATCACTGACTTCTGGCCTTATATGATCCTTTACATTCCTTTTCCACTTCAACAAGAACACTATTTACAAGCTGAAATATCAACGAATTATAATTGCCTACCACTTAAAAGAAACCCAAATTCAATACCAAAATATTCAACAAACCCTTATACAATTCCTTTCTGCATTTATGAAATTATATTTGATGGAAAATAAACATTTTGAGCATCAACAACAATCAACAGTAGTCAATCAATAATGGGGACAGTCTCTCACTCTACACCTACAGATACTTTACTGCATAGATCATCGATATCCAGAGGGCTGCCTGATGAACTCTGTTCTGACTGGAGGGCCATTAAAAAACAGAGCGATAATAGGGCGAAATAACAGACCGGAAGTTCTAGTCACACAGTGGATATGTAGCTGACTGTTCAATGTGAGCTGATATATCTTCTCACTGGCTCTATGCCTTTTCTTTAGGTTCACAGGAATACATGAACATCTTAGCCATAGAGATCTCACTGCTTGGAGAAGGATGAGAATTTGACAGAAAAGGTTTAGAACAGGGGAGAAGCTATGTTATTGCCATAGGAGATTGAAGGGGGGTGTCGAGACAAGGCTACGACAATGGCTTTCCGACAGGGTCCACGACAGGCCTACGATTGGAAGGCTTGTCGAAGCCTTGTCATGGTTGGTGGACCTTAGTTCCCGACAAGAGACTACGACAAGGACACGACAGGCTGCGACTGGAAGCTTGTCGGGAGCTTTCCAATAAGGTTACGACAAAATCGAACATGTTCCCACGACTCCCACAATTGGACCATTGTCATGGAGTGTCATGGCACGTCGGGAGCATGTCGCAGAGGCCTACGACAGGAAATTTTGGTGGAGCGTGCACTTCCCGACACGCCCCGACAACGCTGTCGTAAAACCCCCTTCTCACGACAAGGCTGCGATTGGAACTTTCATGTCGGCACTTGTCGTAGCCTTGTCGTGGTTGGCGGACGCCCCCCTTAGTTAACACAAACCAATTCCGCTTGAAATGCAGCCCTCTCCAACTGTTACAGGTAAAATCTGGAAGCACTCAATATTGATAAAACCCACCAGTGCCCCACCATTAAACTAAAAGAACCCACCAGTGCCCCCTGTGTAACAAGTGAGTCTTCATGTCTGGGATTCAAGTGTCAGCTTTGCATATTGACCCTTCTTTGTAAAGTCAGTTGAGTTACTGAAGGTATCAGATCTATGACTGATAGATATTGATTTCCTACTGGCTTGCCATAATGTATAACATACACCAGCCTGCCATATTATGTAACCAATACCAGCCTTCCATATAAAGTAACACATACTGGCAAGCCATAATATGTAACACATACCGACCTGCCATAATACGGTAAAATCCATCTAAGGGGGAACCTCCATTCCAAGCAAATTGACCCCTTAAGCTGGGTTAAAATAAACTAAATGAAATTTCTGTTCCAAGGAAATTGTCCCCTTAAGCAGGATGTTCCCTGAAGTGAGTTGTCCCAGAAGTAGGGTTCTACTGTATGTGACATACACTGGCCTGCAATAATATGTAAAATACACTGGCCTGCCATAATATGTAAGATACACTGGCCTGCCATAGTATGTAACATACACTGGCCTGCTATAAAATGTAATATACACTGGCCTGCCATACTGTATAACATATATACTGGTTCAGAATGAGACTCTGTACAAAGTAACTTCACCATCTTCTCACTAACAAGCTCGGTGGCCAAGTGGTAGGGGTGTTCGCCTCGAGCATGGGAGGTCGTGGGTTCAAACCCTGGTCGGGTCATACCAAAGACTTACACAAAATGGTACCCACTGCCCATTTGGTCAAACACCCGCCATTAGAATGAGGAGTAGGGGCAAGGGCCCGAGTGGAAGAACGGCTCTATAGCCGAATTCGGTGATTGTGAACATACAATATTCCCTAATAAAAATTGCCAAAAAAAACCCCAAATCGTTAGTATCCCTTGTTTCGTACCTCTACATACAAGTCATCAATAAAGATCGTTAAGAGTTAAACAATATTTTAAACCAGTTAATAAAATCGAAATTCAGACTAGTTGACATAATCATAATTCAACATGATTGTACAATTTGGGACTGACACTTGAACCCTAGACTATAAGGGTCTTGATGTATCAGGTACTAAAGAATGTGAATCAAACAAACTGTTGTCGTTGCTTGTATACAATTAGATTCAAGTGATCATACAATACAAACTGACCGAAGTTTATCAGTGCTACATTCTACGCAGAGTGTTGAATCTGTGGTGGCTGTTTTCTGCTAAAGGCTTGATTCCATTTGGCTGAATTTGGTGCCGCTCCCCACTCAGGCCGTAATCGGGGCGCTGCTTTAGCCCTGATCCGAACAGGGACCGAACATGACTGGAGCGGGATCGGGACATAATTCGGGTAAATAGAATGAAGCTTTTAAGCGGAAGTACAATTTAGACGGGCCTGCGTCAGTGCCATGATGACGTCATTCGCCACCCGTGATGACGTAATAACCAGACGTCATTCGCCACTTTTGATGACGTAATAAAAAGCAGATTGAGAATAGAGTAAAGGTATTTTCAGCAATCTAGTCTGCAGCTACAACAAAATATCCACTCAGATGACTACAGCAGGGCTGTTGCTCCATGTCTACTG
The DNA here is from genome assembly GCA_950022655.1 of Alentia gelatinosa. Classification (NCBI taxonomy): domain Eukaryota; kingdom Metazoa; phylum Annelida; class Polychaeta; order Phyllodocida; family Polynoidae; genus Alentia; species Alentia gelatinosa. Next base: position 67,182,546 of record OX465584.1, on the reverse strand, counting down.
AGAAAACTAGAAAGAGCTAAGAGGGAGGCAGCACTGGGCAGAGCCTCCCTATATAAGGTCACTTCAATTGAACACACTTTCTCAGATATTGGAGCTCCAAGTGTCAACATAGTATTTCCACAAATGAATGATATCTCATGGATTCACCTCAGTTTTTTTGTTTTCTTTTTTTTTAGTAATCGATGCTTGGTGCTGAACAGAAAAAATATCCAACAGTATTTCTATGAGCAGACATAGAATTGCATGCATTCCAACTATGGTTCCAGATCTATGGAACCGATTATTATTCATCGTGAGGCTTGTGGCTGACACTTGGCACCGCATACAAAGAAGGCTGAGTGATGCCCCGATGCCAGTCACAGCAAACACTCATCCAGTGTAGGCAAACCATGCATGAAGTACACCATCAGTTACACATCAATGGAAGCATTGGATATTTGTTGTGTTTCCCCCTCTGGTGGCGCCCCCTACCCCTCCCCCCCCCCCCATTTACCCATAATGCCCTGCTGGCAGTAACCCACCCGGAGCTGACGTCACACACACACACAGAGGAGAATTTGCATGGATACAAGGTCTGTCCTTCTCACAGACATGACGTCGTCGGTTTGGGAGGTGGTACCCAGGAAATGATGACGTGGTGATGACGTAAGGCGCGTGTAGGGTATGACGTCATGGTTACATGTACTGGTTCGTGGTTTCCGCCCTCCTGATGGTGAAGCAGAGGAAGCAGGACATGACCAGACCCATCAACTGAAACACGGAAACACATGTCAATGTGGAGTGATCTCTCTCCAAATTTATAAAATTGAAACAGGTATTTATATGAAACGTGAGCATCGGCTTGCCATAGAGGTGTTATTGCGACATTTGTATAATCTTTTATATAGAAATGGATTTTTTATTTTTTTTTAATATTTTTTACTTTCAAGGTAGCATCGGCTTGCCATAGAGGTGTTATTGCGACATTTGGATAATCTTTTATATAGAACTGGATTTTCTTTCTTTTTTTTCTTTTTTCTTTTCAAGGTAGCATCGGCTTGCCATAGAGGTGTTATTGTGACATTTGGATAATCTTTTATATAGAACTGGATTTTCTTTCTTTTTTTTCTTTTTTCTTTTCAAGGTAGCATCGGCTTGCCATAGAGGTGTTATGCGACATTTGGATAATCTTTTATATAGAACTGGATCGAGAATCGTATAAATCAACAATACTCCACAAGTTTGGATGTGCTGTAATCCTGATCGAGGCAAAGCCGAATGACGCTTACGCCACATCCAAACGAGTGGAGTTCTCTGCATTTTACGATTGGAGTGCAGCTCTGGATTTATCTCACTCCATTCAATGACATTGAATAGCATCACAATATCAGAATAATTCAAATTACTTCGCAAATTTGGTCAATAGTATCTGACGTCATCTCACATTCACTCCACTATGGTCATGGCATAGTATTGTCACTTTACTGGGGTGATTGTTGAGTATTTTTTTCTAATATTATTCCTTTGGTTAACCTTGTACCAGGGGTGAGATAATAATCATTATATACCAGTGCACCAACCTTTATGAAATACTACCTATAGCTGGACATGACATAAACATATTGTATACGCTCAGCTTCTCTTAAAATCCTTTCCCTGCAGCACCAAGTTCCCCTACTCAGCATTACACGGCAGGCATAGGGAGCCAAAGTGCACCCGTTGCAACCACAGATAGCCGGTTACAAAATACTATTTCCGGGTATAGGCGCTCAGTACTTTGACTATGTAGGTTCAAGATTATATGTGTCATTCTCCAATCTTTTAGATCCAAATTTTTAATAAACTTAACAACTGTCATCATAGTTTCGAAACAGAGTTATTCAGAGACGATAGTTATAAACTCCACCTGAAAAGTAACAAACGAGACCAAAAACATAAGTCTAGCCTCAAACCCCCATAGCTTTAGCACTAAGCCTCGTTCTTACTGGCCACCGGAAACGGTGTTTTGTAGGTGGGTATCTGTGGTTTCAGCGGGTTCACTTTGGCTCCCTATTGCCTGCAAAAACGACCCTGCTACGGCAGGCACATTCATGGGTAAATAGAAATGTCACATGATGTGTCATGTCATTTGAGTAGTCAAAAGGTCAATATGGCGTTTACACTTTGTCAAAAGCTCTTTTAATTCAATTACTTTTTCATTTATTGAATTTTGTATATAAGTATCAATGATGCTTACAAGATGCATTAAGAATCATCCTGCCATAGCCATGGAGACATCATGCTGCAGTTAAAGGGTTAATCTGTGAGCATAATTTTGGCCCAGTTGGTTAAGGTCAAGTGCTTGTATAAAACCTATGTGAAGCCACACAAACATTCTTTTTCATCTAGTGACATTTATTTTGACTGGAGGCTAGAGTGTGCCTATTCATAGATAGCTCCATTGGCCCAGTAATTATCTATGTATTTCTTTGCAGAGTTTAAAGGATTCTTAAGACACTTTAATAGCAGTAAGTAGCAGTGGACTTGAACTTCTGAAATACTGCACCATACTCCGGTTCTTTTGAATATTGTTAGTTTGCAATTAATGATATATGATATATAAGATGGTATTTGTATAGAGCAATCCGAGTATGGGATAGTTTGTCACCAGTTATACAGAATGCTTCCTCAATGAATCAGTTTAAAGGAATGGTCAAAGACCAACTCCAGGAGTAAAATAAGGACTAAAGCCATGAACTGATATTTGTCAATTCAGTGCACTGGAATGCATTGCCACTGTAGGCAATTTTTTCAACATTTTCCGCAACTTCTCTCTACTTACTTTTTATCTCATACTTCATGTTTATTCATGAATAGACTGTTGGAAAACAGCAGTGTAACTTCTATCTTATACTGTATTTTATCCTACACCTAATAAAAACGGTCCATAGGCATAACATTGGCAAATTTTATGCGGCATGCCATGACATAAAGTGCGATTTATGCCTCTAGGGGCATAAAAAAATAGACCAATCAGCGACCAGATTGTGAGCTGCTCCGAAAAAAGTTCCGGTTGGACTCAAAAGTTCTGGTTGGACTTTGGTTGGTCGTTCAATCGATATTTATATTTTAGTAATTCAAAAGGGTAGAGACTGGGGAGGATAAATACGAAACCGAAGTCGAGTTAGACTTGTCAGTGTCTATGCCACTCTGGTCAGGTCTGTTCCTCACTACGCTCAGCTAACGCTTCGCGTAGTAATACCCGACCTTCCCGTCGTGGCATAAACACTGACAAGTCTAACTCTCGTTCAGTTTCTACTAATTCCTACTCCAATGGGAAGAACTGCCATTGATGTAGGTGTTGGATTTTTGAATAAAAAAAAAAGAAAGAAGGATTGAACAGTTTATATAAAGAAATACAAGGGAGTCTTCCAGACCAAAGTAATAGATTCAACACGACATGCAATGCACTACAGGACGTCGGCCAAAGAGGTACACAACATTTAACAAACAGTGTAGACATATTTCAGTCAACTCCATCCATAACACGAACCAACGTGCTTTAAGGGGGTGTTCCACTGGACCGACGGTAGCCGATTCCGTAGCCAGACAATCGCCGATTATTATCGGATGCCCTAGAATTTCTCAAATCTTTGAAAATGGTCATTTATTAAACTATTATTATCAAAATTAAATGAATTACAATACGTGAGCTTCCTCTTAATGGATCGGGTGAGAAATCGGCCTGGTGGATTTTGCCCTTTAAACGTTATACACACTCCAATAAAGTAGACATGAAATTCACTATATTGCTTTGACCCTTGATGGTAGTAAAATATTATCATGATTACTTGCTCGTGAGATGGAAGTTCATGCAAGGTGATATAACAGGATGTTAATTGTTGATATCACTTAAATGATAGGCTCATAAATCCATGCGTTTTAAGAGTACTGCAAAAGAACACAACAGCAACGACTAGAGCAAAAATAAAGCCTTTCTTGAATGATGCCAGAAATAAGTATAGAAGGGAAACAACCAAGCCACATTCCCTGGAAAAGTCTATATAAAGTTTTCCCTTCGTTGATAGAAAATACCAAGCCCCACTACTGTCCAAATAAGTGATCAGCCTTCTGGAAATGACAATCTATTTACAACCAAGACAGATGTACTAATACAGGTGAGGAGAACTGGACACGCCAAATAAGGGATATATACAAAAGGACATGCGACACCATCACGTGACGTAAAAGGCCCACCCTGATTGGTCAACCTGTGAGTGACGTCACAGTCTATAGTCTGGCTTCCTGGATAGCGCAGCACAGCATCATAGAGAAGACCATTCCCAGGACCTGAAAACGTAGATCGGTATTTACAACTCTCGCGTCTCATCTCGGGAAATCACGTGGTAGATCACGTGATATGAGAGAGGCTCATGGGAGTTCCAGTAGCTGAGAGTCACGTGGTGAAACCCTCATTCAGCTGAACTTTGACATGAACTGGTGTGTGTTTTGTGTGATATCTAGATAAGCAAAATTAGTGTGGTCCCGAAATCTGCAGGAGATCGTATCCTTGAACTCTTCTAGGTCTAAGGTTTAAGTGGACTCTGATTGTATTGCTGGAATATCTTACAGTGGAAGATCTAACCACCGAGTTAGAACTGTTTGTATATAATAAAAAAAAGTCCAAATGACTTATACAACGACATTAACCCTGGGACGATCAGAGGACAATTTCTATGATTCATCCTGGATTATCAAACGGCCCATAGGTCATTGTCCTGTGAGAAACTCTCGTAACATTGTCCTGATAGTTCTCACTGTACCCAGATATTAAACGGCCCACATCCTCTCTCTCATAATAGGACATTAAACATAGCAAACAATAAAGGGAAACAAAATGCCCTTGCCATAATATTGTCTAAATCCGTCCCCAGTTTAATTCAAACAGGAATTTAAAAGATCACAATAGTTTCCTCGATGAAGGGTATGGAATGTCCATGTAGTGAGATGTCAATACTGAATGTAACTTTCAATAATTACTTATTAATGAGAATTTGATGGGAAAATAATGGAAAGATATGTTGCATTTCCCTTTAGTTATTACAAAGAGGTAGATTTTTAGTTTAGAGGAAGATATTGGTTCTACTGATAGTTGAGAAAGGAGAAGAATATTTAAAACAAATTAATATTGTCAGCAGGTTGTGAGTTAGTAATGCAACTGAGGCTACATATGGTATAAAAGAAAAGAGAGTATTATGCAAAAGATCCCTATAAGATATTGAAAATAAACATCAGCTAGTGAAATATTGTATACCAATATGAATTACAAATAGATCCATGAAGGCCAATAATGTATTTTTTAATTTTTTTTTTATATTATTTATCAAACATACAATGACTTCTTTATATGTACCTCTTTACAGTACTGAATAAATGTTTTGAAAAATGATCTCCAAATACTGTTATAGTATGTTGATGATCTCAAAGCTAAAAGTTATAATTCAATGGATATACACCAAGTTTTTCACAGGCAAGAGTAAGTCCATCTTCAACCCCATTCTAAATCTCGATTAGTGTCAGGAGGGGAGGCAAAACTTCCCCTTACAGAAAATAGCAGGTGGAGCTGCATACAAGGGAAATTTGAATGTACAGATTATTTGCGAGAATTTTCATGATTAGAGTGATCAAAGATGTGATTTTTAGACTAGCAAGCACATAGGAGAGCCAGTGTCTAAATATCCAGTGACTCATCCAGGTACTATTTAAATCTTTTGGGGATATCTAATACAATATTAAAATTACATAAATTATTGTTACATTGAACACATCTTTAACTTTTCGAAGCGTGATGAATCTAAAATTATTCCAAATAAACCAGATTTTGAGTTTATGATAATAGATTTTCGCAGATTTTTGCGGACTTTCAAAGCTGTGCACTGTGAATACCTCACGGCATGACAATCAGCGAGTGGATATTTCCACAAAAGGGTGTCTGTGTGTCGTGTTATGAAAGGGGCCCATGTAATTTACCCTGAGTCAGGCAGTGGCAAGGTCATGTAAGCAGGGCTCAGAACGGTGTAACTCATCAACATTCAATCTGCCACCGTTTGAGTCTCACTGCACGAAAACCATCATTTTACATATGAATGCGCCGGGCGTATATGAGTAGGTATTTTGCATCTACAAGGTTGTCTTAATCCCCATGTGTATACACCTCATCTGTGGGCGTATATATAAGCCTCTAGTGAACAGGGCTTCACTGAGAGCGGGCAGGGGGAGGTGCTGGGGGTGGAGGGGGGAGGTTCGGGGGGAGGGCTTCCTACTGAGGACACTCATACTTCTACCAACACAAAGGGGCGGGAGGGGGCGGGGGCAGAGGGTATTTTCTCTAATATACGCCGGGTGTGAAATACAGCCAAGACGCGTCTGTCGTATATAAAGCCTGGGCGTATATAAATGAAAACAAATCAATATTCAGCCAATACATGCACTTCTGTGATGGCATATATGTGAATAAAATGGTGGTTTTCGTGCAGTGTGTGTATCGCGTTATGAAAGGGGCCCATGTAATTTACCCTGAGTCAGGCAGTGGCAAGGTCATGTAAGCAGGGCTCAGAACGGTGTAACTCATCAACATTCAATCTACCACCGTGTGAGTCTACAATGGTGCCCACTTAAAGATGAACTACTTCACTTTCTTATTTTCTTAAAGCTGAACTATTTAACATTCTTATTATCAATAGAAAGGAAATCTGGCAGTGAATAGTTGACAGCTGCTCACGGCATTATCAAAATGAGATTAGATTTTGGATCCCGCAATGAAATGAACAATAGCAGAGGATGGTATTCAGCGTCATCCATTTATTTTATTTCAGCTTTAAAGTGGCCATCATATTGTCAGACTCTCCCAGCTGAGTTTTCGGCTGCCGGTGGGGGTTGTTAATGGGGAGATTGTGGTGGAGAGTGTAGGAAGTCTCACCATGACGATGCCGATGCCGATGGCCACGCCAGCGATGATGATGAGGTTGTCGGAGAAGTAGGCGAACAGTCGGCTGTCGCACGGCTGAAAGCAAACAGAGACCTGCTACAGCTCGGTGGCTAAGTGGTGGTAGTGTCCGCCTCAAGCATGGGAGATCAGGGGTTCAAACTGCGGTCGGGTCATACCAAAGACTTACACAAAAATGGTACCCACTGCCCATTCGGCTTAACACCCGCCATTAGAATGAGGAGTAGGGGGGCTAGGGCCCGAGTGGAAGAACGGTGATTGTGAACACATAATATTCCCTTGATAAAAATTGCTTTAAAAAAAAAAAAAAAGTGCTGTTCCGCTTTCAGACAAAATGAACAGCGATCTTTAGAGACAGAGCCTACAATTTAAAGTGGCGCCATCTGGTGATTTTCAAATAGTGTCAATTTTTAATCATGCCTGGTTTCTTTGAGTTTACTATAATTATAAACGAGCAAAAGTTATAGATCCGAGCCAAAGATCAGAAATTGTGTTTATCTATTGTTTGTTTCCAGCTTCTCACCGATTTTTGAAACCTCTTCCTCAACTCTCAATTCCCAACAAAACCAAACCATATTGAAAATAACATTGGCATAGACCCTTAAAAGGTAGTATTATATAAACAAAGCATAGACTATCCTCGCAGACTAGTTGAGATTTGTACTACACCACACAACTCGACTCCGACCAAATATCTAAATACTCGAAGCCTGCATACATATTTGTGTATGACTGTGCTGTAAAATAATATATGATTATATACTTACATAGGACTCAGAATGGATGGTGCCCTACTTACCAGGGTTCTACTGTATACTTGCGTATAACTGTACATGGAAAATAATCGATGGTTTTGTGGACAGGCGGCCGTAAACCACGAGAGGTTGACGCGTAGTAATACACGAGCGCTATCGAGTGTATTACGACGTCAACCTCGAGTGGCTTACAGAGCCGCCTTTCCACAAAATCATCGTTTGTTGCATTTATTATCCATCTTTTTGAATAAATTAAACCCAGTAATTGCCATGTCAACGGGTATGACAATAGGGACTATTTCTTTGCTATATAGCAAAAGGGACTATTTTTCCCGTATACCATGGTTTTGAGACCGTATACCACAGGTTTAAATCCGTATACCACAGTTATGGTATCTGACAGGTTTTATATAACGGGTCGTGGTTTATTGAGTCTCCATACATTTTCAATGGGGGCTTTGTATAAGATGGATAATAATCTATAATACATGGTTTTATTATCCATCGTATACAAAGACCCCATTGAAAATGTATGGGGACCACAACCCATTGTATAAAACCTGTCAGATACCATAACTGTGGTATACGGATTTAAATTGATAGTATACGGCATGGTATATTGGGAAAATAGTCCCTTTGTTTTCTTGTTATACCCTTTTATATGGTAATTAGTGGCTTTAATTAATTTGTAAAGATGGATAACAACAAACAATGGTTATCTGGACAGACGGCTCTGTAAACCACTAGAGGTTGACGTTGTAACACACTCGCTAGCACTCGTGTATTACTACGCATCAATCTTTCATGGTTTACGGCCGCCTGTCCACAAAACCATCGTTTATTGTCTATGTATACTTACATAGGACTCAGAATGAATGGTGTCCTGTTTACCAGGGTTCTACTGTGTATTGAAATGTTCTCAGTGTATGAGTATTACAGGGGAAACACACTGTACGAGTTCGTTCCCACCGATTAACTCCCTAAATCGGAAGGGCATTTTTACTTGTCTCAGGAGAATTTGCGCTGGGCATCGACCATCACAGCAGGATTTATAGATGGGGGTGGAGGTCATTAGTGGGAATTATCTTAAGCAAATTCTGTTCACACTGGACGACTGACTTCCGATTTTCTCGGAGATTCGAGGCCACCGATAAAGGAACAAGTAATAAATCTCAGTATATGGGAGCTAAATCGGTGAGCTGGCCTCAGTCTGTGTCTGGCAGGGGCATTTCTGCTCACCCAGCAACTAATTATGGGCCAAAGTTGGTAGGCACCACGGGGGGTATTTCTTAAACTCCGTTGTCAGCGACAACGGGAAGGAACATGTTCCTTAATTTATCGCTCCCGATTTCGGAACATTGGACTGCAGTTTGTCGGCGACAAAGGTACATAGCCACGGGTGGGATTTCCAAATCTTAGGCAAATTACTCTAGGGGGGTGCCACACTGGCCGACACATTTTGTGGCCGAGAAAGGAACGTTCATGTTCCGAAATTGTACAGTGTGTATGGGTTTTTAAAGAAGAAACCAACAAGTTTGGTCAAAGTCGTCGTTCTCCACGAGTTTGATACGGTGTGATATGAACGAGGCGACAGCTGAGTGAATATCATGTAGCATTCAAACGAGTTTCAGAATGACTTCTTTGACCAGAAGGAGTTGCTTTCTGTATTTATCTCACCCGTGTACACATTAAAAGAATGGATGACACATAGGATATAGACCATGGAGAACGGACCACAATACTCGTAGGGGCATGGAGAACGGGTTCCTAATGTTATTGCAGGGGTGAGATAAAGTGTAAAGAGTGTGTCTGGTTGTCTACTTACGATGGCCCAGTTCTCCAGGGCGCAGGACTGAGGAGCCGTGGTGCGGGTCAGCGTGTAATCCATGGCTCCCTTTGACGCTCCACAACACTGGAACTGTGTATAGAAAAACAGGGGTTAACTGGTGAGAAAGGGAGGTCAAACTACATTGGAACTGTGTATAGAAAGGCAAGGGTTAACTGGTGAGAAAGGGAGGTCAAACTACAGTGGAACTGTGTATAGAAAGGCAGGGGTTTACTGGTGAGAAAGGGAGGTCAAACCACAGTAGAACTGTGTATAGAAAGGCAGGGGTTTACTGGTGAGAAAGGGAGGTCAAACTACAGTGGAACTGTGTGTAGAAAGGCAGGGGTTTACTGGTGAGAAAGGGAGGTCAAACTACAGTGGAACTGTGTATAGAAAAACAGGGGTCAACTGGTGAGAAAGGGAGGTCAAACTACACTGGAACTGTGTATAGAAAAACAGGGGTTAATTTGTGAGACAGACAGGTCAAACTACAGTGGAACTGTGTATAGAAAAACAGGTGTTAACTTTTGAGAAAGGGAGGTTAGACAACACTGGAACTGTGTATAGAAAGGCAAGGGTTAACTGGTGAGAAAGGGAGGTCAAACTACAGTGGAACTGTGTATAGAAAGGCAGGGGTTTACTGGTGAGAAAGGGAGGTCAAACTAGAGTGGAACTGTGTATAGAAAAACAGGGGTTAACTGTTTTGAGAGGGAGGTCAGACAACACTGGAACTTGTGTATAGAAAGGCAGGGCTTAACTGTTAGTAGGTCAATTTACACTGGAAGTGTGTATAGAGAGGCTAGGTGACAGACAGGTCAAACTACAGTGGAACAGTGTATAGAACTGTTGTGAGAGGGAGGTCAAACAACACTGGAACTATGTATAGAAAGGCAATGTTTAACTTTTGTGATAGACATGCCAAATAACACTTGAACTAAATTTAGAAAGGCAGGGCTTAACTGTCAACAGGTCAATCTACACTGTATAGTATGGTGCACTTTATTACATAATAAATGTTGCATCATAAAAGAATTAAGTAAAATGTTCCAAAGTAAAATTTCTAATGAAAGTCACCTCTACATTTTCCATTTAATCAAATAAAAAATCATTACCTTTACGTCATATGATATATTCATGAAAGACGATCATGCCATCCCTTTTTTTGTAAGTGTAAAAACAAACAAAAAAATATTTGAAATAAATAACAAAAAAGGCCACTTACATTTGTCTGGACCTTGTCCATAAGGTTCTTGTACTTGACCTCATCATCATACTGAATGACGGCCTCAGTGAGTGTGTCCGACACCGCCTGCTTCAACTGTAATCACAAAATCACAGAGTCATCATACCGCATGACAATATAATACCCAAAACCACATGACACATACCAGCCTGCTTCAACTGTAATCACAAAATCACAGAGTCATCATACCGCATGACAATATAATACCCAAAACCACATGACACATACCAGCCTGCTTCAACTGTAATCACAAAATCACAGAGTCATCATACCGCATGACAATATAATACCCAAAACCACATGACACATACCAGCCTGCTTCAACTGTAATCACAAAATCACAGAGTCATCATACCGCATGACAATATAATACCCAAAACCACATGACACATACCAGCCTGCTTCAACTGTAATCACAAAATCACAGAGTCATCATACCGCATGACAATATAATACCCAAAACCACATGACACATACCAGCCTGCTTCAACTGTAATCACAAAATCACAGAGTCATCATACCGCATGACAATATAATACCCAAAACCACATGACACATACCAGCCTGCTTCAACTGTAATCACAAAATCACAGAGTCATCATACCGCATGACAATATAATACCCAAAACCACATGACACATACCAGCCTGCTTCAACTGTAATCACAAAATCACAGAGTCATCATACCGCATGACAATATAATACCCAAAACCACATGACACATACCAGCCTGCTTCAACTGTAATCACAAAATCACAGAGTCATCATACCGCATGACAATATAATACCCAAAACCACATGACACATACCGGCCTGCTTCAACTGCGATAAAAAAAAAACACAATACAAATACAAAACACAAAAACAGGGGCCCAGACAAGTGTCCAGCCTCTGATATCATGGCCATCCCTCAGGCAACCAATCAGGGAACAGTTTGCATAACAATGAATGGCGGGGAATGAATGTCTCAGCGGCAGGGATTGGTCAGAACCTGCTCTTGAGTATCATGTGACAATGTCCACGGCTGTTAAGTGAGATTATTATGGTATGAGAAGGATTGGCCTTTGATATAGCAGTAAATCTACCACTGCTGAGGATGGAGTAGAAAGGTAGCTGTATACCACACCACATTCGAATGTTATGAGAAGGACTGGCCTTTGATATAGCAGTAAGTCTACCACTGCTGGGGGTGAAGGAGAAAGGTAGCTGTACACAACGCCACATAGACATGGTATGAGAAGGACTGGCCTTTGATATAGCAGTAAGTCTACCACTGCTGGGGGTGAAGGAGAAAGGTAGCTGTACACAACGCCACATAGACATGGTATGAGAAGGACTGACCTTTGATATAGCAGTAAATCTACCACTGCTGGGGATGGAGGGGAAAGGTGGGTGCAGTGGGACTTGAACCCACTACGTGAGAAAGTCGATTAAATCTTTGTCTTCTCAGACTTTCTGTGCTGTATCGTTGAGGCATCTCATGGTGAACTAACTCGGCTGTGAAGCCTCGTAACCAGTTCGCTCACAGAGCCTCATTTCTGTCATCCTCTACGCCCATTGGCTGGCAGTGCACGAACTCTCTCAGGTCTGGGGGGTGGTTTTCATCAAGAGTCATTCCGTCTACAGCTCTATGTATGCTCAGTGGACAGTAGACTAACAGAGTCATTGAGGTGGAATAGACTGCCTTCAGTCCCTTTATCTCACCCCAGATATTTTTTCTCCATAGACTTAACATTGGAAACTCGTATCTAACACCCATTAGATATTTAGGAAAAATATCCAATGGGGGATAATGTCACAAATGTTAGCCCATTAGTCATTATTAAAGGTGAGATAAATTCAGAAACCCATTCAAGTTTAGGGTCAGAGCTCGATCCCATCTCATTTGAATCACATAGCAATTCACGCGGCTTCGCCTTGTGAATTACTACGTGATTCAAACTCGATGGGATACGAGCTCAGACCCTAAACTTTCATGGGTTTCCTCTATAGTACCTCTCCACCTGCCCCACCACTCCAGCCGCGATTCCTGGACCAGTCAAGGGTAACTACTCTGACGTACTTTATGCCTGTGACTGTGACTGCCGCCTACCCCTGGCACACAATAGAATGAGATGGTTAGGAAGATAGTTATAAATATTAGAAAATGTCAACTCTGAAAGCAATCTTTGTACGATTTAACCCCCGATTTAGATAGCCTTTGTAAATCACCTCTTTTTTTATAATTTTTAAGAGCATTGTTCATTAAAATTAGTGGTTATTGGATGGTCCTTTGTCAAACCAAGGAAAAGCCACATTTTGCACGTTTTAAAAAAAAATTATATAAAGGAAAAATAAATGTATTTTTAACATATAACCCTCCAGACAATCTGGAGGGTAATATTGAAGCGTATACAGGTGTTAGTTAAGGTCCGGCCACACTGGTGCGATGCGATGGTCGCACTCGTTTTATCACCCATCAGCGGCCCATGGGTGGTATTTTATTGCACCAACTGCGACGCATCTATCGCACTCAATTGCAAGAAAATCCCAGGGTATGCCCCACTGGTGCGATGCGATCGTTGCAACACTTGTGGTACCACCTATTTGCGTCAACTGTGTACAACTTCATTTCTAACATTTATCAGATATACACACCTAAATATAATTATATTACCTCCCACACCCTGCGCTTTACAAGGTATCAGAATTACACCTAGGCGACAGGCACAGCCAGCTGTTTTCACAGCTTTCACACCTCCTGAGACATGACATCCAAATGAATGCTGTCAGGTGTGGCAATTATTGATTGTAGTGGGCCCCAGGTACCAGTGGTCAGAGTAACCTGTGTAACAATATGGATTCAATTCACAACATAAATTTTCTAAAGAAATATATAAGTAAGTACTATGTACCTGTGCGATGAATCCATCGCAAATCATGAACATTTCAAGATGTGCGATGTGACGGATCCGTCGCATCGCACACAATCGCACACGCACGCATCCCCGGCCCCACAGGAGCGATTGTGTGCGATACGACGGGCGGCGACGTTTTTAGGACCCTCGGCCGGCGTTTATGGCTTTTTATTGACTTGCGACAATCGCATCGCATCAGTGGGGCCGGGCCTTTAGGCTACCAGCAACAGAAAGGGCACCTATTGAGATGTCCTTCCAAAAAGAGAGTCTTCAGGACCGAGGTCAGGACAATGAAAGGTTTATCAAACAGCCTGGAAGAACTAAGAAGGAAATTGATGAGTGTTTGGTCTGTGTCCTTGTTCGCCATCGAGTTTGGAGTGCTCAGTAATATGAACGAGGCGATGGCCGAGTGAATATTCTGAAGCACTCCAAACGAGATGGTGAACAGGGACTCAGACCAAGCACGAATATGTTTCTGATTTTATCTTAGCCTGGAAATATTCATCTCTTTATCACCCGTTGAGAACGTGTTCTTTTAAAGGATAATCCATGTTTATTTAACGTGCACCATCCGATGACAGTTCTAGGACAAGCCCATGACCGTACAAGGATAATCTTTTCAGATATGAAGGACCGAACCCACCTAGCAACGGACCTAAAACGAGTAAAACTTGTGACCTTTAAACAAAATTAAAATAAAGATATTTCCCTGATCGTCTTGTAAGACCGTCCTCCATAAAGACGGATCACTTTAGGTAACAGAATGCAACAAAGACCACGATAGGATTAATTATTTGCAGATACATTCTGTGATTTAGGATTGTCCTGCCCAATAATTTGTTATGCAATATAATCTGACGGCTGCACCATTAATATTACTTCTAAATAACGGGACCACTTGGATATCTTTGCCAGGGCCCCGTTGCTCCAGGATTACGACAGAGCTGCGGATCGCAGAATAGCGATCCGGGGGACAAAACGTTGCCCTTGAAATTTTGCGGATTGCTTCGCTATCGCATAGGCGCATCGCCGCGTAAAATACGGTTTTTAGCGATACTTTTTACGCGGACCTTCACAGCACTGCGAATCGTATCGCTATTCAATATATACCCCTGAATTGTGGTATTGCTATCGCATCGTAAAAATTAGCGATTCCACGGAAATATAGCGGTGCGATCCGATATTACTGGAGCAACGCTTTTTTAGTCGGATCGTTAAAGTAATCATAAAAATAAAAATGCGATCCGATTATAGCTAGCGATACCACAAAAACAGGAGCAACGGGGCCCTGTATCGTCATCATTGATTCGGTATCGTTCTTGGTTTTAAAAACACCTCACTGGTCTATTTGACAAACTATCATCTCACAGTGTTCTTAGTCATCTCCAAGTCAATCCATCTTCCAGCAGGAAAAAAAAGCCTGACAGAAATCTAAAGGCCGCTGGAAATGCAGAGCCGCCATTTTGTGACAAGTGGCGACACCTGTCAGTGTGCACTTCCGGTCTAGATCAATCCCAGCCTCGCTTTGGTCCTCGCCTAGCGACGGTGTGTGTGTGTGTGTGTGGGGGGGGGGGGGGGGTGGTGAGAACGTGTGACGGGCAGTCAAGGAAATTCATCAGAAGACCTAGAAATAAAGTCGACAATATAAAAAAAAACACCGACAGTGAATTTGTTCGACACACTCAGAGCTATTGAGGCCCCGATGTTTGAGGAGCTCAGTTTGTGACTTTATCAATCTAACGCGGTGTTTACACTGGGCGATTCTGGCCGGCGATTCTGGGCCCTGTTGCTCCAGGTTTACGACAGAGTTGCGGATCGCAGAATAGCGATCCGAGGGGCTAAACGTTGCTCCAGAAATTTTGCGGATCGTGTCGTAATCGCATAGGCGCATCGCCGCGTAAAATACAGCTTTTAGCGATACTTTTTACACGGACCCTCACACCAGTGCGGATCGTATGCGGATCGCAATACTTTGGTTAGAAATGGCCTTGTCTGAGATTCTCAATAACGATGGGTGGTGGCACTACGATCCCACGCCCCTTGTTCTTCAACCTATAGAAAATGGCGATCCACACCAACAGAGGGCAGATCAGTTTTAACTCTGGTGTCATCTGTATTTAATTTTAAAAACAAATTAATCTTCCCCTGTATCATTCAATATGTGCCCCTGAATTGTTGTATCATAATCGCATCGCAAAAATTAGCGATACCACAGAAATATAGCGATACGATCCGATTTTACTGGAGCAACGCTTTTTTAGTCGGATCGTTAAAGTAATCATAAAAATAAAATTACAATCCGATAATATCTAGCGATACCACAAAAACAGGAGCAACGGGGCCCTGGCATTTTGCACCTCCTGACGACTTTCAGCATTAAAATGATAGAAATTGTCTAATGTAAACGCCAAGCATGTGGCGACTGTAGATCGTCTGGTTACATCAGGTTATACAAATCGGCACCATCTGATGATTAATGGACAAGCTCTGATGCCTGCGACAATTTCAAGAGGGCTTGAATTGGCCGTCTAGATGGGCGGCGATTCTATGAAAACTTAGTCATCAGTGTAAACGCTCAAGTGCATTCTGGGGTTGATGACTTTTGCAGTGGACATTGCCACCACCTGATGACTACTGGCTTGTCATATTTAGTTGTCTAGTGTAAACGCCGGGTTTCCATTGGCCGATTATTCTGCACCGATTTGCAGTCGAGAACCACCAGTAGATTTTTTGGGGTACACAGATATGAGATCGGTGAATGGAAACCAGACCCGCAGAGAATGTTCAGGGATTAATTTGGTCTAGATTATGTAACAAGGTCACCACCGACGGATTTTCTCACAGAAATATATATGTGAGTATCTAGAAAATACAGTGGAAACAGGACATGCCCGACAAATCCATACCGACATAAAGCCCGTTTCCATTGGCCAACGAAAATGGCACCGATTATTTGAGTCCCCTAAATGTATGTCTGGATACCGCCGATAGTATATTGGTATTAATCTATTGGGGGTATTGTATGCACTACTTTTTACTTTATTTTCTGGGTACAAACAGATTTAATTAGCATTGCTAAATAAACTATGCAAAAGTAATCGGTGAGCATTCTCTGCTGGTCTCGTTTTCGTTTTGACCTGGTGTCAGTGTACCCGAACAATCTATTGCTGGTTCCCGACTGCAGATCGGTGCTAAATAGTCGGCCAATGGAAACGGACGTTCACAGTCGGTGGCACTACCGACAAATTTTCAATATGTGTGTTGAGAGTGTCGGCAAACATGGAGTACTCAGGATATGTGCGTGGAGAATGTGAGCGGACATGGAATACTGAGGTTTTGGGGTGGAGAGTGTAGACAGATATGGAGTACTGAGATGTGCATGGAGAGTGTAGACATACATGGAGTACTGAGATGTGCATGGAGAGTGTAGACAGACATGGAGTACTGTGATGTGCATGGAGAGTGTAGACAGACATGGAGTGCTGAGGATATGTGCATCGAGAGTGTGAGCAAATATGGAATACTGAGATGTGCTTGGAGAATGTGAACAGACATGGAGTGCTAAGATTGTGGGTGGAGAGTGTATACATCCATGGAATACTAAGATTGTGGGTGGAGAGTGTAGACATCCATGGAGTACTAAGATTGTGGGTGGAGAGTGTATACAGACATGGAGTACTAAGATTGTGGGTGGAGAGTGTAGACAGACATGGAGTACTGAGATGTGCATGGAGAGTGTAGACATCCATGGAATACTAAGATTGTGGGTGGAGAGTGTAGACATCCATGGAGTACTAAGATTGTGGGTGGAGAGTGTAGACAGACATGGAGTACTAAGGTTGTGGGTGGAGAGTGTAGACATACATGGAGTACTAAGATTGTGGGTGGAGAGTGTAGACAGACATGGAGTACTGAGATATGCATGGAGAGTGTAGACATACATGGAGTACTAAGATTGTGGGTGGAGAGTGTA
This sequence comes from Alentia gelatinosa, assembly GCA_950022655.1. Classification (NCBI taxonomy): domain Eukaryota; kingdom Metazoa; phylum Annelida; class Polychaeta; order Phyllodocida; family Polynoidae; genus Alentia; species Alentia gelatinosa. Next base: position 67,164,889 of record OX465584.1, on the reverse strand, counting down.
GACAGACATGGAGTACTGAGATATGCATGGAGAGCGTATACAGACATGGAGTACTAAGATTGTGGGTGGAGAGTGTAGACAGACATGGAGTACTGAGATATGCATGGAGAGTGTAGACAGACATGGAGCACTAAGATTGCGGGTGGAGAGTGTATACAGACATGGAGCACTAAGATTGCGGGTGGAGAGTGTATACAGACATGGAGTACTGCGGAGAGCTCCATGTGGTTCTCGGTGCAGTGCGCCGGGTGGTGTAAGGAGTGCGCGGTTAGCCTCAGGTGGAGCGGCGGACTAACTGAGTTATTAGCCGTGATGGTATCCCGGGCCGCCGGCAGACAAATTACCCCCCCCCCCCCTCCTCCCTCCCCGCCCCCTTCTCCCCCCACAGGGCCGGACGCCGCGTCGTAATGGACGCTGCCTCTCGTCACGTGACACAGGCGCCCCCTGACGGCAGCGTCCCGGATCAAGTGACGTTTTACTTCAGCGTCCATCGGCTGGGCGATAATTAGGGAGATGACCATACTCTGACTGCCGCAGGACGCGAGCCACTCTGAGTCGTCGTAGTCGTAGTCGTAGTTGTTGTCATAGTCGTAGTCGTAGTGGTCGTAGTCGTAGCCATTATCGTAGTGGTCGTCATAGTTGTAGTCGTTGTCATGGTCATAGTCGTAGTGGTCTTCGTCGTAGTGGTCTTCGTCGTTGTCGTTGTCATAGTCATAGTCGTCGTAATCGTAGTGGTCATAGTTGTAGTGGTCTTTGTCGTTGTCATTGTCATAGTTGTAGTCGTAGCCGTAGTCATAGTTGTAGTCATGGTGGTCTTCGTCGTTGTCGTAGTCGTAGTCGTAGTGGTCGTAGTCGTAGTGGTCGTAGTCGTAGTGGTCGTAGTCGTAGTTGTCGTAGTCGTAGTGGTATTCGTCGTTGTTGTTGTCGTAGTTGTAGTCGTAGCGGTAGTCGTAGTGGTCGTAGTCGCCCTGCGATCAGTAGCCAGCTCGGCTGGGGAGGGGGGGGGGGGGGGGGGGGGGGTCGTTGGGAGAGGACCAGGAATGAACTAAAGAGGATACCAACAAGTTTTCATCAAAGTCGTCATTCTCCACGACTTTGATGTGGTGTGATATGAACGAGGCGACAGCCGAGTGAATATCGTGTAGCATTCAAACGAGTTGACCAAAACAAGTTGCTTTCTGTATTTAACTCACCCCTGTACACACTAAAAGAATGGACAACACACAGTTTGTAGACCATGGAGAACGGACTGCAATACTCGTTGGGGCATGGAGAACGAGTTCCCAGTGTTAAGCCTATGAGACAAAGATACCAGAGGTGAGATAAAGTCGGGGCCTTAGGGCCGTCCGACCACTCAGCCGAGACTCCAGTGACAAACAATGACAGCCACATTCATTAGCAGATGAAGAAAGATAACATTTAGTGTTCACAGGTGAATACTGGGAGCATATTGTATCAAATTCACTCAGAATGTTCAATGATGGACAGAAACCACTGAGGATTTCTTTTTGTTTTATGAATATGCAAAATGAAGACAAATATTCAGCCTATTGGCCGTTTACACAACACATGCAGTTGTCAGCAGGTTCAATTCACTTGTGAGCAAATTGACATTTAATGACAAAACAACGACATTAAGCCCAATCCCCAGCTACCGATTGGCATTGGGCATTGGGCTTTAGGCTTTACAGGACAAACATTAACAGTAGCAGTGCAAACATCTTTCCTAGTTATGAATCGTATTAGCGATGTGTCATTATTGGCGCAGTACTTCCTATCATGGTATTGTGATAGTCAGATGGACCTTTATATTACGGGCAAATGGACTGATCAATCATGAGCCTTTAAAGGCATATCCTACAACTTACAGTGGCGCCACCTGGTGCATTTTAAATATTCCCATTGGTAATTTCTGGCATATTACAGACTCAAAAGAGCAAAATCCATGATTTGTCTAGTTTGACCTAATCCAATAGGTGAAATAGGCCCTTTTTTATTTGCTTGATTTATATAGGAAATATACTGAAAAATGTGGCATTCTTCAAGGATGGTGACCTATGATTTTTAAAACCTAAATAGGTAGTACTATACATATACTATATTCTGTGAAAGTTTGAGGAAATTGACATGGGTTTTACTGTGTGAAAAACAACTTTTTAGAATCTCTATATAATCTAATATAAAATGATCATAACATTGATTTATAAATCAAAAACTAGCACGGTGACCCCCGACTTTTAAATAAGATATGTACTCTACAATACTTAGTGATCATTACATTCAATTTTCAGAAAAATGACATGGGTTTTAATTTTTACACCAAATTGTCCGATATGCCTTTAAAGAGGGAATGAAAATATCGGCTATTACTGAGAGATGGGAAAGAATATTACATGGAAACTGGCTTACTGTATATATTTTTTCACGCATAAAGACCCTCAGCCAGTTTTCGTATCATTATATACCTTAAAATGGCAAAGTTTTACCTAGTCACGTGATCACATACCCATACGTCACAGTGTGACGTACGGGTTTAAATACGCCATGGGTAGGATTAGGCAGTATACATATCTAACAGTTGATACAGCCGAAGGTATATAATAATGGTCAACTCTGAGAGTTGGAACAAAATATTGCTTAGTCCTATTAGCTTAGGAATATGGGTTACTACACAGAGGTGAAAAAAAATAATGTTTACTACTGAGAGATGCAATGAAACATTGCTTAATTCTGGGAGATTCTTCCAACATACCAGGAATTTAAAATACAAATGAAGGCTAATCTGACTGGGAAAGTTCCATAACCAATGAACTTTACATATCTCTGGACAGATAATCTATGAACAATAGAATGAATCTTGAGATCAGTATCTATTTATTTTCTATTTCTTTGTACTTGCCTGATATGGAGTGAAATGGAGATTTGTAACATAAGAGCTCATATATACTATATATAAGTTATCTAGATACTATGACTACACGGAATGAAGAATTAGTGTAAGTGTACTAAAAACTGGTGGCGCATGGAAACCAACAATGTCTTTGTTGAGCACCGCCATTATAAATAACTAGGAGCAAATGGAATGTTCATCATAGATGAATGAGCGTGCAAATATACATGAATAACAATTAAACGGTTTGAGTTACATTCAGTCTATGGATAATTTTCTGTAAGCTAATGGAACCCAGTCAATCTGTTATTTCTGCAACCACCCGAGTCTAGGATCCAAAAATATCAAGGTGAAGCACCAATAGGTCAATGAGGTATTTCGGTCTTAAGTGATTGGTCATGGTCGCTGGGCATGCTTCTAAGACCCTGAGACACTGGCACCCTGCTCCTTTCACACTATCACAGTGAATAGCACGCAGATAGTGAAGGGATAGTTTTCTGGCAGCACACTGAAAGTGTATATATGTGACCACTCTAACCTGTAGGTCTATAGATGATGTATTTAGTTTACTAGTCACACAGATAGTAACAGTATATAGGCTTGCAAGCACGCTCTAAAAAGATGTGATTAAAAGATGACTTACTGTATCCTTTGCTACGATCGCCCAGATGCCAACTCCCAGCAATGCCACGAAGATGATGAAGAGGAAGACGAAGAACTGCAGAAGAAAAAGACAGTCACTGAGTTATCTCATCTCAAATAGTACAGGGAGTTGGCCTTATCCTACCCCTAATAAAAAACTCCATAGGCTTAACATTGGGTCACTGTATTCGGTCTGGAGTTCAGAAAAATGAAAAATATCGCTCTAGTGGGATACACTTGACAAATGACGTCATTTGTTAATGTAGAAGTAATTTCTATGGGCGGGGTAGGATAAATTCTAAACCAAACTCGAGTTAGTCATGTTATTGTTCATCACACTCTGGCAAGATTGCGTATTACTGCGCAAGGCGAAGCCGAGAGCAGTAATACGCGATCTTGCCATTGTGCAATAAACAAGAATACGACTAACTCTTGTTTGGTTTCTCCATATTATCCACCTGTAAGGTCACATAAACCGTAAACCACGAGGGATTGACGCGTAGTAATACACGAGCGCTAGCGAGTGTATTACGACGTCAACCCCGAGTGGTTTACAGAGCCGCCTGTACACAAAATCATCGTTTGTTGCATTTATTATCCATCTTTTCGGATAAATTAAACCCAGTAATTGTCATATTAGCGGGTATAACAATAGGGACTATTTCTTCGCTCTATAACAAAAGGGACTATTTTTCCCGTATACCATGGTTTTGAAGTCGTATACCACAGGTTTGAATCCGTATACCACAGTTATGGTATCTGACAGGTTTTATACACTGGGTCATGGTTTACTGCGTCCCCATACATTTTCAATGGGGGCTTTGTATACGATGGATAATAAAAGTTCTCCTCAACAGGTTGCTGAAGTATACATAGGTTTATTCTGCCCCTCTTATAAACCTCCATAGACTTAACATGGTGTGATTGTATGCCACCGTTATAACCCTACCCCTCATATAAATCTCCATAGACTTAACATGGTGTAACTGTATGCCACGGTTATTATCCTACCCCTCATATAAACCTCCATAGACTTAACATGGTGTGACTGTATGCCACGGTTATTATCCTACTCCTCATATCAATCTCCATAGACTTAACATGGTGTGACTATATGCCACAGTTATTATCCTACCCCTCATATCAATCTCCATAGACTTAACATGGTGTGATTGTATGCCACCGTTATTATCCTACCCCTCATATAAATCTCCATAGACTTAACATGGTGTAACTGTATGCCACGGTTATTATCCTACCCCTCATATAAACCTCCATAGACTTAACATGGTGTGATTGTATGTCACGGTTATTATCTTACCCGTCATATAAATCTCCATAGACTTAACATGGTGTGACTGTATGTCACGGTTATTATCCTACCCCTCATATAAACCTCCATAGACTAAACATAGTGTGACTGTATGTCACGGTTATTATCCTACCCCTCATATAAATCTTCATAGACTTAACATGGTGTGACTGTATGCAATGGTTATTATCCTACCCCTCGTATAAATCTCCATAGACAAAACATAGTGTGACTGTATGTCACGGTTATTATCCTACCCGTCATATAAATATCCATAGACTAAACATGGTGTGACTGTATGCCACGGTTATTATCCTACCCCTCATACAAAATCTCCATAGACTAAACATGGTGCAATAGATTTATTAATCTTACAGTTGGATAATAAATACAATAAAGACTGGTTTTGATTACGAGTGACTGTAATCTCCTCATAGTTGACGACGTAATATCCTCGTTAATCGCTCGGATATTACTATGCTTCAACTACTCGGAGATTACGGCCACTCGTAATCAAAACCAGTCATTATTGTATATAGGGGACAAAGCCATTGTTAGTTCATGAATCAGTCACTAGGTGGCCAGCAGTATTGCAGGCCCCTTATGGGGGACATATCTATATTCTGACTCTTTGTTCTTACAAAATTCAACTGCCTTTCAATGTTTTACCATTGTTCCCTTGACTCCCTACACCCATCCCAGAGCAGGATGAGATAATGATTAAACCCAGAACATGAGGTTTTTCAGATGGAGCACTAGAGTTGTGACCTTTCCCAATTATCACTCACTTCTTTTCCATCTCCATTAGTGAAGAACACCTACTTTTTCACCTCTATTAGTAAAGAACACCCACTCGGGGGGGGGGGGGGGCATCATGGCCGCCCCAACGGCTCATAGGCTATATGCCCTATATATTCCAGCACCCACGTGCTACAATCTGATTGGAGGAGATCTCTCAATAGGCACCTGTCAATCACCTTCCTGAGTGAGCCGCTGTAGCCACTCCCTCTTCATCATCAGGTGACAGCCTTCATTTCGGGTGGTTACATCGGCAATAATCGCACCTCTCACTTAAGATCTCACACTCTCTAAGTGGTATTCTGTACTCTCACTACGCTCTATGGGAGAAGAATTTTTAACAAACTAGGCTTAGAGCCTTGAGAATCCACTGGCCTGCCTCCCGTGCTAAAGACGTACATCAATGCAATTCAAAGATTCCTATAATCTCAAAGATGCCACCTAGCAGAAATACTGTTTGCCAGTGGATTCGTGGAAGGGGAGGGGGTGTATATACGTGTGAGAGTGTGTGTGTGTGGAGGGGGGGGGGGGGGTTATTGGTAGATATGTGTCAGAGTTTGTTTTTTTGTCGATGGAACTCTCCCGTGAAAACTTCACCTCTCACACCGGAAATGAAGTTGTAAACTTTAAGCCTACTTTCAGAGGAGGTGTGAAGTGCAGCGCCCCCTATAGGGACCCAACTCATATATGCCATCGCGGCAGGGTTCAAGGCGCAACTTTCAAACCTGCAAGCAGAGGGGAAGGAGCTCTTGACAATGGACTGTGTGAGGCTTGTAAACCATAGCCTATGAGAAATAAGGCTGTATTCAACAATACCATACAGCCATAAAACGTGGAGCTCTATTGTGGTTTGGAGTACATTAGATGTCACTCTATCAATATCTGAAAAGATTTTTGATAGAAGCCCTAACAGTTTGTATGTAGTAGCTGTTACTAGTTAGCTGTTACTAGTTAGCCCCAAAACGATAGGGGGCGCTGCGCTTCACACCTCCTCTGGCCTACTTTGAGACCGATCCAATCAGGGTCCACCAAAACAGGCCCGTACCCCGCATGCGCCGACGAGAGCCCTCTACCGGCGGCGTCTGTCATCTCAGTCTAGAGCTGTGTACGGTCACGTGACCTTCACTTTGATGTGCGTGCGCATACCGCTAAGACACTCTCCCCACACACTCTCCGTGACGTTTTTAGGCGACCGTCACTAAACCTGTGTAGGGAGAGTGGAAGCTATACGCTGGTTCCCGTAGCCGGGGGCTGACTGAGTGAAGACCCGACCCCCGAGATGAGAGAGCAACACCCCGGACCCCAATCACGGCCACAACGACATTATCCCCCATTATCGCCCGCCCAGCGTCCGTCGTCGCTGGCCGCGCATGCCCGGCGGGGGTCAGGGCACCGGAAGTCGGTTGTCGTCTGCGCGGAGCAAGAATGTGACGGAGGAGGCGGGAAGCGGATCGCTGCCTTCAATATGAATGATCCCTTCTGAACGGATCGCTGCCTTCATAATGTATGATCCCTTCTGACCAGATCGCAGATTTTATAATGAATGAACCCTTCTGACCAGATCGCGACCTTCGTAATGAATGATCCCTTCTGAGCGTATCATGGCCTTCGTAATGAATGATCCCTTCTGAGCGTATCATGGCCTTCATAATGAATGATCCCTTCTGAACGGATCGCTGCCTTCGTAATGAATGATCCCTTCTGAATGGATCGCTGCCTTCAAAATGAATGATCCCTTCAGAGCAGATCGCAGCTTATAATGAATGATCTCTTCAGAGCAGATCGCAGCTTATTTAATGAATGATCTCTTCAGAGCAGATCGCAGCTTATTTAATGAATGATCCTTTCTGGGCCGATCGCAGCCTTCATAATGAATGATCCCTTCTGAGCAGATCACAGCCTTCAAAATGAATGATCCCTTCAGAGCAGATCGCAGCTTATATAATGAATGATCTCTTCAGAGCAGATCGCAGCTTATTTAATGAATGATCCTTTCTGGGCCGATCGCGGCCTTCATAAGGAATGATCCCTTCTGAGCAGATCACAGCCTTCAAAATGAATGATCCCTTCAGAGCAGATCGCAGCTTATATAATGAATGATCTCTTCAGAGCAGATCGCAGCTTATTTAATGAATGATCCTTTCTGGGCCGATCGCGGCCTTCATAAGGAATGATCCCTCCTGAGCAGATCACAGCCTTCAAAATGAATGATCCCTTCAAGAGTGTGCTTGTATAAACTTTATACATTGCCTAGAGGTTAGGTGGTCACATATAGACTTCCAGCACCTGCATAAAAACTACCCCTTCACTATCTGGGTACTATTTTCTATGATATTAAAAAAAGGAGCAGGGAGCCAGTGTCTCAGGGTCTTAGAGACAACCCCAGCTGACCACGACCAATCACACAAGACCTAGATACCTCGCTGGTGCTTTATTTGTTTGGATTCTAGACTCAGGCGGTTGCAGAAATAGTAAGTTGACTCGGTGAGAGTGGTTTACAGAAACGATCCATAGACTGAGTGTAAACCAAACCTTTTAATTGTTATTCATTTGTAATTGCATGCTCATTCATCGATGACTAACATATTATTTGCTTTTTACCTACTATATTTAAAACGGTAGAATTCCGTCGAATCCGCTTGAAGTTGCTCCAATACATAGAGACATAGTAAACCAAACCTGGGCGTGGAGAATGAGGGCCCACGAGAGTGAGATTCTCGTACAGTGAAAAACTCGAACCTGGTCTTCGTTTTTGTATTTCTATACTCAGACAAACTTCTTTTCTTATGATTCATTTCACACCATGCCAAAATCAAAGTTTAGTATTGTAGTTTTCTGATCTATTTTCCTCGTAGTCGGTAAAATCGGTGTCACATGAAATGATGGTCGGGAACTAAATGATGGTTCCAGGTATTGATAGTAGGGGGCACCACTTAGTGATGTCCCCCTATCTTTAGGGGGACAGCACTAGCAGGGAACGTACCTTGAACAGACTAAGGGAGGGGGGTACGACGCGACGAAGTCGCTAGTACTTAATAAAGACACAGAGGTAGATTTACACGAGAACTCCCGTGGCACTTCACTCTTCATGTATAGGTTTGGTTAGGTCTGTTGCTATGTAGGTGTGAAACTCCAAGCAGATCCTCTAGAAATCAAGTCCTCTAAAGGGTGGCGTCCATCAACCACGACAAGGCTACGACAAGCGCCAACAAGAAAGTTCCAATTGGTGCTTGTCGCAGCCTTGTCGTAAGAAGGGGGGCTTTACCACAGCGTTGTTGGGGCGTGTCAGGAAGTGCACGCTCCACCAAAATTTCCTATTGTAGACCTCTGCCACACGCTCCCGACATGCCATGACACTCCACGACAAGGGAAAAATCTAACATGCTCGATGTTGTCATAGCCTTGTCGGAGGGCTCCCGACAAGCTTTCAGTTGTGGCCTTGTCATAGACTCTTGTCAGGAACTGGGGTCCACCAACCACGACAAGGCCTCCAATCGTAGGCCAATTGTGGACCTTGTTAGGACCCCATTGTCGTAGCCTTGTCGTGGTTGGTGGACACCCCCTCAAGGCGCAGCTCAAGTTGCGACTATATAGTCCGGGATGAACAAACTGAAAACCCAGGTCTTAATAGGATTAATACGAGGAACACAAATTGACTTGTTGGCTTAGTCTCTGTGATGATGCCATTCCAGTTGTGTCCCCACTGAGTTGATTGACAGCTGTCAATCACATATCAGGTGTGCACCTCCGCACTGTGACGTCAGTGCCCTAATTAAGGGCGCGCACGAATACACGTCACTAGGCGCGGAGCTGCGTTGTGCGGCTAGCGCGCGTATTCCTGCGCCCATTGCCGCATTCTGATTGGTCGACATCATAACATGACGATAGTTCATCAGCGTCTCCACAGGGCGCGCGCATCCATCTTCCTGCTGGCGCCACCTGACGGCGGTGATGTCACCGACCAATCAGGGGGCTCCTTTCATCCGGCGACGGCCCGCCCTCTATTAGAGGCATGTTTTCTGTGGCCTAATAGGCTGGAACCGTTAGGCGGCCGTTAGGCGACTGGCATAGGCGGAAAGAGACATGTTCTTTTGCGCATGCGCGAGGCGGGATGGGACCACGGCAAGTGGGTTCTCTTTACAACGCTGAGTCTGTGTCCCCGGTCCACCGGTATTTCTATTTACCTACTTTGGTTTGTGTCTCCGGTCCACCGGTATTTCTATTTACCTACTTTGGTTTGTGTCTCCGGTCCACCGGTATTTCTATTTACCTACTTTGGTTTGTGTCTCCGGTCCACCGGTATTTCTATTTACCTACTTTGGTTTGTGTCTCCGGTCCACCGGTATTTCTATTTACCTACTTTGGTTTGTGTCTCCGGTCCACCGGTATTTCTATTTACCTACTTTGGTTCGTGTCCCCGGTCCACCGGTATTTCTATTTACCTACTTTGGTTTGTGTCTCCAGTCCACCGGTATTTCTATTCACCTACTTTGGTTTGTGTCTCCGGTCCACCGGTATTTCTATTTACCTACTTTGGTTTGTGTCCCCGGTCCACCGGTATTTCTATTTACCTACTTTGGTTTGTGTCTCCGGTCCACCGGTATTTCTATTTACCTACTTTGGTTTGTGTCCCCGGTCCACCGGTATTTCTATTAACCTACTTTGGTTTGTGTCTCCGGTCCACCGGTATTTCTATTTACCTACTTTGGTTTGTGTCTCCGGTCCACCGGTATTTCTATTTACCTACTTTGGTTTGTGTCTCCGGTCCACCGGTATTTCTATTTACCTACTTTGGTTTGTGTCTCCGGTCCACCGGTATTTCTATTTACCTACTTTGGTTTGAGTCTCCGGTCCACCGGTATTTCTATTTACCTACTTTGATCTGAGATACCGGTCCACTGGTATTTTATTTTTTTAATTTGAGCTTTCTTTATTTTCAATACTTTTTTTGCAGAGTGTGTAATACATGTGACTTTCCAGTATAGTAGACATGTGGCTATTCCTAGTAGTTTACGTGTGTCAATCCCACACAGTTCAAATTTGAGATAATCCATTGAAAATTTCTATATTTCTTTATGGCAATATCATCATGCCACTTGTCAAAAAAGGTGGATAATAAATACAATATAGACTGGTTTCAGATAAAAGCGGTTGTATGCTCCTCGGAGATGACTCTACGCAATATCCTCGCATACGCTCGGATTTTACTACGCGTCAACTCCTCGGAGCATACGGCCGCTTGTATCTGAAACCAGTCAATATTGTGTATTTACCCTCTTTGGTGTGAGTCACCAGTCCACACACTATGCCTCACTTCATCGCCTTCGTTGAGGGACCTGGGACCTGTTTCACTAGTTTCATGACATGTCTGTGACACCATACAGACATTGGGGTTGTCTAGTTTCGTGACAACACAAGTAGCTGCCCTTAGGAAAAGACAGACCACAGACATAAGAATTCAACTAATCTACACATCATGGGACCTGTTTCACTAGTTTCGTGACATGTCTGTGACACCATACAGACATTGGGTTTGTCTAGTTTCGTGACAACACAAGTAGCCGCCCTTAGGAAAAGACAGACCACAGACATAAGAATTCAACTAATCTACACATCATGGGACCTGTTTCACTAGTTTCGTGACATGTCTGTGACACCATACAGACATTGGGGTTGTCTAGTTTCGTGACAACACAAGTAGCTGCCCTTAGGAAAAGACGGACCTCAGACATAAGAATTAGACAAATCTACACATCATGGGACCTGTTTCACTAGTTTCGTGACATGTCTGTGACACCATACAGACATTGGGGTTGTCTAGTTTCGTGACAACACAAGTAGCTGCCCTTAGGAAAAGACGGACCTCAGACATGAGAATTAGACAAATCTACACATCATGGACCTGTTTCACTAGTTTCGTGGCAAAAGTGGCACCAACCGTGCAAGTGTGGTGGTCGCCGCCTGTCTAGCAGGTTGGATGACCCCAATCCGGAACGCTAGTTCCAGGCAGGATCCCACCCTACGCACTTACGTAGGTTGGTTCGGTTTTCGGTTAGTTTGCACAGACCTATTCACACATAACACAACAACGTCACTTAATAAACAAGGATGTTTATTAATCACTTACTTCCCGGAAAGATCTGGAAGATCTTCCCTACAAGTACAGTACCCTAGCACATAGGTGCTAGGTAACGCTGGATAGGCCAATCCGGAAGATCAGCCTAACCACCAGGAAGGTTACAAGAACCCGCCTGCAAAGTGAGGGCCCAAGGATCCGTTCCGTAGAAGGGACGCGCGAGGACAGCCTGTCGACCTACTGTGAACGCTGAGTATATATACTAAGCGTTACGTAATCCCGGTCTCCACCGCGCCACTCTCGTGTGCGGCGTTGTCCGGAATCACTGCACAGTAAGGATCGGCATATCGCGCCACCTTCCGTGAAACAAACGAACACTGCTGGATTCCCGTCCCACTACACAAGCATGAACGGACAAAACGAAGTCTAATATCTAGTCCTTATGAAACCGGAAAAACCGGACACGCCATCTAGACATGTCACGAAACTAGTGAAACAGGTCCCTGTTTCCCTAGTTTCGTGACACGTCTAGATGGCGTCTGTGACACAATTCGGACTGATCAACACAAGTTGCGTCACTTAGGACAAGATAGACCCCAAACACGGTGTCTCCGGTCTCAAAAGTATTAGATTTCACTCATTTCCCGTAGGCATCAAGCAATGAAACTTGAACGCGAGGAAGGGACACATATAACCTATAATCGTTCCAAATATGAAGTAGATTGGCGGCTCCAATCCGCTGACATTAGACATCAACTGTGACATGCGTTTTGAAACCCAACAAAAGATTTTCCGCTGTTGCTTGCACTGTTGGTGCCGCTGTTGATGTCTGTCTAGGTCTAATGTCACAAAACTACTGAAACAGCTCCCAGGTTCTAGTTGTGAGGGGGGTGAGTGAGTGGTGTGTGGGTGAGGCACACTTTGCTCTTGGTGTTTTTTCACTCACTTCATCTTCCTGATTCAGGTTCAGTCTAGTCTGTTCTGAAATCGGTAGATGGGAATCGGGCTTTCTCTGTTAAATGACCCTCGTTACGAACATGTTTTACGTCTCACTCGTGAGTTCAGAACAACCTCTTAAATTTGTGAAGATATCACAAGTAATGACAAGTACACGGAAACCGGATGGAAACATCCGAGAGCCTACTCTAACCCACTCTCCTAGCAGAGATCCTGCGCTCTTCTTCCGCCGGCCGCTTGTATCTCTGCACCGACCTGCCTGTTTGAGACCAAATCTGTCCCATCCGCCAGTTTTCAAATATCCTAAATTCTGAGGGCTATTGGGGGTATTTTGTTTTCTACTTGTAAATAGAGATAAACATATTTATATGGTAAATATTATACACTCATTTCTGTTATTTGTTATTTCAAACTAGACACAGATTCTGGGATTACTTTCTACGATGGAAAGCACCTCATATGTTGCAAGATTTTTTTTTTTTTTTTTTTTTTTTTTTTTGTAATAAGCCGTTTTATTTGTTCTCTTGCATTAATACATCTAGATCTGTAGGTCAAGTTGCAAGATTTTTTGTTTTGTCAACAAGACCCATGTGCTCACTGGAAGTGCCGACTCTAACCTCCAGGCAAAATAAAGATTCAAACGTTAAAGCATGAAAGTCTGGTACGTGGTTTGATCTCCGAGCACCGCTGTAGTGTGATACTTGGTTACCCTGCTATAAACCGTTACTATCGCCCACGATTGGAGAGTGAAAAATTTGCTGAAATTAAGCACATCTATCCTACCCCTAATAAAAAAACGCCATAGGTTTAACATGGGATTTGTATATGTCACGGGTATGACATAAAGTGCTGTTTATGCCACTACTTTCTGATGCTGAAAAAATATGGAAACAGGGTAGGATAAAATCTAGACGCCACTCGTTTGAGTTTGAGCTTATTTATGCCACTCATTTTGTTGGCTCCGTAATGTCACTCGTCTTCGACTCGTGAAATTATGGAGCCAATAAAATGCGTGGCATAAATAAACTCAGATTCAAACTCGTGACGTCTCTTCATAATATCACGCATGTAATTCTCATGTCCTACTAACAGTTTCTCATGGTGAAATACTATTCTTTTCATTTATTTATATTAAAATCACATCAAAATAGTAGTACGCCCAATAATCTGTGCTAGCTGAATGGAAGGACGTGCCCGGACGCATGCGCGTATTGAGTGGGCGATAATAACGGTTTATCACAGGGTACCAAGCTATCGCAGCACACTGCCACAATTACAATGCTGTGAGTTTGGAGTAAAATTTACAGGTTCCTGAAACCAAAACGAGACTCGACTTCAGGTGACTGATACAGTGATTTGTCTCACTTCCTGTTACCAAAAACCCTGCTACGTGATGAGAGCTACACGTGGCACCACCATTACAATGTGTACACTCTCCAACCATAGACTCTACGCACTACCTGTATCTCTACACATCTCATACATCATTATCTTATTTCTGAGCAATTTGAAGAGTACTATGTGATCTATACATATATATATATATATATATATATATATATATATATATATATATATATATATATGTTTAATATATATCGCAGAGTTAACATTATACACTTATTTCCGTTGACTGAACTCGGTATAAATACCTAGGGTAAAAGTCGGTAATCATTCCACACAGTTCTCCTATATTACTGATGTAATACACATATCACAGAGCTGAATAATCCTCTAATTAACCACCTGACAGATCCTGGTATATGGGAGCTATATACACTATCTATGTCTGTAGGAGCTGGGTACTATCTGCATTCAGTGTATGGCAGCTGCGTATTATCTACATCCAGTTTGTGGGAGCTGTGTAATATCTACATTCGGTTTGGGGGATTTGTGTATTATTTAAATTCAGTATGTGGGATCTGCGTATTATCTACATCCAGTTTGTGGGAGCTGGGTACTGACTGCATTCAGTATGTGGGAGCTGTGTAACATCTACATTGGGTTTGTGGTAGCTGCGTATTATTTAAATTCAGTATGTGGGATCTGGGTATTATCTGCATTCGGTATGTGGGATCTGCGTATTATTTTTATTCGGTATATGGGAGCTGCACACTATCTACACCCAGCATGTGGGATCTGCGTATTATCTGCATTCAGTTTGTGGGATCTGTGTATTATCTGCATTCAGTTTGTGGGATCTGCATATTATCTGCATTCAGTTTGTGGGATCTGCTTATTATCTGCATTCAGTGTATGGGGGCTGCATATTTAATACATTCTGCATGTGGGATCTGCGTACTATCTGCATTCAGTGTATGGTAGCTACATATTATCTGCATTCAGTATATGGGAGCTGCGTAATATCTACATTCGGTATATGGGATCTGCGTATTACCTACATTTGGTATGTGGGATCTGGGTATTATCTACACTCAGTATGTGGGATCTGCGTATTATTTTTATTCGGTATATGGAAGCTGCGTATTATCTACATTCAGTTTGTGGGAGCTTGGTACTGTCTGCATTCAGTGTATGGCAGCTACATATTATCTGCATTCAGTATATGGGAGCTGTGTATTATCTACATTCATGTGTAAAAATTGTTTTCCTACATAAATGGGCTAAATTTCCCCAATTCTCTGTGAATATATTGGAAAAATTCCATTCTGTTTGGAAAAATTCTTTTCCTGTATTATCTACATTCAGTATATATGGGAACTGCACACTATCTACAACTGGTATCTACCTTGCCGTACAGGAATGTTGGTGTCTAATTCAGGTGCGTGGTCGACGCCCCGTGACCTCTGACATGGGGCCCTCCCGGGTGTGTGCTGATATGTGTCCCCCCCCCCCCCCCCCCGGAGTTCCCCTGACCTCTCTGACCTCCACTGACATTTGCTGCAGGTCTTCGGGGAGAGTGTTTACTATGGGGTGCCTAGTGCACTTACCGACTGGGGTTTACTATGGGGGGCCTAGTGCACTTACCGACTGGGGTTTACTATGGGGTGCCTAGTGCATTTAGTGGCCGAGGTTTACTATGGGGTGCCTAGTGCATTTAGTGGTTGGGTTAAGTATGGTGTGCCTTGGGTACTTACTAGCTGGGGTTTACTCGGGGGTGCCTATTGAACATAGTGAAGGTGGTTTACTATGGGGTGCCTAGTGCACTTACTGGCTGTGGTTTACTATGGGGTGGCTAGTGCGATTATTGGCTGGTGTTTACTATAGAGTGCCTTGTGTATATAGTTGCTGGAATTTACTATGGGCTGCCACGTGCACTTAGAGGCTGGGGTCTACTATGGTGTGCTTAGTGTCATTAGCTGCTGGGATTTACTATGGGGTGCCTAGTGCACTTAGAGGCTGGGCTTTACTATGGGCTGCCTAGTGCACATAGAGGCTGGGCTTTACTATGGTGTGCTTAGTGTAATTAGTTGCTGGGATTTACTATGGGGTGCCTAGTGCACTTAGTGGGTGGGCTTTACTATGGGGTGCTTAGTGTACTAAGTGGATGGGTCTACTTAATTGATAACAGCAAATTCACTCACGTTTCTGCATTGCTAAGTTACGCCGACTGACTGCCAGTCTTTGTGTTGCTGGCTGCAGATTTCGTGGAGTGAACTTCTTGTCAATAATTGATTGCATAGATACCTTGATATCGATGTATTACAAATTCTTATTCATTACGGGAGTTTTGTAAAACATCTCCGAAGTCACAAAGTGGTGGTGGTCTGCTACCTTTAAATTATCCACCCAGAAGTGTGCATCAGCCTCTCAGCCAATCAGAATGCGTTATGCTGACTACCAGTCTATCTGTGTGTCAACCACTGCGGATCCCGTTGAGTGAACCTGTTGTTATTACATACCCGTGCCAGTATGTTTCACAAATACCAACCTCTGCTAGGGTATTGGTATTGAATATATACCGGCACAGTATGGTGGTATAAAATGATGTATCATCCTACTTTGCATACAAATTCTGATTGGCTGAAAAAAATTGCACTGACCTACTTAGGAAGTGCGGGCAATGACTTGCACAAGGATCACAGGAGTTGAAGGGGAAAAAAGAGTAAAAAATGTGCTTTGAGCATATTCTGTGCTTGACTTTCTCTAAGATGTCAAATGATATACCAGCACACTTTGAATCCAGCTCGGACGTTGTCATATTTCCTTATGTAATTCATCAAATACTTATATTTGAAGGTATATAATAAAATGAAAATGTATTACCTTACTGGTACATACTCACATACTTTGTTTCTTTTGATAAAAATATTCAACTCGCCCTGCGAGCTCGTGGAATATTTTTATCGAAAGAAACGTGTATATAGTAAACAGTGCATATCTACAGTATACATGTGTATATGTCATGGGTATGTAGTAAACAGTGTGTATTTACAGTATATATGTCATGGGTATATAGTAAACGGTATGTATTTACAGTACATACGACATGGGTATTTAGTAAATGGTGTGTATTTACAGTATATATGTCATGGGTATATAGTAAATGGTGTGTATTTACAGTATATATGTCATGGGTATATAGTAAATGGTGTGTATTTACAGTATATATGTCATGGGTATATAGTAAACGGTGCGTATTTACAGTATATACGTCATGGGTATATAGTAAATGGTGTGTATTTGCAGTATATACGTCATGGGTATATAGTAAACGGTGCGTATTTACAGTATATATGTCATGGGTATATAGTAAATGGTGTGTATTTACAGTATATATGTCATGGGTATTTAGTAAATGGTGTGTATTTACAGTATATATGTCATGGGTGTATAGTAAATGGTGCGTATTTACAGTATATACATCATGGGTATATAGTAAACGGTGCGTATTTACAGTATATACGTCATGGGTATATAGTAAACGGTGCATATTTACAGTATATATACGTCATGGGTATATAGTAAACGGTGCGTATTTACAGTATATACGTCATGGGTATATAGTAGGAGTAATTTTCTAAACACACGGAGAAGCATACCCATAAAACGAGCCGAGGTGAGCAGTATGAGCTCCGGGGGAACACCTGGAGGGATTGTCTCCCGGGCGGGGAGGGAGGGCGAGTAATCTGGATGTACCCTGAGGCGGGTCCCTGTCCCTGCCCCCTAATGACTGCCGCATTAGTGACGGAGAGGTGGGGTGGGGTGAGAAGGTGAGGGTGGGAGCTAGAGGGAAGGGAAAGACATGTACAGAGGAGGGGGATGAATAGACTGGCCTCGGTCCCACCGAGCGATTTTTGGGCATCCTGAGGGCACCCGTCGCCGACTTTGAGCCAAAATTTCTAGGAATTTGCAGAGTCGCCAAGTGGGAACGCAAAATGGCAAAATCGTCGGCGACTATTGCCCTACCCCCTGTTGTTCAGGCTGGTGACTGGATTCTTTCTAAAAAAAAAGGGCACCAGTCTCTTGTGATTCAATTTCAAATATGTTAATCATTCAATGACTGTGTGGTGGTCGCCGCCTGTCTAGCAGAATAGAAAACCCCTTTCCGGAACGCTAGTTCCAGGCAGGATCCCACCCTGCGAGCTATTACGTAGGTCGGTTCGGTTTTCGGCAGGTTTGCATGAACCTAGTCACACACAACACAACTGACGAGTTTAATAAACAGGAATGTTTATTAACAACTACTTCCCGGATGGATCTGGAAGATCTTTCCCACAAGTACAGTACCCCAGCACGGTGTGCCGGGTAGCGCTGGAGAGGCTAATCTAAAAGACTCGCCTAACCACGAGGAAGGTTACAATAACCCGCCTGCAAAGTGAGGGCCCAAGGGTCCGTTCCGAAGAAGAGACGCACAGGGACAGCCTGTCGACCTACTGTGAACGCTGAATATATATACCCAGCGTTACATAATCCCGGTCTCCGCAATGCCACTCTCGTGTGTGGCGTTGCCCGGAACCACTACACAGTAAGAATCGGCTCTCCACGCCACCTTCCGTAGAACATTCAAACACTGCTGGATTCCCACCCCACTACAACTGTTTATAAATGAAGACTTGAGCAAGTCTAGGAGAGACGGCAAAGACAAGGAAGGAGGAGAGGTGATTGTGGACACTGGTGGGATGTGGCAGGGTGTGTATGAGGCTCTAGTAGGGCGTTCATCTCCACCCTGGTATTTTTGTCCCATAGGATTAACATTTGGAACCCTTTCTCCATACCCTTACAAGTATTACGGTCCGTTCACCATGGTCTATATCTTATGTGTCATCCATTGTTTTAGTATACAGGGGTAATATAAATACAGAAAACAACTCGTTTGGGTCAAAGAAGTCGTTCTCCAACTCGTTTGAACGCTGCGTGATATTCACTCGACTGTCGCCTCGCTCATATCACTCCGCATCGTGGAGAACGACAACTTTGACCAAAACTTCTTGGTTTCTTCTTTATTATCTCACCCCAGATATTTTTTCTCCATAGACTTAACATTGGAAACTCGAATCTAACACCCATTAGATATTTAGGAAATATATCCAATGGGGGATAATGTCAAAAATGTTAGCCCATTAGTCAATATTAAGGGTGAGATAAATTCAGAAACCCATTCAAGTTTAGGGTCAGAGCTCGATCCCATCTCATTTGAATCGCATAGCAATTCACGCGGCCTCGCCTTGTGAATTACTAGTGATTCAAATGAGATGGGATACGAGCTCAGACCCTAAACTTTCATGGGTTACCTCTATGATATCAGGGTGTGGTGGTGTGTGTATCAGGGTGTGGTGGTGTGTGTATCAGGGTGCGGTGTGTGTATCAGGGTGTGATGTGTGTATCAGGGTGTGGTGTGTATCAGGGTGTGATGTGTGTATCAGGGTGTGGTGTGTATCAGGGTGTGGGGTGTGTATCAGGGTGTGGTGTGTGTGTATCAGGGTGTGGTGTGTATCAGGGTGTGGTGTGTGTATCAGGGTGTGGTGTGTGTATCAGGGTGTGATGGTGTGTGTATCAGGGTGTGGTGTGTATCAGGGTGTGGTGTGTGTGTATCAGGGTGTGGTGTGTATCAGGGTGTGGTATATATATGGATCAGAGTACTAGCTCCGCCCTCCCTACAGCCAAGTGAAGGTGGCGTAGTGTGGAGTGGATCATGGCGTGGTGTGTGTATCAGGGTGTGGTGTGTATCAGGGTGTGGGGTGTGTATCAGGGTGTGGTGTGTGTGTATCAGGGTGTGGTGTGTATCAGGGTGTGGTGTGTGTTTCAGGGTGTGGTGTGTGTATCAGGGTGTGATGGTGTGTGTATCAGGGTGTGGTGTGTATCAGGGTGTGGTGTGTGTGTATCAGGGTGTGGTGTGTATCAGGGTGTGGTATATATATGGATCAGAGTACTAGCTCCGCCCTCCCTACAGCCAAGTGAAGGTGGCGTAGTGTGGAGTGGATCATGGCGTGGTGTGTGTATCAGGGTGTGGTGTGTATCAGGGTGTGGGGTGTGTATCAGGGTGTGGTGTGTGTGTATCAGGGTGTGGTGTGTATCAGGGTGTGGTGTGTGTATCAGGGTGTGGTGTGTGTATCAGGGTGTGATGGTGTGTGTATCAGGGTGTGGTGTGTATCAGGGTGTGGTGTGTGTGTATCAGGGTGTGGTGTGTATCAGGGTGTGGTATATATATGGATCAGAGTACTAGCTCCGCCCTCCCTACAGCCAAGTGAAGGTGGCGTAGTGTGGAGTGGATCATGGCGTGGTGTGTGTATCAGGGTGTGGTGTGTATCAGGGTGTGGGGTGTGTATCAGGGTGTGGTGTGTGTGTATCAGGGTGTGGTGTGTATCAGGGTGTGGTGTGTGTATCAGGGTGTGGTGTGTGTATCAGGGTGTGATGGTGTGTGTATCAGGGTGTGGTGTGTATCAGGGTGTGGTGTGTGTGTATCAGGGTGTGGTGTGTATCAGGGTGTGGTATATATATGGATCAGAGTACTAGCTCCGCCCTCCCTACAGCCAAGTGAAGGTGGCGTAGTGTGGAGTGGATCATGGCGTGGTGGGGACTCAGCCCTGTTCACTAATCAGATTAAGGGCTGTGTTTGGAGACCTCATGTGCTGGGAGAGTGACTGCACCATCACCTCCAGATACTGCACCAAGCACAGTTTATAAATTCAGGTATAAATAATATGTTCGTCATCGATGAGTTTGGTTAATATATTTGGAACCTAGACTCAGGCAGTTGAAGAAATGGCAAGTTGACTGGGTGCAAGTGAATCACAGAAAACTATCCATATGCTGAATGTAACCCAAACCTTATACTGTTATTCATTTATAATTTCACGCTCATTCATCAATGATGACCATACCATTTGCCCCTAGTTACCTAAGTAATTATAATCACCTCGAATTCGAATAAATTAAATCCAGGATTTATCATATTAAATAGTGTAAAAATAGGGACTATTTCTTTGCTTTATAGTATAAAGGGATATTTGCACATATACCATGGCTTTGAGGCCGTATACCACAGATATGAATCCGTACACCACAGTTGTGGTATCTGACAGGTTTTATATACTGGGTGGTGGTTTACTGAGTCCCCATACATTTACAATGGGATCTTTATATACCATGGATGGTAATATCTGGGCGGGATAACTCCCACAGCGGAAGTTATCCGGGTAAATCGCCAAGACCCCACTGCGCAAACTCGAAGTATCTTCTTCACCGGCACTCGAAGAGAGCAGATCGGAAATTTTTTTCTTGTTACTGTTCCTTACGGGTGTTTTGTATCACTTGTATGTAAATCCAGTATATTTGTATACTTCGGATGTATAATAAATTATATATTTACCGCCACTCCTGCCTTGCTTGGGTCAATGATTTAAGTGTTAACCTCATACTACTTACACTGCACGAAAACCACTACTTTATTCATGTATACGCCATCGCAGAAGTGCATGTATTGGCTGAATAATGACTTGTTTTCATATATATGTATATATATATATACGCCCAGGCCTTATATACCGATGCGTCTTGGCTGTATTTCACACCTGGCGTATGTGAGAGGAAATATCCTCTCCCCCCACCGCCTCCCGCCCGATTGTGTTGGTAGAAGTACAGGTGTCCTCAGTAGGAAGCCCTCCCACCGCCCCCTTCCCCACCTCCCCCCGCCTGCTCTCAGTGAAGCCTCTTCACTGGATGCTTATATATATATGCCTACAGATGAGGTGTACACACACGGGGAATTGGACGACCTTGTATAACAGAATACCTACTTATATACGCCGGGCGTATCTATATGTAAAATAATGATGTTCGTGCAGTGTTAAATCTGATAGAAGATTACTAAGATGTCCACCTGGACAAGTGTGCCATGCAGGTGGGATTTAAACAATGGCTTAAATTGAAAAAAAAAGCTGTCCACCTTCTTGCCGTGTTTAATAAACGACAGAAGTGATTTTGACAAGGACTGTTCTCAGGAAACCTAGACTAGCTCCAGTCCCTGCCTCCTATGGCTACTGTCCTCGTTGGGATACAGGAGACTGGCTCCAGTCCTTGCTTCCTATGGCTACCCTCCTCGTTGGGATACAGGAGACTGGCTCCAGTCCCTGCATCCTGTGGCTACCCTCCTCGCTGGGATACAGGAGACTGGCTCCAGTCCCTGCATCCTGTGGCTACCCTCCTCGCTGGGATACAGGAGACTGGCTCCAGTCCCTGCATCCTATGGCTACCCTCCTCACTGGGATACAGGAGACAGGCTCCAGTCCCTGCCTCCTATGGCTACCCTCCTCGCTGGGATACAGGAGACTGGCTCCAGCCCCTGCATCCTATGGCTACCCTCCTCGCTGGGATACAGGGACTGGTACAATTGGTAATGGTGTTGGATTTCTGTGTCTGTTTAGCTCCAGTATTCCCAACACTCTCCATACAGGTATTCTGGCTACTGGTCAGGATATCTGCTGGGAGGTTGATACCCTCTCACTTTGATCTCAATCAAGTGACAGTCAGGAGCAGGCGAAAGTCAATGCTATGACAACACAGGTGGCCAGGGAACTGGAGGATGGGGAGAGGGGAGGGGGAGGAGGAGGTAAAGGGTTATAGGGGTGGCTTGGGGCCATAAACAGGAGTTTTAGTTCATAGTGGACAAGTCTTTGTTTCAAGGGCCAGTCAGAGAAGGATACGTACTTTAATGAACTTTATTCTTATTGTGTTTAATCATGTAATGAATGTTCATAATAAAAGACTTGAGCAAGTCTACAGGAAACCCTGCCTGAGCACAACAGAACACAGTTAACATTTAAAGGGGAACGACTTTATAAAGTGCTGCTGTAAATCAATGCATTCTCACTCGGTTACTAAAGAAGAAACCAACAAGTTTTAATTAAACTTCTCCACGAGTTTGCTGCAGAGTTATATGAATGAGGCAATAGCCGAGTGAATATCACGTAGCATTCAAACGAGTTGGAGAACAACGACTTTGACCAAAACGAATTGCTTTCTGTACTTATATCGCTTCTGTACACACTAACAGAATGTACGATACTAGGATATAGACCATGGAAAACGTACTGCAATACCCGTACGGACATGGCGAATGAGTTCCCAATATTCTGGGACTCTGGGATAAAAATACCAGTGCTAAGATAAAGGGACTATCGTAAAACTACCATATTCCACGACTGGAGTTTGGCAAAGTGACTTCATAAGGCGAAGCCAAGTGAAGTCCGGAGCCAAAACTCCAGGAGTTACCACCAATAAAACAAATCACCAAAAAAGGGCCACCATGTCTCCTCGATTTGGGAATATTACGTGATAATAATTCTGTATGCCACTAGCGGCATATAAAACTCCGTATGCCAGTCAGCGCGGCATAAAGAATCTCAATGTTAAGCCTATGGGATTTTAAATCAGGGGTAGGATAAAGCGTACTCCTTTAAGACAGGAGGACAGAGATTCCTGGATGGTCAACTGAAAGGCTATGAACATCTGACATTTTGTAAGTGAAAAGGCAGAGGCACACAGAGAGCTGAGGAGAGACTGTCCAGTCAGCACAAGTCTTCAAAGATGAGCACGTCTGGAGGTTACAATCACTCTCCTCCCAGATCCTTTGCGGCGCTAGCGCTTACTAATCTCTGCCCCAACCCAAAGCTGGTTCCCTGGGTATCCACTATATAAGGACAGGGGAGACCAGCGAACATTTCAGATTCAAAACAAGGCAACTGTCAAAAGTTATACTGCTCAAATGACTCACATATCATGAGTATGGATAATAATATATGGGAATTGTTAAAGGAGCTTCACAGACAATCCGGTTGTTTGTTTTTCAGACTTAAACCATTTTATAATGGGAATCTACAGTTGATGAGACTGTCCCTTCAAAGCCACACATGGGCATTGTTTACAAAACAAAGCCCTGCAACACATGAGGTGCTTTCCACTGTGGAAAGTAATCCCACAGACTGTGTCTGGTTTGAAATAAATGATAGCAGAAATGAGAGTATTATATTTAGCTACTAGCGTGGCCCTGGCGACAACAGGACGTACTGCAGTCTAAGATGTTTCTGGTGGTGCCCTCTCTCGGCTGCCGTTCTCAAATTTAGGAAATTACCACTCCTATTATTTCACATTACACAGGATTTTTGCCTGTAACCCAGTGGAAGAACTACCCTGTGGTAGAACTGGCTCACTATTACGATAAATAAAAAAAAAAAAAAAAAAAAAAGGGATCTCATTGCATTCTCTCAAGGAAAGGAGTTCGGAAAACTACACTTCCAATATCCCTTACTCATGTTAAAGTATCATTGCTGAATTCCTACGGAAAGTGAAGTTACGCATTCGGTACGACATGTCCATAGATGTCTTAGGTCTAAGACAGTTTGTAAGACATTTTGAACCACGTGACCCTAAGATTGTCGTGACTATAGCACACCTGGCTGCAGCCTAAGCGTCGTTGAGGGACAATCATTGGCCGATCCCCAAAGATGTCTTCTCTATAGTACACTGACAGCTGTAAGATGTCTTACATATAGGATGTCGTGACTAAAGAACAGGGCCCTGATATTCTTTTTTGTAGCTCTTCACTCGGATCTGCCTTTTCTTTTAGGATTTATTTCTAGCCATTGCGAAAAAGAAATTTAATGCTGCAGTTTGCAGATCCCATTACCCTGAGACCATCCTTCAACAACCTCCACCATTTAAAGATGGCGCAAGTTCTGCTGGGCCCTGTTTTTTAGTCACGAGATCGCCTGAGATCGGATCAAGATTCTACGACATTTTCGACGACACAAGATGGCGGGTGTGCTATAGACAGTGTCGTAGGTTGAATCAAACGATCTTGGTGAAATGTGTCTGCTGGGAGAGTGAAGTAAGCGCAGTCGTGGGGAGAGTACACTGGCCTCCAGAGCAGACGATTGCTATGACGAAATTCAAACGCCAATATCTTCGGAACGGTGAGACCGATTTTCTTCATATTTGGTACGATTATAGGTTATGTGTATACCTTACTCGTCTTAAAATTTCATCCAACGGGAAGTGAAGTTGCGCATTCGGTACGACATGTCCAGAGTAGTCTGAGACCTACG
Source organism: Alentia gelatinosa (assembly GCA_950022655.1). Taxonomy (NCBI): domain Eukaryota; kingdom Metazoa; phylum Annelida; class Polychaeta; order Phyllodocida; family Polynoidae; genus Alentia; species Alentia gelatinosa. The sequence goes on along the minus strand of OX465584.1, from coordinate 67,139,708 downwards.
ACACTTATGGTGACACTTTCCGGTCCATTGGCCGCCGATTGTCGGGACAATAGCACACCTTTTACCTCCCTATGTGTCGTATCTACACCAAGTGTCACAGCCAACCTAAGATCGTAGCTCTACAGCTAAAACATGTCGTAAGTTACGAATGTCGTGACTAAAAAACAGGACCCTGGGACCCGTTTCAATAGCCTGTAGGACGTCCGTTATTGGGTTTAGTGACACAATAGCGGTACTTCGCGTTGCAGTAGTTAAGGGACAACCGTTTGTGGGACATTGGGTAGCAGACTGGCACAAATAGTGGATTGTACCATTTCAGAAGTGGGTCTCCAGTCACTAAAAGGCACACTGTAGTGTCTTAAGTAGCGAGAGGGTATACCCTCTCGTTTTTGATGTCACAAACACATAACTTTACTTACCATATGAATAAAGCTATGAAACTTTAACCCCATTTAGGGACACATACAACCTATAAACATGCCAAATATGAAGGATATCGGCCCATGAAATCCAACGATATTCACATTTGAAGTTTGTCATAGAAAATGCTGCTCTGGTGTCCAGTGTAGAGTTACTTAAGCGCAGTCGCTAATTTATGCAGTGACCTTCACCTTGACACCACTTGTTCCCGGTAAGACATGAGTATGTGAGATGGGGTACCCAACATGTTTTTCCGGTACGCTGTCCCAAACTAGGGACACATCCACAATAGTGACAAGACACACCACCCCAATAGTGACATGCCTTTTGCAACAAGTCCTAACTTTTTCTGCTATTCAAGTCACTATTTGAGTCACTAAACATGTCACTAAGTGTCTTAGTGACCCATTCTATTGAAACGGGCCCCTGGTTCCTAAATCACGCTGAAATTGAACCCTGTCAGTCTGTCATAGCTTGAGCCGCCAATGCCTATTTGAATATTCATGACCTGCCCTATTCATGAAATGTCTGCTCTGGTTCCCCAACCCTCCTAAGTGTTTGGCCCTAATGTGGTATCTGGCTTTGAGGAGCAGTCAGTAGGGCGTTCGGTTCTTAGTCCCATGTTAGGAGTTCGAACCCGCTGCTGGCAGACACTTTTTTCATTTTTCATTTGATTTTACATCTCTTTTGCCAGCAACGCACTGTGTGAATCCTGACGCCGAAGGCGCTAATTACCACATACATTTGTTCATCTCTATCTACATGTAGAACACAAGAGCCCTCAGAATTTAGGATATTTCAAAAACTGGCGTAGGGGCCAGATTTGTGCCCAAACAGGCAGGTTGGGGCATAGACTGGTTCCCTGCCCTAGAATAAGGGACAGGTAACGGGTTCCTACGTCCTTCAACTAGGCCGTAGTACGTCCCGTTGTCGCTAGGGCCAGGGCGCTCATGCTTTCAAAGCGGATATATCTCCGCCGAGCCCACTAGCGGATACCCCGGGAACCACTAGCGTATCTGGTGGTCTGCCAAGGTTGCGCAATCCCACAATGCAACAGAAAAATGGAGGTATTACCAATAATGTACCACGAAACTGGAACCCGTTACCTGGCCTTTAGTCTAGGCCAGGCTGCCAGGCTAGTTGGGGCAGAGATACAAGCGACCGCAGGATCTCTGCAAGGAGAGTGTGTCACAATCCGCGCAAAGGACACCCTCATGTGGCGCCACCTGCCGGAGTGGCTGGAGGTCTGACCGGAAGTCGCTGAATGTCATGCGCGTGTTAGGAACGCTGGCCATGCCACGAGTTTAAAAAAAACCACCACACACATCAAGAATGAGCAGCGACAAGATGGTTAATTTGGGGAGAGTTTGTCGTCCACACCTCTGATCTGTGTCAGCAAGTCAAAGCACGACCCGCTGCCGGCTCGTCGTAACTAAATAGACTTGCTCAAGTCTTTGATTATGAACATTCATTAAATGATTAATCACAATCAGAATGGAGTTTATTCTAGTATATATCCTTCTCTGACTGGCCCATGAATCAAAGACTTGTCCACTATGAACAGAATCTCCTGTTTATTGCCCCAAGCCGCTCCCTGTAACCTTTACCTCCTCCTGCCCTTCTCCCCTCCTCCAGTTCCCTGGCCACCTGTGCTGTCATAGCAAAAAATTTCGCCTGCTCCTGACTGTGACCCGATTGAGATCAAAGTGAGAGGGTCTCAATCTCCCGGCAAATATCCTGACCAGTAGCCAGGATATCTGCATGGAGAGTGTTTGGAATACTGGAGCTAAACGGAGCCAGGAATCCAACACCATTACAGATTGCACCAGTCCCTGTATCCCGACCAGGAGGGTAGCCATAGTATGCAGGGACTGGAGCCAGTCTCCTGTATCCCAACTAGGAGGGTAGCCATAGTATGAAGGGACTGGAGCCAGTCTCCTGTATCCCAGCGAGGAGGGTAGCCATAGTATGCAGGGACTGGAGCCAGTCTATAACTAAACCTGTCTCTCCTTAAGAGATAAGGAGGGGAGATATGGACAGTAAATGATGGTTTTGTGGACAGATGATCGTAAACCACGACAGGTTGAAATGTAGTAATACACGAGCGTTACAGCATAGCCGCCTGCTCATATAACCATCGTTTGTTGCATTTATTATCCATCTTTTTGAGTAAATTGAACCCAGTAATTGCCATATTAAAGGGATTAACAATAGGGACTATTTCGTTGCTCCAAGTACAAAGGGACTATTTACCCATATAACATGGCCTTGAGGCAGTATACCACAGAATTAAAGCCGTATACCACAGTTATGGTATCTGATAGATTTTTAAACAGTGGGTCCTCTAACATTTTCAATAGGGACTTTGTATACGATGAATGATAATGATATATATATATAACTCTAAAGTGTCTGTAAATTACAATTAGGAGAGGAACACCAGAAAGATTAATCTTGTCAGTATAGTTTAACATGGGGGCCTGTTTAAAAATAATGAAATAACCTTGGAGGGGTCCCTGTCTGAGAGTCTCCTGGAGTTTAGAGTCTGGAGGTGGCCAAGATTAAAACTCATCCAGTTTTACGATAATATCTATTGATTGAATTTTTCTTAATACATGACAGAGTGCGTTCAGTATAAAATGACGACCCAGTGGAGGGCTCTATGGCAGAGGAACCCGGCCCTGTTTGGGAGAGTTGGTCTGGTTTTCGCGACTCGTACCTGATTCCTGCTGACAGGGAGTTGTCAGACACACAGGGGCCTAATTAGACTTGCGCAAGTCTTTGACTATGAATATTCATGAATAAACAGAATTACGATAAAGTATGTTGCGGTATGACTGGTCCAGGAATCAAAGACTTGCCTTTTAAGACTGAAACCTCCTGTAGATTACAACCCCAACTGCTCCCTGTAACCCTACACCTCCTCCTACACCTTCCCCTCTCCCTCCTCCAGTTCCCTAGGTGCTATGTTATCAGAGCAATAAATCCCGCCTGTGAACGACCGTTGGACTGTGTTAAAAATTAAAACCCCGTTGACGAGTAGGTGGAGTGGTAGAGGGACTGAAGACAGAGGTAAACTTAGACCACCCCGGATATCAATCTCCAAGCAGTTATCCTGACCAGAAACAAGGAACTCTGCATGGAGAGTGCTGGACAAGTCTCGGGTTAAACAGCGCCAGAAATAGGACACCATTACCGACTTGACCAGTCCCTGTATCGAGGAGAGGAGGGGTGGGGTTAGATTGGCCGCCACCTCTGTCTACACTTCGTTCCAACTAAGAGGTTGGTAACGTTAACCCATGGACGTGTCCACGGATTCTCACTCTCAAACCAAGTAGCTTCCTATTTTTTTGGATTCTTAGAGCTGAGATACTCATTATCAAATATTCATAGTTGACAAAATTGATAATAAAGTCTACATTTATGCTTATTTGATTAAAAATACACACAAAAGGAAATATAAACATGGAAAAATGGTTTCAAGAGTGAGAATTGAATACATTCTCTAACCAGGTCCAGGTCACATATGGATATGCTGGGAGAGTAAGAGACACGCACAGGTAGTGGGTGAAGGCGGTCGGACCACAGAGTTAAAATAAGTACACATAGTATTAATAGATACCAACTCCTAAAGCCCTAACTCCCAACCTAAAAATAGCTAAAGGGAAGTTCCTTTACCCACTTCAATGGCATGAGATACCCGCTACCACGCCATGTCAAGGCCCCAGACAATTTAACTAGTCCGTTCACGCACCGTGCCACCTTCGGGTTACGGTACGTGAAGGTCTAACAGAGTATGGCTCTGACTGGCCTGCCACCTTCAGTGAGAGGAATATCGGGGTTGGCTGTTCTATTTAAAGCATCAGCTTGACAAGGGGGAATACCGACAGGCGCTTAGTCTGCTTAAAGTCTGTAAGGGTCTAACAGAGCACAGCTCTGATTTGCCAGTTTCTTAGGCACTGATTGGAGAAAAGGATTTCTTGGTTGGCTGTTCTAATTTTAGTGCAAACCCAAGCCTGAGAATACCACGATTCTGGCACTATTCTGGGAATCATTATAACTCTCCAAGCTGATTTATTTGGTACATGCCCAGTAAAAGCTACTCTAGGACCTCTGCTTGAAGAGTAGCATACTGGTTACTGGCAAATCAATCAGGGCAGCTTCGTACCAGCGGAGGTAGGAATTTCCACCTTAAAATGGCAGAGCAAAACAGTCCCAGTATGAGAGCCTGTGCGCCCTGGCCCTGGCGACAACGGGCTGTACTAGAGTCTAACAATTTAACGTGACCAGAGCTAACGTAGTCTAGCTCGGGTGGCCAGTGTAGGGTGGGGCAGGGAGGAATACAGGGACTGGGGCCAGTTTAGGGCCTCATCTGTTGCTATCTCCATCCCACACATCACCTGGAGTGAGAGGTGAGTGGGAAAAGGTCACCAGGTACAAATAGCACATACAAAACATTCCTAGCTTGTGTCCCGCTACTTGAAGGTTAATTTCCTAACTAACTGTGTGTTGCGCTGAACATGGCAATATGTCAAGTTTTTTCTCCAAACTAATCACAGTCTCTCACAGTGCATGTCTACCTCCCACAACGTCTGAAGGCAAACCGCTTTCATATTCAAACACCACTGATGTGGATTTATCCACGGAGCAGGCAATCATGTCACGGAATGGAGGTAGCAGCTGTATGCATGTGGAGACAATTCCATGGATGTACCTTAATAGAGTCTTTAATTGCAGCTGCATACTCTTATAATACTGTTTTATGTTTGTGAGTAGGAACCTCAGGTGAACTGTACACTTGACGACCTACCACACTTAACCGCCGGGTATTATACAATATCCTACCCTAACATAGAATCCCATAGGCTTAACATTGAGTTTCCATATGCCACGCCGACTGGCATACGGAGTTTTTTATGCCACTAGTGGCATACATAATTGTTATCATGTAATATTCCAAAATCGAGGAGATGGGGTAGGATAAAATCAAAACCTGATTCGTTTTAATCATGGCCACCGCATACCACTCCTGGAGTTTTGGCTCCGGATATTGCCTCATGATGTCACTATGCCAAACTCCAGTCGTGGCCAGGATTAAATCTCAATCCAGTTTTACGATATTATTATATACCTGTGCCAGTATGTTACACAAATACCAACCTCTGCTAGGGTATTGGTATTAAATATATACCGGCACAGTATGGTGGTATAAAATGATGTACCACCCTACTTTGAATACAAATTCTGATTGGCTGAAATAAAATTGCACTGACCTACTTAGGAAGTGCTGGCAGTGACTTGCACAAGGATCACAGGAGTTGAAGGGAAAAAAAGACAAAAAAATGTGCTTGGAGCATATTCTGGGCTTGACTTTCACTAAGATGTCAAGAGATATACCAGCACACTTTGAATCCAGCTTGGACGTTGTCATATTTCCTTATGTAATTCATCAAATACTTATATTTGAAGGTATATAATAAAATAAAAATGTATTACCTTACTGGTACATACTCACATACCTTGTTTCTTTTGATGAAAATATTCCATTCGCTCTGCGAGCTCATTGAATATTTTTATCGAAAGAAACACGGTATGTAAGTATGTACCAGTAAGGTATTTACATTTTTATTTTATTATATACCTTCAAATATAAGTATTTGATGAATTACATCTTATAACATCATATCTAAGTGGTAACAAATGTGAATAGCCGTAACCGCTACGTAGTCAAGGATTTTTTTAAAGACTTGTATTTATCCTGGAGTTAACGTTGGAAATTACATCTCCTATCCTACACCGTCTTCAGCAGCAGATAATCCTGGAGTCACCCGTGTCCAGGTTATGGACTTACATGGTGGCTAAACAGCAAGTCTAAAACTAAATGGGGGCGTCCACCAACCACGACAAGGCTACGACAATGGCTTTCCGACAAGGTCCACGACAGCCCTACGGTTGGAAGGCTTGTGGTAGCCGTGTCGTTGTTTGTGGACCTCATTTCCCGACAAGAGTCTACGACAAGGCCACGACAGGCTGCGACTGGAAGCTTGTCGGGAGCTTTCCGACAAGGTTACGACGAAATCTAACATGTTAATTTCTCCTACGACTGGACGTTTATCGTGGAGTACCATGGCGTGTCGGGAGCGTGTCGCAGAGGTCTACGATAGTAAATTTGGGTGGAGCGTGCACTTCCCGACACCCTCCGACAACGCTGTCGTAAAGCCCCCGTTCTTACGACAAGGCCACGACAAGCGGCGATTGGAACTTTCTTGTCGCCGCTTGTCGTAGCCTTGTCGCGGTTGGTGGACGCCCCCCTTAAGAGGGTGCGTCCACCAACCACGACAGGGCTACGACACACGCCGACAAGAAATTTCCAATTGGTGCCTTGTCGCAGCCTTGTCGTGAGAAGAGGAACTGTCGTGAGCCCTTGTCGCAGCCTGTCGGGAAGTGCCACTCCACGTAAATATTCTATCGTAGACCTCTGCGACACGCCACGACACGGCTCCAAAATCGAACATGTTCGATTTTGTGGTAACCTTGTCGGAAGGCCCCCGACAGGCCCCGGACAAGCTTCATGTCGCAGCCTGTCGTGGCCTTGTCGTAGCCTCTTGTCGGGAACTGTGGTCCACCAACCACGACAAGGCTTCGACAACCCTTCCAATCGTGGGCCTGTCGTGGACCTTGTCGGAAAGCCGTTGTCGCAGCCTTGTCGTGGTTGGTGTACGCCCCCCTTAAAGCTATTGAATGCTCCAGTTGAGTCGGGATGGTTCAATTAAATGCGTTAAAATTCATACAAACATTAAAAGATGTACACCACATATGACTGTAGGACAAAGTCATACAGATATCACTGAAGACATTGGTGTCAGTTAGAGATTCATCATAGCTGTGTTCCTCCTTAATCCCATCATTGTTTCTATTATTTGATAGATACAGAATGTCCAGTTCTCAACAACATATCCCAGTATTGTCACTGAAGGCATTGGTGTCAGTTCGAGATTCATCTAATCTGTGCCACATTGATGTTTTTATATTTGATAGATACAGAACATATCTCAGTATGGGAGCCTAGATAAAGAAACCTCACTTACCACAAGCACACCAACATTATAAACCTATCATTTGTAAGATGACTATGTGAGCTTTTTCTTCTCTTATCTTATATCAAGAAATGTTAATCATTGGTATATAAGAGTTGCTGTTAGATACTATTGTAACTCCCCCCCATCCCCTCTCCATATATGGGCATGCCCACTCAGTGCTGCTCTCTACCACCCCTATATAGGGGCATGTTGAATCACTTCTGACTAGCATAGTCACAAGTCACAGTTATTGGTACAACAGAAAACGTTCTGCTTTGTGCCAGTACTACAGACCTGTGACCTCTCCCCCTGATTTCTATGGGTAGGAAATCGACCTATTATCACTGCTGTTATTGTCATTTGAATACAGAGATCCATATTGATATATTAGGGTGTCTTGTCTCTTTGTCTCCTCTGTACAGAATAGGATCAGAACCCAAACTATTGTCTAGACTATTCTAGACTACTTTCGGTAGCTACCATCATAAATTCCCTCCCCAAAACCTGGGCCTTGTTTTTTAGTCAAGATAATCTTTGGCGAAGACCGTCTTAAGACCAAAGTGTGCTATAGACAAGATATCTTAGAGGATCTTTGATATATCTTGGGCTGAGACGTCTTAGGGGCGTCATAGGTGTCTTTTAGTCAAGATTATCTTGAGTTATCTTAGCTCAAATTGGCTCCAAAACGGTCTCAGCCCAAGACAAGGTTGGAGGTGTCCTAGAGGTGTCTTAGAGGTATCTTATGGCCATGTGACCACATAAGAACAAGAAAACAAGATGCTCCTGTCACCCAACAGTCCTCTGTCACCAGTCCGCACTCACCAGTCCGCACTCAACAGTCCACACTCAATAGTCTGCACTCAACACTCCACACCCACACCACACCCACATCCACAACCACAACCACGAACACAGCCACACCCACAACCACAACCACAGCCACAGCCACAACCACACCCATAACTACAGCCACACCCACACCCACAACTACAGCCACATCTACAACCACAACCACATCTACAGCCACAACCACAGCCACACCCACACCCACAACTACAACCACAACCACAACTACAGCCACAACCACAACCACATCTACAGCCAAAACCACACCCACAACCACAACCACATCTACACCCACACCCACAACCACAGCCACAACCACAGCCACACTCACACTCACACCCACAACTACAACCACAACCACAACTACAGCCACAACCACGACCACAACCATTTCTACAGCCAAAACCACAGCCACAACCACAACTCCAGCCACAACCATAACCACATCTACAGCCAAAACCACAGCCACAACCACAACCACATCTACACCCACACCCACATCTACACCCACACCCACAACCACAGCCACAACCACAACTACAGCCACAACCACAACCACAACCATAACTACAGCCAAAACCACAGCCACAACCACAACCACAACCACATCTACACCCACACCCACAACCACAACCACATCTACAGCCAAAACCAGAACCACAACCACACCACAACCACACCATAATCAATTTTTTCACCATTTCTAGGGGAAAATGATGTGCCAGCACTGGGGTTTGAACACCCTACCTCCAACACGATTGCGGATGCCTTACCTATGTCTCCACAGAGTTGGGTGGTGCAATGCATTCATGAGACCCCGATATAACTTGATATGACTGTACCAGTGCTGGAGCTGGTATCCGGCAAGAGTATAATTATAGAACCTAAGATAGTTCTATATTTGTCTCAAGATCTACTGTGGCGCACCAAGACCTTGTCTATAGGACAGCGGCCATCTTTTGTCTTGAAAAAATGTCTTAGATTCTCTAGGATATCTTCGCAGATCTCAGCCCAAGACTGTCTTGACTAAAAAAGTGAGAAGGGGTGATACTGGCTCCCTCTGTCGGGTATCTCTGTACTATTGGGTTCTCGGGGAGTTTGAAATGAGAGCAGTAAAAACGAGCTCTAGGAGTTCGGGGAGTTTGAAATGAGAGCAGTAAAAACGAGCTCTTGTTGGTGGAGAGTGAAGTGTCTCTCTTTGCTCGTCAGTAGGGCGCGGGTCGGTTTGCTCACAGAGGGACCAGTCAGTGTGTGGAACCCGATCTGAGAGCCGGGAACGAGACGGACATGGGGCCGAAATGACGGGGCGAGGGGGCGGCGAGGTGGTGTATGGGCCGAAGTGACGGGGTGAGGGGGATGGGCGAAGTGGTGTAGGGGCCGAAATGACGGGGTGAGGGGGCGCGGCGAAGTGGTGTATGGGCCGAAGTGACGGGGTGAGGGGGCGCGGCGAAGTGGTGTATGGGCCGAGATGACGGGGTGAGGGGGCGGGGCGAAGTGGTGTAAGGGCCGAGATGACGGGGTGAGGGAGCGGGGCGAAGTGGTGTAGGGGCCGAAGTGACGGGGTGAGGGGGCGGGGCGAGGTAGTGTATGGGCCAAAGTGACGTGGTGAGGGAGCGGGGCGAAGTGGTGTATGGGCCGAAGTGACGTGGTGAGGGGGCAGGGCGAGGTGGTGTACGGGCCAAAGTGACGTGGTGAGGGGGCGGGGCGAAGTGGTGTATGGGCCAAAGTGACGGGGTGAGGGAGCGTGGCGAAGTGGTGTAGGGGCCGAAGTGACTGGGTGAGGGGGCAGGGCGAAGTGGTGTAGGGGCCGAAGTGACTGGGTGAGGGGGCAGGGCGAAGTGTTGTATGGGCCGAGATGACGGGGTGAGGGGGTGGGGCGAAGTGGTGTAGGGGCCGAAGTGACGGGGCGAGGGAGCCGGGCGAGGTGGTGTAGGGGCCGAAGTGACGGGGTGAGGGGCCGGCGAGGTGGTGTAGGGGCCGAGATGACGTGGTGAGGGGGAGGGGCGAGGTGGTGTAGGGGCCGAGATGACGTGGTGAGGGGGAGGGGTAAGGTGGTGTATGGGCCGAAGTGACGGGGTGAGGGAGCCGGGCGAAGTGGTGTAGGGGCCGAGATGTCTCAATGAGGGCGTAGGGCGAGGTGGTGTACGGGCCGAGATGACTTCATGAGGGCGTAGGGCGAGTTGGTGTACGGGCCGAGATGTCTCAATGAGGGCGTAGGGCGAGGCGGTGTATGGGCCGAGATGTCTCAGTGAGGGCGTAGGGCGAGGCGGTGTATGGGCCGAGATGTCTCAGTGAGGGCGTAGGGCGAGGTGGTGTATGGGCCGAGATGTCTCAATGAGGGCGTAGGGCGAGGTGGTGTACGGGCCGAGATGACTTCATGAGGGCGTAGGGCGAGTTGGTGTACGGGCCGAGATGTCTCAATGAGGGCGTAGGGCGAGGCGGTGTATGGGCCGAGATGTCTCAGTGAGGGCGTAGGGCGAGGTGGTGTATGGGCCGAGATGTCTCAATGAGGGCGTAGGGCGAGGCGGTGTATGGGCCGAGATGAGGGTGTGGGAGGAGGTGGAGGGGGATGAGATGGAGAGAGGGACGAGGAGGAGGGGGGCGCTGGTAAAAATATACTTCTCCTGTAGTATGTGAAGGTCACGGGAGAGGGCGCACCGGGCCGCAGTGCATCTCGGGATTGGGTTAAGGTCGCTGGAGGTTTTTCCCGCTAAAGGCTGAGGCTGAGGATGTTCCTTCCGCACCCCTCTCATAAGATCTCACACTCTCGAAGTCGTATTCTGTACTCTCACTACGCTCTATGGAGAAGAATTCTTGACGAACTAGGCTTAGAGCCTTGAGAATCCACTGGCCTGCCTCCTGTGCTAAAGAGTACGCAACACATACATTCCTATAATCTCAATGATGCCACCTAGTGGGAATACTGTGTGCCAGGGGATTCTCAAGGCGCTAAGCCTAATTCGTTAAGAATTCTTCTCCCATAGAGCGCAGTGAGAACCTTGTACAGATTACGACTTAGAGAGTGTGAGATCTTATGAGAGGGTTGACTTCCTGTAGTTAGCTCCCAGAACGACCCTCCCCCAGTCCTGTCTCACCTCAGCTTCAGTCCATGACTTCCCCTTTGTTAGAGCATGCTTGCAGCCTATATACATCATCTAGAGCTTAGAGTCAGGGTTAGAGTGGTCACATTGAACTTTCAGTGTGCTTCCAGAAAGCTATCACTTCACTATCTGTGTGCTGTTCACTGTGATAGTGAGAACAGAGCAGGGAGCCAGTGTCTCAGGGTCTTAGAAGTGTGCCCAGCTGACCATGACCAATCATTCAAGACCGAAATACCTCAATGACCCACTGTTTTTGATATGTTTTGATCCTAGCCTCAGGCAGTTAGAGAAATGGCAAGTTGACTGGGTGCAGGTGGGTTACAGAAAACTATCCATAGGCTAAATCTACCTCAAACCTTTTAATTGTTATTCATTTATAATTGCACGCTCATTCATCTGTGATGAACATTATATTTGCTCCTAGTTGATACGATGCATTCATTCTAGTTTTTATCTCACCCCTGGTATTATTGTCCCATGGGTTTAACATTGGGAACATTAATACTATGTCAACGCGGCAATAGAAATTTTTTCCAACAGATAACCAAACAGTTGTCGGAACGAAAAAGTTTTTACACACATAACATTGGGAACATGTTCTTCATGCCCCTACGAGTATTGCAATCCGTCCTCCACGGTCTATATCCCGTGTGTCTTGGTGTGTACAGGGGTGAGATAAATACAGAAAGCAACTCGTTTTGGTCAAAGAAGTCATTCTCCAACTCGTTTGAATGCTTCATGATTTTCACTCGGCTGTTGCCTAGTTCATATCACTCCGCATCAAACTCGTGGAGAATGACAACTTTGACCAAAACTTGTTGGTTTCTTCTTTAGTAACCGAGTGAGAATGCATTGTTTTAAAGCGGCACTTTATGAAGTCATTCCCCTTTAAATGTTAACTGTGTTCTGTTGTGCTCAGGCAGGGTTTCCTGTAGACCTGCGCAAGTCTTTGATTATGAACATTCATTGAATGATTAAACACAATAATACTACTGCAACGTATTTCAGCACGGAACCGCGCTCAGCAACCCTCTTTTCTTCGCTTGTTGTCATCTGTTCTCAAACAAGACTGGACCATCATATCATTTCCATCGCCAATTTCACAGAGCCGGTTATTTAGATTGACTCCAGATTAAACGCAGGGAAACGATCAGTGTTTGTTTTGAGGTTTTTACGCACTCCCCTTGGGTTACTCTAGGGAGACCCCACACAGACTGATTGATTCATGAATACAGATTTACCGCATTTAGGCCACTCAAAAAAAAACAACTTTGTTTCTCATCACCGCGCGCATGTGCAAAAACGATTTTAGAAGATATTTTACTTTTTGTTAAAATAAGATGAACCTCGATAGAAATTATGATAAATATGTGTATTTGGTATCAATTTAAAGCTCCTCATGCCAGGGATGTTTTCAATGTATAAGCAGTATAAATCTTAAAAACCTGCGTACACAGACACCCTGCATAAGCGAACATTTTGGCTTAGAACGGAGGGTGACCACTTACGCAGGGTTTTACTGTATGTCTAAAGTCCATTTTATTACACTTTTAAGCCATCTTTGATCCAGCAAAAAAAAAAAGAAAAAAAAGCGCCCTCATCATATTTTTCATGGCTTGGTGATAAGAAACAAGTTTTTTTTAGTGGCCTTAGGTGCACTTCTTAGTCCCCCTGGTCTCTGGGGATATGTTACCAGCTCTGTCTGCCTTAAAGACAAATGCTGGTAGTTGGGCGATTTCTAAATTCTATGAGTTTTGCAAATGATTCAGGATAATATAAGTTCCATATATCAGCAATTAGAAAATGTAAAATAATGGCATGTCACCATACTAACTTTTATGGGAGGCCCATCTGAAAACTATTGGTCTCTATGGGAAAATGCAATATTTTTACTTTGTTGCTAAATGACACTGATGTTTTATTGCTATCTTCAAATAATTCTGGATTATGATAGTTGGGACATGTACAAATGAGACATGCTATATACATATTATGTCACCATTTTAATTTCTATGGGAAGGCCATCTGAAGAAGGTAAGTGCTTATCTATTGGTGTCTATGGGGAACTGCTATATTTTCATGAAACCAGATGGCAGCACCAGTGTCTACACAGGGGCAGTGCGATACCTACCCATATTTGACTTTAAACGTCGTTTCCATTGGCTGATGAAAAGCAGATATTTATTAGAGTTACAAGTATCAATTTGTCGTTGAGGGTGCAGTGTATACACTGTTTCTACTGTATTTTCCAGATTCATACTAATTTAATTTTCACATTAATATCTTGAGGATCATGACGAAATGAAGGAACTGCCGGTATCCCTCAGGTGACAAATTCCACATGAAAAATATTTTTTGGCTAGTTGATCTACAATCGTCACATTTTTAATCGTCTAGTGTAAACGCTGGGTTAGAACACCACCTGACGACTATTGGCCAGACGATCTACAGTCATCACATATTTAGTCGTCTAGTGTAAACGGCGGGTTAGGGCACCACCTGACGACTATTGGCTGGACAATCTACAGTCTTCACGTTTTTAGTCTTCTAGTGTAAATGCCGGGTTAGGGCACCACCTGACGACTATTGCTTAGACGATCTACAGTCATCACGTTTTTAGTTGTCTAGTGTAAACGCCGGGTTAGGGCACCACCTGACGACTATTGGCTACACGATCTACAGTCATCACGTTTTTAGTTGTTTAGTGTAAACGCCGGGCTAGTGCACCACCTGACGACTATTGGCTAGACAATCTACAGTCGTCACGTTTTTAGATGTCTAATGTAAACGCCGGGTTAGGGCACCACCTGATGACTATAGGCTAGCAATCTACAGTCTTCACGTTTTTAGTCTTCTAGTGTAAATGCCGGGTTAGAGCACCACCTGACAACTATTGGCTAGACGATCTACAGTCATCACATTTTTAGTCGTCTAGTGTAAACGCCGGGTTAGGGCACCACCTGACGACTATTGGCTAGATAATCTACAGTCATCACGTTTTTAGTCGTCTAGTGTAAACGCCAGGTTAGAGCACCACCTGACGACTATAGGCTAGACGATCTACAGTCATCACGTTTTTAGCCTTTTAGTGTAAATGCCTGGTTAGAGCACCACCTGACGACTTTGCAAGGCGATTTACAGTCGTCACGTTTTTAGTCGTTTAGTGTAAACGCCAGGTTAGAGCACCACCTGTAGACTATTAACTAGACGATCTACAGTCGTCACGTTTTTAGTCGTCTAGTGTAAACGCCAGTTTAGAGCACCACCTGACAACTATTGACTAGACGATCTACAGTCATCACATTTTCAGTTGTCTAGTGTAAACGCCAGGTTAAAGCACCACCTGACGACTATTGATTAGACGATCTACAGTCGTCACGTTTTTAGTCGTCTAGTGTAAACGCCAGGTTAGGGCACCACCTGACGACTTTGCGCAAGGCGATCTACAGTCGTCACATTTCCAGTCGTCTCGTGTTAACGGCCTCTCCTTCCACACTCTCTCCATTTTTCCTCCTAACTCCATTCCATAACGCACAAACCCCATGACACGTCGGTGAATGAAACCACAACTTTTTTCTCTCCTCGGCGGCGGATTTTCTCTTTTTTTTTGTAAATGGAGAATTCCTTCACCGGTTTTCATTTGGGATCGCCATTACGTCCTGTGAGATTGGCACCGAAGCCAATCAGTTGGCGTCGGAGTGAATGCAATGAAATTAAAAACGGTTTAAGAGAGTGGCGATGTAATCTTTCTCCTATAGAATATTTCAGTGTGAGTTTTCAATGACGGGGCCATGCGTTAGTGGCTTCTCTTTGAGCTCGTTACAGAACGGCCGCGCCTTGAACCGATTTAAAACAAGATGATGCTACAACATTCACCCTGTTGCTGCTGCAGCCACCTTTCTCCTTCATCCCAGAGGTGGTAGATTTACTGCTATATCAAAGGCCAGTCCTTCTTATACCATGTCTATGTGTGGTGGTGTACAGCCACCTTTTTCCTTCACCCCCAGCAGTGGTAGATTTACTGCCATATCAAAGGCCAGTCCTTCTCATACCATGTCAATGTGGTGCGGTGTACAGCCACCTTTCTCCTTCACCCCCAGCAGTGGTAGACTTACTGATATATCAAAGACCAGTCCTTCTCATACCATGTCTATGTGGTGTGATGTACAGTCACCTTTCTCCTTCACCCCCAGTAGTGGTAGATCTACTGCTGTATCAAAGGCCAATCCTTCTCATACCATGTCAATGTGGTGCGGTGTACAGCCACCTTTCTCCTGCATCCCCAGCAGTGGTAGATCTACTGCTGTATCAAAGGCCAATCCTTCTCATACCATGTTAATGTGGTGCGGTGTACATCCAACTTTCTCCTTCACACCACGCAGTGGTAGATTTACTGCAATATCAAAGGCCAATCCTTCTCATACCATGTCAATGTGGTGTGGTGTACAGCAACCTTTTTCCTTCATCCCCGACAGTGGTAGATTTACTGCTATTTCAAAGACCAATCCTTCTCACACCATGTTGATGTGGTGTGGGAAGTAAAAGTACTCTCACCTCGCTAAATGTGTAGGGGTGAGATTTCTACCTAAAATTCATCCTATAGATCCATTTCATTACATAGATCCGATCACCACCCTTGTAGTGTAAAAGAACCTTGAGAAAGTCTGGTCAGAACCTGTAATATTTAACTGGAGATAAATCAAACCACCAACCAACCCTCTTGCTGAATTGCTTTGTGGTTACCGGCATCATAGAACCTAAAGCCCACATATTCAGTAGAACCCGACGAGGAGGTTTGTAGTGCCTTTGTAAAGGGAGAAAATAAAAACAACACTAATGGAGACTACAATATGACGATCCCTGGTTTCCATTTGAAGATGGATAATAAAATACAATAAACACAGCAAATGATGTTTATTCCACAAGCATGCAGTAAACTACGCATGTGTGATGTACAAATACACTCGCTCTCACTCCTGTATTACTATGCATCAACAACTCGTGGTTTATGTCCGCCTGTCCATTAAACCATAGATTAGTGTCTATGTGAACCTTTGACCAATATCTCAGAAATAAAGTCCTGTATTTGATGATCAATTCTTTATCTACTCTCTACTGTCAAGAACGTCTCAGAACTCGGACCAAATTGCCCCAGAACTGAGGGCTTTTCCCACAACAGAGTTCTCCTGTACAATGTTTTTCCATTGGTAAAAGCCTTTCTCCACTTTGCGACTTGGGGGCGGGGGGAGGTACAGGATCGCAAGGATCGCAAGCGCGACTTACCATATAGCTTGCGATCCTGGGTAACGCATGTAACTCGGATCGCAAGGTAACAACGGTTCTGTGTGGAAACAACCCCCCTTGTGACTGGAGCGCTTGCTGAGATTCATGTACCTCACAGGCTGTTTGTCTGAGACAAATCCTGCTGAGATTCATGTACCTCACAGGGTGTTTGTCTGAGACCAATTCTGCTGACATTCATGTACCTCACAGGGTGTTAGTCTGAGACAAATCCTGCTGAGATCCATGTACCTCACAGGGTGTTTGTCTGAGACAAACCCTGATGAGATTCATGTTCCTCACAGGGTGTTTGTCTGAGACAAATCCTGCTGAGATTCACGTACCTCACAGGGTGTTTGTCTGAGACAAATCCTGCTGAGATTCATGTACTTCACAGGGTGTTTGTCTGAGACAAATCCTGCTGAGATTCATGTACCTCACTGGGTGTGTGTCTTAGACAAACCCTGCTGAGATTCATGTACCTCGCAGGGTGTGTGTCTGAGACAAACCCTGCTTAGATTCACGTACCTCACAGGGTGTTTGTCTGAGACAAATCCACAAATCCTGCTGAGATTCTGAACTTGAACACAATATCTTTGCCTAAATTCCATTTCCCAGAGACAAGTGTTTATTCCTGAAATTGTTGGCGACATTTACCCCGAACAAGGAACAGAATCTCATGAGATTCTGAACCCTGTGAGGTACATAAATCCCACCGTGTGAATTCCACTTTCTCTGAGATTGGACTGGTCCTTTCAAGATAGGTCTCAGAGATTTAGGACCCCACCGTTCAGACGAGGAGGTGAATCCCAGGGGAACATTGTCTCAGACAATGCCGCAGGAGGAACATACATCGTGTGACTTCTGCTCTTGACAGCGTCCTGACTACACCTGAGTGGACGTGGGTCAGAGCTCAGTCGTTCACACTCGTCTCTCACTCCGGTCCATTAGTGCATCCCCACCCCCGCCGCCCACCCCACTAAAAACAATCCTCTCAAAGGTTAAGGTCACGCCAATATACCGCTATGTCGCACCAGCCCGCCGCGAGATGTCGCTCCATTTGGCTGACTACGCATGCGTGCTGATTGCTTCTCGCGCATGGGCAGCTCTGCCACTCTGAGCACGAAGACGCGCGAGTAATGACCGACAGTGACCGCTACGCCCTCTCACGGCAGGCGAGGTCAACAGGGGTCACGATGTGGGTGTCACGTGGTCTATGAGGGTGTCACGTGGTCTATGTGGGTGTCATATGGTCTGTGTTGGTGTCAATTGGTCTGTAGGGTGTCATGTGGTCTGTGTTGGTGTCACGTGGTCTGTGTTGGTATCACGTGGTCTGTGTTGGTGTCACGTGGTCTGTGGGGTGTCACGTGGCATGTGTGGGTGTCATGTGGTCTGTGGGGGTCTCGGGTGTCATGTGGTCTGTGGGGGTCTCGGGTGTCACGTGGTCTGTGGGGGTGTCACGTGGTCTGTGTGGGCAACACATGGTCTGTGGGGGTGTCACGTGGTCTGTGTGGGTGTCACATGGTCTGTTGGGGTGTCACATGGTATGTGGGGGTGTCACATGGTATGTAGGGGTCACGTGGTCTGTGGGGTGTCACGTGGTCTGTGTGGGTGTCACGTGGTCTGTGTGGGAGTCACATGGTCTGTGTGGTGGCGTCGTCTCTTGAGGTGATAAATCGTCTGTGGGGTGTCATCTGGTGTCTATGTAACCATAGCAACATGTCAACATTCTAAATCAAAATGTAACCATAGCAACATGTCGAAATCCCAAATAACAACTTAACCATAGCAAAATACCTACATCCTAGAACACACGGTAAACATGGCAACATACATACATTCTAGAAAACATGGTAACCATAGCAACAGATCTACATCCTAGAAATTACCGTAACCATAGCAAAATATCTACACAACACGGTTACCATAGAAACATGTTCCATCCCAGAGCAAAGTGTAACCATAGTAACCGCAAAACAAACCTTTCCCATAGCAACATATCTACAATCCACATATACACCGTAACCATAGCAACATAAACTGTTACCCTGACAACTCGCACACGCCCGGAGTGTAACCATGGCGGCACGTTTTGACTCCCCCTGGTGGCCGTGTCGTGTAATGAGCGGGTGGTACGCGCGATGCATGCTGGTCGTGTTTTTTCTGCTCTGCGCTCATTAAGTGAACTCCAGGCCGACATTCTGAGCCTTCCAGCGCGCTAATCTCATCAAGGCCTGTGCTGGGAGAGCCGGCGGCCCGTTTACTCTCCGCTCTCACAGCGCAGTACGGCTCTAATTGGTGAAGTATAAATACGGCAACAACTCGGGCCCAGTTGAGAGTCAGAGAGATATGTAGACTGTAGCCTGGAAGCCTGGCCTATGTGTTCACCCACATAATAGGCAATGAAACGCCCGCCATTTTTTGGTGCATTATGGGTAACGCCTCCATGTTTACGCTGGTTTACCCGCTAGAGGGCATGGTGAAATATGTTATAAACCTGGTGACAACAGGCTGTACTAGAGTCTACGCGGTGGCCTGTAAGCGCTAGCACCACAAAAGGTCTGCTGGGAGACTGAGAGAGAGGTTGTGCTGGTTATATTTGCCACTGAAAATAAGCGGGGCACTGATAATAAGCGGGGCACCAGGGAACGCTCAAAGTCGCAACTAGCTGCGCGTTACCTGTCCCATATCTAATTGGGGCGGGGAACCAGTCCATGTCATAGCATGAAAAACCCTAATTTACTTATGTATACGTCTGGCGTATATAGCTATGATATAGCTATTATTAGTCTGATTTTCCATCATGTATACGCTTCATCTATAAACATATATAAGTGTCGATGTTGCAGTCATATATTTATCCTACCCCTAACATAAAATCCCATAGGCTTAACATTGAGTTTCCGTATGCCACGCTGACTGGCATACGGAGTTATATATGCCACTAGTGGCTTATAGAATTTTTATCACGTAATATTCCAAATTGAGGAGACGAGGTAGGATAAAATAAAAACCTGATTCGTTTTAATCGTGGCCACCGCATTCCACTCCTGGAGTTTTGTCTCCGGACTTCACTCGGCTCTGCCTCGTGAAATCACTATGCCAAACTCCAGTTGTGGCATACAGTGGCCAAGATTAAAACTCATCTAGTTTTACGATAATATGTCATATATACGCCTGATTCTGTTGTATTTACGCCACTATCCAATGTTTCTGAGGGCGGCCAGGCGACTGGACGGTCGGGTAAACCTTTTTCATTTTGTTGTATTGTATGATCTATATACATATATATATACATGTGTATCACTGGCGTATATATGTATATATATTGCGCAGAGTATATTTCTCTTCATATACGCTTTGCGGCAAATACAGCCATTACGCTTCCGTATACAAGGAAAAACATAGCTGTATATACGCCTTATACGCTGGCGCACAATATGGACGTATATATAAGTATAAATCTGGTCAAAGTTTCTCTGAGTGAGACACAAAACGTGAACCAAATCCCACGTCCGATTACCTGAAAACCCGCGAATCGTTTCTGGCCGGTTCCTGTTTTTCTCCTGCCTGCCGTCGCCCTGTTCGGACACAGGTACCTAAATGACCGGTGAGAAGGGCGTGGGGGAGGTGCCATGTCTCATTTAGGTCGCCCTCACCTGTGTGACGGCATCCATTAGGTGGCTTACGGCCTTTGATGTCAGATCTGTGCAGACAGCACGCCCAGCGGCCACTGTGTGCTTTAAGCCCTGTACACATCTACCGATTCAAGGTTGAACGATTAGTTCCCAAATCGTATAGGAATCGGTGGCTACAACAGGCAGAAGATGTTTGGTGGCAATAACCTGATCGGCCATATTGGATCACGGGTTATTCAAGGCTCAGGGAATGTTGGATGTCTGCGTGGCAAAAACTTAATCGGCCATATTGGATCAGAGTTTAAACAGGGCTCAGGGAATGTTGGATGTCTGCGTGGCAATAGCTTGATCGGCCATTTAGAATCGCGGGTTAGTCGCACGGTGTAAACAAGGCTCAGAGAATGTTGAAAGTCTGTGTGGCAAAAACTGAATCGGCGTTATTGGATTATGGGTTAGTCGCACAGTGTAAACAGGGCTCAGAGAATGTTGGATGTCTGCGTAGCAATAGCTAGATCGGCATTTTGTATCGTGGGTTAGTCGCACGGTGTAAACAAGGCTCAGGGAATGTTGAAAGTCTGATCAGCCATATTGGTTCACAGGTTAGTCAGGGCTCCGGGAATGTGTAATGTCTGCGTGGCAAAAGCTTAAGCAGCCATGTTGGATCACAGGTTAGCCGCACGATGTAAACAGGGCTCAGGGAATGTTGGATGTCTGCATGCCACGTGACTACGACAGACACAAGATGTCCTCATGTGCCAATAGCCTGATCGGCCATATTAGATCACAAGTTAGTCGCACAGTGTAAACAGGGCTCTGGGATTGTTGGTTGTCTGCGTGGCTAAAGCTTAATCTGCCATATTCGTTCACAAGTTAGTCGCACAGTGTAAATAGGGCTCAGGGAATGTTGGATGTCTGCATGGCAATAGCCGGAGCGGCCACATTGGATTACAAGTTAGTCACATGATGTAAACAGGGCTCAGGGAATGTTGGATGTCTGCGTGGCAATAGCCGGATCGGCCATATTGGATCACAAGTTAGTCGCATGGTGTAAACAGGGCTCAGGGAATGTTGGATGTCTGCGTGGCAATAGCCTGATCGGCCATATTGGATCACAAGTTAGTCGCACGGTGTAAATAGGGCTCTGGGAATGTTGGATATCTGTGTGGCTAAAGCTTAATCGGCCATATTGGATCACAAGTTAGTCGCACGGTGTAAACAGGGCTCAGGAAATGTTGGATGTCTGCGTGGCACATGACTACAACAGAGGCAAGATTGTCTCATGTGCCAGTAGCCTGATCGGCCATATTGGATCACAAGTTAGTCGCACAGTGTAAACAGGGCTCTGGGATTGTTGGATCTCTGCGTGATAATAGCCGGATCGGCCATATTGGATCACAAGTTAGTCGCATGGTGTAAACAGGGCTCAGGGAATGTTGGATGTCTGCATGCCACGTGACTACAACAGACACAAGATGTCGTCATCTGCCAATAGCCTGATCGGCCATATTGGATCGCGGGCAGATTGAGGAGGAAGTGACGTGTTCCGTCGGGCATGGCACTTCCTGTGATGCCCGCCAGGGGTCGTGCTCGTCCACGGCAGTTTGATGAGCCGGTGACACGCCGCACGCCGCTACGTGTCGCTGCGCACGTGGTAACGGGTCCGGCACGAGCGTGTTAGCCGGTGATTACTTACACGTGTTTACAGTGTGCACGTGACACGTGTGGGAAGTGACACGTGACACGTGACACGTTCTTTAGAGATACAGTAAGACACAGTACGTTACCTGTACCCTTCACCCTCTAAACTTCCCTATCGTACTAAACTTAGACTTGTTCAAGTCTTTGATTATGAACATTCAATAAATAATTAAACACAATCAGAATAAAGTTCATTATAGTATGTATCCTTCTCTGACTGGCTCATGAATGAAGGACTTGTCCACTATGAACAGAATCTCCTTTTATGGCCCCAAGCCATTTCCTGTAACCCTACAGTTCCTCTTACCCTCCCCCTCCCCTCCTCCAGTTCCCTGGCCGTCTTTGTTGTCTTAATAATAAATTTAGTCTACTCCTGACTCGATTAAGATCAAAGTGAGAGGGTATCAATCTCCCATCAGATATCTGACCAGTAGCCATGATATCTGTATGGAGATTATTGGAGAGCAGACATAGGATGCAGGGCCTGGAGCTAGTCTATACGAAACTCTATTGCTGTACCACCTATTGTAGTAACCTCAACTACTGCCCCAGAAAAACTGGGAAAACTTGGAAACACCTCGTTATTGGTCTTGGAATGAAGCTGATGGAGAGAGAGAGAGAGAGAGAGAGAGAGAGAGAGAGAGAGAGAGAGTGTGTGTGTGTGTGTGTGTGTGTGTGTGGGCGGGGGGGGGGACATTTGAACCACTGTTTATTAGTGTGCATGAGACCCAATTTATTCTCTCTTTGTTAAATACCAAAAAGACTTGTATAAATTGAAATTAAAAATTTGAAAATAAGAAGACTCCCATCCTTGATGATATACAGATATGCAATTTGATATCTCCACAGATACAGACCTGTAGAAAGCTATATTATAAACGTACATTATACAGACATATATCTGCATACCCTAGATTCGGCTGTTCTGATTGGTTAAAGAGGTCTTTTCTCATTAAATAGAACCTTGGCAGCGTCCAGTTAGGTTTTTTTTGTGGTTTTTTTTTTATCATATACAAACAGTTCCAACACAATGTTAGATCTTCCACTGTAGGATTCAGGTACATAACTGTTCCCGTTTACATATATAAGGTATACTGTTAATTATACATAAAGGATAGGTATTTAGAGCTATAAAATTATATAACATGAATAATGAGGTGGATGATAAACAATAGTCTTGGAAACAGCAAAAACCTCATGTATGCCAGTCATTCACTGAGTACATAACTCTGATGTCCTTTTTGAAGTCCTTTAAGCCCATAAGACAGCGACATTTTCCACAGATTCTCACCGATCCGATCACCGATTATAATCGGGAACATGAATGTCGCTGTCTTATACCTTTTGCAATGCTTCCCGATCACACCTTTTCATTTTATGACCTTGTACATCGACCCGATTGAGATCAAAGAGAGCCGCCGGGAGCCGAGCCGGGGTGAGCCACGGGCCGCTGGTGTGGGTTCATAGAAAATAATTCAAAGTTTGATAACTTTAGATCTAATTAAGATATTCGAAAGCAGCTTTTAGATTCATTATCACCCTTGTCTCCCCTACAAATCGGTATAAGACACTTGTAAATCGGACTAGAGGATAGGTAGCATCAATGTTCAAATGGCATTCTCAGAATCGGGAACAGTCGGTGAAGTGCGTACAGCGACGCGATTATGGTCGGGCAGAGTCGGTCATTACCCCCACGCTAGTAATGCCCGACCCGATTAAAATCGGGTCTGTGAAGTGCGTACAGCGACCCGATTCTGACTTACCCGACGGATTCGTCGGGCATAGGTGTGATCGGGCACAATGGTCGGGTCGCTGTCTTATAGGCTTTACAGTCTCTAATCGTTGGGTTGTCTCACATAGCATGTTCCACAGTTTCTGACCCCTAAAATATGGAGATTTTGTATAGTTACTACAGTTTATCTTATAAGTTCTGAACTTCAACCTGGAATCACTTCTAGTATGTCTAGTTCTTGTATCTAGGAGCTCAGTATCTCATACATGATTTTTAGTAATTGCATATTCCGTCTGGAATCTAGATAATCTATATCACATCTACGGTGAAGCGCATCCACTTCTACACTTCTAACATCTCATATGCGTTCTTCTATCCGCAGGGCTCGGTTTTGGGTGACCTGCAATGCTTTAACTAATTGGCAAATCGCTTGTCTCATTCGCACACTCTCCCATTGAACATGGTTATCGCACTTTCTCAAAAGCTGTGCATGAGCACATAACGTGGGCAACACACTGTACGATTTCGTTCCCATCGATTAACTCCCTAAATCCTAAGGGCATTTTAACTAGTCTCAGGCGAATTTGCGTTTGGCATCGACCATCACAGCAGGATTTATGGATGGGGCTGGTGGTAATTTTTGGGAATGAATCATAAGCAAATTCTGTTCACACTGGACGACTTACTTATGAATTTCTCAGAGATTTGAGGCCACCGATAAAGGAACAAGTAATAAATCTTAGTCTATGGGAGCTAAATCGGTGAGCGGGACTCAGTCTGTGTGTGGCAGGTGCATTTCTCTTCACCCAGCAACTAATTATGGGCCAGAATCGGTAGGCATCACGGGGGTATTTCTTAAACTCCATTGTCGCTGACAACGGGAAGGAACAGGTTCCTTAATTTATCAGTCCCGATTTCGAAACATTAGACTGCAATTTATCGGCAACAAAGGTACATCACCATGGGGGGGGGGGGGGATTTTGAAATCTTAGGCAAAGTTCTGGAGGGGGGTGCCACATTGACCACTCAATTTCTAGGCCTCGCCTCAGCTTACGATTGTTCTTTTATCACCGAGAAAGGAACACTCATTTTCCGAAATCGTACAGTGTGTATGGGCCTTTACCTTATCTTTTATCAATGCTTGTTTATCCTAGCTCCTGCTTGGTGTTTATGCTTCTCATCTTGCATTAGCGGTAACTTTATTGCGTATTATTATCCTTATCCTAATTAGGTTATGTCAACCTTTTGACAACCTTGTATGACCTCATGAGTGCACCCCTCTTATAAGATCTCACACTCTCTATGTGGTTTTCTGTACTCTCAATATGCTCTATAGGAGAAGAATTCTTAACGAACTAGGCTTAGAGCCTTGAGAATCCACTGGCCTGCCTCCCGTGCTAAAGACGTACATTTATGCAACCCAAAGATTCCTATAATCTTAATGATGCCAATTAGCGGGAAAACTGTGTGCCAGTGGATTCTCAAGGCTCAAGCCTAGTTCATTAAGAATTCTTTACCCATCTGTATGTATGGGCCTTTAACCCTTCAACACCCACAGATCATTCACCATGTACCCATACTACAGCAGGTACCAGAACCAAATGTGGTCTTTGTAAGGCCCACTTTTGTAGTCAATGTTATTAGATGAAATTACGAACTTAAAAATCCCAGTAAATCTGTATTCTTTATCAGAACTTTCTGATATTTTGATGACTTACTGGCAACACTTAGGCTAGTATGTCATATAATTTTCATAATTCTTCGATGTTTTCAAAAAGTTACAAAGGAAAAAATACAGCATTGCTCATCCATTCCATATGGCATTGTCCTGCCATGGCAAGGGGAATGCCATATGGCATTGTCCTGCCATGGCAAGGGGAATGCCATATGGCATTGTCCTGCCACGGCCAGGGGAATGCCATATGGCACTGTCCTGCCACAGCTAGGGGAATGCCATATGGCATTGTCCTGCCACGGCCAGGGGAATGCCATATGGCATTGTCCTGCCACGGCCAGGGGAATGCCATATGGCATTGTCCTGCCACAGCCAGGGGAATGCCATATGGCATTGTCCTGCCACGGCCAGGGGAATGCCATATGGCATTGTCCTGCCACGGCCAGGGGAATGCCATATGGCATTGTCCTGCCACGGCCAGGGGAATGCCATGCGGGATTGTCCCGCCAGAGAGGGTTGAGATGGTGAGGAGACTTACCACGGAGAGCATGCACTGGCTTTCCCTGATGGCACCGCAGCAGCCGAGGAATCCGATGATCATGATGATGACGCCGATGACGATGAGGATGTAGGAGCCGATGTAGAGGTAGCTGAAGGTGGCCGAGCCCTCCACGTACTGCTCAAAGTTAGGGTCCACGCGGATCCAGATGCCCACTCCGAGGATGGCGCAGCCCAGCAACTGGAAATATAGTCACAGTTTAGTCACTGATTTATGTCACTTGTCAGAGAATAGCGAGACCAGCAACTGCAAATACAGTCACAGTTTAGTCACTGATTTATGTCACTTGTCATAGAATAGCCAGACCAGCAACCGGAAATATAGCCCATGATTAGTCACTGATTTATGTCACTTGTCAGAGAATAGCGAGATAAGCAACTGCAAATATAGTAAGTCAAACCATTAGTCACTGACAAGTGAATAGTGTAGCCCAGCAACTGGAAATATAGTCAAAGTTTAGTCACTGATTTATGTCACTTGTCAGAGAATAGCCAAACCAGCAACCGGAAATATAGCCCATGATTAGTCACTGATTTATGTCACTTGTCAGAGAATAGCGCAGCCCAGCAACTGGAAATATAGCAAGTCAAACCATAAGTCACTGACAAGAGAATAGTGTAGCCCAGCAACTAGAAATATAGTAAGTCAAACGATTAGTCAAAATTTATGTCACTTGTCATAGAATAGTGCAGCCCAGCAACTGGAAATATAGTCAAAGATTAGTCACTGGTTTATGTCACTTGTCACAGAATAGCGCAGCCCAGCAACTGGAAATATAGTCAAAGATTAGTCACCGACTAAAGTCACTTGTCGGAGAATAGCGAGACAAGCAGCTGGAAATATAGCCCACGATTAGTCATTGATTTATTGTCACTTGTCAGAGAATAGCGCAGCCCAGCAACTGGAAATATAGTCAAAGATTAGTCACCGACTATTGTCACTTGTCAGAGAATAGTCAGACCAGCAACTGAAAACACAAGGATAATGATTAGTCACTAATTTATGTCACTTGTCCAAGAATAGTGAGACCACCAACTGAAAACACAAGTATAACGATTAGTCACTGATTTATGACACTTGTCCGAGAATAGCCAACCCAGCAACTAGAAACATAGCTAACTATTAGTCATTGATTTATGTCACTTGTCCGAGAATAGCCAGCCCAGCAACTAGAAACATAGCTAACCATTAATCACTGACTTATGTCACTTGACTGAGAATAGCACAGTCCAACAACTGTAAACCTATCGGGGTGTCAAGAATACGCCCTCACAAACAAAAATCATGATAATTTTGTATCTATTGTTTAGCATTGCAAATGCAGGTTTAAAGAAGATGAAACGAAATAGCCGCCGATCTTTTCACGCACTACTTCTCACACGAGGGACTTTTTTTTCCGCATTCTTCTAGTAGTATACAGCTTTCTATATTCTACTCGGTAGCGATCTGTAGGCTCTATATATACACAATAATGACTGCTTTTGTGTACGAGTGGCCGTAATCTCTGAGTAGTTGATGTGTAGTAATATACGAGCGATTAGCGAGGATATTACGTAGTAAACTACAAGGAGATTACGGTCACTCATATACAAAACCAGTCGTTATTGTATTTATTACCCACCTACAAGATTAATAACAAGTCTATTGCAATTAAAAAGTTTCTGCAAGACATTTAGTTCCAGACACCAAAGCACTGTTAAGTGTGGCAGTAATTCGGTGTAGAATTACACCAATAATATAGTTTGCCATTATCCTGTACTTTTAGCATGATCCAGTGTGTTATTACAAAAATTCCTGATGGTAAATTATATTATTATAATTGATTCTAGATATTTAATATTGAATGAACATCCAAGAAAGTTATTTGGAAGTACATGATGATTCAACCTCATTATGGACAGGACTATTTTCTCGGAATCTCCTGCAGGAGATTTTCACACGCCAGAATCTCCGGGTAGCTGTTTCTAGGTGCCCTATACATTTCCTATGGAGACTCCGTAATCGGTGGGTAATAAATGTCTAGTATGGAGACTCCTATCAGGTGGATAATAACAAAACAAGGGGCCGTTGAATAAGCTATGATCTTACATAAAGACACTTGTCCGCACCTTTGTACAAGGGTTATCGTTTGATAATATCTAAGTTAGTTTGCTCTGACAGTATCAGACATACATAAGGTCGTCCATAAGTGTTGAATAAAGTTGACCAACATCGTACCTGGCTATCTATGGCATACAGTAATAAGGGTCTTTATGTAGGACCCTAATTAGACACTAATTATTCAACGGGGCTCAGCTTCCCTATTCACAGCAGTGGCCCATGTTCTCTGATATACAGAAACTCTCAGCTAAAAGCGGCGAGTAGAATTCGCACCACAAGTTTCCCCCTCCTCCATCTCCACCCCGAGTCATCGGTGGTTGATACGCAGCATACATCCCCAAGTCTGCGCTCATGAAACTATCATCTGTCAGAAACCAGCTACACTCCCAGAATCCTCCTCACCTCGACGCCCGGAACCGGAACCGGCGCCCGGACGCCCGGGGGACGCTGGAGGGACGCTGGAGGGACGCTGGAGGGACGCTGGAGGGACGCGCGCGCGCCCTATGACGTATGCGGAGAACGCTGATTTTATTCGCCGGAAAGAATTGCATCGGGAGCCGACATGGCGGACGAGGATGGGCGCGATTAGACGCCTCCTAACCCGATTACCACGCCCCTAGCGGCGGTGGGGGCAGCGCACTGCCGGGTATTCAATCTACGGCAGGGGGCGGGTGTGCAGGAGGGGGTGTGATAAGATATTAACCCCTGTGTGCAGGGTGTGCAGGGTGTGCGGGGTGTGCGGGGTGTGCAGGGTGTGCGGGGTGTGCGGGGTGTGCAGGAGGGGTGTGATAAGATATTAACCCCTGTGTGCAGGGTGTGCAGGGTGTGCGGGGTGTGCAGGGTGTGCGGGGTGTGCGGGGTGTGCGGGGTGTGCGGGGTGTGCGGGGTGTGCGGGGTGTGCGGGGTGTGCGGGGTGTGCGGGGTGTGCGGGGTGTGTGGGGTGTGTGGGAGGGGGTGTGATAAGATATTAACCCCTGTGTGTGGGGTGTGCGGGAGGGGGGTGTGATAAGATATTAACCCCTGTGTGCAGGGTGTGTGGGGTGTGCGGGGTGTGTGGGGTGTGTGGGGTGTGTGGGGTGTGCGGGGTGTGCGGGGTGGGAGCGTGATAAGATATTAACCCCTGTGTGTGGGGTGTGCGGGGTGTGCGGGGTGTGTGGGGTGTGCGGGGTGGGGGTGTGATAAGATATTAACCCCTGTGTGTGGGGTGTGCGGGGTGTGCGGGGTGTGCGGGGTGTGCGGGGTGTGTGGGGTGTGCGGGAGGGGGGCGTGATGAGATATTAACCCCTGTGTGTGGGTTGTGCGGGGTGTGTGGGGTGTGCGGGGTGTGCGGGGTGTGTGGGGTGTGCGGGGTGTGTGGGGTGTGCGGGGTGGGGGCGTGATAAGATATTAACCCCTGTGTGTGGGGTGTGCGGGGTGTGCGGGGTGTGCGGGGTGTGCGGGGTGTGTGGGGTGTGCGGGAGGGGGGCGTGATGAGATATTAACCCCTGTGTGTGGGTTGTGCGGGGTGTGTGGGGTGTGCGGGGTGGGGGCGTGATAAGATATTAACCCCTGTGTGCGGGGTGTGCGGGGTGTGCGGGGTGTGTGGTGTGTGTGGTGTGTGGGGTGTGTGGGGTGTGTGGGGTGTGCGGGGTGTGTGGGGTGTGCGGGGTGTGTGGGGTGTGCGGGAGGGGGGCGTGATAAGATATTAACCCCTGTGTGCGGGGTGTGCGGGGTGTGTGGGGTGTGCGGGGTGTGCGGGGTGTGTGGGGTGTGCGGGGTGTGTGGGGTGTGCGGGGTGTGCGGGTTGTGTGGGGTGTGCGGGGTGTGCGGGGTGTGCGGGGTGTGTGGGGTGTGTGGGGTGTGCGGGGTGGGGGCGTGATAAGATATTAACCCCTGTGTGCGGGGTGTGCGGGGTGTGTGGGGTGTGCGGGAGGGGGGCGTGATAAGATATTAACCCCTGTGTGCGGGGTGTGCGGGGTGTGTGGGGTGTGCGGGAGGGGGGCATGATAAGATATTAACCCCTGTGTGTGGGGTGTGCGGGGTGTGTGGGGTGTGCGGGAGGGGGGCGTGATAAGATATTAACCCCTGTCTGCGGGGTGTGTAGGGTGTGCGGGGTGTGCGGGGTGTGCGGGGTGTGCGGGAGGGGGGCGTGATAAGATATTAACCCCTGTGTGTGGGGTGTGCGGGGTGTGTGGGGTGTGCGGGAGGGGGGCCTGATAAGATATTAACCCCTGTCTGCGGGGTGTGCGGGGTGTGTGGGGTGTGCGGGGTGTGCGGGAGGGGGGTGTGATAAGATATTAACCCCTGTGTGCAGGGTGTGCGGGGTGTGCGTAGTGTGCGGGAGGGGGGTGTGATAAGATATCAACCCCTGTGTGCGGGGTGTGCGTAGTGTGCGGGGTGTGCGGGAGGGGGGTGTGATAAGATATTAACCTCTGTGTGTGGGGTGTGCGGGGTGTGCGGGGTGTGCGGGGTGGGGGTGTGATAAGATATTAACCCCTGTGTGTGGGGTGTGCGGGGTGTGCGGGGTGTGCGGGTGTGTGGGGTGGGGGTGTGATAAGATATTAACCCCTGTGTGCAGGGTGTGCGGGGTGTGCGGGGTGTGCGGGAGGGGGTGTGATAAGATATTAACCCCTGTCTGCAGGGTGTGCGGGGTGTGCGGGAGGGGGGCGTGATAAGATATTAACCCCTGTGTGCAGGGTGTGTGGGGTGTGTGGGGTGGTGGCGTGATAAGATATTAACCCCTGTGTGCAGGGTGTGCGGGGTGTGCGGGAGGGGGGCGTGATAAGATATTAACCCCTGTGTGCAGGGTGTGCGGGGTGTGCGGGAGGGGGGCGTGATAAGATATTAACCCCTGTGTGCAGGGTGTGCAGGGTGTGCGGGAGGGGGGCGTGATAAGATATTAACCCCTGTGTGTGGGGTGTTGTATTGTGGTTTTATTATGGCGTGCAAGTGCTGTGTTGTGAGGTTGTTGTATTGTGGTTTTATTATGGCGTGTAAGTGGTGTGTTGGGAGGTTGCTGTATTGTGGTTTTATTATGGCGTGTAAGTGGTGTGTTGTGAAGTTGTTGTATTGTGGTTTTATTATGGCGTGCAAGTGTTGTGTTGTGAGGTTGTTGTATTGTGTTTTTATTATGGCGTGTAAGTGGTGTGTTGTGAAGTTGTTGTATTGTGGTTTTATTATGGCGTGTAAGTGGTGTGTTGGGAGGTTGTTGTATTGTGTTTTTATTATGGCGTGTAAGTTGTGTGTTGTGAGGTTGTTGTATTGTGTTTTTATTATGGCGTGTAAGTGCTGTGTTGTGAAGTTGTTGTATTGTGGTTTTATCATGGCGTGTAAGTGTTGTGTTGTGAGGTTGTTGTATTGTGTTTTTATTATGGCGTGTTAGTGCTGTGTTGTGAAGTTGTTGTATTGTGTTTTTATTGTATTACAAATTGTTGTGTTGTAAAGTTGTTGTATTATGGTTTTATTGTATTACAAATTGTTGTGTTGCAAAGTTGTTGTATTGTGTTTTTTAGAGCTGCTTTCACCCGCTAACTACATCATCTAGAGGTTAGAGTGGTCATATTGAACTTCCAGTGTGCTTCCAGAAATTTAAATCCCTTTGCTATCTGCTGTTCACTGTGATAGTGAGAACAGAGCAGGGAGTCAGTGTCTCAGGGTCTTAGAAGCATGCCCAGCTGACCATGAACAATCACCAAAGACAAAAAATACCTCAAGATCTACTGGTGCTTGATATTTTTGGATCTTAGACTCAGGCAGTTAGAGAAATGGCAATTGACTGGGTGCAAGTGGGTTACCGAAAACTATCCATAGACTAAATCTAACCCAAACCTTTTAATTGTTATTCATTTACGATTGCACGATCATTCATCCATGATGAACATGCTATTTGCTCCTAGTTTTGTGTTGTGAAGTTTTGTATTCTAGTTTTATTAGGGCATACCCAAACGCCCTATATAAATTGCCTAGATGTCAGAATGGTCACATATAGACTTCCAGCGTACTGCAAAAACGCTATCCCTTCACTATATGCATGCTATTCACTGTGATACTGAGAATAGAGCCGGATGCCAGTGTCACAGTGTCTTAGAGGCATCCCCAGCTGACCATGACCAATCACTAGAGACCGAAATAGCTCGAGATCCTAGATTCAGGCAGTTGCAGAAAGGGCAAGATGACGTGGTGCAAGTGGGTTACAGAAAACTGTCCATGGACTGAATATACCCCCATTTTTATTGTTATTTATACAAAATTGCATGCTCATACAATGATGAACATATCACTTGCTCCTAGTCGCTGTTTTGTGATTTTATTGTGTAATGGATCTTCCATTTAAGTAATTTTCAGTTTCCGTTTTCCTAAAGTGGAGCTCCTTTAGATAATTGCCTACAAACCCGGTAATTATTCGGAAAACCTGTGTGGGAATCCCAGGTTGTCCCAGCACACAGTATTTACATGTAAATCCATGTCCGCCATTCTGAACCCGAGCCCCTCACTGCGCACGCGTGGACACCTCCGGTCATGCGCAATCAGAACAAGCCTCGTTTTCGTCTTCCCATGGGAAAAATCTGGGATAGCTTCCAAAAAAACAATGTTTTTTTACTGACTGCCGGCGATTGAGGCGCCACCACGCGTCCATTGTGAGAACTACAAGGTCGTGATCCCCACAGCACAGTTCCCGCCAAAATCCATTTTCAAGGACGCGAAGCAGACGGTATTTAGAGCGAAGGTTCTGATGGGAATACAACCGTACAACGAACTGTCAAAATGAACCACGTAGAACGGCGCCATCTACAAAGCTCGTACGTAGTAAGCGGGGTGGGTAGGGTACAATATTTAGGAAATGTGGGGTACAATATTTAGGAAATCTGGGGTACAATATTTAGGAAATTGTGCGTATGTTCCTTCTTTAATCTAAAGCGAACATGGCGCAGAGGCTGGCTCCAGTCCCTGCATCCTACTCTCCTCGCTGGGATCAACGAGTATATCTCTATCTATACTCGTTGCTGGGATACAGGGACTGGTACAATCGGTAATGGTGTTAGATGGCACTTTATCCTACCCCTCATATAAATCTCCATAGACTTAACATGGTGTGGCTGTATGCCACGGTTGTGCCATAAAATATTTATATGCCACGGTGACATATGAAGTTAAAAATACACGATGAGGTAGGATAAAATCTAAACATCACTCAATTTCATATGATTGTTTATATGCCGTTCGTTGTCTTACGCTACAGATATCACTCAGCTCCGCTTCGTGATATCATTCTGCAAAGACAACTCACGCCATATAAACAATCATATTGTAAAGTTCCTAGGCTATACCCATAGCGGTTCTGCTCCTAACGGTCTATATACGTAGAATAGAGGTTTGAAGTCAACGCATAGATGTTGTAGGTTCAGAATCCAGGTAAGACTGAATGCTTCTTTAATTTGGGCCCGGGTTTATATACAATCGTAGCGCCTTTGTCTCCAGGTGGGGGACGCTTATACGGGCGGTCGTGTTAGGCGCCAGTTAGCGTCACCTTTGTAACAACGAGCGCGCCCGCATCTCCAGGAAGTTGGGTTAACAAACAACCGCCGGCCAAAGCCGGGTTCAAAGGGGGGATTATAGCTACAGCAGGAAGGACCAATTAGCCTGGCCAGTGTCGGCCATCTTGGATTCGGGGGAAAGAATTTAGAATAGATTGAATATATATATTATAATTAATAATGCTGCTTTTTCACGCAAAAATACCACAAAGTTAGAATTATCGACTGCAGATCTTTACAAACGTCCCTCACTCTGAGTTCGAAGAGCAACGGAGAACTTTAAAAGAAAAGAAAAAGATGTGCAGTCGCTAACACCAACCTAACCGCCTTGCTCCGTCTCAGAGCAGTCGTGCGGCTGCTGAGACCAGCGCGGGAACGGTTAGTTCGTCGAGCGAACGCGGAGGCGCCACCAGCGCGCGCTCACGATCTCTCGACCAATGAAAAGGCAGCAATTCCCAACTTCCGGTCACCACCCAGAAACAACAAAAATGGCAGCGCCCACATCTCGGCGTGCTAAACAAACGGGTCTTACGCAAACAATGGCGGCCATCGGGTCTTCAAATAAGGTAGGTTCAATCATTAACACATATAGATCACACGGGTAAAGAGTAACAGAGATGATAACAGAAATACAGGTTATATTTTGAAAAAAATGTCACTGCGGCCCGCTCGGCGTCAGAGCTCCGACCGTGTCCGGGTTATGGGTACTCGGCTGTACAACCAGTCGCGAGTGTAGAAAATGGCCAGCGAATGTCTTTATAAAATATAAAAGCGTAGTCCATTTTGATATAAAGCTGGGATACGAGTGTCTGTATCCTGTTGCTTCAGGATGGTGGTTATGAATTTAAAAAGATAGACCACAGGGATCTCACAGGGTATGGCGAGCGGTCTTCGGCGTCAGTGTCTCTTGGTTGACTCGCTCGCCAATCGTAGGGGTGGAGTCAATCGCGCTAAAACACACTTTAGCACGATTGACACGATTGTTACTCCTTGTAGAGGTATATACACGTAGGAACGGCCTGTCAAGTGCAGAACACACCTTTGTTCGTTGTTGACAGGCCGCCGCGACGGAACTCCGCGTCCCGGGCTACCGAAGTGCGACAGCTGGCGGTCCGAGCGTAGGCGCCAGCCCGAGACCGCCGCCCACGCGAAGCACTTCGCGGGAGGATCGGAGCCCGTCATGTCACAATCAGGTCATAAAAAGGTTACAGAAAAATAGATGTGAGTCACACGTACTCAGTTGACACGTAGATTACACGTTTTCCTCAATAAAAACGGTAATTCAAACAATTTTACACATCTCAGGCTCCTCACCAGCGCACATCCCGGCAGCCATTTTGATTGTACAAAAAAAAGAAGATAATATCGCCGTGAAAGGCATGACATATAAGTAGCAGCGGGGTGCTCAATGATTAAAAATAGACAATTTGGTCGCCGCTGAGGACGGTAAATCTTACGATAAAATTGATAAGGCGGTAAATGACACCAAAAAGGGGACGAGCTCCCGTAATCTTGATAAAGATTGTAGAAAATATGCTGTGGCCGTATTATAAACATATATGTACATGGTGATAAAACATAATATTGGCGTTTTCAGCGTGGATCTGAGCACTACGTTAAGGCCTGGACATCGCCATTCTCTACATATCGACTGCGGCTAGCGCCCGGCTTCTGGTGACGACGGGTGTACGGGCCGCGCCACTCGCTAACCAACTTGACGTTCGCCTACAGCCTTCATCCCTTCCCAAGTCTACTCAAGTTACCGAGGAGTGGTGAGATAACACTGTGGCCTAAACATAATAAATCGTAGAGCCCTCCCGATTAACCCCGATTTATAGAAATTTTCAGCGGCCTGAAACATCGGCCCATCTCCAGCTATTGCATACCTAACCGATAGTAACTCACTGTATCATACTTGTTAGCCTAATTAGAGTCTAGAAATCGCTATAAACGATATTTCTCGTTATTTACTTAAATTTTTCTGTAATTTCTGGGTAATACTTACTATTTGCACGCGGCTGGTATGCACTAGATGATTATAATTTCTTAAATTTCTGGTTTATAACTAACATTTCTACCTGTCTCAGATCCACCTTGATACTAACCATGTCGCCTCGTTGGGCTATTCCAGAAGGACATAAATTAAATAATTAAACAATTCTGGCCATTAGACTAAGGAACCGACATTAATTAAGAGAATCATTTTAGAATTAAGGAATACTTAGCGCAGGGCTGTGATTGTAGTATGGTCGGTTCCTTATAAAATATAAAGCATAGCATATTATATATAGGCAGGAGCTCGTCAATATCAATAAATAGGTGTCATTGACATACATTGTAAATTGAAAAGAATATAATATCTTGCTGCGTGGCCACATTAAGTATGGGAAAACCCAGACATATAGTCGTGCAGCGTGGCCACTTTTAAGTATATAAGTAAACGTGCAGCGTAGATGTTAAAAATAGGGGGTTGTGAAGCAGCTGAGAGTGGTTCTTTCCAGAAAATTGCCAAAAATTTCAACCGGTGCCAGGGGATACGTAGGCATCATACGTACTTCACTCCCCCAACACTCTAAATTTTTGCAATACTCAAATTACTCTAAAAATAACTCAACCACTCTCGGCGTGCCCACCCAAGAAGAAAAATTAGCGCGGCAAAGCACGGTAAGTAACATGTTTGATATATGTAAAAAAATTGTTTTCAGACTAGTAGGGCAGGTCCCATCATGGACTCCTCCCTGGGCGCATAGGCCCTTAAAAATCGTTCCTACGATAAACGATAAAAACACAAAACGATATCGCACACACACGATATATAAGACAATACACACACAGACGATTTAGGCTGAGCTAGGTCGCGAACCTCTCGTGCTCCTCGTGCCTCTTCAAAATCGTCGTTTCTCCACATAAGCATCCTTCGGCCAAAGGGTCTGGGGCGAAGGGGCTGGCCGAGTGGCCACAAGGCCAGCCTTTGACCGCCAAACACAGGGCCAAGGTCACTTCGAATAACCAAGGCCCTTACCGATGGCCGAGCAACATAAAACAAAAACTCGTGGGTCTCAGCGAGGCTGCAAGCACCCCACGGGTTTCACCATGCTATCGGTCATAATCATTCCAGTTTCACAATCGTGGGTCAATTCCTTATCGTCAACGTGTCATTCATAAAAAAAAAGGTTTTACACGGGGGGAAGCCTGGGATATATATCTTGGGGGCGTAAGTCCGCGAAGGAGCCTGCCAACCGCTCCAGGGTTGGGCGTAGGCGGAGAGGGGGTATGGGGGCGGTCGCGGTTTCTGATCGTATAGGAATTACGGGTAGGGATTGGGGGAAGGGTTCAGTGGGGGGATCCTCGGTAACGATGGTGGGGGCAGGGAGGGACAGAAAGGGGGATGCTGGTGCTGCCTGTAGGCTCTGTAGGCTGATCTCCTCGCGTGGGCGTTCCTCTTCAGCCGACCTCGGCGGACTCCGCACGCAGATCAACCTACAACACCAGCGAGTGACGGGGATACAACAAAGCTTTTTGTATCGAACGCAGCAAACCGTCAGGAGGATAAGGACTATTAGCAGGGTCACAGAGGAGGTGGACACAAAGGGGACCGAGGATAATATAGAGGTCGGGGAGCGTAAGCCCTGTAGGCGGCCTACTTCCATTACGGGAAGGACTACGCGGGGGAGGAGTTTGAGTGGTTCGGAGAAGGTGGGAGGTAGGGTTCGGGGCCAGGATATGTTGAGGGGGGAAAGCTGAAGGGGGCGCCGGAAGTGGAAGTTGAGGGTATGGTGCCCAGCCGCGATGCCGTGTAGGCGCCACCCACGCGACTCCAGCGAACATCCTGGGGGTAGGTCGACGAGGGTGGGGCCGTTGACGAGCAGGTTCACGGGTGGGCGGCCGGTGCAGAGGCGTAGCACGGAGGTCGACTGGTAGGCGACTACCACAGCTTGTCGGCCTCCGGCTTCGGGCCTCGACACTACGGCCGTCGCGTTGTTCCGGGCGGTGATGGCGATGTGGCACGAGGTCGGCTTGGTCCCGCGCACGAGTGCCGACTCGCAGGACCGTTCGGTGTACACTACCGTAGGCCTACACACTCGTGGCTGCCGACCTACGCAGACATCAGGGACGAAGGACGTGGAGGACGACGAGCTCACGGCCAAACGGGGCCTACCCTGGACCATCCGCAGGTGGGACGCGTCCAACTGCACGGGGAAGTACTGCAGCTTGTACACCAGGTAGGCCTCGCTCGTGAGCCCGGGAACAACAACACGGTAGATCAACTCCCGTCCCTCCTCCCAGATGGGGTCGATGTCCACGTAGTTGTAGTACCACATCGCCGGGAGGGTGTGGTATCCGGCGTCTCTTAGGCGGCGGAGGACCTGGAGCAGGTGTTCTCGGGGGAGAACGTCCTCGGTCAGTTGGCCCCGCTCCAGCTCCATCCGTTGATTATGGAACTGTACTCGCCGAAGTTCGTGTTGGCGCACCGTCTCCTCCAAGATCCGTAGGCCCAGCTCGATCTGCCGGGCCATCCAGACCTTGTTCACCTTTTCGTCGGCCCCGACCGCGATCGTACCTCCGGCTTCCGCGAGGTGGATCGCGCGGGCGGCCTGCTCATTTATTGTGGCGATGTTATCGGCATTCTGTAGAACGCCTCCACGAGTGGCGTTTACTACCGATACCATCTGCTCCAGGTGATGGGCTATTTGCTGCTGCTGGACCAGCGTGTCGCGTGCGACTCCTCGCAATGATGCGACGTCGCGGTCAGTCGCCAGTCCAAACAGCGCCTTTCCAGCCCACCCCACAATATTAAGTAGGCCCCGACGCCGTCGGCCGGCCTCCGGCCTGCCGTCGGTTACTATCCGACTTGCCCTGGGTAGTTCGGACAAGCGGGTTAGCAAACGCGACAGATGCCGGCGCCAGTAGGGGACGTGATTCGGCTCCATCACGTCCGCGACAGCGTCAATGGCGACAGTTAGGTTGTGCACGAGGTCATCTACACAGGGAGGGGACGGTGGTCGGATCGTGACGGCGACAGTCCAGGCGGCCGCGACCGCACGCGCACGACCGTCCGTGTAGACCAACACGCCATCGTCCGAGAACAGGTCCGCGTCGAGGAAGGGGGCGTATAAGCATAGCAGGAATACGGGCATCCACATGATGATAACACACAGTTTGATCTACTCACTGGGTTTTAGACGTGTCGGGGGCGACAATGCTGGGCGACGGCTGCAATGCACAGTCGCTTCTCCGCTTGTATCTCGGCCTCGTCCGGTGGCTGGAGTGTTTGGCGTTTCGCAGTCTCTGCTTCCAACGACCGGGTGAACGAGCGCGTGATACGGGTGAAGTGACTGAGCGGGGCCGCCGCCCGCCTTTTAAGATCGTCCCGCGTCGCGTGGGTGGGTCGGCCCGAGAGCGGGAGGGAAGTGACCGGACCACGCACCAGTGGGGGGGGAGGGGGTGTCTCAGGTTCAGCCGCACGTTTACGATCTCGGCGGACATCAGGGGGATTAGGGACATGTGGGACGGGCGTGATGGGGTCGATTACCGGGATGGGGGTGTTTGCTCGAGGAGTGGGGGCGGCCGAGGGCGCAAGGGAGTTTGGACCTGTAGGGGGAAGTGGGGGCAGATCGATGGCCATGTTGTTGGAGGAGTTAGGCCGGGCCGGGACATCTGTGGGAGTTGATTGCATGGGAGTTGCAGAGGGGGGACGGGATGCGTCGTTGCCGGGGATTAGCTGCATGGGGGACGCGGGCCGGGTTGGTGGGATAATTGGGGTTTGAGGATTAGCGTTTACAGCTGGCACGCTGGGGTTGGGTATCCAAGCAACGCGCGTCTGGGGCTGGCGGCCGAGTGGCCGTGGTGTGGGTGGAGGCATCGCAGTCGGGGGGCGCGTCCGCTGGGCTCGGGTTAGGCGTGGGCGTAAGCCCTCCCAGTCGAGGCCCGGGTCGGCCGCCTTGACATGACTGCGATTAACCGTCCGCCGTTTGTTTGTTGGGCCCACCACGTGTACCACGTTGCCGGATGCCCGCGTCACGAGGTATCCGGGGTCCCAGCGGGGGTCCAGCGGTCCGGGCTCGTGGACTCGTAGGAACACCTTGGTACCGGGTTCTAGGGGGAGGGCGTTGGCTTGTTTGCTTAGGCGATTAACGTTAGCCTGCCTCGCTATTTCCGCGTTGTGGGCGGCCTCCTTCAAAGCACGCGAGTGCTCGTCCACACGGAGGGCGAGGCGGGCCGACGAATCCCCTAGCGGGCGATCTCGGAGGTGGGAAAAAGGGGGAGGAGGGCAACGACCAAAAAGGAGGTAGTAGGGGGAGAAGCCGGTGACGTCACTGGGGGTCGTCCGGTGGGCGAGGAGTACATCCCCGAGGTGGTCCTCCCACTCGCAAGCACGGGCGTTTACCACCTTACGCAACATATCCTTTAGCGTGCGGTGAAAACGCTCTACGCGACCGTTGGCCTGCGGGTGGTAGGGGGTGGTGTGTCGCACCTCGGTCCCGAGCTGTCGCAGGTATCCCTCCACTGTCGCGTTTTTGAACTCTAATCCGTTGTCCGTTAACACGACAGAGGGGGGGCCGTAGCGGGGGATGTACTCCCGGGATAGGGAGGAATAAACCGACTCAGCGGACTTATCTTTGAGGGGGAAACAATCTACATAGCCAGTGGCGTGGTCTATGATTGATAATAGATAACGAGCGCCGCTGCGACTCAGGGGGAGGGGGCCGGTCAGATCCATTGCGACGACTTCTCCCGGGTTTTCGGCGACAGGCATAGGGGCAGGGGTTGGACGTTCTGCACGGACGCGATTGGCTCCGCAGGGGGCGCATCGTGCAAGAACGGAAAATACCTGTCGCTTCATTCCTGGCCATTTAAAATGGTCGTGAAGTCGTCGCAAAGTTTTCCTCATACCTTGGTGACAGACCTGTAGATGGGCGGTCTGGACCAAGTTGGCGCGAATTTCCGACGGGGGGACGAGGCGAGGGTAAGCCGCGAGACCCGAGGGCGGTTTGAGGGTAAAGAGGAGGCCATTACTGACCAGATAATCCTCCTGTTCCTCGAGACCGTACCGGAACTCAGGCATCGCTGCTTGTCGCACTTTCACCTCTGCTTCCGTCAGCCCGTACGCTTCCCACGGCAACTCCCGCTCTTCCTGGACCGAGGCGATCTGTGCGACCTCCAGCGGCAGCTCGGCCGGTGAATCGGACCGGAGGCGCGAGAGCATATCCGCCCACACATTTTTGGCACCAGCGAAGTACACGATGGGTGCGGCGTATTCCGCAAGGAGTACGGCCCACCGTTGTACTCGCGTATTTTTCATTTAGGCCAAAAATAAGCTTTTGAGGGGCTTGTGGTCGCACAGAATCTGGAAGGTCGCACCGTACAAATACGCCCGTAAGCGCGTAAGCGCAAAGACTATCGCGTAGGCCTCCTTCTCGATGACAGGGTATCGGCGTTGCACCTCCGTAAACTGACGTGAGAGAAAGTGTACGGGTCGCTCGATACCCTGGTCATCCTCTTGTACCAAGATGGCGCCGAGGCAATAATCTGAGGCGTCGGTGTATAGTTTGTACGGGCGACCGGGGTCCGGGTAAGCGAGGGTCACCGTGTTCACGAGGGCGTCGCGCAACTCCTGCCACGCGGTCTGGCACTCGGAATCCCAATGAAAGAGGGCGTATTTCTTTGTCAGTGCGACGAGGGGTCGGACAATATCGGCATATCTGGGTATGAGCTGCCGATAATAATTGGCCGACCCTAGCAGCCGTCGCACCGCCTTTACGTCCTCGGGTGGCACCATGTCACGTATGGCTTCCACCTTGTCGG
The DNA here is from genome assembly GCA_950022655.1 of Alentia gelatinosa. Classification (NCBI taxonomy): domain Eukaryota; kingdom Metazoa; phylum Annelida; class Polychaeta; order Phyllodocida; family Polynoidae; genus Alentia; species Alentia gelatinosa. The sequence goes on along the minus strand of OX465584.1, from coordinate 67,098,261 downwards.
GATCCGAGGAGACGCCGTCCGCGCTGACCACATAGCCAAGGAGTTTCACGCGGTCGACCCCGAAGTGGCACTTCGATTCTTTGACCACGAGGCCGTATGAGCGCAGGGCCTCGAGGACGGCCGCGATGTGGTGGTGGTGTTCTTCCTCGGTCCGGCTGTAGATTACGAGGTCGTCGAGATAGACCATAACGAACTTACGCAGCGGGGTTATAACCTTGTTCATAAGCCTCTGGAATGCAGCTGGCGCATTGCACAAGCCAAACTGCATCCGCTTAAATTGAAAAAGGCCCCGATGCGTCGCTACGGCCGTCTTCTCGACGCTGTCAGGATGCATCGGCACCTGCCAGTATCCGGACTTTAAATCTAGGGTCGAGAACACTTTCGCACCACCTAGATTATCAACAATGTCCTGGATACGAGGCAGGGGGTATGCATCGCGACGAGTAACTGCGTTCAGTCCTCGGTAATCCACACAGAACCGGACCGAGCCGTCTTTCTTAGGGACGAGGGTGAGGGGCGAGGCCCAGGGGGAGGAACTGGGCTCGATTATGCCTTCCGCGAGCATCTTGTCCAGCTCGCGGTCGACGACCTCGCGCTTGGCGAGGGGAAGTCTGTACGGCCGTTGATTGATGGGGGGGTGATCGCCCGTATCGATCCTCATGTAGACCTCCGTGGTGCATGTGAGGGGGCGGCCGGTGACCGGGAACACATCGGGGTATTGCCGTTTCCAATACTCGGCCTCGTATACCAGCTGACCGATGTGTCCCTCGCGTCGCACCGACCGTCGCACCGCATGGCGACGACCACAGAGGGTTACAGATTTATCAGGGGAAGCATAGTCTACGATCGCGTGAGTAGCCTCCAACGCGTCGTCCCCTAATAAAAGATCGTGGGACATATCACCCACCACATTAAAGTCGCACGGCCGGCCGTACAACTTCAGGTTAACCGCCTCGCGGACGGAGATGCCGTGGCCGGTGAGGGACTTAAGTCGCGCCGGGGGTCTTGCACTCTTACCCACCGCGCCCACCTGTCGCAAGGCATCCGCCGCGGGGACGGACACCAGGGAGCAACACGCACCCGAGTCGACGAGGGCCTGCAGTGCCACGCCTCGAAGCTCGAGGTCAATGCAGGGTCGTCGGTCGGACGCGCGTTTTAGTTTCCCTGGGTCGCGGCGGCTACGACTTGATCCTGGGAGTGGGCCAACGACCGTGCCGCGTCCCTGGAGGCCTTCAGGCTGGGGCATCCAGCTACATAATGGCCTCGTTGATTACACGCGTAGCAGATGATGTCGTTTATGGGCGTCATCCGCCGGCCGGAGTTACGCTGCCCCGGCGCGACGGCTGCTACAGTGGAGGCGACGGCTGGGGGCGGCGGAGCTGGGACGGTCGCAAACAGCGGCTGGGGAGCGGGAACGGGCGCGGGGGTCGGCGCGAACACAATCGTGGATTGTGGTGGCGCTGCCGCGGGCATCACAGCCGCGACCGTGTGGCCCTTATTCCCCTTTTTCGCCTTCAATTCCCCCTGGATGGACTTAATCGCCTGCTGCATCTCCTCCATCTGTCGCTGGTGTGCGGTCTGCGCGGGGTGGTTGGCGGAGCGGGCGGCCGTGGTCCTCGAGCCGACCGCGCCCACTTCCATGGCCTCCTCGACGCGAGTGTCGTCAGAGTGCGCCTCCTTCTCCACCGCCTTCGCCAACGCGTCGACCCTCGAGAGAGCCTCGGCGATCGTTTGGGGCGTGTTGAGATTGAGGTCCCACCGCAGAGGGCCTCGCGACAGAGTACTCACGAACTGTCGCATCGTCGGCCGCAGCACAAAGGGAGATGCGAGTTCAAGGGGCGAGTAGGCTTTCTTGGCCGCCAACCAGAAGCGCTGCGCGTACTCGGGGGCGGTCTCGTGGGCCGTCTGGGAGAAATGCCCGAGTGCAGCGCGCAGACTCTCCATTTCCTCCATGCCGAGAAGCGTCGATGTTATCTTGCGCTCGACGGCCTCGAAGTCGGTGACGCCGTCCTCGAAGCAGTCGTAGATTATCGACTTGAGGCGCCCCGCCGAGTAGGCCAGGGCCTCCGATATCAGCTTCTCGTCGGGGGCCTTGGAGACAAAGCGCGCCTGTCGCACATCGTTTAACCACGTGCGGAGGGCGGCCTTATCCTGACCGTCGACGGTCGGCAGTGCCCGAAACAGCCGGATGAGCTGCTTGACCGAGGCCAACTCATGGGTCTCGGGCCGCGACCGGGGGGCGGAGTCAATAATGATCGCACGGGCCTCGGCGAGCTGTCGCGCCGCCTCGGCGAGTTCCATGGCCTGCTGCTGGGATTCCAGAGCGTGTTGTTGAGCCCGGAGGTCGGCCTGTCGCGTAAACTCGGCGCGAAGTCGCTGCTCCAACTCGTAGATAGCGACATCTTTCACTTCCTTACAGGTCTGGGCCAGGTACTGCTTCCACAGTTTGCCCAGCAGCTCTGTGTTGGCGACAGTAAAGTCGGTCGGAATGGTCCCCGCCAACTTCCCAGCGTTAAGCCACACCTGGAAATCCTCAGGCAACACACTGGGTTCGGCCATCCTTCAGAATTGCGTAAATAACCACACACGTTATATATACGTCAATCACTTATATGGCACGAACCTGTTGCGATTCCCACGTGCGACAGCTGCTGGTCCGCTCGGTCCGACTGTCGCTAACACAGAACTACCGGCATGCAAGTACCTTCCACGCCCACATCAAAACGTTATATCATAGCAGAATGTCACTTCCCTGCATGAGTCCGTGTCTTATGAAGTCGGTCCTTCCGCGGTCATTCGTAACTCGACCGGCAATCTGTCCTCGAATCACACTAAAAAAAGCGTCTCGTCGTGGTCGCCAATGTAAAGTTCCTAGGCTATACCCATAGCGGTTCTGCTCCTAACGGTCTATATACGTAGAATAGAGGTTTGAAGTCAACGCATAGATGTTGTAGGTTCAGAATCCAGGTAAGACTGAATGCTTCTTTAATTTGGGCCCGGGTTTATATACAATCGTAGCGCCTTTGTCTCCAGGTGGGGGACGCTTATACGGGCGGTCGTGTTAGGCGCCAGTTAGCGTCACCTTTGTAACAACGAGCGCGCCCGCATCTCCAGGAAGTTGGGTTAACAAACAACCGCCGGCCAAAGCCGGGTTCAAAGGGGGGATTATAGCTACAGCAGGAAGGACCAATTAGCCTGGCCAGTGTCGGCCATCTTGGATTCGGGGGAAAGAATTTAGAATAGATTGAATATATATATTATAATTAATAATGCTGCTTTTTCACGCAAAAATACCACAAAGTTAGAATTATCGACTGCAGATCTTTACAATATGAAATTTCGTGATGTTTCATGATAGTATATCACCAGTATTTCCGACACCCTCCATACAGATATCATGGCTACTGGTCAGGATATCTGATTGGAGATTGATACCCTCTCACTTTGATCTTAATCGGGTCACAGTCAGGAGTAGGCTAAATTTATTGCTATGACAACACAGGCGACCAGGGAACTGGAGGAGGGGAGGGGGGAGGGGCAGGAGGAGGTATTTTAGGGGAACTAGTTAACCTAATCGGGACGGCTTATCGTACCGCGTTACTCTCGGTAAAATTATCGCATGACCTCGCAGAATGCGATAATTTCACCGATAGTAACAAGGTACGATAAGCCGTCCCGATTAGGTTAACAAGTTTCACTTGTACTATACACCTCTAAATATCTGTAAATATTAAAAAACTTCCAGAGGGTTTAAACAAGTGCAACTCAACAGCTGCCCAATTCGGTTTAGGTGATGGCTTTATTGGTGTAAACAACTATGTACAACGTTTCGGCAAAGTTAGCCTTTTTCAAGTCTAAAAAACTTACCAAAATAAGTCGACTTCGAAACCTAAATCAAATTCGCTTGGGAGGACGGAAGTATGTTTTCTGCTACACACCACGCACGATGTTCATAGCCGCGATTCCGTAATAAAATTTAAACTGTTTTAAAATTATTTTCTTTGGTATTAATATTCTCATATTATTCTCTATTAATTTCCTGTTTGACTTTTTTGTCTGAATTTTGATCACGTCATAAATAGGTCACTTGATTTTCTTAATCAATGAGATCGAGCTTTGAAAGCATGGTGGTATGGCACCATACTGGCACAGTATGGTGGTATGGCTCAACTACCATTTGCATAGCAGAGGGTGGTATTTGGGGTATTTTAAGGCATAGGTGTATAGTACAGGGTTACAGGGAGTGGCTTGGGGCCATAAACAGGAGATTCTGTTCATAGTGGACAAGGCTTTGATTCATGGGCCAGTCAGAAAAGGATACATACTTAAATGAAGTTTATTCTGATTGTGATTAATCATTTAATGAATGTTCATAATCAAAGACTTGAGCAAGTCTAGTGTTGGGGGTCAAATATGTCAGAAATTATTATCGCAAAACTAGATGAGTTTTAATCTTGGCCAACGTATGCCTAGAGTTTTGCATAGTGACTTCATGAGACGTAACTGAGTGAAGTAAGAAGCCAAAACTCCAGGAGCGGAATGCGGTGGCCAAGATTAAAACGAATCAGGTTTTGATTTCATCCTACCCAGTCTCCTCGATTTTGGAATATTACTTGATAACCATTTTGTATGCCACTAGTGGAATATAAAACTCTGTATGCCAGTCAGCGTGGCATATGGAAACTCAATATTAAGCATATGGGTTTTTTTATAAGGGGTAGGATAAGAGTACATACTTATTAGATTAATCATAGTCCTCTAGGTCATGAAATTGACAGATATTCAGACATTTCCTGCTTAGGAAAATATTACCATTCTAGCTACTAAAATAGCAAGTAATTCAGTACATATTGTCACCAATCCTCATCCCCTCCCCTCTCTCATTCTCCCCTCTCTCATCCTCTTGAAAAGTAGATGATATTAGGTATGAAGGTTATAAATCTTTACTAAATACCGATAACTAGCGTTATTTGCTTGCTCACCCATCATGCCTGTTCTTGGCAGTTCGGGTGACAATATAAAACAATCCCTTCTCAGAGTGTTTTTAGTTCAACGGCTGTGCTTGGTGAGCTTTCAGCGTTTGCAAAAAAAGCGGTATATCGATTCACTCTCACAGCGGAGCCTTTGTGTCCATTCTAACCAAAGGATCCGCTGGGAGACAAGCCCAGAATGCCGCTGGTATCCAGCAGCTTCCTACAGTATTATAACAGGTAGCGCTGGGACCCAGCTTCTCAGTGTGCCAGTCAGTGACCAGCGAACAGGCGGAAGTTGATTGACCGGAAGTGAGCATCACGTGGTCTTGTGAGACGCTTGAGGGGGATACATGGATGGCGGAAGTGGAATTTGCGTCATCCGGTTTACTGTTTGAGGCGGGGTCGACCTCCTGTTTATCTGAAAATCTTGAGTCGTCTACAGGATTAAATTATCAACCAGCGACTTCGTCGTGTCGTAATTAGTGGTGCTCCTACTTTTAATACCTGGAACTACAGTCTAAAGATTCCTAACTGTCGTTGTGCTGCCTAGCGGGTGAACGGGAAACCAACATTAACTTATGGTAATCATTTCGCAAGACACAGGTACTTGAGCTGATCATCTGCGATCAGAATTATTTGGATTGATACCAGCGAAAATCGGGACCTCATTGGTTTCTCACGAGAACAACACATCAGAAAACTACAATACTAAACTTTGATTTGAGTATGGTTCGAATGTTTTCATAAAAGAAGATGTATAGAGCTACCAAAAGGAAGAGCCAGTTTGAGTTTTTCACTAAAGGAGAATCTTCCTCTCATGGCCCTTCAGTCTCCAGGCATAGGTCTGGTTCACTTTGTCTGTATGTGCGGGAGCAACTACAAGCCGATTCGACCAAAGATCTAACGTTTTATATGTGGTAAGTAACAAACGGGACGTTGATCATAGACGCTCCAGAGCCCATTGCTCCTATTTTTGTGGTATCGCTAGCTAAAATCGGATCGCAATTTTATTTGCTCCCGTAATATCAGATCGTATCGTTATATTTCCGCAGTATCGCTAATTTTTAAGATGCGATTACGATACAACAATTCAGGGGCACATATTGAATGAGACAGGGGAAGATTAATTAGTTCTTTAATTAAATACAGATGGCACCATAGTTAAAACTGATCTGACACCTGGTGGTGTGGATCGCTATTTCCTATAGGTAAAAGAACATACAACGACAGCAACCAGCGAACACCGAATCCTGTAAACAGACTGAATCATGGGACACCCCAATAGGGTCTATTGATTAATGACTGTGGAACTATAGGGCACAAAGTGATTGCTAGTTCCACCATCATCCACAAGGAAATTCTAAGGTGGTGCCACTTCAAATATGATATATATCTCACCAGGGATCGGACACACCACCCAGGACAAAGTTTATGAAACGAATTCTATGATAGGTCTTCTTTATCGTGAGTTATATCTTATTATGAAGCCAGGATATATCCTCCATATCATCAAACGGTACCCAGATCTCCAAAGAGAGAGAGAGATCTTATCAGTTAGACTGGCTTCAGCTACCCCTCCACCTACCCCACCCCTCCTCACAGGGATACTGGCTTCAGTCCCTGCATCCTATGGCTACCCCTCCACCTACCCCACCCCTCCTCACAGGGATACTGGCTTCAGTCCCTGCATCCTATGGCTACCCCTCCACCTACCCCACCCCTCCTCACAGGGATACTGGCTTCAGTCCCTGCATCCTATGGCTACCCCTCCACCTACCTCACCCCTCCTCACAGGGATACTGGCTTCAGTCCCTGCATCCTATGGCTACCCCTCCACCTACCCCACCCCTCCTAACAGGGATACTGGCTTCAGTCCCTGCATCCTATGGCTACCCCTCCACCTACCCCACCCCTCCTCACAGGGATACTGGCTTCAGTCCCTGCATCCTATGGCTACCCCTCCACCTACCCCACCCCTCCTCACAGGGATACTGGCTTCAGTCCCTGCATCCTATGGCTACCCCTCCACCTACCCCACCCCTCCTCACAGGGATACTGGCTTCAGTCCCTGCATCCTATGGCTACCCCTCCACCTACCCCACCCCTCCTCACAGGGATACTGGCTTCAGTCCCTGCATCCTATGGCTACCCCTCCACCTACCTCACCCCTCCTCACAGGGATACTGGCTTCAGTCCCTGCATCCTATGGCTACCCCTCCACCTACCCCACCCCTCCTCACAGGGATACTGGCTTCAGTCCCTGCATCCTATGGCTAACCCCCAACCTACCCCACCCCTCCTCACAGGGATACAGGCTTCAGTCCCTGCATCCTATGGCTACCCCTCCGTCTACCCCACCCCTCCTCACAGTGATACTGGCTCCAGTCCCTGCATCCTATGGCTACCCCCCCCACCTACCCCACCCCTCCTCACAGGGATACTGGCCCCATTCCCTGCATCCTATGGCTAACCCTCCACCTACCTAACCCCTCCTCACCAGGATACTGGTTTCAGTCCCTGCATCCTATGGCTACCCCTCCACCTACCCCACCCCTCCTCACAGTGATACTGGCTCCAGTCCCTGCATCCTATGCCTACCCCTCCACCCACATCACCCCTCCTCACAGTGATACTGGTTTCAGTCCCTGTATCCTATGCCTACCCCTCCACCTACATCAACCCTCCTCACAGGGATACTGGCTTCAGTCCCTGCATCCTATGGCTACCCCTCCACCTACCTCACCCCTCCTCACAGGGATACTGGCTTCAGTCCCTGCATCCTATGGCTACCACTCCACCTTCCTCACCCCTCCGCACCCGGATACTGGTTCCAGTCCCTGCATCCTTTATGGATACCCCTCTACCTCCCCCACCCCTCCTCACAGGGATACAGGCCTCAGTCCCTGCATCCTATGGCTACCCCTCCACCTACCCCACCCCTCCTAACTGGGATACAGGCTCCAGTCCTTGCATCCTATGGCTACCCCCCACCTACCCCACCCTCCTCACAGTGATACAGGCCCCAGTCCCTGCATCCTATGGCTACCCCTCCACCTACCACACCCCTCCTCACAGGGATACTGGCCCCATTCCCTGCATCCTATGGCTACCCCTCCACCTACCTCATCCCTTCTGGCTGGGATACAGGACAGATTCCTGGGTTCCTGGGCCTGTCAGGCGTTATTATTTCATAATAATGTCCATAATCAAAGACTTGAGCTAGTCTACATATCGGTGAACGACCAGAGAGGTGTTCTCACCCGATCTACGTGTCTTCGGCGCTATCCGTGTGACAATCTCCGTCCCCCGGCAGACAGAGCTCCCTCCTCCTACAGATTACCGTCTTTAATACCTCCCTGTCAGATAAGGCTGTTTACGTCTGTTTTAAGACAGAGACTGTGCTGGGAGCATGCCGCTTTATGCTGCACCTCGTTAACTGCAGCCACTCTGCCTGAGATCCTTCCGGCCGGATCTACAGGAACGTAATTTGGGATCTGGTTTTTTAAGCACTAACGATAGCGCAAGGGGAAGGCGACTTGTGTTCAGACCAGTATTAAACTAAGTGAAAGAATTAAGGGATGCACAGTTTATATCATAGCTTATCCATGGGTTGGTGCTTACCTTTACCCGAGGATTATGGTTCAGAAAACGTGTGTATAGAAATCATGCTCACTGGATGTATGGTAAGAGACATACTGCACACTGTGGATGTATGGTGTGAGACATACTGAACACTGTGGATGTATGGTATGAGACATACTGCACACTGTGGATGTATGGTATGAGACATACTGCACACTGTGGATGTATGGTGTGAGACATACTGCACACTGTGGATGTATGGTATCAGACATACTGCACACTGTGGATGTATGGTGTAGGACATACTGCACACTGTGGATGTATGGTGTGAGACATACTGCACACTGTAGATGTATGGTTGGAGATATACTGAACACTGTGGATGTATGATATGAGACATACTGCACACTGTAGATGTATGATATGAGACATACTGCACACTGTGCATATATAGTAAACGCATATTCAACTGTGATGGCAGATCACAGGCCGCCATGATGGACTGGTGACGTCACAACTGGCGTCACGTGACATGACGTTACGATACGTCACATGGTGTCAGACGCCGGAAGTTGATTCATGACGTGTCGTTCTTAATGATGACGTCGTCCCTTCACGGAGGTTTAATTGGTGTTGCGCCGGGTGGCCGCAAGGTGGTGCCACCCTCTCCCTCACTCACTCACTCACTCCCTCCACTCCCTCACTCCAGTGGCGCCAGAATAGGGGGGGCAGGGGGGGCGACTGCCCCCCCACTTTTTTGCCAGCCAAAAAAAGTCAGCAGCTTCAAATTTTACTCAAACGTGTGTAAAACCTGTCTTGCAACAGTGGCTAAGCCCTGACTTTTCACCGTGAAAAGTGTCAAAGTCTGACTCTTTAGCATGCAATGATGGCTAAGCCCTGACTTTTCACCGTGGAAAAGTGTCAACGTCTGACATTTTAGCATGCAATGATGGCTAAGTCCTGACTTTTCACCGTGCAAAAGTGTCAAAGTCTGACTCTTTAGCATGCAATGATGGCTAAGTCCTGACTTTTCACCTTGGAAAAGTGTCAAAGTCTGACTCTTTAGCATGCAATGATGGCTAAGCCCTCACTTTTCACCGTGGAAAAGTGTCAAAGTCTGACGCTTTAGTGTGCAATGATGGCTAAACCCTGACTTTTCACCATTGAAAAGTGGCAAAATCTGACTCTTTAGTGTGCAATGATGGCTAAACCCTGATTTTTCACTGTGGAAAAGTGTCAAAGTCTGACTTTTTAACTAACCCCTGACTTTTCACCGTGTCAACGTCTGACCTTTCGCAGATACACGGTAAATCTAGAGGAACAGCTGGGGGGTGTTGCATAAACCGGGAACGATCGATAAAACCATAACGAAAGTGTATAACGAACGTTGGTGATGAATAAAGAACGAATTGTAATGTCATATACCAACAACGAACGTTAATCTTCAAAACGCAAAAAATTGAGGTGCATAAAAACCTTTCCTTGTTTTATCGTACGTTGTGGTTTCGTTGTTAACTTTCGTAGTGTCGCGTTGCATAAGGACAAGTCGACCCCGCAAACATTTATCGTTCGTTAATTCGGAAATTCATAAGACAATTTGTGTTGCATTTAAACAATTTGACCCTTCCAAAAGTGACCGAAAGTGGCAACAAAGAACGATAACCCCAGACAAGTCAGGAGTTGTCGTAGTTTGAATTTTTTTCAAACGAACCCCCAAAACTTATCCAATCACGTGCCCAGCGTGTACCAGCCCCCCCCCCCCCCCCGCCCCCCCCCCCGCCCCTGCCTGCCTGCCTGCCTACCTGACTGCCTGCCTGCCTGCTTGCCTGCATGCCTACCTGCACATCCGGTTTGATCCTGGGCCCGGTTTGATCCTGGGCCCGGTTTGATCCCGGGCCCGGTTTGATCCCGGGCCCGGTTTGATCCCGGGCCCGGTTTGATCCCGGGCCCGGTTTGATCCTGGGCCCGGTTTGATCCCGGGCCCGGTTTGATCCTGGGCCGGGCCGCAGCCGTCCGGGCCGCAGCCGTCCGGGCCGCAGCCGTCCGGGCCGCAGCCGTCCGGGCCGCAGTCGTCCGGGCCGCAGCCGTCCGGGCCGCAGTCGTCCGGGCCGCAGTCGTCCGGGCCGCAGCCGTCCGGGCCGCAGCCGTCCGGGCCGCAGTCGTCCGGGCCGCAGTCGTCCGGGCCGCAGTCGTCCGGGCCGCAGTCGTCCGGGCCGCAGTCGTCCGGGCCGCAGCCGTCCGGGCCGCAGCCGTCCGGGCCGCAGCCGTCCGGTTTGTCCCATTGACTGATCGACCCATTGACCAATCGTCCCATTGACCGATCGTCCCATTGACCGATTGTCCCATTGACTGATCGTCCCATTGACCGATCGTCCCATTGACCGATCATCCCATTGACCGATCGTCCCATTGACCGATCGTCCCATTGGTTGATCGTCCCATTGGTTGATCGTCCCATTGAATGATCATCCCATTGACCTATCGTCCCATTGACCGATTGACCCACCGACTGACCCACGAAACGATCAATCGACTCATTGACGGATTGACCAACCGACCGATCATCCCACTGACCAATTAACTTGACACTGACCCAACCAATAACTGATGGATGGACTAACTGACTGATCGACCAATTGACTGATTGTGCCACCGACCAATCATCCCACTGACTGATCATCCCACTGACTGATCATCCCACTGACAGGTGATCCCACTGACAAGTGATCCCAATGACTGATTATCCCATTGACCGATCGTCCCATTGACTGATCGTCCCATTGACAGATCATCCCATTGACCAATCGTCCAATTGGTTGATCGTCCCATTGACTGATTGTCCCATCGACCGATCGTCCCGTTGACCGATCGTCCTATTGGTTGATCGTCCCGTTGGGGCGATCGGCCTAGGCCGAATGATGCCTTGAGGCATCAACCGGCCCAGGCCGAATGATGCCTCAAGGCATCAAATCAAAAACAATTACAAAGTTGATTTTAACAAAGAAATAATGGATCAATTAAAGACATATCCTACAATCCACGGTGGTGCCACCTGGTGATTTTTAAATTCGATCCCGGGCCCGGTTCGATCCCGGGCCCGGTTCGATCCCGGGCCCGGTTCGATCCCGGGCCCGGTTCGATCCCGGGCCAAGTTCGATCCCGGGCCAAGTTCGATCCCGGGCCAAGTTCGATCCCGGGCCCGGTTCGATCCCGGGCCCGGTTCGATCCCGGGCCCTGTTCGATCCCGGGCCAAGTTCGATCCCGGGCCAAGTTCGATCCCGGGCCAAGTTCGATCCCGGGCCAAGTTCGATCCCGGGCCAAGTTCGATCCCGGGCCAAGTTCGATCCCGGGCCAAGTTCGATCCCGGGCCAAGTTCGATCCCGGGCCAAGTTCGATCCCGGGCCAAGTTCGATCCCGGGCCAAGTTCGATCCCGGGCCAAGTTCGATCCCGGGCCAAGTTCGATCCCGGGCCAAGTTCGATCCCCGGCCAAGTTCGATCCCCGGCCGCACCCGGCCCCGGTTTGATCCCGGGCCCTGGTTCGATCCCGGGCCCGGTTCGATCCCGGGCCCGGTTCGATCCCGGGCCCGGTTCGATCCCGGGCCAAGTTCGATCCCGGGCCAAGTTCGATCCCGGGCCAAGTTCGATCCCGGGCCAAGTTCGATCCCGGGCCAAGTTCGATCCCGGGCCAAGTTCGATCCCGGGCCAAGTTCGATCCCGGGCCAAGTTCGATCCCGGGCCAAGTTCGATCCCGGGCCAAGTTCGATCCCGGGCCAAGTTCGATCCTGGGCCAAGTTCGATCCCCGGCCGCACCCGGCCCCGGTTTGATCCCGGGCCCTGGTTTGATCCCGGGCCCTGGTTTGATCCCGGGCCCTGGTTTGATCCCGGGCCCGGTTTGATCCCGGGCCCGGTTTGATCCTGGGCCCCGTTTGATCCCGGGCCCTGTTTGATCCCGGGCCCGGTTTGATCCCGGGCCCGGTTCGATCCCGGGCGCGGTTCGATCCCCGGCCCGGTTCGATCCCCGGCCCGGTTCGATCCCCGGCCCGGTTCGATCCCTGGTCCAGTTCGATCCCCGGCCCAGTTCGATCCCCGGCCCGGCCGCACCCGGGCCCCGTTTGATCCCGGGCCCCATTTGATCCCGGGCCCCATTTGATCCCAGGCCCCGTTTGATCCCGTTTGATCCTGCACCAGGCACGGACCCGGTTTGATCCCGAGCCCGGTTCGCAGCCCGGCCCTGTTCGCGGCCCGGCCCTGTTCCCTGTTGTACTTTCGTTCTTCACCAAAGTGTATTATCGTTCCCGGTTTATGCAACGACCCCCAGGCGAATGTCGAAGGCTGTCTTCATACTAAGAAAAAAGTCAGCAATTTTTCAGTTCGCCCCCCCACTTTCAAAACGTTCTGACGCCCCTGCTCACTCTGACATTCACTCACTCCGTCACTCACACATCTGGGGTACATTAGTCTCTATGTGTGAATTCCGCTTTAAGCCCAATCCACATCTACTAGTTTCGAAACATTAATGTACCCTTGTCGCAGACAAAGGAATGGTACTTTGTCTCAGGCGAGGCATCCTAACAGAGTCAGCTTTGGTCGGTAGATGTAGGACAGTTAGGCAATGGCTAGCCAATGATTAGTGACCCCCCTTGAGATGTTCTCTTGTTGCAGATGAGTTGCCTATCGATGTTCCTAAATCGCTCGCCAAACTGGATTTTGAGAAATCCAGACGGCAACAACGAATGTTGGTAAGCGGCCCCTGATTGGGTGGCAGACACGGGCCGAGGGGTTACGTAATTTACCTGTGACAAGTTCACCGACTCCTATACGATTTGGGAACTAATCATTCAACCCTGAATTGGTAGGTGTGTATTGGGCTTTAAGTGGGATTCACATGATTGAATTCACATACCTCACAGGCCGTTTGTCTGAGACCAATCCTGTTGAGATTCGGTACTGGAACACAATCTCCTCATGTGAATGACCGGGTTAAATTTTGGTGAGACAACCTTTTCCCCTTGCAATTGTCAGCCACACTCACCAGTAATAAGAAACAGAATCTCATGAGATTTTGACTTTAAACAGGTTTAAAATTTAGAGGGGCATTTTGGTTAGACAAATGTATTTCACACGTTCTCCCCCATTCTGCGAGTCTCAGTGGTCCCAAATTACATCTATTCACACGGGAAAGTACCCTGAGTCGGCGACTGGGTACCCTGTGCACCCTGCCTATACTGTGTAGAGGTGTAGGGGTGAGACTATGTACCTGGTAAGTCTTCCCATGTGAATTGAATCCGCCATGTTACCCTGAGACTGTAGAACACACAAATCTGTGAAACATTGTACCCAGCTGGACATTCCGACTTTCTTTTACGTATCTCCGCATTTTGCGGCGTTTTACAACGCATTTGTAAATTTCAAAATGCGTAGAAGCACGTAGACGTGCGTTCACGGAAAAACGCCATTTTTTACGCCAGTATGACTGGGGCATTAGGACACAATAGTGACCACCACAGTGACCGGACATCGGTCTTATGAAATGGCCAGGCGACTATTAGCGCCCGTCTGTAAACCGGAGTCACAGAATCGGTTGTCACTAAACTACTGCAACGCAACCTGTCGCTATTGTGTCACTACACCCAATAACGGACGTCCTACAGGCTATTGAAACGGGCCCCTGGTCAGGGCAGGACGGGTAGGGGAGGTGGTGGGGAGTGGGGGGTGGCAGTGGCAGTGGCTTCGCAGGGTGTGGGAGCTGGCAGTTTGTAAATGAAGGGGAGGGCAGTAATTGTCACGGTCGCTGTAGGTGGCCACGTTAGCGTCAGACTTAAAGCTGGTGGCGCCAGTCAATTTGTGGCTTCTGCTGTGGTCGTCTCGCTCTTTAGTGGATGGAGGTGGGTGTAGTGGGTGGGCCGGGGTTGTCGTGGGTGGGCCGGGGGTGCAGTGGGGGCCGGGGGTGTGGTGGGTGGGCCGGGGGTGTGGTGGGTGTGTCGGGGGTGTGGTGGGTGGGCCGGGGGTGTGGTGGGTGTGTCGGGGGTGTGGTGGGTGTGTCGGGGGTGTGGTGGGTGTGTCGGGGGTGTGGTGGGTGGGTCGGGGATGTGGTGGGTGGGCCGGGGATGTGGTGGGTGGGTCGGGGGTGTGGTGGGTGGGCCGGGGGTGTGGTGGGTGGGCCGGGATGTGGTGGGTGGGCCGGGGTTGTCGTGGGTGGGCCGGGGGTGTGGTGGGTGGGCCGGGGGTGTAGTGGGTGGGCCGGGGATGTGTTGGGTGGGCCGGGGATGTGGTGGGTGGGCCGGGATGTGGTGGGTGGGCCGGGGGTGTAGTGGGTGGGCCGGGGATGTGGTGGGTGGGCCGGGATGTGGTGGGTGGGCCGGGGGTGTGGTGGGTGGGTCGGGGGTGTGGTTGGTGTGTCGGGGGTGTGATGGGTGGGCCGGGGGTGTGGTGGGTGGGCCGGGGATGTGATGGGTGGGCCGGGGCTGTGGTGGGTGGGCCGGGATGTGGTGGGGGCCGGGGGTGTGGTGGGTGGGCCGGGATGTGGTGGGTTGGCCGGGGATGTGATGGGTGGGCAGGGGATGTGGTGGGTGGGCCGGGGGTGTGGAGGGTGGGCCGGGGGTGTGGTGGGTGGGCTGGGATGTGGTGGGTGGGTCGGGGTGTGGTGGGTGGGCCGGGATGTGATGGGTGGGCCGGGGGTGTGGTGGGTGGGCCGGGGGTGTGGTGGGTGGGTCGGGGGTGTGGTGGGTGGGTCGGGGGTGTGGTGGGTGGGCCGGGATGTGGTGGTTGGGCTGGGGATGTGGTGGGTGGGCCGGGGATGTGGTGGGTGGGCCGGGATGTGGAGGGTGGGCCGGGGGTGTGATGGGAGGGCCGGGGGTTTGGTGGGTGGGTCGGGGAGGGAGGGGGGGGGGGACGAGAGGGAGGGGAGGGAGCAGAGCGGGGAACTACCGGAAGTGGGGGTGAATTATGGCTGCCGTAAACTGGACCTGCATGGCGTTGACCGGAAAAGGGCATGACCAGCGTAGGGGCTCCCAAGAGACCGGCCAGTAACCAGTGTGAACCGTCTGTATAGGGACCAGCAAGTAACCAGTGTAAACCTTCTCCATAGAGACTGGCAAGTGACCAGTGTGAACCATCTCTATAGGGACCGGCCAGTAACCAGCATGAACCATCTCTATAGGGACCGGCCGGTGACCAGTTTGAACCGTCTGTATAGGGACCTGCCAGTAACCAGTTTGAACCGTCTCTATAGGGTCCAGCAAGTAACCAGTGTGAACCGTCTCTATAGGGACCGGCCAGTAACCAGTTTGAACCGTCTCTATAGGGACCAGCAAGTAACCAGTGTGAACTGTTTCTATTGTCACGTAAGGTAGCTAAGGCCTAATCCTATAGACTAGCTAACCCAGTGACAAGAAAAGAGAATTCAGAATATCTTCTATACTAAATGAAGAAGACAGATAACCATACACAGATATGTATTAATAACATATATTATAACAAAGTATACAGTTACATAACAATTCTCATCAACATACAGAATCATATACACTTCTGTAGTGTACATATGATATAAGTCCTCTTGGTCTAAGCAGTACTCACAGTCTATCACTTTCAGTTATTGTTCAATGTCTCCTTGACTTGTGGATATAGATGATCCAAAGTAGTGGTAGCAGTCATCAGTCTCTATTCCTCCAGTGCTGGGGTGGTAGAAGATCATGGAGAAACCCAATCCTCAGTCATGGCCTCTGTAGCATAGAGTCCTATGGTGTTTCAAGCCTGACACTGCAGTGGTGGTAATGCTGAGTAGCATGGAGATGTTGACGCCACGGTGTCTGGGTTCCAAGTGAGCTGTGAGTTGAGGGACCGGCCAGTGACCAGTGTGAACCTTTTCTATAGGGACCGGCCAGTAACCAGTGTGAACTTTTTCTATAGGGACCAGCCAGTCACCAGTGTCAACCTTTTCTATAGGGACCGGCCAGTAACCAGTGTGAAGCATCTCTACAGAGACCGGCCGGTGACCAGTGTGAACTGTCTCTATAGGGACCGGCCCGTAACCAGTGTGCACCGTCTCTATAGGGACCAGCAAGTAACCAGTATGCACCGTCTCTATAGGGACTGGCCAGTGACCAGTGTAAACCATCGCCATAGGGACCCCACTGCTGGGGGTGAAGGAGAAAGGTGTCTGTACACCACACCACATAGACATGGTATGAGAAGGATTGGTCTTTGATATAACAGTAAATCTATCACTGATGGGGATGAAGGAGAAAGATGCCTGTGCACCACACCACATAGACATGGTATGAGAAAGACTGGCCTTTGATATAGCAGTAAATCTTCCACTGCTGGGGATGAAGGAGAAAGGTGGCTGTACACCACACCACATAGACATGGTATGAGAAGGACTGGCCTTTGTTATAGCAGTAAATCTACCACTGCTGAGAAGGAAGGAGAAAGGTGGCTGTACACCACACCACATAGACATGGTATGAGAAAGACTGGCCTTTGATATAGCAGTAAATCTTCCACTGCTGGGGGTGAAGGAGAAAGGTGGCTGTACACCACACCACATAGACATGGTATGAGAAGGACTGGCCTTTGATATAGCAGTAAATCTACAATATGGGCAATTTGCATGGTAATGCATCGGAAGTCTTCGCTTTTTATCTCACCCCTGGAATAAATGCCCATAGGCTTAACATTGGAAACTCGTTCTCCATGCCCCTACAAGTATTGCAGCCCGTTCTCCATGGGCTATATCCTGTGTGTCATCTATTCTTTTAATGTGTCTAGGGGTGAGATAAATACAGAAAGCAACTCGTTTTGGTCAAAGTAGTCATTCTGCAACTCGTTTGAATGCTACGTGATATTCACTTGGTTATCGCCTCGTTCGCATCAATCTGCATCAAACTCGTGGAGAACGACGACTTTGACCAAAACAGGTTGGTTTCTTTACTTTTCATCTCAGTATGTGGGTACTTAGAAGGAAACCAACGAGATGAGAATAACTTGGTCCGTACTACACCGAGTTTGACTGCGGAGTAATCCACGAAGCGAAGCTGAGTGAATACAGGTGTTGCCGTTCAGCGCCGCCTAACGGCCCACTGTGTAGTAGCGCGGCTGCTCGGACAAACACGGCCGAGTCCAGGCACATCCCATAGAGCCACACAGTAATCACACCTAAAGTGTGAACGGTGGGTGTGATTACAGGAGTGTTGTTTTTTGACAGATTAAATTGTCTGAGCAAACTAGGGTATTGTACCAACGAGTCTGAGCTGTCTAAACTTTATAGTTGATAATTGTTCTGGTTTTAACTTGGAGAACAATAAGCACATAATATCTAGGCCTGCCAATGTATTAATGTATATTCAATTTCGGTGATCCTGTGTTATCTATGCTATATCTAAAGTATTATTGAGCCAATATGTATGTATGACATACCAGATTTGAGCTGGAATACCATAGAATACGATGCAATCATTATTATTTCCCTGGAAATAATGTAGATGGGTACTATGGACCTATTATACACATACACTGAGTGACCCAATGCTAAAGTATACGTTGCCAGGTGAATGTTTGGCTTCAGTCGTGGGGTAACTAAGCAGATGAGGTGCACACCGCCCTACGGAAAAAGGCCTATTACGTAGCGGTCAAACGAGGTGGAGTGCAGACCAAGTTATTCTCATCGAGTGGGTTTCTGATTTTATCTCACCCCGTATAACACCATTTATTGCAAAAATAACTCGCTAAATTAGCCATTGAGTATTGGGTACAATACTTTCACGGCCGTGGAGTACGAGTTCCTAACATTAAGCCTATGGAGGAAAATACTGGGGTGAGGTAACACGCCTTACTCTTTAAGGAAAGTTTAGCGGACTATAAACCCTAAAACCTAGTTCTTGAGCGCCAGGGACCTGTTTCACTAGTTTTGTGACATGTCTGTGACACCATACAGACATTGGGGTTGTCTAGTTTCGTGACAACACGAGTAGCTGCCCTTAGGAAAAGATAGACCCCAAACATAAGAATTAGACAAATCTACACATCATGGACCTGTTTCACTAATTTCGTGACAAAAGTGTTTCACAGACATGAAAAGCGGCACCAACAGTGCAAGCAAGAACGGACAAAACGAAGTCTAATGTCTAGTTCTTATGAAACCGGACACACCATCTAGACGCCATCTAGACATGTCACGAAACTACTGAAACAGGTCCCTGAACACAACGTAGACACAGAGAATAGATCGACATCACAATCTGCAGTCCAGCCCCACAACAAACAGCGCAGTACCCGCCTTGTTTACCCACGGACTGGAAATGGGCAATGAGCGACTAGATTGTTGTTCTAGAAGTGGTGGAATAACAGACACCATGATGAGGGGTGCACAGGCTAAACAAGGGGTTGCGTGAGTGATGGGGACACACCCCACATTACCCCATGTAGGATCAAAGAAGAAACCAACACGTTTGGGTCAAAGTTGTTGTTCTCCATGAGTTTGATGTGGAGTGATATGAATGAGGCGACAGCCGAGTGAATATCAGATAGCATTCAAACGAGCTGAAGACTTCGTTGACCAAAACGAGTTGCATTCTGTATTCATCTCACCCCTGTACACACTAAAAGAATGGAGACCACACAGGATATTATGGAGAAACCAAACAAGAGTTAGTCATGTTGTTGTTTATCGCACGACGGCAAGATCACGTATTACTGCACGAGAAGCCGAGAGCAGTAATACGCGATCTTGCCGGAGTGCAATGAACAATAACATGACTAACTCGAGTTTGGTTTAGAATTTATCCTACCCCACCCGTCTAAATTACTTCTACATTAACAAATGACATCATTTGTCAAGTGTATCCCACTAGAGCAATATTTTTCAGTTTTCTGAACTCCAGACTGAATACAGTGACCCAATGTTAAGCGTATGGAGTTTTTTATTAGGGGTAGGATAAAGCCCCAACACCCCCATATCCATACACCTTACACCCTACATGCCCAATACCCCAATATCCCTACATTCCTACACCGATTTTCTTAAATCATTTAATGAATGCTCATAATCAAAGGCTTGAGCAAGTCTAGGACACATACTATAATGAATTGTATTCCGATTTTTTTTCATCATTTAATGAATGTTCATAATCAAAGACTTGAGCAAGTCTACCCTATACCCTAAACCTCTACAACCCTACACCCCCACCCCTTCACCCCACCCCTACACCCTACACACCTACACCCCTATACAATACACCCCAACATCGTACACCCTATTCCCCTATACCCTAAGCCTCTACAACCCTACACCCCCACCCCTTCACCCACACCCCTACACCCTCCACACCTACACCCCTATACAAAACACCCCAACATCGTACACCCTATTCCCCTATACCCTACACCTCTACAACCCTACACCCCCACCCCTCACTGCACGAAAACCATCATTTTACATATGAATGCGCCCGGCTCTATAAGTAGGTATTTTGCGTCTACAAGATCGTCTTAATCTCCATGTGTATACACCTCATCTGTGGGCGTATATATAAGTGTCCAGTGAACAGGGCTTCACTGAGAGCGGGCGGGGGGAGGTGGCGGGGGATGGGTGGGGGGGGGGGGGGGGGAGGGCTTCCTACTGAGGACACCTGTACTTCTACCAACACAAAGGGGCGGGAAGGGGTGTGGGCAGAGATTATTTTCTCTCATATACGCCGGGTGTGAAATACAGCCAAGACGGTCTGTCGTATATAAGGCCTGGGCATATATAAATGAAAACAAGTCAATATTCAGCCAATACATGCACTTCCATGATGGCGTATATGTGAATAAAATGGTGGTTTTCGTGCAGTGCCTTCACCCACACCCCTAGATCGCACACCCTACACCCCAACACCCCTACACCCAACACCCCTACACCCAACACCCCTACACCCAACACCCCTACACCCTACACCCCTCCACCCAACACTCCTACACCCTACACTCCACCGCAGCACAGCCCCTGACCCTTCACCCCTCCGCGTCAGACAATAGAGTCCCGGTAATGCGCAGTAATACAGCCATTTGGCTTCATTAGCGGGGGGACTACTTTCTGCGGCGGAGGGGCACACGTCGGCCGATTGACCCATCAGCGGCTGATCTAATTATAGCCTGGAGGGTCGAGCTGCTCAGTGAGGTGCTGCAGCGTGTGACCTGCACCGCTCGGCCGCCATCTTGCCCCGGTCAGCGCGCGCGCGGTGCATGCTGGATGAAGACACAGCGCCCTACAGCGGATATTCTTGTCTTTACTTTTATATACAAAGTGATCGGTCACGGTAACCACATTATGAAACAGGCTCCCTGCCCTCCTCCACTTACTATTTGTATTTTTAATGCCAGCCACAGCCTACAGATAAGAGGTTCAATTGCAAGCTGATACTAATGCCGCACTGGAGAGGACCTTTCTTGATAAGGTGAACGATGGATCATTTCCACTCGCTTCCCTCACTTGACAGATCACACTCTGGGAGATTGACCTCCACTTAACTCCATGGTAGAACATGTTAAAAGATGTTCCCAACTGTATCACAAACATAGAGGGTAGAAGGACGTTTTAGTGAAGTGCACGCAAGAACATGCGGAGTATAGCAATGCGTGGTATTGCATGGCATTGTACATGTTTAGGCATAGGAATAACGTTAGAAAAATACTCAACGATTCTGATATTTGAATGCTATTCAATGTCAGTAAAATGGGTGAGATGAATCCAGAACCACACTCGGATTATATAAATAGACAATACTCCACTCGTATGGATGCACCGTAATCGTCACTCGGCCTGGCCTCAGTGACGATTGCAAATAATTTTTTTAAAAAACGCCAGAGGATGAACAAACCAGATATAATCTTCACAACCAGTACCGTATACCTCTCATCATCTGTCCGATCATCCTCCACAAACCTCCCATGATCTTCCCACGTATTGCCATCAAATTCTCATCAGCCATCAGCCCATCACCCATCAACCGCTCATAATCTTTCCAACCATTGCCAGTCAAATTCTCCTCCTCCTCCTCCAAATCATCACCCTCAAACCACACATAATCTTCACAACCATTGCCATCTACCTTTCATCATCTGCCAAACCATCCACCTCCTATTGGCTGCCCAACTGTCACCCATCAACTTCTAATCCTCTGCCCAACCACTGCCCTTCAACTTCTACTCTTCTGCCCAACCACTGCCCATCAACATCTATTCTTCTGCCCAACCACTGCCCTTCAACCTCTTCTCTACTGCCCAACCACTGCCCTTCAACCTCTTCTCTTCTGCCCAACCACTGCCCTTCAACTTCTACTCTTCTGCCCAACCACTGCCCTTCAACCTCTTCTCTTCTGCCCAAACTCTGCCCACCAACTTCTACTCTTCTGCCCAACCACTGCCCTTCAACTTCTACTCTTCTGCTCAACCACTGCCCACTAACCTCTACTCTTCTGCCCAACCATTGCCCATCAACTTCTACTCTTCTACCCAACTACTGCCCACCAACTTCTAATCTTCTGCCCAACCACTGCCCACCAACTTCTAATCTTCTGCCCAACTACTGCCCACCAACTTCTAATCTTCTGGCCAACCACTGCCCACCAACTTCTACTCTTCTGCCCACCAACTTCTAATCTTCTGCCCAACCACTGCCCTTCAAACTTTTCTCTTCTGCCCAACCACTGCCC
Organism: Alentia gelatinosa; assembly: GCA_950022655.1. Taxonomy (NCBI): domain Eukaryota; kingdom Metazoa; phylum Annelida; class Polychaeta; order Phyllodocida; family Polynoidae; genus Alentia; species Alentia gelatinosa. Next base: position 67,076,011 of record OX465584.1, on the reverse strand, counting down.
ACCAACTTCTACTCTTCTGCCCAACCACTGCCCTTCAACTTCTCTACTGCCCAACCACTGCCCATCAACTTCTACTCTTCTGCCCAACTACTGCCCACCAACTTCTAATCTTCTGCCCAACCACTGCCCACCAACTTCTAATCTTCTGCCCAACTACTGCCCACCAACTTCTAATCTTCTGGCCAACCACTGCCCACCAACTTCTACTCTTCTGCCCACCAACTTCTAATCTTCTGCCCAACCACTGCCCTTCAAACTTTTCTCTTCTGCCCAACCACTGCCCACCAACTTCTAGTCTTCTGCCCAACCACTGCCCTTCAACTTCTCTACTGCCCAACCACTGCCCATCAACTTCTACTCTTCTGCCCAACCACTGCTGCCACCTCTACTCTACTGCCCACCCACTGCCCACTGACTTCTACTCTTCTGCCCAACCACTGTCCGTCCACCATTGCTCATCTTCCAGACCTCAGCAGACAGAGTACCTGTGGCCGGACCCCCCCTGAGCGATATTAGGGGCAGTAAACGGGTATAGTGGTCGCACTCCGCTCGTGAGGACCAGCTGTGGACCGGTAAGAGGCACTCTGCACGTCAGGGGGAGCTGAGGAGGGACACACACCCGGGTGGGTTACTGAAAACACATCAGGTCTGATGGGAGCATGTGTGTATGTGTCTCGGGCTGTGGTGTAGGGTGTAGGTTGTGTCTTGATGTTGGGTTTTCATGTAGGAGGTGGGTACTTAGAAGAAACCAAATGAGAGTTAGTCGTGTTGTTGTTTATCGCACGACGGCAATGTCGCATTTACTGCACGGGGCGAAACCGAGTGCAGTGAGGAGCAGACATTGCCGGAGTGCGATAAACAACACGACTAACTCGAGTTTGGTTTAGAATTTATCCTACCCTGTCTAAATTACTTCAGCAAATTAAGAAATAACATAAAACTCACCGATAATCAGTGATAATCATTGGTCGCTTTTCAAATGACGTCATTTGACAACTGTATCCCACTAGAGCGATAAATTTCATTTTCCTGCACCGTAGACCAAATACAGTCCGCTAATGTTAAGCCTATGGAGTTTTTTATTAGGGGTAGGATAATGGATTTTGATGTAGGGGTAATTGTGTTGGGTTTTGATATAGGGGTATGTGGGTGTAGGGTCTTTGAGGCATGTCGAAAACGAAAAACCTCATTGACCTACTGATACTTGATACGTTTGGATCCTAGACTCAGGTAGCTGAAGAAATGGCAAGTTGACTGGGTGCAAGTGGGTTATGGAAAATTATCTCACCCCAGATATTTGTTCTCCATAGACTTAACATTGGAAAATCGTATCTAACACCCATTAGATATTTAGGGAAAATATCCAATGGGGGATAATGTCACAAATGTTAGCCCATTAGTCAATATTAAGGGTGAGATAAATTCAGAAACCCATTCAAGTTTAGGGTCAAAGCTCGATCCCATCTCATTTGAATCACATAGCAATTCACGCGGCTTCGCCTTGTGAATTACTACGTGATTCAAACTCGATGGGATACGAGCTCAGACCCCAAATTTTTTATGGGTTTCCTCTATAATATCTATAATCAATGTAACCCAAACCTTTTAATTATTATCTGTTTAGAACTGCACGCTCATTCATCAATGATGAACATATTATTTGCTCCTAGTTTATAACTGCATGCTCATTCATCAATGATGAACCTACTTTTTGCTCCAGGTGTTTTATGTGTACATCTGAGACCATCCTGCTGACTCTACACTCTGTTAAATGACGTACGAGCTGTCTGAGTGCTCCCAAAACTAATAAAAGAGTATCATCAGGTATAAAGTCCAACATTCCTGTAAAGATGTTAAAAGTACATTCCCTCATACATGTTTTACATCTCCACTGGGCATCATTGCAGCGGAACCTTTCAAACAGCAAGCGATACAAACTCTGCCATTTTCCAGCAATTGAATTACCTATACCACACGGGAGCCTATGTCCATTATTTGCTCAGGAAAGTGGTGGGTTTTTTTCTAGCATTTTCCCCTTGTTTTTTTTGCATGCAATTTGGCGATACATGAATCCACTCCAGACACTGTAGGGCTGTCATTAGTCCGTGCCTCAGAGTCTCCAGAGGATACAGCTTTCAGGTCAGATCCATCAACTAAATGACGGAACGGGTAAATATCCCACCCTATGACCATGTCTAAATAACAGAACAGGTGAATATCCCACACTATGACCATGTCTAAATAACGGAACAGGCAAATATCCCAAATCATGACCATGTCTAAATAACGGAACGGGTGAATATCCCACACCATGACCATGTCTAAATAATGGAACGGGTGAATATCCCACACTATGACCATGTCTAAATAATGGAACGGGTGAATATCCCACACTATGACCATGTCTAAATAACGAAACGGGTGAATATCCCACATTATGACCATGTCTAAATAATGGATTGGGTGAATATCCCACACCATGACAATGTCTAAATAACGGAACAGGCAAATATCCCAAACCATGACCACGTATAAATCGGAATGGGTGAATATCCTGCATCATGAAAATGTCTAAATGATGGAACAGGTGAAAATCCCACACCATGATCATGTCTAGATAACAGAACGGGTGAATATCCCACACCATGACAATGTCTAAATAACAAAATGGGCAAATATCCCAAACCATGACCATGTCTAAATCGGAATGGGTGAATATCCTGCATCATGAAAATGTCTAAATGATGGAACAGGTGAAAATCCCACACCATGATCATGTCTAGATAACAGAACGGGTGAATATCCCACATCATCACCATGTCTAAATAACAGAACAGGTGAATATCCCACACGATGACCATGTCTAAATAATAGAACGGGTGAATATCCCACATCATGACCATGTCTAAATAATGGAACAGGTGAATATCCCTACCATGACCATGTCTAATTAACGGAATGGGTGAATATCCCACATCATGAAAATGTCTAAATCGGAATGGGTGAATATCCTTCATCATGAAAATGTCTAAATAATGGAACAGGTGAATATCCCACACCATGACCATGTCTAAATAAAGGAAGGGGCAAATATCCCAAACCATGACCATGTCCAAATCAGAACGGGTGAATATCCCGCATCATGAAAATGTCTAAATAATGGAACAGGTGAATATCCCACATCATGACCATGTCTAAATAACAGAATGGGTGAATATCCCACATCATCACCATGTCTAAATAACGGAATGGGTGAATATCCCTACCATGACCATGTCTAAATAACGGAACAGGTGAATATCCCACACCATGACCATGTCTAAATAACGGAACACGTGAATATCCCACACCATGACCATGTCTAAATAACGGAACGGGTGAATATCCCACACTATGACCATGTCTAAATAACGGAACAGGTAAATATCCCACACTAAGAAAATGTCTAAATAATGGAACGGGTGAATATCCCACACCATGACCATGTCTAAATAACGGAACGGGTGAATATCCCACATCGTGACCATGTCTAGATAACGGAACAGGTGAATATCCCACACGATGAACATGTCTAAATAACGGAACGGGTAAATATCCCACACGATGACCATGTCTAAATAACGGAATGGGTGAATATCCCACACTATAATCATGTCTAAATAATGGAACGGGCAGAAATATATCCCACACCTAAATAGGAAAATGGGTGTACATCATGGCTATATAGCGCACCAAGGGAGCGTTTGCTAAACCCACAAACCATATCAGTTACCACTCGCCCTTGGGCCATCACCAACTGGCCTGGACGATACCTCACCCAGCAGAGAAAATGAGACCATTTATAATCCATGCAAGGCCACTGAGCTCTGCCCCCGACTCCTGTAAGACTATGTAGTGTAAGCACAAACTTTGTGTCAGCTTGTAAACTTCAGGTCTACACATCCCTCTGTGACCAATTCACCTCTTGCACATAAGTGTGGCGCTGCTGTAGCAGAGAGAATGTGTTGCGCTGGTTGCATGTGGCTAGCCACCGCATCCCAGAAACCAGCCACACACTGGCAAATTGAAAACGAGGCGAGCCCTCACCTGTATCGACAGCATGGCTTCAGTCCAATAAGCACAGAACTACTATAGAGTGCCTTCAGCCCCACCCTACAGCTGTTACCCACTTGAGATGACGTAACCACTTGAGGGGGTACTTGAGGGGGTACTCGAGTAGGTACTTGAGAGGGTGCTTGACAATAGATCAAATGAAGTTCATTCAGGAGGGTACTCAAGTAGTGTATTGTTAGTAAGCAGTGGACAATGGGGGAGTGTACTTGATGATCTGAAATTAATAAAGATCATTCATCATGGTACTGGAGTGGTTCATTGTTAGTAAACAGTGGACAATATGGGATTGTATTTTGAAGGGGTACTTGATGATCTGAAATTAATAAAGATCATTCATCATGGTACTTGAGTGGTGTATTGTTAGTAAGCAGTGGACAATAGGGGATTGTAATTTGAAGGGGTACTTGATGATACATTGTAATCTATTGTGATCATTCAACATGGTACTTGAGTGCTACATTATTAGTAAACAGTGGACTATATTTGAATGGGATACATGATGATATGAATGGCAACAAATTTAATTAATTTCATTCAATATGATACTAGAGTGCTTCATTGTTAGTAAATAGTGGACCATATGGCGGCATAATGGTACTTGATAAGATGACAACAGATTTAATTAAATTTTCACTGTGAGTATAAAGCTGCACATGGAGGGAAAGCTGTCAGTCCTACACAACCATGGCAACAAGCAGGATCGCATCAGCAGAGCAGGTCTCCAGAATGGACAAGATGAGACTAAATGTCAAAGTTGATATGACTATCTCTGATAGTTCAGTTCAATTGATCAGAAGGAGAAGGGACAAAACATTCATGGTAACTGTTTTCCCAAGATCTATTTTAGAGCTGAGTATACAACACAGCTCTGCATTTTCCAGGCTGACTGGAACCGAAGGAGAGGAAGTTCTTCTTTCTCGCAAGGATGACTGGCTCCTGTCTTTGACCACCATAAAGGGGAAACCATACTTCTGCTACAACAAGGTGGAGGCTCACCAAAACAATATCCAGTAAGTATTATTTTCATATAATTATTTTATGTCATGTATAGCTTAAAGATATCAGTAATTTATAATTAATTAAATAAGTCCAATTGTAGGGGTGGGGGACAAAAAAGGTTGTATATTTATGTGTAATAGTTTTTTCCTTCATTTATTCCAGTTGGATTGAGACGTTTGTTGAAAAAGATATTTATCTTGAAATGGTCAATCAGTTTGTTGGGTTTAATCCCAATGACAGGGCCGAGGAGGAGGATGACAGTATGATGATGATGGATGTTGGCGTACACTTAATAAGTATATATTATGGTGTTTTGGAAGATGTCTCGACAGGAAAGCAGAGAGTGTTCTCCCAGAAGTACTTGGACCGTGGAGTTTGTGAATTGAACACTTTCACTAATCAAGACAAGGACAGAATCCAAAGGGTGATAATCAAATCACTCTCAATTCCAATCCCAAAGACGTCAGACATATTAGCAGACATTTACTATCACTTGTTGCATGCAAATTGCGATACCATGGTGAAGGCTAACTGCTTTGGCTGTGTGAATGACAAGGACAGTCAAAGGGATCACATGGAGTTTGGCTGTTTAGATGAAAAAGATGTGTTGATAGAAATGTATGGAAACAGTTGCCATAAGGCATTGAGAGTTGCACAGTTTAAGCATGCACTCCACACCATGTGTTTAGAGTTTAAAGTTGCCAATGATCAATCAGCAGAGTCCATTGCTGACTTTTTGAAAGGAAGTTAGTTATGTAGATGTGCTGTACATGGACAAACCATTGGTATATGAATATAACAAGATAACTGGATTGTGATATATAATAAATTACACAAAATGTACATTTGAACAAACATTTATTGCTAATAAAACATTGAACATGATAAACTCTTGTCTTTTGAATTATCAATCATCATAAAAAAATGGATACAATTACTGTGTAGCAAATCCTATGTCTCACATTAACAGAGATATAGCCCAAAGTGTAAATACCCCTTTTAGTCTGGTTCGAGGCCGGTTTCACACCAGTTTATCATGAAGAGCACGTCTCCATTAGTATACGTTTAAAATCTGGTGCAGATCGGACCATTATTAACCGAGATATAGCCCAAAGTGTAAATACCCCTTTTAGTCTGGTTCCAGGCTGGTTTCACACCAGTTTATCATGAAGAGCACGTCTTCATTAGTATATGTCTAAAATCTGGTGCAGATCGGACCATTATTAATTGAGATATAGCCAAAAGTGTAAAAATGCCTATACCCCACAGTGACGATACCGCATCGTCGGTATCGCGACGATACCACGGCGTTGGTAGCGCACACATTTCAAACTGTTCAGGACGTCCTAGTCAAGTATTAATAGAAACATATAGACATAGCATTGACAATGATAAAGAGATTTATTAGTTCCAACTTCTGCCACCAGAGGACATCACAATCTGATTTAAAATAACTTTGATGAAAGGTGAGACAAACCTGTGAAAAACATCAATTAAAAACAATTGAAAATTATAAAACCTTTATAGATCATTGTAAAAAGTTCATGTGGTTATATCTTATTTGTTTGGAATTTAAGACAGTATTATTTTCAAAAATATCATGTAAACACCACTTTGTAGTGTATCATGTTATTCATAAAGTTATGGGTAAATGTGCTGCATAATATGAAGAAAGAAGAGGTGTGTTCACCACGTATGTGGTCGGGTGTATCACATAGCTGATACGCCCCTGAACAAAGGGAAAATTTTTCAATTTTTTCTGAACCAATGCCAGGTACTGCTCATGTGAGGGATGATGCTCATGCATTGCACCTAGATTACTTCTAGATTACTTCTAGAACCATCTAGAGACATGACATCAGAAGAACCACATTACTGAATCAGTCTTAAACCAAGCCGCCCCTTGGTACACGGATTGTGATGGTTTAATAGAGGATGGTTCCTTGCATGGTTCTCTAAGGGCGGAATACAGTAAGTACAATTTTTTACAACTCTATGTTCTACAACTTTATGTTCTACAACTCTTTGTTCTACAATGCACTAACAGGTTTACATCACACTAGAAAGTCTACAATACACTATACATTTCTATCAAACAATATATGTAGTATATCTATGTAGTATCCACCTCTATGTATACACCTCTTTCTACCGTGTATACATCTCACATGACTCTATGTAGTTTACATGGCTATGAATCTGTATCCCATGCTAGCGAGTATACAGCTGTTAGTACAACAGTACGCTATTAAAGATTATATAGCTATAGAAGACGCTATACAGATTAAACTCAATATACTCATAACTCACCTAAACGTGGCTCTGTAGACACTGTCACTCTCACCCCGCACATGGGTTAGTGAAGTCAGATTCACTCTCTTAGCATACTTGCTTAGTACAGAGACTATGATTTGGAGAGTGACGGATATATGACATCATCACTGGGATTTCCCAGAATAGGGAAACCCTGATAATGACGTCACATACAAGTAAATTGTACAAGGTACATGTCCCAACACTATGAATCTGGTTCCTATACTAATGAGTATACATCTTAACTCAACTCTAGATAAAAATCACATGATAGGGCTGAACACGGAATCTCTACATGTTCTGAACGGTACAAAGTTATTAATCACTTCTCTTCTTCTTTGCTTTAACAGTCTTTGTCTTCATCTTCCTCTTCCTTTCCGAATGACCATGGGTAACTGTAGAGGGGCGCAACTTTTTAGGGAGGTCATAAGGACTCCTCTTGTGAAGTCTCTTAAGCCCCCCTATTCGGTAGCCATGGTCGCGGTTGTCTCTCGTTAACACCTGTGGTGGTGGTGTTATCGCGTCATCAATACAGCCGGCAGGTGTAGCTTGGACACTTGGTGGCGGCAGGAGGTGTCATAAACGGCGACACAGATTATAGAGGGACCATTTGTGAAGTAATCCCTTTGACCACCGTCAATGTCCATATCTACCACATGGAGATGGAGGGGCCACTTTGTTGTCTTCCGGTGATGATGTGGGGGGGGGGGGTTCTGGTAAACCGAACGAGAGTTGGACTTGACAATGTTTATGCCAGGACGAAGCATAGCCGAGTGTAGTAAGGAGCATTATCTCACCCCTGGTACAAGTTTAGCCATAGGAATAACATTAGAAAAATATACTCAACTATCACCCTGGTAAAGTTACAATACTATGCCACGTGATTTGCTAAGTACATTCTGAGTATTCTAATGTTGTGATGCTATTTAAACTCTAGAAAGAGGTAAGATAAATCCAGAACCGCACTCGAATCGTAAAATACACAATACTCCTTTGACTGTGCCATAATCATCACTCGGCTTTGCCTAGATGACGATTGCGGTCCAGCCAAACTCGTGGAGTATTGTCTATTTATACGATTCTTGATACAGTTCTATATAAGACCTGACCAGCAGTACCTGGCATTGGTTAAAAAAAAATTGAAAAATTTCCCTTTGTTCAGGGGCGTATCAGCTATGTGATACACCCGACCACATACGTGGTGAACACACCTCTTCTTTCTTCATATTATGAAGCATATTTACCCATAGCTTTATGAATAACATAATACACTACAAAGTGGTGTTTACATGATATTTTTGAAAATAATACTATCTTAAATTCCAAACAAATAAGTTATAACCACATGAACTTTTTACAATGATCTATAAAGGTTTTATCATTTTTCAATCGTTTTTAATTGATGTTTTTCACAGGTTTGTCTCATCTTTCATCAAAGTTATTTTAAATCAGATTGTGATGTCCTCTGGTGGCAGAAGTTGGAACTAATAAATCTCTTTATCATTGTCAATGCTATGTCTATGTTTCTATTAATACTTGACTAGGACGTCCTTAACAGTGTGAAATGTGTGCGCTACCAACGCCGTGGTATCGTCGCGATACCGACGATGCGGTATCGTCACTGCGGGGTATAGGCATTTTTACACTTTTGGCTATATCTCAATTAATAATGGTCCGATCTGCACCAGATTTTAGACATATACTAATGAAGACGTGCTCTTCATGATAAATTGATGTGAAACCGGCCTGGAACCAGACAAAAGGGTATTTACACTGTGGAGTATAGGGGTATTTACACTTTTGGCTATATCTCGGTTAATAATGGTCCGATCTGCACCAGATTTTAAACGTATACTAATGAAGACGTGCTCTTCATGATAAACTGGTGTGAAACCAGCCTGGATCCAGACTAAGGGGGTATTTACACTTTTGGCTATATCTTGGTTAATAATGGTCCGAACTGCACCAGATTTTAAACGTATACTAATGGAGACGTGCTCTTTATGATAAACTGGTGTGAAACCGGCCTGGAACCAGACTAAAAGGGGTATTTACACTTTGGGCTATATCTCTGTTAATGTGAGACATAGGATTTGCTACACAGTAATTGTATCCATTTTTTTATGATGATTGATAATTCAAAAGACAAGAGTTTATCATGTTCAATGTTTTATTAGCAATAAATGTTTGTTCAAATGTACATTTTGTGTAATTTATTATATATCACAATCCATTTATCTTGTTATATTCATATACCAATGGTTTGTCCATGTACAGCACATCTACATAACTAACTTCCTTCAAAAAGTCAGCAATGGACTCTGCTGATTGATCATTGGCAACTTTAAACTCTAAACACATGGTGTGGAGTGCATGCTTAAACTGTGCAACTCTCAATGCCTTATGGCAGCTGTTTCCATACATTTCTATCAACACATCTTTTTCATCTAAACAGCCAAACTCCATTTGATCCCTTTGACTGTCCTTGTCATTCACACAGCCAAAGCAGTTAGCCTTCACCATAGTATCTATGGCGGTTTTTTATTAGGGGTAGGATAAAGAAACATTGGAACTGGTAATATTATCCCTGTCTTCATAACGTGCCCTCTTCTTTACATATATACCAATGCAAATAGAGGCAAACACAGCAAGTCCAACAAGACCAGATACACTGGATATAGCTACAGTGATTATGGCTGTAGAATCTACTGATGGCGCCGATGGTGGATAAAGTATAAGTAATACAGATTCCTTTACATGCTTCCTGTTTGCACTACCAGGGTTTGTTACTCCAGTAGTATTAAAGCCTATGTCATCATCTAAAGCACAAGAGTCCTGTATGACAACCCTCTTAATATGGGCAGTTATGTTTGTACAGCTTAAGGGATTAGCACGGAGATCAATGTAGGCAAACTGTCTAAGCTGTTTCACACCAGGGTACTGTGTAATCCGATTATAGGACAAATCCAGCCTTGTGAGCACAGGGTCCTTAGGGAAGTGGGGAAATGTCCGTAAATTCCTAAAGGCACAAGTAATAAGGTGCCTCTCCCTGATACACTCACAGTTTCCTCCACACTTGTATCCATCTCAGGTCAGGAACACACAGGGTAAAAGGATGAAGAGACAAAACCACATGATGCTTCAGTGGAGGCCGTGTCTTTAGTGACAGCTCCCCTCCACTCACCTACCCCCCACCCCCCCTACCCCTACCCCTTGCACGCCGTACCAATGTCCACCTACCCCTCCACCCCCATGCATGGTGAACACATGTGCTATGTCGGCGCACACACACACCCACCCACCCACTTCCACCAGTTTTAATTAAAAGTAGTGGGTATATAAATGGGGCTATGTATCTCTAAATGTTTCACTGACCTTTATAATAATGATTATGAGCAACATACTGATACATGGAACAATCCAGTATAAACAGTATTGGTAATACAGATTCCTTTACATGCTAAACAGGGGGGTAGTATTGGGTGATTATTATTATTTATTCATAGTGTTAAAATGTACTTACGTTAGAGGTTCTTGTTTGTGATGAAGTCCTCCCAGGGTTCTTGATGTTCATTTTCTCTTGCAAACCATTCAATAATGAGGCATATCGGTCATGGGAGTTGCAATCTATACTCATATGAAGGACGTTTCAGGTATTCCTTTAGTGTATGTGGGATCTCTAGATGGTTCACATTGAACCTGGCTTGGGAGGACATTATGAAGCAATGTGAACTTTCTTGAGCCTTCTTGCATGCGACATTTTCTAGTTGTGTGCATATTACTTTCTTGCACATCCTAGTTAGATCCAGTTGGAACGCACGCACATGATGTTTTTTCAATATCTTTCTTGCCGCTTTCTTCTCCCAGTCTTTAGCAACATAACTAGTGCCGTAATCTCCTTCCAAAGTGTCATAGTACCTTAAAATGCTCTTCATGGTTTTACAGTAAATATTAAGCTGCTCGATATGCAGATCCACTTCATCGAACCAAAAGCCAAATACATTGATTTTTGGTGAATATTTCAGGAAGAATCTAATTTTAAGCTGCAAAACTTCCCACTTATTGTGTTCACATTCCTCACTGAACAACCCAAGTTCAGTTATCCATTGAGAGAAAGGGCGAACCCATTCTTCAAATGCCAATGTGGTGAAAGGGGCATTAAGATCGTATGGCGTTTCTGTACTCAAGTACTCTGTACTCAAGTACTCTGTAGTTTATCTGATATTAATTAAAAAAAACGGAATTTCAGACAGACAATATGGCATTTCTGTACTCAAGTACTCTGTGAGATGATATAGGATTCTGTAGGTTGTCTAATGTTAATTAAAAAACCGATTTGCTACACATTGACAAGTGTACTGTGTTATCATAATCAATACTGTAGGGGAAGATGAAAGGACACAGATGTCACAACATGATTGGTTTGGGATGGTACAAAAGGGGGTACAGGTCAGAGGACAGTCATCATTTCAGACCAGGATTGCATACAGAGCACACTGCTGGTAGACTGAATACTCACCACTGTGTGTGTGTGTGTGTGGATAGATTGAGGATTTTCTGCTGTAGCTGTGAATCAGGTGAGGAGTCTATGTATCTCTTTTTTCTGACCTATTAAATGTCATTGCTGTTATTTCCATACATGTATGCTCAGTCAGCCTCTATTTATTTATATCCTTGTCATTTTCTAGATGGCTTATATGGATGATGAAGCCTTGAGACAGTTGTTGCAGGACATAGAAAATGATGAAGTAAGTAAGGTTTATAAAGACATAATAAGGTTAAACTATCCAGATTCTAAGGCTGGGGATATATATATATAAATTCATATATTTATAAATAGACCGTAGATGGTGATGCCATTAACACAGTGTTTTCATGTATTTAGTTGCCTATGGTGAGTCCTGACGAGGTGCAAAGCATTCTAAATGCTACAGAATGGCCTGCCCAGCAAACCGCTCAGCCAGGACCCAGTGGGCTACAACAAGCAACCTCCAGTCAGAGCCCTGTAAGTATTTGAGTTATTTACAAAAAATTGTAGGAATGTGTGAGTCTAATGTAATATGTATATCTGAATTTGTACATACAATTACAGCACAACCTTTTCTCTTTACAGTCTATGAAAAGAAGCAGTTCCCTGGACGAAGTTGCTGTTAAGCGACAAAAGACGTACCATCCTATACAATGGCAAGCTGATGTGAGTATTTTTGTTTTTTATTATAATAATGTTTTATAACAACACTATGTCTCATCATTTTTATAACTATATAGCAACATTTTTATAATTAATGCTTAACTGTCTAATCATTGTAGGATGCGGAGGACGTGGTGGACTATTTTCTCAATGGTGCTGATGAGGAGCCAACCCAGCCCGGTCCAGCCCAAGCCGGTCAGCAGCAGCCCGGTCCAGCCATGGGGGATCAGGCACGACCGGGTCTAGGAGAGAGGGATCAGGCACAGCCGGGTCCAGCGCAACAACAACAACAACAACAACAACAACAAGGTGAGAACCCCTATAGATTTCATATACGGAGTGTGAGAGAGTTTAGAACCAGGGCGGTTGACACCACTTACGAGGTGAATTTCAACGAACAATGGCAAGGGGGAAGGGTTGGTGATTTGTATAGGGCATTTTTTGAAATGTTTGAAGATCTTTTGGAAAATATGACAGCTGGAATGCAGCCTGATGATCTGGGACGTGTTGTTATACACCATCGTAGCCTTCATCATCCAATCATCATATCTCTTGTCAAATTACGAGACTTGACACCCCAAAGAATTATGGAGAAAATAGAAACTACATTAAATAGCAATGAAAATTTAGGGATAGATGACACTTTTAGAATAGACATTGGTGTGATTCAGGTTCCTCGTTGGAGGAGTAAGGCCTACTTGAACGTCCTCTGTGGGGACAACAATAGCCTTCAGACAAAGAGATCGATCATCCAAATTGTAAACGACGATGTTTTGTGTTTAGCCAGAGCAATATCTATGGGATGGGCAAAAGTAAATGTGGTAGAAACGGATAGATACAATAGATTAGAAGAATCTCTACCCCACATACCCAGAGAGCGTGAAGACAGATTATTGGCTGTAGGAAAGGTGTCAGAATCATATTATAACAAGATGCGAGATCGTTCTAGGAACCACCAAAAGTCATTGGCAGTTGCCATTTGCAAGTTAGCGGGTGTCCCCACATATCGCCCAGGCAGTTTGTTGAATATTCCAGCTTTCGAAGAGGTCTTGAAAGTAAACATATCAGTTATCGGTTCCAGACATCAGAACAGATTCATAAGGGTAGGTAAAAACAAAAATTGGCCTCACTTGTATCTGTATCTGATAGAATCAGAACATATGGAAAACATTGGACACTTTCACACTATAGGAAGTATAACTGGTTTTCTTTCCGTCACCTACTTTTGTCACACTTGTAAAAAGGCATACAGTTCTAAAAGCAAACATATGTGTGCCTATTACTGCAACATTTGCAAAACAGACGGATGCCTGATGGGTAGAGAAAAGTTTTGTACTAATTGTCACATGACATGTAGAAACGAGCAGTGTTTCCAGCGACACTTGGTACAGACCCCTAGGAAAAACTTGGCTAATGTCATGAGGTCAGAGTGTCAATTGTGGTGGAAATGTCGGGAATGTTCACGAGTCCTAGAACGGTCGAAAAGAGAGCCAGAGAAACATCTTGTGGTGAGTGGTATTGCAATACCTGTAGGACATATGTCCTTGACCAGAACCACCTTTGTTATCAAAGATCAAAGCCTCACACAAATACTGGTAGGTTTTCCTATGTGTTCTTTGATTATGAGACAACACAATGTGAAACTTACACTTGTGATCAAGGTTATACACCACATAACGAAAGGTGTAGAAAGTGTTTGGGTATGGACGATCCGTGTATCACGTGTTGCAAGTGTCTTAACTGCAATAGAAATTCTTGTGGTTCCAAGGAACACAGGGCTAACTTTGCAGTAGCTCAAACCGCTTGTGATCAATGCCACGAGTTACCTATTGCCGAAGACTGTGAGGGGTGTGGCACTCGTTGTTCTGACTGTGGTAAGAAGGACAAGAAATCTGGCCGTTACATTCAGAAGCCCTGTCATGGTTGTGGTAAACGGCAGAAAGTATTTGAAGGCATAAACACCAACAACAACTTTTGTCACTGGTTGTTTAGTGTATATCACAAGAATGTGACCGTCTTTGCACATAATATGAGATCGTTCGATGGGTATTTCCTCATGGCCTACTTGATTAAACAGGGTGTGACTCCGCAAAACATCATACACAACGGAGCAAAGATCATGTCTATGAGAGTGGCCAAAGGTCTGAACATCACTGTGTTGGATTCTTTAAACTTTCTGCCCATGGCATTGGCGGCACTACCAAAAGCTTTTGGTCTCAGAGAGCTGAAGAAGGGTTATTTTCCTCATTTCTTTAATTCAGAGGAGAATCAAAATTATGTGGGACTACTACCGGACATGCAATATTACGGGGTAGATTCCATGTCCATTAAAGGGAGGGTAGAGTTTTTGAAATGGTCCGAGGAGCAAATTACTTTAGGGGTTCAATTTGATTTTCGTAGGGAAATGGGAGATTACTGTAAGTCAGACGTTGCCATTTTGAGAGAGGCATGTTTATCCTTTAGAAAGATTGCACTAGAGGTCACAATGAAACCTGAAAACGAGATTGTAGATTCAGTTGAGGAAGAGCAGGAGGAAGTAGAAGAAGAAGAAGAAGACAGGGAACAGGGAGTGAAAACAAAGCTTAATGGTGTTGACCCCTTTAAATGCTGCACTATCGCCTCCATGTGTATGCAAATCTTCAAGACCAAATACTTGGAGGAACAACATACTGCACACATAGTGCACTCTTCTGGCTTAACCAAGACAATTGCTGCTACTCGGGTAGATGGGACTACATCTTTCGATTTAGATGGGGAATGGGTTTCTGAAGGGGAATTAAACAACAAATCCTGGGAAATGCAGTCTCTGAAATTTGTTTCCTCTCCCATAGGCAAAGTTCCAACCACGGGTTATGCGTCTGGGAGGAACTATTCAAAAATAGCTATTCAGTGGTTGGAATGGCTCATCCACAACAGGGGTCAACCCATTCAACACGCGTTAAATACTGAGACAGGGGAGTTTAGAATTGGTAGGTACAGTGCTGATGGATACTGTCACGCATCGAAAACAGTCTTTGAAATGTTGGGGTGCATCCATCACGGATGTCAGGAATGTTTCAACTCACATCATCCCGAAGCCAGTAAATGTAAGCCAGTGGTCCACCCATACACCAAACAGACAATGGGTGAGCTCCACGAGCTCACCTTAAAGAGAGAGCAAGAGATTAGACGTAGGGGTTTTAATTACCAGTCGATTTGGGAATGTAAATTCAGAGCGGAATTGAAGGCCAACCTAAACGGTGTGAAGGATTTCGTCCAGGGCTTAGAGATTCCTGAGAGACTGAATCCTCGGGACTCTTTCTTTGGAGGGAGAACCAATGCAGCCAAGCTGTATAGTAAAACAGCTGAAGGGGAGAAAATCTCCTATGTGGATTTCACCTCACTTTACCCCTACGTGAACAAGTACGGCAAGTACCCAGTAGGTCACCCCGAAATAATACTGGGTGACTTTAAAGACTTGGATCAGTACTTTGGCTTGGCTAAAGTCAGCATTCTCCCTCCCAGGGGTTTGTATCACCCTGTACTCCCTTATAGGTCCAATGGGAAGTTGAAATTTCCACTCTGTCGTGAGTGTGCGGATAGGGAGCAAACCACTCCTTGCACCTGTACCGATGATAAGAGAGCTCCCGAGAGGACGTGGTGCACACCCGAGGTAACAAAAGCTGTAGAGAAGGGATACCAGCTTCTAAAGATATACAAAGTTTACCATTGGGACACAGTGAGCGAGTATAACAAGGAGGATGGGAAATCAGGCCTGTTTTCCAATTACATTAATGCGTTTCTGAAACTAAAGCAGCAGGCTAGTGGGTGGCCCAGTTGGTGTGAGACGGAGCAGGACCGTCAGAAATACATTAGTGATTATTTTTCAAAGGGAGGGGATTCTTTTGGATTATGACAAGATAGAAAGGAACCCTGGCTTGCGTTCCCTGAGTAAGCTTGCCCTAAACAGTTTTTGGGGTAAGTGGGCTCAACGTCTTGATTATCGTCAGAGTACATTCGTCAATGCGTCGGAACCGAAACGTTTCTTTGATATCATTACCGACGTTTCAAAGGAAGTCATTGATTTCAACATTCTCGCCAAAGACATAATGCATCTCACTTGGCGGTACAAGTGGGAGTTTACTCAGGCTGATAACAAGACAAACATATTTCTGGCAACCTTCACTACCTGTTGGGCTCGATTAAAACTATATGACCTGTTGGATACTTTGCAACAAAGAGTCTTGTATTATGATACAGACTCTGTCATATACACTACAAAGCCCAACGAGTCTGAAGTGGTTCTGGGTGACTTTTTAGGGGATCTGACAGACGAGCTGAGTGGGGAACACATAGTCGAGTTTGTATCGGGGGGCCCCAAAAACTATGCCTACCGTACAAGTTTGGGTAAAGAAACATGTAAGGTAAGGGGATTCACACTAAATTATACAAATTCTAGGGTTATCAATTTCGAATCTGTAAAAGAGATTATTCAAAACTTTAACCACGATAATCATTTAGGAATTAGAAACCAGAAAATATTAAGAGACAAAACACAACACAGGTTGTACAATGCCCTAGAATCCAAAAAGTACAAGATGGTATATACAAAGCGAGTGATCCAACCAAATTTTGATACCTTGCCATACGGTTTCTAGGCTCTCTCTCTCTCACCAATCCATAGGGGTTCTCACATGTGATAATGTTGTGCTTATTGTAAATGCTTAATTGTAAATATTGTGCATATTGTATACTGATTGTAAATATTGTGCCTATTGTAAATATTGTGTGGAGTATATTTGTAAATAAAAGTTATATCTGTAAATAGTGTCTTGTAAATGTTTTCTTGTATAATTGTAAATAGTGTCTTGTATAATTGTAAATAGTCAATTGTAAATATTGTGTGGAATATATTTGTAAATTTGATCTTGTATAATTGTAAATAGTGTCTTGTAAATAGTCAATTGTAAATAGTCAATTGTAAATAAAATGCTTCATTGTATATTTGATTGTAAATAAAAGTTACATCTAATTGTAAATAAAATGCTTCATTGTATATTTGATTGTAAATAAAAGTTATATCTGATTGTAAATAGTCAATTGTATAATTGTAAATAAAAGTTGTATCTGTAAATAGTCAATTGTATAATTGTAAATAAAAGTTGTATCTGTATATAGTGTCTTGTGATATATTTGATTGTAAATAAAAGTTGTATCTGTATATAGTGTCTTGTAATATATTCAAATGTTTTATTTATGACATCGAGTCATAAATAACAAGAACAAGCTATATATCTTTTCATTCATTTTATTCAAACACAAATTACATTAACGAATCTGTATGTTACGGTTTTCATCAATTTCTATGACTCCTGGAAATAATGCATAGACTACAACTGTAGCAGGTTCTGCCAATGCCTCGGAAAGTTTAATCTCTAAAGGAGTGTGGCCTTTTGCACTTGCCCACCATACTTTTCACAACGGGTCTGGTTAATGTCAAACACGTATAGGCAATATCCATTGGGATATTCACTACGAGTAATGGTATTACCAGCCTTGTAATCATTAGGAAACAGAGTCATGTATGATGACATGTAGTTAGCATTGGTGTAGTTTGGTGTGAGCGGTGCAGCAGGGACCGATTTGCCATCAACGTAAAATCCTACAAAGTTGCATTTGTGGTTGGTAAAGTTGAAACAGTCCTTTTTATAGTCTCCGTTATACCCAGCAGATTCGGTTATTCCTATGACGAGTCTAGAAGGGACATCTCCTTGGTAAATGTCCTCGATGGTGGTGCCGAATTGGCCCTTGGCAATGGCATAGGCCTTGACATCTGTCCTGTTTCGACTTTATAGTCAGCTGATGGATTAGAACTCATGAGTCTGAATTTGTTGCTGCTAGGCCAGAGTTTGACACTGAGGGCTACATTGTCCAGTAAATAACGATCCTGTTGACACATGTCGTTAAACAAAGGGCCCTCCATGTCCACGGTTTTACCCTTTTCGGTAAGCACGGATTGCAAGAGAAGTCCAGAGTTTGTACCTCCTATCGGATCTGCATTACTGGGGTCACCTTGGTCTTTGTAGTACAGTTGTGAGGCCAGCTGGGATTCTTTTGGATCATCACCGGTTCCAAGCACCGTTTCGATGTAGGCTTTGTAAGGGTAACGAGTGGCAACCTCTGGAGAGACAATCTGTTGTTGCATACTAACGTCGACTTGTCTCCATAAAGATTGGAGAAAAAGGTTAACCGGACCTACTTTCGAGGCAGCTGGTACACCCTTGCCCTCAACGGGACTTGAACTTGGAACATCCTTTCCATCACCTTGTAAGATTTTTGCCTTGATCTTGAGATTGGTGTTTTTGAGGTCAATGTACCTAGAAGAGTTACCCAGCACATGGAACTCAATGGCCCCCTCCGAGTTGAGTTGTCCTGAGTGTCTGTATTCTATCCATTCCACTTGGCGTTTACATTGATCCATAACAGGTTTATAAAACAGGGCCAAATTTCCATTGTGTCCCGCCATTAGAATGCTGTTTTTCTTTTGATGGGTCTTTTCCTGGAGGTCTTGCTCTTTTGAGGTTTTCCAACTGTCTGCTTAGGTTTCTGTTTGATGGACGTTTTTATACGCTTCCTCTTTGGACTTGTATGTTTCGTAGGGGCCACCTTCCGTTTTTTAGTAACTCTACCACTACGGTTTGTCTTCTTTGCTGCCATGGGTGTTGGTAACCCTCTGCATTCTAGTCTCCACGTACCATTGTATTGCGGGTGTGTTAACCCGTCTTGCATACGTTTAAAATGTGCTGTCCACCTCTCGGTACTCATATTTTTTTTCAAATTGTAGTGTACAGGTCGTACGTTCTCCGGTTAATGGTGCCTTCTTCATTTGAAAGTCTTTTATATACAAGTGTATGACAGTAATGTCTTGCCTTGCAAGCCTGGGACACATGGATCCGTCAAAGTGGCGCACAATCTTGCCCTGTTCCCCTGGTACATACTGTAACAAGGGTAATTTCTTGTTGTTGACGTGGGAATCCTCAAGGATATCGGCATAGACGTATAGATCTGTATCCGATGTCGTGACACATTTCATGTCTCTCAGCGAACAGGTCCACATGCCCTTTAATCGTAGTGGTTCTGGTAAGAGTACTTTGAAATTGGACGGACAATTGCCCGTATAATATTCAGAAGAATCCGTACTGGATAGAAACAGATAAAACTGGTTCATCTTTCCAGGGTATCTGCATCTATCCACGAATTAAAGTCTTTTCCCCAATGTAACCACTTTACTAAAATTTGGTTCCTGCTGTTCTGCCTTCTTCGTTTTAGTATTTTCTCAATTTTGAACAAACTGTTTTCGTCCACATTCACTTTTTGAAGTTGTTGCTGATAAAACGTTCCATCTACGGGTCGCCCGTTCCAGTCCTTTACAGTGTATACGGGGATGCCTTCTCTTATACGACGGATTTCTACTACAAAGACCTCTCCAGACCACCTTTGACCATACTCTCTATCAAACTTTTCCTTGATCAATGACAGATGCACATTGTCACCACGTTTAAATTTGAATTTCTGCAGTTTGACCTCACGCTTGGGATGTTGTAGGTACTGATCATAGCGGACTTCTGCCTCGTTCCCTTTATATACGGTAGAGGATGGTCTACCCAAACTCGAATGTATCGTGCTGTTGTAACTCGCGACCACGTCTTGTACGACATTGATGTACCGAAGGGTATTGTTAGCAACCATGTATCGATACAGTTTACTCTTGATTGTACGAATCAAGCGTTCGCTGTAGTTGGCCTTTGTCTCGTTAGATGTTCGGAAATGATGAATTCCTTCGCTCACTAGGTACGTCTTGACTATATTGTTCAGGTACTCTCTCCCTCCGTCTGTCCTCAGGACGGCTGGTTTGCGACCCTCTTTGAAGATTGACGCCATAGCTTTGACGACTTCTTTGCCCGTTTTTGTTTTGAGAGGGCGAACCCAGGCGTACCGACTGAATATGTCTATCATTACTAATAGATACTTGTAGCCATCGTTCTTCGTGCTCAAGAGAGCGAGGTCCGCTAGGTCGCTGTCCCATTGTGAATCTATGCCTTCTACCACAACTCTGTTTCTCGGAAACTTGCGTACTACTGCTCTGTTGAGAGTAAGACTCTTGACCTCCTAATATATCTTCTACTGTTTTTTTCGTAGTCACTATACCGTCACGTTTTGCACTCTTATATACCTTGTTTGGTCCTTGAAAACTTCCGGGAACTGACAGGGTTTGGTACCTCCTCTCTATTAGGGCTTCCATGTACGAATGAGGATGGATGGAAAAAAGTATAGTAATTTATATGTGAATCCAAGGATGAACCTGATTTTTTCTTTTCTTTGCCCTCTTCTTTGGCTCTGACTTTCCTCTCATGACCAAATCACAGTTTCTCTATTGTCGATTAGTAAGAGAGGGACATTTGCCTCGGCAAGACCTTCGTAAAATTCAGACTTTCCTACAGGGTCAAAATTCTTGTACTCTCTCATTGCACCTTTTATCAAATCTGCAATATGACTGTTTCGTATGGTCCTCCCTCTAAAGACGAGTTCTCCTTTATCATTCCGTGATAACACATTTCCCTTTTCGATACAATTCAAAAGTGCGAGACCTTTAGATTTGTACATTTTAGGTATCGCCTGTAGTATAATCTCTTTATCCAATGTGGAGGAGGGTTCAGAGGAATCCTTGACTTTTTCTTCTTCCACCGTTATTTGTACTCCTGGGTTTTTTTTTTGAGAGGGTGCTTGACCAGACTTTATGCGTTCATATTTTTCTGCAGGAACTAGTACCATTCTTTGAACGTTCATTGTAATAAGGCTTTAAGTACTGGCTTTGCAGCATGTAAAAGACAGGTTATCAAACTATGTTCTTTGGTAATTAGTTTCTTTCTATGATTAATGCTCTTTTTAGCATTACCTATGTATTCTATCTTTGATTTATATCTTTTGAGTAATTTTTTATACTTGTTGGATATCGGTATGTTTCCGTACAAGATGTTGGCTGCCAATTCACTAATGGTATCTACTTGATCTTTAGACAAAGTCCTTAGTATAGAGTTTAACTGGACTAGCGTAATGTTATCTAACAACAGGTTAATGAGGCTACAGTTGTTCTTTAGACGTTTACTCATCGTAGACAATTTAAGTAATGACTCTGTGTCAGCTTGCAACATTGGTTTTATACTCTGGGCACATAGACTAACAAATCTTTGTTGGGAAATATTCTAGTGCGTAATCTGTATTTGGGATCACAATGAGGAGAATTGTCAATGACCAAGTAGCCATAGGGTTTTGCAGTTGCATGTTGGTATGCCTCTTGCAGAATGTCCGAATGTCCGGGGAACATTTGCCGACCTAAAGTACTGACTTGTGATGCATCCCTAAGGTTTCTAAACAAGACGTTATACCATGTATTTAGTAGAATGGTTCTACTTTGTGGGCCTTTCTGATACAAGTTTTGTAGAAGGTATATGACGGAAAACTTTTTGTGATGACACCCCTGGGTAAACAACGATTCGATCCCTGCACTTCTCACTAATTCGAAACCAAGGTCATCTAAAACTATTAGATTGTGTTTCCCATTCACAGCAACATCGTTCATTAAGGCAGCATCTGGTAGACCATCGTGAAACGTAATGTTTGGTATATTTTCTTCCATGTCATCAAAAAGATCTTGCCAAGTCCCATAACAGTATAATATAGTCTCGGGTGGATCCTGTGCAAACATGCCTTTTACATTTTTCAACAGCTTATACACCCACTGCATTTTACCACACCCCGTAGTACCACTTACACATATGCTACTACATGGCTTAAACGGTAATAAACTGTTATTCTCCCACCAGGGTATACTGTTGAGGTTACTTTTGCTCCATTCCGTAGAGGATTGCACAGGTTGTATTTGCAACGACATCTCGTCCATGAATGAGTGTGAACTGTATTGTATTCATGTTGATATACCCAGGTGGCAGCACAAAAGACAGGTGGCAGCACAAAAGACAGGTGGCAGCACAAAAGACACAAGAAGGAAATTTCTTTTTTTTCTTTATTCATATATATATAGACAGGTTTACTCGAGTTGGAATATATATATATATATTAGTCCTCTAGTCTCAATAATCTATACAGTCCTCCGATATTGGCGAATCTACAGTGTCCACATCTTCCCCAGGTTCGTAAGCAGTCAAAGACTTTCTCATCTGATTAAATTCAGCTTCTTCCAGATTAAGCGACTTGCACCTGCAAAAAAATAATATATATAGTACATACAGAAAATGACTATAGCTTACTAAATAAATAAAACTGAAAATGAAATTGCAATAAATAAAAGTGAAATAGCTTACCTCACTGTAATTCCAAAGTGATTCAATTTTGTGAAGCACATGTATCCCCTTCCTTTGAAGCAGGACACGGACACTATCCAGTTATCACATGTGCATAGCACAATTTCGTCTGGCTTGTTCTTATTCAAATCTCCCAATAGATTTGAGTGAATGAAACTAGAGTTGACAACATGCCTTGGAATGTATACTGTCCGCTTATAAATTCCATTTGTCCGAATAAATTTCAACACCTTTGGACTCCTCTCCATGTGTAGCCTGTTACTCAGTGATACTTGGTGTGTTGATTCTGCCATGGCTGCCTTGTACTGAATAGACTGAAAATCACTCCCTCTTTATATGACTAGCACTCCCCCCACATCAATGGAAACTTGATATAGGGGGGGGGGGGCAGTTCTCAAGTGAGAGATCACAATAGTGAGTATTGATCACAAGAGGGGTGGGGGTTTACTCAACACAATAGGTTGTGAAAGTGAACACAAAGGGGGTGGAGATACAGCCCCACTGCTTAATTAAATCTGCTGTCATTCAGATCATCAAGTACCCTGTATTGTACACTGTTTACCAACAATACACCACTCCATGATGAATGATCTTTATTAATTTCAGAGTACCCCTTCAAATATTGTTCACTGCTTACTAACAATACACCACTCCATGATGATGAATGATCTTTATTAAATCCATTGTCATCAAACACAATCCCCCATTGTCCAATGTTTACTAACAATGAACCACTCAAGTACCCTCCTGAAGGAACTTCAATAGATCCATTGTCAAACACCCTCTCAAGTACCTACTCGAGTAACCTCCTGAATGAACTTCAATAGATCCATTGTCTCTCAAGTACCTACTCGAGTGGGTTACGTCATCTCAAGTGGGTAACAGCTGTAGGGTGGGGCTGAAGGCACTCTATAGTAGTCACAGAGTAACTGTAGAAGTGTAAATCGTTGTAATATCGTAAATAACAGGCCGATATTTATAAATAAAATATTGTTATAAAGCTGACACTTTGGCCTATTTGTTGGTATAATATCGTATACCTGTGTTTTGGCTAAGATTTCCAGTCCTAGATTGAACATCCAGATTATTTTGGTAAAAAACCACAAACATGTTACCTTCCCGCTTTCACACCGATTTAATGAAAAATCTAACGCGACATATAGAAATAAACATCCCATCCTTTTATTATAAAAATCGGCCGATTATTTATTACGTGAGAGCGATTTCCATCTTTCAAGTTAGAAAAATACTAGATTTTTATCAATACTCTGGACTGAGTGGAGAGGGCTCGCCTCGTTTTCGTTCGATCTACTTAGGCGGCCATTACAAGATGACGCCAGTGTGAAGAGGGTCAATGATATTGGTTTCTTTTTTGCAAGAGATTACTCATCCAAATTGTCTGTATTTATTAGTCAATAATGACTTTATTGGAACAGTCACTAT
Organism: Alentia gelatinosa; assembly: GCA_950022655.1. Classification (NCBI taxonomy): domain Eukaryota; kingdom Metazoa; phylum Annelida; class Polychaeta; order Phyllodocida; family Polynoidae; genus Alentia; species Alentia gelatinosa. Next base: position 67,051,591 of record OX465584.1, on the reverse strand, counting down.
TTTGTAATGGCTGCCATGTAGTGAATGGCATGTTTACCCTTATTATCGCTCACTCTAGTTCCTCACCTGACCATGGGGTGGCAGGGTACTCTAACAATGACACTCTGAGGCGTTGGGGCAGCAGACAGGAAAGAGACTGGCAATCCCCTATTGGCTGTTGATTTTGTTTAGTTTTTTATTCATCTTTAAGCATCGTTAAGCCAGTTCAACAGCCAATCAGAGTGCAGAGCAGGCAAGCCAAGCCTGCAGGAACTGTCCTTGGTTGTATATAAACTATTCCAGTCTGCCACTAAATTCATCCTCTCTTGACTCATAATTGTACCCTTTGTCTCACCCCTGGTATTTTTGTCCCAAAGGCTTAACATTGGGAGCTCGTTCTCCATACCCCTACGAGTATTGCCGTCCGTTCTCTATGGCCTATATCATGTGTGTCGTCCATTCTCTTAGTGTGTACAGGGGTGCTCAGGTGTTTGGTGTTTCTTTAATCTGAGCAATGCTCTTTTACCATCAGAAATGTCCACTTCAAGTGATCAATTTGCTGTAATATGTTTTTACATAATTTTGGGCTATGCATGTCCTTAACTCCATGGACTACTGTATCTGATAAAACTTTTTGGGTGAACTGGCCACATTTTCACAGAAAGATGAACCAGACAGAGCGGCGACGTTGAATCGTTGCCCTCCTTACTCCTCTCCTTTTTGTCGAGGCAGTTCCCAGGACGGGTTTTCTCTTATCTTATCACTGAGAGAGCTACAGAAGGTGTAGCTGATACCACGACATGAGTAGGAGTAGTAAACATGTCTGGCAGTGATAACACAGCATCAGCGCTAGACTTGCTCAAGTCTTTCATTATGAACATTCATTAAATGATTAACACAATAGGAATAAAGTTCATTATAGTATATATATATCCTTCTCTGACTGGTCCATGAATTCTTTCATTATGAACATTCATTAAATGATTAACACAATAAGAATAAAGTTCATTTTACTGTTTCCAAGCGAGGAGGGTAGCCATAGGATGCAGGGACTGGTGCCAGTCTCATGTATCCTAGACTTGCTCAAATTAAATGATTAACACAATAGGAATAAAGTTCATTATAGTATGTATCCTTCTCTGACTGGTACATGAATCAAAGACTTGTCCACTATGAACAGAATCTCCTGTTTATGGCCCCAAGCCACTCCCTGTAACCATATACTTCCTCCTGCCCCTACCCCTCCCCCCTCCAGTTCCCTGGCCCAGGGTATCAATCTCCCAACAGATATCCTGACCAGTAGCCAGGATCTTTGTATGGCAAGTGTTCAGAATACTGGCGCTAAACAGTGCCAGAAATCCAACACCATTACCGATTGTACCAGTCCCTGTTTCCCAGCGAAGAGAGTAGCCATAGGATGCAGGGACTGGAACCAGTCTCCCGTAGTAAAGCGAGGACGGTAGCCATGAGATGCAGAGACTGGAGCCAGTCTCCTGTATCCTAGTGAGGAGGGTAGCCATAGGATGCAGGGACTGGAGCCAGTCTCCTGTATCCCAGTGAGGAGGGTAGCCATAGTATGCAGGGACTGGAGCCAGTCTCCTGTATCCCAGTGAGGAGGGTAGCCATAGTATGCAGGGACTGGAGCCAGTCTTCTGTATCCCAGCGAGGAGGGTAGCCATGAGATGCAGGGACTGGAGCCAGTCTCCTGTATCCCAGCGAGGAGGGTAGCCATGAGATGCAGGGACTGGAGCCAGTCTCCTGTATCCCAGCGAGGAGGGTGGCCATAGGATGCAGGGACCGGAGCCAGTCTACAGTATCCCAGCGAGGAGGGTAGCCATAGTATGCAGGGACTGGAACCAGTCTCCCGTAGTAAAGCGAGGACGGTAGCCATGAGATGCAGAGACTGGAGCCAGTCTTCTGTATCCCAGCGAGGAGGGTGGCCATAGGATGCAGGGACCGGAGCCATTCTACAGTATCCCAGCGAGGAGGGTGGCCATAGGATGCAGGGACTGGGGCCAGTCTCCTGTGTCCCAACGAGGAGGGTAGCCATAGGATGCAGGGACTGGAGCCAGTCTTCTGTATCCCAGTGATGAGGTTAGCCATAGGATGCAGGGACTGGAGTCAGTCTCCTGTATCCCAGCTAGGAGGGTAGCCATAGGATGCAGGGACTGGGGCCAGTCTCCTGTGTCCCAACGAGGCGGGTAGCCATAGGATGCAGGGACTGGAGCCAGTCTTCTGTATCCCAGTGATGAGAGTAGCCATAGGATGCAGGGACTGGAGTCAGTCTCCTGTATCCCAGCTAGGAGGGTAGCCATAGTATGCAGGGACCGGAGCCAGTCTCCTGTATCTCAGTGAGGAGGGTAGCCATAGTATGCAGGGACTGGAGCCAGTCTCCTGTATCCCAGCGAGGAGGGTAGCCATAGTATGCAGGGACCAGAGCCAGTCTCCTGTATCCCAGCGAGGAGGGTAGCCATAGTATGCAGGGGCTGGAGCCAGTCTTCTGTATCCCAGTGATGAGGTTAGCCATAGTATGCAGGGACTGGAGTCAGTCTACAGTATCCCAGCGAGGAGGGTGGCCATAGGATGCAGGGACTGGGGCCAGTCTCCTGTGTCCCAACGAGGAGGGTAGCCATAGGATGCAGGGACTGGAGCCAGTCTCCTGTATCCCAGTGAGGAGGGTAGCCATAGGATGCAGGGACTGGAGTCAGTCTCCTGTATCCCAGCTAGGAGAGTAGACATAGGGTGCAGGGACTGGAGTCAGTCTCCTGTATCCCAGCTTGGAGGGTAGACATAGGATGCAGGGAGTGGAGCCAGTCTCCTGTATCCCAGTGAGGAGGGTAGCCATAGGATGCAGGGACTGGAGCCCGTCTACCTCAGCGCCTACACGGGGGTCAGGGTTGGACTCACGGGTCGGCGTTTAGTGCGGCACCTCCCGAGTCTCAGGTCTCATGACGGAGTAGCGCCGTGATAACCGTATCATAACGTGGGGGTTTACTCCACTAAACGGCCGCTAAGTGGAGACACAGGACGCAGGAGGAAACATTTCTCACCCTCATCCAGGTGTTATATAAAATTGCTTCAAGAAGCGTATAAATACACAATATTGACTGGTTTCAGATACAAGCGGCCGTATGCTCCGAGGAGTTGACGCGTAGCAATATCCGAGCGTATGCTAGGATATTGCGTAGAGTCAACTCCTAGGAGCATACAAACGCTTTTATCTGAAACCAGTCTATATTGTATTTATCATCCACCTTTTCTGCACAAGTGACATGTCGATATCAGTTCATTTTAGTTATGCATTATTTTTCCAAACGCACTATTTTTCCGTATGCGCCACCCGAAGCATACAACATATCTGTATGCGCCGGGTATGTCCATACATGCTGCCCATGTGTTTTCTATAGACACTTTGTATTAGGTGGATAATAATAAGAAGGAAACTCACGAGATGAAAATAGCTTGTTCCGTACTCCACCGAGTTTGACTGCAGAGTAATTCACGAAGCGAAGCTGAGTAAATTACTCTGCGGTCAAACGAGGTGGAGTGCGGACCAAGTAAGTTTCATCGAGTGGGTTTCTGATTTTATCTCACCCTGAATAACATAATTTATTGATAAAATGAATTTCCCAATTAGCCATTGAGTATTGGGTACACGAACTTCACGGCCATGGAGTACGAGTTCCTAATAATACCGAGTTCCTATGGAGAAATATACCGGGGTGAGATAAATACACAATACTCTACGAGTTTGTGTGAACTGCAATCGTCATCGAGGGGAAGCCGAGTGACGATTATGGTGCATTATCATTATGAAGCATATGGAATGGCAGCACGCCCCTGTGTACGCCCAGTCAGCAGCCAGACGAGAGATCGCCATATTGTGTGAAATACATCCGTGTACAGTGTACGCCCAGTCAGCAGCCAGACGAGAGATCGCCATATTGTGTGAAATACATCCGTGTACAGTGTATACCAAGTCAGCAGCCAAACGAGGGATTGCCATATTGTGTGAAATACACTAGTGTACAGTGTACGCCCAGTCAGCAGCCAGACGAGAGATCGCCATATTGTGTGAAATACACTAGTGTACAGTGTACGCCCAGTCAGCAGACAGCCGAGAGACGGCGCCATATTGTGTGAAATACATCAGCGTACAGTGTACGCCCAGTCAGCAGACAGCCGAGAGACGGCCCCATATTGTGTGAAATACACCAGCATAAAGTGTACGCCCAGTCAGCAGACAGCTGAGAGACTGCCATATTGTGTGAAATACACCAGCGTACAGTGTACCCCCAGTCAGCAGACATATGAGAGACCGCCATATTGTGTGAAATACCCCCGTGTACAGTGTACGCCCAGTCAGCAGACAGCTGAGAGACTGCCATATTGTGTGAAATACACAAGCGTACAGTGTACGCCCACTCAGCAGACATATGAGAGACCGCCATATTGTGTGAAATACCCCCGTGTACAGTGTACGCCCAGTCAGCAGAAAGCCGAGACACAGCGGCATATTGTGTGAAATACACCCGTGTACAGTGTACGCCCAGTTAGCAGACAGACGAGAGATCGCCATATTGTGTGAAATACATCAGCGTACAGTGTATGCCCAGTCAGCAGCCAGACGAGAGACCGCCATATTGTGTGAAATACACTAGTGTACAGTGTACGCCAAGTCAGCAGACAGACGAGAGATCGCCATATTGTGTGAAATACACTAGCGTACAACACGTGCCCAGTCAATTACCCGCCAGTCACAGATCGCCGGACACCAGCTCATCACTACCTGGATGCGCATGCGTCCGAGCGGAAGTGACGCTGTCTCCGGTCACGTGGAGACTGACGTCACGATGAAGTCACCGGAAGTGGCGGTTTCATATTGCGCACTAACCGCGTACATACTCCTCTACATGAGGAGGTACAATAATCAGTACAGAACGGGGAGGATATAAAATAAAGGCCCAGACATTTAACCACCACTTTGGGAATCACTTAAGGTGAACTCCCCGTGATTGTTTTTCTATTCTTAATGGCAGTCCACTGAGTCTCAACTTCCAGAGGGCTGCATCTAACACCACGTTTAAGAGTGTACCTACTCAACAGGGCATCTCCCGGCCCTTAGAGATTACTCTGTGGTTTAGGTTCGCTGCTTCTCCTCTCTTATCACCTGGAGTCTGTTTCTGTCTCCCTCGTTCTGTCTCTCTCTGCCTCCCCGTCTCTCTATCTCTTTCTCTGTCTCTCTCATTTTCTCTTTCTCTCTATTTCTCTCACTCTGTCTCTGTCCCTTTCCCTCTCCATATCTTGCTCTCTCTTTCTCTTTCCCTCTCTCTCCTACCTTCGTCTCTCTCCCCCACTCTCTCTCTCCTCTCTCCTTCCCCCTCTCTCTCCTCTCTCCCCCCCCTCCCTCTCCTCTCTCTCTATCTTTCTCTCTCCCTCTCTCTCTGTCTCTTTCTCTTTAGCTCTCCTCCTCTCTCCTTCTCTCTCTGTCTCTCATCCTCTCTCTCGCTTTCTCTCTCTTTTTCCCTCTTTTTCTCTCTGTCTCTCCCCCTCTCTCTGTATCTCTCCCTCTCCCTTTCTCTCTCTGAATATCTCTCTCCCCCTCTCTCTGTATCTCTCCCTCTCTCCTTCTCTTTTTCTCTCTTTTTCTCTCTCTGTCCCTCTCCCTTTCTCTCTGTTTCTCTTTCTCTCTCTCTGTATACATGGCGACAGGTTGATAATGCCGCTGAGTACATTGTCACGGATAACTGCTCCCCGAGGTACAGGAGCCCCCTTTAAGCGGGCCTCTGTGATTCCTGCCTTCTGGTATCATTGTTAACAATAACGGACGACCTTATGGACGGCTAAAACTGTCTTAGCGAATGAACTGAAACATTGTCAAACGATAACCCTTGTCGAGGTACAAAAAAGGGTCTTCATGTACGAGCATAGTCTATTTAGTCTTAGGGAGCGTTGTCACCAATAACCAGCGTGTGAACCCCCCTTATTAAGTGGGTGTTCCACTGGACCGACGGTAGCCGATTCCGTAGCCAGACAATCGCCGATTATTATCGGATGCCCTAGAATTTCTCAAATCTTTGAAAATGGTCATTTATTAAACTATTATTTATCAGAATTAAATGAATTACAATACGTGAGCTTTCTCTTAAGGGCCCAGGAACAATTGATCGGGTGAGAAATCGGCCTGGTGGATTTACCCCTTTAGGGAATGCGCCCGGCAGGCGGAGAGAGGTGCAGAGAGATGGAAACAGGAGGGGAGAGGGTGCAGACGACAGGCGTAGACAGCAGGGCACCTCTCTACATTCCTGAATCCACTACGCCAGATTCACCGACAAAACGATACACAGTCAAAGTGCACTTAGTGCTCTGTACTGCAATGAATTGTAAGGAGATTAAGTGTATACAAAGCTTTTACCATCAAAACACGATATATATATATTGTTTTTAATTCAGGAAAGGACAATCGTTTACCTATATATAGGTGTTTTTATATTATGTCTTTCAACAAGTGCCTCTATATACATTTTTACCTACTATATTTAAAAAAACTACGATTCCGATAAGATCCGCTTGGAGTTCCTCCCGCACATAGACACAGAGTGAACCTAACTTAGGCTTGGAGACTGAAGGGCCACGAGAGTGAGATTCTCGTGTATTTCTTAACTGAATCCCGCTACTATTTTTTGGGTTTCTCTACACAGATGTATTTCTATCCTTATGATTTGTTTCTAACCGTACTGAAAACATAATTTAGAACTATAGTTTTCCAATCTCATATGCCTGAGATCAGTCTGTGAGACAATTGCGCTGGTTGCTGGTAAAAGTACCTGTGTCACGTGAAATAATACACACTACACATAGCCTCGCCGACTTTCACCAGGCGGCATGTTCATATGAAATGATGGAATACCTACCATTTGCTGTGTATCTCCTTACTCTGTGTAGGAACCTAGAACCTGGAGGGAGGGGGGTGCGGTAGCCGAATAAGAATCGACGAAGTTGTTAGTATGGATTATTAACAAGGTTTGTAACGTATATTAGACAAGACAGTGGTAGCAGAGAGCAGGGGGTGGTACAGGAATCTCAAGGAGGGCCTCAAGCCTCCTTTTATCTGTCCACCCCCCGCCCCACCTCTTACCGCACCCTCCTAAACCCATCTCAGCGATAACCTCCTTTTATCTGTCCACCCCCCGCCCCACCTCTTACCGCGACCTCCTGAACCCATCTCACCAATAACCTCCTTTTATCTGTCCACCCCCCGCCCCACCTCTTACCGCGACCTCCTGAACCCATCTCACCAATAACCTCCTTTTATCTGTCCACCACCCGCCCCATCTCTTACCGCAATCTCCTGAACCCATCTCACCGATAACCTCCTTTTATCTGTCCACCCCCCGCCCCACCTCTTACCGCGACCTCCTGAACCCATCTCACCAATAACCTCCTTTTATCTGTCCACCACCCGCCCCATCTCTTACCGCACCCTACTGAACCCATCTCACCGATAACCTCCTTTTATCTGTCTCAATCCCGCCCCATCTCTTACCGCACCCTCCTAAACCCATCTCACCGATAACCTCCTTTTATCTGACCACCACCCGCCCCACCTCTTACCGCACCTTCCTAAACCCATCTCACCGATTACCTCCTTTTATCTGTCTCAATCCCGCCCCATCTCTTACCGCACCTTCCTAAACCCATCTCACCGATAACCTCCTTTTATCTGTCTAAATCCCGCCCCACCTCTTACCGCACCCTCCTGAACCCATCTCACCGATAACCTCCTTTTATCTGTCCACCACCCGCCCCACCTCTTACCGCACCCTCCTGAACCCATCTCACCGATAACCTCCTTTTATCTGTCCACCACCCGCCCCACCTCTTACCGCACCCTCCTGAACCCATCTCACCGATAACCTCCTTTTATCTGTCCACCACCCGCCCCACCTTTTACCGCACCCTACTGAACCCATCTCACCGATAACCTCCTTTTATCTGTCTAAATCCCGCCCCACCTCTAAACCGCACCCTCATGCACCCGTCTCACCGATAACCTCCTTTTATCTGTCCACCACCCGCCCCACCTCTTACCGCACCCTACTGAACCCATCTCACTGATAACCTCCTTTTATCTGTCTAAATCCCGCCCCACCTCTTACCGCACCCTACTGAACCCATCTCACCGATATCCTCCTTTTATCTGACCACCACCCGCCCCACCTCTTACCGCACCCTACTGAACCCATCTCACCGATATCCTCCATTTATCTGTCCACCACCCGCCCCACCTCTTACTGCACCCTACTGAACCCATCTCACTGATAACCTCCTTTTATCTGTCCACCACCCGCCCAACCTCTTACCGCACCCTACTGAACCCATCTCACCGATAACCTCCTTTTATCTGTCCACCACCCGCCCCACCTCTTACCGCAATCTCCTGAACCCATCTCACCGATAACCTCCTTTTATCTGTCCACCACCCGCCCCACCTCTTACCGCACCCTACTGAACCCATCTCACCGATAACCTCCTTTTATCTGTCCACCACCCGCCCCACCTCTTACCGCACCCTACTGAACCCATCTCACCGATAACCTCCTTTTATCTGTCCACCACCCGCCCCACCTCTTACCGCACCCTCCTAAACCCATCTCACCGATAACCTCCTTTTATCTGTCTAACACCTCTTACCACACCCTCCTGCACCCATCACACCGACAACCTCCTTTCACGCTCTCCACATAAACAGTACTTGCAGAACACGAAAAGAAAAAGTAGAAAAGACTCCCAATTTCCGCTTCCGTTGATGGGCGTCGGCCATTGCGCGTCGGGAGCGCGTCTGTTAGGCAGCGTTTGTCGGCAAACAGAGTCACGTGATCGACGTGATTGAGAGGGTGGTGGTGGAAGGAGCAGAGTGGTCGGGGAACGAAGGGGAGAGGTGGCAGGGGGGAAGGATGGGAGGGAGCGGGCGGAGAGAAGTGTTTGTGAGGAAGGGGGAGGGAGGCCGAGACAGACAGGAAGAGAGGGAGAGAGGGATGGTTGGAGGGAAAGAAGGAGAGAGAGAGGGAGTGAGGGAGAGAGAGAGGGAGGGAGGGAGGGGGAGAGGGAGGGAGGGAGGGAGGGAGGGAGGGAGAGAGGGAGAGAGGGAGAGAGGGAGGGAGGGAGGAAGGGAGAGAGGGAGGGAGGGAGAGAGGGAGGGAGAGAGGGAGAGAGGGAGGGAGGGAGGAAGGGAGAGAGGGAGGGAGGGAGGGAGAGAGAGAGGGAGGAGGGAGGGAGAGAGGGAGGAGGGAGGGAGGGAGGGAGAGAAGGGAGGGACGGAAGGAGGGAAGGACGGACGGACGGAGGGAGAGATGGGATGGGAAGAGAGAGATGGTTGGCGGGTGGGTGAATGAGTGGGAGAGGGAGGGCGGGCAGGAGAGCGGGCAGGTGGGTGAATGAGTGGGACAGGGAGGGGGAGGGAGGGTGGCTGAATGAGTGGGACAGGGAGGGGGGAGGGAGGGTGGCTGAATGAGTGGGACAGGGAGGGGGGAGGGAGGGTGGCTGAATGAGTGGGACAGGGAGGGGGGAGGGAGGGTGGCTGAATGAGTGGGACAGGGAGGGGGAGGGCGGGCAGGCGGGTGGTGAATGGGCGTCATGATAGTCACATGCCGCCAGGCGGCGCCGCGGGTCAGCGGAGACGCCGACGCGCCGACGATTACACCGCCCTCCGGAAACGGGAAGTGGCGGTCCGCACCGCTCACCAGGCGGCGCGCGGGTCGCCGTGTAGCAGCGCCCCCCGGCGGCAGGGTGCCCCCGTCTCTCCCGCACGTGCCCCGCTAGGCGGCGACACCTCACGCTGACAGGAGGAGGGGGCAGGGAGAAGACTCGGACAATGCGTGGTGGTGGTGGAGTGTTGGCCTCGTTTTACTGGCCCGCCCCTCTCCGGCACGGCGAGAGACGAGTGCAGTTAGCGGGGAGTAAGACGTGTTCTGTGTGTGGGTGGGGGAGGAGTAAGACGTGTTCTGTGTGTGGGTGGGGGAGGAGTAAGACGTGTTCTGTGTGTGGGTGGGGGAGGAGTAAGACGTGTTCTGTGTGTGGGTGGGGGAGGAGTAAGACGTGTTCTGTGTGTGGGTGGGGGAGGAGTAAGACGTGTTCTGTGTGTGGGTGGGGGAGGAGTAAGACGTGTTCTGTGTGTGGGTGGGGGAGGAGTAAAACGTGTTCTGTGTGTGGGTGGGGGAGGAGTAAGACGTGTTCTGTGTGTGGGTGGGGGAGGAGTAAGACGTGTTCTGTGTGTGGGTGGGGGAGGAGTAAGACGTGTTCTGTGTGTGGGTGGGGGAGGAGTAAGACAGGTTGTAGTGTTCTGTGTGTGGGTGGGGGAGGAGTAAGACAGATTGTAGTGTTCTGTGTGTGGGTGGGGGAGGAGTAAGACAGGTTGTAGTGTTCTGTGTGTGGGTGGGGGAGGAGTAAGACAGGTTGTCGTGTTCTGTGTGAGGGTGAGTGTGAGTAGAGGGGGGGGGGGGGGTGCGCTCATTACGCGGCCATTGGCGCGCGGGGTCTGGACCATCTCCGGCGTGCTTCATCCGGCCTGCCTTACCCCGTCCTGACCCAATCCACCCTGTCCCACCTTACCCCGCCCCACTCCACTCCATCCCACCTGCCCTGCCCTGACCCCTGCCTGCCTGCCTTACCCTCTCCTGACCCACTCCCCCCGTACCACCCTGTTTGACAGTGCCTCCCCTACCCGCTCCCTGCCCTGCCCCCTGCCTGCCTTACCCTGCCCTGACCCACTCCACCCCATCCCACCCTGTTTGACAGTGCCTGCCCTGCCCCCTGCCCGCTCTGTCTGCCCTGCCTGCCCCCTGCCCGCTCTGTCTGCCCTGTCTTCCCCCTGCCTGCCCTGCTCTGCCCACTGTCTGCCCTGCCCTGCCCTGCCCTGCACCCTGTCTGCCCTGCCCTGCCTGTTCTGTCTGCCCTGCCTGCCCCCTGCCCGCTCCCTGCCCTGCCCCCTGTCTGCCCTGCCCTGCCCCCTGTCTGCCCTGCCCTGCTCTGCCCACTGTCTGCCCTGCCCTGCCCTGCACCCTGTCTGCCCTGCCCTGCCCTGCCCCCTGTCTGCCCTGCCCTGCTCTGCCCACTGTCTGCCCTGCCCTGCCCTGCCCCCTGTCTGCCCTGCCCTGCCCTGCCCCCTGTCTGCCCTGCCCTGCTCTGCCCACTGTCTGCCCTGCCCTGCCCTGCCCTGCACCCTGTCTGCCCTGCCCTGCCCTGCCCCCTGTCTGCCCTGCCCTGCCCTGCCCCCTGTCTGCCCTGCCCTGCCCTGCCCCCTGTCTGCCCTGCCCTGCTCTGCCCACTGTCTGCCCTGCCCTGCCCTGCCCTGCACCCTGTCTGCCCTGCCCTGCCCTGCCCCCTGTCTGCCCTGCCCTGCCCTGCCCCCTGTCTGCCCTGCCCTGCCCTGCCCCCTGTCTGCCCTGCCCTGCGCACTATCTGCCCCTTCCCCTGTCTGCCCTGCCCTGCCCCCTGTCTGCCCTGCCCTGCCCCCTGTCTGCCATGCCCTGCCCTGCCCCCTGTCTGCCCTGCCCTGCCCCCTGCCTGACCTGCTCTGCCCACTGTCTGCCCTGCCCTGCCCTGCCCTGCACCCTGTCTGCCCTGCCCTGCCCCTTCCCCTGTCTGCCCTGCCCTGCCCCCTGTCTGCCCTGCCCTGCGCACTGTCTGCCCCTTCCCCTGTCTGCCCTGCCCTGCCCCCTGTCTGCCCTGCCCAGCCCCCTGTCTGCCCTGCCCTGCCCTGCACCCTGTCTGCCCTGCCCTGCGCACTGTCTGCCCCTTCCCCTGTCTGCCCTGCCCTGCCCCCTGTCTGCCCTGCCCAGCCCCACTCCAGCCCAGTCCACCCGGCCTGGCAGTGCCTCCCTGCCCGCTCCCTGCCCTGCTCCGCTCATCCCCATCCTACCCTGCCTGACACTGCCTCCCCTGCCTACTGCCTGCCCTTTCTGCTCCCTGTACCCTGCCCCGCCTGCTGGCCCTGCCCTGCCCTCTCCCCCCTGCCTGCCCTGCCCCACTCTTCCCATCCTGAAAGTCCTGCCAAGTCATGCATGCTTTCCCTGCCTCAAGGCCCTGCCCCACCCTACTTATCTTGCAATGCCTGCCGTGCCCCCTGCCTTTCCTATCTTGTTTCTGCATGTCTCCCCCTTCTATGCCCTACCCCTGCCTTGCCCCTGTACCTACTCTGTTCTGCCTGCCCCACTATACCTGCCTTACCCTGCCTGCCCCACCCTGCCTCTCCTGCCTTGTCTCTGCCTGTCTAACCCTACCCTGCCCTGCCCTAACCATGCCCTACCCCTGCCTTACCCCTGTACCTGCCCTGTTCTGCCTGCCCCACCCTGCCTCTCCTGCCTTGTCTCTGCCTGTCTAACCCTACCCTGCCCTGCCCTACCCCTGCCTTACCCCTGTACCTGCCCGGCCCTGCCTGCCCCACCCTGCCTCTCCTGCCTTGTCTCTGCCTGTCTAACCCTACCCTGCCCTGCCCTACCCCTGCCTTACCCCTGTACCTGCCCGGCCTGGCCCTGCCCTACCCTGCCCTGCCCTAACCATGCCTTACCCCTGTACCTGCCCCGCCCTGCCTGTTCTGCCTGCCCCACCCTGCCTCTCCTGCCTTGTCTCTGCCTGTCTTACCCTACCCTGCCCTACCCTGCCCTGCCCTACCCCTGCCTTACCCCTGTACCTGCCCGGCCCGGCCCTGCCCTACCCTGCCCTGCCCTACCCCTGCCTTACCCCTGTACCTGCCCTGCCCTACCCCTGCCTTACCCCTGTACCTGCCCTGCCCTACCCCTGCCTTACCCCTGTACCTGCCCGGCCCTGCCTGTCCCCGCCTGTCCTCTCTGCCCCTGTCTGGCGGTCAGACAAGACGTCCTACATCTAGTGACACTCACAATAAACGGACACGTTTTGAGGACGCTCATTCCTATCCCTGGCGCTAGACGTCGCTGCAGGCAGACGGCGGACACACCCTCCACACACATGTTTAGCTACCCTCGCCTTCCACACTCTGTTTCTCCTCACTCTCCTTAACGTCCAGCATGGACACGTCCAAGCTTCATCCCCAGCCTTTCTACCTACGAGCAGGGGATGACAAGTTTCACTCTCTCTTTCTTTTTAATTCACCTAGACCATCCAGTAAACCACAGCCAAACGCAGCGACACCCAGACTCTGTTTGAAGAGTGAGGGCATGCGCAGTGCCGACTCGTAAAGGTGACTTCCGGCCCTGGAGCGGCGTCCTTCCCAGAAGGCTCTTTGACGCCCGCGCGCGCGCGCGTGTGTGTGTGTAGATGTGTGTGTGTCGTGGGCGGAGGGTTGGAGGGGGGGGGGGGGTGGCTCCAGAATATCACTGCCCGGGGCGCTGTACAATGGACGGGGGCAGATTTAGGTCACTCTCCAATAAAGTGTGAGGATTCTGTGTGAAGGACAGGAAGGAGGAGGCGCCATCTGGTGAGAAGTGGTGGATGAGAGCAGAACGGGGATTGGCCACGACAGACGAGAAGATGGTGATCTCTGACCAATCAGTAAAGAGGGATTCACACATGTAGCTGAGACGGGTGTACTTCACACCTTACCCCCAGTCTAAAGCGGGATTCACAAGTAGAGACTAATGTACCTGAGACGGGTGTACTTCACACCTTACCCCTAGTCTAAAGCGGGATTCACATGTAGAGACTAATGTACCTGAGACAGGTGTACTTCACCCCTTACCCCCAGTCTAAAGCAGGATTCACACATATAGACTAATGTACCTGAGACAGGTGTACTTCACACCTTACCCTTAGTCTAAAGCGGGATTCACACGTAGAGACTAATGTACCTGAGACGGGTGTACTTCACCCCTTACCCTTAGTCTAAAGCGGGATTCACACGTAGAGACTAATGTACCTGAGACAGGTGTACTTCATACCTTACCTCAGTCTAAAGCGGGATTCACACGTAGAGACTAATGTACCTGAGACAGGTGTACTTCACACCTTACCCCCAGTCTAAAGCGGGATTCACACGTAGAGACTAATGTACCTGAGACGGGTGTACTTCACCCCTTACCCTTAGTCTAAAGCGGGATTCACACGTAGAGACTAATGTACCTGAGACGGGTGTACTTCACACCTTACCCTTAGTCTAAAGCGGGATTCACACGTAGAGACTAATGTACCTGAGACGGATGTACTTCACACCTTACCCCCAGTCTAAAGCTGGATTCACAAGTAGAGACTAATGTACCTGAGACGGATGTACTTCAACCTTACCCCATTCTAAAGCAGGATTCACATGTAGAGACTAATGTACCTGAGACGGGTGTATTTCAACCTTACCCCATTCTAAAGCAGGATTCACATGTAGAGACTAATGTACCTGAGACGGGTGTACTTCAACCTTACCCCCATTCTAAAGCAGGATTCACATGTAGAGACTCATGTACCTGAGACGGGTGTACTTCACACCTTACCCCCAGTCTAAAGCGGGATTCACAAGTAGAGACTAATGTACCTGAGACGGGTGTACTTCACACCTTACCCCTAGTCTAAAGTGGGATTCAAACGTAGAGACTTACGTACCTGAGACAGTGTACTTCACACCTTTACCCCATTTTAAAGCGGGATTCAAATGTAGAGATTTACGTACCTGAGACAGTGTACTTCACACCTTACCCCCAGTCTAAAGCAGGATTACATGTAGAGACTAATGTACCTGAGATGGGTGTACTTTAGACCTTACCCCCAGTCTAAAGCGGGATTCACAAGTAGAGACTAATGTACCTGAGACAGATGTACTTCACACCTTACCCCCTGTCTAAAGCAGGATTACATGTAGAGACTAATGTACCTGAGATGGGTGTACTTTAGACCTTACCCCCATTCTAAAGCGGGATTCACATACAGACTAATGATTGGTCATGGTCAGCTGGGCACGCCCCTCAGACCCTCTGACACTGTCACCCTGCTCCTTTCCAACTATCACAGTGATAGTATGCAGATAAAGACGGGATAGTTTTTTAGAAGCACATGGGAATTCAATGTGACCACTATAATCTTTAGGCAATGTATTTAGAGCTTACAAGCATACTCTAAAAAAGCTAGGAGGGCAGAGTTTTATCATGGAACACTTCCCGGAACTGGCAGCAGGAGGGTAGGAGGGTAGCCGTTTTATCATAGAACTCCTTCCTGAATTGGCAGCTGTGAGGGCAGGGGGTTTATTGTAGAACACTTCCCTGAACTGGCAGCGGGAGGCTAGGAGGGCAGAGTTTTATCATGGAACACTTCCCGGAACTGGCAGCAGGAGGGTAGGAGGGTAGCCGTTTTATCATAGAACTCCTTCCTGAATGGGCAGCTGTGAGGGCAGGGGGTTTATTGTAGAACACTTCCCTGAACTGGCAGCAGGAAGCTATGACGGCAGAGTTTTATTGTGAAACACGTCCCTGTACTGGCAGCGGGAAACGATGAGGGCAGAGTTTTATCATGGAACACTTCCTTGAACTGGCAGCGGGAAGCTATGACGGCAGAGTTTTATTGTGAAACACGTCCCTGTACTGGCAGTGGGAAGCTAGGAGGGCAGAGTTTTATCATGGAACATTTCCATAAACTGGCAGCGGGAAACTATGAGGGCAGAGTTTTATTGTGGAACACCTTCCAGCTGAATGGGCAGCTGGAGGCTGTGAGGGCAGCAGTATTATTGTGGAACACGTCCCCGAACTGGCAGCGGGAGGCGATGAGGGCAGAGTTTTATCGTGGAACACCTTCCTGAACTGGCAGAGGGAAGATTGTGGAACACTTCCCTGAACTGGCAGCGGGAGGCTAGGAGGGCAGAGTTTTATCGTGGAACACTTCCCTCAACTGGCAGCGGGAAGCTGTGAGGGCAGAGTTTTATCGTGGAACACTTCCCTCAACTGGCAGCGGGAAGCTAGGAGGGCAGAGTTTTATCATAGAACACTTCCCTGCTTGTGTTAAGCGACGTCCTGACATGCGCAGGACACCTGACAATTACAGCTAAGCCGATCTCGGGGAGGCAGTGCTAAGCGGGGCAACAACCAGGGTAGGTTTACCTGGAGCTGGCGTATAGCGTACAGGGCACGCACCGGTCTATGTACTGAGCTGTTCTGAGTATGTCATGAATATGTGGAGCTCACGTACACAGCCTACACACCGGTCTATGTACTGAACTCAGTACGTAATCAATATATGGAGCTTGTGTATACCGTCCATGCTTCGGTTTATGCATTGAACTGCTCTGAGCAATGTAATAAATAAATGAACCTCAAACACACAGTACAGGGTAGCTACTGACACACTGCTATAAAAAAACCAACAGGTAAGCAGGACCAACAGCGACACCTCAAATCGTAATCCATAGACACAATTCTTACCTAAATGACCAAAGGAAATTTTATTTAATGGTGTGTGTGTCTTTGCTATCCCAATGGTCAAGATACCAGTTTTTTTCAAGGACATATATCGAAGGTACTCTATACTGACATATGCAAATTGTTATTCAGAAATACAGTGCTGCCTCAGTGATATTAGAAGGGTAACTGGACCGATGGCACTACGGCCCGATTATATATCATTATATATAATCATTAGAAGCACCTCATAATGGCAGCATTTATTTGCAAGCATTAAAGGATGTTCAGAAATACAAGGCTTCTACACTATAAATTAAGGCAGCATTATAAAGGGATATTCAGAAACATATTCTTCAGATATATTCCACTCAGGTCACACAGCAGTACGCGGTTTAAGGGACGTTCAGAAACCTGTTCCTGAGGTAAACCGGACACTGCCGCGTTAAACATGGCGGTCTGCCCTCACAGGAAGCCGGGGACTTCCTGCCTACTGTACGCGACCCGCGCCCTGCCCCCACCCGGCCCTCTTTAAACCCCAATTAGCTTCATTACTAGTAGAACCACGTAGAGAGCCATCCACTGTGAGCTACTCGCCCATAATGGCAGCTGCTCGGAGCTGCGCGGAACTGGTCGGAGCTGGTCGGAGTTGCTCAGAGCTGGTCGGAGCTGCTCACAGTTGCTCGAATCTGCTCAGAGTTGCTCAGAGTTGCTCAGAGCTGGTCGGGGCTGCGCGGAGCTGGTTGGAGCTGGTCGGAGCTGCTCGAATCTGCTCAGAGCTGTTCAGAGCTGGTCGTAGCTGCTCGGAGCTGCTCAGAGTTGCTCAGAGTTGCTCGGAGTTACTCAGAGTTGCTCAGAGCTGTTCAGAGCTGCTCGAATCTGCTCAGAGCTGTTCAGAGCTGCACGGAGTTGCTCAGAGTTGCTTAGAGCTGCTTGAAGCTGCTCAGAGTTTCTCGGAGCTGCTCGGAGTTGCTCGGAGCTGCTCGGAGCTATTCTAAAGTGCTCTGAATAGTTCCGAACATTTCCGAGCTGTTCCGAGCTGTTCCGAGCCATTCCAATTTGCTCCAATCTGCTCCGATTTGCTCCAAGCTGCTCAGAGATGCTCTGAGATGCTCAGAAATGCTCGGAGCTGCTCAGAGCCATTCCGAACTGTTCCCATCATCTCTGAGTTGTTCGGAGTTGCTAAGAACTGCTCAGATCCATGTCAAACTGTTCCGGTCATCTCCAAGTTTTCGGAACTGCTTCCACCTGCCCCGAGATGATCCGAACTGTTCCGAGCTTCTCCGAGCGTCTTGGAACTGCAGCGAGCCTTTCCGAGTTGCTCCGATACTCTATGAAATGTTTCGAGCTGTTCCAAGCCCTTTCGTCTTCTCTGAACTGTTCTGACTTGGTCTAAGCAGCCCCGAGCATATCCGAGTTACTCTGAGTTGTTTCAGGCTGCTTTGAGCTGCTCTGAGTCATCCCGAGCAGTTTGAGGGGAAAGTGTCTGTTCTCAGACAACTGCAACGAGGGCATCATCTAAACGATGCATTCTGCCCTGGAATACAAATTGCGACACAACGGTAAATGGGTCGGCTCTGGCTATGATACTTGAAAACAGGACCCTGGCTGTCATACTGGTAAACAGTCCGCCCTGGCTGTCAAACCGATAAATGGGTCACACCTGGCTATTACACCAATAATTGGGTCACCACTGGCAGTCTTATCAGTAAACTGGTTACCCACTGGCTATGTACCGGTAAATGGGTTGGCCCTGGCTGTGTAGCAGTTAACAGGCCCTGGCGTCATATCGGTAAACAGTCTGCCCTGCCTATGATACAAGTTAACTGGTCACCCTGCCTATCATACCAGTAAACCGGTCGCCCCTGGCTATCCTACCGGTAAACTGGTTGACCTGGCTGGCGTTCATGTAATTGGGTGGGCCATGGCTATCATACCAGTAAACAGGACCCTGGCTATATACCGGTAAACGGGGCCCTGGCCGTCGTTCCAGTAACCGGGTCTGCCCTGGCTGTTGTACTGGTAAACTGGTCGCCCTGGCCGTCGTTCCAGTAATCGGATCGGCCCTGGCTATATACCGGTAAACGGGGCCCTGGCCGTCGTTCCAGTAATCGGGTCGGCCCTGGCTATACACCGGTAAACGGGCCCCTGGCCGTCATTCCAGTAATCAGGTCGGCCCTGGCTATATACCGGTAAACGGGGCCCTGGCCGTCATTCCAGTAATCGGGTCTGCCCTGGCTATATACCGGTAAACGGGGCCCTGGCCATCATTCCAGTAATCGGGTCTGCCCTGGCTATATACCGGTAAACGGGGCCCTGGCCATCGATCCAGTAATCGGGTCTGCCCTGGCTATATACCGGTAAACGGGGCCCTGGCCGTCGTTCCAGTAATCGGGTCTGCCCTGGCCCTTATACCAGTAAACGGGGCGTTCCCCGCTATAATGCTAAACCCGTCTAACGGGGGAGAAAAACAGCCGCCGCTCCGCCATTAGTCGCCGTAATTGTTCTGCAAGCGAGTCGCTTTTTGAGCTGCTCCCGGCTAATGAGTACGCAGTGCCTCTAATTTTACCAATCGGATGTTGTTTTTTTCACGGGGTGTTCTCCAACACGGGAGGCGAGGAAGGCGTGGCGGGGGGCCGGGTGTTAAATACCCCCATTTTCGCCCTCCCCACACATCGCTTTCTATATGCAGCTGCACTCCCGACAAAAATACCCTCCACATATATGGCTGTTTTTTTTATATTTTTAATCAAAGTGGGGGAGACTTTGCGCTGAGTTGGCGTACATTACTGATCATCCCGTAGGGCCATATCGAGGCAGGAGATGGTATTTGCCGACGAGAGTATAGGCGGGAGGGGGGGCAGCTGAACCCTGGGTAATGTAGTTATAGCATATGGCCACCAGAGGGCCGGTGTTAATGGCGGACGTAGTTACCGGGGTTCCCGCCAGGCGGCTCTGTGTGTAAGTGGGGCTAATCGCCGATACGGCGGATATCATCATTACAGTTTTTTTTTTAATCCATCCAGGTTTTTTTGATCACCAGTTTTTTTTTATAATAGCCGCGATGCTGTTTGATGCCTCCTGGTGGTGGTATTTATAATGAATAATGTGTGGTATTTGTCCGGACTCTGGGGTTTGTTTTGATGCTCGATTATAAGCGATGTCTTTCTATAAGGAATAATCTTGTTGAGGATTTCAAAACACGTTTAGCTCCAATAAATATAACATCTACCTTTCATTTTATATCAAGATTTATTAGGTCATTGTCCCTGCTGCCCTAGGGCTGTGAGGAAAGTAGTCCCTATGGCGAGGTACTCCTATATTAACATAACTGAGTTAGTTCATTGATATTCTCCTCATTTATTGCTATATACCAGAAAACGTGGCAAAGTGTGCATGTATTGCTATATACAAGTCACATTTCCGAGATGGCGTAGTTCTCAATACATTAAATTGAAAAGAAAGAGGCTGCAAGGTTATCTCACATGTTGATATAAATGCCGGCAGAATAAGCTCGCTGAGTTGTTGAACAGTTGTTGAATACATAGAGTCCTAATAATTGACAAATACAACGTAAAGGATGTGGTGAACAATGGGTCGTAAAACAGGATCTAGTGAACAATGGGTCGTAAAACTGGATCTGGTGAACAATGGGTCATAAAACAGGATCAGGTGAACAATGGGTCGTAAAACAGGATCTAGTGAACAATGGGTCATAAAACAGGATCTGGTGAACAATGGGTCGTAAAACAGAATCAGGTGAACAATGGGTCGTAAAACAGGATCTAGTGAACAATGGGTCCTAAAACAGGTCCCTGGTGAACAATGGGTCGTAAAACAGGATCTGGTGAACAATGGGTCGTAAAACAGGATCTGGTGAACAATGGGTCGTAAAACAGGATCTGGTGAACAATGGGTCGTAAAACAGGATCTGGTGAACAATGGGTCGTAAAACAGGATCTGCTTTGAAAAGAATGAAGCACAAGTGAGAAGCAGTTGGTGCAGGTTTGTGGACACCTTTGTTAAAATAACGCTTCTATTGAACTGCCTTCCCTGTGGGATTGTTCCGTTTTTGAACTGAGACGACTTTGTAGAAAAGTGAAGTAAAAAAGATCCTAGTTGACGATTCTGTGTTTTGCTATCTCTCCAGAGACCTGTTCAACAGACCTTTTTCCACATACCGGTGTCGCAGCTTATCTGCTTAGTTGCGCCATGCCTGCAGCCAAACAAACACCTGGGACCTGTATCACTAGTTTCGTGACATGTCTAGATGGCGTGACATGTCTAGATGGCGTGACATGTCTAGATGGCGTCTAGATGGTGTGTCCGGTTTCATAAGAACTATACATTAAACTTCATTTTGTGCATTCTTGCTTGCACTGTTGGTGCCGCTTTTCATGTCTGTCTAACACTTTTGTCACAAAACTAGTGAAACAGGTCCATGATGTGTAAATTTGTCTAATTCTTATGTTTAGGGTCTGTCTTTTCTTAAGGACAGCTACTTGTGTTGTCACGAAACTAGACAGCCCCAATGTCTGTATGGTGTCACAGACATGTCACGAAACTAGTGAAACAGGTCCCTGGGGACATATTCTTTAGTATTAGATCACTGAGTGTATGAGTGTAATACGCTCATAATGCCCGTTTACATTATTTTCAGAGACATAACAGTGATTGCGTCGTACTCTATGGTACTCCAGCTCCATTTTGATGTGTCATACATGCATATCACCTCAATGATACTTAAGATATACCTTAGATAACACAGGGAAACCAAAACTGCATACACACTAATACATTGGCAGGCCTAACTATAACATTTTTTTCTAAGTTAAAAATCAAGATAATTAATTATTAACTATCAAGTTTAGACACCCCGGATTGTTCCTGCAAAGTAATCGATCAAAGAACCATACTCCTGCAATCACACCCACCGTACACACTTTAGGTGTGATTGCTGTGTGTCTCTATACGCATAAGGCCAGACGCGGCCGTGTTAGTCCGAGTGACGGTCAAACTAACCAACCAACCAAAAATATATTTTTATATTTGGAGTTAAATGTATCTAGAAATTTGTAGTTACAGTATAGCCGGGCCCCCACCTACCACGACGGTCTACGACATTCTTCCCGATGGCTACGATTTAAAATGCCCAAATCGTGGCCTATCGGCCCCACATATATGGCTGTACAATAATACATTGGTGGGCCTAGCCATGATAGACCTAGCTTTTTCTAAGGGAAAACCGAGACAATCATTCCCTCACAAGTTTAGGCAGCTTGGACTTGTTCATACAATGCCCAATGCCGAGCAATTCTTAAGGCGAAGTGACGCTAAAAGTCTGTTTAAATTGGCCGACCAAAACGGCGGAGATTTCTCTTAAAACCTATCGGTGGCACCAACCACTGTACGTTTGTATAAGAAGATCTGTGAGGGTGCAGTGTTTTAACTTGTCTTAGGCGAATTTGCGCATAGCATCGACCATCACAGCAGGATTTATAGATGGGGGTGGTGGTGATAAGTGGGAATTAATCCTAAGCAAATTCTGTTCACACTGGACGACTAACTTCCGATTTTCTCAGAGATTTGAGGCCACCGATAAAGGAACAAGTAATAAATCTTAGTATATGGGAGCTAAATCGGTGAGCTGGCCTCAGTCTGTGTGTGGCAGGTGCATTTCTGCTCACCCAGCGACTAATTATGGACCAAAATCGGTAGGCATCACGGGGGTATTTCCTAATTCATCACTCCCGATTTCGGAACATGGGACTGCAGTTTGTCGGCGACAAAGGTACATCGCCAAGGGTGGGATTTCCAAATCTTAGGCAAATTACTGTAGGGGGGTGCCACACTGGCCTAAACATTTTCTAGGCCTCGCCTGAGCTTACCATTGTTCTTTTGTCGCCGAGAAAGGAACATTCGAAATCGTACAGTGTGTATGGGCCTTCAGTGAGATCTGGAGGCAGAACGGTAAAACTACGACACAAAGCACCCTCGTGGGAACGTGTACTTTTTCTCAGCAAACTCCTACGATTTGTGAATGTTTTAGCGCCTCTCTTAAAGCAGTACTCCATGGGCAGCGCGACAAGGGGCCGACCTTTGGTAACCCTGGTGGCGTGACTTGGCGAGCCGTGGTAAAACAACATCAACAACGAAATGACCACCGCGTGGAATTCCGAATGAGACCGAGCACAAATACATCTAACCGCCACTCGCCGGGACCATTACAACCAGCGAACGCGGCACCAGCACTTCCGGTCAGTGTGGTTCACACGGCGGCCATGGGGGGAATGATGGGGGGAATGATGGTGGGAATGATGGGGGGAATGATGGGGGGACTGATGGGGGGACTGATGGGGGAATGATTGGGGGAATGATGGGGGGAATGATGGGGGGAATGATGGGGGGAATGATGGGGGGACTGATGGGGGGAATGATGGGGGGACTGATGGGGGGACTGATGGGGGAATGATTGGGGGAATGATGGGGGGAATGATGGTGGGAATGATGGGGGAAATGGTGGGGGGATGAAGGGGGGAATAATGGGGGAATGATGGGGGAATGATGGGGGAATGATGGGGGGAATGATGGGGGAATGGTGGGGGGGAATGATGGAGGGAATGATGGGGGAATGATGGGGGGAATGATGGAGGGAATGATGGAGGGAATGATGGGGGGAATGATGGGGGAATGATGGGGGGAATGATTGGGGAATGATGGGGGGAATGTTGGTGGGAATGATGGGGGGAATAATGGGGGAATGATGGGGGAATGATGGGGGAATGATGGGGGGAATAATGGTGGGAATAATGGGGGAATGATGGGGGGAATGATGGAGGGCATGATGGTGGGCATGATGGTGGGCATGACGGTGGGCATGATGGTGGCATGACAGTGGGCATGACTGTGGGCATGATGGAGGGCATGATGGTGGGCATGACGGTGGGCATGACGGTGGGCATGATGGTGGGCATGATGGGGGGAATGATGGAGGGCATGATGGTGGGCATGATGGTGGGCATGACGGTGGGCATGATGGTGGGCATGACAGTGGGCATGACGGTGGGCATGACGGTGGGCATGACGGTGGGCATGACGGTGGGCATGATGGTGGGCATGATGGTGGGCATGATGGTGGGCATGATGGTGGGCATGATGGTGGGCATGATGGTTGGCATGACGGTGGGCATGATTGCCGGTACGCCGGCGGTCGTACCCCATCTTAAAACACCAGATACATGTTGATCCTGAGAACCACACACGAGACTGTCATAAATACGAGGTCACGCTACTACTTCCGGGTAACGCTGGAAGTGACACCTGGCGGGGAGAGACCGGGCGGTGGTGCTGGGAGAGTGTATCAGGGGCGGGGAGGGCAGTGAGGAGGGCTGGGGGAGGGGCTGGGAGAGTGTATCAGGGGGGAGGGCAGGGAGGAGGGCTGTGGGGGGGGGGGGGGCTGGGAGAGTGTATCAGGGGGGAGGATGGGAGAGTGTATCAGGGGAGAGGCTGGGAGAGTGTATCAGGAGGCAGGCTGGGAGAGTATATCAGGGGGGAGGCTGGGAGAGTGTATCAGGGGAGAGGCTGGGAGAGTATATCAGGAGGCAGGCTGGGAGAGTATATCAGGGGGGAGGCTGGGAGAGTGTATCAGGGGAGAGGCTGGGAGAGTGTAGAGGGCAGGGAGCAGGCTGGGAAAGTGTATCTGGGGGCAGGCTGGGAAAGTGTATCAGGGGAGAGGCTGGGAGAGTGTATCAGGGGGGAGGCTGGGAGAGTGTATCAGGGGTGAGGCTGGGAGAGTGTATCAGGGGAGAGGCTGGGAGAGTGTATCAGGTTGAAGAGGGCAGGGAGAAGGGCTGGGAGCAGGCTGGGAGAGTGTATCAGGGGAGAGGCTGGGGTTAAGATACCTTCCCCCTCCATCCTAACCCCCCCCCCCCCCTCACACACACACACGCACACCTACAGGGAGTAGCCGGGCCCTGTCCATTAGGCACTTGACGTGGTCGCCGCTGCCGGGTCTCCTGGTAGACTCAGAGTGGGGTGTTTCTGGCAGGTCGCGTACGACCGAGACATGCTCTTAGCCTCCCCCATACACCCCATACCCCATTACACCCCCCACCACTGCACGAAAACCACCAGTTTATTCCTATATTCGCCATCGCGGAAGTGCATGTATCGGCTGAATATAGACTTTTTGTCACATGAATACGCCAATATTTCACGCAAACGTAAGAAGAGTATGTACAAGACTGTTTCCTTTTGAAAACCGACGCGTCTTGGCTGTATTTCACACCTGGCGTATACGAGAGGAAATATACTCTGCGCGATATATATATATATATATATATATATATATATATATTAATAAGGGGTTTTTATTTGTGTCTAATCGCAGAAACGTGGTCAACTGCCCCCATATTAGGTGACCTTCCGACGCGATTTTGATTTTCTATCGGAAGGTGCATCATAGACCATATCGGAGCCACATCATAGTAGGTGGACGCCGGGCCTTAATCTGTTAAAATTAAACGAAGCAAGAAGAATTATTCTGCCGGAAGTTGACAGGACCCCACACCGGAAGTCCCCCCGCGCAGGTCCGTCACACGTCACAGTGACGTCACGCCTGACGTGTGACGTCGTGGCTCCACCTGGTGATGTTAATAATGGAGGCGGACTGCGGTGGCGCCGCGTAGTGGACGCAGGAGTGATCACCTTTAGCCGAGGCGACTTGACTTACCCGGCATGCAGTGCGCCGCTTGTGAAACATTCACGTGGGGCGAGACGTCTGTGGGAGGGAGGGGGGGGGGTGAGGGGGGGCGGGGGGTGGAGGGGGGGCTGGAGGTAGACTGGCCTCAGTCCCTGTCTACTTACCTCACCCTCCACTCCACTGATTCCCGGGTCTGTCTGGTGTTAGGAAAAGTGAACGTTTGGTTTGTGAATGGGTGTCCTTACGGGTGTCCTTACGGGTGTCCTCATGGGTGTCCTTATGGGCGTCCTCATGGGTGTCCTCATGGGTGTCTTTATGGGTGTCCTCATGGGTGCCTTTATGGGTGTCCTCATGGGTGTCCTCATGGGTGTCTTTATGGGTGTCCTTATGGGTGTCTTTATGGGTGTCCTTATGGGTGTCTTTATGGGTGTCCTTATGGGTGTCTTTATGGGTGTCATTATGGGTGTTCTTATGGGTGTCTTTATGGGTGTCCTCATGGGTGTCCTCATGGGTGTCCTCATGGGTGTCTTTATGGGTGTCCTTATGGGTGTCTTTATGGGTGTCCTTATGGGTGTCTTTATGGGTGTCCTTATGGGTGTTCTTATGGGTGTCCTCATGGGTGTCCTCATGGGTGTCCTTATGGGTGTCTTTATGGGTGTCCTTATGGGTGTCCTAATGGGTGTCCTCATGGGTGTCCTCATGGGTGTCCTTATGGGTGTCTTTATGGGTGTCCTTATGGGTGTCCTCATGGGTGTCCTTATGGGTGTCCTTATGGGTGTCCTTTATCAAAGCCTTGATCAAGTCTGCACGAGATGAAGGGGGGGAGGGCTGCAGTAAGCCCCACACTTATTGGCTCGGTAAGGATGCAGAGGATGCAGAGGATGCCTTGTTTCTACTATATTTAATTTGTCCATACCAATTTAAATTTCCCTTAATCTTTGAGCCTCACCATGAAATCAAAGCGTTCCGATTGCTTCGGTCGTTGACGAAATCGGTCAGTGGTGGCCTTATTGTACATTCTATGCACAATTAATCGGTGAGCTTTTCTCTATGTGTTTATTTTTTCCATTCACCAATCTTGCGTCAGTATACCAAAGAAAATCGTTCGGTGGTTCCTGACTGCAGATCGGTGGTGAAAAATCGGCCAATGGAAACTGGCCTCAGGATGCACTCATGCACCACCTTTTTTTTAAATTTTTTTTTATAAGGTTTTATTGACGGATGGTTCATACATAAAATATACAATTTTCAAACAACATTACACATAAGACAGTTGATACAGAGAGAATTATCACAGATGCTAAGGAGAAGAGTCTCAAGGAGATATGAGAAGATGTCTCAGATACAGTGCGGTAATTTCATCATCCAAAGGTCCTGTCAAGGCCATGTTCATAGTGTGGGCATATTTGACCTCACTCATTACGAGGGGTCGTTCACTAAGTCCCGTGTCCTTTATCGTCTCTAGTTGGCCATATAGGTACCGATGGTAGGGCTGGCCTTGGGCTGCCTGCCTTAAGGCACCTAGTAGCCTCAGAAGACATTATTTTACCATCCGATTCCCATTTGACAGGGAAAACAGACTGGTTAATATTCACTGGTGCATATATATACAGGGCCAGTGGCTAGTGTACCTAGTGGTACAAAGTTTTATCTCACCCCAGATATTTTTTCTCCATAGACTTAACATTGGAAACTCGTATCTAACACCCATGAGATATTTAGAAGAAATATCCAATGGGGGATAATGTCACAAATGTTAGCCCATAAGTCAATATTAAGGGTGAGATAAATTCAGAAACCCATTCAAGTTTAGGGTCAGAGCTCGATCCCATCTCATTTGAATCACATAGCAATTCACGTGGCTTCGCCTTGTGAATTACTACGTGATTCAAACTCGATGGGATACGAGCTCAGACCCTAAACTTTCATGGGTTTCCTCTATAGTATCTCACCCCTGGAATAAATGTCCATAGGTTTAACATTGGGAACTCGTTCTCCATGCCCCTACAAGTATTGCAGTCCGTTCTCCACGGCTAATATCATCTCCGTTACTGATTGAACGCACTTCACCACTCAGCCCTACTTTCGTATTTCGTATATATAGCTATATAGGACATTGTTCATAGCAAATATTGATAATGCCGGGGACACACCAAGCGGGTAACGGCAGCGATCTCCAGAATCGCCAACATATATGTGCGTGTATGTGCGATATTATTTATTCATTTATTCATTAAGTACCATCTCATAACATTTGATTGTACTATAAATATCACTATAATTAAATATATTTGTAATCTCTAAGTATTTATGATAGAAAATGATCGATAGACAACACCCGGATATGTAAAAGGCCGGTTGAAAACCAAATGTATATTTGAACTGATGCCTAATAAAAAAGAAATTTAAAAGAATTTAAAAATTTCATAGTAATATCTCCCACCAATAATTTAGCCTCTCTGAAGCAATAATCAGGTGAAATTTTAAATGATAGCGCACATTTGTCACTTGTGTGTTGGCGATCCCGGAAATCACCGCGATTCTCGCTTGGTGTGTCTCCGGCTTGAGTGTTTGTTTTAGATTCTTGGCACTTTCCACATGTAGATATATACACAATATTGACTGGTTTCAGATACAAGCGGCCGTATGCTCCTAGGAGTTGACGCGTAGTAATATCCGAGCTTATGCAACTCTGAGGAGCATACGGCCGCTTTTATCTGGAACCAGTCTATATTGTATTTATTATCCACCTTTTCTGGACAAGTGGCATGTAGATATCAGTTCGTTTTAGTTATGCACTATTTTTCCATACGCACTATTTTTCCGTATGCGCCACCCGGAGCATACAACATATCTGTATGCGCCGGGTATGTCCATACAAACTCCCTATGTGTTTTCTATGGACACTTTGTTTTAGGTGGATAATAAATATGTGTATCATGAGAGTGTAAATTGACGATTGACTTGGATAGATCCCACATTTCAGCGCATGACGTTTCACATGTTCATCACACCGTACCCTGACAGTGACAGCGCACTAATCTGCAGATCACTTTCTGACTGTTCCACTTTCCGTAGATTGGTACGTTTATAAAACATAGAGATCATCCAGTGCGCTACAATCTCCACCACAAGGGTACAATCTTCACCACAAACAGCAGTATCGTTATAAAACACATCGCAGATGAAGGTTACGTTATAGAGTTGGTAAATTAAAGTTGTCATAGTTGTGGTTGAATCATTGAAAAGTGGATCCATAGATAATAAACATGGTGTAAAGTTGTGGTCTATACATCCCTATCCTGGCCATGTAATATCGGTTTCTATGAGAAGAAAGTAATTATCTAAAATACCCCTAATTATTGAGGAACAAATTGACTGAATTGGACCAGTCGACATTTTGGTTAGTAACCTCCTCCCTGATGTTTACAGTATGGCTGCCATGCTTTGAATGGCATATAATACCCCTATTGTCGCTCAGCTCTAGTTCCCAGTCTGCCCACATGCTTTGAATGGCATATAACATATAACCTCCTGACATGTGCGACAGACCGGAACAGACGCTCAACCGGAACGGGTTTGGTCTTCCCCTATTGGCTGTTGGTACAACAGCCGATGAGAGCGCAGAGCTCACAGATCCCAAGCCTGTCATGCCAACCCCCTGCTAAGGGTATAAAACCAAGTCTAAGACTTTACAATGGGTTTGTGGACAGGCGGCAGTAAACCACGACAGGTTAATGCGTAGCAATACACGAGTGCTAGCCACAAAACCATCGTTTGTTGCCATTTTTATCCGTCTAGAGTAAATCTAACCCAGTAATTTACTTATTAAAGAGTATAGCAATCGGGCCTATTTCTTTGCTATATAGTACAATGGGATTATTTTCCCGTATAACATGGCTTAGAGGCCGTATACCACAGGTTTGAATCCGTATACCACAGTTGTGGTATCTGATAGGTTTTAGATGGGTCGTGGTTTATTGGGTCCCCATACATTTTCAATGGGGTCTTTGTATACGATGGATAATAAATAATGGGTCGTAGTTTACTGAGTCCCCATACATTTTCAATTGGGTCTTTGTATACGACGGATATTAAATAATGGGTCGTGGTTTACTGAGGCCCCATAGGTTTTCAATGAGGTTATTGTATACGATGGATGATAAATCTAATATTATATAGTATCCTTCCCCACATGTTATGTTACCAGTAACCACAAATGTGTTGATCCCCACCTGACTGCTGCCGTTTGCCTGGCATCAAAGTCCCACCCGACCCTGTACTTTACTGACATTTCCTTATACCCGTCTACCCATCCACCATGGTGTTGTCCCATTACCTTAATTCCATATAAGGAATACAGTAGACCGAGTAGCCAATGACTGCATTCGCAGCAAACCCCGACCTTCACCCTGACCTCCTTACATAATATTTTCTCGTGCCTTGGGACGGCTCTGCAGTCGAGAGTTGACCTCGAATCTTAGGGGCCACAACCACCCTCCTACTCTACACCTACGCTCCCACTATAAAACAGTAAAATAAATCAAATCCTAAGCATAACAAGTAATAAAAACAACACCACCTGAAGAGAGTCTAGAAATATATAAATGGCCATGTTCACTGAAAACTAAAATCTGTATCAAATACATATTATACAAACTAGTAGAACCTCTCACGCGTAAAAGACAAAGAGAAAAAAGGAGGAAGAAAAGGGAACCTCACTGTGGTGACAATCTAAATACGGCGTTTAGCAATCTAGACTGGGCGCCGGGGGAAATAGACCAAGTCTCATCAGTTATCACGGGGCGGTCCAACAAACAGCACCACCCGCGAGCACCGTACCCGGGAGGACGGGGCTAACACCCCGTGTGTGCCGCTCCCACTGCCGCCCGCCCCGACACCCGCCCCGGGGGAAGCCGGCCGCCGAGCCGGGCGGGAGGCCGGGCGGGAAGCCGGGCCGGTAAGCGAGCCGTTCAGGTGGCTTCGGTGTGGCTTCAGGCCCGGGTCCCTAGGGAGGGCTGCCGCCCGCCATCCCCCGTCCCCCGCCCGCCGTCCCTCGCCCGCCGCCGTCCCCCGTTCCCCGTCAGCCGCCCCCCGTTTCCGGTCAACCGTCCCCCGCCCGCCGCCCCCCGCCCGCCATGCCCCGTCCCGTCCCCCGTCCCCCGTTCCCCATCCCCAGTCCCCCGTTCCCCGTCCCCCGTTCCCCGTCCCCCGTCCCCCGTCCCCCATTCCCCGTCCTCCGTTCCCTGCCCCCCATCCACCGTCCCCCATGCCCCCGCCATGCCCCGTCCCCCGCCGTCCCCCGCCCCCTGTCCCCCGTTCCCCGTCCCCCATCCACCGTCCCCCACCTGCCGTCCCCCGTCCCCCGCCGTCCCCCGTCCCCCGTCCCCCGTTTCCCGTCCACCGTCCCCCGTCCCCCATCCCCCGTCCCCCGGCCGCCATGCCTCGTCCCCCGTTCCCAGCTCCCCGTCCCCCGTCCGCCAGGCCGTCCGCCAGGCCGCCTGCCAGACCGCCTGCCAGGCCGCCTGCTCTATTTGCAGGGCGGGGAGTTAATGAATTATCCGGGAAAAGGTCGCAGTGGGCAGAACGCGGCGGCGGGATTCCTCAGCGCGCTGATGTAGGAGAGTTTGTCTCCTGTGGGGCTTCCCTCTCATTCCCGTTCACAGGGCGCTGTTTACAGTCATACACACTGACAGGGTCAAGTGGCACACACAAGTTCTCGCCTGTTCACTAAAGCAGAGCATATGGAGACACGTTTCCGCTGACACCTCGTTTTACGCCCGTCTGCGGCTGCTTCTCGTTGCCGATGATATTTATGTTCACATCTTTGGTTTCATTGTCTACAGAGACAAAGATACGTGCAGACAGTCCATGATGATGATGTAGGACTGTTTATATAACCAGTCACATAACTCTCCATAGACTTAACATGGTGTTCCTGTATGCCACGGTTATTATCCGACCTCTCATATAAATCTCCATAGACTTAACATGGAGTGACTGTATGCCACAGTTATTATCCTACCCCTCATATTAATCTCCATAGACTTAACATGGTGTGACTGTATACCACGGTTATTATCCTACTCCTCATATAAATCTCCATAGACTTAACATGGTGTGACTGTATACCACGGTTATTATCCTACTCCTCATATAAATCTCCATAGACTTAACATGGTGTGACTGTATACCACGGTTATTATCCTACTCCTCATATAAATCTCCATAGACTTAAGATAGTGTGACTGTATGCCACGGTTATTATCCTACCCCTCATATAAATCTCCATAGACTTAACATGGTGTGACTGTATACCACGGTTATTATCCTACCCCTCATATAAATCTCCATAGACTTAACATAGTGTGACTGTATGCCACGGTTATTATCCTACCCCTCATATAAATCTCCATAGACTTAACATGGTGTGACTGTATACCACGGTTATTATCCTACCCCTCATATAAATCTCCATAGACTTAACATGGTGTGACTGTATGCCACGGTTATTATCCTACCCCTCATATAAATCTCCATAGACTTAACATGGTGTGACTGTATGCCACGGTTATTATCCTACCCCTCATATAAACCTCCATAGACTTAACATAGTGTGACTGTATGCCACGGTTATTACTATACACCTATGGCCGAACATGTATGAAATACT
This sequence comes from Alentia gelatinosa, assembly GCA_950022655.1. Taxonomy (NCBI): domain Eukaryota; kingdom Metazoa; phylum Annelida; class Polychaeta; order Phyllodocida; family Polynoidae; genus Alentia; species Alentia gelatinosa. The sequence goes on along the minus strand of OX465584.1, from coordinate 67,019,889 downwards.
GCCCGCTGCTGGGGGTGTAGTATAAATAATGTTCGCGCCCGCTGTGGCAGCGGGCTGTAGTGAATAGCAGTGGCTTTTTGTGGAGCAGAAAAGTTAATAAAACAGATTTCTCAACGAGTATGAGGTATATAGTAATAAGAAAACGTAGTGACTGAGCCCGTACGGTGTCCGTTCTCGGTCATTTGATGAAAAAATACGGCCCTCTAGCCTGCGGCATCGGGCCGTATTTTTTTCATCAAATGACCTCGAACGGCCACCCGTACGGGCTCAGTAACCACGTTTTCTCATATTATCCTACCCCTCATATAAATCTCCATAGACTTAACATGGTGTGACTGTATGCCACGGTTATTATCCTACCCCTCATAAAACTCTCGATAGACTTAACATAGTGTGACTGTATGCCACAGTTATTATCCTACCCCTCATACAAATCTCCATAGACTTAACATAGTGTGACTGTATGCCACGGTCATTATCCTACCCCTCATATAAATCTCCATAGACTTAACATGGTGTAACTGTATGCCACGGTTATCAACCTACCCCCATATAAATCTCATAGACTTATCATAGTGTGACTGTATGCCACATTTATTATCCTACCCCTCATATAAACCTCCATAGACTTAAAATGGCGTAACTGCATGCGACGGTTATTATCCTACCCCTCATATAAACCTCCATAGACTTAACATGGTGTAACTGTATGCCACGGTCATTATCCTACCCCTCATATAAATCTCCATAGACTTAACATGGTGTGACTGTATGCCACGGTCATTATCCTACCCCTCATATAAATCTCCATAGACTTAACATAGTGTGACTGTATGCCACAGTCATTATCCTACCCCTCATATAAATCTCCATAGACTTAACATGGTGTGACTGTATGCCACGGTTATCAACCTACCCCCATATAAATCTCATAGACTTAACATAGTGTGACTGTATGCCACATTTATTATCCTACCCCTCATATAAACCTCCATAGACTTAACATGGCGTAACTGCATGCCACGGTTATTATCCTACCCTTCATATAAACCTCCATAGACTTAACATGGTGTGACTGTATACCACGGTTATTATCCTACCCCTCATATAAATCTCCATAGACTTAACATAGTGTGACTGTATGCCACGGTTATTATCCTACCCCCCTCATATAAATCTCCATTGACTTAACATGGTGTGACTGTATACCACGGTTATCATCCTACCCTGTACACTCAACATTGAATAGAATAAAAACCTTTTACCAATCAGTCTGTCAATTCTGGCCAATCCTGCCCGCACACCATACGTCCAAGGGTGGAAATGTACCAAAAAAGTGTATTATAGAGCTGCTCATGTTTGGAATGGACGGAGCTCTGAGGAGAGAAGTATTGGATCATATAATACTTTCAAAAGGAATCTTAAAAAAAGATCTGTTCAAGAACTGTTATCTATGTGAACTTTGACCATCTGTACATTATTGTGTTGCAGATTAATTGCAGGTTAGTTTATGAGACTATGCTTACTTTGTGCTAATCATCTTGGAACCTACTACAATAGAGAATGTAACTTTCCTAGTCATGAGGTAAAATCAAACGACGGTATGCATTACTTTTGTATAGATGTATCGAGGTGCTCACCACATACTTGATTGTTTGTGTTAGAAATGTTACATACATATTCAGCAAAAACCGTCTTAGTGAAGTGAACATTTGGTGTAAAAACCCTAATATGTAGAGGATCGAACCCATGTTATAGCTGTAAGGGTAGATCACACCGGCCTTATGGCTGATTACTCTTACAGGGTAAATAAAGAATAAAAAAAACAAAACAACTTGTAATAGCCGGATGTATAAAAACTTGGTGTTATATCTGAAAAACAACTTTGTACTTCCGTGACAACTTCCTTGCTAAGACTGCATTCCCTCCCTCCTACCCAAGGTGACCACTGCCCTTAAAGGCATATCCTACAATTCACAGTGGCGCCACCTGGTGAATTATAAATAATATCAATCATTAGTCAAAACTGGTTTCTTTGGATTCAGTCTAATTCTCCATGAGTAAATTTAGCATTTTGTCCAGTTTATCCAAACTCAATAGGCCAATTTACATTTGCTTGATTTACATAGAAAATCTACTGAAAAATATGGTTTTCCTCAATTCTTTCAAAAACAATGATGGTGACATATGATTTTTAAAACAGAAATAAGTAGTATTATATATTTATTACCCACCTGATACGGAGTCTCCATACTAAGCCTATGGAGATTACAGATCGCTACTGAGGAGGATACGGAGCTCCGTACCCTCCTAGGAGGATACGGATTTTTTAGATGAAAGTAGTCCCAAACATAACTTCTTAATTACGTTGAAAAGTTTTCTAACGATCATATTTATTGCTTAAATCTAAAAATAAGTGAGTAATAAATACAACATTACCATAATTTCGATCTGTGTGGCCGTATTCTCCTTGTAGTTGAAGCTACGCAATACTCCTCGCTATCGCTCGGAGTATTACTACGCGTCAACTACGCGGAGAATACGGCCACTCAGATCGAAATCATGGTAATATTGTGTATGTACTATATTCTGTGAAAATTTGAGGAAAATGACATGGGTTTTACTATGTGAAATATTACTTTTTAGAATTTCTATATATTCTTATATAAAATTATCATCATATGGATCTATAAATCAAAAACTAGCACGGTGACCCCCGATTTTAAAGTTAGATATGTGTTCCACAGCACTTGGATATCATCATATCAAATTGTCAGAAAATTGACATGGGTTTTAATTTTCAAGCCAAATTGTCTGATATGCCTTTAAAAAGTGATAAACATTGTCTGTGCTCGTTTATACACACATGGAGTTGTCATATGTGAAACGTACCACAGAGACATGTTGGACCTCAATACTGGGTCACTGTTTCTGCTTGAGTTGAATAAAAACAATTGTTTATTTTGGGCCAGTTTTACATTAGGTTATAACAGAAGACTGAAGACAGCGTATTATAGAGGAAACCTATGAAAGTTTAGGGTCAGAGCTCGTATCCCATCAAGTTTGAATCGGGTAGTAATTCACAAGGTGAAGCCCCGTGAATTATGTAGCGGTTCATACGAATTTAGCGATTCTGATCCTAAACTTGAATGGGTTTCTGAATCTATCTCACCCTTCACATTGTCTAATGGGCTAACATCTGTGACGTATTCGCCCATTGGATATTTTTCCTAAATACCTAATGGGCGTTAGATATGAGCTTCAAATGTTAAGTCTATGGAGAAAAAATACCAGGGGTGAAATAAAGGCCCATTTCCATTGGCCGATTTCCCGACCCGATCTACAGTCAGGAACCAACAACAGACTTTTGGCACTGCTGACCCAAATTCGGTCAATGGAAACGACCCAGCTCGTGAAATAACCCACGACTTTTTCTGCTTAGATTATGCAATGTGGCACCACCCACCACTGAGTGAAAGCTTGGTCACTGAGTGAAATCTAATACCCTCACTGATTTTTCTATACCGTCACAATCGGAGGCACCACCGACAGACCTTCTGGGTAACTCAAAAAATCTATGCCCTTTTCGTCGGCCAATGGAAACGGGCCTTGACCAAGACTCAGTTGAAAAAGCTTCTGAAGGTCACAGGGGTCAAGGTTAAGGAGCTGTCTATCTCTTAACCTTGGGAATCAGTGACACCCTTTTCTGAAGGTCACAGGGGTCAAGGTTGAGGGAGCTGTCTATCTCTTAACCTTGGGAATCAGTGACACCCTTTTCTGAAGGTCACAGGGGTCAAGGTTGAGGGAGCTGTCTATCTCTTAACCTTGGGAATCAGTGACGTCCTCTTCTGAAGGTCACAGGGGTCAAGGTTAAGGAGCTGTCTATCTCTTAACCTTGGGAATCAGTGACGTCCTCTTCTGAAAGTCACAGGGGTCAAGGTTGAGGGAGCTGTCTATCTCTTAACCTTGGGAATCAGTGACGTCCTCTTCTGAAGGTCACAGGGGTCAAGGTTGAGGGAGCTGTCTATTTCATAACCTTGGGAGTCAGTGACGTCCTCTTCTGAAGGTCACAGGGGTCAAGGTTGAGGGAGCTGTCTATCTTTTAACCTTGGGAGTCAGTGACGTCCTCTTCTGAAGGTCACAGGGGTCAAGGTTGAGGGAGCTGTCTATCTCTTAACCTTGGGAGTCAGTGACATCCTCTTCTGAAGGTCACTGTGACGCCAAGGTTTCGTAATGCAATGTTATGTGTGAGGGACCAAAGCATGGATCAAATCTCAACATTTCTTAAATACAAAAGGGACGATAAACCAGATGTTACATACAGACGACACAACACACAATGGTAGGGTGAGAACATCTGAGTAGATATGAGATATATAGTTAAAATCGTTAACATATTACACCGTGTATCTGTCTATACATGTATCGTCTGTTCTCCATCTAATGCCGATTCCTGATTCTCTATAATTACTCCTCAGGGCTATGTTTGGTGCTCCTCGTTTTATTGAACCTCTTCCTTCCACATTCATCGATCATCTCCCTGTTTCTTACCCTCCGTGTGTTTATATAGCAGCCATACTGTTTGAATGTGTGTACATCATGTTATTCCGTACCTGTTTCGTAGGAGAATTAGCTGTTCCGTAGGAGAATTAGCTATTTCGTAGGAAAATTAGCTGTTCCTGAGGAGAATTGGCTGATCCGTAGGAAAATTAGCTGTTCAGTAGGAGAATAAGCAGTTCCGTAGGAGAATAAGCTGTTCTGTAGGAAAATTAGCTGTTCCGGAGGAGAATTAGCTGTTCCGTAGGAAAATTAGCTGTTCCGTAGGAAAATTAGCTGTTCCGTAGGAGAATTAGCTGTTCTGGAGGAGAATTAGCTGTTCCGTAGGATAATTAGCTGTTCCGTAGGATAATTAGCTGTTCTGTAGGATAATTAGCTGTTCCGTATGAAAATTAGCTGTTCCGTAGGAGAATTAGCTGTTCCGTAGGAAAATTAGCTGTTCCGTAGGAAAATTAGCTGTTCCGTAGGAGAATTAGCTGCTCTGTAGGAAAATTAGCTGTTCCGTAGGAGAATTAGCTGTTCCGGAGGATAATTAGCTGTTCCGTAGGAAAATTAGCTGTTCCGTAGGAGAATTAACTGTTCTGTAGGAGAATTAGCTGTTCCGTAGGAAAATTAGCTGTTCCGTAGGAGAATTAACTGTTCCGTAGGAGAATTAGCTGTTCCATTTACAGTTCTTACTCTATTCCTTTAAGAAGAAGTTAGGTCAATATGATGAGGTGTTCATTCTGTGACATTTATACTAGAGTAAATGCACAATATTACCATGATTTCGATCTGAGTGGCTGTATTCTTCGCGAAGTTTACACGTAGTAAAACTCCGAGCATATTTATTATTCACCTTTCGAGTAATTATTAGGGAAAAAATCTTGTAAATGATTAGAATTACGTCCCAAGCGCCGTGCATTGTTTATATAAATTAGTTCCTATAATGCCCGTCAGGTGGCCAAAAAGCCGTATTCTACTGAGTAGAATTAGGTGGGTAATAAAACTCAATAAAGTTATAATATCAACATTATGGTCAATTTTTAAATTCTTATATTAGGTGAAAAGGGCTACTTGAAATAAGTCAAACCCCAATTACCCATCAGGGTAAATTATTCAGCAAACAATCTAAATATTTTTTTGTAATTGGGTTAAAAGGTTTTCTCCTCATAATGAGTCGTATCCAAGTGACAAACACAAGATATATTCTATGAACTTGAGTTGAAGAAAATGATCACAAAAAATATAGTATGAGGAAATGTGAAATATGGCAGGTCTGGTATTGGTAAAATCGATGCTATCTGCCGCCCTGCCTGCCTGGCGTGGTCGCGTGGGGAGCCCTCGGGGCTCACGGCTCTGTGTATCTGTGAGGGGGTGTGGGGGGAGGGGGGGGGGGAGGTGAGGGTCATAGCCCCCGCGAGGCTGCTCCACCGACACCCGACGAGCGCCGACACCCGCCGCCACCCGCGCGAGAAATTGGAAAGTGACACGCAATACGGGGCGGGCGAGGCGAAGTGCGCACGCGCCAACAGCGGTCTGATAGCACACAGAGGTGTGTGAAGAGTCCCACAAGAAAATAGTCCCCAATATCCCCAATGTAGATAGTCCCACAGGAAAATAGTCCCGTATTATATAGTATCTACTTGTGGATTATATGATATGAGTATGGAGTGAATCATCAATGTAGATAGTCCCACAAGAAAATAGTCCCGTATTATATAGTATCTACTTGTGGATTATATGATATGAGTATGGAGTGAATCATCAATGTAGATAGTCCCACAAGAAAATAGTCCCGTATTATATAGTATCTACTTGTGGATTATATGATATGAGTATGGAGTGAATCATCAATGTAGATAGTCCCACAAGAAAATAGTCCCGTATTATATAGTATCTACTTGTGGATTATATGTAATGAGAATGGAGTGAATCGTCAATGTAGATAGTCCCACAGGAAAATAGTCCCGTATCATATAGTATCTACTTGTAGCACTGTATATACATGTATATACGGCCGCTTGTATCTGAAACCAGTCAATATTGTGTTTGCATTTGATTATACTTGGTCAAGTAAAATACCTCTGATTCATATCTCCTGTATCAAAGTTCCCCTCCCCCGTCCGGACACGTGACCACCTCAGATTACAGCTCACATTGTACAGAGAGGGTGTTTTCAGGGGTAGTATACGAAAACTGGCTTACCGTCTTCGCACATCAAAAACATGGGGTAGAATCAGATATATCCCGATGCCAGAGGGATATATCAGATTACAGATTACCGATTGTTGTGGAGACGAGGCTTAGATCGCTGTAACGCGACCACGCTTTACCATTGAAAAAAATAGAAAATTTCTACACGAAACAATTCTCCGCCAGGTGGCCAAATGGGTGCCGCGGTGAAAGAGAACCATGTACAGGAAAATTAAAAAACCATTACCAATTATACCAGTCCCAGTATCCCATTGAGGAGGACAGCCATAGGATGCAGGGACTGGAGCCAGTCTCCTGTATCCCAGTGAGGAGGGTAGCCATAGTATGCAGGGACTGGAGCCTGTATCCCAGCCAGGAGGGCAGCCATAGGATACAGGGACTGGAGCCTGTATGCCAGTGAGGAGGGTAGCCATAGGAGGCAGGGACTGGAGCCTGTATCCCAGTGAGGAGGGTAGCCGTAGTATGCAGGGACTGGGGCCTGTATCCCAGTGAGGAGGGCAGCCATAGGATACAGGGACTGGAGCCTGTATCCCAGCGAGGAGGGCAGCCATAGGATACAGGGACTGGAGCCCGTCTACCCCACCCCTCCCTCCCTACACAAACCCCTCCCTCCCTACACACACTCCTCCCTCCCTACACACACCCCTCCCTCCCTACACACACCCCTCCCTTCAATAAGTCTCTGCTGAGACTGAATATCTTCCTCTATCAATATGGCCTGGCAAATATTCCGCTCAGTCCAAAGGAGGAAGACACTTCAACAGATGAAATGGTGAGACAAGTGCGGTCTGTACAGAGGGGGGTGTGTTCAAAGGGAGGTGTCTTCAGAGGGGGGTGTGTTGAGAGGGAGGTGTGTTCGGAGGGAGGTGTGTTGAGAGGGAGGTGTGTCTAGAGGGAGGTGTGTTGAGAGGGAGGTGTGTTGGGAGGGAGGTGTGTTGAGAGGGAGGTGTGTTGAGAGGGGGGTGTGTTGAGAGGGAGGTGTGTTGGGAGGGAGGTGTGTTGGGAGGGAGGTGTGTTGGGAGGGAGGTGTGTTGGGAGGGAGGTGTGTTGGGAGGGAGGTGTGTTGGGAGGGAGGTGTGTTGGGAGGGAGGTGTGTTGGGAGGGAGGTGTGTTAGGAGGGAGGTGTGTTCGGAGGGAGGTGTGCTGAGAGGGAGGTGTGTTCGGAGGGAGGTGTGTTGAGAGGGAGGCGTGTTGAGGGGGAGGTGTGTTGAGAGGGAGGTGTGTCTAGAGGGAGGTGTGTTCGGAGGGAGGTGTGCTGAGAGGGAGGTGTGTTCGGAGGGAGGTGTGTTGAGAGGGAGGTGTGTTGAGGGGGAGGTGCGTTGAGAGGGAGGTGTGTCTAGAGGGAGGTGTGTTCGGAGGGAGGTGTGCTGAGAGGGAGGTGTGTTGGGAGGGAGGTGTGTTCGGAGGGAGGTGTGCAAATCGATCTCCGTCTCCTCTGTAGGGAGGGCTTTCTGTCTCCGCCCGGTGTTGACGCTTCGTTCCGGAGAGGACAAAGACGGTAATTCAGCGAACAATGATGGTGACGGTGTAATCTCCCCTCAGGGCATCTAACAGCGGCCCTGACAGTATCTAGGTGCACCTACCACCCTCCCTGTCAGATTATAGCTAGGTGCACCTACCAACCTCCCTATCAGTCTCTAGGTGCATCTACTAACCTCGCTGTCTGTATCTAGTATGGTGCATCTACTAACCTCCCTATCAGTCTCTAGGTGCACCTACCAACCTCCCTATCAGTCTCTAGGTGCACCTTCCAACCTCCCTGTCAGTATCTAGGTGCACCTTCCAACCTCCCTGTCAGTCTGTAGGTGCACCTACCTACCTCGCTGTCTGTATCTAGTATGGTGCATCTACCAACCTCCCTCTCAGTATCTAGCAAGGTACATCTACCAACCTCCTTGTGAGTATCTTGGTGAACCTACCAACCTCCCGGTTAGCATCTAGGATGGGACACTTTTAATTCTTTTAGCAATTGAAGTTTGTCAATCCAGGAATCTTTATTTTGAAGATATTAAACTACTTGTTTCTGACAAAACTTCCGTTTGAAATTAGCCTCACTTTTCCTTATCTCAAATAAAGATTGTGTAAAAGGTTTATTCAGATGACCACTACTTAATCCAAACCTTATCAGTAGGAGTTAACTCGTAGAAAAAAGAGCTCAGTAATTATAACCGATACTTGACCAATTAAACCATTTATGCACTCATTAGCACAATCACCTGGTTCTGGTTTTTAGTAATCAATGTGGGATTACGGAGCCTGCCAAGGTAATAATGAATTTCTAAAGGAGAGCCTATAAAAACGTGTCTCATTCAAGGCAATGTTTAGCTACTAGTGTGGATGCTTAGCAAACATTGATTGCTAGTTCGCTAACGGTCGAGTTCCACATTGCCCTTGTCGAAACTATGATGCACCTCTATTTCAATGTCCCAAGGCCAAACAATTCTACGTTTATGAAATCTGTATCATATTTTGGCGGGTGAATGTGGAACCTCTTGTCACCACTATCCAGAAATATTGAAACATATAAGGACTTTAAGAGTTTATCTAAAGCTTGTATAACAGAGACAATTCCACTTCTCATTTGATAAGTGACCTGATTCTGTAAGTCGCTTTCCTCTCAATTGTTTTGTACTCATCCTGGAGTGCAGTACTTTTTCATACTTGTGAAAAATCTATTGTTATATAATCAGTTACCTACCTCATAACTGTATTATGAGTCACATTTTGCTGGACCTAGTCGCACATTTGTATTTTCTCATGTAAACATTGTGAGTTATGTTATGTATACATACTATCTCGTTGGGCTTTGGCCAATGTGATGAAAACCAGCCTGCTGTAAGGCTTGACCCTTCGACCTCTTTATTTGGTGTACTGGAACATCACTGGACTGTTGTACCATCAACACGTGTAACTATTGACGCCAATAAGAAATTTCTTTTAAAAAAACCCAAAAAAAACAAAGAGTTCTCACAAAGAGACTGGAATACGGTCAGAAATGTCAAAAGTAAACCACAAAAGGCAAATGCACTTCATCAGGACTGAAATCAAATTGTACAGTTATTTTATACTTATGATGGTCACACAGATAGAAACCTCTGCCGAGGGTTTAATAATTGGTGCTGGGATGGAAATGTTTGTTCCTGGTTTAACATCCAAGAGTTTCATCGCTCCTAGAAATGTGGGAAAAGCGTTGCTCAAGTAATATCGAATCGTGTCGTGTGATATCGTTATTATCACGTTGTATATTTTTACAATACCACATTTTCAGTGACATAGGTGTAATGTTCATTAGATTTGTAACTGAATGTAGATGGCAACATAGTTATGATGCGATCCGCAATGAATCTTGAGCAACGGTTTCTACGCCGTGTCGCTACTTTCTGATGTGTAAAACGTGGAGCAACGTGCCCCGGGGGATCCTGAGGGTATATTGATCAAGTGGGAGAGAAAAATCCCAACATACTCTGAATACGATATTGACACAAGCAAGTAGCTGGAGCAACGTATTGGGGGATTAATAACACTAAAAACCATGAAATATCACCGTATAAAGAACGCAGAAAATCATTGTATAACATCATCACAACATTTATAACGAAAATGAAATATAATATATCCTAATTCTTGGTATGAGACCAAATATCATCAGAGTGAATTTTGCCATCCTAAAATACTTTAAATAGCGCCTTCATAGTTTATCGCCTGGGCTTCCCTAAACAAAAAAGGCACGTACTTAACTCCTAATAAGCTGGATGTGCTTTACTGATGTACGTGTTAACACTGCACGAAAACCACCAGTTTATATATGCAGGGAGGTCAGTTAGGGTCAGAAAAAAAAACAAGGAAATATCTCCTATGAAAATTCAGGGTTTAAACCTGACATCTATACACAAAAAATACTAGAAATGTATTAGATACAAGTAATGTTATTATAAGTAAACATATGCTTCTATGAAGACTCTGTGGGTAGGTAGAGTTGGGAATTAAGGCTTGTTACTAATATGAGTAATATAGCAGTTATATCTCGATACTCTGTGTTGTTATATGTACATTCTACACAAGGAAAGGGATTTCACATTTCAAAAATGAAAACACGGATTTCCGCGGAAACAAGGAAAACTGACATCCCTGATATATGTATACACCCGGCGTATATAGGTATGAGTTTGCGTATATGAGGTAGTCCTATTTTCCGTTGTATATACGCCTCATCTATAGAGGTGTAAGATGTATACGACCTGAGTATACATGTCCCACACACGATATCTCTCTTCATATACGCTTTGCGGCAAATACAGCCATTACGCTGACGTATAGAAGAGGAAACGTGTCAATATACAGCCGATACATGCACTTATGCGGTGGCGTATATATGAATTAACTGGTGGTTTTCGTGCAGTGTAACTAGCAGAAAATGAATAACTTAGTAATTGCAATTTTCCTTTCGAAAGAAAAACTTTTATAAATACTGTTGATCCGCACCATATTATGAAAAATAAAAAAAAGTGTATTATGATAAAAGAAGATAAATCTGTCTTGATATGATATAAATTATGTTTTATACTCCTACCCTGACATCCCGGTCGACCACCAACAATGAAATACGTACCTGAAAAAGAGCAGAAAAACAGGAATTAATACAAACCGTGTTTCAGCGGTCTCAATATTGACAAAGTGAATCGTCATGTCGCAAGGACTCACACCGAATGTCCGAGAGAATTCAATTACAACAAGGCACGACAGAAATGCATGTTTTAATCAAAATATTGTATTTCAATTTGTTTGAACATTGGTAGAGTTTATATGGAGGATTACCATGTACTGACACTGTTTTATTGTGGTGTATAATGAGTCAAAGATTCAGGTCGGTACAAGGGTAATTCACTGGTATAGTAAAAGCTATAATACTGATTTACAACATACTTTATTACTGATCCATGCACAACTGGTTTAATATCCATCTATTATGAAGACCGCATTGATAATGCATGGGGCTCCAATACAACACTGTTTCCATGTTTTCAGAACCCATTATCGTTTTTTTATGGGTTTCAGATCCACTGTTTACGGGCCTTAACCCCATTGATTATGGGGAAATACATTCTCCAAACAGATGTCCAACTACCGATGAACGTTCTGTTGTCGGCGACTAGATTTATCAACATGTTGTTAAACTTTTGGCCACCGATTTAGGGACATAGAAACCACAACTTGTCAGCGACAAAATAACATCTGAAAGAGGTGGTTCACTAATCGTTGCCTGAACCTTGCCTAGCTGTCCCACATCTACCGACAACGGCCGACTCGGTTCGGATGCCTCGCCTGAGTCAAATTACCGTCCGTTTGTCGCCGACAAAGGTATCATAAAACTGGCCACCGTATGCCACAACTGGAGCTTGGCATAGTAATTTCACAAGGGGAATCCGGAACCAATACTCCATGGAGGAGTGGAATGCGGTGGCCATGATTAAAACGAATCAGGTTTTGATTTTATCCTACCCCGTCTCCTCGATTTTGGATTATTACATGATAACAATTCTGTATGCCACTAGTGGCATATACAACTCCGTATGCCAGGCAGCGTTGCATACGGAAACTCAATGTTAAGCCTATGGGATTTTATAGTAAGGGTAGGATAAATGAATGTTGGGAAATCGGTAGATGTGTATTGGATTTATTAGCGGCAGTAGGTGGCAGTAACCCCCGGTTTTATCGCTCTCAGATTTCCCGGTGGCGCAGATCGTCTTTTAGGAAAGTCTCACATTACTTCTCTGCCGTCTCGTGTTCCACTAATCCTCGTCAGACTAACGGATTAGAATCCTCACCTCTCAATCTCCATCCATCTTCTCGCTCCATTGTTACTCCTGAAGCTATGTATGGAGAGTGTGTGTCACCGTAGCATATAACACAAGCTCGGCCCCTAGAAGTGCAAAGCTGAGGGGGAGCCGTGGTGTATATCTTAGAAGTACCGCTTGAGGATTGTATAGGGGAAATATTCAACATGTTTTAAACGTCATGGTACTATTATAGAACGACCAGACCATGCTGTACATGCTACAAAACGAGATGGGGAATTGTTGCTTTTTAATGAACGAGGCCCCAGGCCGTGTTCTGTAAAAACATCGGTTCTCATCGAGTTTTGTAGCATGTACAAACATGGTGGATCGTTCTATATTTATTATATACCCAAAATTTACAAAATCTTACCATATATTGGCATAGATGACATGTCTACGTGAAAGCCCACACACTGCTGATGTTTCAACGTGTCCAGTATAACAGTGTACTGCACAGGGTTCAGTAAACAATTTATACTGTACAGAGAGCAGCAGTATGTAATTATTAGATATACTGCATGGGTATATAATAAAATATAGGAAGACAAAGTTAGTGGGACAGAATGAAATTTGATCAGTGCTATTTTGTGTCAGACATATTCACCGAGTTCAGCCAAACTAACTATGTCTACCTATATTGTATCATGACATTTAAAACAGGATGCATGGCTCTCCTTTATTATCTTCCATGTGGTAAATGGAGATTACATACACAATAATGACTGGTTTTGTCTACGAGTGGCCGTAATCTCCGAGTAGTTGACGCGTAGTAAGATCCGAGCGATTAGCGAGGATATTACGTCGTCAACTACGATGTAATACATTTAGTTCCAGACACCACAGCACTGTTAAGCGTGGCAGTAATTCGGTGTAGACCTACACCAATAATATAGCTCGCTATTAACCTTTACTTTTAGCATCCAAAGTGTATTATTACAATGATGTCTGATGATAAATGAGATTATTATGATTGCTTCTAAATAAATATTGAATGAACATTAAAGAAACTTATTTCGAAGTACATGATAATTCAACCTCATTATAGAGAGGACTATTTTTCCAGAATCTCCTGCAGGAGATTATGACATGCCAGAATCTCCGGGTAGCTGTTTCCAGGTGCCCTATACATTTCCTATGGAGACTCCGTAATCGGTGGGTAATAAATGTGCACATAAATGTGATCATCCACCGCTAGTTTGCTTATGTATCCCAGGCCAATACTGATTTAAAAAATTTTATCCATCGTAGTTAAGTGCATAAAAACCAACAATCATATTATTCTAAGAGGGTATTTTTTGGAGCAAAACATATAGATGATTCATTTTAAGTGTGGATATACGTGTCCTATGTATTGTTGAGTGATTCATACATTGTCCGAACTGTTGCCATTTCTTACGTTTTCTTGGATTCACTGTTATATACCTTGACTTTAGCATGAAAGTTGTTTCCCCTTTTTTTCTTATTAGTTCGTACACAGTGTGCAGAATGAAATCTGTACAGATGGCCAGTAAGTGTGAGACATTCGTGCACAGGTACATGATAATACCTAGACTGGCCTCAGTCCCTGTGTCCTACCCCTCCACCCCTTCTGAATGACACAGGCCTCAGTCCCTGTGTCCTACCCCTCCACCCCTTCTGAGTGACACAGGGACTGGTCTAATCCGTAATCGGCCGTGTAGACTGGCGCGATGTAGCGCCACACTCCCCAAACAGAGGTCTGGCTACTGGTCAGGATATCTGCTGGGAGATTGATACCCTCTCACTTTGATCTCAATCGGGTCACAGTCAGGAGTAGGCGAAATATATTGCTATGACAACACAGGCGGCCAGGGAACTGGAGGAGGGGAGGGGGGATGGGTAGAGGGAGGTATAGGGTTACAGGGAGTGGCTTGGGGCCATAAACAGGAGATTCTGGTCAGAGTGGACAAGTCTTTGATTCATGGGCCAGTCAGAGAAGGATACATGTATGCTATAATGAATTGTATTCCGATTTTCTTAAATCATTTAATGAATGTTCATAATCAAAGACTTGAGCAAGTCTAGATAATACCCTATGATGCCTTCTAAAAGGTCTGTAGTGTACACATCGGGAAACCACCTCAACGTCATGCCGACATTTCGTTTCATAAATTGTGCTAAACGTACAAAATCATTCCTGAAACACTAACCGCAGATGTGTTTGTGCAAGGTTTTTTAAGTTCAATTCTCAAAACGTTTTGATGACTAATTGATGAAGAATTGCACCTTTGCGGGTTCAAGAGGAGTTATAGTGCAGTAGTGATGTATAGAGTTTTATAGAGGAAACCCATGAAAGTTTAGGGTCTGAGCCATCGAGTTTGAATCACATAGTAATTCACAAGGCGAAGCCACGTGAATTACTATGTGATTCAAATGAGATGGGATCGAGCTCTGACCCTAAACTTGAATGGGTTTCTGAATTTATATCACCTTTAATATTGACTAATGGGCTAACATTTGTGACATTATCCCCCATTGGATATTTTACCTAAATATCTAATAGGCGTTAGATACGAGTTCCCAATGTTAAGTCTATGGAGAAAAAATATCTGGGGTGAGATAAAATTTAGTGTTACTGTGTGACTGTCATATAGTGTAAGATGCGTGAGTTGTGAATAAGACCGATTATAGTAAACGAGGTTATAGAAGCCGACATCCTCAGGAATAGGAGGTGTATAAACAGCTGTATTAACATGGGAGTGTCACTAGCCAGATGGGAATGTACCGTAAACACACGCCCTCACACACCCAGTAAACACACAAACTCTGCTGGTGGAACAGACAGCCTGGGCAATTAACCAATCAGAGCGCAGCATTCAGTGAACCAATAGCGAGCCGCCTGACAACCCTGGCACGGGTGATCACACAACAAGATGGCCGACTGCGCTAGGACAATTATCTCTGTTTAAAAACTGCGTTCACTAATTTAATAGTTCACAAGAAATATGGTATCTACTCTATTGCCTGATACAAACACAAATTAATATTGGTCAGGTACAAGCTCAATGCAATCCCACAATGCATTGGGAAAATGGTGGTAGCTACCTGGCCTAAGATATGAATACATAGGCCAGGCTTCTAGGCCCTTCTCATTGCCTTCTCTCTGGGTAACAGGCATGTCAGTTGGGGTCAGAAAAAAGACAAGGAACTATTTCCAATGACAATTCAGGGTTTAAACCTGACATATATAAACACCAAAACCCATATCCTGACCATAATCATGACATATATATACACCGGAAATGTATAAGATGTATTAGATACAAGTAATGTTATTATTACTATATACCCATGCCGTATATACTGTAAATACGCACCGTTTCGGCATATGACGTAAAAATACTGTACGGACCAGTGGTCCGTACAGGAAAATACGGACCACCTTGCCATACACGTTTATTAACATATCGGTTGTTAAAAATTAAATTAATGGTGTTTTTTTTTAATTTGGGGTATATATTAAATATATAACGTCCAACAACGTTCTATAAAATTACTAAAGATATGCTTCTCTGAAGAGTCTATTGGTAGGTAGAGTTGGGAATTAAAGCTTGTTACTGATATGAGTAATATAGCAGTTGTATCTCACTATTCTGTGTTCAATTTTACACAAGGAAAGGGATTTCACGTCAAAAAAGGAAAACTGACATCAGAAAACTACAAAGTTTTAAATCATTCTCTCAGCAGGGCTAGAGCTGAATCATAAGAGGGAAAATACATTTGAGTAGAGAAATACAAAAACAAGATTAGAAGATTCGTGAATTTCTCTACCCGAGAATCTCACTCTCATAGCACTTCACTCTCCGTCGTTTTTTAAACTCTCGATGGTTTAATATGTATTCGTGACACTTGTGTAGACGTGATAGTAATTCCTGTGTCTTGTCTCTTTGTCTCCTCTGTACAGAACAGGCTCAGAACCCAAACTATTGTCTAAACTATTCTAGACCTATTTCGGCAGCTACATCATAAATTCCCTCCCAAAAACCTGTTCTTTTACAATAACCATTTATTACTATGAATTGGGGTCTAAGAGCGTGATCTGCTTCACTACGAAACTTGTTTGGTGGATTCACCCAAACGTTGTATAATATATCCAAACAGACTGAAGGTTGAAGTCTCAACCTACTCGAGGAATCTTGTATTCCATACGAACTATCTAACATGGGACTATATTACCTTAACATTCCAAGGACCACTTTGTGTTAAGTATGGGTATAGGGTCATGAAATACTGAAATACTGACCCTCGCTAATGAGATTTTGTAATGTTGTACTTATATAGAACGTCCTGACCATGCTGTACAAGTCACAGAAAGATATGGTAATATACGGTTTGTACGGAACGAGGCATTTATTAAAATTATCATCGAGGTCTGTGACTGGTACAAGCATGGTTAGACGTTATATATTTACTATATACCCGAATTAAAAAAAAAAATCATTAATTTAATTTTTAACAACCGATATGTAAATAAACGTGTATGGCAAGGTGGTCCGTATTTTAGTGTACGGACCAGTGGTCCGTACAGTATTTTTACGTCATATGCCGAAACGGTGCGTATTTACAGTATATACGGCATGGGTATATAGTAATATAGAGAAACAGGCTTACTGTCTCCGTACGGATAATATACGCGGTAAAGAGGATCATTTGATCGCCGATTTTACCAAGTATTTTATCCGTATGGAGACAGTCAGCCTGTTTTTCTATTATTATATACCTTAAAATGTGCAATTTTTAACCTTGCTTCTGGGGGAGTTTTTTTATTTCGCCGCCGCACATGCCCCGTACGCCATATACATACCCCGTACGTCACCTAGGTGTCGTACGGATATAAATACGACATAGGTAGGAGCGGGCCGTATGTGTAGGATATACTGCCACAGGTATATAGTAATACCTGTGATGTTGTAATATTTTTATCCATACTGTTGGGGCAAGTAATACCAGCCTAACGGCCGATGTCCTCGCAGTCTGAATAAAGAGTATAAAAAAAAAATTAAAAAACCCTGGTCTGGTTAGTTCTGTCTCTGTTCAGAGGGGCTCCTACAATGCCACGATCAGCCAAATAAAGAATCAATCTACGGCTCAGACCTGGCCCAGTAATCACCAGTCACAAAGGCAGGTGATTTTCCGGTCTTTCTGGTGCCCGCTGCAGATTCCATGGCCGCCTGGTAATGAATGACAACACGCCCACCCTCCTCACACGATCACCACTCACATCGTTTACACTCCCATCACAAGGGTCTCTGCCCACACACGGTGCTGTGAGGTGGGGTGGTGGGGTGGGTGGGTGGTGGGTATTAATATTGGGGGTGGTTTTGATTGGTGTGATTGCAGGGCGTTAGGGCCCACCACCCGAAAGTAGAGGGAGGTTAGGGCCCAGCCGAAACCGGTGGTGAGAAAGAATTAGTCTCACCTCGGCCGCACACCCCTCTCATAAGATCTCACAGTCTCTAAGTGGTATTCTGTACAAGGTTCTCACTACGCACCCCTCTCATAAGATCTCACACTCTCTAAGTGGTATTCTGTACAAGGTTCTCACTACGCACCCCTCTGATAAGATCTCACAGTCTCTAAGTGGTATTCTGTACAAGGTTCTCACTACGCTCTATGGGAGAAGAATTCTTAACAAACTAGGCTTGGAGCCTTGATAATCCACTGGCACACAGTATTCCCGCTTGGTGGCATCATTGAGATTATAGAAATCTGTGGGTGCATTGATATACGTCTTTAGCACAGGAGGCATGTCAGTGAATTCTCAAGGCTCTAAGCCTAGTTTGCTAAGAATTATTCTCCCATAGAGCGTAGTGAGAGTACGCCTATGTGCGCGCTACGTATATAAGGGGGGCGTCAACCAACCACGACAAGTTGTTTCCCAACAAGGTCCACGATTGGCCTACGATTGGAGGCCTTGTCGTGGTTGGGAGACCCCAGTTCCCGACAAGAGTCTACAACAGGCCACGACAAGGCCATGATTGGTAGCTTGTCAGGATCCTTCTGGCAAGGCTACGACAATATCACACATGTGTCGATTTTTCCCATGACTAGACCCTTGTCGTGGAGTGTCATGGCATGTCGGGAGTGTGTCGCACTCTACAAGTTCGAAGGACTATGATAGCAAATTTTGTTGGAGCGTGCACTTCCCGACACACCCCGACAACGCTGTCGTAATGCCCCCCTTCTTACTACAAGGCTGCGACAAGCGCCGATTGGAACTTTCTTGTCTTGCTGCTCACATGGTGAATGTTCTGACGGACAGTCGTTGGTGCCCGCATGCTGTACGTTCTGACAGACAGTCCATGGTGCCAACATGTTGAATGTTCTGACAGACAGTCGACTGTGCCCGCATGCTGAATATTCTGACGGACAGTCGACTGTGCCCACATGCTGTATGCTCTGACAGACAGTCCGTGGTGCCCGCATGCTTAATGTTCTGACAGACAGTCGTTGGTGCCCACATGTTGAATGTTCTGACGGACAGTCCGTGGTGCCCACATGTTGCACGTTCTGATGGACAGTCCGTGGTGCCCACATGTTGAATGTTCTGATGGACAGTCGTTGGTGCCCGCATGCTGAACATTCTGACAGACAGTCCATGGTGCCAACATGTTGAATGTTCTGACAGACAGTCGACTGTGCCTGCATGCTGAATATTCTGCCGGACAGTCGACTGTGCCCACATGCTTAATGTTCTGACGGACAGTCCGTGGTGCCCGCATGTTGCACCTTCTGACGGACAGTCGGTGGTGCCCACATGTTGAATATTCTGACGGACAGCCGTGGTGCCCACATGTTGAACGTCCTGACAGACAGTCTGTGCTGCCCGCATGTTGAACGTTCTGACGGACAGTCCGTGGTGCCCGCATGCTGTATGCTCTGACAGACAGTCCGTGGTGCCCACATGTTGCACCTTCTGACGGACAGTCGTTGGTGCCCACATGTTGAATGTTCTGACGGACAGTCTGTGCTGCCCGCATGTTGAACGTTCTGACAGACAGTCCGTGGTGCCCGCATGCTGTATGCTCTGACAGACAGTCGTTGGTGCCCACATGTTGAATGTTCTGATGGACAGTCCGTAGTGCCCACATGCTGAACGTTCTGACCCAGGATTAACAATTAACGTTTTTCACACGGACACATCCATTAAACGCTCTTGTAATTGCACAGGCCGATTAGGGCTGACTTATTGCCTACTTCTGGTGGCTGAAAAAGGTCTGTTATCATGATACCGGGCCCTGAGTGATGGCACAGCCTTATTGCGCCGACATTCAAAATGGCCGCCATCTATTCTATAAGGACATCGCCGCTTCCTGTTTTCCCGCTCAGAGTTCAGGGAAAGCAATCATGGAAAAGACATAAGAAAGGACGGTTCTGTTTACCAGCGGCTCACATTTAAAGTTACTAGGTTTAAAGAACCAGTCGAAGATAATATGAGGTAACTCAAACACCAGACCATATTGAGGTAATATAAACACTGAGACACCACCCTAGCTAATATTGAGGTAACATAAACGCTGAGACACCGCCCTAGATAATATTGAGGTAACATAAATGCCGAGACACCATCCTAGATAATATTGAGCAAACATGAATACCGAGACATCGCCCTAGATAATATTGAGGTTACAAAAATGCCGAGACACCGCCCTAGATAATATTGAGGTAACATAAACACTGAGACACTGCCCGAGATAATATTGAGGTTACATAAACACCGAGACACCGCCCTAGATAATATTGAGGTAACATAAACACTGAGACACCACCTAGATAATATTGAGGTAACATAAACACTGAGACACCACCTAGATAATATTGAGGTAACATAAACACCAAGACACTGTCCTAGATAATATTGAGGTAACATAAACACTGAGACACCACCTAGATAATATTGAGGTAACATAAACACTGAGACACCGCCCTAGATAATATTGAGGTAACATAAACACTGAGACACCGCCCTAGATAATATTGAGGTAACATAAACACTGCGACACTGCCCTAGATAATATTGAGGTAACATAAACGCTGAGACACCGCCCTAGATAATATTGAGGTAACATAAACGCCGAGACACCACCCTAGATAATATTGAGGTAACATAAACACTGAGACACCATCCCACATAATATTGAGGTAATAAAAACACTGAGACACCACCCTAGATAATATTGAGGTAACATAAACGCTGAGACACGGCCCTAGATAATATTGAGGTGAAATAAACACTGAGACACCATCCCACATAATATTGAGGTAACATAAACACTGAGACACCACCCTAGATAATATTGAGGTAATATAAACGCCGAGACACCATCCTAGATAATATTGAGGTGAAATAAACACTGAGACACCATCCCACATAATATTGAGGTAACATAAACACTGAGACACCACCCTAGATAATATTGAGGTAACATAAACACTGAGACACATCCCTAGATAATATTGAGGTAACATAAATGCTGAGACACTGTCCTAGATAATATTGAGGTAACATAAATGCCAAGACACCGTCCTAGATAATATTGAGGTAATATATACACTGAGACACCATCTAGATAATATTGAGGTCACATAAACGCTGAGACACCGTCCTAGATAATATTGAGGTAACATAAACACTGAGACACCACCCTAGATAATATTGAGGTAACATAAACGCTGAGACACCGCCTAGATAATATTGAGGTAACATAAACGCCGAGACACCATCCTAGATAATATTGAGGAAACATAAATACCGAGACACTGCCCTAGATAATATTGAGGTTACATAAATGCCGAGACACCGCCCTAGATAATATTGAGGTAACATAAACACTGAGACACCGCCATAGACAATATTAAGGTAACATAAACGCCGAGACACCATCCTAAATAATATTGAGGTAACATAAACACTGAGACACCGCCCTACATAATATTGAGGTAACATAAACGCCGAGACACCGCCCTAGATAATGTTGAGGAAACATAAATACCGAGACACCACCTACATAATATTGAGGTAACATAAACGCCGAGACACCGCCCTAGATAATATTGAGGTAACATAAACACTGAGACACTGCACCAGATAATATTGAGGTAACATAAACACTGAAACACCGCCCTAGATAATATTGAGGTGAAATAAACACTGAGACACAGCCCTAGATAATATTGAGGTGAAATAAACGCTGAGACACCGCCTTAGATAATATTGAGGTAACATAAACACTGAAACACCGCCCTAGATAATATTGAGGTGAAATAAACACTGAGACACCGCCCTAGATAATATTGAGGTGAAATAGACACTGAGACACCGCCCTAGATAATATTGAGGTAACATAAACACTGAAACACCGCCCTAGATAATATTGAGGTAAAATAGACACTGAGACACCGCCCTAGATAATATTGAGGTAAAATAGACACTGAGACACCGCCCTAGATAATATTGAGGTAACATAAACACTGAGACACCGCCCTAGATAATATTGAGGTAAAATAGACACTGAGACACCATCCTAAATAATATTGAGGTAACATAAATACCAAGACACCACCTACATAATATTGAGGAAACAAACACTGAGACACCGCCCTACATAATATTGACGTAACATAAACGCCGAGACACCGCCCTAGATAATATTGAGGAAACATAAATACCGAGACACCACCTACATAATATTGAGGTAACATAAACGCCGAGACACCGCCCTAGATAATATTGAGGTAACATAAACGCCGAGACACCGCCCTAGATAATATTGAGGAAACATAAATACCGAGACACCACCTACATAATATTGAGGTAACATAAACACTGAGACACTGCCCCAGATAATGTTGAGGTAACATAAACACTGAGACACCGCCCTAGATAATATTAAGGTGAAATAAACACTGAGACACCACCCTAGATAATATTGAGGTAACATAAACACTGAAACACCGCCCTAGATAATATTGAGGTGAAATAAACACTGAGACACCGCCCTAGATAATATTGAGGTGAAATAAACACTGATACACCGCCCTAGATCATATTGAGGTAATATAAACACTGAGACACCGCCCTAGATAATATTGAGGTGAAATAAACACTGAGACACCAGCGCTCCCCAGGTGCAGAGCGCACCAAGCGGAGATAAAAGCAGACTCCACTCGAGTCACTTTTCACAAGATTCTCCTCTTAAACCTAAAACTGTTCCCCTCCTTTTATGTTCAGAACTCCTGCTTGACAACACCTACAGAGGGATCACTTTAACTGATGGGTGGCGGGGTCTGTGCAGGGCGTCAGTCAAAATTAACAAAGCAGCACTATTGATTAATACATCCTACTTAATCAACATGTATACCCCCTCCTAAGTGCATTGTATGAATCAGTTTGAATAGATTCCTCCACTCGCTCTGTTCTTTGTCGTCTGGTAGCAAGGCTTAGTCTCGCATTTTCTCTCCAGTGCTTTAATATCGATGTCTACCTCACAATAATCTCTGCTTGGTTTTCAAAGACCATCCTCGCCGCCTAATTTGTGTCTCAATGGAATAAATCAATATATTCACATCAATACAGTATCTGCAGCATGAAGGTTTGCATAACCCGCCTGTGTTTTGGTAAATATCAGGAAATGTCACGGGATTTCATGTGATTGTTTATATGGTGTGAGTTCATGATTCGCGGAATGATTTCATGAACCAGAGCTGATATCTGTAGTGGAAGACTTATATAGAAATGCATCGAGAATCGTATCAATAGACAATACTCTACGAGCTTGGATGGGCCGCAATCGTCATCGAAGCGAAGCTGAGTGATTATTATGGCCTATTCAAACATATGGAGTATTATGTATTTTACGATTCGACTGTGGTTCTGGATTTATCTCACCCCTTTTTAGGACAATAAATATCATCAAAATTTCACAATAATTAGAATAGACTTAGAAAATCCATATGACGTCATCTCAAATTCACTACGCCACCGCTGTGGCACAGTATTGTCACTTTATGGGGGTGATTGTTGAGTATTTTTTCTAATGTTATTCATATGGCCAAACTTGTACCAAGGGCGAGATGAAATAAACGCCATATAAACAATCATATGAAATTGAGTGAGGCTTAGATTTTATCCAACCCTGTCACACCTTTTTACATTCATATGTCACCAGTGGCATATAAATATTGTATGTCATAACCATGGTAAAAAGTCACACCATGTTAAGTCTATGGAGATTGATATGAGGGGTAGGATAATAACCGTGGCATACAGTCACACCATATTAAGTCTATGGAGATTTATATGAGGGGTAGGATAATAGCCGTGGCATACACTCACACCATATTAAGTCTATGGATATTTATATGAGGGGTAGGATAATAACCATGGTATACAGTTACACCATGTTAAGTCTATGGAGATTTATATGAGGGGTAGGATAATAACCGCAGCATACAGTTACACCATGTTAAGTCTATGGAGATTTATATGAGGGGTAGGATAATAACCGTGGCATACAGTCACACCATATTAAGTCTACAGAGATTAATATGAGGGTTAGGATAATAGCCGTGGCATACAGTCACTCCATGTTAAGTCTATGGAGATTTATATGAGGGGTAGGATAATAACCGTGGTATACAGTCACACCATGGTAAGTCTATTGAGATAGATATGAGGGGTAGGATAATAACCGCGGCATACAGTCACACCATGTTAAGTCTATGGAGATTAATATGAGGGGTAGGATAATAACCGTGGCATACAGTCACACCATATTAAGTCTACAGATATTGAAATGAGGGGTAGGATAAATATCAATATTCCCGGGACCTTCAACTGGTGAAGTATCACAAGAAGGAGGCTTGTGAAGAGAAAAGGCGGGAAAGGAGTCTGAAACCAAGCAGACGACAATTGGTTTTACTTCAATTTGATTACAGAGAAAAATGGCGGGAAAGAGAAAAATGGCGGGAAAGTTACCTAAAATGTCAACAATCAGCGTCGGGCGTGTGCCCGCCGTCCGCGGTGCCTTCAGCGTGCCCGCTTTTTACTGGAGCTGTCGACACCGCACCATTTAAGCAGTGCCTCTTCTAATTAATGAAAATGTCAATTTGCCGTTGCTATTATTGACACGTTGCATTGCGGTGGTGCTGAATGGATGTCGCTTCCAAGCGAGGCGCAGAAATGCGGCACCACAGAAATAAACAGGTTAGGCGCGGTTTTAGGCCAACACAGGCCTAAATTAATCAGGAGCGGAGTAAACATGAGAATGGCGGGCTTGAATCTTAATTAATCCCCGAGAGGAGGGAATGCCTCGAGGAGATCCCGCGCGGCGGGGAGATGCGGGGAGTTGTATCGGGTTGGGTGGAGATGCAGCGTGGAGCGGTCCTCAGGAGCTCAAACTCGTCACAAGGAGTTCTGAGTCACATTGAGACATTTTGAGTTGTTATGAAGAGGTCGGAATCCTTTCGATACATTAAAGAAGAAACCAACAAGTTTTGGTCAAAGTCGTCGTTCTCTGTGAGTTTGATGTGAAGTGATATGAACAAGGCGACAGCTGAGTGAATATCATGTAGCATTCAAACGAGTTGGAGAACGACTTCTTTCACCAAAACCAGTTGCTTTCTGTTTTGATCTCGCCCCTGTACATACTAAAAGAATGGACAATACACAGGATATAGATCATGGAGAACAGACTGCAATACTCGTAGGGGCATGGATATCGAGTTCCTAATGTTAAGCCTACGTGACAAAAATACTAGGGTTGACGTCACTAGCGCTTGTGTATTACTATGCGTCAACATCTCATGGTCCACAAAACCACCGTTTGTTGTCTGTATATTACCTACAGACCCGTATAGGCATCTTTAAGACTGTGAAAACAGTCGTTTGGGTGGCCTAATCTGAATGGACGGGCTGGCTACTCCTCTAAATGAAATAAGGGTGCGCTGGGGGGCGCGTAAAGGGCCTTTCCCCGGGGTGTGATAGCGGGGGTCAGTGTGGGTCCTGAGGCCCTCAGGCTGAAGGTCACAGGGTCAGGGTGGATCAATGGGGGACTGTGTGTAGGGCACACTAACGTTCAGGGGCCTTAATCCTACCTCCAGCCGCGCCACCCGTCACAACCCTTAATACAAGGAGCATATAGTATGTTCATCATGGATGAATGAGCGAGCAATTATAAATGAATAACAATTAAAAGGTTTGGGTTAGATTCAGTCCAAGAACTAGAACCCCTGGAAAGCCCACTCACTGTGGAGCCCTGTGAACTAGTTGCGCGCATGCGCTGAGTCTTACAGGGGAGCAAAACATCCAGATCATGCTTCTAACATGGCCGACTAGATCAGGGACCAGTTTCAGTAGTCTCGTGACATTAGGCCTAGACAGACATCAACAGCGGCACCAACAGTGCAAGCAACAGCAGAAAAAGACTAGCAAATATAAGAAAATCGGAGCGGCCAATCTTCTTCATATTTGGAACGATTATAGGTTATA
Source organism: Alentia gelatinosa (assembly GCA_950022655.1). Classification (NCBI taxonomy): domain Eukaryota; kingdom Metazoa; phylum Annelida; class Polychaeta; order Phyllodocida; family Polynoidae; genus Alentia; species Alentia gelatinosa. The sequence continues at coordinate 66,993,792 of OX465584.1, read as the reverse complement.
TGTATTCCCTACTTGAGTTAAAGTGTCATCGTTTAATTCCTACGAGAAGTGAGTGAAACTCTGCGTGTCATCGATTGCAATATTGTGATCTGTCCGTATGGTGTCAGACGCCATCTAGACATGCCACAAAACTACTGAAACAGGTCCCTGGTAATAATGTGCGCTGGTACCTGGGGTATCCGCTAGGGGTCTCTGCTTCACGAGTTCTTCTCATAAGCGCAACACTGAGTGGGCTTTCCAGGGGTTCCGGTTCTTTGATTCAGTCTATGGATAGTTTTCTGTAACCCACTTGCACCCAGTCAACTTGCTATTTCTGCAATTGCCTGAGTCTAGGATCCAAAGATATCAAGCAACAGGGGGTCTTGAGGTATTTCGGTCTTGAGTGATTGGTCATGGTCAGCTGGGCATGCCTCTAAAACCCTGGCACCCTGCTCTGTTCTCACTATCACAGTGAACAGCATGCGGATAGTGAAGGGATAGTTTTCTGGAAGCACGCTCTCACTAGTATGACTTCACTAGGAGCCAGGGAAATATTTACATTTTTGTTTTAAAAAGTTATGATAGCAATATTTACTAGGAGCAGATGGGTTTTTCATCGTAGACGGATAAGCGCAGGGCTCTTAAGTTGTAGTTACTGTACTAGAATCATTAAAAAGTGGATCTGAGGTACTGATAGAGGGAAACTTTGTTCCGGTGAGACAAAGTCAAAGTTACAAGGTAAGGCTTGGGAAAATTACTGCCCGAGGCCTTAGCCATGGCCAGTTATTAGAGCGTGCTTGCACGCGCTAAATGCATCATGTAGAGTTTAGAGTGGTCACATTGAACTTTCAGCGTGCTTCCAGAAAACTATCCCTTCACTATCTGCATGATGTTCAATGTGATAGTAAGAACAGAGCAGGGTGCCAGTGTCTCAGGGTCTTAGAGGTGTCCCCAGCTGACCAATCACTGAAGACCAAAATACCTCAAGACCCACTTGTGCTTCATCTGTTTGGATCCTAGATAGGCAGTTGCAGAAATAGCAAGTTGACCGGGTGCATGTGGGTTAGAAAAAACTGTCCATAGACTTGATCTAATCCAAACCTTTTAATTGTTATTCATTTATAATTGCACGCTCATTCATCTGTGATGAACATTATATTTGCTCCTAGTTTTTCCAAGCCCTGCCTCATAACTTTGAGGTAGGTCTCTGATCTACAGTTAGGACCCACCGACGGACATTTGGTACTGCTGACCCAAAGTCAGTCAATGGAGACGACCGGCTCATGAAGTGACCCACGACTTTTTTTGCTTAGATTATGCAATGTGGCACCACCCACTACTGAGTGAAAGCTTGGTCACTGAGTGAAAACTACTACCCTTAGCGATTTGTCTATACCGTCAGTGGCACCACCGGCAGAGTTTCTGGGTAACTCAAAAAGTTTACACCCTTTTCATCGGCCAATGGATACAGGCCTTATCTTAGTGTGTTGATTGGAGAACGAGGCGTATGTACGAGTCCCAGTACGACTGCACAACTAAAAAAAAAAAAATTATAAAAAAAATTCTTCAAAAATCATAGGGATACGATATTAAATCCCCACATACCACTGATTTTTTAGGAGGGATTTTTTTGGGGAAAAAAACAAAAAAAACCAACAAACTTATCTTAGTGTGTTACCCAACCTCAAAAAACGTACACACCCTCCCACAGTTTGTGGTGGCCTTGAAGCTCCCGTGAGTCATGTTACGTGGTCACAAGATGGCGGCCATATCTCTCCGGAGCGCCACCTCGTGGCAGGGGGCGCCGCCTGGCCATCAGCCATCACGCGACCGCTAATGGCGAAGGGCCTCCCCGACCGCCGGAGGTCATTTCCCGTCCATACATCCCGCCAGGACTCCGGGGGGAGAGTGAAATGCCAGTCTCCAAGCAGATCCTTGGTGCTGCACCAAGCCGTGACGTCACAGACCGGAACCGGAACCGTACTAGATTCGGACGGTAAGAACAGTGGAAATGACGAATAGACCTCATTGGGGTATCCCATAATTCAGTCTGTTTACAGGATATGGTGTTAGCTGGTTCCCAGCGTTGAAGGGGACAGACCATTTGACCCATATCCCACAATTATTGCTATTTACGATCTTTCATAAATCTTCAAATTGGAAGTCTTATGCCAGAAATGGGAATTTCTGTTATCTTTACATATACATTTCAAATCATATTCGGTTTCTGCAGACGATTGTTCATCGGGGGTCAAGCGGCTGTGATGCAGCCCCCAAGTCGGGAGTGATCCTTTAGGTACCCGGGGCGATAATAGGGAGATTAATAACGTCTGGAGGGTCTACAGATTTAAAGCCAAACCACTGATATTTATTTTTTTTAATTTCCAAAGTTGATAGAAAATGGCGTATGCGATGAAGTTTGTCCCAGAAAGTTCCCCTGTTTCCAGCAGTACAGAGTCTCCCCTAGATACCTGTTCCCACTTGGCGATTCCTGCCCCTGAGAATACCGCCCTGCATAATCGTCTGGAAGCAGCAGTCGCACAGCGGCTGAGATGGACATCATCGGCGACTCAGTCTTGGTCACAGCAGGGGGTCAGCGACTATGCCCTGATATATTTCAAACATGTTTGAAATCGAATCGCAAGAGACTGGTGCCCTCTTTAGAGGGAATCCAGTTGCCGACTCAAACCCAAACAACTGGGGGTAGGGCAATTGTCACTGACGATCTTGCCATTTTGCGTTCCCACTTTGCGTCTCGTCAAATTCTTGGCCATTTTGGCTGATAGTCGCCAACCGCAGCCCTCAGGATGCCCCAAAATCGCACAGTGGGAACCAGGCTTAAGACAGTGGGGACTGCAGGAGTTTGGGGTGTTGGGGGGTTGGGTGTTGGACCCTTCCATGTGTGGCTGTAACATTAGCGGGATGGCAGGATACAGTAACCCGCCCATACCTGTCTCTACCAGGGCCCCTTCTCTTCCACCTCTCCCTATGCAGCGCGCTCTCATGGCCCTCAGGCTCGGGTAATAATAGGAGCAGGGGTCGCGCAATCACATTAAACTCTCCTACCCGCACAAGGAACCCGGCACATAGGAGAATGCCTCCTGCTACTCTGTCTACACCCCACATCACCCTCAGCTTAGACTTGCTCAAGTCTTTGATTATGAACATTCATTAAATGATTAAATACAATAAGAATAAAGTTCATTAAAGTATGTATCCTTCTCTGACTGGCCCATGAATCAAAGACTTGTCCACTCTGACCAGAGTCTCCTGTTTATGACCCCAAGCCACTCCCTGTAACCCTATACCTCCCTCTACCCCTCCCCCCTCCCCTCCTCCAGTTCCCTGCCTGCTTGTGTTGTCATAGCAATATATTCCGCCTACTCCTGACTATGTCTTGATTGAGATCAAAGTGAGAGGGTATCAATATCCAAGCAGATATCCTGACCAGTAGCCAGACCTCTGCTTAGAGGGTGTGGTGCAAAATCGCGCCAGACTACACGGCCGATTACGGATGAGACCAGTCCCTGTGTCACTCAGAAGGGGTGGAGGGGTAGGATACAGGGACTGAGGCCTGTGTCACTCAGAAGGGGTGGAGGGGTAGGGTACAGGGACTTAGGCCAGTGTCACTCAGAAGGGGTGGAGGGGTAGGGTACAGGGACTGAGGCCAGTCTACCCTCAGCTAAACCCCGCAGCCCTGCCGTTATTGAGTTACCCGGACTGTGATCTGCGCTGTGCAGGGCGCGCAGGACTTGACTGAGGGTCGTGTGGTGTTAGTGTTGTTAATGATTCAGGGGCTGCAGACACAGCTGTGAGCAGTGGAGGTGGCCAGGTGATGTGAGGTAAAGGTAACCGATAACTCCAGATAACATGTAGAAATGGTGATGGTTGTGTCGCTATGTGATGACTGTACTATAGGTAACATTTCAGTTAGTAAAAACTGAACCAGAGTTAGACTTGTCAGTGTTTATGCCATGACGGGAAGGTCGTGTATTACTACGTGAAGCGTGAGCTGAGCGTAGTGAGGAACAGACCTGACCAGAGTGGTATAGACACTGACAAGTCTAACTCGAGTTCGGTTTCGTATTTATCCTAACCCGTCTCAACGACTTTATGATATTAGGAAAGTCAGACTCGGTTCCATCCATGTTTGACAGTTGTTAGAATTTCTGCTCTTATTCCTGAACTATTTACACAGGTGAATAATTCCTGATCGCTGATTGATCATTTTTCTCTAGGTGCATAAATTTTACTTTTTGTCATGGCAAGCCACATAAAATTTGCCTCTGATAAATCAATGACCTTTTTTCATAAGGGGTAGGATAAATGGTGATGACTATACTACAAGTGGCAGTAGAAATATTGATACCTTGTCATAGTGACCTGACAAACAATTAGCTGACATGATGGATCAGACAAGCTGTGTTGTCATGGTAATACACATTTCACATGACAGTGATCAGACAAACAATAAGCCGTGTTGTCATGGTAATACACAGTTCACATAACGGTGATCAGACAAACAATAAGTCGTGTTGTCATGGTAATACACAGTTCACATGACAGTGATCAGACAAACAATAAGCAGTGTTGTCATGGTAATACACAGTTCACATAACGGTGATCAGACAAACAATAAGCCATGTTGTCATGGTAATACACAGTTCACATGACAGTAATCAGACAAACAATAAGCCGTGTTGTCATGGTAATACACAGTTCATATAACGGTGATCAGACAAACAATAAGCCGTGTTGTCATGGTAATACACAGTTCACATGACAGTGATCAGACAAACAATAAGCCGTGTTGTCATGGTAATACACAGTTCACATTACACTAATCAGACAAACAATAAGCCATGTTGTCATGGTAATACACAATTCACAAGATGGTGATCAGACAAACAATAAGCCGTGTTGTCATGGTAATACACAGTTCACATAACAGTAATCAGACAAACAATAAGCCGTGTTGTCATGGTAATACACAGTTCACATGACAGTAATCAGCCAAACAATAAGCCGTGTTGTCATGGTAATACACAGTTCACAAGATGGTGATCAGACAAACAATAAGCCGTATTGTCACGGTAATACACAGTTCACATGACAGTGATCAGACAAACAATAAGCCGTGTTGTCATGGTAATACACAGTTCACATGACACTAATCAGACAAACAATAAGCCGTGATGTCATGGTAATACACAGTTCACATGACAGTGATCAGACAAACAACAAGCCATGTTGTCATGGTAATACACAGTTCACATTACACTAATCAGACAAACAATAAGCCGTGTTGTCATGGTAATACACAGTTCACATTACAGTGATCAGACAAACAATAAGCCGCGTTGTTATGGTAATACACAGTTCACATAACAGTAATCAGACAAACAATAAGTCGTGTTGTCATGGTAATACACAGTTCACATTACAGTAATCAGACAAACAATAAATTGTGTTGTCATGGTAAAACACAGTTCACATTACGGTAATCAGACAAACAATAAGCTGTGTTGTCATGGTAATACACAGTTCACATTACAGTGATCAGACAAACAATAAGTCGTGTTGTCATGGTAATACACAGTTCACATTACAGTAATCAGACAAACAATAAGCTGTGTTGTCATGGTAATACACCGTTCACATTACAGTGATTAGACAAACAATAAGCCGTGTTGTCATGGTAATACACAGTTCACATTACAGTGATCAGACAAACAATAAGCCATGTTGTCATGGTAATACACAGTTCACATGACAGTGGTCAGACAAACAATAAGCCGTGTTGTCATCGTAATACACAGTTCACATAACGGTGATCAGACAAACAATAAGCCGTGTTGTCATGGTAATACACAGTTCACAGTACGGTCATCAGACAAACAATAAGCCGTGTTGTCATGGTAATACACAGTTCACATTACAGTGATCAGACAAACAATAAGCCGTGTTGTCATGGTAATACACAGTTCACATAACAGTAATCAGACAAACAATAAGCCGTGTTGTCATGGTAATACACCGTTCACATTACACTAATCAGACAAACAATAAGCGGTGTTGTCATGGTAATACACAGTTCACATGGCGGTCATCAGACAAACAATAAGCTGTGTTGTCATGGTAATACACAGTTCACATAACATGGTACGGTCCATCCTCAGGGTAAGCTGGTAACGACCGTCATGTCGGCAGTAAATCCAGCCCGACGATTGCTGGTTCCTCGCGTTATTGGCCTGTCCATCAGGAGCAGCGGGCGGCCGTCTGCTGGTTATGGCCGTTTGACGCATGCGCGTACATGTCCAGGCAGGCGGTGGTCAGTTTAGATGGCCAGCCCTCCCTCAGTCCCACAGAATACCTTCATGTTGGATACTTAATCATTTCTCTCTTGTGAAAATCATACTTATAAATATATTCATAAAATAATTCACACTCAATTCATGAAAATGTGTCATTCTTTCATGGATGTACATTCGGATTCATGGAATATATGTTGAATTTACTTGAACCTTGATGAAGAGCACCATAAGCTCGATAAGTTGGTGTTTGATAAAACATATTTTGTTGCCTCATGTTGATAGTTGGGTGATTTCTAAATTCTATTGAGATTTGCAAATAACTCAGGATAATATAAGTTCTATTTATCAGCAAATAGAAAATGCAAAAAAATGGCATGTCACCATACTAACTTCTATGGATGGCCCCTTTACAGAGATTGAATATACAAACTCGTTGGTCATCCTGATAATCGCTCTCCATTCCCTCATACACTGGCTCCCTGCTACCTATCCAATAGCACAGCAAATAGCACGCAGATAGTGAAGGGATACATTTTTCTCAGCACGCTGAAAGTGTATGTGACCACTTTAACCTTTCGTAGTCAACGTATATAGCTCGTGCGAGCACGCTCTAAAAAAACACTGGTTGCAGATTAGTTCCTCCCCACAGCAGCACGACGCCAAATCACACAAACACATACAGATACTGAACCACTATCACGGGTCGTTTTTACCCTCCTCACAGAAGGGGGCTGGGGTTGTGTGAGGTGTGTGTGAAGGGGGTCGGGTGGTGGCGCCGTCTAGGGGGTGTTTGAGGCAGTAGAGACGGGGGGGGGGGGGGGGGGCGGCCCCCGGCCTCAGGGTCTGTGTGGAATCAGAACTTCGCATGACTGAAGGATGTCAATCAAGTCTCGGTGGGGATTTTCAGGCACATTCAGATCCATAGGATGAAGGACGTTAGAGTGACCCGAGCTCGTCCTACCGCAAGGTACAGTCACACCACAGCCTCCCCCCACACTGCCCCACAACCCCCTCACACTGCCCTCTCACAGTACACAGTCACACCACAGCCTCCCCCCACACTGCCCGACAACCCCCTCACACTGCCCTCTCACAGTACACAGTCACACCACAGCCTCCCCCCACACTGCCCGACAACCCCCTCACACTGCCCTCTCACAGTACACAGTCACACCACAGCCTCCCCCCACACTGCCCGACAACCCCCTCACACTGCCCTCTCACAGTACACAGTCACACCACAGCCTCCCACCACACTGCCCCACAACCCCCTCACACTGCCCTCTCACAGTACACAGTCACACCACAGCCTCCCACCACACTGCCCGACAACCCCCTCACACTGCCCTCTCACAGTACACAGTCACACCACAGCCTCCCCCCACACTGCCCCACAACCCCCTCACACTGCCCTCTCACAGTACACAGTCACACCACAGCCTCCCCCCACACTGCCCCACAACCCCCTCACACTGCCCTCTCACAGTACACAGTCACACCACAGCCTCCCCCCACACTGCCCCACAACCCCCTCACACTGCCCTCTCACAGTACACAGTCACACCACAGCCTCCCCCCACACTGCCCCACAACCCCCTCACACTGCCCTCTCACAGTACACAGTCACACCACAGCCTCCCCCCACACTGCCCCACAACCCCCTCACACTGCCCTCTCACAGTACACAGTCACCCCACAGCCTCCCCCCACACTGCCCCACAACCCCCTATTAGTTAGTACCGATACAATACGACTACACACAGTCAGTACCAATACTACATGACTGTGATAATATAAAGAGACGTCACGAGTTTGAATCTGAGTTTATTTATGTCACGCAGTTTGTTGGATCCATATTTTTCCCGAGTCGAAGAAGGGGGACATTACAGAGCCAACAAAATGAGTGACATAAGTAAACTCAAACTCACACGAGTGGCGTATAGATTTTATCCTATCCCGTTTCCACATTTTTTCAGCATTAGAAAGTAGTGACATAAACAACACTTTATGTCACACCCAGTGACATAAACAAATCCCATGTTAAGCCTATGGCGTTTTTTATTAAGGGTAGGATAACTCAAGTTACTGCACACCTAGACTTGCTCAAGTCCTTGATTATGAACATTCATATGTTTCCTTTTCTGACTGGTCCATGAATCAAAGACCTGTCCATTATGTACCAAATCTCCTGTTAATAGCCACCAAGCCACTCCCTGTAACCCTAGGTAACTCCTACCTCTCCCCCTCCCCTCCTCCAGTTCTCTGGCTGCCTGTGTTGTCATAGCAATAAATTTCGCCTGCTCCTGACTGTGACTCCATTGTATCCCAGCGGGGAGGGTAGCCATAGGATGCAGGGACTGGAGCCAGTCACCTGTATCCCACTGAGTAGGGTAGCCATAGGATGCAGGGACTGGAGCAAGTCTCCTGTATCCCAGCGAGGAGGGTAGCCATAGGATGCAGGGACTGGAGCCAGTCACCTGTATCCCAGCGAGGAGGGTAGTTATAGGATGCAGGGACTGGAGCCTGTATCCCAGCGAGGAGGGTAGCCGTAGGATGCAGGGACTGGAGCAAGTCTCCTGTATCCCAGCGAGGAGGGTAGCCATAGTATGCAGGGACTGGAGCCAGTCTCCTGTAACCCAGCGAGGAGGGTAGTTATAGGATGCAGGGACTGGAGCCTGTAGCCCAGCGAGGAGGGTAGCCATAGGATGCAGGGACTGGAGCCAGTCTCCTTTATCCCACTGAGTAGGGTAGCCATAGGATGCAGGGACTGGAGCAAGTCTCCTGTATCCCAGCGAGGAGGGTAGCCATAGGATGCAGGGACTGGAGCCAGTCTCCTGTATCCCAGCGAGGAGGGTAGTTATAGGATGCAGGGATTAGAGCCAGTCTCCTGTATCCCAGCGAGGAGGGTAGCAATAGGATGCAGGGACTGGAGCCAGTCTACTGCACACCCTCACACTGCCCTCTCACAGTACACTCAGTCAGTACCGTTCCAACACATTTGTTCCTACTTTCCGAGGGATCTCAGTAGGATCATAAAAAAATGAGGAAATAATTTCCATGTGCAATATACTGCCTTAGAGAAACTGAAAAGAAACACATTATCATTGGCCATGGAAAGGGGCTGGGTGTCTGAAAACTGTTGTGAATGAGGCCCAAAATCATCCTCTCTTTGTTTACATGAGAATAACAAAAAATATCTTGAACTAAAAAATTGAGCAGGGGTCGCGCAATCACATTAAACTCTCCTACCCGCACAAGGAACCCGGCACATAGGAGAATGCCTCCTGCTACTCTGTCTACACCCCACATCACCCTCAGCTTAGACTTGCTCAAGTCTTTGATTATGAACATTCATTAAATGATTAAATACAATAAGAATAAAGTTCATTAAAGTATGTATCCTTCTCTGACTGGCCCATGAATCAAAGACTTGTCCACTCTGACCAGAGTCTCCTGTTTATGACCCCAAGCCACTCCCTGTAACCCTATACCTCCCTCTACCCCTCCCCCCTCCCCTCCTCCAGTTCCCTGCCTGCTTGTGTTGTCATAGCAATATATTCCGCCTACTCCTGACTATGTCTTGATTGAGATCAAAGTGAGAGGGTATCAATATCCAAGCAGATATCCTGACCAGTAGCCAGACCTCTGCTTAGAGGGTGTGGTGCAAAATCGCGCCAGACTACACGGCCGATTACGGATGAGACCAGTCCCTGTGTCACTCAGAAGGGGTGGAGGGGTAGGATACAGGGACTGAGGCCTGTCTCACTCAGAAGGGGTGGAGGGGTAGGGTACAGGGACTTAGGCCAGTGTCACTCAGAAGGGGTGGAGGGGTAGGGTACAGGGACTGAGGCCAGTCTACCCTCAGCTAAACCCCGCAGCCCTGCCGTTATTGAGTTACCCGGACTGTGATCTGCGCTGTGCAGGGCGCGCAGGACTTGACTGAGGGTCGTGTGGTGTTAGTGTTGTTAATGATTCAGGGGCTGCAGACACAGCTGTGAGCAGTGGAGGTGGCCAGGTGATGTGAGGTAAAGGTAACCGATAACTCCAGATAACATGTAGAAATGGTGATGGTTGTGTCGCTATGTGATGACTGTACTATAGGTAACATTTCAGTTAGTAAAAACTGAACCAGAGTTAGACTTGTCAGTGTTTATGCCATGACGGGAAGGTCGTGTATTACTACGTGAAGCGTGAGCTGAGCGTAGTGAGGAACAGACCTGACCAGAGTGGTATAGACACTGACAAGTCTAACTCGAGTTCGGTTTCGTATTTATCCTAACCCGTCTCAACGACTTTATGATATTAGGAAAGTCAGACTCGGTTCCATCCATGTTTGACAGTTGTTAGAATTTCTGCTCTTATTCCTGAACTATTTACACAGGTGAATAATTCCTGATCGCTGATTGATCATTTTTCTCTAGGTGCATAAATTTTACTTTTTGTCATGGCAAGCCACATAAAATTTGCCTCTGATAAATCAATGACCTTTTTTCATAAGGGGTAGGATAAATGGTGATGACTATACTACAAGTGGCAGTAGAAATATTGATACCTTGTCATAGTGACCTGACAAACAATTAGCTGACATGATGGATCAGACAAGCTGTGTTGTCATGGTAATACACAGTTCACATGACAGTGATCAGACAAACAATAAGCCGTGTTGTCATGGTAATACACAGTTCACATAACGGTGATCAGACAAACAATAAGTCGTGTTGTCATGGTAATACACAGTTCACATGACAGTGATCAGACAAACAATAAGCAGTGTTGTCATGGTAATACACAGTTCACATAACGGTGATCAGACAAACAATAAGCCATGTTGTCATGGTAATACACAGTTCACATGACAGTAATCAGACAAACAATAAGCCGTGTTGTCATGGTAATACACAGTTCATATAACGGTGATCAGACAAACAATAAGCCGTGTTGTCATGGTAATACACAGTTCACATGACAGTGATCAGACAAACAATAAGCCGTGTTGTCATGGTAATACACAGTTCACATTACACTAATCAGACAAACAATAAGCCATGTTGTCATGGTAATACACAATTCACAAGATGGTGATCAGACAAACAATAAGCCGTGTTGTCATGGTAATACACAGTTCACATAACAGTAATCAGACAAACAATAAGCCGTGTTGTCATGGTAATACACAGTTCACATGACAGTAATCAGACAAACAATAAGCCGTGATGTCATGGTAATACACAGTTCACATGACAGTGATCAGACAAACAACAAGCCATGTTGTCATGGTAATACACAGTTCACATTACACTAATCAGACAAACAATAAGCCGTGTTGTCATGGTAATACACAGTTCACATTACAGTGATCAGACAAACAATAAGCCGCGTTGTTATGGTAATACACAGTTCACATAACAGTAATCAGACAAACAATAAGTCGTGTTGTCATGGTAATACACAGTTCACATTACAGTAATCAGACAAACAATAAATTGTGTTGTCATGGTAAAACACAGTTCACATTACGGTAATCAGACAAACAATAAGCTGTGTTGTCATGGTAATACACAGTTCACATTACAGTGATCAGACAAACAATAAGTCGTGTTGTCATGGTAATACACAGTTCACATTACAGTAATCAGACAAACAATAAGCTGTGTTGTCATGGTAATACACCGTTCACATTACAGTGATTAGACAAACAATAAGCCGTGTTGTCATGGTAATACACAGTTCACATTACAGTGATCAGACAAACAATAAGCCATGTTGTCATGGTAATACACAGTTCACATGACAGTGGTCAGACAAACAATAAGCCGTGTTGTCATCGTAATACACAGTTCACATAACGGTGATCAGACAAACAATAAGCCGTGTTGTCATGGTAATACACAGTTCACAGTACGGTCATCAGACAAACAATAAGCCGTGTTGTCATGGTAATACACAGTTCACATTACAGTGATCAGACAAACAATAAGCCGTGTTGTCATGGTAATACACAGTTCACATAACAGTAATCAGACAAACAATAAGCCGTGTTGTCATGGTAATACACCGTTCACATTACACTAATCAGACAAACAATAAGCGGTGTTGTCATGGTAATACACAGTTCACATGGCGGTCATCAGACAAACAATAAGCTGTGTTGTCATGGTAATACACAGTTCACATAACATGGTACGGTCCATCCTCAGGGTAAGCTGGTAACGACCGTCATGTCGGCAGTAAATCCAGCCCGACGATTGCTGGTTCCTCGCGTTATTGGCCTGTCCATCAGGAGCAGCGGGCGGCCGTCTGCTGGTTATGGCCGTTTGACGCATGCGCGTACATGTCCAGGCAGGCGGTGGTCAGTTTAGATGGCCAGCCCTCCCTCAGTCCCACAGAATACCTTCATGTTGGATACTTAATCATTTCTCTCTTGTGAAAATCATACTTATAAATATATTCATAAAATAATTCACACTCAATTCATGAAAATGTGTCATTCTTTCATGGATGTACATTCGGATTCATGGAATATATGTTGAATTTACTTGAACCTTGATGAAGAGCACCATAAGCTCGATAAGTTGGTGTTTGATAAAACATATTTTGTTGCCTCATGTTGATAGTTGGGTGATTTCTAAATTCTATTGAGATTTGCAAATAACTCAGGATAATATAAGTTCTATTTATCAGCAAATAGAAAATGCAAAAAAATGGCATGTCACCATACTAACTTCTATGGATGGCCCCTTTACAGAGATTGAATATACAAACTCGTTGGTCATCCTGATAATCGCTCTCCATTCCCTCATACACTGGCTCCCTGCTACCTATCCAATAGCACAGCAAATAGCACGCAGATAGTGAAGGGATACATTTTTCTCAGCACGCTGAAAGTGTATGTGACCACTTTAACCTTTCGTAGTCAACGTATATAGCTCGTGCGAGCACGCTCTAAAAAAACACTGGTTGCAGATTAGTTCCTCCCCACAGCAGCACGACGCCAAATCACACAAACACATACAGATACTGAACCACTATCACGGGTCGTTTTTACCCTCCTCACAGAAGGGGGCTGGGGTTGTGTGAGGTGTGTGTGAAGGGGGTCGGGTGGTGGCGCCGTCTAGGGGGTGTTTGAGGCAGTAGAGACGGGGGGGGGGGGGGGGCGGCCCCCGGCCTCAGGGTCTGTGTGGAATCAGAACTTCGCATGACTGAAGGATGTCAATCAAGTCTCGGTGGGGATTTTCAGGCACATTCAGATCCATAGGATGAAGGACGTTAGAGTGACCCGAGCTCGTCCTACCGCAAGGTACAGTCACACCACAGCCTCCCCCCACACTGCCCCACAACCCCCTCACACTGCCCTCTCACAGTACACAGTCACACCACAGCCTCCCCCCACACTGCCCCACAACCCCCTCACACTGCCCTCTCACAGTACACAGTCACACCACAGCCTCCCCCCACACTGCCCCACAACCCCCTCACACTGCCCTCTCACAGTACACAGTCACACCACAGCCTCCCCCCACACTGCCCCACAACCCCCTCACACTGCCCTCTCACAGTACACAGTCACACCACAGCCTCCCCCCACACTGCCCCAGAACCCCCTCACACTGCCCTCTCACAGTACACAGTCACACCACAGCCTCCCCCCACACTGCCCCACAACCCCCTCACACTGCCCTCTCACAGTACACAGTCACACCACAGCCTCCCCCCACACTGCCCCACAACCCCCTCACACTGCCCTCTCACAGTACACAGTCACACCACAGCCTCCCCCCACACTGCCCAACAACCCCCTCACACTGCCCTCTCACAGTACACAGTCACACCACAGCCTCCCACCACACTGCCCGACAACCCCCTCACACTGCCCTCTCACAGTACACAGTCACACCACAGCCTCCCCCCACACTGCCCCACAACCCCCTCACACTGCCCTCTCACAGTACACAGTCACACCACAGCCTCCCCCCACACTGCCCCACAACCCCCTCACACTGCCCTCTCACAGTACACAGTCACACCACAGCCTCCCCCCACACTGCCCAACAACCCCCTCACACTGCCCTCTCACAGTACACAGTCACACCACAGCCTCCCCCCACACTGCCCCACAACCCCCTCTTAGTTAGTACCGATACAATACGACAACACACAGTCAGTACCAATACAACATGACTGTGGTAATATAAAGAGACGTCACGAGTTTGAATCTCAGTTTATTTATGTCACGCAGTTTGTTGGATCCATATTTTTCCCGAGTCGAAGACGGGTGACATTACGGAGCCAACAAAATGAGTGACATAAGTAAACTCAAACTCACACGAGTGGCGTATAGATTTTATCCTATCCCGTTTCCACATTTTTTCAGCATTAGGAAGTAGTGACATAAACAACACTTTAGGTCACACCCAGTGACATAAACAAATCCCATGTTAAGCCTATGGCGTTTTTTATTAAGGGTAGGATAACTCAAGTTACTGCACACCTAGACTTGCTCAAGTCCTTGATTATGAACATTCATATGTTTCCTTTTCTGACTGGTCCATGAATCAAAGACCTGTCCATTATGTACCAAATCTCCTGTTCATAGCCACCAAGCCACTCCCTGTAACCCTAGGTAACTCCTACCTCTCCCCCTCCCCTCCTCCAGTTCTCTGGCTGCCTGTGTTGTCATAGCAATAAATTTCGCCTGCTCCTGACTGTGACTCCATTGTATCCCAGCGGGGAGGGTAGCCATAGGATGCAGGGACTGGAGCCAGTCACCTGTATCCCAGCGAGGAGGGTAGTTATAGGATGCAGGGACTGGAGCCTGTATCCCAGCGAGGAGGGTAGCCGTAGGATACAGGGACGGGAGCCAGTCTTCTGTATCCCAGCGAGGAGGGTAACCATAGGATGCAGGGATTGGAGCCAGTCTCCTGTATCCCAGCGAGGAGGGTAGCCATAGGATGCAGGGACTGGAGCCAGTCTCCTGTATCCCAGTGAGGAGGGTAGCCATAGTATGCAGGGACTGGAGCCAGTCTCCTGTATCCCAGTGAGGAGGGTAGCCATAGTATATGCAGGGACTGGAGCCAGTCTCCTGTATCCCAGTGAGGAGGGTAGCCATAGTATGCAGGGACTGGAGCCAGTCTCCTGTATCCCAGCGAGGAGGGTAGCCATAGGATGTAGGGACTGGAGCCAGTCTCCTGTATCCCAGTGAGGAGGGTAGCCATAGTATGCAGGGACTTGAGCCAGTCTCCTGTATCCCAGTGAGGAGGGTAGCCATAGTATGCAGGGACTGGAGCCAGTCTCCTGTATCCCAGTGAGGAGGGTAGCCATAGTATGCAGGGACTGGAGCCAGTCTCCTGTATCCCAGTGAGGAGGGTAGCCATAGTATATGCAGGGACTGGAGCCAGTCTCCTGTATCCCAGTGAGGAGGGTAGCCATAGTATGCAGGGACTGGAGCCAGTCTCCTGTATCCCAGCGAGGAGGGTAGCCATAGGATGTAGGGACTGGAGCCAGTCTCCTGTATCCCAGTGAGGAGGGTAGCCATAGTATGCAGGGACTTGAGCCAGTCTCCTGTATCCCAGTGAGGAGGGTAGCCATAGTATGCAGGGACTGGAGCCAGTCTCCTGTATCCCAGTGAGGAGGGTAGCCATAGGATGCAGGTACTGGAGCCAGTCTCCTGTATCTCAGTGAGGAGGGTAGCCATAGTATGCAGGGACTGGAGCCAGTCTCCTGTATCTCAGTGAGGAGGGTAGCCACGGCAAGGCTACGACAAGCGCAGACAAGAAAGTTCCAATCAGCGCTTGTCGCAGCCTTGTCATAAGAAGGGGGGCTTTACGACAGCATTGTCGAAGGGTGCCGGGAAGTGCACGCTCCACCAAAATTTCCTATCATAGACCTCTGTGACACACTCCCAACATGCCATGACACTCCATGACAAGGGTCCAGTCGTGGGGAAAATCGAGCATGCTTGATGTGACCGTAACCTTGTTGGAAGGCTCCTGACAAGCTTCCAATCGTGGCCTTGTCGTGGCCTTGTTGTAGACTCTTGTCAGGAACTGGGGTCCACCAACCACGACAAGGCCTCAAATCGTAGGCCAATCGTGGACCTTGTCGGGAAGCCATCGTCGTAGCCTTGTCGCGGTTGGTGGACGCCCCCCTTAACTCTGGTTGGGTTGAATACACGGCCACCTTCAACCACTACCTGTATGTTTATGTTACTCTCCCAGCAGATGTTTCATGTGACCCTGAGCTATGGTTGGAGAGTGTGATATTTCTCACTCCTGAGGCCATATTTACTTATTCAGATTTAGTTCTGTGTGTATTTTGAATAGAATGACCATAAAGGTAGATTGTATAATCGATTTGGCGGGCTGTGCCTATATCCTGATAAGTATTTCTGCTCTCAGAACCCAGTAAACTTGGTCTGAGAGTGAGAATTCGTTGACAAATGCTGGTAGTTGGGTGATTTCTAAATTCTATTGCTTTTTGTGAATAACTCTGGATGATATAAGTTTCATATATCAGGAAATAGAAAATGCAAAAAGGAAAAAGGCATGTTACCATGCTAACTTCTATGGGAAGGCCATCTGAACAGATAAGTGCTTAACTATTGGTGTCTATGGGAAACTGCAATATTCTGACTTCATGGCTAAATGACACTGATGTTCTATTACGATCTTCAAATGATTCTGGATTCTGATAGTTGGGAACATATACAAATGAGAAATGCTATAAAAAAAAATACCATGTCACTATGCTAACTTTTATGGGAAGGCCATCTGAAGAAGCTAAGTGCTTAAGATATATATATCGCAACAATAATCTCTATAATTGGATATTGTGGCTTCCTCAATGAGTCATACAGGGCCAAGGATCAACATCAAATACAGATCCTGCATCGTCGTGGTTTAAGGATTGTACAGGGCAAGTCGATCCAAGGACAATCGATTCAAGACCTACACACTTCATGTCTCATAAAACCCCTGAACTGCAATGGCGAAAGCAGTTACTCGTATTAATGTACAAACATGCATCGGATCCGGAAAACATGGTCACAGGGTCTATGGGTACACGTAGCAAGGACGGGAAAAGACTAAAAGCCCGGAGACCGAAGTCCACCTTCTATCAACGTAGCCCAATTTGGAGGGTGAAAAGACATGGGAATCGCTGCCTGTATTTGTCCAACGATTGAACTCTATTGAACACTTCAAAAACATGATTTGATATTGTATATTTGTACTGCGTGTTCTCACCCTCATCCTACATTACCATCACTTCATCTTCCCCCTGTAATTTTCCTTACTAACCCATGTTCCCGTACTGAATATGTTTTTTCCACTGTACTGAAAATGTTACCTGTATCGGCTTATTGCCCAGAAAAACTTCTGTATGGAGAGAGGACAATAAATACTCTGAACAAAAAAGTATTGGTGTAAAATTTAGGTCTGAGTATAGCTATAGAGGGCACAGTGATTGGTGGGTGGCCAATCTAGCATCTGCGCTGATATTTGAGAGCAGGGGACTATTTCCCGTTGTGGCGGCCGGCGGAGTGTTCATGCAGACTAATAACGTGTGCGTGGTGTGGCCGGACGAGGCCCGGGGCCACTGGGACAGGTCAGGACTGTGTTTACTGCTCCCTTTATCGCCCTCCCCGCCCCTGTCACCCTCCGACATCTCCTGACCTTTAGTGACTGGCGATGATGGGCCTGGCCTTTCATCTGTAGGCTCAACTGTAGGCTCAACTGTAGGCCCAATTGTAAGCTCAACTCCCATGTACATGATAGGTTTATTTCAGTTTATCTCACCCCTAATAAAAAACGCCATAGGTTTAACAATGACTCAATGTATTCGACGGAGCGTTGGATAAAGTGTTATTTATGCACCGAGGTGAATAAAAAAACGGACCAATCAGGGACGAGATAACGAAAGTAGATCCGGCAGCATTGATAACTACTAACATGGATAATTACAAATATTCTCTGTATATCGGTGAGATGGGGTAGGATAAATACGAAACTGAACACGAGTTAGCCTTGTCAATGTTCATACCACTCAGGTCAGGTCTGCTACTCACTAAACTCGGCTAACGCCTCGTGTAGTAATACACAACCTGCCCATCGTGGCATAAACATTGACAAGGCTAACTCTCGTTTGGTTTCTACTAATTATCTCACCCCAAATATTTTTTCTCCATAAACTTAACATTGGGAACTCGTATCTAACACCCATTAGATATCTAGGAAAATATCCAATGGGGGATAATGTCACAAATGTTAGCCCATTAGTCAATATTAAGGGTGAGATAAATTCAGAAACCCATTCAAGTTTAGGGTCAGAGCTCGATCCCATCTCATTGAATCACATAGCAATTCACGCGGCTTCGCCTTTTGAAATACTACGTGATTCAAACTCGATGGGATACGAGCTCAGACTCTAAACTTTCATGGGTTTCCTCTATAGTATCTCACCCCTGGAATAAATGTCCATAGGTTTAACATTGGGAACTCGTTCTCCATGCCCCTACAAGTATTGCAGTCCGTTCTCCACGGCTATAATCCTGTGTGTCCATTCTTTTAGTGTGTACAGGGTTCCTATTGTTATACCTGCTTATATGGCAATTACTGGGTTTAATTTATTTGAAAAGATGGATAATAAATGCAACAAACGATGATTTTGTAGACAGGCAGCTTTGTAAACCACTCGCGGTTGACCTCGCAATACACTCGCTAGCGCTCGTGTATTACTACACGTCAACCACTCGTGGTTTACGGCCGCCTGTCCAAAAAACCATCGATTATTGTCTATTTATATACTGACCAAGTTGCTTAATCGAGCGGGACCTGTAGCACACCTGAATTACCACATAGCAGGGATCGGCACCCGTGATCTCTAGATAATTAATAAAACAAACGATGGTTTTGTAGACTATATAAAGTATATGTACCACTCAAGGTTGTCTTTTTTGATGTACAGCCGAAAGTCCAGAAAACCTTCACTGCTGAAAATATGCAATGAGTTTTCGTTGCTAAGTAATCGCACAGGCGAAATGGTGTGAGATTTTGTAGCAGACCAAAGGGAATGGCATATTTTCAGTAACTATGGGTCAAGTACAGTTCAGATTTAATCTTTATTGTTTACTAATTCGCCGTTTTGCGACATCCTTATCCACTGAGTATATTTTCAAACAATACTCCATGGGCGTTGAGTACAAGTTCCCAATGTTACATCTAAAGGGGAAAATACTAGGGATGAGATAAAAGACTAAGATGGAAACAAAAAAGTTTTGGTCAAAGTCGTCCTTCTCACGAGTTTGATACGGAGTGATATGAACGAGGCAACAGCCAGTGAATATCACGTAGCATTCAAACGAGTTGGAGAACAACGACTTTGACCAAAACGAGCAGCTTTCTGTACTTATCTCACCCATGTACACACTAAAAGAATGGATCACACACAGGATACAGACCATGGAGAATGCAATACTCGTAGGGGCATGGAGAATGAGTTCCCAATGCTAACTCTACAGGACAAAAATACCAGGGGTGAGATAAGGCCACTAAAAAAAAAACTTGTTTCTCCACACCAAGCCATGAAAAATATGAGAGGGTGCTTTTTTTTTTTTGCTATATCAAAGAGGGCAGACATACAGTAAAACCCCACATAAGCGGACACCCTCCGATCCGGGCCAAAGTGGCTGCTTACGCGGGATGTCTGCTTACGCGGGTTTCCAGATTTTTACTGGCTCTACATTTAATGCATCCCTGACATCAGGAGCTTTAATAGGTAATTATCCGATTACTTACCTTGGTTAAGTATGAAGGAGAATTAAGGTTCTTGCGAAGCCTAGGGACACTTTCGAGTGTCCTAGGATATCAGGGAGTGCATCTGTACTAAATACACACACCTTTCATAGATTCTATCAAGGTTCATCTATTTAAAAAAAAAAAAAAATTCTAAAATCGTTTTTTCTGATGCGCGCGGTGATGAGAAACAAATGGTTTTTTTTGAGTGGCCTAAAGACCAGCACAGTGGTAACTTCATTACTAAACCCGCACTGAACAATCCACATATGAGACATAAAGCCCAGGGATCTCACGGAGAATCCGCATTTAATTCCTCTCCTCTATGCGGGATCCAAAACCCAGCCATCCTCATCCCCAATCAAGCCCAGGACATTAGACCTGACGCCTGGGAGACCCAGTCTGCATCTAAATTAAAGCACCGCCATGCTAAAGTGGGGAGATGGCGAACTGCAGCGATCTCCCCCGATCTCCCCAGATCTCCCCCGATCTCCCCAGATCTATACACAGATCCCCTGGTATTACCAAACCGAGCCCAGCCCTCACCAAGTCTCAGGGCCCCAACTGGGCTCCCTACATGTTCTCTGTTTAAAGTTATTTTTTCCTAAGCAAATTTAGATCCACAGATATTTGATTCTGCAGTTTAAAATTTATCCTTAATGCTTCCAGGCATCCTGGTATACTATGCCTGTGGGTGCCTCCAGGCATTATAGCTTACTACACCCGGTAATGCCTCCAGGCATCACAGCATGCTACATCCGGAATGCCTCCAGGCATCATAGTGTAGCCAAAAGGTTAACAAATATTGTTAATTGTTTGCCTGAGATTTGCATTGGTGTCTGTACCGTGGTCTTCTTTTTATTGCCGACACACTCCGACAGAGCCCTCCCGATAGCTCTACGATTGGACAATTTCTTATCGTACCCCAATCGCAGCACTTTTCGTAGTGTGTCGGGACAGTGGGAGCCCGGCTTTAAGGCAAATCAGACAATTTGCCTTGGAAATTATAACCCATATAGATATCCTGAAAATTGAATATGATGATCTCCAAGTGATGAAGAATACATGGCCACTTTAAAATGTGAGGTCGCCATGTTAGCTTGTTTTATCTAATGTGTCTGTCTATAGGAGACAGAACCATTGTTAGTTCATGAAGCAGTCACTAGGTGGCCAGCAGAATGGCAGGCCCCTTGGGGGGACATAACCTGTATCATGGCTCTTTGTTCTTACGAAATTCAACTGCATTTCAAAATCTTACCATGGTTCCCTTGATTCTCTACACCCATCCCAGAGCAGGATGGCATAATCTTTAAACCCAGGACATGATGTTCTTCACATGGAACACTTTATAAACATATGTAAGCGAGGCTAAAGTTGTGACACTTCCCAATTATCACTCACTTCTATTGCACCTCCTTTAGTGAACAACACCTACTTTTTCACCTCCATTAGTGAAGAACACCTATTCGGGGCAGCCCCCATGGATAATATTGTAAAACTGGATGAGTTTTAATCTTGGCCACAGTATGCCACGACTGGAGTTTGGCATAGTGACTTCATGAGGCGAAGCCAAGTGAAGTCCGGAGCCAAAACTCCAGGAGTGGCATGCGCTGGCCACGATTAAAACGAATCAGGTTTTGATTTTATCCTACCCCTTCTCCTCGATTTTGGAATATTAAGTGAAAACAATTCTGTATGCCACTAGTGGCACATAAAACTCTGTATGCCAGCCAGCGTGGCATACGGAAACTTAATGTTAAGCCTATTGGATTTTATATTAGGGCTAAGATAATAGGCTATATATATGCAGTATATGTTACGATCTACTAGCGTAGGTGTCTTGTGTATATCAAAATGTTGCATACGATCACGGTCTTTTTCCTTTTTGCTCTAATACTTTACACTTATTACTATATACCCATGCCGTAAATACTGTAAAAACGCACCGCATATGACGTAAAAATACTGTACGGACCGCCGGTCCGTACACTAAAATACGGACCACCTTGCCATACACGTTTATTAACATATCGGTTGCTAAAAATTAAATTAATGATTTTTTTTTTTTTTTTTGGGTATATAGTAAATATATAACGTCTGACCATGCCAGTACAAGCCACAGAACTCGATGCTAATTTACCGTTTGTACGGAACGAGGCGTTTACGCCGAGTTCCGTACAAACCGTAAATTATCATCGACTTCTATATAATTACTGGAATGGCTGCTTTATCTCCTAGCAGAGAAAAAGGAAGTGCCTTTATAGTGAAATTGACTGTTAGCCCATAGGAGATCGCAGGATGATGAAAAAGTAAATGTATTGGCGTTTATAAAAATATTTTTTCTCGATATACGGTTAATCATCAGTAAATCATTGTCGCTCGTAGGGATGCCATTCTCGCCATAAATACGTCCCTGCGGCGTCGGGACGTATTTATGGTACCAAAAACCTCGAACGGCCATCCCTTCGGGCTCAGTAAGCACGTTTTCTCTTAATACACGACATTGACTGGAGGCAGCGCTCAGAGTCGTCAGGTCGCTGTAGTGTAGAGGTGTCGTCAGGTCGCTGTAGTGTAGAGGTGGGGAGGCGAGCAGGGATTGTGATGGTTTAGGTGAGGGGTAGTCCCAGGAGCTCCTCTGAGCTGACCTACATCTGTGAGTTGACCTACATCTGTGAGCCGCCTCGAGCAGCTCAAAGACTGAGTTCAGAGCCAATCAGAGCCTTCAGCCGAATATAGAGCTCATCCCGCCTCACTGCTGGCACCCTCACCTTACTGCCACACTCACCTTACTGCCACCCTCACCACCTCACTGACACCCTCACCACCTTACTGCCACCCTCACCACCTCACTGCCACCCTCACCACCTTACTGCCACCCTCACCACCTTACTGCCACCCTCACCACCTTACTGCCACCCTCACCATCTTACTGCCACCCTCACCACCTTACTGCCACCCTCACCACCTTACTGCCACCCTCACAACCTTACTGCCACCCTCACCATCTAACTGCCACCCTCACCACCTTACTGCCACCCTCACCATCTTACTGCCACCCTCACCATCTTACTGCCACCCTCACCACCTCACTGCCACCCTCACCACCTCACTGCCACCCTCACCACCTTACTGTCACCCCCACCACCTTACTGCCAACCCCACCACCTTACTGCCACCCTCACCACCTTACTGCCACCCTCACCACCTTACTGCCACCCTCACCACCTCACTGCCATCCCCACCATCTTACTGCCACCCCCACCATCTTACTGCCACCCTCACCACCTCACTGCCACCCCCACCATCTTACTGCCACCCCCACCACCTCACTGCCATCCCCACCCGCCCTTTACTTGTCCTTCACCTGTCCCTCAACTGTCCCTCACCTGTCCTTCACCTCTCCTTCACCCGTCCTTTATTTGTCCCTCACCTGTCCTTCACCTGTCCCTCACCTGTCTCTCACCTGTCCCTCACCTGTCCCTCACCTGTCTCTCACCTGTTTGTCACCTGTTTGTCACCTGACCGTCACCTGTCCTTCACCTGTCCTTCACCTGTCCCTCACCTGTCCCTCACCTGTCCCTCACCTGTCCCTCACCTGTCCTTCACCTGTCCCTCACCTGTCCCTCACCTTTCCCTCACCTGTCCCTCACCTGTCCCTCACCTGTCCCTCACCTGTCCCTCACCTGTCCCTCACCTGTCCCTCACCTGTCCTTCACCCGTCCTTCACCTGTCCCTCACCTGTCCCTCACCTGTCCTTTACCTGTCCTCCACCTGTCCCTCACCTGTCCCTCACCTGTCCCTCACCTGTCTGTCACCTGTCCCTCACCTGTCCCTCACCTGTCTGTCACCTGTCCCTTACTGTCCCTCACCTGTCTGTCACCTGTCCTTCACCTGACCGTCACCTGTCCTTCACCTGTCCTTCACCTGTCCTTTACCTGTCCTTTACCCGTCCCTTACCTGTCCTCCACCTGTCTTTCACTAGT
This sequence comes from Alentia gelatinosa, assembly GCA_950022655.1. Taxonomy (NCBI): domain Eukaryota; kingdom Metazoa; phylum Annelida; class Polychaeta; order Phyllodocida; family Polynoidae; genus Alentia; species Alentia gelatinosa. Next base: position 66,969,729 of record OX465584.1, on the reverse strand, counting down.
CCCTCACCTTTATATCACCCATAGACCTAACATTAAGAACTCCTTCTCCATGAGAGTCTGTTCTCCATGGTCCTGTGTGTCATCCATTTTTAGTGTGTACAGGGGTGACATAAATACAGAAAGCGACTCGTTTTGGTCAAAGAAATCATTCTCCAACATTGAATGCTACATGATATTCACTCGGCTGTCGCCTCGTTCATATCACTCTGCATCAAACTGGTGGAGAATGACGACTTTGACCAAACTTGTTGGTTTCTTCGTTAGTCCCTCACCAGTCCCACTACCAGACCTATCTACCCCCTCATCATGGGCGCACTTTAGTTCCTGTTTCCATTTGACGCCGAAAACAGCACCGATTATTTGAAATACCCTAAATCTGCACGTCAAATAATCGGTCAGACTGCAGTGTACACCTCGTTTCTACTGCATTTTAACCGTCCATACAGATGATATTTCCATCCTCGGAATCGGTAATTAAATCTAAGCGCTTTGATTAATCTCTCAGGAAAATGGCGGGTAACCTTTCCCAAAATAATCTCATTTCCATTCTCAGATCTTGCGTCGGGGGTCTCACATAATCTGTCGGTGTTTCACGACTGCAGATCGGAGCGGAACAATCGGCCAATAGGAACGGTCCTTTTAAGTCGCTCTGAGCGCCGTTGATGAAGTGCTAGCCGGGCGGGGATTGGCTAATGTTAGCAGGATTACCTGCCTGCTCCCACCCCGCCATCAATTCTCAGTATTTGATCGTTTTACGTAGAAAGGCAAACGAGCGAGGGGCTCGATGAGGAGAAATTAACAGAAATGGCCAATCCGGCTTCCAGCCCGCTTCAAAGGCGCCGCCCGCCGCCATCTTGCCCGGGTTAGTCACGTGATCACGTGGGGGTCTACTGAGCGATATTACAGGCACCCACACGTGCCTGCAGCCCCCGGGTGAGGGCCCTCGTTCACTCTCCCAGCAGAGCTTTTCCATGCCGCTAGTGCTTACTAATCTCTGCCTCAACCTAACACTGGTTCTCAAGGTCTCCACTAGGGGAACCAACCTTGATTTCTGATTCAAAACATGGAAGTCAAAGTCATGAAACTGAGATACTATGAGTAGGAAAATACTGTAGCGTTCCCCTAGTCGCTGAAAGTGTCTTACCACTTTTCACGATCGACAGCCGACCAGGGGTTCCGAGACTCAGTCGCTACCCTGTACTTACCGTGCCAGTACAGGTGGGTTCGGCTTTACCCACTGGAAAGGGCAGGGAGATGCGGAATCTACTACCTACCACTAGGGAGACAAAACCAGACTCCGGACTGTTTCAGTATACCTTCCTTTATTTCGGTATAACAGTTACAATTCGTTCGTGCTTCGGGGCACCAACTAGCACGGGAAGAGATTCTGGTCTCTTCAACGTTGAAAGGTGTTCAACACAACCTTACCAACACGTGAGGCTACAGGCGTTCACTCTGTAGAGAGGCACCGCGAGAAGTCCTGTCAACCCGCTGTGGATTCAGCCATATATATTGACTGAGTTACGTAATGCGGGCGACCCGTAGCATTTGCATACTGCGGGTCCGCCGGCCTTACCGCACAGCAGGGATCGGCACTCGCGCCATCTAGCGTGAAGTGAAACAACGCTGCTCGACTACCCTGACCCCTACATTACTATAATTATCAGTTGAGCTTCACAGACAATCCGGCTGTTTTCTTTTCAGCTTTAAACCAGTTTATAAGGTGAAGCCACATATGATTAGACTACCCCTTTGAGTGAGCACATGTGTTGTGTTGACAAACAAAACCCTGCAACACATGAGGTGCTTCCCACTGAAGAAAGTAATGCCTAAGATTGTGTCTGGTTTGACTAACACGTAACAGAAATGAGTGTATATCATTTACCATTTACATATGTGCATCTTTATTCACAAGTAAACCACAAAGTACCACTCAAAAAGCTAAGAATTTAGGATATTTGAAGCCAAAAAGGCAGGTTGGGACAGAGATATAAGCGGCCGTAGGAAGTAGAGAGCAAGATCTCTTCTAGGAGAGTGCCCCCCATTCTCACCCTTTCTCGCCATTTCTCGTCCGTTACGTTAATTACTGACTTCAAAGCGAGGCGAGGGTTTGCGGAAGCGGAGAAGTAATTACCATTCTTACGGCGACTGCGTCGGTCCCAGAGGCCGGGGCGACGTACGTACGGGCGACGTACGGGCGACGTACGAGCGACGTACGAGCGAGGTGTGGGCGATCGATCGTGAACGGCCGCAGGGCTCTATACGGCCCGCCATGTGTTCCAATGAAAAGGGCGGGAAAAAACAGCGGCGCGCGCATTATGAGCAAAAACAGAGTCGTCGAAATGTCGTCTGCTCCGCGGGGCAGGTTCCGCCGGAAGTGGTTTTCTCTCCTCCTTTCTCATTCCCCTTCGCGGTGCGTGTAGGTGTGTGTATGTGTGAGTGTAGGTAGTGGTGGTGGTGGGGGGGGGGGGGGGGTTGGAGGGGTGGTGGTGGCTCTGTGTGTGTGTGTATGTGTGTGAGAGAGTGCAGGTGGAAGTGTGTGTTTAGATGTGGATGTGTCTGTGATTATACGAAGCAAGCTTTTCATTCCTCCTTTCTCCTATTCATTCACCGTACGTGAATATATACTTGTACGTGAATATGTGTACGACCCATGACAATTGGATCGGTTCTAAACTCATCCGAGATTAAAACATGTGTTGTAGATAGGGTTAACAGAAGCGGAATGAACCGTTAGTCTAGTGTTCGTAACCATGAGACCTTAGATACCGCATCAGATACCCCTAGATACATAACAATGACGTGAGCTGATGCGAGCTGCTCTGTTAACGCCATGAATAAAAGCGAGTAGCTCATTGGCTTAATTTATATATACATAAGCGGGGTTATATGATATATATATATATATATATATATATATATATATATATATATATATATATATATATCCCCACATACATTCATACGCCTACTCACATGCACATGCCTACAAAGACATATATATATATATATATATATATATATATATATATATATATAGATAAATATATATATATATATACGTACACATATTCACGTACATATCCACGTATATATCATACCCCTCATATAAATCACCATAGACTTAACATGGCGTGACGTATGTCACTTAGCATGGTGTGACTTATACCACGGTTATGCCATAAAATATTTATATGCCACTGATGACATATGAAGTTAAAAACATGTAACAAGGTAGGATCAAATCTAAACATCACTCAATTTAAAATAATTGTTTATATGCCATTCTTTGTCTTCCGCTACAGATATCACTCAGCTCTGCTTGGTGATATTATTCCGAAAAGACAACACATGATATATAAACAATCCTATGAAATTTCAAGAGGTTTCATGATATTATGTGCGTGTAGGCAGAATCCTTCGCCAGTATCAGTCTGGAATGCTGTTTATGGGTCGAATCATTAGATCACCAGACAGAATCAAAGAATGATTGATTATAATGCTAATTGGTCACTCTATTGGGCCTGTCGGGCTAGAGTGATATTCTCCATTGTTGGGCTTATTCTGTGATACTGTAATTTGTGCAGTTTGTGAAGATGGAGGTAATGGAAGATCATTGTATACTTATAAGGAACGGCAGACTGTGGTGAAGGTGACTGTGACTGTGACTGTGTATTTATGCATCTGTGTGCGTGTGTGTGTTGCATTAAGGCAGTCGTCCGCGAACCACGACAAGGCTACGACAAGCGCCGACAAGAAAGTTCTAATCAGTGCTTGTCACAGCCTTTTGGTAAGAAGGTGGGGCTTTACAACAGCATTGTTGGGGCGTGTTGGGAAGTGCACGCTCCGCCAAAATTTCCTATCGTAGACCTCTGCGACATGCTCCCGACGTGCCATGACACTCCACGACAAGGGTCCAGTCACGATAAAAATTCGAACATGCTCTTTGTTTTCGTAGCCTTGTCGGAAGGCTCCCGACAAGCTACCAATCGTGGCCTTGTCATGGCCTTGTCATAGACTCTTGTCTGGAACTGGGGTCCACCAACCACGATATGGCCTCGAGTCGTAGGCCAGTCGTGGATCTTGTCGGTAACCCATTGTCGTAGCCTTGTCGTGGCTGGTGGACGCCCCCCTTAAAGGCAGTTGTCCACCAACCACGACAAGTCTACGACAAGCGCCGACAAGAGAGCTCTGATCGGCGCTTGTCGCAGCCTTGTCGTAAGAAGGGGGGGGCTTTACGACAGCGTTGTAAGAGGGTGTCGGGAAGTGCACGCTCTACCAAAATTTCCTATCGTAGACCTCTATGACACGCTCCCGATACACCATGACACTCCATTCCAGTTGTGGGAAAAATCAAACATGCTCGTTGTTGTCGTAGCCTTGTCAGAAGGCTCCCGACAAGCTTCCAATCGTGGCCTTGTCATAGACACTTGTCGGGAACTGGGGTCCACCAACCATGACAAGGCCTCCAATCATAGGCCAATCATAGACCTTGTCGGGAAGCAATTGTCGTAGCCTTGTCGTGGTTGGTGGACGACCGCCTTTAGGCACGCGTGCGTGTATGTCAGTGTGTGTGTGTGTGTGTGTGTGTGTGTGTGTGTGTGTGTGTAGGTGTGTGTGTGTGTGTGTGTGTGAGCGTGCTTCCTCTTGTTGGCAGTGCCTCAGGGAGGTGAGTTTTCTCTCTGATTGAACACGTAAAGGGAGCGCGAATCGATGGCTTTTAACGGGGCCCGCAGGTAAACATGGGTCGATGACAGAGACATACAACACCCCTACAATCTACAACCCTCTACTACTACTACTACTACTACTACTACTACTACTATTACTCCCCTACCCTCTACACCCCTACAACCCTCTACTAATACTACTACTACTACTATTACTCCCCTACCCTCTACACCCCTACAGCCCCTCTACTACTACTACTACTACTATTACTCCCCTACCCTCTACACCCCTACAGCCCCTCTACTACTACTACTATTACTCCCCTACCCTCTACACCCCTACAGCCCCTCTACTACTACTACTACTATTACTCCCCTACCCTCTACACCCCTACAACCCTCTACTACTACTACTACTACTATTACTCCCCTACCCTCTACACCCCTACAGCCCCTCTACTACTACTACTACTACTATTACTCCCCTACCCTCTACACCCCTACAACCCTCTACTACTACTACTACTACTACTATTACTCCCCTACCCTCTACACCCCTACAGCCCCTCTACTACTACTACTACTATTACTCCCCTACCCTCTACACCCCTACAGCCCCTCTACTACTACTACTACTATTACTCCCCTACCCTCTACACCCCTAAAGCCCCTCTACTACTACTACTACTATTACTCCCCTACCCTCTACACCCCTACAGCCCCTCTACTACTACTACTACTATTACTCCCCTACCCTCTACACCCCTACAGCCCCTCTACTACTACTACTACTATTACTCCCCTACCCTCTACACCCCTACAGCCCCTCTACTACTACTACTACTATTACTCCCCTACCCTCTACACCCCTACAGCCCCTCTACTACTACTACTATTACTCCCCTACCCTCTACACCCCTACAGCCCCTCTACTACTACTACTACTATTACTCCCCTACCCTCTACACCCCTACAGCCCCTCTACTACTACTACTACTACTATTACTCCCCTACCCTCTACACCCCTACAGCCCCTCTACTACTACTACTACTATTATTACTCCCCTACCCTCTACACCCCTACAGCCCCTCTACTACTACTACTACTATTACTCCCCTACCCTCTACACCCCTACAACCCTCTACTACTACTACTATTACTCCCCTACCCTCTACACCCCTACAGCCCCTCTACTACTACTACTCCTCCCCTCTACATCCCTTCCTGGACCTCCAAGGCGTTGTGGGAAGTGAATATAAAATAGTTTAGATTTTTTTTTATAAATGTCCATAATCCAAGACTTGGAGGGTGGTTGTGGCCCCTAAGATTCGAGGTCAACTCTCGACTGCAGAGCCGTCGCAAGGCGCGAGAAAATATTATTTAAGGAGGTCAGGGTGAAGGTCGGGGTTTGCTGCGAATGCAGTCATTGGCTACTCGGTCTACTGTATTCCTTATATGGAATTAAGGTAATGGGACAACACCATGGTGCACGTGTGCGGCTAGACTGTCCTCCTCGCTACGGACCCTGAGAGGCATTACTCCCGCTCTCCTCTCGTGCCGAGTCTGTCTTTATCTCACCCCTGGTATTTTTATCCCAAAGGTTTAGCATTTGGAACTCGTTCTCCATGCCCCTAGGAGTATTATAGTCTGTTCTCCATAGTATGTATCCTGTTTCATCCATTCTTTTAGTGAGTCCAAGGGTGATATAAATACAGAAAGCAACTGGTTTTGTTCAATGCCTTGTTCTCCAACTCTTTTGAAGGCTATATCCATAATGTAGACCTCTATGAAAGGTGTAAAATTAGATGCTTGAATTACAGACGAGAGTGTCATTTAATGCCGCTAATAAAATACTACAGTGAAAATGAACATAACCTAGGAGCAAAATACCAAACAAGACAAGGAGAACAAACTTTTACTGAAAGTAAAAACACCTAAGGGAGTAAAATACAGAAAATCCCCACTATATGAGGGAAATATCATATGGAATAGACTAACAAGGGAAACACAAGAGCTGCCAAGAGGAGATTTATTCAAAATCAAAGTGAAACAAGAACTGCTTGAAATGGGGGTTTACAATCCGGATTGAAACAGGAACTATGAATAAAACAAAATGTAATACCAGTATACCATGATGGTTAAACCCCGATCATAAGATCATAGATGTAGATGTATATATGATGATTAAAACCGCGTCAAACTCGTGGAGAATGAAGATTTTGACCAAAACTTGTTGGTTTCTTCTTTAGTCTCTGTTCCCGCTAAAACCCAGTCCTCACTCCCCATTTATCGCCCACCTCCTGCCCGTCCCATAGCGACAGCTACCCAACATTCCTTTACCGCTTCCTGTGCAGTGTTTAAAATTCCAGCCATTACTCCAGACAACTTCAAAGCCGCAAAACAAAATTCTTACATATCCGACGGCCAAACCGCCCCCGCATGCCATACCATGTGTTGGAGTCGGGGCCCACCACTAGTCATCGTTTGTTTACAGGTTCCAGGGCCAACGACCAATCATCATGCCTGTACTCATTCCAGGGCCAACGACCAATCATCATGCATGTACTCATTCCAGGGCCAACGACCAATCATCATGCATGTACAGGTTCCAGGGCCCACGACCAATCATCCTGAATGTACTCATTCCAGGGCCCACGACCAATCATCATGCATGTACTGGTTCCAGGGCCAACGACCAATCATCATGCATGTACAGGTTCCAGGGCCCACGACCAATCATCATGAATGTACTCATTCCAGGGCCCACGACCAATCATCATGCATGTACTGGTTCCAGGGCCAACAACCAATCATCATGCATGTACAGGTTCCAGGGCCAACGACCAATCATCATTCATGTACAGGTTCCAGGGCCAACGACCAATCATCATTCATGTACAGGTTCCAGGGCCAACGAACAATCATCATTCATGTACTGGTTCCAGGGCCAACAACCAATCATCCTGCATGTACAGGTTCCAGGGCCAACGACCAATCATCATTCATGTACAGGTTCCAGGGCCAACGAACAATCATCATTCATGTACTGGTTCCAGGGCCAACAACCAATCATCCTGCATGTACTGGTTCCGACATCTTAACGAACAATCTTCATCCCACAACCTAACGAACGATCCTCATGTGACAACCTAATGAACGATCTTTGTCAGACAAACTAACGAAAGATCTTCATCCAACAACCTAATGAACGATCTTTATCCCTCAACCGAATGAACGATCTTAATCTGACAGCCTTACAAATGATCTTCATCAGACAAACCTAATGAATTATTTTCATCCCACAACCGAAATATCGATCTTTATTTGACAACCTAAAGAACGATGTTCATCCCACAACCACGAACGATCTCCATCAGACAACCTAACCAACAATCTTCATCACTCAACCTAAGAAAAAATCTTTATCCCACAACCTAACAAACAATCTTCATCCAACAACCTAACGAACGATCTTTCTCTGACAGCCTAACGTACGACACTCTGTGAGGAGAAGTCGGACTGCGGCGGGCTGAGGCGGCTCTCCTGCATTATTTAGTGCCGGTCAGAGATCGACGCGCGGCTTTTCATTAGGACTTCCGTCTCAATCTCCTCCCGGAGTCTCCGGGGAGTTCTCCCGGAGTTCTGCTGGGAGATCTCCAGGGAGGAGGGCGTGGCAGAGTGGTTTACAAACAGACACGTGGTGAGCGGATGGGCGGCAGATTAGCTGCACTTACAGCGCTGCTCACTTTGTACCCAGTAACCAGAGGACAACGGCACAGAGCCTACCCTGTTTCCATAGTCACTCTATACCCAGTCATCATCTGACAACGGCACAGAGCCTGCCCTGTTTCCATAATCACTCTATACCCAGTCATCATCTGACAACGGCACAGAGCCTGCCCTGTTTCCCTCGTTACCCAGTAATCAGAGGACAACGGCACAGAGCCTGCCCTGTTTCCATAGTCACTCTATACCCAGTCATCATCTGACAACGGCACAGAGCCTACCCTGTTTCCCCCGTTACCCAGTAATCAGAGGACAACGGCACAGAGCCTGCCCTGTTTCCCCCGTTACCCAGTAATCAGAGGACAACGGCACAGAGCCTGCCCTGTTTCCCCCGTTACCCAGTAATCAGAGGACAACGGCACAGAGCCTACCCTGTTTCCATAGTCACTCTATACCCAGTCATCATCTGACAACAGCACAGAGCCTACCCTGCTTCCCCAGTCACTCTCTACACAGTATTCAGTGGACAATGGCACAGAGCCTACCCTTTTTTCATAGTCACTCTCTACCCAGTAATCAGAGTACAACAGCACAAAGCCTACCCTGCTTTACCCGTTAACCAGTAATCAGAGGACAACGGCACAGAACCTTCCCTGTTTCCCCTGGTAGTCAATGTACAATGGCACAGAGCCTACCCTGTTTTCCCCGTTACCTGGTAATCAATGTATGACAGCACAGAGCCTACCCTCTTTCCCCAGACACTCTATACCAATTAATCAGAGGACAACGGCACAGAGCCTACCCTCTTTCCCCAGACACTCTATACCCAGTATTCAGAGTACAACAGCACAGAGCCTACCCTGCTTCCATAGTCACTATATACCTGGTATTCAGTGGGCAATGGCACAGAGCCTACCCTGCTTCCCCAGTGACTCTATACCCAGTATTCAGTGGACAATGGCACAGAGCTTTCATAGTCACTCTATACCTGGTATTCAGAGGATAATGGCACAAAGCCTACCCTGCTTCCCCAGTCACTTTGTACCCAGTAATCAGAGGACAACGGCACAGAGCCTACCCTGCTTTACCCGTTAACCAGTAATCGATGTACAATGGCACAGAACCTTCCCTGTTTCCCCCGGTCATCAATGTCCAATGGCACAGAGCCTACCCTGTTTTCCCCATTTCCCGGTAATCAATGTACAACAGCACAGAGCCTACCCTCTATCCCCAGAAACTCTATACCAAGTAATCAGAGGACAACGGCACAGAGCCTACTCTGTTTCCCCAGTCACTCTGTACCCAGTAATCAGAGTACAACGGTACAGAGCCTACCCTGCTTCCATAGTCACTCTAAACACAGTAATCAGAGGACAACGGCACAGAGCTTACCCTGTTTCCCTAGTCACTCTATACCAAGTAATCAGAGGACAACAGCACAGAGCCTACCCTGTTTCCATAGTCACTCTATACCAAGTAATCAGAGGACAACAGCACAGAGCCTACCCTCTTTCCCTAGTCACTCTGTACCCAGTTATTAAAGGACAACGACACAGAGCCTACCCTGCTTCCCCAGTCACTCTATAACCAGTATTCAGTGGACAACGGCACAGAGCCTACCTTGTTTCCCCCGTTACCCAGTAATCAGAGGACCATGACACAGAGCCTACCCTGCTTTACACACTAACCAGTAATCAATGTACAATGGCACAGAACCTTCATTGTTTCCCCCGGTATTCAATGTACAACGGCCCAGAGCTTACCCTGTTTCCCCTGTTACCTGGTAAGCAATGTACAATGGCCCAGGGCTTACCCTGTTTCCCCAGTCACAATATACCAAGTATTCAGTGGACAACGGCACAGAGCCTACCCTGTTTCCCTAGTCACTCTGTACCCAGTAATCAGTGGACAACGGCACAGAGCCTACCCTATTTCCATAGTCACTCTGTACCCAGTAATCAGAGGACAACGGCACAGAGCCTACCCTGCTTCCATAGTCACTCTATACCCAGTATTCAGTGGACAATGGCACAGAGCCTACCTTGCTTTACCCATTAACCAGTAATCAATGAACAATGGCACAGAACCTTCCCTGTTTCCCCCGGTAATCAATGTACAACGGCCCAGAGCTTACCCTGTTTTCCCCGTTACCCGGTAATCGGTATTCAGTAGACAACGGCACAGAGCCTACCCTGTTTCCCCAGTCACTCTATACCCAGTAATCAGAGGACAATGGCACAGAGCCTACCCTGCTTCCCCAGTCAATCTATACCCAGTATTCAGTGGACAACAGCACAGAGCCTATGCTGCTTCCCTAGAAAACGCTATAGGCATCATGGGGAGTTGTGGTGTGCCCCGCGTGATGGCACCAGCAGTTGGGCCCGACCTCCGTGCTATTCGACTCATTGTCATTTCAGACCATAAGCCCTTATATATCAGCAAGACTCTGTATTTATGGCATACATCACCGATTCACACCGCTCTGCCCATAGCCATTCTACATCCATTATCTCCACCCACAGGAAATGGCTATGGCCCGACAACTGTACAAATAACACTTCGAGGCGACGCAAAACACTTCCATCCTTCTTTATTTCGCGTGGTTCCATTACGATACAGAGGCTCGGTGTTTCCGCTCTCCTACAGAATGAGTTTTACGGCTTCACCATCACGGAGCGAACATGTGTAGGGGATGGCGGGAAGGAGAGTATCAGAGTTGAGGTTAATATCCTTATTATCCACCTAATACATCCATAGAACACACACAGAGAGTGTGTATCACCATAGCCTGAGCATACAGATATACCTACCTAGTACATAAATAAATAAATAAATTTAAAAAAATGGAAAATAGAAGATAACTATAGCAATATCATCAAGTAAAAGACGCCCTTTCTCTATGTTTTTAAAGATAATTTTACCATTTCAGAATGAATACGTACACAATGAACTTACACCCACTCAGTGCAGTAACCGAGTAAGATGGCTGACAGAGAGAATCTCTCCTCTCACCACCTGACGATAAATCTGTCCCCCAAACAATACCCCTCACTGCTGCTGGTGTTTGTGTTAAATGATTGACCTTGTATTGTTTCTCTGAGGTATGTTTCCGGCCTCGTATCGTGTGCGGCGGGAGTAGTGTGTGGGAATTTAGTGGAGCCATCGTGGGAACGGATTCAGACTAGACTTGCTCAAGTCTTTGATTACGAACATTCATTAAATGATTAAACACAATCCATATCTTCCTGAAGGCTGGAGGGTGAACATAGACCCAGTCCTAGACTTGCTCAAATGTTTGATTATGAACATTCATTAAATGATTAAACACAATAAGAATAAAGTTCATTATAGTAGGGATCCTTCTCTGACTGGCCCATGAATCAAAGACTTGTCCACTATGAACAGAATCTCCTGTTTATGGCCCCAAACCGCTCACTGTAACCCTATACCTTCTCCTACCCCTCCCCCTCCCCTCCTGTGTGTTGTCATAGTAATAAATTTCACCTGCTCCTGACTGTGACTGGATTGAGATCAAAGTGAGAGGGTATCAATCTCCCAACAGATATCCTGGCCAGTAGCCAGGATAAGTGTATGGAGAGTGTTGGGAATACTGGAGCTAAACAGCGCCAAAAATCCAACACCATTACCAGTTCCCTGTATCCCAGCGAGGAGGGTAGCCATAGGATGCAGGGACTGGAGCCAGTCTCCTGTATCCCAGGGAGGAAGGTAGCCATAAGATGCAGGGACTGGAGCCAGTCTCCTGTATCCCAGCGAGGAGGGTGGCCATAGGATGCAGGGACTGGAGCCAGTCTCCTGTATCCCAGCGAGGAGGGTGGCCATAGGATGCAGGGACTGGAGCCAGTCTCCTGTATCTCAGTGAGGAGGGTAGCAATAGGATGCAGGGACTGGAGCCTGTATCCTGTATTCCAGCGAGGAGGGTAGCCGGGACTGGAGCCAGTCTCCTGTATCCCAGCGAGGAGGGTAGCCATAGGATGCAGGGACTGGAGCCAGTCTCCTGTATCCCAGCGAGGAGGGTGGCCATAGGATGCAGGGACTGGAGCCAGTCTCCTGTATCCCAGCGAGGAGGGTGGCCATAGGATGCAGGGACTGGAGCCAGTCTCCTGTATCCCAGCGAGGAGGGTGGCCATAAGATGCAGGGACTGGAGCCAGTCTCCTGTATCTCAGTGAGGAGGGTAGCAATAGGATGCAGGGACTGGAGCCTGTATCCTGTATTCCAGCGAGGAGGGTAGCCGGGACTGGAGCCAGTCTCCTGTATCCCAGCGAGGAGGGTAGCCATAGGATGCAGGGACTGGAGCCAGTCTCCTGTATCCCAGCGAGGAGGGTGGCCATAGGATGCAGGGACTGGAGCCAGTCTCCTGTATCTCAGCGTGGAGGGTAGCCATAGGATGCAGGGACTGGAGCTAGTCTAGATGCAGGCCTGCCTTAGGCTGTCCCTATGTGATGAGTGGCCTCGGGGCCTCACAGTCGGCCTAAATCACCGCGCTTTGTATTTATACCGCACGCCAAACCAAACTGGAGATAGACATTAAGAGACTAGAAGCAGATAGGATGTTCATCATAGAAGAATGAGCGTGCAATTATAAATGAATAAGCGTGCAATTATAAATGAATAACTATTAAAAGGTTTGGGTTAGATTTAGCCTAGTTTTCTGTAACCTACTTGCACCAAGTCAAACAGATATTTCTGCAACTATAATTATTCTAAAATCACCAGGTTCACACCCCGAGTTAATGGAGTCCTGATTATGCCTGGGGTGTGGTTCTACCACTCCAGTGAAGACTGCAGCTATCAGTATCATTGAGTACTGAACCCCCTCGCGCTGGGCACTCACTTCTGACCATCAGCCAACAACAATATTTATATAGACTAACTCCGAACTGGTCAGACGGAAGGTGGCGCCACTGCTTCAACTCGTGCCAACAGAGGCGGTTTTCATGACGACCAACCAAGATGGCGTCCAGAGTGCACCTCAACACGCTGAGAGACTGTGAGAGTACAAGCCTCGGTTTCAGTTTGAGGTCAGTATGTAGACTTACGTCACGAGTCTGAGGACTCTGAGCGAGGTGCAGTCTGGGTAATATTCACTGGGTATTTACTGATGGGGCATGACGGGAAATGAGAACGTCAGCCAATCAGATAGCGCGACACTAAACCGGGAACATTCCTCCTCTCCCAATATCCTGGCTCCCGGCCTCACTTCCGCTGTATGTCACTGTAGGGCACAGAGTGATTACTAGTTCGGCCATCATCCGCCAGTAAATTGTAAGATAGCGCCACTGAGTCGAGTGGCAACCACTATTTTCTGCTGTCTTAATCTGTAGATAATCCTGAGACATGGCTAAAACCTTTTAAAGGCAAACCAAAAAATATGTTTTTTTATAAGATCCATTGATAACTGGAGCTACCACCTGGTATTTTGTTTATTTCGGGGGGCAAGATGTCCGCTTCCATAACACAAAAGCTATGTGCCCTATAGGACCCCATGTTGGCAGTATATCTGCACCCATTACTGTTTACCCTCTTGACTTCAATTCAATATCCTGCTCCATACCTGAACTTCCGCTATATGTCATTTCCTACATGCTCGCAGTAAATCTGTGCCCGTTACTGTTTAACCTTTTGACCCAAATTCAAAACGACTGCCTAGAGAGAGAGAGAGAGAGAGAGAGAGAGAGGGAGAGAAGGAAAGGGAGAGAGAGAGGGAGACAGGGAGGTAAAGGGGAGAATGAGTTAGAGAATGAGGGGGGGGAGAGAAGGGGAGAGAGAGGGAGAGGGAGATGGAAAGGGAGAGAGAGAGGGAGAGGGAGGGAGGGAGGGAGAGAGGGAGGGAGGGAGAGAGGGAGGGAGAGAGAGAGGGAGGGACGGAGGGAGACAGGGAGGGAGAGAGGTAGGGAGGGAGGGAGAGAGGGAGGGAGGGAGGGAGGGAGAGAGGGAGGGAGGGAGAGTCATAGAGAGGAGGGACAGAGTGAGATAGAGGCAGAGAGAGAGGGAAAGGTAGAGAGAGGGAAGGCGGAGAGGAAGAGATATAGGGAGGGCGAGAGAGAGAGAGAGAGAGAGAGAGAGGGAGAGGGAGAGAGAGAGAGAGGGAGAGAGAGAAAGACAGAGAGAGTTGGAAGTCCCATACACCTTATTTGGTTGCTATGCTGCAAGAGATACAAGGAGAGAGTGAGGGAGAGAGAGAGGGAGACAGAGAAAGGGGGCAAGGAAGAGAGGGAGAGAAGAAGAGAGAGAGCTGGACTTCCACACCTCCTATTTGGTTTTTCCTGCTCCTATCTGTAGGCTGTAATCTGTAAGAGTAATATTGATGTTGGTGTAAAAATGAGAGCGTATCCAGTGACTGTGCTTCAAAAGCCTACAGTGAATGTGAGCTGTTTACGGCGCGGTGCAGCAATCCAACTCACATGCCGCTGAAATACAACTCCTTTCATATGCGTCTTTTTTTAAATGTTGCCGAGTAAAAGTGAAATCCCACAAACCATCTACAACCCCCCTACATGTGTACGCCCTCCCCTAGACTGGTTCAAGTCACTGCATCCTATGGCTACCCTCCTCGCTGGGATACAGTCCCTGCATCCTCTGGCTATCCTCCTCGCTGGGATACAGTCCCTGCATCCTATGGCTATCCTCCTCGTTGGGATACAGTCCCTGCATCCTATGGCTATCCTCCTCGCTGGGATACAGTCCCTGCACCCTATGGCTATCCTCCTCGCTGGGATACAGTCCCTGCATCCTATGGCTATCCTCCTCGCTGGGATACAGTCCCTGCATCCTATGGCTATCCTCCTCGCTGGGATACAGTCCCTGCATCCTATGGCTACCCTCCTCGTTGGGATACAGGGACTGGTACAATCGGTAATGGTGTTGGATTTATGGCACTGTTTAGCTACAGTATTCCCAACACTCTCCATACAAATATCCTGGCTACTGGTCAGGATATCTACTGGGAGATTGATACCCTCTCACTTTGATCTCAATCCAGTCACAGTCAGGAGCAGGTGAAATTTATTGCTATGACAATGCAGGCGGCCCGGGAACTGGAGGAGGGGAGAGGGGAGGGGTAGGAGGAAGTATAGGGTTACAGGGAGTGGTTTGGGGCCATAAACAGGAGATTCTGTTCATAGTGGACAAGTCTTTCATCCACGGGCCATTCATAGAAAGATATTATCTAAAACTGGATGAGTTTTAATCTTAGCCACCGTATGCCACGACTGGAGTTTGGCAAAGTGACTTCATGAGGCCAAGTGAAGTCTGGAGCCATACTCCAGGAGTGGCATGTGGTGGCCAAGATTAAAACAAATCAGGTTTTGATTTTATCCTACCCTGTCTCCTCGATTTTGGAATATTAGGTGATAATAATTCTGTATGCCACTAGTGACATATAAAACTCCGTATGCCAGTCAGCGTGGCATACGGAATCTCAATTTAAAGCCTATGGGATTTTATATTAGCGGGTGGGATAAATACTATAACGAACTTTATTCTGATTGTGTTTAATCATTTAGTGAATGTTCATAATCAAAGACTTGAGCAAGTCTAGCCCTCCCCCTCAGCCCATACCCTACCACCACACACAGAACAGAGTACACACACAGTACACACACAGAGTACACACAGTACACACAGTCAACTCCTCGCCGCTGAATGGAGAGGGATGCTGCTTTGATCCTGACAGCGACCGGGGACTGGAATGCGAGCGGCGAATGATTGTAGCCAGTTTGTAGCAGTTGAAAGCAAAGGATTTGGTTCAAATGTGGTACAGAAATGAAAGGAGGGCGCGATGGGCGGTGAGCGTAGAGAGGGGCAGAATGAATGGGCAGAATGAATGGGCAGGGTGAATGGGCAGGGTGAATGGGCAGGGTGAATAGGCAGTAAATTAGCAGGACAAATGGGCAGAGTAAATGGGCAGAGTGAATGGGCAGAATGAATGGGCAGGGTGAATGGGCAGGGTGAATGGGCAGGGTGAATAGGCAGTAAATTAGCAGGACAAATGGGCAGAGTAAATGGGCAGAATGAATGGGCAGGGTGAATGGGCAGGGTGAATGGGCAGGGTGAATAGGCAGTAAATTAGCAGGACAAATGGGCAGAGTAAATGGGCAGAATGAAAGGGCAGGGTGAATGGGCAGGGTGAATGGGCAGGGTGAATGGGCAGAGTGATTGGGCAGAAAATGGGCAGAATGAACAAAGAACTGGCAGAGGAAATGGGCAGCCTCAATGGACAAGGCATTGGAAGGGTAGAGAAAATGGGCAGAATGAATGGGCAGGTTGAATGGACAGAGTGAATAAGTAGAGTGAATTGGCAGGACAAATGGGCAGAGTGCATGGGCAGAGAATGGGCCGAGTATATGGGTAGAGTGAGTGGGCAGGGTGAATGGGTAGAATGAATGGGCAGAATGAATGGATAGTGAATGGGAAGAATGGACAGGCAGAGAGAATGGACAGAAGGCGCAGGCAGAGACTGGGCAGAGTAAATGGGCAAAGTCAATGGGCAGCATGAATGGGCAGAATGAATGGACAGAATGAACGGGCAGAATGAACAGACAACGGGCTTGTTTGGTTTGGTTGGGTTGGGTAATTTAACTTCCAATTCGTTAAATTAGACTTACTTTGGATTTGACCAAATCTATTAGAAGAATGGAGGTAGAAATCCCACCCCTACACATTTACCGAAGTGTGAGTTCTTTTACTTCCCATACCACATAGACATGGTATGAGAAGGATTGGCCTTTGATATAGCAGTAAATCTACCACTGCTTGGGGTGATGGAGAAAGGTGGATGTACACCACACCATATAGACATGGTATGAGAAGGATTGGCCTTTGATATAGCAGTAAATCTACCACTGCTGGGGGTGAAGGAGAAAAGTGGCTGCAGTGGAACTCCAATCAACAAAGTCCAGTACTCTTTACCACTGAGCTAACTGCCCATCCCCATATCTTGTCTGCATCAGAGTAGGCGAGGTGACCAAGAGGCTGACAGTCCACCCCAGCAGACCAGAGAATGGGCAGAGCAAATGGGCAGCTCCAATGTGTAAGGCATTGAAAGGGCAGAGCAAGTGGGAGGAGTAAGTGGGAGGAGTGAATGAGCCCTGCAACTATTCCATGCTTAGTTGTATCACTCTCAGAGGCCCAGTTCCTCAACTTAATGGGCTGGTCTGTAGACCAGCATGCAGCACTGGTCTACAGTGATACGATGGTGGTGGCAAATGTGGTAAAGATGTGGTAGATGGGGAGAGCGTGTAGTGTATGTGGACTATAGTTGGTAAAGTCCTAGAATATGTCACAAACACTGGAGTAACTTATCACTAGAATACTGTAGTTTAAGTCCATGGTATGTAGTGGGTAGAGAACTTCTTCTTGGCTGTGTCAGCCCTTCACAGATAAGATCTGCTCAGAGGTACTTTGAAATGCTTCTTTTTATTGGTAATTTCCACAGGTACAGGTTCCTCACACACCAGACTAAGAACCCAGAATGATGGGTGTAGCTAGCTTATATAGCTAGTATTGAGGTTGCATGCATTAAAGTGTCAAGGTCGTTGTCCCAAATGCTCACTCCCAACACTCTGTCCTACTAACCCAAATGATCTGTCCTACTGACCCAGGCTAAGTGGGGCAGTAGGTGTGCAGGCGCTGACCTACTAACCCAAATGATCCATCCCTGCTAAGTGGGACAGTGGGTGTACAGGCGCTGACCTACTGGCCCAAATGATCCATCCCTGCTAAGTGGGACAGTTGGTGTGCTGGCGCTGACCTACTGGCTCTAATTCTCCATCCTACTGGCCTTCACCTTGGGTGCTTGTGTGCTGACACACTGGCCTAGATACAGCTCTCAGGGTGTTTCATATGGGATATATATGCCTAAACTTCTGCTATACAAGAGCTCACAGTTTTACTCATACATTTCTTATACCTTTCTTATATATTTTGATATTTGTGCTTGGCTCAGGTCCAGTGTATTAGTATTAGTAGGGGACTGCAGGGTCGTTCTGAATTCTTCAGAAAAAGGGTCAATTTTAAGGCAATTTGTGGTTTGGTTCCACCAACACACAAGATATAGGGAGATTATATATATAATCACGATTTGGTGGTATTGCTAAATCTTGCTAGGTTTTGAATAATCGTGTGCATATTTGCCGCGATGCATCGGTCTGTTTAAGCACCTGCGCCGTATTCTTGTCGCGATAGATCGCGATATGCCGCGATATGTCGGCGATAGATCTTGAGGTGTCACGGTGGTGGAGCACCAAAATATACACATGACTTCACAAAAAAAAACCACAGAATCGCCGCCTGTGTAGACGACTAATTCAAGGCAGCTTGAAATAGTCGTCGGACTCAGATCGTGTCTACTAGTCGTGAAGTAGTGCTGAATTGTGTAATGTGACATAATCAGACGATCAACAGTTGCCACACGCTTTACACAAGACGATTTGTAGCTTTTTACTGCTGAAAGTCCTCAGGGCCCCGTTGCTCCACGTTTACGACAGAGTTGCGGATCGCAGAATAGCGACCGAGGGCCTAAACGTTGCTCCTGAAAATTTGCGGATCTTGCCATAATCGTATAGGCGCATAGCCAATTAAAATACGGCTTTTAGCGATACCTTTTACATACATCGTATGCGGATCGCATTACTTTGGTTAGAGATGGGCTTGTCTGAAATTCTGAATAACGATAGGTTGTGGCACTACGATCCCCCGCCCCTTGTCCTTCTACCTATAGAAAATGGCGATCAACACCAACAGGTGTCAGATCAGTTCTAAATATGGTGCCATCTGTATTTAATTTTTAAAAACTAATGAATCTTCCCCTGTCTCATTCAGTATGTGCCCCTGAATTGTTGTATCGCTATCGCATCGCAAAAAAATAGCGATACCGCGGGAATATAGCTATATGATCCGATATTATGGGAGCAACGCTTTTTTAGTCGGATCGTTAAAGTTATCGTAAAAATAAAATTGCGATCCGATTATAGCTAGCGATACCACAAAAACAGAAGCAACGGGGCCCAGGAGGTGCAAAATGCTGAATCCCCGGCCAGGGGCCTGTTTCATAAATTTTGAACGATCATCTAAAAAAGTTGTATAATGATCGTAGGGCTGATGTCGTTGCATAAATTGGTTTGGTCGTACACGTACGACCTTTGTACGATACGATCAAATGAGAAAGGCAAATATTGTTACATAAACATTGACCTACATCGTGCAAATGGTCTTCTATCATCCAAAATCGTCCTAATGTACGACACATTTAGAGGGTGTCGTGGCTGTTGATTCATGTATTTATTTCATTTATTCAGATTTGAAATTAAAATAAGGCCTTATTAATGTTAAGTAACACAGCTTTTATAAAAAAAATCCTCGAAAAAATCACTAAAATATACTGAAATAGCTAAGGCTCAAATTTGTGCTGTTAGTTGAATTCCAGTAGGCTGATCGTTAAGACTGGAACCCAATAGATCATAAGCAGTATGTATGGATGGGAGGGGGGGGTGCATAGCTGCCATATAGTAGATATATGATCCCTTACGATGTATGTCAAAGATACGATAACTTGTATGAACGATTCATGTGTTTACCTACGATCGGCTTTATGTAACCAAATTGGACGACCATCGTCCACGAGGTCGTACATCGTTGGATAGATCTTATTGTACAATGGTCGTATCGTTCAAAATTTATGAAACAACCCCCAGGATCGGCTCGTGTAAACGCCGGGCAGTGGCCAATCTAGGTCCGGACTAACTCCAGGCTCCAGGATACGACAGTAATCAGCGAACGACCACCAATTGTTATTAGCGGAGAATCCCGCCATTTTCTTTGCGTGTGCCGCCGAAATGGAGGATTGGAAACGGGTATTGACTGTTTGCGAAACGTTAGAGACGGCAGACGTTTTATATCCCACTTTAAATGCCTCCACAACAAGGATTTAAGGACACGGAAGCCTGGGGCCTGTTTAATATATATGGGATCTGTGCTGGTGCGGTCTCGTGGGAGTCCGAGGACAGTTCTTGTAATTCACGGGGATTCTCCTCACAAAGGACAACATGGAGGACAGGGACTTGCCCACTCTCCAAGCAGAGGTCCTGCGCTCTACTTCCTGCGGCCGCTTGTATCTCTGCACCGACCTGCCTGTTTGGAACAGAAGCTGTCAGTTTTTCAAATATCCTAAATTTGTCATGGTTTGGGCAGTATTTGCATTCTACTTGTACATAGAGATACACATATTTATATGGTTAATGATTTAAACTCATTTTTGTTATTTGTTATTTCAAACCAGACACAGTCTCTGGGATTACTTTCTTCAGTGGAAAGCACCTCATGTGTTGCAGGGTTTGGTTTTGTCAACAAGACACATATGCCCACTCGAAGGGGCAGCCTAATCAACCTTGGATTCACATTGTAAAGTGGTTTAAAGCTGAAAAAGAAACAGCTTTATGTCTGTATAGCTCACTTAACAATTTCCATATTTCACAACTCATGATATATGAGTTGTTTGAGTTTCATAACTTTTGACAGTTACACTGTTTTGAATCTGAAATCTTAGCTGGTTCCCCCTGTCCTTTGGGGATACCCAGGGAACCAGTGTTGGGTCGAGGCAGAGATTAGCAAGCGATGGTGCCGCGAAAGATTTTGCTGGGAGAGTGAGACTTGCCATGTCCTTCCACTCTGTTTCACAAAACTCTCCTAATCCTCACCTCGATCCTCAGAGCTATCCTTTTCGAAGGACATCTCAATAGGTCTTATTTCTGAAGCTGGGGCCTGTTGAATAATCTAGGCTCGCAGATGAAGATCCTTTTCTGTGCCTGGCACAAGGGTTATTGTTTGATCATATTTAAGTTAGTTTGCTAAGACAGTATTAACCGTCCATAAGATCGTTCATAAGTGTTGAATAAAGTTGACTCACATCTTCCCTGTGTCACGTTGGCGTTCAGAAAGGGGTCTACATGCACAGTCACGATAGTGAGCGGTGACATTGCAATTTGCTGTAGTCGGTGCTATCTCAGTAGTGAATGTGACATTGCTGTTGGTTGGTTGGTTTGATTTAACGTCCAGTTAACCATTACAGGTTCAGACTTTCTCAAGATTCTTTTACACTACTATGAGATGAATTTAGGTAGAAATCTCACCCCTACACATTTAGCGAGGTGAGCGTTCTTTTACTTCCCACACCACATAGACACACATAGGTACGAGAAGGATTGGCCTTTGATAAAGCAGTAAGTCTACTACTGCTGGGCCTGAAGGAGAAAGGTGGCAGTACAGCACACCACATAGCATGGCATGAGAAGGACTGGCCTTTGATATAGCAGTAAGTCTTCCACTGCTGGGGATGAAGGAGAAGGGTGGTTGTACACCACACCACATAGACATGGTATGAGAAGGACTGGCCTTTGATATAGCAGTAAATCTACCACTGCTGGGGATGAAGGAGAAAGGTGGCGCTGTGGTACTCAAACCCAAAATCCTGGGATTACAGTTCTTGTGCCTTAACCACTGATCTACATTCCCACATTGTTGTAGTGGTGCTGTGTGTAGTGAATGTGACATTGCTATAGTTGTGCTGTCTGTGTAGTAAAGGTGACATTGGTGTAGTTATGCTGTCTGTGTAGTGAAGGTGACATTGCTGTAGTGGTGCTGTCTGTGTAGTGAAGGTGACATTGTTGTAGTGGTGTCTGTGTAGTGAAGGTGACATTGCTATAGTTATGCTGTCTGTGTTGTAAAGGTGACATTGTAGTTGGTCCTGTCTGTGTCGTGAAGGTGACATTGTTGTTGTAGTGATATATGTATATTGAAGGTGACATTGTTGTTGTCGTGCTGTCTGTGTAGTGAATGTGACATTGCTGTGGTGCTGTCTGTGTAGTGAAGGTGACATTGCTGTAGTGGTGCTGTGTGTGTAGTGAAGGTGACATTGCTGTAGTGGTGCTGTGTGTGTAGTGAAGGTGACATTGCTGTAGTGGTGCTGTGTGTGTAGTGAAGGTGACATTGCTGTAGTGATGTATGTTTAGTGAAGGTGACATTGTAGTAGTGGGTCCTGTCTGGGAAGTGAAGGTAACATTGGTGTACTGGTGCTGTCTGTGTAGTGAAGGTGATATTGTGGTAGTGGGTGCTGTCTGTGTAGTGAAGGTGACATTGTTGTTGTGGTGCTGTCTGTGTAGTGAAGGTGACATTGTTATAGTGGTGCTGTCTGTGTAGTAAAGGTGACATTGCTGTAGTAGTGCTGTCTGTGTAGTGAAGGTGACATTGCTGTAGTGGTGCTGTCTGTGTAGTGAAGGTGACATTGTTGTGGTGCTGTCTGTGTAGTGAAGGTGACATTGTTGTAGTGGTGCTGTCTGTGTAGTGAAGATGACATTGCTGTAGTAGTGCTGTCTGTGTAGTGAAGGTGACATTGTTGTTGTTGGTGCTGTCCGTGTAGTGAAGGTGACATTGCTGTAGTGGTGAGGTCTGTGTAGTGAAGGTGACATTGTTGTTGTTGGTGCTGTCTGTGTAGTGAAGGTGACATTGTTGGTGTTGGTGCTGTCTGTGTAGTGAAGGTGACATTGTTGTTGGTGCTGTCCGTGTAGTGTAGGTGACTTTGCTGTAGTGGTGAGGTCTGTGTAGTGAAGGTGACATTGTTGTTGTTGGTGCTGTCTGTGTTGTGAAGGTGACATTGTTGTTGTTGGTGCTGTCCGTGTAGTGTAGGTGACTTTGCTGTAGTGGTGAGGTCTGTGTAGTGAAGGTGACATTGTTGTTGTTGGTGCTGTCTGTGTAGTGAAGGTGACATTGTTGTAGTGGTGTCTGTGTAGTGAAGGTGACATTGCTATAGTTATGCTGTCTGTGTTGTAAAGGTGACATTGTAGTTGGTCCTGTCTGTGTAGTGAAGGTGACATTGTTGTTGTAGTGATATATGTATATTGAAGGTGACATTGTTGTTGTCGTGCTGTCTGTGTAGTGAATGTGACATTGCTGTGGTGCTGTCTGTGTAGTGAAGGTGACATTGCTGTAGTGGTGCTGTGTGTGTAGTGAAGGTGACATTGCTGTAGTGGTGCTGTGTGTGTAGTGAAGGTGACATTGCTGTAGTGGTGCTGTGTGTGTAGTGAAGGTGACATTGCTGTAGTGATGTATGTTTAGTGAAGGTGACATTGTAGTAGTGGGTCCTGTCTGGGTAGTGAAGGTAACATTGGTGTACTGGTGCTGTCTGTGTAGTGAAGGTGATATTGTGGTAGTGGGTGCTGTCTGTGTAGTGAAGGTGACATTGTTGTTGTGGTGCTGTCTGTGTAGTGAAGGTGACATTGTTATAGTGGTGCTGTCTGTGTAGTGAAGGTGACATTGCTGTAGTAGTGCTGTCTGTGTAGTGAAGGTGACATTGCTGTAGTGGTGCTGTCTGTGTAGTGAAGGTGACATTGTTGTGGTGCTGTCTGTGTAGTGAAGGTGACATTGTTGTAGTGGTGCTGTCTGTGTAGTGAAGATGACATTGCTGTAGTAGTGCTGTCTGTGTAGTGAAGGTGACATTGTTGTTGTTGGTGCTGTCCGTGTAGTGAAGGTGACATTGCTGTAGTGGTGAGGTCTGTGTAGTGAAGGTGACATTGTTGTTGTTGGTGCTGTCTGTGTAGTGAAGGTGACATTGTTGGTGTTGGTGCTGTCTGTGTAGTGAAGGTGACATTGTTGTTGGTGCTGTCCGTGTAGTGTAGGTGACTTTGCTGTAGTGGTGAGGTCTGTGTAGTGAAGGTGACATTGTTGTTGTTGGTGCTGTCTGTGTTGTGAAGGTGACATTGTTGTTGTTGGTGCTGTCCGTGTAGTGTAGGTGACTTTGCTGTAGTGGTGAGGTCTGTGTAGTGAAGGTGACATTGTTGTTGTTGGTGCTGTCTGTGTAGTGAAGGTGACATTGTTGTTGGTGCTGTATGTGTAGTGAAGGTGACATTGTTGTTGTTGGTGCTGTCTATGTAGTGAAGGTGACATTGTTGTGGTGGTGAGGTCTGTGTAGTAAAGGTGACATTGCTGTAGTGGTGCTGTCTGTGTAGTGAAGGTGACATTGTTGGTGTTGGTGCTGTCTGTGTAGTGAAGGTGACATTGCTGTAGTGGTGCTCTCTTTGTAGTGAAGGTGACATTGTTGTTGTTGGTGCTGTCCGTGTAGTGAAGGTGACATGGCTGTAGTGGTGTCTGTGTAGTGAAGGTGACATTGCTGTAGTGGTGATGCCTGTGTAGTGAAGGTGACATCGCTTTAGTTATGCTGTCTGTGTAGTGAAAGTGACATTGTTGTTGTTGATGCTGTCTGTGTAGTGAAGGTGACATTGTTGTAGTGATGTCTGTGTAGTGAAGGTGACATTGCTGTAGTGGTGCTGTGTGTGTAGTGAAGGTGACATTGCTCTAGTGGTGCTGTGTGTATAGTGAAGTTGACATTGCTGTAGTGATGTATGTTTAGTGAAGGTGACATTGTAGTAGTGGGTCCTGTCTGTGTAGTGAAGGTGACATTGTTGTAGTAGTGCTGTCTGTGTAGTAAAGGTGACATTGTTATAGTGGTGCTGTCTGTGTAGTGAAGGTGACATTGGTGTAGTGGTGCTGTCTGTGTAGTGAAGGTGACATTGCTGTAGTGATGTCTGTGTAGTGAAGGTGACATTGATGTAGTGGTGCTGTCTGTGTAGTAAAGGTGACATTGTTGTTGTTGGTGCTGTCTGTGTAGTGAAGGTGACATTGTTGTAGTGGTGCTGTCTGTGTAGTAAAGGTGACATTGTTGTTGTTGGTGCTGTCTGTGTAGTGAAGGTGACATTGTTGTAGTGGTGCTGTCTGTGTAGTAAAGGTGACATTGTTATAATGGTGCTGTCTGTGTAGTGAAGGTGACATTCTTTGTTGTTGGTCCTGTCTGTGTAGTGAAGGTGACATTCTTTGTTGTTGGTCCTGTCTGTGTAGTGAAGGTGACATTCTTTGTTGTTGGTCCTGTCTGTGTAGTGAAGGTGACATTGTTGTTGGTGCTGTCTGTGTAGTGAAGGTGACATTGTTGTTGTTGGTGCTGTCTGTGTAGTGAAGGTGACATTGCTGTAGTGGTGCTGTCTGTGTAGTGAAGGTGACATTGCTGTAGTGCTGTCTGTGTAGTGAAGATGACATTGTTGTTGTTGGTGCTGTCTCTCTACTAGCTTGTGACATTGCTGTAGACAGCGCCACCTGTCGCCTTGTCCTTGTATTATTCACGTCCACGTCACGTGACTTTTCACAGACGCCGCCCGAGGTGCTCCCACGATCTGCGCATGCCCCTCGCTCCCTCGGTCATCACTCTCACAGCAGAGGTTTCGTCCTGCCTCCCCTGAACTAACCAAAGCTGTGTGTGGAGACTGATGAGTTCAGCATCTGTTCACGTCTATATACACAGTGCTTTCTGGTTAAGGATACTAGCGATCGTGTTCTCCGAGCAGTTGGCGCGCAGTAATATCCGAGCGATTGTGAGGATATTGCATAGAGTTTACTCAGAAGATAATACGTTCTCAGATATTTACCTTAAAAAATCAATAGATAAACGGTCAAAACCAAAAGCAACAAAGGAACAATTGCCATTCACCTCTAGGATAAGACTTTTTTTTTAATTGCCAGACTATGTAGCGAACTATTCGATATAGGAATCTAAAAGCAACCATATTGTTGTAAAAAAAGACGATCGTAAAATCATACCCAAGCCTGCCATATTATCGGAGAGCAACACCTGCCTGTATAAGTCTCTTAAACATAGACGAAACGTCGCATCATTCCAGTTAATATCTACCCCCACCCCTACATCGATGTGATATTCCCCCAAATAAAACCAATCAACTTTATTTCAACTTGTCTGCTTTTTGTGAATATATTTCAATTTCACAATATTGTATTTATAATGCAAATGAAAGGCATATCGGACAATTTGGCTAGAAAATTAAAACCCATGTCAATTCCCTGAAAATTTAATATGATGATCTCCAAGCGTTGTAGAACACATATCTAACTTTAAAAAAATATTTTTTCACACCGTAAAACCCATGTCATTTTACTCAAACTTTCACAAAATATAGTATAGGTATAGTGCTACCTATTTAGGTCTAAGAAATCATGGGTCACCGTCCTTGTTTTTGAAAGAATTGAAGAAAACCATTTTCTTCAGTACATTTCCTATATAAATGAAGCATATGAAAAAGGGCCTATTTAACCTATTGGATCAGGTCAGACCAGACAAAACTTGAATTTTGCTCTTTTTAGTTTGGAAACCTTCAGAAATTATCAATTTCAATGGATGGATGGGAATATTTGAAAATCACCAGGTGGCGCCACTGTGAATTGTAAGATATGCCTTTAACTACTGAGTTACCTCCCCGCCCCGTCGCCCTGTGGTGAGTCTCAGTCGCCTATCTGCATCTCTCAGGAACCCTCTCAAACCACCTGGCCCTGTCAGCGGCTCACATAGAGTTCACAGTGTCCAGGAGGCGGGTATAAAACGAGGCGATCATTAACCACACATCAGAGGGTGATGAGGTTTGATATCTGGGGTACAGTTTAAGGAGGTGCCCCTCAAGTGCCAGAGACCAGATACAAACTGTGAACAGAGCCTCGAGTAGCACCACTCCCAACAACATGGGGTAGGGTAATAGTTGCCGACGATTTTCCCATTTTGCATTCCCACTTGGCGACTCGGCAAATTCCTAGAAGTTTTGGCTGATAGTCGCCGACAGGAGCCCTCTGGATACTCCAAAATTAGTTAGTGGGAACTAGACTTAACAGAGAACAGAGTTCACAGAGAACACAGTGTAAAGTCAACACAGTGCAGTCAACACAGTGCATAGTCACCACAATACACAGAACAGCTCATATTCAAGTTTTGGCCATAGTCATTGTTTTCCACGAGAAAGGCGACATCCGAGTGAATATCACGTAGCATTCAAACAAGTTGGAGAACAACGACTTGGACGACACACAAGATACAGACCATTGAGAACGGACCGCCATACTTGTAGGGGCATGGAGAATGAGTTCCAAATGTTAAGCCTTTGGGAAAAAAAATACCAGGGGTGAGATAAAACACACCTCACCGTCCACACAGAGCAGTAAAAGGAGGCGGCGGTTGTGTCGTTCACCTGCCGCTCACTCGAGGTGTGTCTGAGCATAAGACGTCCCCCGCCCCTCCCTGTCCCCACCCCTCACCCCCCCCCCCTTACAGAGGTGTGCCGATCGGCCGTCAGTATTTACATAATCACCCTCCTCCCCATATCCCTCCAACCCCCACCACGACAAAAAGAGAGGAGAAAAGGTCGTGCTTCAGCATTGATTTCTCCAGGGTAGTGACATGCACTGGAATGGACGTAGCGCATAAAGGTGGCGGGTTATAGTTGGATATGTTTCTATGGTTAACTAGAGACGTCTTCTCAAGTCACCTGAGAAGATATCAAGTTAGAAATATGAAAATAATTCTATTATTAGGACACCGACTGTAATAATAACAACTTGTGAATTTGACTATCATGAAACACCATGACACACCTTCACACCTTTCCCATAGTCTAGGAGAATTCTCCTTTGGTACAAAATTCTCATGGCAAGGTGGTCCTACCAGTCTCAAGGAAAAATGACGAATTAGATTCACATGGAAGGATACACCCTGTGCATGGTATCAGACATAGTCCCAGTAAAAGCCTTAGAGCTTAGGTACCCTTGTGGTGAGGATGTGAAAAACATGTGATCCTGTTTACTGGCCTCCCATTGGCTAGGTTGGGTACTCAGTCGGCGACTCGGCAGTGGGTCCATTTGTTGCACTAAAATACTCCTATGTATATAAAACGTGTTTGAAATCTCAGCAGGATTTGTCTCAGACAAACACCCTGTGAGGTGCATGAATCTCAGCAGGATTTGTCTCAGACAAACACCCTGTGAGGTACATGAATAACAGCAGGATCTGTCTCAGATAAACACCCTGTGAGGTACATGAATCTCAGCAGGATTTGTCTCAGACAAACACCCTGTGAGGTGCATGAATCTCAGCAGGATTTGTCTCAGACAAATCCCCTGTGAGGTACATGAATCTCAGCAGGATTTGTCTCATATAAACACCCTGTGAGGTACATGAATCTCAGCAGGATTTGTCTCAGACAAACCCCATGTGAGGTATGTGAATCCCATCGTGTGAATCCCACTTTAGCTTATCGGTTTGAATCTACTAATGGATACCCGCTGTGCACCAAATATTCTGTCTGACTGTATCAGGATAATTCCACTTAATGGAAGGGGAGTTGTATTTTGGTAATACACCATTTTGTATCCATTTAACTAATATCAATGTGGTACATGCACTTTAGAGATTACATCTAGTTGTCACCTTCTAGATATCAGATGACCTACGAAAAACATGGACACACGATCCAGTTTACATTTCTCTAGACTCTAATCTCGTATAACATTCCGCATGGTTTTATCATAAACACAACAATAATTTCCTAGACGCATATCGGACAATTCGCCTTTGATTTAAAATCCATCATTGCACGAAAACCACCAGTTTATTCCTATATACGCCATGCATGTATTGGCTGAATATTGACTTGTTTTCATACATATACGCCCAGTGTTTGTATACGGACGCGTCTTGGCTGTATTTCACACCCGGCGTATATGAGAGGAAATATCCTCTCCCTCCGCCGCCTCCCGCCCGTTTGTGTTGGTAGAAGTATAGGTGTCCTCATAGGGAAACCCTCCCATCGTCGCCCCCCCCCCCACCCCCGCCACCTCTCGCCACCCTTATATACGCCGACAGATGAGGCGTATACACACGGGGAAAAGGGTTACCTTGTATACGCAAAATACTTACTTATATACGCCAGGCGCATTCATAAGTAAAATGATGGTGTTCGTGCAGTGATGGTGTTGAAGTGCATGTCACTCTCCTGAAAATTAGTGATCCGATAGTGTTGTGGTACACATATCTAATTAATATTATGATACTATCATAAAGGAATATATAGAAATTCTTAATAAATCTATTTCGTAATACCAGGTAATTTTCTCCAGACTTTTACAGAATGTACTCAATGTATGATGCTACACGTAAGTAACTTTTCAAAACTCAAGTTCCATGTCCTTGCTCTTGGAAGAATTGAAGAAACACATACTTTTCACTTGAATTCCTCTATAATTAACGAGTGAACACAAATATTGTTTGCAGTAAAAGAAACTTTTATTATATTTTATAGTCTCTTAACACACACCGCTTACACGGATTTATAAAATTGTACATGTTATTACAATGAATCACACAGATACATCAAGTTTAAACATTGTTGTTTTGGGATGGTGGGTGGGGAATCGTTACGTGAGCGTAGGGTCTGAGAGAAAGTGCTGAGTCAGTACACGATCCAGGGGCCTATATACTGCGCCTCTTGATTACCTCTAACACACAGATGCGCGACGTTTTGCCGCGTTACCTCATGAATATTAATTAATTTGCCTCGGGAATATTTTCAGTGTCGCCCTCTAGCAATTAAACGCCAATTTACAATTGTCCACAATTAACGAGTGAACACAAATATTGTTTGCAGTAAAAGAAACTTTTATTATATTTTATAGTCTCTTAACACACCGCAAACTAGAAAAGTTTTTCCAATGTTGCAGATACTTTTGTGTATAATTGTTTGGGTGCATAAGTCCGCACCGCTTTGGATGCCCACAGGCCGTGGAGTGCAATGTCTTTTTCCGGCATGCCTGCGCGTGCCGCTAAGCATGCCCCTGTTCTCCTAAGGGAATGTAATGTAATATTATCTGGGTCCGGTATGCTGCCCAGGACGGCTGCTAACCTCAACATACTTGTAGCTCTTTTTACCTGTATAGGCTGGGCGGTGTCTGGTGCAGCGAACAGAGGCGCCTCTCCGAGGCGAGCTGATAGTTCGAGAATTTTTTCAAGGGCCCTCACAGGGCAATACTTTGGAACACAATGTTTAGTCACCCACAGCTCGACCGGGGTCGAGGTAGTCTTTGAGGTGGGTACCTGGACCCACATACCTTGTTGATGGAATGTCACCTGTTTTCTTTTAAGGAGGTGAATGTTGTTTGATGATTGCGTCACGTGACATTGTCGTAGGAAGGTGTTGAGGAGAAATAACACAATAGCCCTCACAATCAGTCCTTCAAGTCCGAGGCGCCTTAACGAGTCACATATAAATTTTACCTCATGTATGCTCAACTCACGTGCTTGTCTAGGAGTATGTGTACTACCTTTTTTCATAATACCCACGAATCTTGTTACCATAGGATGGTTAAACATAGTAAAATCGCCTTCTAGGGCGAGAACAGCATTTTTAGCTCCGCTAAGATAATTTTTTACAGTCGCCGGAGAATCGAACGAATTAAAAAGTAACTGCGTATACATACACAACTCAGAATATTTAGGATGCAAGGGGTCATAGTGATAATGCATCATAAATGATACGTATGTCTTCTCTTGGACATCGCGATTTTTCGAGGTTCCTTTTGAACATAGTTCAGAAAGGTTGGCCACGTATTGCCGGTGGAGGCTCTCACCTAAAAGAAATCACCACAAATCATTAGCGATAATCTCGTCAGGGTGAATCGCCCTGACTTCAATGAGGCCGAGATCACGAGTTCTTTTCCTAGCGATTTCTCGATGGGGTACTGATATGCCCCTGCGAGACAATGCGTCTGCTAGGACCAGAAGTTCGCCTCGTTTATGCTCTAAGGTCACGTGTATCTGTCGTAGACCGCAGAACATTGCTAGGTGCCTAGCGCACCGGGCCATAACCGGGTCCCTGGCCCGGCCCGAGTTAAGGACACTCACACTGGCCGTGTTGTCGCTAACAATCACCAGGTCACAGCAAGTGCACTCGTCTGGGGTCAGGGTGCGGACCGCGATTACCGCATTGAGGGCTTCCAGCCGGCTGATGTGGTGGTCGTCCCTATAGCCCATAGGGAAATCGACAGCATACCACCCGCCATAGCCGTAGCCCCCACCGCCTTCCAGGCACGCATCACACTCTATGTGAAAAACAGGTCTTACTGGCCGTAAGATCAGCGTGCCATTGAAGCGAACTGCGAATTCACTGAACCATTCCAAGTCACGTAGCAATTCCTTACCAACATTTACCTGCGCGATTTTGTGTGCGGCTCTTAGACTGTCTAGAACTCTGCACATAAATTTGGGCGCATGCACTATGCATTGGGAAATGTGTGCAAGTTTGCCTGCCAGACTTTGGAGTTGTCTTTTGGATGCCTTTGTTTTGTTTTCCCATTTTTTACACTCTTCCATTACCTCTTGGAGTTTTTTGTGTGGTACAGAAATCTGCATTTTCACAGAGTCTATTTGATACCCTAACCACTCTATTATTTGTGTAGGCGGAACGGATTTTGCTGGGGCGATCGCCACACCTAGCTCTCTGCAGACGCCATGAAATTTTTCATAGGCTTGCATTGCTTTGGCTGACGTTTGTCCAACCCCCCCAAAATCGTCAACATATGCAATGATATGATGGCCTTCTTTTCTGACGAGGTAACAGATTGCCTCGGATACTCTTTGTTGAATGAGGCCGGATGTGCGGCAACCCCAAGCGATACAAATATCCACATAATATTTGTCGTCGTGTTTTACCCCGGTGAGGGGGTAAGCTAAAGGGTCTGTTCTTAATTGTCTATAGGCTCTCTCCAAATCGCATTTCCAGAGAAATGCGCCTTGGCCTGCCTTTTCAACTTGAACCGCCATGTCTGCAATCGTGGGGAGTTTATATTCAATGGTTTTCCCTTCGAATACGTTCTTAGGGATCCCGTCATTGACCGATTCTCCTCTGGGAAATGAAAAGTCGATTATTACTCGTCTTTCACCTTCTACTTTTTTAGGCCGTGTCATTATTGGGCTGATTTTTGTCCATGGAGCGAATGGTTTCTCTTCAAAAGGGCCCACCATCGCCCCCATGGCGCATTCCTTCTCGAGAAAACTCGCGACATGGCGAGGGTATTCCCTCCCAGACGGGTGATTTACCTCTGTACTGGTGGGAATCGATTCGGCCGCGTAGGCTATCGGCCAACCGTACCGTATGTATTGTGCAATTTCACAGTCGTGATACCCTACGAGCAGCTTGTCCCAGCTGTCGCAGTGCATTGCCGACGTAACCTGTATCTTAGCCCCCAGGTAGTTTGGAATGGCTCGTTTTTTTACTTCATTGTAGGTTGCCATAACTCGCCCCGCGATTTTCTCCGCTGCCGGGGTCGGGTCAGGCCAGTTTTCACCAACGAATTTTGCATATCTTTGTGATGAATTCACACCCTGTGTACCTGGCGCCTGTTGTTGGTGTCTACCGTCTCTAGCGACTGCGTCGCTAGCTTTTGCTTCTCGTGCGGCTTTTGTTGCCTCCTCGACTCTTACACTATGTACCTTTTGTTTTACCATCTTATTACTAGCAGTTAAACCTCTGTCCCATTCTTCTGGGGATAAAACCTCTACTAAAAATCCTTCTTTGCACCATCTCTCTCTTGTGCCTTCTTTCTCTCGACCTTCGCTTTCTTAATGCGACATTCCTTCTCACTATGTGGGAGTGGTGAACATTTTGCCCAAATGCAATGGCTGCAAATGTGCAAGTGTCTATACCCTCCACTTACGTGGTCATCATTCTGGGAACACGTACCCTCGTTGTATTGCCGGCATGGGGGGGCCGGTTTTGCACCCGAGAGCTCGTTTGTTAACCTGAAGCCTTCGCTTTTACTTTCTCGTCCCGCGATTTGCGGTGCGATTTCGCCCTTTTGGGATAGTTTCAAGCGTAATTTGTCTATCTCGTATTCATCTGTCCATTCCAGTCTGCCGTCCTGGATTTGTGAACATACTTCTTCCGAAAACGACCTGACATTTTCAAAAGCATAACACATTGCATCTTCTACAATTTGTTCTACATGTTTTTCAATCGCTCTGAAGATTTTCCTCTCGTTCTTATACAATTTCTTAACCTGCGTAAGTCCCCATATTGTTTCAGCTAATGACAATTCACCTAAAGCACATTTCTCCTTCTTCTTCCCCCTAGACACGTGAGCATATGCATAATAGAGTTTTTTACCTTGGTCGGACGTTTTCTTGGTTTCCGCTAAGAATTTAGCGACCCTGTCGCTCAAGTCGCTGTCTCTGGACAGAGACCGCGCGTCTGTGTGCTTGCGCCCTACGTGTCTGGGCCGTTCTGAGTGTGGACGCCCTCCGTGCCTGCTGCGTTGCCGGCGCTCGTGGTGGTCTTGTGCTGACGAGGGGCGCCGCCGCCGCTCGCTGCCTGCCCTGCTTTTCACAGGGGTGTAGCCGCTGGAGGCCTCGCTGCCCTGGTCTGTCATCGATGTATCAGTGCTGCTTTCCCAACTCTCTCGTCTGCTACGCCGACTGCCGCTTCTACTGCCCGTCGATCTGCCCGTCGATTTGTCCCGGCTGGGTCTGCTCCTCTGTCGCTTCTCTCTATCTTTCGTTCTTTCTCTCTCGTTTTTCCTCTCACTCTGGTTTTCTCGCAGTATTGCTACCATTTCACTCACTTGGTCTCGCAATTCTGCTATTTCTTTGGCATTGCTAGCCATAGAAACCTTTTTCTGTGGTTGTGCGCCCGCCGCGACTATTGGCCTTTCATCTGCAGAACTTTTCTCTGCAGGTGCCTTTGGTCTGCTGCTTCTGCGTTCGGTCGACATGGCTGTCGTGCCAGTGCCTCCCAGTGTGGTGTGCGTCGGAATCGTTACGTGAGCGTAGGGTCTGAGAGAAAGTGCTGAGTCAGTACACGATCCAGGGGCCTATATACTGCGCCTCTTGATTACCTCTAACACACAGATGCGCGACGTTTTGCCGCGTTACCTCATGAATATTAATTAATTTGCCTCGGGAATATTTTCAGTGTCGCCCTCTAGCAATTAAACGCCAATTTACAATTGTCCACAATTCAAACAATTGAAAATGGGGCTATTTTATGTTAGGTTGAACGGAACAGCATTTAAATTTTGCTAGTTCGGTTTAAGAATATGCTACAAAGAACTGATAAATATTTTAACATCACCAGGTAAAGTGTCGTAATCAGTATTCCAGCATGTCCAGAACGGGTAGAGTTCTATTAACAATACATCACTTTTTTCCGACTTCATTTAAAATTGTATAACCACAGTATAAGAATCTAAGATTAGGTCACGTTCGTAGAGATGAGTATAATTTTCTAACAATTATTTTCTAACAATTACCCCTACAGTGATTTATATCACCCCTGGTACCAGTTTAGCCATAGGAATAATGTTAGCACCATGGAGTTGTCCCATTACCTTAATTCCATATAAGGAATACAGTAGACCGAGTAGCCAATGACTGCATTCGCAGCAAACCCCGACCTTCACCCTGACCTCCTTACATGATATTCATAGCGCCTTGGGACGGCTCTGCAGTCGAGAGTTGACCTCGAATCTTAGGGGCCACAACCACCCTCTTAGAAAAAAATACTAAAGACTACACCAGTAAAGTGACAATACTATGCCACAGTTAGGGAGCGTACCATAATTATGGCCCAAGGGGGGGGGGGGGCACAGTTTTTAAGGGAGGGGCCAAATTTCTTTTGGTATTCCCCAGGGGGGGGGGCAACTTTCTTTTGCGTATTCCCCTGGGCGATAATTAATGAACGCTCCCTTAGGGTGGAGTGAATATGAGATGATGTCATATGCTATTACCCAACTCGGTTGGCGAAGTTATTTGAATTATTTTAATATTGTGATGCCATTAAATGTCAGTGAAATGGTGAGATAAATCCAGAACCGCATTCGAATAAAAAAATACATGGGGCATACACAATACTCCATTCATTTGGATGGGCTGTAATCGCCACTCGGCTTCGCCTCGATGACGATTGGGGCGCATCCAAACTCGTGGAGTATTGTGTATTTATACGATTCTCGATGCAGTTCTATGCAATTCTATAATGGTAATGGTGTATGGTGGGGTATAACCATACAGTGATATCTATAATGGTATTGGTGTATGGTGGGGTATTACCATACAGTGATATCTATAATGGTATTGGTGTATGGTGGGGTATTACCATACAGTGATATCTATAATGGTATTGGTGTATGGTGGGGTATTACCATACAGTGATATCTATAATGGTATTGGTGTATGGTGGGGTATTACCATACAGTGATATCTATAATGGTATTGGTGTATGGTGGGGTTTTATCATACAGTGATATCTATAATGGTATTGGTGTATGGTGGGGTATTACCATACAGTGATATCTATAATGGTATTGGTGTGTGGTGGGGTATTACCATACAGTGATATCTATAATGGTATTGGTGTATGGTGGGGTATTACCATACAGTGATATTTATAATGGTATTGGTGTATGGTGGGGTATTACCATACAGTGATATCTATAATGGTATTGGTGTATGGTGGGGTATTACCATACAGTGATATCTATAATGGTATTGGTGTATGGTGGGGTATTACCATACAGTGATATCTATAATGGTATTGGTGTATGGTGGGGTATTACCATACAGTGATATCTATAATGGTATTGGTGTATGGTGGGGTATTACCATACAGTGATATCTATAATGGTATTGGTGTATGGTGGGGTATTACCATACAGTGATATCTATAATGGTATTGGTGTATGGTGGGGTATTACCATACAGTGATATCTATAACGGTATTGGTGTATGGTGGCTGTAATATTAGGAAACGTCCTTACTGTAGACGAAACGGTTCCTGTTCGAGGTCAATCGTCGATTTCATACTGCCTGACGCCATAGGCACAAGGCCGTATGAAATCGATGACTGACCGAGAACTAGAATCATTTCGTCTACAGTCAGGACGTTTGCTTATTATTACATACCTTAAATCAATGAATAAAACGACATTTTAATAACTTATTAAGTCACTCTCACAGCGGGCACGAACATTATTATTACTGCACCCCTAGCAGCGGGCAGTATTTCATAGACATTCGGACACCGGTATATAATAATATACCCGTAGTAATTCCTATATATTTGGTGGCTGTCGCCCAATCTCATACTCACAAATGCAGAATGCCTGCCACTGTAGAACTGGAAAACGCCGAGCCTTCCGAATGACGATCTAGTTAAGTGATATCGACCGTAAACATCGGATGAGAAACATTTCAAGCCTAAAAAAACTCCGGCCCCAAATTAATGGCAAGGGAAGCAGTTATTGCAGAGGGGCCTTGATGGGGTTGTCGTTTCCCTTCTTTTACCGACAAAAAGGTGCCCACTCGACGACCGAGAGTGAGCATTATTTCGGTTTTAATACTGCAATTAATGCCAAGTCCATATTGGCAAAACCCTGCAATTGCCTCTTAAATCAAAGTGCAGCGCATTGGTTCTAATCCACGTGTCCTGCTGTTATTTATTGCAGTCTCTATTGTTTCAAACCATTACGCTCCGACTGCATACAAAGGTCAACCCACATTCTGGTGAATTAGTCATGCCTCTGCCCACGTCATATAGTTTTGATACTTTCACGATAACTTTGATTAATTCATTCATTAGTAATTGAATGATATCTTCTATTTTTATCAGGATTTTGCGGACATTCCAGTGATTAACGACACTAAAGATAACACAATGTGGATGCTTTTCCAGTTTCATTGTATTATATAATCCTTTATTAGAGTGTGATCGCTGCCCTATATACATTGCTTTACGATTTCTAATTAGAGAAACTGAATATAATCACATATACATGTAGAAATATCTGAAATTTCCATTTCTGACATAGTATTTCCAATTTGAAGATATGTAAAATGAGATTAACCGCATTTATTGTGGGATATGGGTCAGGGGTCTATGACTGTACAACGATGGGAACCAGCTAACATCGGATCCTGTAAAAAAGACTGAATTATGGGATACCTCAATATGGTCTATAGTTTTATTTCACCACTGGTATTTTTCCCCCATAGACCGAACATTGGAAACTCGTACTGTTGAAAAATACTCAATGGGGATGATGTCACACATTTTAGCCGATTAGAAATTTATAGGTGTGAGATAAAATCTGAACCGCGCTCGATCCATAGGCACTGATAATATGCCATTCATTTTGGTTTGCTACACAATCTAAATCGGCTTTACCTCGTGAGATTACTCCGCAACCCAAACTCATGGCATATTGTCAGTGGGTATGGATCTCGATGCAGTTCCTTATTAATACATATTAAGCCCAATGCCCATCTACCGATTTCGGAACATTCATGTACCTTTGTCGGCGACAAACGGACGGTAATTTGTCTCACCCAAGGCATCCTAACGGAGTCGGCCGCTGTCGGTAGATGTAGGACAGCTAGGCAAGGGTGAGCCACCGATTAGTAGACCGATTTGCTTAGGACTAATATCCAGCACCCCTTCTCCTCAATGTCCACCGGTCGAGCGAAAGGGTTACGTAATTTGCCAACGACCAGTTGACAGACTCCTATACGATTTGGTAACTAATCGCTCAACCCTGAATCGGTAGATGGGCATCAGGCTCTAGGTGGATGTGTTAGGAGAACACCCTTAAGGCCCGTTCCCACTAAGCGATTTCTGCCCCTGAGACTACTGCCGGGCATAATCGCCGGGAAACCGCAGTCGCACAGCGGGTGGGACTATGCCCTGATATATTTCAAACATGTTAGAAATTGAATCGCAAGAGACTGGTGTCCTTTTAAGAGAGAATCCAGTCGCCGACTCAACCCCGGACAACGGGGTGTAGGGTAATAGTCGCCGACGATTTTGCCATTTTGTGTTCCCACTTGGCGATTCATGAAATTCCTAGAAATTATGACTTATAGTAGGCGACGGATGCCCTCTGAATGCCCCAAAATCACTCAGTGGGAACTGGGCTTTACTGACTGACCCTGCTAAGACTGAGAATGTTCACACCTCACAGCGACACTATTCTATAAGATTGAAATGTTCACCCCTCTCACAGAACTCACGGTAAATCTCAATTTACATATCTTCGCACCTCACAGCGACACTATTCTATAAGATTGAGAATGTTCGCACCTCACAGCGACACTATTCTATAAGATTGAGAATGTTCGCACCTCACAGCGACACTATTCTATAAGACTGAGAATCTTAACACCTCACAGCGACACTATTCTATAAGATTGAGAATGTTCACACCTCACAGCGACACTTTTCTATAAGACTGAGAATGTTCACACCTCACAGCGACACTATTCTATAAGATTGAAATGTTCACCCCTCTCACAGAACTCACGGTAAATCTCAATTTACATATCTTCGCACCTCACAGCGACACTATTCTATAAGATTGAGAATGTTCGTGACTCACAGCGACACTATTCTATAGGATTGAGAATGTACGCACCTCACAGCGACACTATTCTATAAGACTGAGAATCTTAACACCTCACAGCGACACTATTCTATAAGATTGAGAATGTTCGCACCTCACAGCGACAC
This sequence comes from Alentia gelatinosa, assembly GCA_950022655.1. Classification (NCBI taxonomy): domain Eukaryota; kingdom Metazoa; phylum Annelida; class Polychaeta; order Phyllodocida; family Polynoidae; genus Alentia; species Alentia gelatinosa. The sequence continues at coordinate 66,930,891 of OX465584.1, read as the reverse complement.
TATTCTATAAGATTGAGAATGTTCGCACCTCACAGCGACACTATTCTATAAGGTTGAGAATGTTCACACCTCACAGCGACACTATTCTATGAGATTGAGAATGTTCACACCTCACAGCGACACTATTCTATAATATTGTGAAAGTTCACACCTCACAGCGACACTATTCTATAAGATTGAGAATGTTCGTACCTCACAGTGACACTATTATATAAGATTGAGAATGTACGCACCTCACAGCGACACTATTCTATGAGATTGAGAATGTTCGTACCTCACAGCGACACTATTCTATGAGATTGAGAATGTTCACACCTCACAGCGACACTATTCTATGAGATTGAGAATGTTCACACCTCACAGCGACACTATTCTATAATATTGTGAAAGTTCACACCTCACAGCGACACTATTCTATAAGATTGAGAATGTTCGTACCTCACAGCGACACTATTCTATAAGATTGAGAATCTTCACACCTCACAGCGACACAGCGTGAGATCGACTTCTCGGCGCATGCGCAGACGGCCAACAACGTCATCAGCTGTTTACCCCACCTGGCGGGTCAGGCGCTAACTAGTAAAAGGTCTGGCCCACCCACATCCGGGCTCCTTGATCAGTGGCGCATAGTATGAAGGTTGACCACCAGGGGGTGTTGGCCTACTCACATGGAGCTGACATTTGGTACGCTGGGGGAGAGTATGTAACTGCTCAGGGGTAGGAAGTTAGCTTAGTGGATTTCTAATCACAAGGCTGAGGGCTCAAGTCTCACTGCAGCCACACTTCTCCTTCTTCACTCCAGCAGTAGTTGACTTATTTATATGTCAAAGGCTAGTTCTTGGTATGGTGTGCAGCCACCATTCTCCATCATCCCCAGCAGTGGTAGATTTACTGCTATATCAAAGACCAGTCCTTCTCATACCATGGCTATGTGGTGTAGTGTACAGCCACCATTCTCCTTCATCCCCAGCAGTTGTAGATTTACTGCTATGTCAAAGGCCAATCCTTCTCACACCACGTCTATGTGGTGTGGTGTACAGCCACCTTTCTCCTTCATCCCTAGCAGTTGTAGACTTACTGCTATATCAAAGACCAGTCCTTCTCATACCATGTCTATGCGGTGTGGTGTACAGCCACTTTTCTCCTTCACCCCCAGCAGTGTTAGATATACTACTATATCAAAGACCAGTCCTTCTCATACCATGTCTATGTGGTGTGGTGTACAGCCACCTTTTACAAATATACCTGTTCCTTAGGAGAAACCAAACGAGAGTTAGTCGAGTTGTTGTATATCGTACAACAGCAAAGTCGCGTATAACTGCGCGAGGCGAAACAAAGTGCAGTGAGGAGCAGACCTTGCCAGAGACTTAACTAACCAGAATTTGGTTTAGAATTTATCCTACCCCATCCATATTAGTTCAGAATATTAAGAAATAAAATAGAACTCACTGATACCCAGTAAAAATTGCATGACACTCCATAATGTGTGCTTGTTGATACTCTCGATGTTGCTCTTGTGTTGCTCGCTCATTGGTCATTTTTCACATGACGTCATTTCACATATGTATCCCATAAATTTCATTTTTCTCCATACTCGCCCGAATAAAATCGGCCAATGTTAAGCCTATGGAGTTTTTTTATTAGGGGTAGAATAAATAATCGTCTTTCTTGTGTCTGGAACTTGTTAGAAGTAGACGCTGCAAATATATATACTTGGTAGGACTGTAGATAGACGAATTGCTTATAGGGACTTACCCGATGTTCTACCTGTATACTAAAGTGGAACAAGAGTAAGCCATCTCAATGTTTATGCCACGATGGGCAGGTTGTGTATTACTACACGAGGCGTTAGCTGAGTGTAGTGAGTAGCAGACCTGACCAGAGTGGTATAAACATTGACAAGGCTAACTCGAGTTCGGTTTCGTATTTATCCTATCCCATCTCACCGATATACAGAGAGAACTTTGTAATTATCCATGTTAGTAGCGTGTTGACACTCATCGGAGGATGGCCGTGTTTATCAATGCTGCCGGATCTACTTTCATTCCCTCGTCCCTGATTGGTCCGTTTTTTTATCCTACCCCTAATAAAAAGCGCCATAGGTTTAACATTGACTCAATGTATTTGACGGAGCGTTGAATAAAGTGTTATTTATGCACCGAGGTGAATAAAAAAAACGGACCAATCAGGGACGAGATAACGAAAGTAGATCCGGCAGCATTGATAACTACTAACATGGATAATTACAAATATTCTTTGTATATCGGTGAGATGGGGTAGGATAAATACGAAACCGAACTCGAGTTAGCCTTCTCAATGTTTATACCACTCTGGTCAGGTCTGCTACTCACTAAACTCGGCTAACGCCTCGTGTAGTAATACACAACCTGCCCATCGTGGCATAAACATTGACGAGGCTAACTCTCGTTTGGTTTCTACTAATTATTCACCTCGGTGCATAAATAACACTTTATTCAACGCTCCGTCAAACACATTGAGTCAATGTTAAACCTATGGCGTTTTTATTAGGGGTAGGATAAAGAATAATATTTCTCATACAAGGGAACATCCGTGTGTACGAAGAGCTTCCCGATAACAACTCTGGTTGTGCATGGTCGAAAAACATTCAAAACTAAACATTTTTGAAGAGGTTTTCTACTGGTTAGGTTTTCTAGGCATGCTTTGTACATCAGACCAGGAGTTATTGTTGGAAGCTGAGCGCTGTGAGCGCCATGTTGAATGCGTGCTGGCCCAGCCTCGCAATGCCTCATGGGAACGGCCGCAGCTGGTCTGCTTTACTCCACAAAAACGAGTAGAGAGAAGCTGACTTGTAATTATATAGAGAATCCGCCCTGCCACCAGTTACAACACGTCACCCGCCACCAGCTCCAAGCAGATACCATGACCGTATGGCCAACGTTACCAGACTCCGCTGGGAGATCTCAGATATGGATAGGTTTCATTCCGGTTTCTGTGTGGAAGCTTCGTTTATTGTATTTGATGTTTATGTGTAGGGTGTAGGGGCCCGGAAAACGCTTACAAAGTTCAGTTTTATACATCCCTATCCTGGCCAGGTAAGATTGGCTTCTATGAAGAGGAAGTAGTAATGAAACTGACAGTAATTTTTTAGTGAACAAAATAGATAAATTGGAACAGTCACCATTTTGGTTCATTCCCAGGCCTCCCTGGAGTGGGATTCACATAAAAAGACTCATGTACCTGAGACTGGTGTACTTCACACCTTTTCTCTAGTCTCAGACAATTCTCGTTTGGTAAAAAATTCTCATGGCTAAGTACTTTTATCAGTCTCAAGGAAAAATGGCGAATTTGATTCACATGGGAGGACACACCTGGTACATAATCTCAGACATAGTCACAGTGACTACTCACCTTGGGACTCAATTACCCTTGATGTGAAGGGTGTTACAAACATGTAATTATGCTTGCTGGCCTCCGATTGGCTAGGGCAGGTACATGGTCGCAGTAGGTCCATTTCTCTCACCAAAATGACCCTATAGATTTCAAACCTGTTTAAAGTCAAAATCTCATGAGATTCTGTTCCTTTTTAGGGGTGATTGTCGCCAACAATTGCAAGGGAAAAAAGTTGTCTCAGCAAAATAGAACCCTGTCATTCACACGAGGAGATTGTGTTCCAGTACCAAATCTCAACAGGATTTGTCTCAGACAAACACTTTATGAGGTACATGGATCCCACCGTGTGAATCCCATTTAAGGTTTATAGTTCAGCTGCCATGCTTTGAGTGCTATTATCACTCAGCTCTAGTTCCTAAGCTGCCCACATTGTGGCAGGGTGCTCTAGCAATGACACTCTGAGATGTTAGTGCCAGGAGCATCTAACCTGCCCACATGGTAGCAGGGCGTTCTAACAATGACACTCTGAGATGTTAGTGTCAGGAGCGCCTAACCTGCCCACATGGTGACAGGGCGCTCTAACACTCTGAGATGTTAGTGTCAGGAGCGTCTAACCTGCCCACATGGTGACAGGGCGCTCTAACAATGACACTCTGAGATGTTAGTGTCAGGAGCGTCTAACCTGCCCACATGGTGGCAGGGTGCTATAAGAATGACACTCTGAGATGTTATTGTCAGGAGTGTCTAACCTGCCCACATGGTGGCAGGGTGCTCTAACAATGACACTCTGAGATGTTAGTGTCAGGAGCGTCTAACCTGCCCACATGGTGACAGGGCGCTCTAACAATGACACTCTGAGATGTTAGTGTCAGGAGCGTCTAACCTACCCCCATGGTGGCAGGGTGCTCTAACTATGACACTCTGAGATGTTAGTGTCAGGAGCGTCTAACCTGCCCACATGGTGGCAGGGTGCTATAAGAATGACACTCTGAGATGTTATTGTCAGGAGTGTCTAACCTGCCCACATGGTGGCAGGGTGCTCTAACAATGACACTCTGAGATGTTAGTGTCAGGAGCGTCTAACCTACCCACATGGTGGCAGGGTGCTCTAACTATGACACTCTGAGATGTTAGTGTCAGGAGCGTCTAACCTGCCCACATGGTGGCAGGGTGCTATAAGAATGACACTCTGAGATGTTATTGTCAGGAGTGTCTAACCTGCCCACATGGTGGCAGGGTGCTCTAACAATGACACTCTGAGATGTTAGTGTCAGGAGCGTCTAACCTGCCCACAAGGTGGCAGGGTGCTCTAACACTCTGAGATGTTAGTGTCAGGAGCGTCTAACCTGCCCACATGGTGGCAGGGTGCTCTAACAATGACACTCTGAGATGTTAAGTGTCAGGAGCGTCTAACCTGCCCACATGGTGGCAGGGTGCTCTAACAATGACACTCTGAGATGTTAGTGTCAGTAGCGTCTAACCTGCCCACATGGTGGCAGGGTGCTCTGACAATGACACTCTGAGATGTAAGGGTTAGGAGTGTCTAACCTGCCCACATGGTGGCAGGGTGCTCTATCAAAGACACTCTGAGATGTTAGTGTCAGGAGCGTCTAACCTGCCCACATGGTGGCAGGGCGCTCTAACTATGACACTCTGAGATGTTAGTGTCAGGAGCGTCTAACTTGCCCACATGGTGGCAGGGTGCTCTAACAATGACACTCTGAGATGTTAGTGTCAGGGGCGTCTAACCTGCCCACATGGTGGCAGGGTGCTCTAACTATGACACTCTGAGATGTTAGTGTCAGGAGTGTCTAACCTGCCCACATGGTGGGAGGGTGCTCTAACTATGACACTCTGAGATGTTAGTGTCAGGAGCGTCTAACCTGCCCACATGCTGGCAAGGTGCTCTAACTATGACACTCTGATATTTTAGTGTCAGGAGCGTCTAACCTGCCCACATGCTGGCAAGGTGCTCTAACACTCTGAGATGTTAGTGTCAGGAGCGTCTAACCTGCCAACATGCTGGAAAGGTGCTCTAACTATGACACTCTGAGATGTTTGTGTCAGGAGCGTCTAACTTGCCCACATGCTGGCAGGGTGCTCTAACTATGACACTCTGAGATGTTAGTGTCAGGAGCGTCTAACCTGCCCACATGGTGGCAGGGCGCTCTAACAATGACACTCTGAGATGTTAGTGTTAGGAGTGTCTAACCTGCCCACATGGTGGCAAGGTGCTCTAACTATGACACTCTGAGATGTTTGTGTCAGGAGCGTCTAACCTGCCCACATGGTGGCAGGGCGCTCTAACAATGACACTCTGAGATGTTAGTGTCAGGAGCGTCTAACCTGCCCACATGGTGGCAGGGCGCTCTAACAATGACACTCTGAGATGTTAGTGTCAGGAGCGTCTAACCTGCCCACATGGTGGCAGGGTGCTCTAACAATGACACTCTGAGATGTTAGTGTCAGGAGCGTCTAACCTGCCAACATGCTGGCAAGGTGCTCTAACAATGACACTCTGAGATGTTAGTGTCAGGAGCATCTAACCTGCCCACATGGTGGCAGGGTGCTCTAACAATGACACTCTGAGATGTTAGTGTCAGGAGCGTCTAACCTACCCACATGGTGGCAGGGCGCTCTAACAATGACACTCTGAGATGTTCGGATTAGGAGCGTCTAACCTGCCCACATGGTGGCAGGGTGCTCTAACAATGACACTCTGAGTTGTTAGTGTCAGGAGCATCTAACCTGCCCACATAGTGGCAGGGTGCTCTAACAATGACACTCTGAGATGTTAGTGTCAGGAGCGTCTAACCTGCCCACATGGTGGCAGGGTGCTCTAACACTCTGAGATGTTAGTGTCAGGAGCGTCTAACCTGCCCACATGGTGGCAGGGTGCTCTAACAATGACACTCTGAAATGTTAGGGTTAGGAGCGTCTAACCTGCCAACATGCTGGCAAGGTACTCTAACAATGACACTCTGAGATGTTAGCGTCAGGAGCGTCTAACCTGCCCACATGGTAGCAGGGTGTTCTAACAATGACACTCTGAGATGTTAGTGTCAGGAGCGTCTAACCTGCCAACATGCTGGCAAGGTACTCTAACTATGACACTCTGAGATGTTAGTGTCAGGAGCGTCTAACCTGCCCACATGGTAGCAGGGTGTTCTAACAATGACACTCTGAGATGTTAGTGTCAGGAGCGTCTAACCTGCCCACATGGTGGCAGGGTGCTCTAACTATGACACTCTGAGATGTTAGTGTCAGGAGCGTCTAACCTGCCCACATGCTGGCAGGGTGCTCTAACTATGACACTCTGAGATGTTAGTGTCAGGAGCGTCTAACCTGCCCACATGGTGGCAGGGTGCTCTATCAATGACACTCTGAGATGTTAGTGTCAGGAGCGTCTAACCTGCCCACATGGTGGCAGGGCGCTCTAACTATGACACTCAGATATGTTATGTTTAGGAGCGTCTAACCTGCCCACATGGTGGCAGGGCGCTCTAACTATGACACTCTGAGATGTTAGTGTCAGGAGTGTCTAACCTGCCCACATGGTGGCAGGGCGCTCTAACAATGACACTCTGAGATGTTAGTGTCAGGAGCGTCTAACCTGCCCACATGGTGGCAGGGCGCTCTAACTATGACACTCTGAGATGTTAGTGTCAGGAGTGTCTAACCTGCCCACATGGTGGCAGGGCGCTCTAACAATGACACTCTGAGATGTTAAGTGTCAGGAGCGTCTAACCTGCCCACATGGTGGCAGGGCGCTCTAACTATGACACTCTGAGTTGTTAGTGTCAGGAGCGTCTAACCTGCCCACATGGTGGCAGGGTGCTCTAACAATGACACTCTGAGATGTTAGTGTCAGGAGCGTCTAACCAGCCCACATGCTGGCAAGTTGCCCTAACTATGACACTCTGAGATGTTTGTGTCAGGGGTGTCTAACCTGCCCACATGGTGGCAGGGGGTTCTAACAATGACACTCTGAGATGTTAGTGTCAGGAGCGTCTAACCTGCCCACATGGTGGCAGGGTGCTCTAACACTCTGAGATGTTAGTGTTAGGAGCATCCAACCTGCCCACATGGTGGCAGGGCGCTCTAACTATGACACTCTGAGATGTTAGTGTCAGGAGCGTCTAACCTGCCCACATGGTGGCAGGGCGCTCTAACTATGACACTCTGATATGTTAGGTTTAGGAGCGTCTAACCTGCCCACATGGTGGCAGGGCGCTCTAACTATGACACTCTGAGATGTTAGTGTCAGGAGCGTCTAACCTACCCACATGGTGGCAGGGTGCTCTAACACTCTGAGATGTTAGTGTCAGGAGCGTCTAACCTGCCCACATGGTGGCAGGACGCTCTAACAATGACACTCTGAGATGTTAGTGTTAGAAGCGTCTAACCTGCCCACATGGTGGCAGGGTGCTCTAACACTCTGAGATGTTAGTGTCAGGAGCGTCTAACCTGCCCACATGGTGGCAGGGCGCTCTAACAATGACACTCTGAGATGTTAGTGTTAGAAGCGTCTAACCTGCCAACATGCTGGCAGGGCGCTCTAACTATGACACTCTGAGATGTTAGTGTCAGGAGCGTCTAACCTGCCCACATGGTGGCAGGGTGCTCTAACACTCTGAGATGTTAGTGTCAGGAGCGTCTAACCAGCCCACATGGTGGCAGGGTGCTCTAACTATGACACTCTGAGATGTTAGGGTCAGGAGCGTCTAACCTGCCAACATGCTGGCAGGGGGTTCTAACAATGACACTCTGAGATGTTAGTGTCAGGAGCGTCTAACCTGCCCACATGCTGGCAGGGTGCTCTAACAATGACACTCTGAGATGTTAGTGTCAGGAGTGTCTAACCTGCCCACATGGTGGCAAGGTGCTCTAACTATGACACTCTGATATGTTAGTGTCAGGAGTGCCCTGCTGTGCAATTGACTGGAACGTGGAAAAGTAATTCATAAGATGAAGCCGAATGACTTAGCACTTAGCGATTCAAACGAGATGGAATCGAGCTCTGATCGTAAACTTGAATGGGTTTCTGAATTTATCTCACCCTTCACATTGACTAATGTGCTAAGCTTTGTGACATGATCCCCCATTTTTTTTCTAAATACTCCATGGGCGTTGGATACGAGTTCCCAATGTTAAATTTATGGAGAAAAAATACCAGGGGTGAGATAAATCACAGTTATCAGCGAGGATTGCCTCGTATTCACGGCGTAAATGACGATATTAAAGTATCTTATCGCCGATGATTTGATTTGCAGCCAGTGCCACCAGCCGCAATCGAGTTAACTCCAACCCATCCCAGTAGAGTATTTCATCCATTTGAACTAATATCACAATTAATCTGTCCTGATATCCAGGGGTGCTGTTGATCTATTCTGTTTTTGTTAATAATAAATTCCTTTTCGTAGACATACTATAAAGATAAATGATGGTCGGTTATAGAGTTCACATATCATATAGACTTGCTCAAGTCTTTGGTTATGAGCATTCATTTAATGATTAAACACAATCAGAATAAAGTTCATTAAAGTATGTATCCTTCTCTGACTAGCCAAAAAATCAAAGACTTGTCCACTATGAACGTTTATGGCCACTACTGTTTATGGCCCCAAGCCACTCCCTGTAACCCTACACCTCATCCTACCCCTCCCCTCTCCCCTCCTCCAGTTCCCTGGCCGCCTGTGTTGTCATAGCAATAAATTTTGCCTGCTCCTGACTGTGACCCAATTGAGATCAAAGTGATAGGGTATAAATCTACCAGCAGATATCCTGACCAGTAGCCAGGATATCTGTATGGAGAGTGTTCAGAATACTGGCGCTAAACAGCACCAGAAATTCAACACCATTACCGATTTTACCAGTCCCTGTAGACTTGCTCAAGTCTTTGATTATGAACATTCATCAAATGATTAAACACAATCAGAAAGATGTTCACTATAATATTATCTTTCTCTGACTGGCCCATGAATCCAAGACTTGTCCACTCTGACCAGAATCTCCTGTTTATGACCCCAAGCCGCCTCCTGTAACCCTAGACCTCCTCCTACCCCCTCCATCCCCTCTTCTAGTTCTCTGGCTTTCAAGAAAAATTATTCTACTTCTTAGACCCTACACCCACATTCTATGTTGGTATTACATTTAAATGGGTCAGGTAATCATGGGTATCAATCTCCCAGCAGATCTCCTGACCAGAAGCTTGGAACTTCTGCTTGGAGAGTGCTGGTGCTAAATCGCACCGGCCTAACCGGCCGTTTTCAGATTCTACCAGTCCCTGTATCAAGCGAGTGGAGGGGTAGGGGCGGTGCGGTGGTGGTAGGATACAGGGACTGAGGCCAGTCTACAGTCCCTGTATCCGCACAAGGAGGTAGACATAGGATGCAGGGACCGGAGCCAGTCTCCTGTATCCCAGCGAGGAGGGTAGCCTTAGGATGCAAGGACTGGAGCCACTCTAGATATCATAATTCCCATGGTAAATAATAGATCTGTGTACATATAGTTGGAATGATCATATCGAAAATAACATACATTTGGAGGTGAAACAAATAACATGATCAGCCTGTCAGGTCTATGTTGGTGTAAGAAGAGTTTTGGATGATGACGTGTACAGGGGACTGTGGGTAAACCTAATTATCATCTATTATATTGTTGCAGTGTCTAACCCACTGTAGACTCTTTTTTCTCTTTTACATTTTTAGTGCAATCAATATTATCATATTGTTCTTCCTTGTGTAGGGTTGAGCGATCTATCAGTTCATTTTAGTTATGCACAATTTTTCCATACGCACTATTTTTCCGTATGCGCCACCCGGAGCATACAACATATCCGTATGCGCCCGGTATGTCCATACACGCTGCCTATGTGTTTTCTATGGACACTTTGTATTAGGTGGATATATCTGTATGCTCCGGGTATGGCGATACACACTCCCTATGTGTTTTCTATGGACACTTTGTATTAGGTGGATACATCTGTATGCTCTGGGTTTGGTGATACACACTCCCTATGTGTTTTCTATGGACACTTTGTATTAGGTGGATACATCTGTATGCTCTGGGTTTGGTGATACACACTACCTATGTGTTTTCTATGGACACTTTGTATGAGGTGGATATATCTGTATGCTCCAGTTATGGTGATACACACTCCCTATGTGTTTTCTATGGACACTTTGTATTAGGTGGATATATCTGTATGTTCCGGGTATGGTGATGCACACTCCCTATGTGGTTTCTATGGACACTTTGTATTAGGTGGATATATCTATATGCCCCGGGTATGGTGATACACACTCCCTATGTGTTTTCTATGGACACTTTGTATTAGGTGGATATATCTGTATGCTCTGGGTATGGTGATACACACTCCCTATGTGTTTTCTATGTACACTTTGTATTGGGTGGATATACATGTATCTGTATGCTGCGGGTATGGTGATACACACTCCCTATGTGTTTTCTATGGACGCTTTGTATGAGGTTGATATATCTGTATGCTCCGGGTATGGTGATACACTCTCCCTATGTGTTTTCTATGGACACTTTGTATTAGGTGGATATATACCTGTATGCTCCGGGTATGGTGATACACACTCCCTATGTGTTTTCTATGGACACTTTGTATTAGGTGGATATATCTGTATGCTCCGGGTATGGTGATAAACACTCCCTATGTGTTTTCTATGGACACTTTGTATTAGGTGGATATATCTGTATGATCCGGGTATGGTGATACACACTCCCTATGTGTTTTCTATGGACACTTTGTACTAGGTGGATATATCTGTATGCTCTGGGTATGGTGATACACACTCCCTGTGTGTCTTCTATGGACACTTTGTATCAGGTGGATATATCTGTATGCTCCGGGTATGGTGATACACACTCCCTATATGTTTTCTATGGACACTTTGTATTAGGTGGATATATCTGTATGCTCTGGGTATGGTGATACACACTCCCTGTGTGTCTTCTATGGACACTTTGTATCAGGTGGATATATCTGTATGCTCCGGGTATGGTGATACACACTCCCTATATGTTTTCTATGGACACTTTGTATTAGGTGGATATATCTGTATGCTCCGGGTATTGTGATACACACTCCTTATGTGTTTTCTATGGACACTTTGTATTAGGTGGATATATCTGTATCCTTCGGGTATGGTGATACACACTCCCTATGTGCTTTCTATGGACACTTTGTATTAGGTGGATACATCTGTATGCTCTGGGTATGGTGATACACACTCCCTATGTGTTTTCTATGGACACTTTGTATCAGGTAGATACATCTGTATGCTCTGGGTATGGTGATACACACTCCCTATGTGTTTTCTATGGACACTTTGTATTAGGTGGATATATCTGTATGCTCCGGGTATGGTGATACACACTCCCTATGTGTTTTCTATGGACACTTTGTATTAGATGGATATATCTGTATGCTCCGGGTATGGTGATACACACTCCCTATGTGTTTTCTATGGACACTTTGTTTTAGGTGGATATATACCTGTATGCTCAGGGTATGGTGATACACACTCCCTATGTGTTTTCTACGGACACTTTGTATCAGGTGGATATATCTGTATAATCCGGGTATGGTGATACACACTCCCTATGTGTTTTCTATGGACACTTTGTATTAGGTGGATATATACCTGTATGCTCCGGGTATGGTGATACACACTCCCTATGTGTTTTCTATGGACACTTTGTATTAGGTGGATATATCTGTATGCTCCGGGTATGGTGATACACACTCCCTATGTGTTTTCTAGGGACACTTTGTATTAGGTAGATATATCTGTTTGCTCCGGGTATGGTGATACACACTCCCTATGTGTTTTCTATGGACACTTTGTATCAGGTAGATACATCTGTATGCTCTGGGTATGGTGATACACACTCCCTATGTGTTTTCTATGGACACTTTGTATTAGGTGGATATATCTGTATGCTCCGGGTATGGTGATACACACTCCCTATGTGTTTTCTATGGACACTTTGTATTAGATGGATACATCTGTATGCTCCGGGTATGGTGATACACACTCCCTATGTGTTTTCTATGGACACTTTGTATTAGGTAGATATATACCTGTATGCTCAGGGTATGGTGATACACACTCCCTATGTGTTTTCTACGGACACTTTGTATCAGGTGGATATATCTGTATAATCCGGGTATGGTGATACACACTCCCTATGTGTTTTCTATGGACACTTTGTATTAGGTGGATATATACCTGTATGCTCCGGGTATGGTGATACACACTCCCTATGTGTTTTCTATGGACACTTTGTATTAGGTGGATATATCTGTATGCTCCGGGTATGGTGATACACACTCCCTATGTGTTTTCTATGGACACTTTGTATTAGGTGGATATATCTGTATGCTCCGAGTATGGTGATACACACTCCCTATGTGTTTTCTAGGGACACTTTGTATTAGGTAGATATATCTGTATGCTCCGGGTATGGTGATACACACTCCCTATGTGTTTTCTATGGACACTTTGTATTAGGTGGATAATAAAGAGTGATACCAGCCCTACCTTCTTCTACATCACACCTTCATAGAATCTGTCTTTGAACCCGCGCTAGGATAAAGGTCCCCCACTGGAGAGTGAATCGACGCTCCGAGACACACTCAGTGAACTCTCCATGCACCGCCCTTCACTCTCCAAGCACCTCCTCCGTGCGCCGTCACGTGACCGAGCAGTTCTCGTACGGGTAGCGGGATCTCGTGAGATGGGCACGTTCTGATACTACACTGGGTCTCGGAGCCTGTTGTACCATCTCGGGGATATAGATAGAGACTTCTAAATAGAGAAACCCCTGGAGATCGTTCTAGCACTTCGCAAACTGTCGTCGTTATAAATCAATGTATTATACAATTACCAATTCCGGAATGTCACTGGATTGAATGTGTACTTGTATCTTACGAGTGATCTGAAAAACTCACTACTGTGAGATGACACTCCTTGCCTAAATTTATAAAAAAAAAAAAAGATTAAAAAAAGGATTTACATGTTTCAATTTTCAAGGATCAAGGAAGAACGCTCAAATAAAGGGCGTGCTTCTACGTTCTATATACATTGCCTCAAGGTTATAGTGGTCACATGTAGGTTTCCAGCGTACTGTTTGGACACTATCCTATACTATACTGGTTTACTAAACAGGCCCCCGGGTCTTACGGGCTGTAGCACTGCAGTCTCTGCCCCTGTCCCTGGGAGACATACACAAAGTCAGCCATTCAGAAACCTGTCAGAGGAAATCCTCTTGTTATTTTCCGTTAACAAAGCAGAGGCATACAGCATACTTCACCCTCACAACACGGAGCAGCTAATACAACACAGATATATAGTCAAAGCAGCTCACACAATACAGATACACAGAACAGCTCACACAACACAGAGATACATATAGCAGCTCACACAATACAAAGATACACAGAGCAGCTCACACAACACAGAGATACACAGAGCAGCTCACACAATACAGAGATACACAGAGCAGCTCACACAACACAAAGATACATGGAACAGCTCACACAATACAGATACACTGAGCAGCTCACACAATACAGATACACAGAGCAGCTCACACAACACAGATACACAGAGCAGCTCACACAATACAGAGATACACAGAGCAGCTCACACAACACAGATACACAGAGCAGCTCACACAACACAGGGATAAATAGAACAGCTCACACAATACAGATACACTGAGCAGCTCACACAATACAGATACACAGAGCAGCTCACACAATACAGATACACAGAGCAGCTCACACAACACAGATACACAGAGCAGCTCACAACTGTGTGGCTCACGATTGTATCTCTTCATTATCGGCAGGACTAGCGGTACTCAGCTAGACTTGCTCAAGTCTTTGATTATGAATATTCATCAAATAATAACCCTTAATCAGGATGAAATGCATTTTAATTTGTTCCCTCTCCCTGACCAGCCCAGAAACCTGTATCAGGGTGAGGAGGAGTGGGGTAGATGGAGGGGATACAGGATCTGAAGCTAGTCTAATTTTTTCTGAGAGGATGAAGTCGCCCGAACCAAACTCGCAACGAGTTGACGGGAGAAAACCCACCTCGACGGGAAAGTTTAAACGAATCTAGTCTAGTACTTAGTCTACTTCAATTATTAGAGTGTGCTTGCACGCTTTATATATACATCATCTAGAGTTTAGAGGGGTCTATATAGACTTTCAGGGTACTGCATACATACTATCACTTCACTATCTGTGTGCTATTCACTGTGATATTGAGAACAGAGCAGGGAGCCAGTGTCCATGACCAATCACTCAAAACCAAAGTACCTCAAGACCTACTGATGCTTGATGTGTTTGGATCCTAAATTGGCAGTTACAGAAATGGCAAGTTAAATGGGTGCAAGTGGGTTACAGAAAACTACCCATAGGCTAAATCTAACTCAAACCTTTTAATTGTTATTCATTTATAATTGCACGCTCATTCATCTAGGATGAACATACTATTTGCTCCTAGTTTAATAATGAATCGGCAGCCGCTTCAGCAGTTACAAACACCCTGTTAATCCGAGGCAATAACTGAATGTTTCAACAATGAGTGAAATGAAACTAAATACCTCCTCAGTCTACTATCAAGATTTGTTCTCGACTTGATTGCAGTATGCTAGCCGGCAAAACGAGTGAATTTAATTGTTGTTGAAACAGCCGCCATGGAGGAGCTCTTATTACCTCTTCTCAACACCGAACACCGCCGTCTCCGATCAATTGATGGTTAACTGATCCCAGTTGTTATGGCTTATACAACCACCTGGACCTCAGTCATGAATATTCATAGAAGTGTACAACAGGACTAAAGGCCTGTTTCCATTGGCCGACGAAAAGGGTGTCGATTTTTTGGGTTACACAGAAAGGCTGTCAGTTGTACCAATGGCTGTGCGTAAGAAAAATCAGTGAGGGTAGTAGATTTTACTCAGTGACCAAGCTTTCACTCAGTGGCGGGTTTTCTCTCACCCCTGGTATTTTTCCCCCATAGACTTAACATTGGAAGCTCGTACTCAACGCCCGTGGAGTATTGTTGAAAAATACTCAATGGAGGATGATGTCACACATTTTAGCCGAATATTCAGCGATAGGGGTGAGATAAAATCTGAACCGCACTCGAACCATAGCCACTAAAAATACGCCATTCATTTTGGCTTGCTACATAATCTCACTCGGCTTTGCCTTGTGAGATTACTCTGCAACTAAGACTCATAGCATATTGTCAGTCGCTATCGATCTCGGCGCAGTTCCTTATTAGTGCCACATTACATAATCTAAGCAGAAAATGTCGTGGGTCATTTCACGAGCTGGGTTGTTCCCATTGACCGATTTTGGGTCAGCAGTGCCAAAAGTCTGTCGGTGGTTACTGGCTGTAGATCGGTGACGGGAAATCGGCCAATGGAAACGGGCCTTATGGTATCCGTACCACGGCAATGTATTCTTCCCTTACGATGGAGATATTACAATTCAAATGCATAGATAGATATATATGAAGCTATAATCAAGGCTTATATGATTATGATTATGGAGTTAGGGCCGGAATGGCCGGCGCATCATCGGCATATATTCTGCTAGTAATCGGCATACTATCTCTTCTAATTCTTGACTAATTCTCTCACTAATCGTGATTCGATTCACCGCCGACGCTACTGTTCTGAAAGCTTTTCTGCTGGATTTTGATTCTCATAATGCAGGGACGAATTGACATCGCAATAACATTAGAAAAATCAGGTACGGTGCCCCCTCAAATAACATAATTTTCAGACAGAATTTTATCACCTGAGTGTGCTATACATATTTTTACTTTTTTTTTATTTAATAAACAACAACATGGTTGATGAGCGGTCGATCACCCTGCCATACAAATCCAAGATGGCAGACACTGCGCCACTCCGCCAGTAGTGGCCGTGTCCGAAACCAGACATTGGTGAAAAAAATATAAATAACGGCCTAAATTTGGCAAATATTAGAAATGAAGGCCAAATTCAGCGGTCTCTGAGAAAATACTGAGCTCAAAAGAAAAATAAGATTGATCACTTTGATGAAAGTGCGGAAATTGTCAAGTTAGCCGATTTGACCTCTAGCGATTGAACGGGGAACTAGTCTATAGCACATAATGTGGCCAACGTCCACCAGACGGCATGACAATCGACGCCGGTTCGGGTTACCAGTTTGAGAGCTACACTGGCAACCAGAGCTACAGAATATTAGCTCTGGTCGTGTTAAATCCAGATGTCGCCTTGACCCTTTGCTGGTTCCCGCCTGTGAGTAGTTATACCTTTAGATATGTTTGTTATTCTATGTCATAACCTCAAAGCCAATTTTCCATTATCTTAATTCCTTTCCTGTGTACTATTTCATAATATTTTGAATGTAATTTGTGGTATCTTTGTCAATTTGTTAGCAATGGATATTTCATATTAAGTATATCTGCTTTTATAGTATACATAGAATACAACTCGGTTTGAGGCGAACACAAAAGGGATACCCAGGGGATCGTGTGTGATTTAACCCGACCAACCCCTATATCGTAGAAGGGGTTGGTTGCCAAACTATTTGAGAGCCTGAGCGCCGTGGCCCTGGCGACAACGGGACGTACTAAAGTCTAGTTCTAACGGCGATCCACTCATGAGACTCTAGTGGAGCCGGACCTCCGATTAAGAGCCGATTAAGGAGAGATTGACAAAAGAAATTTTGCGGGAGGTAAGCACAAATGGAGCGTTAAGTGGGGCCCCACCTACCACGATGGTCTACGACATACTTCCTGATGGCTGCGATTTGAAATGCCCAAATCGTGGCCTATCGGGAGGTCCCCGATAGCTCAAAAATCGCAGACATGGTTTGAAATCGTAGAGCTGTGAATCATACGCGCTGACCACGATATCTTCCCTATAGGCTACGATACCATACGACAGGCTACAAAATTTCCAACATGTTGGAAGTTATCGGGACCTCTACGATTGGCGTTTTCAATCGCAGCCTATCGCGAGCTGTCGTAAACGAAATTGCAGAAACCTGTTCCACCTACCACAATTCCGGCTGACCTCACGACAGAATCGGAATGGTGTCGGGAAGGCCGTCGTAAGGCCAATCGGGACCAGAATCGTGGTAGGTGGGGGCCCGCCTTTAAACAAGATCATGGTAAGATGGCAAGCAGAATGCAGCACAATCTGGTGAAGAACGGGAAGAAAATCGGGGAAAGAACATAAATCGGCGCAGTGGAGCACCACCTTTGTACCGGAATCGGGGATTTGATAATTTCATAGTGATTACCTTGTCGCCGACTTTGCAGGGAGACTGTCGAGTACTCCATAGAAGTATGAAGATGACTTACCTAGAAGACAAAAGGAAAATACATATGTAAATTTGTAATACAATTGTATAAATTACATCATAACACCAACAACTCCCGATTTTAAATTGTAGGTGGTAACTATTTAATGAAACTTGTTGTTTATATACATGAGTAGCAACACATATACCAACATATATACCAACATATATAAATTTAAGAGTAACATGAACTTGTAACATGAACTTGTTTCCTTCAAATATATGTAGAAAATAGAGGAACCAGATTTAAGTAGATTTATATTAAGCAGGTGTTGTATATAAACTCTCTCATTGACTAAGTCCACAACAATAGAACAATTCAGAACCTGAAGCATGTTATGGTGTTAGCTCATGATGGGATCTATACCAAGGAGTAAGATATATGTAAATACGAGGAAGTATTTCATGTTACAAGATTAATAGGTTTCTGGTTCATGTTGATAGTGTGTACTAAGGGTGATTAAGATGTCAATTCTTTCATGTCACAATATCAATAGGGTTCAGTTCTATTTCCTAAAAGAAATCCATTCGCGTTGGTTGCCCCAACGTGATAATTTTTTCATGTTTATGTTAATAGTATGTATTAATGGAATTTATGTCACAATACTAGTAGGTTTCGGGCTTATGTTTATAGTGTGTACTAATGACAATGAAGATATGACTGGCCTCTTTTATGTCACAATATTGATAGGAGGAACTGTCTAAATATGTGTTTGGAGGTGAGATGACCGAAGATGTGCTTGGAGGTGACATATCTAAAGAGAGACAGGGGTATGTAGACGTTAGGGCCCACCACCCGAAAGTCTGGACGTTAGGGCCCACTCATCGGGACGTTAGGGCCCACAAAATGATAACATCAACATATACATTATTGAAATATGCACAGATCTCAAATCATTACTTCCATTTCATAAAAATTGCGAAAACCTTGTAATTTCCGTTTTTAGTGCTAACAAGCTAACGAGCATTACCCAATTCTGCAAAATTTGGTGGGCCCTAAGGTCCATTTCTGCTATTTCTCGCTCCCGGCGGCACCGGTGGGAACCCGGCGTCGCGGTGCGGCCGAGGCGCGACTGAGGCTTTCCCACCCCGGTCCCTGCTGGGCCCTAACGTCCCGACTTTTGGGTGGTGGGCCCTAACGTCCTGCTATCGAG
Organism: Alentia gelatinosa; assembly: GCA_950022655.1. Classification (NCBI taxonomy): domain Eukaryota; kingdom Metazoa; phylum Annelida; class Polychaeta; order Phyllodocida; family Polynoidae; genus Alentia; species Alentia gelatinosa. The sequence goes on along the minus strand of OX465584.1, from coordinate 66,911,958 downwards.
ACGGGAGGGAGGGTGAGGAGAGGTGAGGAGTGGTACACAGAGCAGGGCGTTCACTCCTAATTACACACGCTCGACCTGATAGGCCAGAAACTGACGTGTCATGGCCGCCACAACACTCTCCAAGCAGATAAACTATGAGCGGCGGAAGGGCAAGTAGATTTAACTCCGGTGTGCTGCGATAATTTGTTTCCCACTCAATACGCGCATGCGTCTTGACACGTTCTTCCGTTCAGCTAGCATGCTTATTGGACATACTACTATTTTGATGTGATTTTAATGTAAATAAATGAAAAGAATAGTATTTGAGAGATGAGAATTACATGTTGTGATATATATGCTTAATTGTGGTACATTTTTCACTCTCCAATGGTGGACTTCAACACTGCGCATGCTCGCACATGCACACTAATGACTAGTGGGCGATAATAACGGTTTATCGCAGGGTAATAAATAAAGCTATTACACTACCGCGGTGCATCCTGGTGGTTCCCAAAGAGACCAGTGGTGGGGCTTAGAGTGGTGTGAGAGGTGTGTAGGGCTTAGATGGTGTGAGAGGTGTGTAGGGTGAGTGGTGTGAGAGGTGTGTAGGGCTTAGATGGTGTGAGAGGTGTGTAGGGGTGAGAGTGGTGTGAGAGGTGTGTAGGGGTGAGAGTGGTGTGAGAGGTGTGTAGGGGTGAGAGTGGTGTGAGAGGTGTGTAGGGGTGAGAGTGGTGTGAGAGGTGTGTAGGGGTGAGAGTGGTGTGAGAGGTGTGTAGGGTGAGTGGTGTGAGAGGTGTGTAGGGTGAGAGGTGTGTAGGGCATAGATGGTGTGAGAGGTGTGTAGGGGTGAGAGTGGTGTGAGAGGTGTGTAGGGGTGAGAGTGGTGTGAGAGGTGTGTAGGGTGAGTGGTGTGAGAGGTGTGGAGGGGTTAGAGTGGTGTGAGAGGTGTGTGGGGGTGAGAGTGGTGTGAGAGGTGTGTGCGGCTTAGAGTGGTGTGAGAGGTGTGTAGGGCTTAGATGGTGTGAGAGGTGTGTAGGGAGAGTGGTGTGAGAGGTGTGTAGGGGTGAGAGTGGTGTGAGAGGTGTGTAGGGCTGAGAGGGGTGAGAGTGGTGTGAGAGGTGTGTAGAGGTGAGAGGTGTGTAGGGGTGAGAGTGGTGTGAGAGGTGTGTAGGGGTTAGATGGTGTGAGAGGTGTGTAGGGCTTAGATGGTGTGAGAGGTGTGTAGGGGTGAGAGTGGTGTGAGAGGTGTGTAGGGGTGAGAGTGGTGTGAGAGGTGTGTAGGGTGAGTGGTGTGAGAGGTGTGTAGAGGTGAGAGGTGTGTAGGGTTTAGAGTGGTGTGAGAGGTGTGTAGGGGTTAGATGGTGTGAGAGGTGTGTAGGGCTTAGATGGTGTGAGAGGTGTGTAGGGGTGAGAGTGGTGTGAGAGGTGTGTAGGGGTGAGAGTGGTGTGAGAGGTGTGTGCGGCTTAGAGTGGTGTGAGAGGTGTGTAGGGCTTAGATGGTGTGAGAGGTGTGTAGGGGTGAGAGTGGTGTGAGAGGTGTGTAGGGGTGAGATCTTGCCCCTCTTTTACAACTGACACTAACTTCTCAATTCTTAGGCTCGTTTCCACACCCCTCTCATAAGATCTCACGCTCTCTAAGTGGTATTCTGTCCAAGGTTCTCACTACGCTCTATGCGAGAAGAATTCTTAACGAACTAGGCTTAGAGTCTTGAGAATCAACTGACACATAGCATACCCACTAGGTGGCATCATTGCGATTATAGGAATCTTTAGGTTGCATTGATGTACGTCTTTAGCACGGAAAGCAGGTCAGTTGATTCTCAAGGCTCTAAGCCTAGTTAGTTAAGAATTATTCTCCCATAGAGCGTAGTGAGAGTACAAATTACCACTTAGAAAGTGTTAGTTCTTATGAGATAGTAGCGTTTCCGTTGGAAGACGAAAACAGCGTCGATTGTTTGTCAGTTCTCCTGAAAGCCCATTTCCATTTTGTGTTAGCAGTGGTAAAGGTCCGTTGGTGGTGCTTGATTGCAGATCGGTGACGGCCTATGAAAATGGGCTTTAGGACAACTAAAAATACCGTCGGCCAATGGAAACGGGCTAAAATCTACACCGTTTTCGTCTGCCAATGGAAACGGGCTTAAATATACACCCTTTTCGTCAGCCAATGGAAACGGGCTTAAATATACACCCTTTTCGTCAGCCAATGGAAACGGGCTAAAATATACATCTTTTTCGTCAGCCAATGGAAACGGGCTTAAATCTACACCCTTTTCGTCAGCCAATGGAAACGGGCTTAAATATACACCCTTTTCGTCAGCCAATGGAAACACTACTGGAAACGGGCTAAAATATACACCCTTTTCGACAGCCAATGGAAACGGGCTTAAATCTACACCCTTTCCGTCAGCCAATGGAAACGGGCTTAAATATACACCCTTTTCGTCAGCCAATGGAAACAGGCTTAAATCTACACCATTTTCGTCAGCCAATGGAAATGGGCTTAAATCTACACCCTTTTCGTCAGCCAATGGAAACGGGCCTATACCGTTAGCCGCTAGATACTTGTTTGGCCATGTGACATCAGGGGGGCGCTACCGTATATCCGGCACATATTGTCGTATTGTACGCGCAGGTTTAAACATGTGCAGAATGTTTATATATTGGAGATAAAAGTTATGAGACTTTGATGGACCAATAAAGACCCTGAATTAAAATGCCTATAGCGACACGGGACCTGGTTTTATATTCGCTGTCCGGGATTAAACATTAACGCGATGCAATTCATCCACGAGCCTCTAAGCCTGTGATAGCCGTGCCAGTAAAAACAGGTGTGAGGGTGATCTATGAGGTGTGTTTTACCACACTCGCGGGTGTTAACACGGTAACTACCGTGATATCATTAATAAGTAAGCACATTATCGCCCGTCGGTGTTATACTAGCAGGGGACAGAAAACAAAGATGCTACTTAAAGGGGTGATTCCACCGGCATGATGTGTTTTTGTCTTGTAAGGTCGGGTTGTGTCTTGTATGTAGCACCTTGCTGTATCTTGATGAATCGGAATAAATCTTTGTAAGATCTGTTTGTGCACTTATCCCTATATGTGTAGCCCTAGACTTGCCCAAGTCTTTGATTATGAACATTCATTAAATGATTAAAGATAATCGGAATAAAGTTCATTATCGCATGTGTCCTTCTCTGACTGGCCCATGAATCAAAGCCTTGTCCACTATGAACATAATCTCCTGTTTATGGCCCCAAGCCACTCCCTGTAACCCTATACCTCCCTCTACCCCTCCCCCTCCCCTCCTCCAATTCCCTGCCAGCCTGCTCCTGCCCCTCCCCTCTCCCCTCCTCCAGTACACCTATAGATGCCTTAAAATACCCCAAATACCACCTTCTGCTATGCAAGTGGTAGTTGAGCCAAACCACCATACTGTGCCGGTACGGTGCCATACCACCATGCTTTGAAAGCTCAATCTCATTGATTAAGAAAATCAAGTGACCTATTTATGTCAAACAGGAAATTAATAGAGAATAATATGAGAATATCAATACCTGTGTCACTCAGAAGGGGTCGAGGGGTAGGACACAGGGACTGAGGCCAGTCTAGGTCGGGTTGTGTCTTGTATGTAGGACATTGCTGCATCTTGATGAATCGGAATAAATCGTGTAAGATCTGTTTGTGCACTTATCCCTATATGTGTAGCCCCTATTATCACTCAAAGGAAGCTATTCCTCTGACACGATTCAACCAGATGTTCGCGCACGATTCATCCCGACCTAGCAAGTCATCAAATCGGGCATGATCGGGATATATCGCACGTCCTGGTGGAATCAACCCTTTAGTGGGTTTCACACGGAGAGACTCATGTACTTGAGATTGGTGTACTTCACATATTTTTCCCAGTCTTGGATAATTTTCCCTCTGTCCAATAATCTCAGAGCAGAATGCTGAAATTTGACCTTACCTAGTCTCTAGGGGAAATGGCGGATCTGATTCACACGGAAGGACACACCCGGTGCATTATCTTAAAACTGGATGAGTTTTAATCTTGGCCACCGTATGCCACGACTGGAGTTTGGCATAGTGACTTCATGAGGCGAAGCCGAGTGAAGTCTGGAGCCAAAACCACAGGAGTGGCATGCGGTTGCCAAGATCAAAACGAATCAGGTTTTAATTTGATCCTACCCCATCTCCTATATTTTGGAATATTATGTGATAACAATCCTGTATACCACTAGTGGCATATAAAACTCCGTATGCCAGTCAGCGTGGCATACGGAAACACAATGTTAAGCCTATGCGATTTTATATCAGGGGTGGGATAAAGTCTCAGTCAATCTTTACCACTGGGACTAGGGGACCCTCATTAGCAGTGGGAGGTACGCCAGTCTCACTGAAATGCCCGACATTTTTTAAGCATGTTTAAAATCCAAATTGCTTGAGACTATGTACCTTGGGAAAATAGACGCCGGCGATTTTCCCTCCTTTCCCTCAGTCTCAGAGAATTGAGATCTGGGGGTGTCACACGAGGAGACTATGTAAATAATCTCAGGTAAAATTGTCTCAGACAAACCCTGCTGGAGGAACATGCGTCTCTCCGTGTGAATCCCACTTTAAGGGGTTTTAACACTTGGCGATCCCTCGGGAGACAGTTATCGGGGATAACGATTGAGGTCCGGTACATTTTCTCAAAGTCGGCCACTGTTTCTGTCCCCGAGAATTTGGTCGGCGACTAGCGTAGAGGTGTGAAGTGGGATTCACACGATGGGATTCATGTACCTCACAGGGTGTTTATCTGAGACAAATCCTGCTGAGATTCTGTACTCGAACACAATCTCCTTGCCTAAATTGTAGAGTTCCATTTCCCTGAGACTTGTTTTTCTTTTATAATTTATGAATCGTGCGCGGACATTTGCCCCTAAAAAGGAACAGAATCTTATGGGATTTTAGACCCTCTGGAAAACACGAATCCCACCGTGTGAATCTCACTTAAAAAGGAACAGAATCTCACGAGAATTTAACCCAATGTGGTACATGAATCCCACCGTGTGAATCCCACTTAACAAGGAACAGAATCTCGTGAGATTTTTAACCCGACGAGGTACATTAATCCCACCGTGTGAATCTCACTTAAAAAGGAACAGAATCTCACGAGAATTTAACCCAATGTGGTACATGAATCCCACCGTGTGAATCCCACTTAACAAGGAACAGAATCTCGTGAGATTTTTAACCCGACGAGGTACATGAATCCCACCGTGTGAATCATACTTAAAAAGGAACAGAATCTCACGAGAATTTAACCCAATGTGGTACATGAATCCCACCGTGTGAATCTCACTTAAAAGGAACAGAATCTCACGAGAATTTAACCCGATGAGGTACATTAATCCCACCGTGTGAATCTCACTTAAAAAGCAACAGAATATCACGAGAATTTAACCCGATGTGGTACATGAATCCCACCGTGTGAATCTCACTTAAAAGGAACAGAATCTCACGAGAATTTAACCCGATGAGGTACATTAATCCCACCGTGTGAATCTCACTTAAAAAGCAACAGAATATCACGAGAATTTAACCCGATGTGGTACATGAATCCCACCGTGTGAATCCCACTAAAAAAGGACCAGAATCTCGTGAGATTTTTAACCCGATGAGGCACATGAATCTCTTCGTGTAATTCCCACTTAACACACCTCCCCTAAACCCGCTCACCAGTGCCTAGACTTCCCGCCTACAATCGGCGTTTTCTCACAGTGAGAATGGTGAATAAGTTATGACAGACGGAGTTTACGAGTCTCGGCGACTGGCCGCTGGAGGGCGCCACCGCCGCGGTGTGGGGATGGGACCGCGGGGACCACACGGGATGGGACCGCGGGGACCACACGGCACGAGTCCCCCCCCCCCCCCTAAAACAAAGTCGGCCAGCACTCTGCCGCTTCTCACAGCGGATACGTGGTTTACGGGAAGATTTTATATCCGGGCTGAATCATCTCAGAGCACCAGAACGGTGTAGCAGGGTGTAGTGTGGGGTGTGAGGTGTGTCAGTGTGAGGTGTGTGGTGTGAGGTGTGTGGTGCGAGGTGTGTGGTGTGGGGTGTGGGGTGAGAGGTGTGAGGTGTGAGATGTGTAGCAGGGTCCAGTGTGAGGTGTGAGGTGTGAGGTGTGGGGTGTGTGGTGTGTGGTGTGAGGTGTGAGGTTTGTGGTGTGTGGTGTGTGGTGTGAGGTGTGAGGTGTGTGTAGTGTGAGGTGTGTGGTGTGGGGTGTGAGGTGTGAGGTGTGGGGTGTGAGGTGTGAGGTGTGTGTAGTGTGAGGTGTGAGGTGTGAGGTGTGTGTAGTGTGAGGTGTGGGGTTTGTGGTGTGAGGTGTGTGGTGTGGGGTGTGAGGTGTGGGGTGTGTAGTGTGAGGTATGAGGTGTGATGAGTGCGGTGTAAGGTGTGAGGTATGGGGTGTGAGGTGTGTGGTGTGAGGTGTGGGGTGTGAGGTATGAGGTGTGAGGTGTGGGGTGTGAGGTGTGTGGTGTGGGGTGTGAGGTGTGGGGTGTGTAGTGTGAGGTATGAGGTGTGAGGTGTGGGGTGTGAGGTGTGAGGTGTGAGGTGTGGGGTGTGAGGTGTGGGGTGTGAGGTGTGTGTAGTGTGAGGTGTGTGGTGTGTGGTGTGTGGTGGGGTGTTAGGTGTGTGGTGTGTGGTGTGTGGTGTGTGGTTGTGGGGTGTGTGGTGTGTGTTGTGAGGTGTGAGGTGTGAAATGTGTTGTGTGAGATGTTTGGGTCTCCAGGTAAAGATAACACCTATATATTATTTCATAAAACCATAACACCTATACATTATTGCATCACACCATAACAACATATATATCATTGTATCATTTAACCTATATATATCATTGCATTATACCATAACACGCTATATATGATTGCATCATACCATAACACCTTATATATATATCATTGCATCGTACCATAACACCCTTCATATCATTGCATATCTCCTCTCCTTCACAGCTACTTCTTGCCTCCAATACTAAATGTCACGGCATTAACTGAACGCTCAATCTGTTATTTCCGTTTGAAGAGATTCGTGACATTTCTGTCTCTTCTCACCTTCCCCTGCAGTTTGCTTTATAATTCCGCTGAGGATGACGATCTAAGTTTAATATAACGGCTTCACGCCCACATCGTGACACATTGATATTTATTACCCACCTAATACGGAGTCTCCATGCTAAGCCTATGGAGCCTCCAGATCGCTATTGTTACCCACCTAATACGTAGTCTCCATACTAAGCCTATGGAGCCTCCAGATCGCTATTGTTACCCACCTAATACGGAGTCCCCATACTAAGCTTATGGATCCTACAGATCGCTATTATTACCCACCTAATACAAAGTTTCCACGCTAAGCCTATGGAGCCTACAGATCGCTATTATTACCCACCTAATACAAAGTTTCCACGCTAAGCCTATGGAGCCTACAGATCACTATTATTACCCACCTAATACGGAGTCTCCATGCAAAGCCTATGGAGCCTACAGATCGCTATTATTACCCACCTAATACGGAGTCTCCATGCTAAGCCTATGGGGCCTACAGATCGCTATTATTACCCACCTAATACGGAGTCTCCATGCTAAGCCTAAGGAGTCTACAGATCGCTATTATTACCCACCTAATACGGAGTCTCCATGCTAAGCCTATGGATCCTACAGATCGCTATTATTACCCACCTAATATGGAGTCTCCATGCAAAGCTTATGGAGCCTACAGATCGCTATTATTACCCACCTAATACGGAGTCTCCATGCTAAGCTTATGGAGCCTACAGATCGCTATTATTACCCACCTAATATGGAGTCTCCATGCAAAGCTTATGGAGCCTACAGATCGCTATTATTACCCACCTAATACGGAGTCTCCATGCTAAGCCTATGGAGCCTACAGATCGCTATTATTACCCACCTAATACAAAGTTTCCACGCTAAGCCTATGGAGCCTACAGATCGCTATTATTACCCACCTAATACTAAAGTTTCCACGCTAAGCCTATGGAGCCTACAGATCGCTATTATTACCCACCTAATACCAAGTTTCCACACTAAGCCTATGGAGCCTAAAGATCGCTATTATTACCCACCTAATACGGCTTTTTCGGCCACCTGACGGGCATTATAGGAACTAATTCATATAAACAAAGCACCGCAGTGGGATCAAATTTCTAATTATATACTAGATTTTTTCCTGATAATTACTCAGGTGAACAATAAATACAATATCACCATGTTTTTGATCTGTGTGGCCGTTTTCTCCTTGTAGTTGACACTACGTAATACTGCTCGCTGTCGCTCGGAGTTTTACTACGCATCAACTACGCGGAGAATACGGCCACTTAGATCGAAATCATGGTAATATTGTGTATTTGTAATGACACAAGTGTATCATCAGCTATCCCAATACTCTCTCATTGGGAATGCAAGGTGCGTTTGTTCGGTAATACTAGTTCTAGGATTAGGTATATTTTCCTTTTTCACATGTATACTATGACTTCATGGAATAAGACACTTGTATCAGGAAAGATAAGACACTTGCATTAATGTGAGTGGCATAAGCACATGGATAATTATAGATGCAAAATTGTTCAAGGTGGAAAGAGCACATGTTTATCAACTATATTATATTTGTTTAGGGAAACGTTGAAACTTTCATGTCATTTGTAAGTGTATGGTTGATAAAAAGGAGCATTGCTCGTTAAAAAAACAACAAAAAAACAGCCAGCCAGAGGGGACGGAGCACTTCAAAATGGGCCCGTTTACATGAAGGGCCGGTTTTTAGAATCATTTTAGGTAATTTTCTGCAATCACCAAACTCTCTAAGTGGTATTCTGTACAAGGTTCTCACTACGCACGCCTCTCATAAGATCTCACACTCTCTAAGTGGTATTCTGTACAAGGTTCTCACTACGCACCCCTCTCATAAGATCTCACACTCTGTAATAGATATTCTGTACAAGGTTCTCACTACGCACCCCTCTCATAAGATCTCACACTCTCTATGTGGTATTCTGTACAAGGTTCTCACTATGCACACCTCTCATAAGATCTAACACTCTCTAAGTCGTATTCTGTACAAGGTTCTCACTACGCACCCCTCTCATAAGATCTCACACTCTCTAAGTCGTATTCTGTACAAGGTTCTCACTGCGCTCTATGGGAGAAGAATTCTTAACGAACTAGGCTTAGAGCCTTGAGAATCCAATAGCATACAGCATTCCCGCTAGGTGGCATCATTGAGATTATAGGAATCTTTGGTTGCATTGATGTAGTCTTTAGCACGGGAGGCAGGCCATTGGATTCTCAAGGCTCTAAGCTTAGTTTATTAAAAGTTCGGACCCGTTGGCAGCTGTTCTGAGTAGCGCCGGGCTGTTCTGAGCCGTTCCGAACCCTCCCGATTCTTCCGAGCTGCTCCGAGCCGTTCCGAACCCTCCCGATTCTTCCGAGCTGCTCCGAGCCGTTCCGGACCCTCCCGATTCTTCCGAGCTGCTCCGAGCCGTTCCGAACCCTCCCGATTCTTCCGAGCTGCTCCGAGCCGTTCCGGACCCTTCCGATTCTTCCGAGCTGCTCCGAGCCGTTCCGAACCCTCCCGATTCTTCCGAGCTGCTCCGAGCCGTTCCGAACCCTTCCGATTCTTCCGAGCTGCTCCGAGCCGTTCCAGACCCTCCCGACCTGCTCCGAGCCGTTCCGAACCCTCCCGACCTGCTTGACCTGCTCCGAGCCGTTCCGACCTTCCTCGAGCTACTCCGAGCAGCTCCGAGCTGCTCCGATCTGCTCGGAAACGGCTCTTAACCGCCCGAACATCTCCGAGTGGCCCCGGACGGCTCCGAGCCGCTGTGAGCAGCCTGAGTCGGCCGCTAATCGCCTACGTACACAAACACAGTGACGGTGTTTACCGCTCCTTCACCTGCAACAATCTGAGAGTGTCTGAGTGTCCTGGGCACCTCCTCTGCTGGGAGAGTGTGTCTGAGAGTCCTGGGGACCTCCACTGCTGGGAGAGTTGTCTGGGTGTCCTGGTGACCTCCTCTGCTGGGAGAGTGTGTCTGAGTGTCCTGGGGACCTCCTCTGCTGGGAGAGTGTGTCTGAGTGTCCTGGGGACCTCCTCTGTTGGGAGAGTGTGTCTGAAAATGTCCTGGGGACCTCCTCTGCTGGGAGAGTGTGTCTGAGTGTCCTGGGGACCTCCTCTGCTGGGAGAGTGTATCTCAAAGTGTCCTGGAGACCTTCTCTGCTGGAAGAGTGTGTCTGAGTGTCCTGGGGACCTCCTCTGTTGGGAGAGTGTGTATGAGTGTCCTGGGGACCTCCACTGCTGGGAGAGTTGTCTGGGTGTCCTGGTGACCTCCTCTGCTGGAAGAGTGTGTCTGAGTGTCCTGGGGACCTCCTCTGTTGGGAGAGTGTGTCTGAGAGTCCTGGGGACCTCCTCTGCTGGGAGAGTGTGTCTGGTGTCCTGGAGACCTCCTCAGTTGGGAGAGTGTGTCTGAGAGTCCTGGGGACCTCCTCTGCTGGGAGAGTGTGTCTGAGTGTCCTGGGGACCTCCTCTGTTGGGAGAGTGTGTCTGAAAATGTCCTGGGGACCTCCTCTGCTGGGAGAGTGTGTCTGAGTGTCCTGGGGACCTCCTCTGCTGGGAGAGTGTATCTCAAAGTGTGCTGGAGACCTTCTCTGCTGGGAGAGTGTTTCTGAGTGTCCTGGAGACCTCCTGTGCTGGGGGAGTGTTTCTGAGAGTGTCCTGGTGAACTCCTGTGCTGGGAGAGTGTATCTGAGAGCTCCCCATTAACTTAAAAACACCTATGGTTATGGATATGTTATGAATGGATTGGTCATTGTTAACCCACCCAAATATTTCCCTTGTTGTTTTCATGGGAAGTAATTTAATTGAATACATGTTATGAAAAACAAGGATGTCTGAATTAAAAAAAGAGAAAGCCCTGAGGGTCTTCAGAATATGACTATTCCTTTTATCTCACCCCTGCAATTTTTTCTACGTAGACTTAATATTGGGAACTCTTATCCAACACCCATGAGATATTTAGGATAAAATATCCAATTAGTCAATGTGAAGGGTGAGATTAATTCAGAAACCTATTCAAGTTTAGGGTCAGAGCTCGATCCCATCTCGTTGGAATCGCTTTATCATTCATGCGGTATTACCTCGTGAATTATAGTAATTCAATTTTGATGGGATAAAAGCTCTGACCCTAAACATTCAGAGGTTTTCTCTATCCATGAATTTCTATTTTAGGTGTGGAATTCTAACAGCATCCTATGACAGCTGTAACATGAACAGGGCAAACATAAGGCCACTAAAAATAAACTTGTTTCTCATCACCAAGCCATGAAAAATATGACGAGGGCTCTTTTTTTTCTTTTTTTTTTGCTATATCAAAGATGGCAGACATACAGTAAAACCCCGCATAAGTGGACACCCTCCGATCCGGGCCAAAGTGGCTGCTTACGCGGAGTGTCTGCTTATGCGGGTTTCCAGATTTTTACTGGCTATACATTTAATGCATCCTTGACATCAGGAGCTTTAATTTGATACTAAATACACATACCTTTCATAATTTCTATCAAGGTTCATCTATTTAAAAAAAACAAAAAAACTTCTAAAATCGTTTTTTCTGATGCGCGGTGATGAGAAACAAGTTTTTTTTTTTTAGTGGCCTAATGAGTTTTGTGTTGATAACATGCCTTTAGAATGTGAGCTAATTGTACAGAGACAGACGTGGAGAGATCAGGTATCAGGTGCACATCAACGCGTACCCAGGAGAATATCCCCGACAGCGGTGTGAATCCGATACATGCCACAAATCACAGAGTGTTCCAGAGATCATCTCACCCCCACTGCACGAAAACCATCATTTCACATATGAATGCGCTGGGCGTATAAGTAGGTATTTTGCGTCTACAAGGTCGTCTTAATCCCCGTGTGTATACACCTCATCTGTGGGCGTATACATAAGCGTCCTGTGAACAGGGCTTCACTGAGAGTGGGCGGGGGGAGTTGGCGGGGGTGGGGGGGATTGCTTCCTACTGAGGACACCTGTACTTCTACCAACACCAAGGGGCGGGAGGGGGCGGGGGCAGAGGGTGTTTCCTCTCATATATGCCGGGTGTGAAATACAGCCAAGACGCGTCTGTCGTATATAAGGCCTGGGCGTATATAAATGAAAACAAGTCAATATTCAGCCAATACATCCACTTCCGTGATGGCGTATATATGAATAAAACGGTGGTTTTCGTGCAGTGCCCGGCATTCTTCTCCATAAGCTTAACATAAGAACTCATACTCCACGGCCGTGAGGGAAGTGTACCCAATACTCAATGGCTAATTTGGTGAAATAATGTTTCTGATCAGGTATTGAAGGGGTGAGATAAAATCAGTAACCCACTCGTTTGACTGCTACCTAATTAACCCAGCTCCGCTTCGTGAATTACTCCGCAGTCAAACTCGGTGGAGAACGGACTAGGTTATTTTTATCTCATGAGTTTCCTTCTAAAACCTCAACGACTTCATGTGACAACAAAAATCATATAATTTGGGCATAATTGTCAAATTGTGAATTGTTTGTTTGGTTGGTTCAAAGTCCAATATGTTCAATTAGACTTAAAGAATTATAGATAATTTAAAGCTAACGTCCCCAGTTACCCAGCAACCACGACTAGACAGAGGCGGGTACCAGCACCGGCTCTCGAATTTTGCCCACCCACCCACCTTAACTCCTAGTACATAGACTGGAGTAATACTGATTTTTAACTCACAGCTTTTCGCAGTTCAAAGTATCAAGAATATGGGCCCATACTTGTGGAACTGGCACTAAACCCAGTAAGAACATGCCTACGACGACGCAGTCCCAGCAACCCGTCACTTAGACTTGCTCAAGTCTTTGATTATGAACATTAATTAAATGATTAAACACAATAAGGATAAAGTTCATTAAAGTATGTATCCTTTTCTGACTAGCCCATGAATCAAAGACTTGTCCACTATGAACCAAATTTCCTGTTTATGGCCCAAAGCCGCTCCCTGTAATCCTATAACTGCTCCTGCCCCTCCCCTCTCCCTTCCTCCAGTTCCCTGGCCGCCTGTGTTGCCATAGCAATAAATTTCCCCTGCTCCTGATTGTGACTCGATTGAGATCAAAGTGAGAGGGTATCAATCTCCCAGCAGATATCCTGACCAGTAGCCAGGATATTTGTATGGAGAGTGTCGGGAATACTGGAGCTAAACAGTGCCAGAAATCTAACGCCATTACCGATTTTACCAGTCCCTGTATCCCAGCGAGGAGGGTAGCCATAGGATGCAGGGACTGGAGCCTGTATCCCAGCGAGGAGGGTAGCCATAGGATGCAGGGACTGGAGCCAGTCTCCTGTATCCCAGCGAAGAGGGTAGCCGTAGGATACAGGGACTGGAGCAAGTCTATCCCAGCGAGGAGGGTAGCCGTAGGATGCAGGGACTGGAGCCAGCCTACCCTTGACTCAACCCCTCTGTATTCACATCCATCCCCGCAGACACTAGTTCCCAGTCTTTCACACGCCTTTTGAGATGACATACGCACATGGGATACACATGTCCCCTGAATCCTCCAACCCCCCCCCCCCCCCCTCCTCCTTACCACCCTTGTATCACATGTCCACTGTACGCTCATCACTTCACTTCACAGGCTCGTGGTTCTGGGGGTCAGTTGTGTGAGACATTGTCACCTCAGTTGATGGGTTTCGGTTCACTGATATCTCATCAGGTCAGTTCACAGGTTCGGGTAGTTTACCTCAGTGATACATAATCAACTCAGTTCACAGGTTCGGGTAGTTTACCTCAGGGATACATCATCAACTCAGTTCACAGGTTCGGGTAGTTTACCTCAGTGATACATCATCAACTCAGTTCACAGGTTCGGGTAGTTTACCTCAGTGATACAACATCAACTCAGTTCACAGGTTCGGGTAGTTTACCTCAGTGATACATCATCAACTCAGTTCACAGGTTCGGGTAGTTTACCTCAGTGATACATCATCAACTCAGTTCACAGGTTCGGGTAGTTTACCTCAGTGATACATCATCAACTCAGTTCACAGGTTCGTGTAGTTTACCTCAGTGCTACATCATCAACTCAGTTCACAGGTTCGGGTAGTTTACCTCAGTGATACAACATCAACTCAGTTCACAGGTTCGGGTAGTTTACCTCAGTAATACATCATCAACTCAGTTTACAGGTTCGGGTAGTTTACCTCGGTGATACACCATCAACTCAGTTCACAGGTTCGGGTTTGAAGAGTTCAGCTCAGAAATAAGAGTTACCAACGAGTACCCCATACTCGCTGGTGTTACATTCCAATTTTTGTATTGAGAAATGAGCGTGAGCTTTCCCTCGGCACAGACAGCCAAACTCGCGTAACACTCCACGAGGGGCAGCCCTTTAGTTACATTCAATCACACCAAGTAATCAAATAGTGTGGCATCTTGAAGTCATTCTATACTAGCTCACTTCATGGGTTGGGGTATGGGGAGTTGGGCTTTGTATTATATTAATTCACTTCATGGGTTGTGGTATGGGGAGTTGGGCTGTGTATTATATTAACTCACTTCATGGGTTGGGGGATGGGGAGGTGGGCTGTGTACTATATTAATTCACTTCATGGGCTGGGGTATGGGGAGGTGGGCGGTGTACTATATTAATTCACTTCATGGGTTGGGGGATGGGGAGGTGGGCTGTGTACTATATTAATTCACTTCATGGGTTGGGGTATGGGGAGGTGGGCTGTGTACTATATTAATTCACTTCATGGGTTGGGGTATGGGGAGTTGGGCTATGTACTTTATTAATTCACTTCATGGGTTGGGGTATGGGGAGTTGGGCTGTGTACTATATTAGCTCACTTCATGGGTTGGGGGATGGGGAGTTGGGATGTGTACTATATTAGCTCACTTCATGGGTTGGGGGATGGGGAGGTGGGCTGTGTACTATATTAATTAACTTCATGGGTTGTGGTATGGGGAGTTGGGCTTTGTATTATATTAATTCACTTCATGGGTTGTGGTATGGGGAGGTGGGCTGTGTATTATATTAATTCACTTCATTGGTTGTGGTATGGGGAGGTGGGCTGTGTATTATATTAATTCACTTCATGGGTTGTGGTATGGTGAGTTGGGCTTTGTATTATATTAATTCACTTCATGGGTTGTGGTATGGTGAGTTGGACTGTGTCCTATATCGGCTCAGCTCATAGTTTCAGGGTTCGGGCGGTGGCTGAGTGACTTGACCCGCCAACCCTCACACCTATCTGGGTCACTGGAGGAGGACGGGATGCTCCTAAACCGCTCCCCAACATGTGGACGAGGAGTGTTCAGTGTTTGTTGTGTGGACAGAGGAGTTCCCCAACACAAACATTCCACAGCCTCCTCCTCATAGTATTATATACCTATGCATAAAGTCAGAGTAAATACATACTGCTCCTGGGGGTATAGTAACTATACACAGAATGCACTGTACGCCGTGAAACGTTGTACTGGTTACTTTGGATACCTACATATTGCACGCTTTGAATTACAGATTGCACGCTTTGAAGAAATAAAGCATTTTGATTGGTCGAGAGGCCAACAACAGAATGTAAGCGCAAGATATAAAAATGGCGGATCCCTTCACTTGGCGAGTTCTGAGGCTTCGTACAGAAACCATGGAACGAGTTAGTGTGAAAATACATCAAACATCGAGGTAGAATATGGGTACGAAGCACCTGATACCGTTTAAATAGCTTAGATGTGCGAGAAATATCGATTTTGATACATTCATGGGCCGAGCGGCCGACTCGTCGATGTCAACAAATAGCGAAACCCCTGTGATACACTGCACCGCTCGAGTACAGCTGTCTGACGAGACGATCGAGCATAGCGTTAATTTATGCGGCGGTATAATGTATTCGCGCCTTCAACATTGAATTACGGTCAGTTTTAGCGAATTAAGACCGAATTAAGGTATATAATAATATGAAACCATAGTATATAATAATATTCAACCATAATACGGGGTAGATTTACTCATTGTTTCAGAGAAATTCGTTCTGAACTCGCCGTGCCGGCTCGTTCAGAACGAATTTCTCCGAAACAATGAGTAAATCTACCCTGTATTGTCACCATAACTATGGTTTCATATACTCCTACTCCTCAATGACACACATTTGAGCCTATAAGGGGCCATCCGTGAAGTACATATGCACTTGTATAACGAGGTTATGTCCCATATACTGCCGACGTCTGTTAAGATTATACCAGCTTTGCATTGTCATTGGCATTTTTTCTTCTATTTGTCATAATACATAAGATAAACCACCTCGTAAATCAGGGATGGTTATGTCCCATATACTGCCGACGTCTGTTAAGATTATACCCGGCTTTGCATTGTCATTGGCATTTTTTTTTCTATTTGTCATAATACATAAGATAAACCACCTCGTAAATCTCAGCAGGATTTGTCTGAGGCAACCACCCTGTGAGGTGCATGAATCTCAGCAGGATTTGTCTTAGGCAAACACCCTGTGAGGTACATGAATCTCAACAGGATTTGTCTCAGACAAACACCCTGTGAGGTACATGAATCTCACCAGGGTTCGTCTCAGACAAACACCCTGTGAGGTGCATGAATCTCAGCAGGATTCGTCTCAGACTAACACCCTGTGAGGTACATGAATCTCAGCAGGATTTGTCTCAGACTAACACCTTGTGAGGTACATGAATCCCAGCAGGATTTGTCTCAGGCAAACACCCTGTGAGGTAAATGAATCTCAGCAGGAATTCTCTCAGACACACACCCTGTGAGGTACATGAATCTCAGCAGGATTTGTCTCAGACAAACACCCTGTGAGGTACATGAATCTCAACAGGATTTGTCTCAGACTAACACCCTGTGAGGTACATGAATCTCAACAGGATTTGTCTCAGACTAACACCCTGTGAGGTACATGAATCTCAGCAGGATTTGTCTCAGACTAACACCCTGTGAGGTACATGAATCTCAACAGGATTTGTCTCAGACTAACACCCTGTGAGGTACATGAATCTCACCAGGATTTGTCTCAGACTAACACCCTGTGAGGTACATGAATCTCACCGTGTGAATCCCACTTAAGGACAGTGTGTAGTGGTGGGCATGCAGGGAGAGGTGGGGAGGACACAGGGACATCTAAAGCCCGGTTCCCACTGAGCGATTTAGGGGCATTCAGAGGGCACCTGTCGCTGACTATCAGCCAAAATTTCTAGGAATTTGTCGTGTTGCCAAGGGGGAACACAAAATGGCAAAATCGTCGGCAACTATTGCCCTACCCTTCGTTGTTGGGGCTTGAGTCAACAACGGGATTCCCTATAAAAAGGGCACCAGTCCCCCACGTGTTTGGGTATAATAGCCTCATCCTGTGACCCACACGAAACACTCTCATTGGGCTGTGATTGTCAGTTTTCTCTCAGGGCGCCCTCGGGCCGCAGGACCGGGTGTAGACTTGCTCAAGTCTTTAATTATGAACATTCACTAAATAATTAAACACAATAAGAATAAAGCTCATTAAAGTATGTATCCTTCTCTAGCTGGCCCATGAATCAAAGACTTGTCCACTATTTACTATATGCCCATGCTGTATATATTGTAAATATGTACCGTTTTGGCATATGACGTAAAAATACTGTACGGACCACTGGTCCGTACACTAAAATACGAACCACCTAGCCATACAAATTTATTAAAATTTTGGTTGTTAAGAAAAATGAAATTGATTTCTTTTTAAATTTCGGGTATATAGTAAATACATAACGTCCAACCATGCTTGTCTAAGGCACAGAACTTGATGCTAATTTACCGTTTGTACGGAACTCGGCATAAACGCCTCGGTCCATACAAACAGTAAATTAGCAACTCGTTCTGTGACTTGTACAGCATGGTCAGGACGTTCTATATAAGTATGTATCATGCGGGGTGTAGGGGTAGGGGCGGTAGGATACAGGGACGGAGGCCAGTCTAGGCTGGGTGTTAATGGACGACACGCCGGTCACAATATCCCATCTCGTCCAGCTCCCAGGTCGCTAGGTTACCCCCCCCCCCCCCCCCACCGTCCCTACCCCACCCCCGTCTAGCGGCCACACGGAGAACCCTGGAGCTGACCCCTTCAGTGGAGTTTATCCTGGTACCCCGCCGCCTAGCGGGCATATGGCGAACCATGTTTATCCTGGTCACCCACCAGGGATATATACCCAGATAGACCCAGGGACGATGTGGGTCACCTCTATGTACGACCTTATTGTCCCATTGGGTTTAACTTTGTTTTTCTTTATTAGCATTCGGCATTGATACATTGCCGTTCTTCTAACATTTTTCTTTCCTGTTTCTTTGCATTCGACATTGATGTTTACACTGCTGTTTTCAAGCAATTTTCTTTCTTTATTCTAATAGTTTTCATTTGCAATTGGCATTGATACATTGGCATTCTTCTAACATTTTCTCTTTTTTTTTATAGTTTTTATGTGCATTCGGCATTGATACACTGTCATTCTTCCAGGCAAATATTTTGTAACAATTTCTGTAATCAGCGTAGAATAATCAATAACAATCCATTTACATTGGGAACAGAATTGAATATTATTTAAACGACAACCCTTGTATGCGTTACAGAAAAGGATCTTCTTGTAGGATCCTATATTATTAAACAGGCCCCAGGGGGTCATTGCTCTTAGAAACGTGGGATAAGGCTTGCGCCAGTAATATAGAAAGACATAGTTAGTGTGTCTGAATGGAATCTGTTCCTCGATATTTTGGTCAGAAATACTCACCGAAATCGAAGAATCCAGTATCGTTATTTTCATGTTGTATTGCTGCTTATTACAACACCACAATTTCAGCGTCATATGTGAAAGATTCATTAGGTTTCTAATTGAATATAGATGGCGACCTAGTTATGATGCGATCAGCAAAAAATCTGGAGCAACGGTTTCGACCTCGGGTCGCTATTCTGCGATCCACAAAACGTGGAGCAACAACCCCTGGTCCCCCGCTGGTTGTGTAGATTAGAGGGTCAGGGTTGGGGTAAATAGCCTAGACCCTCACCTACTAAGTAAACAACATTACTATAACCCGAACACTCTATAGTTACATACCACTGCTGGGAGTGTAGTAGACTGGCTCCAGTCCCTGTATCCTATGTCTACCCTCCTCACTGGGATACAGGAGACTGGCTCCAGTCCCTGTATCCTATGTCTACCCTCCTCACTGGGATACAGGAGACTGGCTCCAGTCCCTGCATCCTATGGCTACCCTCCTCACTGGGATACAGGAGACTGGCTCCAGTCCCTGCATCCTATGGCCACCCTCCTCACTGGGATACAGGAGACTGGCTCCAGTCCCTGCATCCTATGGCTACCCTCCTCACTTGGATACAGGAGACTGGCTCCAGTCCCTGCATCCTATGGCTACCCTCCTCGTTGGGATACAGGAGACTGGCTCCAGTCCCTGCATCTTATGACTACCCTCCTCACTGGGATACAGGAGACTGGCTCCAGTCCCTGCATCCTATGGCCACCCTCCTCACTGGGATACAGGAGACTGGCTCCAGTCCCTGCATCTTATGACTACCCTCCTCACTAGGATACAGGAGACTGGCACCAGTCTCTGCATACTATGGTTACCCTCCTCGCTGGGATACAGGAGGAGGTATTGGGTTACAGGGAAAGACTGGGGGAACATATATACAGGAGGTTCTGTTCATAGTGGACAAGTCTTTGATTCATGGACCAGTCAGAGAAGGATACACACTATAATGAACTTTATTCTGATTGTGTTTAATCATTTAATGAATGTTCATAATCAAAGACTTGAGCAAGTCTAGGAGTGTAGTAATTACGGTTTCCAGACCAATTCTATCGATACTTCAGGGAATATAGGAAAAGAGAAACAAGTAACAGATAAAAGGATCCTGAAGATACTAGGTGAGATTGCTATCTTAGCTGAAGCCTCAGTAAATAACTTTGAGAATCCTCATGAAAATAAAAATAAATTGAAAAAAATGGGGAGAAAAAATAATATTTCACGGGTGACATGTGACACATGTATTTCGAAAATCTGTAGAAACAGGGTAGATTAATTTACCAGTGCATGACAACCCTATATCATTTAGAAATGTATCTGATTCTTTATGGTTGCTAGAATAGTTGTGTGTATATATCCTGTACAATTCGTATCGCATTCTGAAGTTACAAGTCACATTGAAACCTGATTTTCATGACTAATTGAAAATAAAATATTCTCCACAATAAAAAAAAAAGAAATGATAAAGGGCTACGACAGCATAATAAAACGTTATCATTTAAAAAAAACAAAAAATCTTTGAGCATCCTCACCATATGATATTTTTATAAAGTCTTTATTCCACTTCTGTTTGGAGAAACAGTTCTTCCAGTGAATATCACGGCGTTCATATGTACTCGCCGAAAATTACTCACATAATCATAACTCGCATGTAACCACTGTACTACGAAAGATCAAAATGGCTATTTGTTGATTAAGTTGAAGGTCATATTATTTACTTACTACTTGTATTAATATCAGTTAGTTAGCTATCTTTACGCATACAGCCCAATAAGAATGTATCAATCGAAGCTTATTCCTGCTGGTACTGACAGAAAACAGGCATAACTTGCCTTGTCATATCCAGAATTAAAATTTGATCTAAAAAAAAATGTTTGTCTTAACTATTAAGTCCTTTGATAGTTTTCTTGAATTCTAAGTTAGTAGGTATCTTTTTAATCGGTCCAGGAAGCTTTTCCCAGGCCACAACACCCCACCATTATCCTACCCCTACTAAAAAACCGCCATAGACTTAACATAGGGGAATTTTATGTGGCAGACCGTGACATAAAGTGTTTTTTATGCCACTAGAGTAATAACAATATTGACCAATCAGAGAGCAGGATGTCAGCTACTATGAAAAAAGTTCTTTGACTCAATATTTATCTTTTTAACAGTAATACAAAAGCTTAGACGAGGTAGGATGAATACTCTACTAAATATGCTGACTGTTTGACCATTGCCAGTCTAGGGCAGGTTGTCAGAGAGAGACTAGAGTTGTAGCAGTTCCCTTTTATCACTCACGAACCTTTGCACCTCCAGTAGTGAAGAACACCTACTTTCTCACCTCCGGCAATAGAGAACACCTACTCGGGGAACAAAATGGCTGCGCCCAGGGAACATTACCTGCCTCCCATGGAGGGTGGAGGCATAATTCTGTGTGCACAGCTTGGCTGCATCATTCTCCTCTTACCTTCACACCTATTTCTCCCCGAGATTAACTTCCAAACCAGGTGCTTCATAAGACTCTGCACATGTTGGTGGCAAAAGGCATTCTCCATTTTCTAGCATCATCATTCCTGAAGTACCCCAGTTATATGCTTCTTATTGAAGTATTATTGATTTTTTTTTAATTCCAGAAACTGTAAATATTATTCCCATATACCCATTATTGAACTAATTAGAGTTACATACCGCTGCTGGGGGGTGCATTAAAAATAAGTTATGTGTCGAGGTTGACGTTTTCGTCCCGCTCTCATGTTTTCTTCCCGCTCTGACGTTTTTGTCCCGCTCTGATCACGTGATACAATATAGCCATTTGCTTCGGAAGTGTTTCAGGTAAAGAATTAAGCATTTTTATCGATATTTGAAGGTATATAGGAATAGGGAAACCAAGTACCGGTAAGCAAAAGTCAATGTTACTTGGTAAGGTTTGGAAAAATTACTGCCCGCGGCTGACGCCTTGGGCAGTAATTTTTCCAAGCCTTACCTCGTAACTTTGAACTTTTGCTCACCGGAACATAGTTTCCCTCTATTTCAGGCAATGAACCTAGGATTATGAAAATCGGGTGATGAGGCGTGTTGAGAGACCAAGTATGACTGCACAACTGACCAGGTAAGATCTTTGAACCGCAGAATACCGCGCATTTTTGCCGATTTCCGGTTTTGTTCCTCTCCTCATTGGGTGAGACCGGTGTGGTGCCAAAATTGGTTACCCTGCCAAAAGTGGTAATTATCGCTTACTCTATCCCAGCATGTCTCTTCCCGTCCTGTACCGCTTAGGCTTCATATAGCCTCGTGAAACATAGCAAAAGTCATACTTATCTCAATTGATACTCTGCATTCATTAAATCATTTAAATATTTTTTATATTTTTTAAGGTAGGGAAAATGCAATTAGAAGATGAGTATATAAGATGCCGTAAAATGCTGTTTTTCTATAAATAGCGGGAAAACTCCGAACAGATATTAGGCAAAATTTGCTTAGTGCACATGTACAAACTAGCACTCTCCCAGCAGATCTTTCGTGGCGCTATCGCTTGCTATCGGCTGCAGGAAGTAGAGTACTGGATTTCTGCTTGGAGAGTAACAAACTAGTAGGTCGGGGCCGATGAATTTGTCACTCTCCAATCGTGGACTGCAAGAGTGCACATGTTCGCGCATGCGCCAAAGACAATAGTGAGCGATAATTACAACTTATGGCAGGGTAACCAATTTTGGCACCACATCGGGGTTGTCTGTGGTTACTTGTACACACTGTTGTTTGGGGGTTGTGATATGATAAACCAGGAGACATTCCATATGATTATAACCAGACATTATTTGTATTCTATGTACAAGTTTACACTCTATATGATAAACCAGGAGGCATTCTATATGATTATATATGGTAGATATTATTTGTATATTATGTACCACACAACACTCTATATGATAAACCAGGAGACATTCTATGTGATAAACCAGAATATATTCTTTATGATTATAACAAGACATTATTTGTATATTATGTACCATACAATACTCTATATGATAAACCAGAATATATTCCATATGATTATAAGCAGACATTATTTGTATACTATGTATACCAGTCTACACTCTATGTGATAAACTCGGAGACATTCTATGAAGCAGACGACAAAGCGGCGTCTCTGCAGCGTCTATAGGGACTTCCGGGGCGGCACTTCCGGCTAATTACCACATCTACATCCGCCGTGCGCGGCGTAATGATTCCCCGGTGGTATTGTTTCTGTAAACCTCGTCCGTTATGAGGGAGCGAGCAAAAAGTGGCACGTGGAAACCATAAGGGGACGAAGAGCGTCCGCGGCAGCCAATCAGCGGCCAGATAGTGATGTTAACTTGTACCTGAGTACAGCGACGTGAACAAGTGTGGGTACCAGCATGTTCTGAATAGCAATTACTTCCCGGTTAGAATGTTCATCGGAGACTGTACGAACTAGGAAGAAATGGTATGTTTATCACTAATGATTGAGCGTGGAATTATGAAAAAATGACAATTGTAACTAATTGTAAATTGGTTTTAATTTACGCCGGAGTGCCCTCCCCACTTAATGTATTCACATAAATTATTACCTCATTATCATTCAGGTTTCCGGTCATGTGACCCAGCCTGTTTTTCACCACCATTCCTAGGGTGCGGACGTATTCTGAATTTTGAACCCACCCTCCCACACCTTTTATCTACATGTTTTATACTACAGTTTCTCTTTTTCACTTCGTCTTACTTAAGGCTTTTACAAAATAATGTGCAATCTGATGATGTTCTCATAACACATTCTTTTTAAAATAATGTTGGAATCTTACCATGTTCTTATAATAAACATTATTTTACTGGCACTCCGGTTTTTGTTAATTAAAAGGTTTGGGTTATAGTCAGTGTATGGATAGTACATTAGAACCCCGCCTAACGGATACCCCGCGTAAGCGCACACCCCGTGTTAGTGGACAGCTTTCCTCGGAACGGTTCCCTCTATTAGATGTTTATCTTAACTCAACGCTCAATGAGAGTACAGTAGAACCCCGCCTAACGGACACCCCGCCTAACGGACACCCCGCGTAAAACGACACTTTTACTCGGAACGGAAATTTGTTCTTCTGTTAGATGTTTATTTTAACCCCGCGAAATAAGACATCAGAATTGTATTCCCGACTCTCACCGACAAAAAATTTCGGTGTCTTATAGGCTTTAGCGGGTACGTGCGTGTGTGTTATGGGGGGGGGGGGAGACGGTTATGCTCACTAAGTGTCGATGTTCATCGAGTAATTGTGTAAACGAACCACGTGATTACAAATTACAACCATCAGCCTCGTTTCCCTCCGCCTACTTACACCCATGCCTACTGCGCATGCTTTGAAGTGCGTTCTCCTTAAAATAATCAGCCAATCAGAGACGAGCACACAGACGCGGTTCTGAGCCAATCAGAAGCGAGGACACAGCCGCGGTTCTGAAGTGTTTTTTCTCCGGACAAACGGGGCAGGTTTCATAACCACACGACCGCCCCTAAAAAAGCAGAGTTCACCAGGAACATTTGAATGAAATCCCAAAATGTGGTGGGATCTTTTTGGTGTCCTAATCGCACCGTTGCTATGGTTCTGGGTGCACCCATCTTGGTTTTGTCTGTAATTATACAGATAAAAACAGCGTGATGATAATCACAGTGGGGGGGGGGGGGGGCTGGTGACAGACACTCCAGGTTCACGTGAGTTGTGGGTGTGTAAGAACCTCGTCAAACAGCTCTAGAGTGGCCTCAGTCCTAGACTGGCTTCAGTCCCTGCATCCTATAACTACCCTCCTCACTGGGATACAGTCCCTGCATCCTATAACTACCCTCCTCACTGGGATACAGGAGACTGGCTCCAGTCCCTGCATCCTATAACTACCCTCCTCACTGGGATACAGGAGACTGGATTCAGTCCCTGCATCCTATAACTACCCTCCTCACTGGGATACAGTCCCTGCATCCTATAACTACCCTCCTCACTGGGATACAGGAGACTGGCTCCAGTCCCTGCATCCTATAACTACCCTCCTCACTGGGATACAGGAGACTGGATTCAGTCCCTGCATCCTATAACTACCCTCCTCACTGGGATACAGGGACTGGTACAATCGGTAATGGTGCTGGATTTCTGGCGCTGTTTAGCTCCACTATTTTCAACACTCTCCATACATATATCCTGGCTACTGGTCAGGATATCTGCTGGGAGATTGATTCCCTCTCACTTTGATCTCAATCAGGTCACAGTCAGGAGCAGGCGATTTTTATTGCTATGACAAAACACTCTTAAACAGGCGGCCAGGGAACAGGCCCCTTCACTCCACCCAAGTTCTCCTCTCCCCCTACACTCTCCTAAGACAGAATTCCTAACCCTTCAGAGGTAAGGTATATATTGTCATGCATTTGATCCTTATTCATTTTAATCATTCAATGAAGGTTCATAATCAAAGACTTGAGCAAGTCAAAGTCAGGTCATGAGATGGGGTTTCACCCTCCCTCCCCTCCTCCCCCGCACACACCTTCTAATCGTGTTGCTCCGGGGTGTAGACCCAGTAAATAGCGGCGATTACAGAGCAGGGCCTGACGAATGAGACTCTCACCTCCTCCAAGAAGTCCCTGTGTCCTGTACCTACCACTCCGCCTGCCTGTCAGCACCTACACCACCCCTCCTCACTCAGTCTCTGTGTCCGACCCCTCCACCTACCTCACCCCTCCTCACCAGGACTCAGTCTCTGTGTCCTACCCCTCCACCTACACCACCCCTCCTCACTCAGTCCCTGTGTCCGACCCCTCCACCTACACCACCCCTCCTCACTCAGTCTCTGTGTCCGACCCCTCCACCTACCTCACCCCTCATCACCAGGACTCAGTCTCTGAGTCCTACCCCTCCACATACCACATACCTCCTCACCAGGACTCAGTCTCTGTGTCCTACCCCTCCACCTACCTCATACCTCCTCACCAAGACTCAGTCTCTGTGTCCTACCCCTCCACCTACACCACCCCTCCTCACTCAGTCCCTGTGTCCGACCCCTCCACCTACACCACCCCTCCTCACTCAGTCTCTGTGTCCGACCCCTCCACCTACACCACCCCTCCTCACTCAGTCCCTGTGTCCGACCCCTCCACCTACACCACCCCTCCTCACCAGGACTCAGTCTCTGTGTCCTACCCCTCCACCTACATCACCCCTCCTCACTCAGTCTCTGTGTCCGACCCCTCCACCTACACCACCCCTCCTCACTCAGTCCCTGTGTCCTACCCCTCCACCTACACCACCCCTCCTCACCAGGACTCAGTCTCTGTGTCCGACCCCTCCACCTACCTCACCCCTCCTCACCAGGACTCAGTCTCTGTGTCCGACCCCTCCACCTACCTCATACCTCCTCACCAAGACTCAGTCTCTGTGTCCTACCCCTCCACCTACACCACCCCTCCTCACTCAGTCCCTGTGTCCGACCCCTCCACCTACACCACCCCTCCTCACTCAGTCTCTGTGCCCGACCCCTCCACCTACACCACCCCTCCTCACTCAGTCCCTGTGTCCGACCCCTCCACCTACACCACCCCTCCTCACTCAGTCTCTGTGTCCGACCCCTCCACCTACACCACCCCTCCTCACTCAGTCCCTGTGTCCGACCCCTCCACCTACACCACCCCTCCTCACTCAGTCCCTGTGTCCTACCCCTCCACCTACACCACCCCTCCTCACCAGGACTCAGTCTCTGTGTCCGACCCCTCCACCTACCTCACCCCTCCTCACCAGGACTCAGTCTCTGTGTCCGACCCCTCCACCTACCTCATACCTCCTCACCAAGACTCAGTCTCTGTGTCCTACCCCTCCACCTACACCACCCCTCCTCACTCAGTCCCTGTGTCCGACCCCTCCACCTACACCACCCCTCCTCACTCAGTCTCTGTGTCCGACCCCTCCACCTACACCACCCCTCCTCACTCAGTCCCTGTGTCCGATCCCTCCACCTACACCACCCCTCCTCACTCAGTCTCTGTGTCCGACCCCTCCACCTACACCACCCCTCCTCACTCAGTCCCTGTGTCCGACCCCTCCACCTACACCACCCCTCCTCACTCAGTCCCTGTGTCCGACCCCTCCACCTACACCACCCCTCCTCACTCAGTCCCTGTGTCCGACCCCTCCACCTACACCACCCCTCCTCACTCAGTCCCTGTGTCCGACCCCTCCACCTACACCACCCCTCCTCACTCAGTCCCTGTGTCCGACCCCTCCACCTACACCACCCCTCCTCACTCAGTCCCTGTGTCCGACCCCTCCACCTACACCACCCCTCCTCACTCAGTCCCTGTGTCCGACCCCTCCACCTACACCACCCCTCCTCACCAGGACTCAGTCTCTGTGTCCTACCCCTCCATCTACCCCACCCCTCCTCACCAGGACTCAGTCTCTGTGTCCTACCCCTCCACCTACCTCACCCCTCCTCGCCAGGACTCATTCCCTGTGTCCTACCCCTCCACCTACCTCACCCCTCCTCACCAGGACTCAGTCCCTGTGTCCTACCCCTCCACCTACCTCACCCCTCCTCACCAGGACTCAGTCTCTGTGTCCTACCCCTCCACCTACCTCACCCCTCCTCACCAGGACTCAGTCTCTGTGTCCTACCCCTCCACCTACACCACCCCTCCTCACCAGGACTCAGTCTCTGTGTCCTACCCCTCCACCTACCTCACCCCTCCTCACCAGGACTCAGTCTCTGTGTCCGACCCCTCCACCTACCTCACCCCTCCTCACCAGGACTCAGTCTCTGAGTCCTACCCCTCCACCTACCTCACCCCTCCTCACCAGGACTCAGTCTCTGTGTCCTACCCCTCCACCTACCTCACCCCTCCTCACCAGGACTCAGTCTCTGAGTCCTACCCCTCCACCTACCTCACCCCTCCTCACCAGGACTCAGTCTCTGTGTCCTACCCCTCCACCTACCTCACCCCTCCTCACCAGGACTCAGTCTCTGTGTCCTACCCCTCCACATACCTCACCCCTCATCATCAGGACTCAGTCTCTGTGTCCTACCCCTCCACCTACCTCACCCCTCCTCACAAGGACTCAGTCTCTGTGTCCTACCCCTCCACATACCTCACCCCTCCTCACCAGGACTCAGTCTCGGTGTCCTACCCCTCCACCTACCTCACCCCTCCTCACCAGGACTCAGTCTCTGTGTCCTACCCCTCCACATACCTCACCCCTCCTCACCAGGACTCAGTCTCTGTGTCCTACCTCTCCACCTACACCACCCCTCCTCACCAGGACTCAGTCTCTGAGTCCTACCCCTCCACCTACACCACCCCTCCTCACCAGGACTCAGTCTCTGAGTCCTACCCCTCCACATACCTCACCCCTCCTCACCAGGACTCAGTCTCTGTGTCCTACCCCTCCACCTACCTCATACCTCCTCACCAAGACTCAATCTCTGAGTCCTACCCCTCCACCTACCTCACCCCTCCTCACCAGGACTCAGTCTCTGTGTCCTACCCCTCCACCTACCTCACCCCTCCTCACCAGGACTCAGTCCCTGTGTCCTACCCCTCCACCTACCTCACCCCTCCTCTCCAGGACTCAGTCTCTGTGTCCTACCCCTCCACCTACCTCATACCTCCTCACCAAGACTCAATCTCTGAGTCCTACCCCTCCACCTACCTCACCCCTCCTCACCAGGACTCAGTCTCTGTGTCCTACCCCTCCACCTTCCCCACCCCTCCTCACCAGGACTCAGTCCCTGTGTCCTACACCTCCACCTACCTCAACCCTCCTCACCAGGACTCAGTCTCTGTGTCCTACCCCTCCACCTACCTCACCCCTCCTCACCAGGACTCAGTCCCTGTGTCTTATACCTACCCCTCAACCTACCCCACCCCTCCTCACCAGGACTCAGTCTCTGTGTCCTACCTCTCCACCTACACCACCCCTCCTCACCAGGACTCAGTCTCTGTGTCCTACCCCTCCACCTACCACACCCCTCCTCACCAGGACTCAGTCTCTGAGTCCTACCCCTCCACATACCACATACCTCCTCACCAGGACTCAGTCTCTGTGTCCTACCCCTCCACCTTCCTACCAATACCTACAAGATACCTCCTCACCAGGACTCAGTCTATGAGGATGATATACCTCAGATGAGATTCAGATTCAAACCTGTGGTATACGGCCTCAAAACCATGGTATACGGGAAAAATAGTCCCTTTGTGCTATAGAGCAAAGATATAGTCCCTATTGCTATACCCTTTAATATGGCAATTGCTGGGTTTAATTTATTCGAAATAATGGATAATAAATACAACAAACGATGATTATGTGGATAGGCGGCTCTGTAAACCACTCGAGGTTGACGTCGCTAGCGCTCGTGTATTACTACGCGTCAACAACTCGTGGTTTACGGCCGCCTATCCACAAAACCATCGATTATTGTCTATTTAAACGGGTATCATTGACCCACACTTTCCCGTCATTCTCAACAGAACGAACCGCTGCCGGATGAAGTATACCGGAAGTCACGTGCACAGAATAACACGTGACCGGATTAGCGTCATTAGGCCGTGCGTGAGCATGCGCACACGGCAGGTCACGTGACTCCACAAGCGCCATATTGGATTATGGGTCATCATGTTCTAGATTCTGTGTCTGCCCGGATCGCCTACCTCAAGGAGGGTTTGGCCACTCCACTCCACTCCCAAGTAAATGGGAAAAAAAAGACACTTTGAAAGAACCTCTTGAGAGGTCAGGGGTCAACTTCGCTTGCAGAATCGTCATAGAAAAGGCTGCGAGTGAGGAAAATCATGAGGAAATTCATGTCGGCTACCTTTGCTGTCAAGGCTTCATACCCAGCCTCTTATTTATCAAATTCTAGAAACCTCACAAAGTACTGCACCAAATAAACAGTCATCATCAAAAGTAGGTTGGGAGTTGGGGGAGGGGGGGTTAGTTTGAGCAGCCTGACTAGCTTTAAGTTAACCTCCACCTCGTTATGTGACCAGACACAGTGGCCATGTTGGATGTGCAGTAACTGTAGTAACAATTAACTATGACCAGACACAGCGGCCATGTTGGATGTGCAGTAACTGTAGTAACGACTGACTGTGACCAGACACAGCGGCCATCTTAGATGTGCAGTAACTGTAGTAACGACTGACTGAGACCAGACACAGCAGCCATGTTGGATGTGCAGTAACTGTAGTACCGACTGACTGTGACCAGACACAGCAGCCATGTTGGATGTGCAGTAACTGTAGTAACGACTGACTGTGACCAGACACAGCAGCCATCTTTGATGTGCAGTTACTGTATTAATGACTGACTGTGACCAGACACAGCGGCCATCTTGGATGTGCAGTAACTGTATTAACGACTGACTGTGACCAGACACAGCGGCCATCTTGGATGTGCAGTAACTGTAGTAACGACTGACTGTGACCAGACACAGTGGCCATGTTGGATGTGCAGTAACTGTAGTAACGACTGTGACCAGACACAGCAGCCATCTTGGATGTGCAGTAACTGTAGTAACGACTGACTGTGACCAGACACAGCGGCCATCTTGGATGTGCAGTAACTGTGGTAACAACTGACTGTGACTGGAAACAGCGGCCATGTTGGATCTGCAGTAACTGTAGTAACGACTGACTGTGACCAAACACAGCAGCCATGTTGGATGTGCAGTTACTGTAGTAACGACTGTGACCAGACACAGCAGCCATCTTGGATGTGCAGTAACTGTAGTAACGACTGACTGTGACCAGACACAGCGGCCATCTTGGATGTGCAGTAACTGTAGTAACGACTGACTGTGACTGGAAACAGCGGCCATGTTGGATCTGCAGTAACTGTAGTAACGACTGACTGTGACCAAACACAGCAGCCATGTTGGATGTGCAGTTACTGTAGTAATGACTGTGACCAGACACAGCGGCCATGTTGGATGTGCAGTAACTGTAGTAACGACTGACTGTGACCAAACACAGCAGCCATGTTGGATGTGCAGTAACTGTAGTAACGACTGACTGTGACCAGACACAGCGGCCATCTTTGATGTGCAGTAACTGTAGTAACGACTGTGACCAGACACAGCGGCCATCTTTGATGTGCAGTAACTATAGTAACGACTGACTGTGACCAGACACAGCGGCCATCTTTGATGTGCAGTAACTGTATTAACGACTGACTGTGACCAGACACAGCGGCCATCTTGGATGTGCAGTAACTGTATTAACAACTGACTGAGACCAGACACAGCGGCCATCTTGAATGTGCAGTAACTGTAGTAACAACTGACTGTGACCAGACACAGCGGCCATGTTGGATGTGCAGTAACTGTAGTAACGACTGACTGTGACCAGACACAGCGGCCATGTTGGATGTGCAGTTACTATAGTAACGAATGACTGTGACCAGACACAGCGGCCATCTTTGATGTGCAGTAACTGTAGTAACGACTGACTGTGACCAGACACGGCGGCCATCTTTGATGTGCAGTAACTGTAGTAACGACTGACTGTGACCAGACACAGCGGCCATGTTGGATGTGCAGTAACTGTAGTAACGACTGACTGTGACCAGACATGGCGGCCATCTTGGATGTGCAGTAACTGTAGTAACGACTGTGACCAGACACGGCGGCCATCTTGGATGTGCAGTAACTGTAGTAACGACTGACTGTGACCAGACACGGCGGCCATCTTGGATGTGCAGTAACTGTAGTAACGACTGTGACCAGACACGGCGGCTATCTTGGATGTGCAGTAACTGTAGTAACGACTGACTGTGACCAGACACGGCGGCCATCTTTGATGTGCAGTAACTGTAGTAACGACTGACTGTGACCAGACACGGCGGCCATCTTTGATGTGCAGTAACATGATGACCCGTCGTGTGTAGACAGATCTGTTCCCGTTGTTATCGGAGATGGACGAGTCAGTTTGATGTTTGTAAACAATGCCCTTCCTGTCGCTGGTCCCCAGACACGCTACCCGCCGACAGAGGTACCAGCGTCTCCTCTCATACAGCGTTCCCGGGGACGGTGAACACCAGGGGACGCCACCGTCGACAGTCCAAAATATTTTGATAATTCTTTTCATAAAACGACGAGTTTATTGATATTAAACATTTATGTTTGAAGCACAATGATCTTCCTTGAGCTTATAATTCTGAACAAGATCAGGAACCTGTTTCATTAGTTTGTGACATGTCTAGATGGCGTCTAGATGGTGTGTCCGGTTTCATAATAATTAGACATTAGACTTCGTTTTTTCCGTTCTTGCTTGCACTGTTGGTGCCGCTTTTCATGTCTGTCTAACACTTTTGTCACGAAACTAGTGAAACAGGTCCATGATGTGTAGATTTGTCTAATTCTTATGTTTGGGGTCTGTCTTTTCCTAAGGGCAGCTACTTGTGTTGTCACAAAAACAGACAACCCAATCTGTCTGTATGGTGTCACAGACATGTCACGAAACTATTGAAACAGGTCCTAGGGACCTGTTTCAGTAGTCTCGTGACATTAAGCCTAGACAGACATCAACAGCGGCACCAACAGTGCAAGCAACAGCGGAAAAAGACTAGCAAATATCAGAAGATCGAAGTGGCCAATCTTCTTCATATTTGGATCAATTATAGATTATATGTATCCCCTACTCATGTTAAAGTGTCATTGCTTAATTCCTACGAGAAGTGAGTGAAACTCTGTGTGTCATCGACTGCAATCTTGTGATCTGTCCGTATGGTGTCACAGATGCCATCTAGACATGTCACGAAACTATTGAAACAGGTCCCTGGGATGAACATCACTAAAAAGAAAAATATTTTCAACAAGTCCCCCAAAAAGGAGCTTCACTTGAAAAAATACGAAAAATAAAAAAAAATTAAAATTAAA
Source organism: Alentia gelatinosa (assembly GCA_950022655.1). Classification (NCBI taxonomy): domain Eukaryota; kingdom Metazoa; phylum Annelida; class Polychaeta; order Phyllodocida; family Polynoidae; genus Alentia; species Alentia gelatinosa. The sequence goes on along the minus strand of OX465584.1, from coordinate 66,879,199 downwards.
AATCACCAAAAAGAACTATATTCATCACATGTTTTGAACATGACAGAATCATTACAAGAACGAAATCCGAGTCTCCTTAGCTTTCTGCTCGAAGGCCCCACCATGCTTCCTGGATCATGAGACAACAATTGATGTGTGAGCTGTATCTCGATATCTCCATCTGACGTGGAGTGTTTTTACTGTTATTCACCTTCCTGAGACCTCCATGATATCGGCATTCTGTATCTCTAAACAGATACTCGTATGACAACAGCAACAGGGTGCCACTGCCGCATCCTGGCACTATTTGCTTTCAGAAGCTCACAGATAAGTTATAGCAGCCCTAGTTCTCAAGGTTTACTGGGTGAGAGACAGTGTTGACTTTACAACGAATGCCTTGTGATTTGTCAAATCGGACAGGACCACTTAGACATAGTTTTGTGGAAAGGCGGCCGTATACCACGAGAGGTTGACGTATCGTAACACACGAGTGATAGCGAATGTATTACGACGTCAACCTCGAGTGGTTTACAGAATCGCCTGTCCACAAACCCATCGTTAGCTGTATTTATTATCTACTTTCTAGAGTGAATTAATCCCAGTTATTGTCATATTAAAGGTTATAACAATAGGGACCATTTCTTTGCTCTATAGTACTATTTTCCCGTATACCATGGTTTAGAGGCCGTATACCACAGATTTGAATCCGTATACGACAGTTTTGGTATCCGACAGGTTTTTGTGAAGGTGTTTGTACAGTAATATTACACGCAGTTTTAGTAATATGTAGACTTAACTTGTGGTAGATGTGTTATCTCACCTCTGGTACAATTTTAGCCATAACATTAGGAATAACGTTGGAGGAAAATACTCAACAATCACCCCCGTAAAGTGACAATACTACGCCATGGCCGGCGGGGTGAATGTGAGATGACGTCATATGCTATTAACTAACTGTAATTGTAAAGTAATTTGAATTATTCTGATATTATGATGCTATTTAACATCAGTGAATGGGGGTGAGATAAATCCAGAACCGCACAAAAATTGTAAAATTGTAAAATAAACAATATTCCACTCGTTTTGGACGCTAGATAATCGTCACTCTACTTCGCCTCGATGATGAATGTTGCACATCCAAACTCGTGGAGTATTGTGTATTTATATGGTCCGTTCCAGTTATATATGATTGTTGTATATTAATATTATACTTAATAACAGTAGCATACAGACTAAATGTAGTGTAGATGTGAGAAGGTGTTCGTACATAAATATCACACCAGTAACAGTAGCATACAGACTTAATCTAGGGTAAATGTAAGAAGGTGATCGTACATTAATATCACACCCAGTAACTGTAGCATACAGACTTAATCTAGCGGTAAATGTAAGAAGGTGATCGTACATTAATATCACACCCAGTAACTGTAGCATACAGACTAAATGTAGTGTAGATGTGAGAAGGTGTTCATACATTAATATCACACCAGTAACAGTAGCATACAGACTTAATCTAGCGGTAAATGTGAGAAGGTGTTCGTACATTAATATCACACCCAGTAACAGTAGCATACAGACTTAATCTAGCGGTAAATGTGAGAAGGTGATCGTACATTAATATCACACCCAGTAACAGTAGCATACAGACTTAATCTAGCGGTAAATGTAAGAAGGTGATCGTACATTAATATCACACCCAGTAACTGTAGCATACAGACTAAATGTAGTGTAGATGTGAGAAGGTGTTCATACATTAATATCACACCAGTAACAGTAGCATACAGACTTAATCTAGCGGTAAATGTGAGAAGGTGTTCGTACATTAATATCACACCCAGTAACAGTAGCATACAGACTTAATCTAGCGGTAAATGTGAGAAGGTGTTCGTACATTAATATCACACCCAGTAACAGTAGCATACAGACTTAATGTAGTGTAGATGTGAGAAGGTGTTCATACATTAATATCACACCAGTAACAGTAGCATACAGACTTAATCTAGCGGTAAACGTGAGAAGGTGTTCATACATTAATATCACACCCAGTAACAGTAGCATACAGACTTAATCTAGCGGTAAACGTGAGAAGGTGTTCATACATTAATATCACACCCAGTAACAGTAGCATACAGACTTAATCTAGCGGTAAACGTGAGAAGGTCTCGGAACATTAACCCGGGGAGGGAAAGCTAAGTGTCGTAATCACGTGCATTATTAATCTGTGTGCTGGCGTCGGTCTTAATCCCACATACATAAACGATCGCCGTTTAAATGCTAAGCACTGTTTTATTATAACCACCCGGGCCCGCTGCCCCTGACGCCTGTGCCTACTCCCTGACGCCTCTACCTACTCCCTGACGCCTATACCTACTCCCTGACACCTGTCCCTACTCCCTGACGCCTATACCTACTCCCTGACGCCTATACCTACTCCCTGACGCCTATACCTACTCCCTGACGCCTATACCTACTCCCTGACGCCTGTCCCTACTCCCTGACGCCTATACCTACTCCCTGACGCCTATACCTACTCCCTGACGCCTATACCTACTCCCTGACGCCTGTACCTACTCCCTGACGCCTGTGCCTACTCTCTGACGCTTGTGCCTACTCCCTGACATCTCTACCAACTCCCTGACGCCTGTACCTACTTCCTGACGCGTGTGCCTACCTCCTGACGCCTGTCCCTACTCCCTGACGCCTATACTTACCCCTGGCGCCTATACCTACTCCCTGACGCCTGTGCCTACTCCCTAACGCTTGTGCCTACTCCCTGACATCTCTACCTACTCCCTGACGCTTGTGCCTCTTCTATGACGCTTGTGCCTACTCCATGATGCCTCTACCTACTCCATAACGCCTGTACCTACCCCCTGACGCCTGTCTTATCCCCTGACGCCTGTCCCTACTCCCTGACGCCTGTCCCTACTCCCTCACGCCTATTCCTACTCCATAACGCCTGTGCCTACTCCCTGATGCTTGTGCTTCACCCATGAAAACTCTACCTACTCCTGACGCCTGTGCCTACTCCCTGACGCCTCTACCTACACCCAAGCACCTCACAATCCCTTCTACAAATAACACACACATCATCAGCACTACAGACATCTTCATATAAACTCCTCGACTTGCTCAAGTCTTTTATTATGAACATTCATTAAATGATTAATCAAAATCAGAATAAAGTTCATTATAGTATGTATCCTTCTCTGACTGGCTCATGAATCAGACTTGTCCAGTAGGAACAGAACCTCCTGTATATGTCCCCCCATTCACTCCCTGTAACCCTACACCTCCTCCTCCCCCTGCCCCTCCTCCAGTTCTCTGGTCGCCTGTGTTGGCATAGCAATAAATTTCACCTGCTCCTGACTGTGACCCCATTGAGATCAAAATGAGAGGGTATCGATCTCCCAGCAGATATCCTGACCAGTAGCCATGATATCTGTATGGAGAGTGTTGTGAATACTGGAGCTAAACAGCGCTAGAAATCCAACACCATTACCGATTGTACCAGTCCCTGTATCCCAGCGAGGAGGGTAGCCATAGGATGCGGGGACTGGAGCCAGTCTAATAAACACCTTATTTTAGCTGAAATATATCCTATACTAGTCTTAATGCCTAGCGTTCTCAAGGAGATTTCTTGGCGGGTTTCTCTGTAAGACTTTCTTCATTTTCTATCTACCTTGGCTGCTTAGCGTCAAAGTGTAAACGATCAAAAGCGATGTTGAGAACACGTTTTGTTGTTTGTAAAGGGATGGGTGTGGCGTCTATATGTACAAAGGAGATGGGGGCACGGTCTTCATTGAAACTCGATCCAGGGCCACACCCAACACAGGAGCAGGCAACCCCGATTATCCTACCCCTAATAAAAAAACTCCATAGGCTTAACATTGGGTCACTGTATTCGGTCTGGAGTTCAGAAAAATTAAAAATATTGCTCTAGTGGGATACAATTGAAAAATGACGTCATCTGTTAATGTAGAAGTAATTTAGACGGGCGGGGTAGGATAAATTCTAAACCAAACTCGAGTTAGTCATGTTATTGTTCATCGCACTCCGGCAAGATCGCGTATTACTGCTCTCGGCTTCGCCTCGCACAGTAATACGCGATCTTGCCATTATGCGATAAACAACAACATGACTAACTCTTGTTTGGTTTCTCCATATCATCTCACTACTGGATTTTATTCCCCATAGACTTAACATTGAGAACTCGTACTCAACGCCCATTCAGTATTCTCAAAATGTACTTAATAGTGTATGGTAGCCCTAACGTTAGCCAAACAGTCCGTGAGAGTGAGATCACATCTGAATAGCACTCAATTCACAGCCACTGAAAATATGGCATTCATTTTGGTTTACAAAGTAATCTCACTCAGCTTTGCCTCGTGAAATTACTCCACAACCAAAACTCACGGTGAATTTTCGGCAGCTACAGGGGCCCGTTGAATAATCTGGGATCCTACAGACCCTTTTCTGTATGCCATAGACAACCAGGGACGATGTGGGTCAACTTTATTCAACACTTATGAACGACCTTATGGACGGCTAATACTGTCTTAGCAAACTGACTTAAATATCATTAAAAGATATCCCTTGTACACGGTACAGAAAACGGTGTCCATGTACGGGCCTAGATTAGTAAACGGGCCCCAGATCTCGTTGCAGTCCCTTCTTACCCTTTATCCTACCCCTAATAAAAAACGCCATAGGCTTAACATGGGATTTGTTTATGTCACGGGTGTGACATAAAGTGCTGTTTATGCCACTACTTTCTGATACTGAAAAAATGTGAAAACGGGGTAGGATAAAATCTAGACGCCACTCGTTTGAGTTTGAGTTTACTTATGTCACTCATTTTGTGGGCTCTGCAATATCACTCGTCTTCGACTCGTGAAATTATGGAGCCCACAAAATGCGTGACATAAATAAACCCAAAGTCAAACTCGTGACGTCTCTTCATATTATCAACCCATTCCTGCCGAGCCCGTGAAACCACACCAACCACGACTCTCATCCGACCTCACCCGACCTCATCCGACGTTAACGGACGTTGACAGACAGAAACAATGGGCGACAACCGGCATTAACGTCCCGACCTGCCTCCTGCTAAATGCACTAAGACGGGTATTCACGGACAGACGCGCCTCGTGCTAAGTACTCTCTGAGGGAGAAAGTTGGCGCCGTCTCTTGTCAGGGTGTGTCGCTAACAACAACTTTTTTACGTTGGTATTTGAGCGCAGTTCTACGCTCAGAAACGTTGTAACAGTGGTGTAGTAGGATACTAAGGGGTCCCTCCCACCTACTACGACGCGCTACGACGCACTACAATTAAGTTCCCGATGGCAGCGAGTGTCGGTGACAACGTCGGCGACACGCGCTGCCATCGTAGATTTAATTGTAGCGCGTCGTAGTGTATTAGGAGGGTTGTTTTTGTACCCGGCTGGTCGGCGACAAAAAAAGAGCGGGAAAACTATTTTAATTATATACCTGAGGTAGGATATATAAAATCTGTTATAATTCAAAGAAATAAAGCATCGTTATTATAGATTTTTAATAGTAAATACTTAACAATACTGTATCTTTTTTTAGACACAAAAAAAACTCAGTTCCAAGCTAAACCTTAAATGATAGATTTGAGGCGTTTAGTCTTTATCGAATGACACCAAATTTACATAGACAACCAGGGATGATGTGGGTCAACTTTATTCAACACTTATGGACGACCTTATGGACGGCTAATACTGTCTTAGCAAACTGACTTAAACATCATTAAAGGCACCCAACACCCTGCCCCTGTTCTGTAACACTAAGTAATACTCTTATCCTTCCACACACCCAATTCATTACCCGGTTACCGACACCCGGGTCTACCACAGGGGTCTTCCACAAGCTAAACAAACAAGGCGCCTGTGATGGCAGAGTGGTGTTTGGAGTTAGTGTCCTCAGCCACTGACGGGAGTCCAGTTTGTAAACTTAGCGATTCGACTTAACTTCCGCATGTCTATATCCTGTAGTCAAAGGCGCAGAGTGTATATAAAAGGTTTTATCATTAGCGATATGTAGATGGACATACGCCCTCCAGAGGTTATTTGTCTCCCGATTATCGCCCAGGGTAAACACAAGTTCCGCTCGCGAGTGGCTGAGCACACCACTATCATATGAACCACAGTTTTCCCAATTATATTTGAGTAACCTGAATATAATTTCGGCTTTACATGTAGAAATAGCTGAAAATTCCATTTCTGACATCGGATTTCCCATTTGAAGACTTATGAAAACCGTTAAAAAGCAAGGATTGTGGGTCACGGGTCAAGGATCTATCACCATACAACGTCGGTAACCAGCGCACACCGAGACCTGTAAACAGACTGAATTCTGGGATACCTCAATAGGGTCTATTATAGAAATAGTCTAAGATTTCACACAAGGCCAGTCACCCTTGTCCGACAAACACGGTGTAGATTGTTTGGGTTCTCCTAAAGGGGGGCGTCCACCAACCACGACAAGGCTACGACAATGGCTTCCCGACAAGGTCCACAATTCGCCGTAAAACACGACGGGACGGGAAGTGCACGCTCAACCAAAATTTCCTATCTAGACCTCTGTGACACGCTCCCAACACGCCATGACATTCCACGACAAGGGTCCAGTCATGGGAAAAAGTGAAGTTCGTCGAAGCCTTGTCGGAAGGCTCCCGACAAGCTTCCAGTCGTTACCTTGTCGTGGCCTTGTCATAGACTCTTGTCGGGAACTGGGGTCCACCAACCACAGGCCAATCGTGAACCTTGTCGGGAAGCCATTGTCGTAGCCTTGTCGTGGTTGGTGGACGCCCCCCTTTAAAGTTGATAAGTAAACGTGTTTTAAATTACGTATTCTGGACATACCCAATACAGGAAGGTTTGCGTTCGATTCCAGTTCGATCTTCAGGGCTCATATCCTGTTAATATTCTCCACCTCCAGATTAAGCTGTTTGTATACTGCAAGACTAGTCATCAATCAAAGTGTCACAAGAGTGACTGCTTACTTATTATACCTGGAGGAAAAATATGATGATTCACTCGATGTAATATTGTATATGCAATCTAATTTGACCGATAGACTGCGTTTTGTTGGATCCTCTTTTAATAAAGAAGCAATGTGTGCGTCCTTAGAGTATGGAGGGAGGCTGTGAGAGGAGGGAGAATGTGGGAGGGAGGAGGGAGGAGGGTGGGTGTGGCGGATGGAGGGTGGGAGGAGGGAGGGATGCTGTGAGAGGAGGGAGGAAGCAATGTGTGCGTCCTTAGAGTATGGAGGGAGGCTGTGAGAGGAGGGAGAATGTGGGAGGGAGGAGGGAGGAGGGTGGGTGTGGCGGATGGAGGGTGGGAGGAGGGAGGGATGCTGTGAGAGGAGGGAGGGAGGGTGTGGGAGGGAGGGAGGAGGGGTGAAAGGAGGGACGGAGGGAGGGTGGGAGAGTATCGAGGGAGGGGGGGGTAATAGGAGGGAGGGTGTGGTAGTAGGGAGGGAGAGGATGAAAGGGGTGTGAGGGTGGTGAGAGGAGGGGGAGAGGGGGAGGGAGGGAGGGATGGGAGGAAGGAAGGGAGGGAGAGAAGGGAGAGGAAGGAGTGAGAGGAGGGAGTTGGTGAGAGGCGGGAGGGAGGGGTGTGAGAGGAGGGAGGAAGACCTGCGAGGAGGGAGGGAGGGAGTGTGAGAGGAGGGAGGGGGTGTGAGGCGGGAGGTAGGGGTGTGAGAGGAGGGAGGAAGACCTGCGAGGAGGGAGGGAGGGAGTGTGAGAGGAGGGAGGGAGTGTGAGAGGAGGGAGGGGGTGTGAGAGGAGGGAGAGGTGTGAGAGGAGGGAGGGAGGGAGGGGGTGTGAGAGAAGGGAGGGAGGGAGGAAGAGAGGGAGGGAGGGGGTGTGAGAGGAGTTAGGTTGGAGTGGATGGACGGGGGTGAGAGGAGGGAGGGAGGGAGGGGAGAGAGGAGGGAGGGAGGGAGGGAGGGGAGAGTGTGAAATTCTCGGTGATGGATCACGTTTTCGTGTGTTTGCTTTATTGACGTCAATATCTGGTCGTGTTCGGTGGCGGTCTTTTTCTCTCTCCCTGTGATCAGGGCGGTGGGTTGTGGGCGGGGGGGAGAAGAGGGTGCGGGGGGCGGGGGGAGAAGAGGGTGCGGGGGGCGGGGGGAGAAGAGGGTGCGGGGGGCGGGGGCGGGACACAGGCGTGTAGCCCCTCATCATTTAACCCTGCATGCTTCTTACAAAATGTAGAAATATCTACAGTGTAGAGATATATAGACAATATTGACTGGTTTCAGATACAAGCGATGGTATACCCCAAAGAGTTGACGCGCAGTAATATTCGAGCGCATGCGAGGGCATTGCATAGAGTCAACTCCGAGGAGCATACAACCGCTTTTATCTGAAACCAGTATATATTGTATTCATTATCCACCTTTTCTGGACAAGTGTCATGTCAGTATATGATGTCTGAAGAAGATTGTATTTACAGTCCAATAACAGTTATATAGCAGACCTTTCACCTTCATTTGAACACCAGGGACCTGTTTCAGTAGTCTCGTGACATTAAGCCTAGACAGACATCAACAGCAGCACCAACAGTGCAAGCAACAACGGAAAAAGACAGGCAAATATCAGAAGATCGAAGTGCCCAATCTTCTCCATATTTGGAATGGTTATAGGTTATATGTATCCCCTACTCATGTTAAAGTGTCATTGCTTAATTCTTACCGAAGTGAGTGAAACTCCGCATGTCATTGATTGCAATCTTGTGATCTGTCCGTATGGTGTCACAGACGCCATCTAGACATGTCACGAAACTAGTGAAACAGGTCCCTGGTGTCAGTATATAGGGAGCCAAAGTGAACCCACTGAAACCACAGATCCACGTTTACAAAACACCATTTCCGGATATAGGCGCTCAGTACTTTGACTATGTAGGTTCAAGTTTATATATGTCATTCTCCAATCGATTCATATTTTTGATAAACTTAACAACTGTCATTGTCAGACAGAGTTATTCAGAGACATAGTAGGAAACTACACTTCAAAAGTTACAAACAAGACCAAAATCAAAATTCTAGCTTCAAACCCCCATACGCTTAGCACTAAGCCTCGTTCTTACTGGCCACCGGAAATGGTGTTTTGTAAACGGGTATCTGTGGTTTCAGTGGGTTCACTTTGGCTCCCTATAATGTCTGAAGGCCGGAAAACACTAAACGATATGTGGTAAACACTCCGCCCTACTCCCTGTATCCTGAACCCTCAGTGTATTTACCACATGTGGGGTTTGACAGTTATATAGCGGACTTGTTCACTTCATCCAAACATCAGGGACCTGTTTAACTAGTTTTTTTACATGTCTAGATGGCGTCTAGATGGTGTGTCCGGTTTTATAAGAACTAGACATTAGACTTCGTTTTGTCCATTCTTGCTTGCACTGTTGGTACCGCTTTTCATGTCTGTCTAACACTTTTGTCACAAAACTAGTGAAACAGGTCTATGATGTGTAGATTTGTCTAATTCTTATGTTTAGGGTCCGTCTTTTCCTAAGTGCAGCTACTTGTGTTGTCACAAAACTAGACAACCCCAATGTCTGTATGGTGTCACAGACATGTCACGAAACTAGTGAAACAGGTCCCAGGTGTCAGTAAATAATGTCTGAAGAAGTTCCCTGACCGAGATTCAGAACACACACTCCACCCTACTCGCAGTCCACCCCTCTCATAAGAACTCACGCTCTCTAAGTCGTATTCTGTACTCTCACTACGCTCTATAGGAGAGGAATTCTTAACAAACTAGGCTTAGAGCCTTGAGAATCCACTGGCCTGCCTCCCGTGCTAAAGACGTACATAAATGCAGCCCAAAGATTCCTATAATCTCAATGATGCCACCTAGTTGGAATAATGTGTGTCAGTCGATTCTCATGGCTCTAAGCTTAGTTCGTTAAGAATTCTTCTCCCATAGAGTGGAGTGAGAATCTTGTACAGAATACCACTTAGAGAGTGTGAGATATTATGAGAGGGGTGCACAGTTTTCTATCCCTCCATGTATTAACACTGCATCATGCTTAGACTGGTACCAGTCCCAGCATCCTATGGCTACCCTCCTGGCTGGGATTCAGGCGCTGTTTAGCACCAGTATTCCCAACACTCTCCATACAGCTATCCTGGATACTATTCAGGATATCTGCTGGGAGCTTAATACCCTCTCACTTTGATCTTGATCAGGTCACAGTCAGGAGCAGGCGAAATTTATTGCTATGACAACACAGGCGGTCAGAAAACTGGAGGAGGGGAGGGAGGAGGGGTAGGAGGAAATATGGGGTTACAGGGAGAGGCTTGGGGCCATAAACAGGAGATTCAGTTTATAGTGGACAAGTCTTTGATTTATGGGCCAGTCAGAGAAGGATACATACTATAATGAACTCTATTCTGATTGTGTTTAACCCTTTAAGGACGGCTGCCTGGGGCCCAGTAATTCCCATAGGGACGGGTGCTGGTGGCAGTGTGTCTGGCTAGAGGACGGGCACATAATGGTTAAAACTGATATTCAAGTTTGTATTCATGCAATATGAAACACAATCATTAATATTTCATTTCTTTTCAATAGAAATACTAAATATGATGTTATATCTATATTTTCTGAAGATTTCATGAACACTGCTCTAATATTTCTTTATTAAAACGTTTTTGTTCATATTTGAACAATGATGCCTCAAGGCATCATGCGTCATTAGTGTGGTGATGCCTCCAGGCATCATGTGTCTTTAGTACGGTGATGCCTCCAGGCATCATGCGTCCTTAAAGGGTTAATCATTCAATTAATGTTCATAATCAAAGACTTGGGCAAGTCTACATCCCGCGGTGTACTCGGAGCTGAGGTTCAGACAGACTCGGAGGGAGTTCGGGGGAGCGGGGGGAGTGTTCGGGGGGGGGGGGGGGGTGAGGGCCGCATTGTTGTGGCTGGAGTCCTGTTTGTTTACAGACTCTGGTCACCTGTTCCAAAACTCAGCCTCATCTCCCTGCGTATAACGGAGCTGAAGGACTCCCTCCCGCCCACCATCTCTTTATTTTCTTTACTTGTTCATAGACTTGTAATACAGGATTTCTTACTATTCAGAGATCGGGATCGTGTGGTAATTACTGTACATACATAATTGGTAAGATTAGGGGGTGGGGAGTTAGCTCAGTGGTTAGAGCACCGGACTTGTAACCCCAAGGTTGTAGGACTTTGTTGGTTTGAGTCCCACCCCCAGCAGTGGTAGATTTACTGCTATAGGTCGAAGGTCAGTCCTTCCCATACCATGACTATGTGGTGTGGTGTACAGCCATCTTTTTATCCTACCCCTAATATAAAATCCCATAGGCTTAACATTGGGTTTCCGTATGCCACGCTGACTGGCATACAGAGTTTTATATGCCACTAGTGGCATACAGCATTGTTATCACGTAATATTCCAAAATAGAGGAGATAGGGTAGGATAAAATCAAAACCTGATTCGTTTTAATCTTGGCCATCGCATTCCACTCCTGTAGTTTTGGCTCCGGACTTCACTCGGCTTCGCCTCATGAAGTCACTTTGCCAAACTCCAGTCGTGGAATACAGTGGACACGATTAAACCTCATCCAGTTTTACGATAGTCCTTCATCCCCAGCAGTGGTAGACTTACTGCTATACCAAAGACCAGTCCTTCTCATACCATGTCTATGTGGTGTGGTGTACAGCCACCTTTCTCCTTCATTCCCAGCAGTGGTAGATGTACTGCTATATCAAAGACCAGTCCTTCTCATACCATGTCTATGTGGTGTGGTGTACAGCCACCTTTCTCCTTCATTCCCAGCAGTGGTAGATTTACTGCTATATCAAAGACCAGTCCTTCTCAAACCATGTCTATGTGGTGTGGTGTACAGCCACCTTTCTCCTTCATCCCCTGCAGTGGTAGATTTACTGCTATATCAAAGGCCAGTCCTTCTCATACCATGGCTATGTGGTGTGGGAAGTAAAAGAACCCTCACCTTGGTAAATGTGTAGGTTTGAGATTTATACCTAAATTCATCACATAGATTCGATCACCACCCTCGTGGTGTAAAAGAACCTTGAGAAAATCTGGTAAGGATCTATAATGGTTGACCGAATGTTATAAATCAAACCAAACAAATAAATAAAATGGTAAGATTAAATGAGTAGAACAATAAGATCTCAGCACGTGAAATAACAATGAGCACGAATATATCATATGTTATCAAAGTTATATTTCTGTTACCAAACCGGGAGTTAGAAAACACACTATTCTTATCTGATCTGTATCTTAACGTCCAACGTGTTTCTGTAATGTTCATAGAGGCCATGAGGGATAGAACACAGGGGCGAAGGCCTGTCTAGAGTGGGATTCATGCACCTAACAGGGTGTTTTTCTGAGACAAATCCTGCTAAGATTCTGTACTTGACCACAGTTCCATTTCCCTGAGACATGATTTCTCCCCTGTAATTGTTAAAGTCATTTCCCCCTAAAAAGGAACAGAATCTCATGAGATTATGAACCCTGTGAGGTACCTGAATCCCACCATGTGAATTCCATTTAAGACTGAGATGGAAGGGGATTGGTAGGACACAGGGACTAAGGCTAAGGTGGAGTGTAGGGCAAAACAAGGACATAGGTTCTGAGGCCAGTCTAAGGCTGAGGTGGAGTACAGGGAGAGGACACAGGAACTGAGGCCCGAACAAAAATGTGCATAGAATCAGGGCAGTTTTCAGAGACGAGCTAGAAATATTGCACGTATAGATTCTACATGGCCTTTCATTGGCGGAGGTTTATTGATGGGAGAGATGCACACCTCGTATGTTGTCCAGACCGCCGCCTTTAGAGCGGAACTCTGTCATGGGATCAGAACGCCCTGCGGTGTACAGCAAAGAAAGACGACGACCGGCTCTTACGGTGAGGATCAAAACATTCTTATTCTATTTAATTATAATTTTCAAAATATTTTTTCAATATAATCTTTACCTATTTTTTTTATTATTATCATTTTATATATATAGTATCAGTATCAGGGGGGTCTGGCTGTACCATGTTGATACAGGTTTATTACAGGTGGTATGTCACTGTTACTGACAATCACCTCACACTAGTATCAGTATCAGGAGGGTCTGGCTGTACCATGTTGATACAGGTTTATTACAGGTGGTATGTCACTGTTACTGCCCCTCCTCTCACCTCACACTAGTATCAGTATCAGGAGGGTCTGGCTGTACCATGTTGATACAGGTTTATTACAGGTGGTATGTCACTGTTACTGCCCCTCCTCTCACCTCACACTAGTATCAGTATCAGGAGGGTCTACCTGTACCATGTTGATACAGGTTTATTACAGGTGGTATGTCACTGTTACTGCCCCTCCTCTCACCTCACACTAGTATCAGTATCAGGAGGGTCTGGCTGTACCATGTTGATACAGGTTTATTACAGGGGGTATGTTACTGTTACTGCCCCTCCTCTCACCTCACACTAGTATCGGTATCAGGAGGGTCTGGCTGTACCATGTTGATACAGGTTTATTACAGGTGGTATGTCACTGTTACTGCCCCTACTCTCACCTCACACTAGTATCAGTATCAGGAGGGTCTGGCTGTACCATGTTGATACAGGTTTATTACAGGTGGTATGTCACTGTCCCTCCTCTCCCCTCACACTAGTATCAGTATCAGGAGGGTCTGGCTGTACCATGTTGATACAGGTTTATTACAGGTGGTATGTCACTGTCCCTCCTCTCCCCTCACACTAGTATCAGTATCAGGAGGGTCTGGCTGTACCATGTTGATACAGGTTTACTACAGGTGGTATGTCACTGTTACTGTCCCTCCTCCCACCTCACACTAGTATCAGTATCAGGAGGGTCTGGCTGTACCATGTTGATACAGGTTTACTACAGGTGGTATGTCACTGTTACTGCCCCTTCTCTCACCTCACACTAGTATCAGTATCAGGAGGCTCTGGCTGTACCATGTTGATACAGGTTTACTACAGGTGGTATGTCACTGTTACTGACTATCACCTCACACTAGTATCAGTATCAGGAGGGTCTGGCTGTACCATCTTGATACAGGTTTATTACAGGTGGTATGTCACTGTTACTGCCTCTCACCTCACACTAGTATCAGTATCAGGAGGGTCTGGCTGTACCATGTTGATACAGGTTTATTACAGGTGGTATGTCACTGTTACTGCCTCTCACCTCACACTAGTATCAGTATCAGGAGGGTCTGGCTGTACCATGTTGATACAGGTTTATTACAGGTGGTATGTCCCTGTTACTGCCCCTCCTCTCACCTCTCACTAGTATCTGTATCAGGAGGGTCTGGCTGTACCATGTTGATACAGGTTTACTACAGGTGGTATGTCACTGTTACTGACTATCACCTCACACTAGTATCAGTATCAGGAGGGTCTGGCTGTACCATGTTGATACAGGTTTATTACAGGTGGTATGTTACTGTTACTGTCCCTACTCTTCCCTCACACTAGTATCAGTATCAGGAGGGTCTGGCTGTACCAGGTTGATACAGGTTTACTACAGGTGGTATGTCACTGTTACTGTCCCTCCTCCCACCTCACACTAGTATCAGTATCAGGAGGGTCTGGCTGTACCATGTTGATACAGGTTTACTACAGGTGGTATGACACTGTTACTGACTATCACCTCACACTAGTATCAGTATCAGGAGGGTCTGGCTGTACCATGTTGATACAGGTTTATTACAGGTGGTATGTTACTGTTACTGTCCCTACTCTTCCCTCACACTAGTATCAGTATCAGGAGGGTCTGGCTGTACCAGGTTGATACAGGTTTACTACAGGTGGTATGTCACTGTTACTGTCCCTCCTCCCACCTCACACTAGTATCAGTATCAGGAGGGTCTGGCTGTACCATGTTGATACAGGTTTACTACAGGTGGTATGACACTGTTACTGCCCCTCCTCTCACCTCACACTAGTATCAGTATCAGGAGGGTCTGGCTGTACCATGTTGATACAGGTTTATTACAGGTGGCATGTCATTGTTACTGCCCCTCCTCTCACCTCATACTAGTATCAGTATCAGGAGGGTCTGGCTGTACCATGTTGATACAGGTTTACTACAGGTGGTATGTCACTGTTACTGCCTCTCACCTCACACTAGTATCAGTATCAGGAGGGTCTGGCTGTACCATGTTGATACAGGTTCACTACAGGTGGCATGTCACTATCATCAAACCTTCTCTCACCTCACACACATCCACAAGCTCTTTCTCTGATCTCTTCATCACAAAGAATCAATCAATCCCTCTGAAACGTTCAGCATCGTCTTACATTCACATCAGAAGGGCGAGTACATATTATGGATCATACCCTCAGGAGTGTGAGTGGTGTATGTAATAGGTTCAGGCAGTATTATACGGAAAGAGGGTTACTGTGCCTGTACTAGACTTGCTCAAGTCTTTGATTATGAACATTCATTAAATGATTAAACACAATCAGAATAAAGTTCATTTTAGTGTGTATCCTTCTCTGACTGTCCCACGAATCAAAGACTTGTCCACTATGAACAGAATCTCCTGTATATGTCCCCCCATTCACTCCCTGTAACCCTACACCTCCTCTTCCCCCATCCCGTCCTCCAGTTCTCTGGCCGACTGTGTGGGCATTACAATAAATTTCTCCTGCCCCTGACTTTGACCTGATTGAGATCACAGTCAGAGGGTATCAATCTCCCAGCAGATATCTGACAAGTAGCCATGATTTCTGTATGGAGGGTTTTGGAACTACTGGAGCTATACAGCGCCAGAAATCTAACACCATTACTAATTGTACCAGTCCCTGTATCCCAGCGAGAAGAGTAGCCATAGGATGCGGGGACTGATGCCAGTCTATGGCTGTACGTAATAAATACCGGGTAAAACTGACGATAAAACAACCCAATGCTGAACACAAAAGTGCGCTTTATCGTCAATTTTGCCAAGTTTTACTAGGTTTTACCAAGTTTTACTCATTTGAATGCTACTTGATTTTCATTCGGCAGTAACCTCGTTCATATCACTCTGCATCAAACTTGTGGAGAACGAAGACTTTGACCATAACTTCTTGGTTTCTTGTTTTATAACTGTTTGCGCTGTCGGTATCTGACTTGAACAGACTGCGCCAAAACGAGGCCCTCTCTGGCAGCCACATTACGTTAGTTAGAGGAGTATGACGTCACACAGCATACCAGACGTGGCACGGAGCCGCCATCTGCCGGCCATCCGTGTTAATGTCTGCGGTACCCTAGACGATTCCCGGATGTCTCGGCCCCTTTGGCACCTCCGCCCCCAATCGGCACCTCGGCCCCATCGACACCTCGGCCCCCCGCTTTCACAGCTTTCACGCCTTGATGCGCGAAAACGGGAAATGCCTACCAATGTGATTATTTACCCAAAATACGGATTCCTAAAGACACAAGCTTTGCCGTACAATAGTACTTGTCTATTATCCACAATAAAGAAACAAAACAAAAATATCTTACAAAACATGTGAGATAACCCCTAACCCAAGCCCTATCCCTACCCCTAACCCTACCCCTATCCCTATCCCTATCTCTAACCCTAACCCTATCCCTAACCCTTTCCCTAACCACAACCCTAAACCTATCCCTATGCCTATCCCTATCACTATCTCTAACCCTAACCCTAACCCTATCCCTAACCCTTTCCCTGACCATAACCCTATCCTTCACCCTAACCTTAACCCTATCGCTAACTAGTCAGACCTTTCCTTCTACATGAAAATATCATCTCCATAGGTATCTGAAATGGGTCGAGTTCTCCTGACAACTACGGGTCGAGTTCTCCAGTAACCCTGCGAAACGCGGCCGCGAGGGGGCCGAGATGACACCGCGAAACGGGGGCCGAGGTGCCGAAGGGGCCGAAACATCTGTGTATCCCCTAGACTGGCTAAAGTCTTTTATCATCAACATTCATGTTTTGATTCTACAAAATTAGGATGAAGTCCTAAGCAAGAAACCGGTGAGTGTTTCATCTGTTCACCATCGAGTTTGGAGTGCGCAGTAATATTAGGAAACGTCCTTACTGTGGACGAAACGATTCCTGTTCGTGGTCAGTCTTCCATACTGCCTGACGCCATAGGCGGAAGGCAGTATCAAATTGAAGACTGACCGAGAACGAGAAGCGTTTCGTCTACAGTGAGGACGTTTGCTTGTTATTATATACCTTAAATCAATGAAAAGACGACATTTTAATGACTTATTAAATCACTCTCACAGCGGGCACGAACATTATTATTAGTGCACCCCTAGCAGCGGGCAGTATTTAATAGACATTCGCACACAGGTATATAATAATATGAACGAGGCAATAGCCGAGTAAATATTCAAAAGCACTCCAAACACGAAGTCGGCAGGTGGAGAGAAAAGGTATGATGTAGACTGGATTCTACAGCTGGCCATATTCTATTAGAGTATCCAACAATTAGATGTACTCATAAATAGCAATGGGAACAATAGTTCAAAAAGACATTACTTTTATTAGTAAGCCATTGTCCTGATGTCACAAGCCCTGGGGCTGTAAGGGCCTCCGGGCTTTCCGAATAAACTGGACTCTCATGGTCGACTAGGACATGATTGTATCGTAGATGAATATTAAAAGTCAGGCACATCAGTTCGGATAATGAAAAATATATTATCACGTGGAATTTACTGCCTCAGAGAAACTATGAAAACACATCGTTATTGACCATAGAATGGTGCTGGGGTGTGTGGGGAGGTTGGGGCCACTGTTTATTGGTGTGAATGAGGCCAAATTCATCCTCTATTTATGTTACTGTCTGGGAGACTTGATAGAAATATGTGCTAGCCTTGTGTAACATAATAAACATACCGCCTATGAATGTATAATAATCCTAACCGTCAATGAAGATTTTTTTTTTTTAAGAAATAAAAAGTAGTAGTAATACTTATATAGAACGTCCTGACCATGCTGTACAATTCACAGAACGAGATGATAATTTACAGTTTGTACGGACCGAGGCATTTATGCCGAGTTCCGTACAAACTGTAAATTATCATTGAGTTCTGTGAATTGTACAAGCATGGTTGGACGTTATATATTTATTATACTCCCGAAATTTAAAAAAAAATCAATTTAAAAAAATCCATTTCAATTTTTGTGATAAATGTGTATGGCCAGGTGGTCCGTATTTTAGTGTACGGACCGGCGGTCCGTACAGTATTGTTACGTCATGTGCCGAAACGGTGCGTATTTACAGTATATATACGGCATGGGTATATAGTAAATGTTGATATGATTTAAGGCGAGTTCACAGTGTGCGACTGGGGGGCTTGCGACTACACACAAGAAAATAAATAAAGATAAAAAACAAATAAATAAAAAAGTTATACCTAAATAAGAGGGTTGCCCAACCTCTGCTTGCCTTTCATATGTGTAGAAACTTGCCTCTCCAAATTAAATACAGATTTTACAATCTTTTACAATCCAGGCACAACTCCATCGATTGGTAGACACACATATAAACGCCCGGGAAGTCTGCTATTCCTGCGCTCCCGTCATACCGCAATACAAACAGACATTGCCCGCTGGAGGTCTAAGTAGAAATGGCAGCCGGGGAGATATACTCTGACACTTTTAACCGTCTGCAGGTGTCACAGCTGTCACGTGGTACACACCTGGGAGCAGACCACACCTGTCACACCCATTCACACCTGTCACACCCACTCACACCCATTCGCTCTGGCTGGTGAATAGGGGAAATCAGCCTTATCTGACGTCTCTTGCCGATAGTCTGGTCTTCTTTGTTATTTAAATCAATTTCAAAATGTACTTATTGGTTATTTATGATTCCCTTGCTGTGAATAAGTTTACAAGGTATGAATGTAAATGAGATTACCTTTACTGACGGTTGGCAGGTGGTGAGGCAGTCACAAATAATGTTTTTAAACACTCGATGAGGCTCAATCCACAGTCCAATTAGACCAGGTTTCATATAGAAGCTATTATATCAAGAACTGTATTCATGTTATTGAATTTCCCCAGTGAATTTAACATAGGCTTAACGTTAGAACCTCGTACTCCACGGCTGTGAAAGTATTGTACCCAATACTCAATGGGTAATTTGGCGAGTTATTCCAGCAATAAATGGTGTTATACGGGGTGAGATAAAATCAGAAACCCACTCGATGAGAATAACTTTGTCTGCCCTCCACCTCGTTTGACCGCTACGTAATTCACTCAGCTTCGCTTCGTGGATTACTCCGCAGTCGAACTCGGTGTAGTACGGACCAAGTTATTCTCATCTCGTGGGTTTCCTTCTAATAATCATTAAACAAGCCCCGTCTCCAAATAAATACTAGGAAAAAATAATATCTTCATCATTGATAATGAAGGGTGAAATTGTATATAAAAGAAATTAAAAGTTTTGGGTTATATTCAGTCTATTATTGGACATTCAAGTATTATAGGTTTAGTCATATGTATTTTCTAACCATCCCACACATCTGACACAAGAATCTGTGCTAGCTGCTCTATTGTTTGATAACGGGTAAAAAGGGAGGTTTTGAACTTGGAAATAAAACAAATACTAGATCAACAGATCTAATGCTAATTTGAAAGTATCAATAAATGTTTCTAATTTCATCGCAGGTACTTAAAAAATTTGAAGAACTGTATCAAATTGAATTGAGATCATTAGATCTGGATAACTTGTAAACTTGTGTGTATTCTGTGGTTTGATAACTTATAGTGTATGGTTTTTTGGGTTTTTTTTTTATGTCTCTGATATTTGTATGTCTCATTTGTACTGTATGTCTCTGTTGTATATAATTACGACGACTATATGGAAGAACGCCTTGTTTAATGGCGATTATTGTGCGTCGCAAAAGTTACTCAATAATTCATTTTTTTTAAATACCACCTCCAACTGGATTGACCGAGGGACATACAATAACAACTTTTTTGAATGGCGGGCCCTACCTGGACTCACACGACTTCATGCCAAGCTTCCGCGCTACCAGCACCTGCCGTGTCTCTGTTTCCAGCCTCCGTGTCAGGAGAGTGACAAACGACATGTCACGTGACCATGCTGAGTCACTGACGCCTGCGCGATGCGACCCAGAGACACACTCTCCCAGCAGAGATCTGGCGCTCTAGTTCCTGCGGTCGTTTGTATCTCTGCACCAACCTGCCTGTTTGGGACAAAATCTGGCCCATAGCCATTTTTTTAAATGTCCTAAATTTTTAGTGGTTTTTTTTTAGTATTTTGCGTTCTACTTGTAAATAGAGATGCAAATATTTATATGGTAAATAATGTACACTCGTTTCTGTTATTTGTTATATCAAATCAGATATAGTCATAGGGATTACTTTCTTCATTGGAAAGCGCCTCATGTGTTGCAAGGTTTTGTTTGTCAGCATATCACTTGTGCTCACTCGAAGAGGCAGTCTAATCAACTGTGGATTCACATTATAAAGTGTTTTTTTTGCTGAAAAAGAAACAGCTGTATTGTCTGTAAAGCTCTTTTAACCTTCATATATATTTTACAACTCAAAGCTCATTTAACCTTCATATATTCACAACTCATAAGTTTGGGTTTTGACAGTTGCATTGTTTTGAATCTGAAATGTTGGCTGGTTCCCCCTGTCTTTAGTGGATACCCAGTGTTGGGTTGAGGCAGAGATTAGTAAGCGCTAGCGCCGCGAAAGATCTGCTGGGAGAGTGCTGAGAGTGGTCACAAGTGCTAAAATATTTGATTGTTTCCTGGCCCTCCTTCGAGATAATTGTGGGTGAATCCTCTGTTTATCAAAGTCTGAAGCACAAGGAGAAAATGAAACGTTATGTTTATCTAATTATCTGTTCAGTGTGTGTTCAGGAATCACTTTCGTGTTCAGCAGCGAATATTTGTTTAGAGTTGAAAGAACCTCTTTGATGTTATTCAAAATAATGTTCTCCCCTCTCCGTCTGACGTTTGTGATCCAGTCTGATTTGATTTTCAATCGATCTTTCGTAAGTTGTGGTGTCCCTATTAGACGCCGTTATTGATGATTTTACTTCATTTAAAGGCATATCCTACAACTCATGGTGGCGCCAACTGGTAATATTCTAAATATTGTGAATTATTTAGTTCATTGTGATTCCATATGAGCAAATTTAACGTTTTGTCCAGTTTATCATGTCTTAATAGGTAGACTAGGCCAATTTACATTTATTTGATTTACATAAAATATGGTTTTCTTCAATTTAAAAAAAAAACAAGGACGGTGGCCTAAGAATTCTAAAACTTAAATGTGTAGTTCTATACATCAACTGTATTCTGTGAAAGTTTGAGAAAAGTGACATGGGTTTTACTATGTGGAAAACAACCTTTTAGAATCTCAATATATTCTATTATAAAGTTATCACAATATTGATCAAAATCTAGCACGGTGACCCCCGATTGGATTGTATTTCTGATTGGTTCATGTTGATATGGAAGTAGCTAGCTGAATTATTTATTAGATCTATCTCTTTCATAATCATGCGTACATGGCTTTATTTTTGTATACTTCCTATTATTAAAGTTCTATTCAAATCTTATGGTCGAGTTTGTTTGTTTTTTTTGTATGGTGGTTTGATTTAACGTCCAGTTAACCATTACAGGTTCTCACCAGACTTCCTCTAGATTCTTTTACACCATAAGGGTGGTGATTGAATCTATGTGATGAATTTAGGTAGAAATCTCACCCCTACACATTTACCGAGGTAAGAGTTCTTTTACTTCCCACACCACATAGACATGGTATGAGAAGGATTTCCCTTAGATAGAGCAGTAAATCTACCACTGCTGGGGGGGGGGGGGGGGGGTGAAGGAGAAAAGTGACTGCAGTGGAACTCAAATCAACAAATTCTAACAACCTTGGGATTACAAGTCCAGTGCTCTTTACCACTGAGCTAACTCCCCACCCTGGTCCTTTTGTTTTGCTTGTGTGCAAGCATATCCAGTCTGCACCACGAGGAGGCAGGGTGACCAAGAGGGTGAACAGATTGGTAATTGCTGTCCACCCCAGCAGACCTATGGTAGAGTTTCATTGATCTTTCTTCACTCTTGCTGTGTGGCGCCAGAAGAGCATGGTAACCTCACACTTCTACTAACATGAGGTACAACAAATCTTACATATTTAAGTTTATCATAAACTCACGTATAAGTTAATAACCATAAACAATGAGATTCCAAGTTATTCATATGTTTGAGTTAGAATGACACTCATAACTGTGATACAAGTCCAATTTCATAACTCTGTCAGAATCCTTAGCTTATTGTATTGTTCACAATATCGTCACATATCTTGACTGTATAATTGGTGACCCTGATAAAGGTGTATGATTTTCTCCAAGATGTGCTAATTATGAGTTTCCTAACACACTATATTGATGATAACACACTATGTATTCAGTTTCTAGAATGTTGTTGAGGCTGAATGTAGATGTGGACGTCAGGCCTAAGATTCACAGCTTTAAAGCATCCCCCATTATACCAAGCATGCATCCCCCATTGTACCAAGCATGGAATGTACCCATAACAGTTAGGCATATCCTGCTTAACTGTAAAAGGGTACAAGAAAGTAAAAAGAAAGTATTGAAAAATAATAACAACATGAAAATGTTGTTTGAAACTATTCCAAATAAGGATATCATCAGGTTTTTGAAAGAGACAAATCTCTTTGATACTATATAAAATATTTTAAAACATTAAAAAGAATTGACTGAAATTTGTCTATGGAAGTGAAAAGCTAAATCATGGATAGTCCCTATATACCCTCAGGGTCCCCTAGGACGTTAAACAAGAAACAAACTAAACAAATTTAAAGCAAGTATACGAGTCCTTGCATGCCCACAAAAACTTGTTTCCAGTGTAGGGCCTGGTGGAGGTGGCGGGCGGGGGGCAGGTGCCGCTAGAGGCGCTGTGAACTGTTCACTTGTTGTGGTGTCACATGTGGCCCGGTCCGGACTGAGGTTATAATCACAGTCCTGTGTTTACAGTGCTCTGTTTGGTGACAGCCGCCACCAACACTGCGCGGAAACCACCGGTTTATATAAGTATACACCCGGCGTATATAGGTATAAATTTGCGAATACTATCATAAAACTGGATGAGTTTTAATCTTGGCCACCGTATGCCACAACTGGAGTTTGGCAAAGTGATTTCGTGAGGCAAAGCCGAGAGAACGGAGCTGAAACTTCAGAAGTGGAATGCAGTGGCCACGATTAAAACAAATCAGGTTTTGATTTTATCCTACCCCATCTCCTCGATTTTGGAATATTACATGATAAAAATTATGTATGCCACTAGTGGCATATAAAACTCTGTATGCCAATCAGCGTGGCATACAGAAACTCAATGTTAAGCCTATGGGATTTTATATCAGGGGTGGGATAATTAGGAGAAAACAAATGAGAGTTAGTCAGGTTGTTATTTATCGCATGACGGCAATGTCGTGTATTACTGCGAGAGGTGAAGCCGAGTGCAGTGAGGAGCAGATATTGCCTGAGTGCGATAAACAACAAGACTAACTCGAGTTTGGTTTAGAATTTATCCTACCCCCTCTAAATTACTTCAGCAAATCAAGAAATAACATAAAACCCACCGATAATCAGTGATAATCATTGGTCGCTTTTCAAATGACGTCATTTGACAACTGTATCCCACTAGAGCGATAAATTTCATTTTCCTGCACCGTAGACCAAATACAGTCCGCTAATGTTAAGCCTATGGAGTTTTTTTATTAGGGATAGGATGAAAAGTAGTCCTATTTTTCCGTTGTGTATACGCCTCATCTATAGACCTGTAAAATGTATACGACCCGCGTTTACATGTCCCGCACACAATATTTCTCTTCATATACGCTTTGCAGCAAATACAGCCTTTACGCTGACATATAGAAGAGGAAACGTGTCAATATACAGCCGATACTTAGTAGAAACCAAACGAGAGTTAGGCTTGACAATCTCTATGCCACGACGGGAAGGTCGCGTATTACTACACGAGGCGTAGCCGAGTGTAGTGATGAGCAGACCTGACCAGAGTGGCATAGACACTGACCAAGTCTAAATCGAGTTCAGTTTCGTATTTATCTTACCCCGTCTATGCTTTTGTATTACTAAAAGATAAATATTGACTCAACGACCAACAGAACTTTTTTTTCATAGTAGCTGACATCCTGCTCTCTGATTGGTCAATATTGCTATTACTCTAGTGGCATAAAAAACACATACATGCACTTACACGATGGCGTATATATGAATAAACTGGTGGTTTTCGCGCAGTGCGACACCGTCAAGGGCTGCTCCCTGTGAGCTGACAAGTGGAACTAGGAGCAAATAGTATATTCATCATTGATAAATGAGCGTGCAGTATCATATAGATAACATATATAGATAACAATTAGGAGGTTTGGTTACATTCACTCTATGGATAGTTTACTGTAGCCCACATGACTTGCACTACGTCAACTTGCAATTTCTGCAATTGACATAGTCAAGGATCCAAACACATCAAGAACCAGTGGGTCTTGAGGTATTTCGGTCTTGAGTGATTGGTCATGTTCAGCTAAGCATGCCTCTAAGACCCTGTGACACTGGCATCCGGCTCTTTTCTCAGTATCACAGTGAATAGCATGCAGATAGTGAAGGGATAGTGTTTTTACAGTAAGCTGGAAGTCTATATGTGACCACGCTATTAATCCTTAAGGAAACATACATAGGGTGTGCGGCACGCGATTCACAACACATAGTACCGCACCCTCCCATTGGGAATGAAAATAACATTATTTCCTAGATACGAGTCCTATTGTGTTTGGAGAACGTTCTGTGAAGCCAGAGGCACTCCAACAGAGAAACGCAGCGATTTCCAGAATCGCCAACACAAAATGGCATGTATGTGAGATATCATTTCATAATTCACCTGATTATTGCTTCTGAGATGCTAAATTATCGGTGGGAGATATTCTTATGAAGTAATATAGAGGAAACCTATGAGAGTTTAGGGTCAGAGCTCGTATCCCATCGAGTTTGAATCACGTAGTAATTCACAAGGCGAAGCCGCGTGAATTACTACGTGATTCAAACTAGACATAGCCTTGACAACTATAAGGCCCGCTTCCATTGGCCGACGAAAACAGTGTAGATTTTTTGGTGTTCCCCTAATAGCCTATAGACCCTCCAGAGGTTACTAATCTCCCTAATATCGCCCCGGGTAAGTACAGGATCCGCTGCCGACTGGCTGGCCGCTCTTCGGCCGCCTGTCTTCCGATGAACAATCATTTTCTGATTTTTGACCGGAGAAACGGTATGTAATTTGAAACATTTACGTAGACATAACTGAAATTTCCATTTCTGGCATCCGTTTTCCAATTTGAATATTTATCAAAAAAAGTTAAACTGCTATAATTGCGGGTTATGGTTCAAGGGTTTATCACCATACAACGACGGCAACCAGCGAACACCGGATCCTGTAAACAGACTGAATTATGGGATAGCTCAATAGGGTCTATTCATTGAAGGTATTCTGGTGTTTGAAGGGACGTACTTCTGTAAACGATGGTAAGCTTTGATGTACAACGCTCTCTCCATCTGTGTAATCACCTTGTAGCTAAGTTGTGAATTGTGATGGTGGGCCGAATGGGATTTATCTCACCCATGGTATTTTCGTCCCATAGGCTTAACATTGGGAACTCGTTCTCCCTATCCCTACGAGTATTGCTGTCCGTTCTCCATGGTCTATATCCTGTGTGTTGTCCATTCTTTTAGTGTGCATAGGGGTGAGATAAATACAGAAAGCAACTCGTTTTGTTCTACAACCCGTTTAAACGTGATATTCACTCGCCTGTCGCCTTGTTCATATCACTCCGCATCAAACTCGTGAAGACCAAGAACTAGAAAAATCAACTGTGTTGCCTGTATGCATATTACACATTCAAATTAGTAAGATTTCGATGTTAAAGAAACCTCAATTCATCGATGTATATTCCAAGGGGCACTCTAGTTTGTGAACGTGCACAAAACAACAAGTGTTGTTGGGCGCGTATGGATTTCTGCATGTAATTTGCATATCATTAATCGTGTCGCCATACGGCTGATGCGTCACTTCAGAGATCTAACTAGACTTGCTCAAGTCTTTGATTATGAACATTCATTAAGTGATTAATCACAATCAGAATATAGTTCATTTTAGTATGTATCCTTGTCTGACTGGCTCATGAATCAAAGTCTTTGATTATGAACATTCATTAAGTGATTAATCACAATCAGAATATAGTTCATTTTAGTATGTTTCCTTCTCTGACTGTCCCATGAATCAAAGTCTTTGATTATGAACATTCATTAAGTTATTAATCACAATAAGAATAAAGTTCATTTAAGTATGTATCCTTTTCTGACTGGCCCATGAATCAAAGACTTGTCCACTATGAACAGAATCTCCTGTTTATGGCCCCAAACCGCTCCCTGTAACCCTACACCTCCCTCTACCCCTCCCCCTCCCCTCCTCTAGTTTCCTGGCCGCCTGTGTTGTCATAGCAATAAATTTCGCCTGCTCCTGACTCTGACCCGATTGGGATCAAAGTTAGGGGGTATTAATTTCCCAGCAGATGTCCTGACCAGTAGCCAGGATATCTGTATGGAGAGTGTTGGGAATACTGGAGCTAAACAGTGCCAGAAATCTAACCCTATTACCGATTGTACCAGTCCCTGTATCCCAGCGAGGAAGGTAACCATAGGATGCAGGGACTAGAGCCAGTCTAGGGAAGAGCCAAGAGGGTAGTTATAGGATGCAGGGACTGGAGCCAGTCTCATGTATCCCAGCGAGGAGGGTAGCCATAGGATGCAGGGACTGAGCCAGTCTCCTGTATCCCAGTGAGGAGGGTAGCCATAGGATGCAGGGACTGGAGCCAGTCTAGGGAAGAGCCAAGAGGGTAGTTATAGGATGCAGGGACTGGAGCCAGTCTCCTGTATCCCAGCGAGGAGGGTAGCCATAGGATGCAGGGACTGAGCCAGTCTCCTGTATCCCAGTGAGGAGGGTAGCCATAGGATGCAGGGACTGGGGCCAGTCTCCTGTATCCCAGCGAGGAGGGTAGCCATAGGATGCAGGAACTGGAGCCAGTCTCCTGTATCCCAGCGAGGAGAGTAGCCATAGGATGCAGGGACTGGAGCCAGTCTCCTGTATCCCAGTGAGGAGGGTAGTCATAGGATGCAGGGACTGAGCTAATCTCCTGTATCCCAGCGAGGAGAGTAGCCATAGGATGCAGGGACTGGAGCCAGTCTAAGATCTACCACAGGGCATTGTTCTGTGCCCAGTCATTTAAAATGCTTCAATCTACACGGTTCTCAACTTAGTCATTCACAGACGTGGATGCTCGACAATCGATCCACCACTTTTCTGGTGACCGATCATTTCAAATGAAGCAAAAATGTGGTTGTGGTGTTGGTGTGTTTTGACGTAACTGATTTTATTTTCACCTCAACTACAGCCACGAGTAGCACTCGTTACGAGTACTTATATAGAACGTCCTGACCATGCTGTACAAGTCACAAAACGAGATGATGATTTACGGTTCATACAGAACGAGGCGGTTACGCCGAGTTCCGTACAAACCGTAAATTAGTATAGGGTTTAATGGCTTGTACAAGCATGGTAGGTCGTTATATATTTACTATATACCCGAAATTAAGAAAAATGATTAATTTCATTTGGCTTAACAACGAATACTTTAGTAAACGTTAATCGAAGTGTTCCGTATTTTCCCATACAGAACAGTGTTCCGTACGGTATTTTACGTTATATTTCGAAACGGTGCATATTTACAGTATATATATAGTAAAGAGTAACAATAGACTCATTATTAGTATTTATACAGAACGACCTGACCATGCTGTACAAGGTACAAAACGAGATGATGATTTACGGTTTGTACGGAACAAAGCATTAACGCCGAGTTCCATACTAACTGTATATATTGTCATCTAGTTTATAGCTTGTACAAGCATGGTGGATCGTTTTATATTTACTAAATACCAAAACTTAATAGAATAATTAACTGAATCTAGCCTGTAACTAATATTCTAACTAATATTTAAATGATGTGTAGGAGTGTTCCGTATTTTGTAGTACGGAACACTGTCCGTACGGTATTTTTACGTTATATTGCAAAACGGTGAATATTTACAATATATACGGCATGGTATATAGCAAAGAGTAAAGCCTATAAGACACCGACCCGACCACTGTGCCCGATTCTACCTTTGCCCGACGGATCCGTCGGGTCTGTGACTATCTGCATCAATCGGGTCGGTGTACGCACTTCACCGACCCGATTTTATTGCTTTTCCCGACGCGTCGGGCATTACTACCATGTCAGATATGACCGACTCTGCCCGACCTTAAGATTCCGGTGTACGCACTTTCCCCGATTGTTACCGATTCTGAGCATGCCATTTAAAAAGCGTTGTCATCTATCCCTCATTCCGATTTACAAGTGTCTTATATCGATGTGTAGGGGAGAAACAAGCGATCATAGGTCTGAAAACAGTTTTCTGATATTTTAAATAGACCAGAAGTTATTAAACTTTGCATTATTGCCTATATATACTTATCACCCGGCCCGCGGCCCAGCCGGGCCCGGCACCCGGCCGCTCTTTTTTATCTCAATCGGGTTGTTTTACGAGGTTATAAAGGCAGGAGGTGTCGTCGGGAAGAGTCATCGTGTCGGTGTCTTATAGGTATAAGACATCGACATTTTATTCCCGACTCTCACCGAGCCGATGGTCGGGATGAATCGGGAAAAAAATTCGGTGTCTTAAGTGGTGATTCCACCAACACACAAGATCTAGCGAGATTAGCCATGATTTCGGTGTCTGGCTAAGTCGGCTAGGATTGAATAATCGCATGCCTATTTGTTGGGATGTTTCTTGAGGTGTCGTGGTGGTGGAGCACCAAAATATACAACCGACACCACAGGCCTACGTTTTGTGACAACAGAGGTACGACACATCGCGACACTGTAAGATATTACAAGATATACCAAGATATACCACGGCAAATTCATCCTGTTGGTGGAATCAGCCCTTTATAGGATTAAGAGTAGACTCATTATTAGTACAGAGTAAGAATAGACTTGCTATCAGAATAGGACGGGGATAGGACGCAGTGACTGCGGCCAGTCTCGGAGTCGGTCCGAGTTTCTGGTGAGGGATTCCCCCTCGTGGTGCGGGCTGAGGGGGCCGGGTACGGGTTAGGGGGGTAGGCTGAATCACCCCTGAGGGGTGCTCCAACACAACAACCCTCTAAATACGTCAGGAGGGGAGCGCAGGGGAAACAGGCCCGAACTCACACCCCAGCCTCACAATGAAGTCAGCGTATTTCTCTAACTTCTACACATCTGGAGTTTCTGCACCATCCCTGAAACAGAATCAGTTTGCCGGACTTTTCACAATCTTCCTTCTTGTTGTTGTTTGTAGTTTCTTTCTTCTGAGTTCCTCTCCCTGGCTGGGGAGTAGGAGGAGATGGTAGAGAGAGTGGCCCCAGCAGAGTTTGTTGCCGGGTATTAAAGTTTGCTTCTCAGTCTCCCAACACTTAAATACCGCGGGAATACAATCAACAGAACCACATCAACACACAAAGCCTAGGAAAGACAACTCACTTACCCAGAACAGAAAGTTGAAGGCGAACATGAGGTACTTGATACAGCTGTAACATCCTCCTAGTCCCATGATGATGGTTGTTGTGTGTGGTGTGAATTAAAATTGATTCCTGTGTGGAGTAAAGACTCGCAGAGTAAATCCAGGGTTATCCGTGAGGGAGAGAGACGTGATTGTCGGCGTACAGAATCCACCAGGTACTATTCAGGTGTCGTGTAGTGCTGAGATTCGCGTAAATCCGATCTGCGGTACGAACACGGTGTGGCGTGTGGTGTGGGTGGAGGCTGACTGACTGACCACACTCAGGGAGAGCAGTCAGAGAGGAGCGGTGAGGGGAGTGGGGGTAGCGGCAGCAGCAGGAGGAGGTGTGGAGAGTGTAGCCGCCGACGATGGGGAGTTTGGACGTCCACGACTGGAGACTCACGTGTGGCGTTCTCCCAGCACACTGCAGTCACTCTCACAGCGCACAACACGCTGCCGGGCGGCGAGTGATGGCGGGAGGAGGTGGGACGTGGAGGGAGGCGGTGAGAGGAGAGAGGAGGAGAGGAGAGGAGAGAGGAGGAGAGGCGGTGAGCGAGCCGTCAGCCGGTACCCGTCAGACACACACGCCGCTGTAACGCTATGACGCGCCGCACGCCAGCAACCAGCACGCTGCTGAGGAACGCGCACCGGACGCCGGGGTGACGCGGGAGGGACGCGGGAGGGACGCTGGAGGGACGCGGCGTACCTGCAGAGACGGGGATGGAGGTGGGGTTTGTAGAGGGGTGCGGGGAGGTGTAGCAGACGATTAGGGGTACATAGGGGTAAAATAGTTAATTACCCGAGGTACTTACCCAGTAGTGAAGGGGAATTGATGTTCCTACGAGCCTAGGACACTATGATGGTACCCTAGGATAACAGGAACCCACCTATATCTCCCCTCTCACGGGTATTTGTTAAAAAATATACACAATATTAGTAGGAATACATACACACACAGTTTCCTCTCATCCCACTCCACACACCTCACACTCCCTCATACACCCCTCTCACCCACCCTAACACACCTCTCTCACCACCCTCACACACCCCTCTCACCCACCCTCACACACCCCTCTCACCCACCCTCACACACCCCTCTCACCCACCCTCATACACCCCTCTCACCCACCCTCACACACCCTAACACACCTCTCTCACACCACCCTCACTCACCCCTCTCACCCACCCTCACACACCCCTCTCACCCACCCTCATACACCCCTCTCACCCACCCTCACACACCCCTCTCACCCACCCTAACACACCTCTCTCACACCACCCTCACTCACCCCTCTCACCCACCCTCACACCACCCTCACACACCACTCTCACACCACCCTCACACACCCCTCTCACCCACCCTCACACACCCCCCTCACCCACCCTCACACACCCCTCTCACACCACCCTCACACACCCCTCTCACACCACCCTCACACACCCCTCTCACACCACCCTCATACACCCCTCTCACCCACCCTCACACACCCCTCTCACACCACCCTCACACACCCCTCTCACCCACCCTCACACACCCCTCTCACACACCCCTCTCACGCCACCCTCACACACCCCTCTCACCCACCCTCACACACCCCTCTCACACACCCCTCTCACGCCACCCTCACACACCCCTCTCACACCACCCTCACACACCCCTCTCACCCACCCTCACACCACCCTCTCACACCACCCTCACACACCCCTCTCACCCACCCTCACACACCCCTCTCACACCACCCTCACACACCCCTCTCACACCACCCTCACACACCCCTCTCACACCATCCTCACACACCCCTCTCACCCACCCTCACACCACCCTCTCACACCACCCTCACACACCCCTCTCACACCACCCTCACACACCCCTCTCACACCCCCTCACACACCCCTCTCACACCACCCTCACACACCCCTCTCACACCACCCTCACACCCCCCTCTCACCCACCCTCACACACCCCTCTCACACCACCCTCACACACCTCTCACACCACCCTCACTCACCCCTCTCACACCACCCTCACACACCCCTCTCACCCACCCTCACACACCCCTCTCACCCACCCTCACACACCACTCTCACACCACCCTCACACACCCCTCTCACACCACCCTCACACACCCCTCTCACCCACCTCTCTCATGAACATCTTCTCACACTGACTGGAGGTGTCGGAATTCCTCGGCGATGATGGCACAGGGGTAGGGTTTCTTTAGGTGAAGGTTACAAAGAAGGCTGGCCGGGAACAGAGAGGGGAGTGTGAGAAATAGAGCTGTGAGATGGGGAGGGGAGGTGAGGTGGGGAGAGATACAGGGGGGAGGGTGTGAGAAATAGAGCTGTGAGATGGGGAGGGGAGGTGAGACACAGTGTGGTGAGATGGGGAGGTGAGGTGGGGAGAGATACAGGGGGGAGGGTGTGAGAAATAGAGCTGTGAGATGGGGAGGGGAGGTGAGGTGGGGAGAGATACAGGGAGGAGGGTGTGAGAAATAGAGCTGTGAGTTGGGGAGGGGAGGTGAGACACAGTGTGGTGAGATGGGGAGGTGAGGTGGGGAGAGATACAGGGGGAGGGTGTGAGAAATAGAGCTGTGAGATGGGGAGGGGAGGGGAGGTGGGGAGAGATACAGGGAGGAGGGTGTGAGACACAGTGTTGTGACAAGGAGAGGGGAGGGGAGGTGGGGAGAGATACAGGGAGGAGGGCGTGTGACACAGTGTTGTGACAAGGAGAGGGGAGGGGAGGTGGGGAGAGATACAGGGAGGGAGGGTGTGAGAAATAGAGCTGTGAGATGGGGAGGGGAGGGGAGGTGGGGAGAGATACAGAGAGGAGGGTGTGAGACACAGTGTGGTGAGAAGGGGAGGGGAGGTGAGGTGGGGAGAGATACAGGGAGGAGGGTGTGAGACACAGTGTGGTGAGATGGGGAGGGGAGGGGAGGTGGGGAGAGATACAGAGAGGAGGGTGTGAGACACAGTGTGGTGAGATGGGGAGGGGAGGGGAGGTGGGGAGAGATACAGGGAGGGAGGGCGTGAGACACAGTGTGGTGAGAGAGGGAGGGGAGAGATTATAGAGGAAACCCATGAAAGTTTAGGGTCTGAGCTTGTATCCCATCGAGTTTGAATCACGTAGTAATTCACAAGGGGAAGCCGTGTGAATTGATATGTGATTCAAATGAGATAGGATCGAGCTCTGACCCTAAACTTGAATGGGATTCTGAATTTATCTCACCCTTAATATTGACTAATGGGCTAACATTTTTGACATTATCCCACATTGGATATTTTTCCTAAATATCCAATGGGTGTTAGATACGAGTTTCCAATGTTAAGTCTATGGAGAAAAAATTATCTGGGGTGAGATAATGAGAGAGAAGGGTGTGAGACAAAGAGTGGTGAGATGGGGAGGGGAGAGATACAGAGAGAAGGGTGTGAGACAAAGAGTGGTGAGATGGGGAGGGGAGAGATACAGAGAGGAGGGCGTGAGACACAGTGTGGTGAGATGGGGAGGGGAGAGATACAGAGAGAAGGGTGTGAGACATAGAGTGGTGGGGGGGGAGGTGGGGAGGTGGGGAGGGGAGTAACGAGATACCAGATGGGGGGTGGCCGGGGGAGGGGGGGGGATTAGCATTAACCAGGATTACCTAATTCAGCTTCTCCAGGAAGCATGACCCACCTCGGGAATCAAGTCTCCCGAACGAGAGTAAGAAGATTAAGTAGGACAGGAGAGGGGAGGAAGGGAAGGGGGAGAGGGAAAAGAAGAGAGAGGGAGAGGAGGGACAAGAAGCCAGACCCGTGTCGTGGAACTGTGATGGGAGAGTGAGAAGACCTTATAGTAAGACTGTGATGGGAGAGTGAGAAGACCTTGTAGTAAGACTGTGATGGGAGAGTGAGAAGACCCGTGTAGTGGAACTGTGATGGGAGAGTGAGAGTAACCCATGTAGTAAGACTGTGATAGGAGAGTGAGAAGGACCGTGTAGTAAGACTGTGACAGGAGAGTGAGAAGACCTTGTAGTAACACTGTGATTGGAGAGTGAGAAGACCCGAGTACTAACACTGTGTTAGGAGAGTGAGAAGACCCATGTGGGAAGACTGTGATAGGAGACTGACAAAACCCGTATAGTAAGACTGTGATGGGAGAGTGAGAAGACCTTGTAGTAAGACTGTGATTGGAGAGTGAGAAGAACTTGTAGTAAGACTGTGATGGGAGAGTGAGAAGACCCGTGTAGTAAGACTGTGATTTGAGAGTGAGAAGACCCGTGTAGTAAGACTGTGATGGGAGAGTGATAAGACCCGTGTAGTAAGACTGTGATGGGAGAGTGAGAAGACCCGTGTAGTAAGACTGTGATAGGAGAGTGAGAAGAGCCGTGTAGTAAGACTGTGATGGGAGAGTGAGAAGACCTTGTAGTAAGACTGTGATGGGAGAGTGAGAAGACCCGTGTAATAAGACTGTGATGGGAGAGTGAGAAGACCTTGTAGTAAGACTGTGATTGGAGAGTGAGAAGACCCGTGTAATAAGACTGTGATGGGAGAGTGAGAAGACCTTGTAGTAAGACTGTGATTGGAGAGTGATAAGACCTTGTAGTAAGACTGTGATTGGAGAGTGAGAAGACCTTGTAGTAAGACTGTGATAGGAGAGTGAGAAGACCTTGTAGTAAGACTGTGACAGGAGAGTGAGAAGACCCGTGTAATAAGACTGTGATTGGAGAGTGAGAAGACCTTTTAGTAAGACTGTGATTGGAGAGTGAGAAGACCCGTGTAGTAAAACTGTGATAGGAGAGTGACAAGATGGTTCCCTGTTATATGCAGTAATAATCAGTTGTATTTATGTTCCGTATAAGCATGTAAATAGCAGTTTATGATTTTTTTATCTAATCCAAAGTAAAATGAGGCTTTTGTTTCAGGGCGAGAAAACAAAGGGGCGACTTGGTTCCGGGGCGAGTTGTCCTGTATTCGACTGACAGGGAGTGACAGGGAGAGGGGGTGGGGCGGGGATGGTGATGGCAACTTCCTCTTTGAAAATCCCTCCCTTTACCCTCGAGCCCCCCCCCCCCCCCCTCCCCCGCCGGCGTACCCCCCGCGCCGGCCGGCAGGTAGACGGGGAGCAGGTGCGGGGTCTCTGAGGAAAGGACGCGCTAGCTTCCTGTCGGAGGGGGAGGGGGGTGAAATGTGAAATACCCCCCCCCCCCCCCCACCACCACCACCGCCATCTCCCTCGTGAGTCGTCAGGACAGCAGCACTGTACACGCCTGAAGGGGGAGACTATGTGTCTGAAAACCAGCGATAAAATTTAATGAAATAAAAGCGCGTCGACGGGTGTCATCACTCTCCCAGCGTGAACACCGGCACACTCTCCCTACACAGGTTTAGTTCAGTATGGAGACCTAGGGCGGTGAGGAATGTCACACAAACGTCATGTATTTATTCTGCTAGAAATAAAACCTGGATTCCCTGTACTTTTTTTTTTAATGATATGTAGCGGTCTCCGACTCTGGCCCCCTAAGGGTTAATTACCCACCTTCGGATAAATCGTATCTAATCCGCTGATGTTTAATGCTACCCTATGAGAACTCACATAGGTTGGTTCGATTGGTTCTGGGTAATATATTCAGCCGGATGACTAACTATATCCCAACGATACAAAACCAGACACGTCAACTTTAATAAACGATGTTTATTAACAGTTCCTGATAATCTGGGAATCACCGTCCTGTACAGTACCCTGACACCGGAATATCAGGTAAAGCCGAGGGAACTTATCTATGAGCCAAAGCGAAAAGACTCGTTCAACCACCACGAGGGTTCGGAGAAACCTACCTGAGTGAGGCTCCAAAGGATTCGCTCTCACAGAGAGAACGCACAGAGTAACCTGACCGCCTGCTGCGGACTCGGCCTTATGTAACAGCAAGGTTACGTAATCTGGGCGCACCCGTGGCACTTGCATGCATGGGCTCACCCGAACCACCACACAGCAGGGACTGGTTTTCCCACGTCCTCTCGTGAAGAGTGAACACGGCACCGCTATAAGTCCTGAGTGTTTGATATGGGCAAAATCACAATATCTAGTTCAATCGAATGCAGCATTTGTAAAAGATGATATTTTCGAGAATTAAGCAGATAGAAATCAAGAGAAATTCATAAAGAATACATAACAGAACTTGTCAGGCCTAAGATTCTAAAATTGTGGCGCCACTTGTCATTTTATCAAAGAACTTTGGCCTGAGGTCATATTTCTGCTTGAGTCACTGACATTATGAATAAGCAAGAAATACTTGATTTTCCTTCAGTCCTATCTCAGTCAATAATCAGCATAGATAGTTTGAATAAAGGGTGATTTGGAGATGGGCCCCAAAGAATACAACTGGAAGGTCTTATTGATTAATTGTTATTTATAGGTAATTATTGGTCGTTTCTAGCCACGCGATATGCCAAAAATGCAATAATATAAAGAAATCACGCTTTAGGGCTCTTTTGGACTCTTTGTCATCTGCCATAATGCTCCTGTATCTCAGAAAATATCTATCACATCCTGGCAATATAGTTATCATTTTAATTGTATTGAAATATCTAAGAAGAGGGTGTTCATTTCTGTAGGTCATTGCGATAGATTTTTCATTGAAAAGAAAAATCCTATCCTTAGTTTGCAACAATGATAACAAAACCTAGTGTCATTTTGCTCCAGTGGTAAATCGGTGACTCATCTTGTTCTAATAAAAAAAAACCACCAACAACGTAGGCTTACTTTGCTCCAAATATTCTATGCCAATTCTTCTCTAGTGATATCAAACATAGACTTATTGTTCTCTTATAAAAACACACGACTGCAGTTCATCTAATGATGTTTGTAGGTAATATATCCTTATTTTGCTCTACTGATAAATGTTATGCTCATTTTGCTCTATTGATATATTGTAGGCTCAATTTGCTCTACCAACAATAATCCTAGGCCTGCCATTGTCACTGCTTGTATAAGCGACGCATTCCCCTAAAAAAAACTTGTGTCTCATTACCAAGGCATGAAAAATATGATGAGGACACTTTTTTTCTTTCTTTACTGGATCAGAGATGACTTTTGAAATGACAAGTACCATGGTAGACAACTGGTGGCAGCACAGAACTATTAGTTGTGTTGGCAGTATGAAGAGAGATATGAATACCACGGTTTAGGGAATACCTAGATAGACATAATACCACGTGGAATGCATCACTGATATCAGGAGCTTTAATTTGATATGAAATACACACATTTTTCGCGATAACTATCAAGGTTCATCTTATGAAAAAAAGAAATCTTCTAAAAACATTTTTGCTGACGCGCGCAGTGATGAGAAACACGTTTCTTTTTTGAGTGGCCTAATGTGGGGGTGTCCAAGTAGCCCTGATATGAGAGAGGGTTGAACTCAACCTAGACTGACTCCAGTCCCTGCATCCTATGACTACTCTCCTCGCTGGGATACAGGGACTGGTACAATCGGTAATGGTGTTAGATTCCTGGTGCTGTTTAGCTCCAGTATTTCCAACACTCTCCATACAGATATCCTGGCTACTTGTCAGATATCTGCTGGGAGTTTGATACCCTCTCACTTTGATCTTAATCGGGTCACAGTCAGGAGCAGGTAAAATTTATTACTATGACAACACAGGCGGCCAGAGAACTGGAGGAGGGAATGGGGAGAGGTAGGAGGAGGTATAGGGTTACAGCGAGCGGCTTGGGGCCATAAACAGGAGTTTCTGTTCATAGTGGACAAGTCTTTGATTCATGGGCCAGTCAGAGAAGGATACATCCCGTACAAATGGGCACCATAAACTTGGATTTTTAGTGTTTTTGATTTGATGTCCCTCTAAACTGTCCCCTTAAGCGGGGTTTTTAAGCATTTCTGTACCGAAAAACTGTCCCCTAAAGCGGGGTGTCCCCTTAAGCGGGGTGGCCCCTTAAGCGGGGTTAAAATAAACTCTTAATAGAGGGGAAAATTTCCGTTCCGAGCAAATTATCCCCTAAAGCGGGGTGTCCCCTTAAGCGGGGTGTCCCGGAAGAGGGGTTTTACTGTACATACTTTAATGAACTTTATTCTGATTGTGTTTAGTCATTTAATGAATGTTCATAATCAAAGACTTGAGCAAGTCTACCCTCAACCCTCAACCCGCTTGTCGCGGGATTCACCCTAAACGTCCACTCTCAGGTTCCACAGACCTGCGCAGAGAGAAGGAGGTCAAATTACCAGAACGAGGCTATCACGTGTCCATTTACCCACAATCCCTGAGGCTTCTATCACCGTCAATGTTCACATCGATGGGCACGGCTATGATAATGTCTCTCTTTGTACGGTGTATGCAGTCAGATCTGTCACTGTGTTTTATAGTTACCTACCACATATAAAACGTTAGAATTTCTGTGATATCCGCTTGGAGACTCTCCCGCACATAGAGACTTATTGAACCAAACTTAGGCTTTGAGACTGAAGGGCCACGAGGGTGAGATTCTCGTGTAGTACTAAACTTAAACCAGCTATTCTTTTTTGAATTTCTCTGCACAGATGTACTTCTATCCTGAGATTGTACTTCTTGCCATACTGTAAACATAATTTTGAACTCTAATTCCCTGATCTTCTTACCTCGAGAGA
This sequence comes from Alentia gelatinosa, assembly GCA_950022655.1. Taxonomy (NCBI): domain Eukaryota; kingdom Metazoa; phylum Annelida; class Polychaeta; order Phyllodocida; family Polynoidae; genus Alentia; species Alentia gelatinosa. Next base: position 66,840,879 of record OX465584.1, on the reverse strand, counting down.
GACAGTGAGATCACAGCCTTTCGCTGGTGTTAGTTTGGACACCAGTAACAAGCTACTACCTGTGTAACATGAAATAGCCCTTTCAGAACTCCGCTCGTGAATATTCATGATCTGCATTAGTCTTGACGTCAATATTGGGGTTTCCCGGAGTTTACAATGGTTTTTCATACACCCGCTGGAAGGGGGGGGAGTAGCAAATCGACAAAGTCGCTAGTACATAGACAATAATCGATAGTTTTGTGGACAGGCGGCCGTAAACCACGAGAGGTTGATGCGTAGTAATACACCAGCGCTAGCGAGTGTATTACGAGGTCAACCGCAAGTGGTTTACAGAGCCGCCTGTCCACAAAATCATCGTTTGTTGTATTTATTATCCATCTTTTTGAATAAATTAAACCCAGTAATTGCCATATTGACGGGTATAACAATAGGAACTATTTCTTTACTCTTTATCAAAAGGGACTATTTTTCCCGTATACCATGGTTTTGAGGCCGTATACCACAGGTTTGAATCCGTATACCACAGTTATGGTATCTGACAGGTTTTATACAATGGGTCGTGGTTTATTGGGTCCCCATACATTTTCAATGGGGGCTATGTATACGATGAATAATAAAACCATATACATGTACAGTAAAACCCCGCCTCAGCCGACATCCTCCGTTCCGGGCCAAAGTGTCCGCTTACGCGGGGTTTTCAAACTTCCTCCGGTCTACTATGGAAGTGTTATATACCGATATGTGGGGCAGACAGAGGCAATGATACATCTGAAATCCATTTTGCAATATCTTAATTGGATTTGAAGTTATTCAACTCTGAATTACATTTATTTTCTATGAATATACACACACATCCATAAAAACACAGATTAATGTATTTTTGGTAGGGTGTCCATTGGAGGTGTCCGCTTACATGGAGTTTAAGGCCTTATCCTCACATACGCTCGGTTATTACTACACATCAACTCCTCGGAGCATACAGCCGCTTGTATGTGAAACCCGTTATTATCCTACCCCTAATATGAAATCCCATAGGCTTAACATTGAGTTTCCGTATGCCACGCTGACTGGCATACAGAGTTTCATATGCCACTAGTGGTATACAGAATTGTTATCATGTAATATTCCAAAATCGAGGAGACGGGGTAGGATCAAATCAAAACCTGATTTGTTTCAATTGTGGCCAACACATTCCACTCCAGGAGTTTTGGCTCCGGACTTCACTCGGCTTTGCCTCATGAAGTCACTTTACCAAACTCCAGTCGTGGCATATGGTGGCCAAGATTAAAACTCATCTAGTTTTACGATAATATTGTGTATGTCATCCTCGTTGAGCTGTCACGTGATCGTCGTGGTCATGTGACGTGGTCGTACGTCCACTAATCAGGGAGCAGTGCTGAGGGACGTGCATGTCAATTAGTACCGCCCTACGTCGACAGGCGGCGCCCTCGAGGGGTTAATGAAGGTTAATTGGTTGTAGTGAGGGTCGGAGCCGCATCGCCGGGTGATCGCCAACACTCCCTGCCATTAATCACCCTGTAAAGTCAAGGCATCAGGACGGGCCGGCTAGAGACCTGAGGGGGAATCAAACTGTACTGAAATCTAACAAAGACTGTTTAATTATGATTTTGTTTTAATATCAGCTAGAACGCATGAACACATACATATGAACATGTAGCGGACAGCCGGTTCGTGATATATGATCTCACAACTGGGCCTAGTTTACTTATCCAGCGGTTTGAGACGAGTCGCTACCCCGCGCTTGTACTCTCCCCACGGATTGGTTCGGAATATCCTCAGTAAAGCTGGGAGATGCGGAATCTACAACCTAGCTTAACCTAGAACACAAAACCAGACTCTGGCCACTTCAGGTACAATATCTTTATTGAAACCTGCGTATCTCTTTACAGTAGCTTAGCACGGAATGTGTTAAGTAGTGCAAGGGGAGAGGATCTGTTCTCTTCACCGCTGAAAGGTTTCCGGAGAAAGCTAGCAGTCTCTGATGCTCCAAGCGTTCACTCAACTTAGAGGCACCGCAAGTAGCCTGTTGACCCACTGCGAACTCCGCCTATATGTTCTGACTGGGTTACGTAATGCGGGTGAACCCGTAGTATTTGCACACAAGGGTCCGCAGGCTTTACTGCACAGCAGGAATCAGCACTCGTGTCACCTAGTGTGGAGTGATTGTACCACTGTTCGACTACCCTGACCCCATACAAACAGTTAACCTGACCCCACTGCCCAGCGATTGGCTCACTTAAGTTACTGACCAATCAGAATCCTAACTGACCAATACATGTCTGCTAGAGGCTTACTATATATGGATCATGGTAATGAAAATACAACATACATGAGGATTGGTTTCGCGGAAAAATCTTCAATGGGGATAACGTCACAAATGTTACCCAATTAGTCAATGTGAGGGGTGAGTTAAATTCAGAAACCTATTCAAGTTTAGGGTCAGAGCTCGATCCCATCTCGTTTGAATCGCTATGTAATTCACATGGCTTCGCTTTGTGAATTTCTACACAATTCAAACTCGATGGGATGCGAGCTCTGACCCTAAGGTTTCATAGGTTTCCTCTATAGTCTGGAACGAGAATGAAATATAAAGAGTAAATTATAGAGAAAAAGCAGAATTAACCAAGGAAGTCGACATGTTCTCACCTGTGAAGACTTTGTCCTGCACCTACCATTGTCTACACCATTTATGAATGATGCACATACAATATGTTCCTAGTGTTCCTTTCTCTACCTTACAACATACAGTATGTTCCTAGTGCATCTTTCTGTACCTTACAGCATACAATCTGTACCTAGTGTTCCTTTCTTTACTATATACCCATGCCGTATATACTGTAAATACGCACCGTTTCGGCATATGACGTAAAAAAACTGTACGGACCACCGGTCCGTACACTAAAATACGGACCACCTAGCCATACACATTTATTAAAATTTTGGTTTTTAAGAAAAATGAAATTGATCTTTTTTTTAAAATTTCGGATATAAAGTAATTATATAACGTCCAACCATCCTTGTATAAGTCACAGAACTCGATGCTAATTTACCGCTTGTACGGAACTCGGCGTAAACGCCTCGGTCCGTACAAACCGTAAATTACCATCTCGTTCTGTGACTTGTACAACATGGTCAGGACGTTCTATATAATTACCTAACAACATACAATATGTTCCTAGTGTATCTTTCTGTACCTTACAACATACAATCTGTACCTAGTGCATCTTTCTGTACCTTACAACATACAATCTGTACCTAGTATTCCTTTCTGTACCTTACAACATACAATATGTTCCTAGTGTTCCTTTCTGTACCTTACAACATACAATCTGTTCCTAGTGTTCTTTATTTGTGTTAGAGCTACGTTTCTCAACGCACTACCTTGTTACAGTAACCGCCATTATCACTTTTCACCAATACAGAATTTGAGCTAATTTCCATCTTCCTACTTTTGGCTTTGCTGGAGAAGGTGCGAGCATCTAAAAACTCTCCTGTAGGCTTTAGCGTCTCAATTTCTGAGTGGCTTTCCTTTGTCTGCTGCATAATGGATGTATCTTTCTGTGAAATGTCTGTTTTTTCCCAAATGAGCAGCAGTGGGGATGGAATGAGAATCGTTATTTGAATCGGGAACCTCCAGATCTGATTACATCAACTCGTATTGCATTCTCCTCGTACGGAATACGATGCCGTACGTTATTATTCGGCGCCGTTGGTGCACCCCTCTCATAAGATCTCACAGTCTCTAAGTGGTATTCTGTACAAGGTTCTCACTACGCACCCTCTCATAAGATCTCACACTCTCTAAGTGGTATTCTGTACTCTCACAATGCTCTATATGAGAAGAATTCTTAATGAACTAGGCTTAGAGCGTTTAGAATCCACTGGCCTGCCTCCCGTTCTAAAGACGTACATCAATGCAACCCAAAGATTCCTATAATCTCAATGATGCCACCTAGTAGGAATACAGTGTGCCAGTAGATTCTCAAGGCTCTAAGCCTAGTTCGTTAAGAATTATTCTCCCATAGAGCGCAGTGAGAACCTTTTACAGAATACCACTTAGAGAGTGTGAGATCTTATGAAAGGGGTGCGTAGTGAGAACCTTGTACAGAATACCACTTAGAGACTGTGAGATCTTATGAGAGGGGTGCACCACATCGGGAGCCAAAGTGAACCAGCTTACGTTAAAGGCATATCGGACAAATTAACTTGAAAATTAAAACCCATGTCATTTTCCTGTCAATTTAATATGATGGTCTATAAATGTTGTAGAACATGTATCTAACATAAAAATCAGGGGTCACCTTGCTACCTTTTGATCTAGAGATCGATAATGTGATAATACCATTATGAAATGTATAGAAATTCACATAGTAAAACCCAAGTCATTTTCCACAAACTTTCACAGAATATAGTCTATGTGTAGTACTAAACATTTAAGTTTTAAAACTGTAGGTCATTTTCCTTGTTTTTGAAATAATTTAAAAAAACTATATTGTTCAGTATATTGCCTTTATAAATTAAGCAAATGTATATTTGATATATAAGATTGGATGAGCTGGACAAAACATCAAATATATTCATTTGGTATTAGAATCAATCCCAAGGAACCAGTTTTTACTGACAATTGACAATATCTAAAAATCTCCAGGTGGCGCCACCGTAAATTGTAGGATATGCCTTTAAACCCGTTTCCCGTTCACAAAACATCATTTCCAGGGATAGGCCCTCAGTAATTTCTTTATGTAGGTTCGAGATTATATGTGTCACACTCCAATCTTTTAAATCCATATTTTTGATACACTTAACAACTCTCATCAAAGCTTCAAGACTATTGTTATTACTTTTTATTTATTATATATGTAGCGTTCCCTCTAGTCGCTGGAAGTGTATAACCACTTTCCGCGATCGACAGCGGACCAGAGGTTCCGAGACTTCAGTCGCTACCCTGTACTTACCGTGCCAGTACAGGTGGGTTCGGCTTTACCCGCTGGAAAGGGCAGGGAGATGCAGAATCTGCTACCTACCGCTTAACTACGAAGACAAAACCAGACTCTGGACTGTTTCTATATACCAAGCTTTTATTACGGTATATTAAGTTACAGTGTGTTGGTGCTTCGGGGCACCAACTAGCGCGGGAAGAGATACTGGTCTCTTCAACGTTGAAAGGTGCTAAAACACAACCTTACCAACACATGAGGCTCCAGGCGTTCACTCTTTACAAAGGCACTGCGAGAAGTCCTATCAACCCGCTGTGGACTCAGCCTTATACAGTGACTGAGTTACGTAATGAGGGCGAACCCGTAGTATTTGCATACAGTAGGTCTGCCAGCTTTACCGCACAGCAGGGATCGGCACTCGCGCTACCTAGCGTAAAGTGAAACAACGCTGCTCGACTGCCCTTACCCCTAGATATACATGATATAGGTCAGGTCCTAAATAACGTGGAATTCATAACATAGTTTATTGTTCTGATCCTGATCCTAAAAAAGTGGCAGATAATCTCCAAGGGACAATGGAGAGATGTGTTAAATGGAGTAGAGAGAATATTTCAACACATAACAAAAAGAAAACAAAGGTCTGTTGGTTCGGACATCCAATCAAAATGAAACGCATGGAAGTTGAAACGACTGAAGTGTATATGCAGAATTTCACCAACTAGATCGAGTATATAGTCATCAGTATCTTGGAGTTGAGCTAGATTCATCATTAAATTTTGAAAAGCATCTACGTATGCTATTGAAGAAGCTCAATCAAAAAGGGTTTACCTTTAATAAGCACTAACCTCTAATGTCTCAACAGGTAGCAGTTGAATTTATAAACAATTAGTTCTCCCCACTCTGGATTACAGTGAAATTTCTATTGGAGGTTTCAACAAGTCACTATTGTTGAGATTACAATGGACACAGAACTGAAGAAGAAATTGCAAAGTCATTGCTCTAAATATTTTTTTAAAAATACAACAATACATAAACAATGTCAACTACATACAATCTTTTCATGGACTTAAAATTGATATGTTTGTTAAGCAATATGATCCTTATCATATTTATTAATTATAGATATTTTTTCAAACGCAAATAACTTGCATTGCACAAGCATTTCAACATTATACGGGGCAGTTTTGAAATCACGAGATTTGTTTTCTAAAAAAACATTGTATGGACTTGGAAGCGCAGTTCATCCCTACAACGGGTTTTGGCCAACAGGCTGCACAGGTGTGTGACTTTTAAACCTTGTCAAGTGAAGAGCAATCAACGATGTATATACGTGTAATCAACAACCAAGTGTCCTCTTCAAATTCAATTTATCAAAGACCTTCTCTTTTTCAGTTCAGAAAAGTAATTCCTTAAAAGTCATGATCCAGCATCATTCAAGAATTGGACTCCGAAGTTATTTTGGTGCGACGATTTTCCCTTTCTGTTTTTTTCTGAGAATTTCGTGTTTTTTTTTCTCAGCTCATGTCATTTCCTCGTCCATTAAAACATGGATGGCTGCCTTTTTAAATCAAACTAAATAAACAACGGCTCTTTTCGATCGCCTCAACTTCGGAAGGATTATTTGATATTTGCTGTATCTTCTTTTGAGTGTTAGTTACAGAAATCTTTAGAAATAGTTTCAGATTATCACGAGTAGTTATAGGTATGTCCTATTATAGAGAAACAGGCTTACCGTCTCCGTACGGATAAAATACTTGGTAAAATCGGCGATCAGATGAACCTCTGCCTCCGGCATCGGTTCATCTGATCGCCAAATTTACCAAGTATTTTATCCGTACGGAGACAGTAAGCTTGTTTCTCTATACAATTCACAGTGGCGCCACCTGGTGGTTTTTATATATTGGTGAACATCAAATCAAGCTGGTTGCTTATGACATTTTTTTTTTACACTGGAAAACCTTTCCACAAATTGGATTTCCGGTAGGAGTACCTGCATCTCACACAGGGGCGAGACCACTCTACTGGAAGGAAAATATTTTACTTGACATATATTAACCTTTTGACTGATTTATAAAGGAAATGTAGAGTACTGAAAAAATAAGTTGCTGGTATTTCAGCTCTTTCAAAAAGAAGAACGGTGACCCAAGATTTTAAAAATTCAGATAAGCAGTTCTATATTTCCTTTATTCTGTTAAAGTTTGAAGAAAATGACATGGTATAATCTATACATATGTGGTGGTCGCCGCCTGTCTAGCAGGTTGGATGACCCCAATCCGGAACGCTAGTTCCAGGCAGGATCCCACCCTACGCACTCACGTAGGTTGGTTCGGGTTTCGGTTAGTTCGCACAGACCTAATCACACACAACACAACAACGTCATTAATAAACAGGGATGTTTATTAATCACTTACTTCCCGGAAAGATCTGGAAGATCTTCCCCACAAGTACAGTACCCTAGCACATGGGTGCTAGGTAACGCTGGATAGGCTAATCCGGAGGATTCGCCTAACCACCAGGAAGGTTACAAGAACCCGCCTGCAAAGTGAGGGCCCAAGGATCTGTTCCGTAGAAGGGACGCGCGAGGACAGCCTGTCGACCTACTGTGAACGCTGAGTATATATACTAAGCGTTATGTAACCCCGGTCTCCGCCGCGCCACTCTCGTGTGCGGCGTTGCCCGGAATCACTACACAGTAAGGATCGGCATATCGCGCCACCTTCCGTGAAACAAACGAACACTGCTGGATTCCCGTCCCACTACACATATGTACTTTTATAATTTTGTCATAGTACATTTTTTAATAAGTCTTGTAATATACTCACATAAGTAACAAACACCAAATTTCTATTATATTGTAATTATCTATAAATTGTAGTGGATTCCATGATGGTTTTGATACAGCGTTTCGGCTCTTAGACAGCCTTCGTCAGGTGTGGATCTTTTATTTAAAAATCTTTTTATGGATCACAATTTTCTATTAAGGGTTTTACATTCAGATTCACATGTATTACATGAACATTTGTAACAAGGGTATTTGTTTACCATTACTCAATAATACTTATAACCTATTCCCTACTTAACATTGGGAACTCATACTCAACGCCCATGGAGTATTGTAAGAAAACGTACTCAATGGGTGAAGTCACCCAATCAATGGTAATCAGTCATTATTATCCATCATATACAAAGCCACCATTGAAAATGTATGGGGACTCAGTAAACCACTACCCATTGTATAAAAACTGTCAGATACCATAACTGTGGGATACGGATTAAAACCTGTGGTATACGGCCTCAAAACCATGGTATACGGGAAAAATAGTTCCTTTTGCTATAGAGCAAAGAAATAGTTCCTATTGTTATACCCGTTAATATGGCAATTACTGGGTTTAATTTGTTTGAAAAGATGGATAATAAATACAACAAACGATGATTTTGTAGACAGGCGGCTCTGTAAACCACTCGCGGTTGACGTCGTAATACGCATCAACCCCTCGTGGTTTACGGCCGCCTGTCCACAAAACCATCGATTATTGTCTATGTGAATAGGGCAAGATAAAATCTGAACCGCACTCAATCCATAGCCACTGAAAAAATGCTATCCATTTAGATCTCGACGTAATCTCACTGGGCTCAGCCTCGTGAGATTATCGTAAAACTGGATGAGGTTTAATCTTGTCCACTGTATTCCACGACTGGAGTTTGGCAAAGTGACTTCAGGAGGCGAAGCCGAGTGAAGTCCGGAGCTGTATGCCACTAGTGGCATATAAAACTCCGTATGCCAGTTAGCGTGGCATATGGAAACCCAATGTTAAGCCTATGGGATTTTATATTAGGGGTAGGATAATACTCAGTACACAAAACTCATGGTCTATAGGCAGTGAAAATATGCCATTTGTTTTCGTCTATCAAATTGTTATTGACCACATTAAGAGGTTTAGGCCTACATTCACATAGTTGACAATTCAACATTTGCAGTCAATAATCTGGCGTCCTGTCTGCTTTGGCGTTATTCCCAGGTAATGGAATAATATATTTGTATAGTACTACATATTTAAGTTTTAAAATACATAGGTGACCGTCCTTGTTTCTGAAAGAATTTAAGAAACCGATATTTCTAGCACATTAGAATGGTCCACAAAAAAAATTACATACATATAATTCTTGACAATATCTAAAAATCACAGGTGGAGCCATTGTGAATTGAACAAGGATATGCCTTTAATTTCTGTTTTACAGTAACTTTTGATCTAAACATATTAGAAACGAATTCTTGAATGGTGTCTGATCCTCCTATTTCGCAACAAATTATCAGAAACCCGTGAGACCGTGAGAAAAGCCGAGATTCCCGTATTTCACCAGAGTATTTCACGGTAGATCCCTAAGATTCCGCCGAGGCCCCTGGCGGACGACCGGAGTACCAACGTAGCTTATTGTGGCGCCCGTAGCGAGTGCTGCCATCTGTCGTTAAATCAGGAACACTAACCTCGCGTTGTATCAGGTAGGGGTAGATTGTGTTTCGGTGGTTGGATTTCCGGTGTAAACAAACGCCAGTGAAGTTTCAACACTGATCAAAGTTGAACTTAACTTCCTCCTTCATCTCAGAATAGATATGTCATTTTAATCGGTGACAACGCCCCATTTGACACTGCCACGAAATCTGGATCTAAAAGAGTGACTAGTAAACAGATTCCGACCTGATAATCGTCAACCGGCACAAGTTTGATGCCGTGAAATATCAGCTTGCGTTTTGGAAGGACTCGGATTTAAAAAAAAAGATCAGATCTGGGACTACGGAAAACCATCCACACATGATTCTATTACACATGAAATTTAAATATTGATTATCTTTGTTTACACTTCTCACCTTAACAGGTAAGCGTTTTGTTACTTTTAGGTTAAATTTAACCAGATTTGGTGGATACAGCAAAACAGGTGTTGGCTCCTGAATCTAGATCTAATACCATAAATGTTATTTTTGGGAATGCTAGTCAACTCGTGCCTTAGTCAACTCGTACCTTAGTCAATTCGTGCTTTTCGTCCTTTTTCTGGTCAACTCGTCCTTTTTCATTCAACAGTTCTGTCGGTTCGTTCTGTCCACAGTCTGGTCATTTTCTTATTATTATTTACCTTTATTCTATCAGAAAGACGCCATTTATCGTCATAACCCCTTCATGTTGGTCACTTTTCGCTTAGATGCGATTAAAGAGCCGGCTGCCTATATACAGCACAGATCAGTGCAAATTTTGGATATATATATATGTAGAGGTGAGGATAAGCTTGAAATCTTGAAATTCCCTGATAACTGTTAACCCTGATACAGTGATAGGTGTAAGACAATTGGAAAACAAAAAGGACGAATTGACTAGGGAAAAGGACGAGTTGACCAAAAAAGCACGAGTTGACTAAGGTACGAATTGACTAAGGGACGAGTTGACCAGTCACCTATTTTTGGTTGACTGAGACCAGGAGGACGTCCCGAAAGGTCACAAAATCGTCTCTCGTATTAATAGGACAACAGGAATAGTCAACTTTCACGGGTTAGAACTAGAAGCGGGATTGTCTTGTGTGTTTATGTGCGTGGAGGTGGGGGGAGGGGGTGGGTAACCGGGTAGTATTAGGCCTGGTATTAGGGGAAACGTAGCTGTTTGGGTCGCCGCGATTAGGGGGGGGGGGGGGGGGGGGGTTCATGGATGCCTTGAGCCCGGGACGATTTGAGCCCTGGGCGCCTTGAGCCTTTCTGTGGGCGCCTTGACCCTACCCTGTTTTGGTGGCCTTGGGCCTCTAGATGTAAAAACTTAACTGTAAATTAGCTTTATTTATTAGCTTTCATGTATGTGTACATGGCCTGTTAGACTTGATTAAGTCATTGATTATGAACATTCATTAAATGATTAATCACGATCAGAATAAAGTTCATTAAAGTATCCTTCTCTGACTGGCCCATGAATCAAAGACTTGTCCACTCTGACCAGAATCTCCTGTTTATGACCCCAAGCCACTCCCTGTAACCCTATACCTCCCTCTACCCCTCCCCCTCCCCTCCTCCAATTCCCTGCCAGCCTGTGTTGTCAAAGCAATATAGTTCACCTTCTCCTGACTATGTCTTGATTGAGATCAAAGTGAGAGGGTATCAATCTCCAAGCAGATATCCTGACCAGTAGCCAGACCTCTGCTTGGGGAGTGTGGTGCAAAATCGCGCCAGTCTACACGGCCGATTACGGATGAGACCAGTCCCTGTGTCACTCAGAAGGGGTGGAGGGGTAGGATCCAGGGACTGAGGCCAGTCTAGGATGAGACCAGTCCCTGTGTCACTCAGAAGGGGTGGAGGGGTAGGATACAGGGACTGAGGCCAGTCTAGGATGAGACCAGTCCCTGTGTCACTCAGAAGGGGTGGAGGGGTAGGATACAGGGACTGAGGCCAGTCTAGGATGAGACCAGTCCCTGTGTCACTCAGAAGGGGTGGAGGGGTAGGATCCAGGGACTGAGGCCAGTCTAGGATGAGACCAGTCCCTGTGTCACTCAGAAGGGGTGGAGGGGTAGGATACAGGGACTGAGGCCAGTCTAGGATGAGACCAGTCCCTGTGTCACTCAGAAGGGGTGGAGGGGTAGGATCCAGGGACTGAGGCCAGTCTAGGATGAGACCAGTCCCTGTGTCACTCAGAAGGGGTGGAGGGGTAGGATACAGGGACTGAGGCCAGTCTAGGATGGGACCAGTCCCTGTGTCACTCAGAAGGGGTGGAGGGGTAGGATACAGGGACTGAGGCCAGTCTAGGATGAGACCAGTCCCTGTGTCACTCAGAAGGGGTGGAGGGGTAGGATCCAGGGACTGAGGCCAGTCTAGGATGAGACCAGTCCCTGTGTCACTCAGAAGGGGTGGAGGGGTAGGATACAGGGACTGAGGCCAGTCTAGGATGAGACCAGTCCCTGTGTCACTCAGAAGGGGTGGAGGGGTAGGATACAGGGACTGAGGCCAGTCTAGGATGAGACCAGTCCCTGTGTCACTCAGAAGGGGTGGAGGGGTAGGATACAGGGACTGAGGCCAGTCTAGGATGAGACCAGTCCCTGTGTCACTCAGAAGGGGTGGAGGGGTAGGACACAGGGACTAAGGCCAGTCTAATGCCCTGTATGCTGCTGGCATAATTCCCTACATTCCACCTTTATTGAGAGTACGGTACACTTACAAATACAAAGTCTTGGCGGCTCATGTAATTATTTTTTTGAATTTCAGGAGGCACAATGGTGAATACACCGATACCAACCAGCCTCAAGTCAGAGGCAAAAAAGGCCGCCAAAATACTCCGCGAATTTACCGTCCCGAATGCCAAAGTGGGCCCGGATAAACTCATCCCTGGTTTGTATATATATATATATTAATTAATGAATTAAATACAAGTGAAAATTGTAATTCCTTAACATGACACAGTAAATGAACGAACAAATGTCTCATTTAAAATCGGAGATTCATTTATCATTTTCACAAAATGATATATATCGCGCTTGCTCATTATCATTACATCGAGTTTCTTTTGGATTGAAACACAAATAGAAGTAGACGATGTATAAAAGACAGATTTACAACTTAACTGATAAATCTACAAGGGAAGCTATTCACAATACAGTATTCGTTTAATATTTTTTCAGAAGTAGCATCACAGTGTGAAGCATAAAGGCCTAGACTAGCTTAAGAGTAAGGGAGTAAGAACTCAAACACAAGTGTACTAGGTACTACTATGACTAAAGAAATTAACTGATTTTAATGACAGGTTCTTCAGCTTATATACAGACAGCAGGTGGTATCTTGCTACAGGTTGAACTCGCAAGCTCTGTGCTGTGATTGGCCGTTGAAGCAACAGCCAATGAGGGATGATCAGCCTTGTTACCGTCTGTCACACATGCCACTAAAGCCACTGTGCGATTCTAGGTACAAAGGTACGTCCAGTCTGAGACTGGGCGTACCTCCAGGATCGCAACGTGGCAAAACGCACAGTGGAGACAGCAAGTTTCCCTCCAGTCTGAGACTGGGTGTACCGCATGTACCCCGTATCGCAAGCGTTCTTAAATATCAAACATGTTTGATATTTGGTACGCCCAGTCTGAGACTAGGCATACCCTATGTACCTAAAATCGCAAGCGCTCCAGTCGCAAGTGGGATAGTCTCCACACAGAATTTATGCTACCTTGCAATCCGAGGTACATGTGGTACACCAAGCCGGTACCTCCAGTCTGAGACTGGAGGTACCGGATCGCAAACTCCCCCAGTCGCACAGTGGAGAAAGACCTTAACAACTCAGATATCATGTCAGCATGTCCTGCCCCCATGTGACCAGACTGGGAACTAGAGCAAGTGGTAATGAGGGTAAACTTGCCATTCACTACATGGCTGCCGTACAGTCAACATCAAGACAGGGAGGAGCCGCTACAAAATGGTGACTGTCTTAGTACAGTCTGCTTGGTACTAACGAATATGGACAATTGAGATGACTAATTTCTTTGCATAGAATCCAATATAATTGATCATGATAGGGACGTAGAGAACCTGTTACTTTATAATACTCTACTGTAGTGTGCTATAACTGTGTTAAAGGTTTGTCAGATTGTATGTGGACCGCTAATCTTCATCCAGGAAGCAGATACTCTATATAGGTCAAAAGTGTATACGATTCACAATCAGGAGTTGATGTGATATCTGGAATATCAAACACCTTAATGATGTCGCTAATTGAAGACTAATAAAAGAAAATGTGGTTACTGAGTCCGAAGGGATGGCCGTTCGAGGTCTTTTGATGCCATAAATACGTCCCGACGCCGCAGACTGTCTTAATACAGTCATTTCAGTACCAATAAACAGAAACAATTTAGATGACTAATCTCTTTGCATAGAAACCAATATAATTGGTCATGATAAGGATGTAGAGCCCAGAACTTTACAACAGGTTTCCAGTTCCATAAAAATGACGGTACAAAAAAGCCCCCCCAGGGGTAAAATGGCCAGTCCCATGTCAAACACATGCACTGCCCCCCTTCCCCATACGCTATGATCGGTCCCTGTACACACAGGCCGGGGACAGCGAACTCAGCTGACTGCGCAACGTCATCAGGTTGCTAAGTCTGAGCGGGGAAAAGCGTCATTAGCAACCAATGAACGTCGAGTAAACAACTACGCTCGACCAACGGGAAGAGACAGCGGATTCGCGCACCTGTCCGGTTTAAACGCTCAGGCTGTCAGTTGTGGTTGTGTTACCATAGGGTAAACCTCTCCGTCCCCACACACAATGTACATATTGATGTATATTAAACAGTGACTTGTTTACAGCCAGTTTGATGTCCAGGACTCTGCATTCTGACAGTGGCCATATAACATAGAGCCTAGTTCGAGGAGATTACAATCTCTTTTATCTGAAACCAGTTTATATTGTAGTTATTATTCAGCATTTCAAATTTAAATTATCAAAGAAAAGAGAAAATGACTGCTAATCTTCTCACACACTCTTTTGTATAGAGGGGACTTCTTTTGTGATCAGTTTCTTTTGGGGTTTTTTCGAACGAAACATCCATTTGGAGGACGTGGAGACAGTCAAAACGGTTTCCAGGGCTCCCCCAACATTGTTGATTCTTTTCACAATGGTTGCTACGTTATTACATGGCAACAGGCTGGTATCAGATCGAATTCTGGTCAAATTCAAGGTAGCGTCGGCCGCAGTGGAGGTGTTTAAGCCTCGTCCCCCAATAAATTCTTTTGTGGTCAGATAGTGGAGATTCCAGGCACCCGTAATCTCTGTTCAGTGAATTACACCATCCCTACAGGATGGTGCATGATAAACAGGCAGTCACAATGTACATATTGATGTATATTAAACAGTAACTTGTTTACAGCGGGTTTGGTGTCCAAGGCCGCGGGGCTGTGCATCCTGACAGTGGCTAAAGTGGGCTTCCTGGTGACAGCGCGAGGTGGCAGTGGCATTGTCATCGCCAAGTTACGAGGTGGAGGTAAATACATTTTTTCATTTTCCTATCAAATCTTAATGATCTTCAATCATACCTGATGAGGTCCTGATGAGGGTGAAACCTTATGTATGGTCATAGACGTGCGATCGGCTGAGCGAGTTTTCCTTCGCCGTACGCAATCTCCCACACCCCAACAGGAAAGCGGAGACTGACCATAAAGCGAATAAAGTTTTTTTATCATAATGAAATCTTATGTATCCTTCATTTTCAGAATATACTGAAAGGGCTAGGGTTCTGAATCAGTGGGTGTAGGCCAGATATGCTTGCATGCAAGCATAACTAAAGCGGCTGGGGTGGGGAGTTAGCTCAGTGGTTAAGAGCACTAGACTCGTAATCCCAATGTTGTCAGACTTTGTGAGTTTGAGTCCCACTGCAGCCCCTCTTCTCTTTTACCCCCAGCAATGGCAGATTTACTGCTATATCAAAGTCCGGTCTTACTCATAACATAAAAACTCTCTCCTTGGTAAATGTTTAGAGGTGAGATTTCTACCTTAATTTCATCTTGTAGATTCAATCACCGTTAAACACAAAGTAAGTCTAATAAAACATATTGGATGTTAAACTACCCAAACAAATAAACTGAGTCAGTGGTTAAAAACAAGCTTGTTTAAAACTGTACTACACAGCCATGGATATCACTAAAGTAATGGCGTGATGCTAGTGTACAGATAATTTACCCAATGCTCTTAAACATGGCAGTCTTTTCAGTATGAACGTTTGCAGGAAACACTTTAAAGAGCCAGTCTTTTCATATAATTGTTCACATGTATATTCTATTTTCCCAGGATGGTCTGCACCCTCTGCCATCGGGATTGCAGGACTGGGAGGAGGATTAGAAATCGGAGCAGAGGTTGGTATTGACGCTTCATTTACCTATATATTTGTACATATTATTGCTTTTGTAAATCATGGATAGAAATATTACTTTATTCCACCAGAAATATCAATAAGGCTAACAGTGGCTTACAGTTTTTCTCTTATAGGGAAACAAATTTTTTTTTTTTTTTCTATCATAGCAACTGGGTCCAAACAGACAGGAAACTGTCACTTTCAAGGTAGCATCGGCTTGTCACAGAGGTGTTTATTGCCACGTCGTAATAATCTTATAGGGAAACAAGAACAGATCTAAAATAGCAGTCTGGAGTTACTTCTGGAAACTAGAAGGAGCCCCTGACTTTGCTACTCTCCTGTTCCACATCGACAGCCATGCCATCTAGTGTTAGATTCTAATGTAATCCCTTAAAACCTGAACGTAAAGCCTGATGCCCATCTACCGATTCAGGGTTGAGCGATTAGTTTGCAAATCGTATAGGAGTTGGTGAACTTGTCGCAGGCAAATTACGTAACTCTTCGCTTGATCTGCGGACATTGAGGAGATGGGGTGGTGCATATTAGTCTTAAGCAAATCTGTCTACTAATCGGTGGCTCACCCTTGCCTAGCTGTCCTACATCTACCGACTATGGCCGACTCCGTTAGGATGCCTTGGCTGAGACAAGCTACTGTCCGTTTGTCGCTGACAAAGGTACATGAATGTTCCGAAATCGGTAGAAGGGCATTAGGCTTTATACTGATTTGTGTCGATATAACCACAGGCCTCCCAGTGAAACCTTAAAACCTATAAAACCTATAAAAACCTACATTTTGATTCTTGAGCCTTTATTTTTTTTAAAGAAACTTATATAACCTATAAAAACCTATATTTTTCACTGCCATGCAGATTGATGTGTACAGGAAATTTTAGAAGTTAACTTGACACAAAGTCAGATTGTCAAATGACAAGAAACCCACATTATCAGTGTATTTAAGAGATCTTAAAAATGTTTAAGAATCAACAGTTTGCGTGACTTCTTACCAGTCTGGCTTGCCTGTTGGAAACTCAACACCATACATGCTTGCTGGGTATAACCTGATGAGCCAGACATCCTGGCGTCCTGCAATTTAGTACTAAGTACATTTTTTTTTAGAAATCAAGAACTGAAAATAAGGGATTCACTATATTTGTACTCTATCATTCTGAATATGTTAAACCCAAAAACCTATATAAGCCTATGTTTTAGGCATTGAAGAACCTGTAAAAACCTATATTTTGATTTTTTTAAACCTATCAAAAAACCTATATTGAGGAAGCGGGGCACTGGGAGGCCTGTAACCACCGCACTAGTTGAGAAGCAGCTTTAAGACTAGGACTGGCTGTCAACTTGAAAACTTTGTGGTAGACAAGTTGCTCAAGTGATAAATAATACAGAAAGAGCAGCTATTCATCTTTCCATGGAAATCTACTTTTTCATCTTAGTTATTAAATATTCTTTTTCCTTTTTTTATGATATAAGATGATATCAAATAATCCCCATTTCTACCAATAAAACTGGTTTACCATCTGCTTCACACTGTAACAGGCATCCACATGTTTTCAACATTTTCAGTCTCTCTGAAAAAGCAAAATCCACTTGAAAATATTTCCTTTTTGTTTTTCTGACCTCAACTGACATCCCTAAAACCAGGGATGCCAGTTTTCAATTTTTCCATTAAAAATGATTTTGTCATTTTTAGAATGATAAAAAGAAAATTCATTGTGTAATATTGACATGCTAAACGATAATGTCAATAACCCAATTCAACCACAGCCCATGATCCCAAACTGAATCTCTACACTGACCCATGTTAAAACTTGGGGCATTCCCTTGATCCCTTGATTCCCCACTGTAATGTATATTTAATGCGTAAACCCTGTATTAAAGCCACTAAAAAAACCAACTTGTTTCTCATCACCGCGCGCATCCGAAAAATCGATTTTAGAAGATTTAAAAAAAAAATTTAAATAGGTGAACCTTGATAGAAATTATGAAAGGTATGTGTATTTAGTATAAGATTAAAGGTCCTGATGTCAAGGATGCATTAAATGTTAAGCCAATAAAGATCTGGAAACCCTTTGTAAGCAGACACCCTGCGTAAGCGGCCACTTTGGCCCGGATCGGAGGGTGTCCGCTTATGTGGGGTTTTACTGTATGTCTGAAGTCCTCTTTAATATAGCAAAAAAAAAGAAAAAGCGCCCTCGTCATATTTTTCATGGCTTGGTGATGAGAAACAAGTTGGTTTTTTTTAGTGGCCTAAATAGAAATATATACACAATATTGACTGGTTTCAGATACAAGCGGCCGTATGCTCCGAGGAGTTGACGCGTAGTAATATCCGAGCTTATGCGAGGATATTGCGTAGAGTCAACTCCGAGGAGCATACAAACGCTTTTATCTGAAACCAGTCTATATTGTATTTATTATCTACCTTTTCTGCACAAGTGACATGTCGATATCAGTTCATTTCAGTTATGCACTATTTTTCAATACGCACTATTTTTCCGTATGCGCCACCCGGAGCATACAACATATCCGTATGCGCCGGGTATGTCCATACAAACTCCCTATGTGTTTTCTATGGACACTTTGTATTAGGTGGATAATAAATTTCAAGGTTTGTTTCTGACCCCAACTGTCATCCCTTTAAAACTCTACAATATGATAACAAAATAGGTGACGGACTTCATCATCATACTCAACAAGCGGGCGGCGGTACAGGCCTTCTCCAAGGGAGGAAACCTTACATTGGGTGGTAACTTTACCATCGCGGCAGGGCCTCTGGGACGTAACGTCGAGGGGGACGTGTCTCTACGCAGCACGGCTGCCATCTACACCTACAGCCGAACAAAGGGGCTCTTTGCCGGCATCTCCATCGAGGGTAGCGGGCTCATCGAGAGGAAGGATGCCAACAAGAAGTAGGTCAAAGCTGAAATTATTTTAACACGGTTACTCTGAGGCCATTATTTATTTAATATCCATCTACAGTAGCGGGCTCATCGAGAGGAAGGATGCCAACAAGAAGTAGGTCAAAGCTGAACTTGTTTTAACACGGTTACTCTGAGGCCATTATTTATTTAATATCCATCTACAGTAGCGGGCTCATCGAGAGGAAGGATGCCAACAAGAAGTAGGTCAAAGCTGAACTTGTTTTAACACGGTTACTGTGGGGCCATTATTTATTTAATATCCATCTACAGTAGCGGGCTCATCGAGAGGAAGGATGCCAACAAGAAGTAGGTCAAAGCTGAACTTGTTTTAACACGGTTACTCTGAAGCCATTATTTATTTAATATCCATCGAAGGTAGCGGGCTCATCGACAGGAAGGACGGCAACAAGAAGTAGGTCAAAGCTGAACTTGTTTTAACACGGTTACTGTGGGGCCATTATTTATTTAATATCCATCGAGGGTAGCGGGCTCATAGAGAGGAAGGATGCCAACAAGAAGTAGGTCAAAGCTGAACTTGTTTTAACACGGTTACTGTGGGGCCATTATTTATTTAATATCCATCGAGGGTAGCGGGCTCATAGAGAGGAAGGATGCCAACAAGAAGTAGGTCAAAGCTGAACTTGTTTTAACACGGTTACTGTGGGGCCATTATTTATTTAATATCCATCTAGAGTAGCGGGCTCATAGAGAGGAAGGATGCCAATAAGGAGTAGGTCTGCGCCTACGAGATCCTCTCCCGTCTATCAATACACTCTCTACTATTTCCAATAAACTGTCTTCTCTTTATCAGTTTTTATGGACGGCCGATCCATGCCTACGAGATCCTCTCCTGTCTATCAAAACACTCTCTACTGTTACCAGTAAACTGTCTCCTGTTTATCAGTTTTTATGGATGGCCGATCCGCGCCTACAAGATCCTCTCCCATCTATCAATACACTCTCTAATGTTACCAGTAAATTGTTTTCTGTTTATCAGTTTTTACGGAAGGTGGATCTGCGCCTACGAGATCCTCCCATCTGAGTAAACTGTCTTCTGTTCATCAGTTTTTACGGATGGCCGAACTGCGCCTACAAGATCCTCTCCTGTCTATCAATAAACTCTCTACTACTTCTTGTCAGTTATCAGTAAACTCTGTTATTATTATTTATCAGTTTTTATGGAAGGCCGATCCGCGCCTACGAGATCCTCGATGGCGAGGTGGCGCCACCTGACACATGCGCAGAGCTGTACGAGGTGCTGGAGCGTCACGACGAGATGTTCCACAAGGCGGCGCTGGCGTACGCCAAGCGGAGGGCAGTGAGCGAGGCGCGCCAAGCGGCGGCCGGCGGAACCACAGGCATCATGGCCAAAGTCAGGGTCAGTCTTACACGATGACTTTTTTTTATCAGGATTTACTTTTTCTATATACAGCTTTGATTTTGTTACCTACCATATTCAAAACGTTAGAATTCCGTCAAATCCGCTTGAAGTTGCTCCCGCACATAGAGACATAGTGAACCAGACCTAGGGGTGGAGAATGAGGGCCCACGAGAGTGAGATTCTCGTGCAGTACTTAACTGAATCCTGCTAATTTTTTTGTGTTTCTTTACACATATGTACTTCTATTCTTGATATTTGTTTCTAGCTGTACTGAAAACATAATTTAGAACTGTAGTTTTCCGATCTCCTTTCCTAGAGAGAATGCAATGAGACCACATTTCGCTGGTTGCCGGTAAAATACCTGCGTCACACGAAATAATAGGAGCACTGTAGCCTGTAGTGCGTCCACCATTCACCAGACGGCGTGTTCACAGCTCAAGGCTGTAGTACGTCCCGTTGTCGCCAGGACCAGGGCTGTCAGAGGGGGTTTGTAGTTCTTTGGCCAACTCTGACTCGACAAAGTCGCTAGTTCATTGTAAAATGAAGAGGTCTTTGTCAAGGAGCCCTTCTTGCCCAATAATAAAAGCCTTGGTTTACTTAATACGCTTGAACCCGTAGCACTTCCGTGCACAGACTCAACTATCGTGACTTCAACGCTTTATTTTTGGTACCAAAGGTACCTGGACTACACCTTCCACATACAAAATCCGGTGGATCCACAAATGTGTAATCTCACAAGCAGAGTATTTCATAAGCTGGATATGACAATCTCCCAAGAATCATGGATTCTGAGTCGAACTTTCAAAGACATTGGACTTTCATTTTTTACTTTATTGACAAAACGGACGAAGATTGTCACATAATGGGTTAGGATCACTAGATAGATGATCCTAAGATCTCTGTAAATGTCATTTTTTATGTAAGATAATCTGATATACTGAAGTATGTTCATCCATACTGTTAGGACAACCGCAAGGCCAATGCCTTCGCAGTCTCAATAAAGAGTTAAAAAGAAAGAAAAAAAAAGATATATCACTCGACAGCAGGGGCAGAACTGCCACACCACCTCCCAAAAAAAAGATACACCACAACCTTGACAACCATGCCACTTTAATTACATCATCAAATCAAATTTTCCAAATAAGATAACACTCTTTCTGAACTTTCCCTAGTAATATTATATTTTCACAACAGAGTTTCCGAGGCTCGAAGCGATCTGGAGACTCTTCGGATAAACAGAGTAGGAGAAGCCGACAAGACTCGAGTCACAGCGACAAGAGCAGCTCATGGTACGACACAGCGAGTCAGAAATCATACGACTCCGACTCCGACGAAGACTCGTACAGACCCATGTCGCGAAGCCAGTCAGCGTATAGTCAAGAATATGGACCAGGATCCCAAACAGGATCCGTAGGAGGTTCGAGGCCTGCAGTGGGACCCCGAAAGTCCCGAACATACAGCGGGTCTGAAGGCAAGACTCTGGCAGCAGGTGAGATCTTCACGAAATACAAATTATTATATACCTGTGTGCGAATGTCTATCAAATACTGCCCACCGCTAGGGGTGTAGTATAAATAATGTTCGTGCCCACTGTGACTGTGACTTGATAAGTCATTAAAATGGTGTTTTTCATCGATTTGAGGTATATCATAATAAGCAAACGTTCTTACTGTGGACGAAACAGATCTCGTTCTCTGTCATAAATTTCATACGGCCTTCCACTTATGGCATCAGGCAGCATGAAATCAACGACTGACCTTGAATGGAAACCGTTTCGTCCACATTAAGGATGTTTCCTTATAATATTGACTGGTTTTTGATACTAGTGGGCGTTTCCTCCAGGTAGTTTATGCGTAGTAATATCCGAGCGTGAGCGATACACACTCATATCAGAGACCAGTTGACATTGTATTTATCATACACCTTTCATCGGAAGATCTGAAAACATCAGGAACTTATCATGAATCGCTATTTTCGATCATCAGAAATTCAATGTAGATGCTGTCTATTATATATCTACTTCCTAAAGTCTCCGTGAGGTGGCAGCACAGACTTTTTCTTTTATTACCCACCTGATACAGAGTCTCCATACTAAGCCTATGGAGATTACAGATCGCTACTAAGGAGGATACGGAGCTCCGTACCCTCCTAGGAGGATACGGATTTTTGAGATGAAAGTAGTCCTAAACATAACTTTCTTAATTACGTTGAAAAGTTTTCTAACGGTCATATTTATTGCTTAAATCTAAAAATAAGTGAGGAATAAATACAATATTACCATAATTTCGATCTGTGTGGCCGTATTCTCCATGTAGTTGACGCTACGCAATAATCCTCGCTATCGCTCGGAGTATTACTACGCGTCAACTACGCGGAGAATACGGCCACTCAGATTGAAATCATGGTAATATTGTGTATGTATCCCCCGCCTGAGGATACACAAAGTTTGTACCCGACACTGGTAGTGATACACACTCATGATACATTTTGAATGGCGCCATTGTATCATGAAGATAATAAAATTCATCTTGGTAGTCTTTTACAAGTACAGTAGAACCCTGCGTGAGCGGTCACCTTCCGTTCCTTGCCAAAGTGCCCCCTTACACGGGGTGACCCCTTACACATGGTTTTCAGGTTTCCTGCGGTCCGACTTACAAGTGTTAAGTATCAATGTGCAGGGGAGACAGAGGCGATGGTAAATTTTGAAAACCGTGTTATTCGGATCTCAAGTTATGTAATTTTGAATTGTTTTCTAGGAGTACAGACCAACGATCCATTGATCACCCCAGCTCGGCTCACCCTAGGTAGGGTGTCCCTCCGAGGTGTCCGTTTACACGGGGTTAAATGGCTTTTTATACCGAAATAACTGTACGCTCAGGTGGGGTGTCCGCTTATGTGTGGTACCGCGTACACAGGGTTAAAATAAACATCTCATAGAGGGAAAAATGTCCATACCAAGCAAATGTGTCCGTTAACGTGGAGTGCCTGATTACGCGGGGTGACAGTTAGGTGGGGTTCTACTGTATTTCAGATAGATGTGTGGTGACGGCTTACATGAGGTGACCGCTTACGTGGGGTGACCGCTTACATAGAGTGACCACGTACATGGGGTGACCGCTTACATAGAGTGACGGCTTACATGGGGTGACTGCTTACGAGGGGTGACCGCTTACATAGAGTGACCGCTTACATAGAGTGACCACTTACATGGGGTGACTGCTTACGTGGAGTGACCGCTAACATGGGGTGACTGCTTACGAGGGGTGACCGCTTACGTGGAGTGACCGCTAACGTGGGGTGACCGCTTACGTGGGGTGACCGCTAATGTGGGGTGACCGATTACGTGGGGTGACCGCTTACATAGAGTGACCGCTTACGCGGGGTGACCGCTTACGTGGGGTGACCGCTTACATAGAGTGACCACTTACATGGGGTGACTGCTTACGTGGAGTGACCGCTAATGTGGGGTGACTGCTTACGTGGAGTGACCACTTACATGGGGTGACTGCTTACGTGGAGTGATCTCTAACGTGGGGTGACTGCTTACATGGAGTGACCACTTACATGGGGTGACTGCTTACGTGGAGTGACCGCTAACGTGGGGTGACTGCTTACGTGGGGTGACTGCTTACGCTGTGTGTCTGTTAGGGGTTCTACAGTATTTCAGATAGATGCTTGAACTCAGGTTTACAAAATCTCTACCCCGTTTGAATGTGTTTCGTCATAAAATCTGACATGTTCCTTACATGTTAAAGAAAAAGAATACGCCAACTAAAAAATCACTTCTAGAAGACGATGGGAATGAATTCTTGGTTCGATTCTGGATGTAGAAATTCACATGATTGTCTAAGTGAAGAACTAATGAACATCGAATCGCATCGTGCTTCAGTACACTTCCTCGTACCATCATCGATGTGAAATTAAATGGAAATAAATGATTTTTTATTAATAAAGTTTGTAAAAAGCCTCCTCGACCCACAAGACCTCCTCCACCACAGGCCGTGTGGAGATGGCGGGGTAGGTGACAGGTCCCGGAACACTTCGAGTTACTCACTTTATCACGTTCATCTACTCGTATTCTGCTTTTATTTGAATGGAAGTGTCACGTCATATAACAGTAGGTGTATTGATTGTGTCTCACAACATGATTTACTTTTCTGTGTTGTTTCACGGAAATTTCCATTTGTATTCACGTTGTACGTTTATTACTTGATAGTAGAAACTCTTTAAATAATGTTGTGGAAACCTGAAATAGTGGACACCAATGTCCGCTATAAAGAAATGCCCACTTCTACTGGTATCCATTCTATCCGATGTCCGCTATAGCGAGGTGTCCACTATTATTCATGAGTGTCCACTCCACTAGGTGTCTAATATAGCAAGGTGTCCACTCCATTGGGTGTCCGCTATAGCGAGGTGTTCCCTTAACTAGGTGTTTGCTAGAGTGAAGTGTCCACTACTGTGGGGTGTCCACTTTACTAGGTATCTGCTAGAGTGAAGTGTCCACTACTGTGGGGTGTCCACTTTACTAGGTATCTGCTAGAGTGAAGTGTCCACTACTGTGGGGTGTCCACTTTTTTTTTTTTTTTTTTTTTTTAGGTTTAGAATATTTTTATTAGACGAAAAAGGGGTCACATTTACAGTGGTGTGATCTTCCACTCAGATCCGTCATACGTCATTCATGGAGCAGGATACAACAGAAAAGACAGATGAACAGTCATATATAAGCTGGACAATATCCACTACACAGTGGGTCGTTTCAGGGTGTAAGCTAGTACCTAACTATTGTAACAATCCTAGTATAGCGTCCAGTAACATAGCAAAGAAAATATCAAAAAACGTTAGACAATACAGTACATAAACGACATAAGGACAGCTGTGGACGACAGGCTGGGATGTAGTTCAGCATTGTAAGGAAATGCTAACTTAGAAACTTTGAAGGGGAAAATGGAGTGGTACATACAGGTTGCTTATAAACGCACATTATCTTAGGGAAACTAAGTGTCTTCTATAGCAAGGTGTCAGCTATGGGTGTCCCCTCCACTAGGTATCTGCTATAGTAAGGCATTCACTAGGTACTCTACTAGATAGAGAGAGGTGTCCACTTCTATGGGTGACCACTCTATTACGTGTCTAATGTATAGACAATAATCGATGGTTTTGTGGACAGGCGGCCGTTAACCACGAGAGGTTGACGCGTAGTAATACACGAGCGCCAGCGAGTGTATTACGAGGTCAACTGCGAGTGGTATACAGAGCTGCCTGTCCACAAAATCATCGTTTGTTGCATTTATTATCAATCTTTTCGAATAAATCAAACCCAGTAATTGCCATTTTAGAGGGTTTAACAATAGGGACTATTTCTTTGTTCTCTAGCAAAAAGGACTATTTTCCCCGTATACCATGGTTTTGAGGCCGTATACCACAGGTTAGAATCCGTATACCACAGTTATGGTATCTGACAGGTTTTATACAATGGGTCATGGTTTACTGAGTCCCCATACATTTTCAATGGGGGCTTTGTATACCATGGATGATAAAGGGGGATGTCCACTACTGTGTTCCCTCTACTAGATTCCTGCTATAGCCAGGGGTCCACTACTTTGGGTGTCCAATCTACTAGATTCCTGCTATAGCCAGGGGTCCACTACTTTGGGTGTCCAATCAACGAGATTCCTGCTATAGCCAGGGGTCCACTTCTATGGGTGTCCAATCTACTAGGTGCCCACTATAGCAAGGTGTCCACTACTATGGGTGTCCAATCTACTAGATTCCTGCTATAGCTAGGGGTCCACTACTATGGGTGTCCAATCTACTAAATTCCTGCTAAAGCCAGGGGTCCACTACTATGGGTGTCCAATCTACTAGATTCCTGCTATAGCCAGGGGTCCACTACTATGGGTGTCCAATCTACTAGGTGCCCACTATAGCAAAGTGTCCACTACTATGGGTGTCCAATCTACTAGGTGCCCACTATAGCAAGGTGTCCACTACTATGGGTGTCCAATCTACTAGGTGCCCACTATTGCAAGGTGTCCACTATTACAGGCATGCACAGCACATTGTTTTATATTCATGCTACATTGAAGTGCGATATTAGATTGGTGCTATGAGGTGTCTCCTGTACTAGATGCCTGCTATAGCTAGGTGTCCATTACTATGGGGTGTCCCCTGTACTAGATGCCTGCTATAGCTAGGTGTCCATTACTATGGGGTGTCCCCTGTACTAGATGCCTGCTATATTTAGGTGTCCATTACTATGGGGTGTCCCATGTACTAGATGCCTGCTATAGCTAGGTATCCATTACTGTGGGGTGTCCCCTGTACTAGATGCCTGCTATAGCTAGATGTCCATTACTATGGGGTGTCCCCTGTACTGTGTGCCTGCTATAGCTAGGTGTCCATTACTATGGGGTGTCCCCTGTACTAGATGCCTGCTATAGCTAGGTGTCCATTGCTATGGGGTGCCCCCTGTACTAGATGCCTGCTATAGCTAGGTGTCCATTACTATGGGGTGTCCCCTGTACTAGATGCCTGCTATAGCTAGGTGTCCATTGCTATGGGGTGTCTCCTGTACTAGATGCCTGCTATAGCTGGGTGTCCATTGCTATGGGGTGTCTCCTGTACTAGATGCCTGCTATAGCTGGGTGTCCATTGCTATGGGGTGTCTCCTGTACTAGATGCCTGCTATAGCTAGGTGTCCATTGCTATGGGGTGTCTCCTGTACTAGATGCCTGCTATAGCTAGGTGTCCATTGCTATGGGGTGTCTCCTGTACTAGATGCCTACTATAGCTAGGTGTCCATTGCTATGGGGTGTCCCCTGTACTAGATGCCTGCTATAGCTAGGTGTCCATTGATATGGGGTGTCTCCAGTACTAGATGCCTGCTATAGCTAGGTGTCCATTACTGTGGGGTGTCCCCTGTACTAGATGCCTGCTACAGCTAGGTGTCCATTACTATGGGGTGTCCCCTGTACTAGATGCCTGCTATAGCTAGGTGTCCATTACTATGGGGTGTCCCCTGTACTAGATGCCTGCTATATCTAGGTGTCCATTACTATGGGGTGTCCCCTGTACTGGGTGCCTACTATAGCTAGGTGTCCATTACTATGGGGTGTCTCCTGTACTAGATGCCTGCTATAGCTAGGTGTCCATTACTATGGGGTGTCCCCTGTACTAGATGCCTGCTATAGCTAGGTGTCCATTACTGTGGGGTGTCCCCTGTACTAGATGCCTGCTACAGCTAGGTGTCCATTACTATGGGGTGTCCCCTGTACTAGATGCCTGCTATAGCTAGGTGTCCATTGCTATGGGGTGTCTCCTGTACTAGATGCCTGCTATAGCTAGGTGTCCATTGCTATGGGGTGTCTCCTGTACTAGATGCCTGCTATAGCTAGGTGTCCATTACTATGGGGTGTCTCCTGTACTAGATGCCTGCTATAGCTAGGTGTCCATTACTATGGGGTGTCCCCTGTACTAGATGCCTGCTATAGCTAGGTGTCCATTGATATGGGGTGTCTCCTGTACTAGATGCCTGCTATAGCTAGGTGTCCATTATTATGGGGTGTCCCCTGTACTAGATGCCTGCTATAGCTAGGTGTCCATTACTATGGGGTGTCTCCTGTACTAGATGCCTGCTATAGCTAGGTGTCCATTACTATGGGGTGTCCCCTGTACTAGATGCCTGCTATAGCTAGGTGTCCATTACTATGGGGTGTCTCCTGTACTAGATGCCTGCTATAGCTAGGTGTCCATTACTATGGGGTGTCCCCTGTACTAGATGCCTGCTATAGCTAGGTGTCCATTACTATGGGGTGTCCCCTGTACTAGATGCCTGCTATAGCTAGGTGTCCATTACTATGGGGTGTCCCCTGTACTAGATGCCTGCTATAGCTAGGTGTCCATTACTATGGGGTGTCCCATGTACTAGATGCCTGCTATAGCTAGGTGTCCATTACTATGGGGTGTCCCCTGTACTAGATGCCTGCTATAGCTAGGTGTCCATTACTATGGGGTGTCCCCTGTACTAGATGCCTGCTATAGCTAGGTGTCCATTACTATGGGGTGTCCCATGTACTAGATGCCTGCTATAGCTAGGTGTCCATTACTATGGGGTGTCCCCTGTACTAGATGCCTGCTATAGCTAGGTGTCCATTACTATGGGGTGTCCCCTGTACTAGATGCCTGCTATAGCTAGGTGTCCATTACTATGGGGTGTCTCCTGTACTAGATGCCTGCTATAGCTAGGTGTCCATTACTGTGGGGTGTCCCCTGTACTAGATGCCTGCTATAGCTAGGTGTCCATTGCTATGGGGAGTCTCCTGTACTAGATGCCTGCTATAGCTAGGTGTCCATTACTATGGGGTGTCCCCTGTACTAGATGCCTGCTATAGCTAGGTGTCCATTACTATGGGGTGTCTCCTGTACTAGATGCCTGCTATAGCTAGGTGTCCATTACTATGGGGTGTCCCCTGTACTAGATGCCTGCTATAGCTAGGTGTCCATTACTATGGGGTGTCCCCTGTACTAGATGCCTGCTATAGCTGGGTGTCCATTACTATGGGGTGTCCCCTGTACTAGATGCCTGCTATAGCTAGGTGTCCATTACTATGGGGTGTCTCGTGTACTGGGTGCCCACTATAACGAGGTGTCCATTACAACAGGTGTCCGCTGCAATTTGTTTTATATTCATATTATACTAGAATGCGATATTAGATTGGTGCTATGAGTGTTAGTACCTGACTGCAGTTAGTTCCATGCATTGATGATTATACGAAGCTGCATATAATGAATCAATACATAGCGTAACAGTAAATATGACATATTTGTGGTTTATATCTCCTTTTATTGCTTATTAGAGTAGATATCTATGTTTATCACGGCATAGAGAAGGTAGACAAGGATGCACACCAAACATGCCTCCAGGCATCATAGCGTACTACACCCGGGAATGCCTCCAGGCATCATAGCGTACTACACCCGGGAATGCCTCCAGGCATCATAGCGTACTACACCCGGGAATGCCCCCAGGCATCATAGCGTACTACACCCGGGAATGCCTCCAGGCATCATAGCGTACTACACCCGGGAATGCCCCCAGGCATCATAGCGTACTACACCCGGGAATGCCCCCAGGCATCATAGCGTACTACACCCGGGAATGCCTCCAGGCATCATAGCGTACTACACCCGGGAATGCCCCCAGGCATCATAGCGTACTACACCCGGGAATGCCTCCAGGCATCATAGCTTACTACACCCGGGAATGCCTCCAGGCATCATAGCGTACTACACCCGGGAATGCCTCCAGGCATCATAGCGTACTACACCCGGGAATGCCTCCAGGCATCATAGCGTACTACACCCGGGAATGCCTCCAGGCATCATGGCGTACAACACCTGGGAATGCCTCCAGGCATCATAGCGTACTACACCTGGGAATGCCCCCAGGCATCATAGCGTACTACACCCGGGAATGCCTCCAGGCATCATAGCGTACTACACCCGGGAATGCCCCCAGGCATCATAGCGTACTACACCCGGGAATGCCTCCAGGCATCATAGCGTACTACACCCGGGAATGCCCCCAGGCATCATAATGTACTACACCCGGGAATGCCCCCAGGCATCATAGCGTAGTTAAAGGGTTAAGCATATTATACTGAAACTTTAAAAAACCCTTTTTTTAAACTTCAAAGATGAAATACTACCCTAGCGTGCAAATGGAGATAGTGTGCTATGATACATATTGCCTTTATAAATGATTAGACATGAATATATGTAATAATCAACTAACTGATAGAAGACTCCGACCCTTGGAGCATCTTACCTATTGACTAGTTTCTTCGCTAACAAAGATTTTTATCTTAGAAAAATACCCTTTAGAATATCTGGTTTCTGAAGTATTGTGTGTAAGGATTAGGTTGCTTCTGACAACGGGACAAATGACAAATATCGGGCAGAGTGAGAAATGCACTTTTATAATTGCAGATTCGGCGTGGGACAAACCGCCGGTGGCTCGGGCCCTGTGGACCTACGACGGACAGATTCCGTGTGACCTCAGTTTTAAAGAAGGTCAGGAAATCATCTTTTTTAATTATTTTTATAGATTTAGAAAACGTGACTAAGAACACTTCTAACCCCAACCGATGCAAAAAAAAAAAAATAATAATTTTTTTTAATTTTTTATAAGTCTCCATACCAAGCCTATGGGGCCAACAGATCGCTACTGAGTAGAATACGGAAATCCGTATTCTCTTAGGAGAATACAGCCACCTGACGGGCATCATGGGAACTGGGAACTATTTTATATAAACAAATTGGTTCAAAGTCCACAAAAAAAATAGACAAGCTGATTTGGGTATTCAATCTTTATTGTGGGATTTTTTTAACATCGAGATGGGGAGGGGAAGTTTCGTTATTAATTTAAATTTTATATAAACAATGCACGGCGCTTGGGTCAAATTTCTATTTATTTTCAACATTTTTCCTAATAATTAGTCGAAAGATGAGTAGTAAATACAACATTACCATGATTTCAATCTGTGTGGCCGTATTCTCCTTGTAGTTGACACTACACAATATTCCTCGTTATTGCTCGGAGTATTACTACGTGTCAACTACGTGGAGAATATGACCATGCAGATCAAAATCATGCCATATGACAAGTATTGGCAATCTGACTGAAACAGCAAATCACAAACAAACTACACACCATTCATACTAGACTGATCTCAGTCCCTGTGTCCTCCCCCTCCCCCTGTAGACTGGTCTCAGTCCCTGTGTCCTCCCCCTCCCCCTGTAGACTGGCCTCAGTAACTGTATCCTCCCCCTCCCTTGTAGACTGGTCTCAGTCCCTGTGTCCTCCCCCTCCCCCTGTAGACTGGTCTCAGTCCCTGTGTCCTACCCCTCCCCCTGTAGACTGGTCTCAGTCCCTGTGTCCTCCCCCTCCCCCTGTAGACTGGTCTCAGTCACTGTGTCCTACCCCTCCCCCTGTAGACTGGCCTTAGTCTCTGTGTCCTACCCCTCCCCCTGTAGACTGGTCTCAGTCCCTGTGTCCTACCCCTCCCCCTGTAGACTAACCTCAGTCCCTGTGTCCTCCCCCTCTCCCTGTAGACTGGCCTCAGTAACTGTATCCTACCCCTCCCCCTGTAGACTGGTCTCAGTCCCTGTGTCCTACCCCTCCCCCTGTAGACTAACCTCAGTCCCTGTGTCCTGCCCCTCCCCCTGTAGACTGCCCTCAGTCCCTGTGTCCTCCCCCTCTCCTTGTAGACTGGCCTCAGTCCCTGTGTCCTACCCCTCCCCCTGTAGACTGGTCTCAGTCTCTGTGTCCTACCCCTCCCCCTGTAGACTGGTCTCAGTCTCTGTGTCCTACCCCTCCCCCTGTAGACTGGTCTCAGTCCCTGTGTCCTCCCCCTCCCCCTGTAGACTGGTCTTAGCCACTGTGTCCTACCCCTCCCCCTGTAGACTGGTCTCAGTCCCTGTGTCCTACCCCTCCCCCTGTAGACTGGTCACAGTCCCTGTGTCCTACCCCTCCTCCCGCAGACTGGCCTCAGTCCCTGTGTCCTACCCCTCCCCCTGTAGACTGGCCTCAGTCCCTTCATCCTCCCCCTCCCCCTGTAGACTGGCCACAGTCCCTGTGTCCTACCCCTCCTCCCGCAGACTGGCCTCAGTCCCTGTGTCCTACCCCTCTCCCTGTAGACTGGCCTCAGTCCCTTCATCCTCCCCCTCCCCCTGTAGACTGGCCTCAGTCCCTGTGTCCTACCCCTCCCCCTGTAGACTAGTCTCAGTCTCTGTGTCCTACCCCTCCCCCTGTAGACTGGTCTCAGTCCCTGTGTCCTACCCCTCCCCCTGTAGACTGGTCCCAGTCCCTATGTCCTACCCCTCCCCCTGTAGACTGGTCTCAGTCCCTGTGTCCTATCCCTCCCCCTGTAGACTGGTCTCAGTCCCTGTGTCCTACCACTCTCCCTGTAGACTGGTCTCAGTCCCTGTGTCCTCCCCCTCCCCCTGTAGACTGGTCTCAGTCCCTGTGTCCTCCCCCTCCCCCTGTAGACTGATCTCAGTCCCTGTGTCCTCCCCCTCCCCCTGTAGACTGGCCTCAGTCCCTTCATCCTCCCCCTCCCCCTGTAGTTTGGGCTCAGTCAAACGGAATTGTCAATGTAAGCTATTGATCAAAATGCAAATAAAGTTGTAAAAAATAGAGAATAAAAGACAACACTCGCACAGCCAACGCCGTTGACATTGGGGAATAATCCACTGCACTGATTACTTTAACAACCTGAAAAATAGCAACCTGCAGCAGGAGATGCTCCTTTTTAGTCATGCAGTCATCATAATGGAACACCCTTTTAGTTACCTACTTTATCTAAAACGTTAGAATTTCCGACATATCCGCTTGGAGTTGGTCACGCACATAGAGACAAAGTGAACCAGACATAAGCATGGAGATTGAAGAGCCACGAGAGTGAGAATCTCGTGCAGTACTAAACTGTAAACTGCTCCCCTTTTTTGTATTTCTATACTCAGACATACGTTTTCTCTTATGATTCATTTCAAGCCATACCGAAATCAAAATTTAGTATTGTAGTTTTCTTATCTACTTTTCTCGTGAGAAGCCAATGAGATCTCAACTTTCGCTGGTAGCCCTTTCGAAACTCCGCTGATTCCCCCCACCCACCACCAGCCTAAGTATTTGGCCTTAAAAGGGCACATGTCTTTGTGGAGCAGTCAGCAGGGCTCTCGGCGGGGAATGCGAATGTAGGGAGTTTGATTCGCTAACAGCGGTCCGGTATTTCGTTTTTCTATATTTTTCCCTCTAACTCGGACTCGACGAAGTCGCTAGTTGTAGTAAATAATAAAGGGGACTCAAGACTTAAAGGAACAACATTAACATGTTTGCGGTTACACTAAAGAAAGATGTAATGAGTATAAACATTGTTTAAAACACTGAAAAGAAGTGATATAAATTAAATCTGTAAAAATGTAAGGCTAAAATCTTTAGTAATCTATAAATCTTTGTACACTCAGGGTCCCAGCCTGGACGGTAAACCACGAACAAACAAAAAACAAGTAAACAGACCAATATTTCCGTTAACTAAGTAGTGTACATGTACTATGCTTATGAGATCATCAGTGTGGTACATGCCATATCAGTCATTACTTTAATATAGGATATGACTGACGGCTAAGAGGGTGAAGTATGAGCATGTATTGTTACTAATTTATTCCAACAATCGGAACGATGAAAATCAGGGAATAGGTGTCAATGATTTATAGGCCTCAGACTCGAGTGAGCAGTATGTTTGTGTCAGGGTTCGTACAGATCCTGGAAA
Organism: Alentia gelatinosa; assembly: GCA_950022655.1. Lineage (NCBI taxonomy): Eukaryota > Metazoa > Annelida > Polychaeta > Phyllodocida > Polynoidae > Alentia > Alentia gelatinosa. The sequence goes on along the minus strand of OX465584.1, from coordinate 66,807,419 downwards.
ACCTGGAAAAGTCTGGAATTAAGCTTTTGGGTTTTCCAGGCCTAGAAAAGCCTGGAATTCTCACAGAGAGCCTGGGAAAACCTGGAAGAGCCTGGAAAATTTTGTTTTGCATAAAAACGATTTTTTCAGTCTATGAATTTCTGGTTTTTATTAGCTTTCCTTAACTACATTTCTTGACTGCCTATGAAATTTGGTGATGAATCATGTACAAAAAAAAAACGACCAGATATAATATGAACCCTTCAGAAAACAAACAATGACTTTTCATTAACTAGCAAGATAGTATTGATTCACATTGTTATGTGCCTTGAAAAAAAAATTAGAGCTTGAAAAAGCCTGGAATCTTATTAGGCTGTTGATGTACGAGCCTGGACGGTAAACCACGAACAAACAAAAAACAAGTAAACAGACCAACATTTCCGTTAACTAAGTAGTGTGCTTATGAGATCAACAGTATGGGTACCTACCATATCAATCATTACTTTAATGTGGGATATGACTGACGGCTAAGAGGGTGAAGTATGAGCACGTATTGTTACTAATTTATTCCAACAATGCGTAAGATGAACATCAGGGAATAGGTGTCAATGATTTATAGGCCTCAGACTCGAGTGAGCAGTATGTTTGTGTCAGGGTTCGTACAGATCCTGGAAAACCTGGAAAAGTCTGGAATTAAGCTTTTGGGTTTTCCAGGCCTAGAAAAGCCTGGAATTCTCACAGAGAGCCTGGGAAAACCTGGAAGAGCCTGGAAAATTTTGTTTTGCATAAAAACGATTTTTTCAGTCTATGAATTTCTGGTTTTTATTAGCTTTCCTTAACTACATTTCTTGACTGCCTATGAAATTTGGTGATGAATCATGTACAAAAAAACAGCGACCAGATATAATATGAACCCTTCAGAAAACAAACAATGACTTTTCATTAACTAGCAAGATAGTATTGATTCACATTGTTATGTGCCTTGAAAAAAAAAATTAGAGCTTGAAAAAGCCTGGAATCTTATTAGGCTGTTGATGTACGAGCCTGGACGGTAAACCACGAACAAACAAAAAACAAGTAAACAGACCAATATTTCCGTTAACTAAGTAGTGTGCTTATGAGATCAACAGTATGGGTACCTACCATATCAATCATTACTTTAATGTGGGATATGACTGACGGCTAAGAGGGTGAAGTATGAGCACGTATTGTTACTAATTTATTCCAACAATGCGTAAGATGAACATCAGGGAATAGGTGTCAATGATTTATAGGCCTAAGACTGGAGTGAGCAGTATGTTTGTGTTTTCCAGGTGATGAGATTGAAATCCTGACGCGTACCGCCAAGCAGCAGGACTGGTGGGAAGGCAAGCTGCGCGGTCGACAAGGCATCTTCCCGGCTAACTATGTGGAGGTTGTGACTGCGTGCTGATTTACCGAAATGACTCCTCGCAGAATCTGGTTGTGTTCTGTGGTGTCTGTGTGATTCCCCGTCACGACTCATTGCATAATCTGTCCACATGGTTGTCTTCTGTGGTATCTGCATGATTTCACCGAAACAACTCCTCACAGAATCTGTCCACATGGCTGTGTTTTGTGATATCTGCATGATTTCCCGTCACGACTCCGTACAGAATCTGTCCACATGGTTGTCTTTTGTGATATCTGCATGATTTCCCGTCACGACTCTGTACAGAATCTGACCATGTGGTTGTGTTTTGTGATATCTGCATGATTTCCCGTCACGACTCTGTACAGAATCTGACCATGTGGTTGTGTTTTGTGATATCTGCATGATTTCCCGTCACGACTCTGTACAGAATTTGACCATGTGGTTGTGTTTTGTGATATCTGTGTGATTTCCCGTCACGACTCTGTACAGAATCTGACCATGTGGTTGTGTTTTGTGATATCTGCATGATTTCCCGTCACGACTCTGTACAGAATCTGTCCATGTGGTTGTGTTTTGTGATATCTGTGTGATTTCCCGTCACGACTCTGTACAGAATCTGACCATGTGGTTGTGTTTTGTGATATCTGTGTGATTTCCCGTCACGACTCTGTACAGAATCTGACCATGTGGTTATGTTTTGTGATAGCTGTGTGATTTCCCATCACGATTCTGCACAGAATCTGTCCACGTGGTTGTGTTCTGTGGTGTCTGCGTGATTTCCCGTCACGATTCTGCACAGAATCTGTCCACGTGGTTGTGTTCTGTGGTGTCTGCGTGATTTCCCGTCACGATTCTGCACAGAATCTGTCCACGTGGTTGTGTTCTGTGGTGTCTGCGTGATTTCCCGTCACGATTCTGCACAGAATCTGTCCACGTGGTTGTGTTCTGTGGTGTCTGCGTGATTTCCCGTCACGATTCTGCACAGAATCTGTCCACGTGGTTGTGTTCTGTGGTGTCTGCGTGATTTCCCGTCACGACTCTGCACAGAATCTGTCCGCGTGGTTGTATTCTGTGGTGTCTGCATGATTTCACCGAAAGAACTCCTCACAGAATCTGTCCGCGTGGTTGTGTTTTGTGACGTTTACATGATTCCCCGAAACAACCCATCACAGAATCTGTCCGCGTGGTTGCGTCAAGGAGTGCCCCGCAACCAGACCTCGACTGTGCTTCTGAGTAGGAATACTGAACATCTAACTGAACTCTTATGGTGTATTGCTGATATTTTTGTGATAAGATATTATAATTTGCAATGTAAGTAATGTATTCTTCATGCATCATATAGAAATAATTGAAGGCTTTGGGGTCCCCCTCAGGCTGGTATGTTTCAAAAACAGTAAAAAAAAACTGGGTTGTGGATTATTCAATTAATCCATGATTTTCCAGTTTTCTAGACAAATATAAGGCACAGAGTGAATGTTAGTTCCACAATCCTCCACCAGGAAATTGGCGTGGGTTCAATTTCCCAGCAGAGATCTTGGGCTCTACTTCCTGTGGCCGCTTATATCTCTGCCCCAACCTGCCTGTTTGGGCTCAAATCTGGCCCATACGCCAGTTTCTAAAATATCCTAAATTCTTAGGACTTTGGGGTGTATTTTGCGGTTTACTTGTACATAGAGATGCACATATCTGTATGATAAATGATATACACTCATTTCTCTTATTTGTTATGCCAAAACAGACACAGTCATAGGGATTACTTTCTTCAGTGGATAGCACTTCATGTGTTGCAGGGTTTTGTTCGTCAACATGACACATGTGCTCATTCAAAGGGGCAGTCTAATCAACTAGATTCACATTATAAAGTGGTTTAGAGCTGAAAAATAAACAGCTGGATTGTCTGTAAAGCTCCTTTAACAATTCCAATATTTCCATACTCATGATATCTGAGATATTTAACTTGTATAACTTTTGACAGTTGTTTTGTTTTGAATCTGACATGTTCGCTGGTCTCCCCTGTCTTTAGTGGATACCCAGGGAACAGGCTTTGGGTTCAGGCAGAGATTAAGCCAGCGCTAACGCCGCGAAAGATCTGGGGGGAAGAGTCGTGTGGGTCACGTGCAATAGCTGCAGATGGCACCACTAGTGTGGGTTTAGTTGTAGACTGGTTCCCTGCCCCAATTATACGTGGGACAGGTAACGCCCAGCTAGAGAGCGACACTGGTTTCCCGCTTATTTGCAGTGGCAAGGACAACCAACACAACCTCTCTCCCACTCTCTCAGCGGATCTTTTGCGGCACTAGTGCTTACAAGCTGTCGCAGGATCTCTGCTAGGAGAGTGCCTCTCTCCCTCACGGAGTTCCCCAAATAACTTACTAATACTTCTTTATAATGTACAATAATAGAAAATAAAGTAATATCGACCTGTCAAAATATATAACTTATTAGAATGTCTCTTTAAAAAATTAAACAGATTTTGCCACGCCTTTAGCGGGTAAACCAGCGTAAAAATGGAGGCTTTACTAATAATCCACCAAAAGAAAGTATGGGCGTTACCTGGCCTTATATATGAGTGACCACATATAGGCTCCCAGTCTAATTTTATTGGAGCTAACTGCTACTTTAATCCATGAATACAATCACACCCGCCACCTGGTGTTTTGTTTGGCAGCGGGAGTAAGATGGCATACCACATGTGGTGATGGCTATGTAGTCCGTTCACGCACCGCTCCACCTCCGGTTACGGTACATGAAGGTCTAATAGAGCATGGCCACTATTGGCCAGTCCCCTTCAGTGAGAGGAATATCAGGGTTGGCTGTTCTATTTATAGCATCAGTTTGACAAGTAGAAATCCCCGAGGCTGTCGAGGTAGAGTTATAACTCTCCAAGCTGATCTATTAAGTACATGCCCATTAAAAGATACTGTAGGACCTATGCCTGAAGAGTAACATTCTGGTTACTGGCAAATCACTCAGGGTAGCTGAGTACCAGCAGAGGCAGGAATTCCCACCTTAAAATGGCAGCGCAAAACAGTCTCAGTTTGAGCCTGTGTGCCCTGGCCCTGGCGACAACGGACTGTACTAGAGTCTAATGGCTATGTGCCCTATACTTGTATTGTTTGTGTGGGAGATTAAGTAGAACTAACCTGGTAACTGTTGGGTGTAGCACATGTAGTGTAAGTTAGTTGGTTCAGTGGAGGAATTATAGGTTACAGGTTGTATGTATAGCATCTGTATATCTGAGGAAATGTATATAAAAAATTCACAATTAAAAAATAGAGGGAAACCGATTTCGGGTGAAAGAGTTCCAAAGTTATGTGGTGAGGATGCTTTCAGTTATTTGCTGAGGTTCTAGGAGGATGGTTGTGGCCCCTAAGATTCAAGGTCAACTCTCGACTGCAGAGCCATCCCAAGGCGTGAGAAAATATTATGTAAGGCGGTCAGGGTGAAGGTCGGGGTTTGCTGCGAATGCAGTCATTGGCTACTCGGTCTACTGTATTCCTTATATGGAATTAAGGTAATGGGACAACTCCATGGTGCTAGCTAAGGTGGGAGATTTTAAATATCCTCATCGAGTAATTTCATGATTATTTCACCCGCAACTTGTGTCTCTATTGCTATATACCTTGAAATATTGATAAAAATGGCAATTTGTTGACCTACGATTGGCGGGATAACCATGTCCGCCCTTATTGAGTGCCTTCAACTTGGATGTTTTCTTTACACATCTAAGCTGCGATCTGATTGGTCTAGATGGCATTTCGTGGTCAACCTTGGTATGAACACGTCGGGCTTGGTGTGAAAACTATAGTTACTGCGGTTATGCAACTCTAAAGTGTTCAGCTATAGCTATATAGGAATACTACTTTTATTATTGGGTAACTCTAAAGTGTTCAGCTATAGCACCCCACTGTATCATGTAGTTTACTGTTTTTCTCACTGCTTAAAGATGGGCATTAATCCCAATGATACAGAAACATTTGTACTGATTTTTGTTTTATTTACAAAAATCAATTTTTGAAAAACCTCAGTTATAAGCCGACCCCCGACACTGGCAACAATTTATAAGTCAATTTTTAAAAAATACCTGAAAAAATTCGGCTCATAAGCGGGGTTTTACGGTATCTGGGCTTGTTATACAATAAACTAAATGAAATAATTTCAAGGCCATGTTCCCGTTACAAGCTTTATTGCTGATGTTACTGCAATGACGGCTAGCTGCGGACTGACTAGTACATCGAGATGACGCGCTATATGATTACTTGGTGTTTACATGTAGGGGCAACCATTTTGATTGTAACTAAGGGACGCTCCTCGCAGAGTGTTACGTGGAGCGAGCTTGGCCAGTTAGGCCAAGGGAAAGTCCATGCTCATTTCTCAATCGAGAAATTGCAAAGAAAGAAACTCCTCTGTAAGAAGCGGCTTATAAAGAATCTATTTTTGTTTCTAGGCTGTACCGGTTTCCCTGCAATTGAATTTATATCATATTTGATATATCTTTTGTGAGTTTATACACATGATTTTTACTGTGTGCATGTTTGACATTTAACCTAATGTGATATTGAGACTAAAAGCATTCCTTATTTGTATTGGCTTATTTAGTAGCGTAATGGTGCCCACTGCTGTATATAAATAAATAATTATAATTGATTGATTCAAATCATAATGTAAAGATATATTTTTGATGAATATTATTTGCTATAATTGACCTTGTTTCCTGTATTCTGAGTATGAGTGCTTAGTTGATAGGAATATATTATATTATTTGGATAATATCCAATTTGTGCTAAGAAATCTAAGGGTTCTAAAATCATGTATATCATAACTAGGTTCCTGGGAGAGAATGACCTTTTTGTAATTGAGGTTTGTTATAACAGCGTTTTTCTTTGATATTGCAGAAAACCCCATAAATACGATATAGACTGACTTGTCCCTCTTGAATATTTTTATGTTAATGTGAATATTGATATGTTATTGTTACATTTGTGTTTATTCTAAAATCACGATTAAGTACCTACAAGGTGTCAGTGGCACATCTCTGCTTCTATACCCAGAATACTAGCTTTATTGAGCAAAATCTTCACTTCACTCTATAAAAATTACTTTTGTTTGAGTTTTCATTAAAGCTTTTCTGTACTACAGAAATTTGAAGAATAAAGCAGGACCTGCAAATAACTTGGTTATAACCGATTGTCTTAAAACGAAGTATGTCAATAAATATAATGTCATTTGTCATGTCTTGGGGACATACACAATCTTGTTTGTTTCCAGGGATTGCACCATTCTGTATGTTGCTAGGGGTTGCACCATCTCCTATGTTGCTAGGGATTGCACCATGCCTATTGCTAGGGATTGTATCATGTTGTCTGTTGCTAGACATTGCACAATCTTGTTTGTTGCTAGGGATTGCACCATTCTGTATGTTGCTAGGGGTTGCACCATTATGTATGTTGCTAGGGGTTGCACCATCTATGTTGCTAGGGATTGCACCATTCTGTATGTTGCTAGGGGTTGCACTATCTCCTATGTTGCTAGGATTGCACCATTCTCTATGTTGCTAGGGATTGCACCATTCTCTATGTTGCTAGGGATGGTACCATCTTGTTTGTTTCCAGGGATTGCCACATTCTGTATGTTGCTAGTGATTGCACAATCTTACATGTTGCTAGTGATTGCACCATTCTATATGCTGCTGGGATTATGCTATCTTGCATATTGCTAGGGATTGCACCATTCTGTAGGTTGCTATGGATTGCACCATCTCGTATGTTATTGGGGATTGCACCATGTTGTCTGTTGCTAGGGATTGCACCGACTTCTATATTGGGTTTAAATATTCATCTAATTGGGGTTAGATATAACATTTACAGAGATATTAGGGAAACATTTCTTCTTTAGTGTGGCATTGTAGAAGGTGTAGATCAATTAGTGGGGTTTGGGGAACAATAACTGCCATCATATTTTTACAATGTTGATTATAAGTTGCACTAATAATACTCATTGAAATAAACAGTTTGTACACGCTCTATATCACGATTACTATGATATACTATAGTCATAAATACCCACCGAAGTTAAAATCCAACCCGTATGTTGTATGATTAGGCAGGGTTCTACTGTACAAGAAAATGATTGTATTGAAGCTGGCATCAATAAAAATAATGTTCAGAGTCCTGTCTCAGGTTTAAATTTACTATTTAGGTTATATTCTGTTCCGTCCTGTCCACTGCACGAAACTTACCACTTTACATATGTATGCGAAACGCGTCTATCAGTACGATTTTGCGTCTACAGGTTCGATCTATTATCCGTCTCGTAGACGCCTTATCTAGTGGCGTATATACATGTCCATGGTGCAGTCTTATAAACGTCATATATACGCCTGATTCTGTTGTATATACACCACCATCCAAAAGTCTCATATATGCCTCATACACATGTGCGGATTAGAGGCGTATATATTTGAAAACAAGTCAACATACGGCCGATACGTGCACAGCTGCGATGGCGTATATATAAATAAAGTGGTAATTATCTTGCAGTGTATTGTATGAAAAATACAATCTTATATTACCAATGTATTTCATAAAACCTTTATAAAACCTGATTGAGTATAAATTGATTAATTACACATAATAAACCCTGCATTCTTTGGTTTTTTAAAACTTTTTTATAATTGATTTTACCTTGAAAACACCACTCTTCTGTAGTGTTCTGGGTATTCCCATATATAAGCCTATACCATTTAGTCTATACCACAGCTGAGTAACGGGCAGTAACACAAACACCTAAGAACGGGCAGCGGCAGGCATGGGCAGGCGTGCGGGGTGGGGGAGGGTTTCCCACTGAGTCAACCTGTACAAACGCGGCGGGCGGGGGGCGGCAGGCGGGGAGGGCTTCTCACTGAGGCTGGCTGGGGGTGGCGTGGGGTGGCGGGGGATGGCGTGAGGTGGTGTGGGGTGGCGGGGGACGGGGGTCAGCAGGTCTAGAAACAACAATGGGCATGCTCATGGTAGAGGTAGCGGACTTTTTTTATTTTTGGTACATATACACAGACACGTACACTCGGCGTATATTTATCGCGCAGAGTATGTTTTATCTTAGATACGCCAGGTGTGAAATACAGCCAAGTTGCGTCTGTATACACAAGGAAACAATCTTGTATACGCCTCATACGCAGGTACGGATTAGAGGCGTATATGAATGAAAACAAGTCAATATTCAGCCAATATGTGCGCTACCGCAATGGCGCATGTATGACTAAAGTGGTAAGTTTCGTGCAGTGGTCTCATGTTTCACTTTCAGCACCCTGATGATTGACATTGATGAGTATATTTGTGATCTTGCTCATGGTAAAATGACTGAAGGACTGATAACCCTCTCTCAGATTCAGGAACTTCTTCTGATCTCTAGAGTTTGAAAAGAATCAGGCAAGGAAGGCAAAACAAGGGTGGCAACCATAAAAACAGAGAAAGGTAGACCTCTCAGAGAATGAACATAGCAAAAATGATAACATATATAAAAAAAAATTATGGAGCATTAGAGATTGATCACGCGAGTAATAAGATGTTAGTATATAAGCCAGAAAATAAGAAATCCGTATTGTGTAGTGGTTCCGGGCAACGCCGCACACGAGAGTGGCGTGGCGGAGACCGGGATTACGTAACGCTGGGTATATATATTCAGCGTTCACAGTAGGTCGACAAGCTGTCCCTGTGTGTCTCTTCTTCGGAACGGACCCTTGGGTCCTCACTTGGCAGGCGGGTTCTCGTAACCTTCCTGGTGGTTAGGAGAGTCTTTTAGATTAGCCTCTCCAGGGCTACCTGGCACACTGTGCTGGTGTACTGTACTTGTGGGAAAGATCTTCCAGATCCTTCCGGAAAGTAATTGTTAATAAACATTCCTGTTTATCAAACTCGTGAGTTGTGTTGTGTGTGACTAGGTTCGTGCAAACCTGCCGAAAACAGAACCTACCTACGTAATAGCTCATAGGGTGGGATCCTGCCTGGGACTAGTGTTCCGGAAAGGGGTCTTCTATTCTGCTAGACAGGCGGTGACCACCACATTACCATACTGTGTTAACTATGGTGGTAGATTCACTAGCTTAGCATGGTCACAGGGTCATGGTGAATGTTCATAGTAGGCGACTCCACTCCACATAGGGTGAAGCCTCCGGCGCCTAATCCCAAACCTTACTCCAGCGAGGAGCGGCTTTGCTCAGTTCTACTAGATCTTAAACCTCGTACTCAAGTCCTGCTCTCTGCAGCGGCAGCAGAGGTATACTTACATCAGAGGCTGCTTACATCAGTAGGTCATGTAATCATTCATACCCTTATACAGACGATCCACTCTAGACACAGCTTCCGGCTAACGCCACATTACTTTGTATTTTTCTATTTGAACAATAACAACTTATGATTTTAAAACCGCAACATAATCTAGGACGAGCGCATAGTGCAGAGGATAGGGTTTCGGAAAATTGTCACGAGGCAGTCATGCCAAGTGATGTAATTTTTAGGACACACAATAAGACATTCCGGGATTTTTATATTCATAGTCAGTTTTCCTATTACCACATACCGAAAATTGTTGAGATTTTAATTGAAATCATGTGATATTTCTCAGTTCTCGGTCATTTGATGAAAAAATACTGCCCTCCCGCCTACGGCGTCGGGCCGTATTATTTCATCAAATGACCTCGAACGGGCACCCGTATGGGCTCAGTAACCACGTTTTCTGATACTGTACTCACAAGCCTGTTGAGTATGAGTTTATAATATTAAGCCTATGGACCTTTATACGAGGCTACGATAAATTGCCGGTTCATGGCTTTGTGGCCACCGCTGGTGGGTGTGAGGGCCGACATGCTAACACCCACTGGTTTATGTACTGTGGGCTCTCGCCCTTTGACAGCCTTTTGCTGCACATTTTATGCCATCAGAATGAACACACACTAAAGTATATGAAAAATTGGCGGATTCAATTCACATGGGAAGACTTAACAGGTACTTATAGAATGTCCTGATCATGCTGTACAAGTCACAGAATGAGATGCTAATTTACGGTATGTAGGGACCGAGGCGTTTATGCCGAGTTCCGTACAAGCGGTAAATTATCATCGAGTTCTGTGACTTGTAGAAGCATGGTTGGACGCTATATATTTACTATATACCCGGAATTTTTTTTTAAATCAATTCAATTTGGTATAATAACCAATATATTAAAAAACGTGTATGGCAAGGTGGTCCGTATTTTAGTGTACGGACCAGCGGTCCGTACAGTATTTTTACGTCATATACCGAAACGGTGCGTATTTACACTACATACGGCATGGGTATATAGTAAATAGTCTAACCCCTATACCCCTACACAGGGTACACAGTCACTGACTCAGGGTACTTCCCCTTATGAATAGGTGTTATTTGGAACCACTGAGACTCACAGATTGGGGGAGAACGTGTGAAATACATGTGTCTCACCTAAATGTCCCTCTGAATTTTAAACCTGTTTAAAGTAAAATCTCATGAGATTCTGTTCCTTATTAGAGGTGAATGTCGCCGATAATTGCAAGGGAAAAAAGCTGTCTCAGCAAAAGGGACCCTGTCATTCCCACAAGGGGATTGTATTCTGGTACAGAATCTCAGTAGGATTTGTCTCAGACAAACGGCCTGTGAGGTACGTGAATCCCAACGTGTGAATCCCACTTAACCTTTTCCTTACAAAAAAAAATAGAGCTGCATTGATGTCGCCGCACGGCACGGACTTGTACTTATGATATTCTTCATTGATATTTAAGTAAGGGCACGGACTTGGATGACCTCGACTGGCAACACAGGGCGGCTGGCCTATCTACCTATGCCTTAGTTTGGCAACCAACCCCTTCTACGATATAGGGGTTGGTCGGCTTAAATCAGACACGGTATCCCCTGCGTATCCCTTTTGTGTTCGCCGCAAACCGAGTTGTATTCTATGTATACTATAAAAGCAGATATACCTAAAAGGAAATATCCATTGGTAACAAATTGACAAAGATACCACAAATTACATTCAAAATATTATGAAATAGTACACAGGAAAGGAATAAAGATAATGGAAAATTGGCTTTGAGGTTATGACATTGTATAACAAACATATTTTACCCTTTAATGCACCCAATATTCACCAGATGGCGTATTCCTATCTAAAGGTATAAGTACTACAGAGGTGGGAACCAGCAATGGGTCAAGGCGACATCTGGATTTAACCCGACCACAGCTAATATTTTGTAGCTCTGGTTGCCAGTGTACCTATGCCTCGCTATTGTTCTCTAGTTCCCGTTTTTGCCACCAGGGCGGCACCACCATAGCGACAGAGTGTTTCCTATCTTTAACCACTGAAAACCCGTAGAAAGTTGCATATTTAGCTAAATGCTTGCTTTATACTTTGGAAAGACTAAGCAATAGGTTTCTCAAGCCTTGTTGAAAAGGAAATACATTTTGACAGCTTTTTGATTGTTCTTTGCTGACCATTTCAAATACCATTTGTGGGTGGTGTTGGGAAGTATAGTCACCCAATTTGTGCCAATTGTTTAGAAACTCCCAGCACACCTAGGGCCATAAATATAACTGCTCTGTGTAGGAACATAGCTGGAATCGACCAACAAATAGTTTATTAAGGCTTGCTACATGGGTTATATTTTCAAATCTTTGACTTTCTGTGGCTGACTATGTGAAAATGACTTTAAAAAAAAAAGTTACAAAGGAACAAATACAGCATTGTTCTTCCATACCTATCGCCTATGGAGCCCCTGGTGAGTGAGATTGGAACTACATTTTCTATTGCCGAGCACCCAAGCATAGCCGAGTCATAGATAACGCTGAACAAACACGGCCGTGTTCCTATCCATCAATACAAGTCCGTGGTAAGGGTCATTTGTATCTTAATTATGGGTTGAGTTTATTACCACAGAAGAGAGGAAATATTAATGAATGCACCAGATGAAGCCAGATCAAGGCTAGACCAAAGATAAAAAAATTGTTTGTGAATTCTCTCCATTTAACTCCCATCTCCACCTGCTTTACACTCTACAACACAACACAAGGAATTATAAATTCCAGTTTTCCCTGACAAATGCAAACTTTCCCTGACATTTTCCAAACTGCCATTTTTCCCTGGCAAATTTCCACATTCCCTGCCAATTCACCGACCTTGAACGAATATATACTTTTCCCTGCTTTTTTGCCTGACGTGTGGTAACCTTGGTACATCTGACCTTGTGGCCGCGTCGGAGCTGCCAAGGTCACCGGGTGAGAAAAAATTGTCATGTCAAGCAATTACCTAATAAAACGTGGCCTCTTCCACTTGGCCCGCCGGCAGCCGACCTTCCTCGTGGCCACTTTGCTTTGTTATGATCTGATCGCACTTTTCATCGCCCACCGTCTCAGAACATCGAGCGATAAATCAGCGACGCTTGAACGACCCATAGTTCTGTGCTGAACGCTAGAGGTCGCCACAGGCCGCCCTCTCACGTCATCTGCTGGCGTTCCGCCGAACTATCCGCACGCAGCAACGGCTCGCGGTATACTGGCCACCAGAGCTACACAAAATTAGCACTGGTCGGGTTAAATAAGCGGCCGCCTTGGCCCAGGATCTGTAAGCATGTCACTGTGCGAAAACCACCAGTTTATTCCTACATACGCCATCGCGGAAGTATATGTATCGGCTGTAAATTTATTAGTTTTTAGAGCGTGCTGGCCTTCCCACTCCTACCCCTAGCCTAACCCCCGCCTATCCCCCGCCTCCCCTCAGTGGGTGTCGTGGATTACCCAGCCACGAGAGATCCCATATGACCACACAACACTCCGCTAGACCACGAGAGATCCCGCGAGACCACATGAGACTTTGCGAGACCACGAGAGATCCCATGTGACCACACAAGACTCCGCTAGACCACGAGAGATCCCGCGAGACCACATGAAACTTCGCGAGACCACGAGAGATCCCATATGACCACACAAGACTCCGCTAGATCACGAGAGATCCGGCGAGACCACACGAGACTCCGCGAGACCACGAGAGATCCCATGTGACCACACAACACTCCGCTAGACCACGAGAGATCCCGCGAGACCAGATGAGACTTTGCGAGACCACGAGAGATCCCATATGACCACACAAGACTCCGCTAGACCATGAGAGATCCCATGTGACCATACGAGACTCCACGAGACCACAAGAGATCCCATGTGACCACACAAGACTCCCCTAGACCACGAGAGAACCCGCGAGACCACATGAGACTTCGCGAGACCACAAGAGATCCAATATGACCACACAAGACTCCGCTAGACCACGAGAGATCCCATATGACCACACAAGACTCCGCTAGACAAAGAGAAATCCCGTGAGACCACATGAGGGTGTTGAATAAAGTTCTTTCGTTTCTGGTGCTGGTGCTGGACAATGCGATAACTCCAACGATAAACGACATGCTGGACTATATTTATATTCTCTGTTGTATGACAAACAAATCATATATTTTCTAAATGAACATATTTGTATACAACACCTTATAGGAGCTTTAGATTATACTTATTGTCAAAACATGTTATGCTTACAACACATTATTTCGTACAACACTATGGCCCCAAAGACAATTCTAAGATACCTTTTTGTCATTCGTAGTTTATTCAACAACCCCCAGCTTCCAGTTCCCACCTAGACTGGCTCCAGTCCCTGCCTCCTATGGTTAGCCTCCTGGCTGGGATACAGGGACTGATACAATCGGTAATGGTTTTGGATTCCTGGCCCTGTTTAGCTCCAGTATTCTCAACACTCTAAATACAGATATCCCGGCTACTGGTCAGGATATCTGCTGGGAGATTGATACCCTCTCACTTTGATCTTGATCAGGTCACAGTCAGGAGCAGGCAAAATTTATTGCTATGACAACACAGGCGGCCAGAGAACTGGGGAGAGGGGAGGGGTAGGAGGAGGTATAGGTCTACAGGGAGTGGCTTGGGGCCATAAACAGGGGATTCTGTTCATAGTGGACAAGTCTTTGATTCATGGGCCAGTCAGAGAAGGATACATACTATAATGAACTTAAGAGGGGACCCCCACCTACCACGATAGGCCACGACATGCTTCCCGATCGCTACGATTTGAAATGGGGAAATCGTGACCTATCGGGAGGTCCCCGATAGGTCCAACAGTTTGAAATCGTAGAGCTTGGTAACGCCTTGGGAGGACCAATAACATAAACGCTGACCACGATATTTTCCTGATAGGCTACGGTACCCTACGACAGGCTACGAAATTTCCAACATGTTGGAAATTATCGGGACCACTACGATTGGCGTTTTCATCACAGCCTATCGTGAGCTGTCGTAGACGGAATCGCAGAAACCTGTTCCACCTACCACGATTTTGCCAGACCTCACGCTACAATCGGAATGGTGTCGGGAAGGCCCTCGTAAGGCCAATCGGGACCAGAATCGTGGTAGGTGGGGGCAGGCTTAAATTCTGACTGTTTTAGATCATTTCATGAATGTTCATAATCAAAGACTTGAGCAAGTCTAGTCCCCATTCTCTCCCACCAGGAGGCGTTGTCGACGAGGGGGCAGTTGACGGAGTAAGAGTTCGTTAGGAGGAAGATTGAAGACTTCAGTTGGGGGTGGTGTCAGTCGGCCACGGCTACCTGGGGCCGGGTGGGGGAGGCCCCCCCTCGTCCCCACGTCCCCTCAGGTGTAGGGGGGGGGGGGGGGGGGGGCCTGACAGTCGCTGGGTAAATCCAGGGGGCGGGGGTATTGGTGGGAGGGGGCTCCTGATGGTAAACATGGAAAAATACACAAACATTTATATATGCAAGGGTCTTGAGCGATAATGTAATAATCTATTCTCATTTCTTTACTGAATGTAACTTTTGAATGATGGGCATGATTTATAGTGTGATTTATAAAGGCAGAACGTTGTGAAGCCACTGATGACTGTAGTGTGAGGGTTAATCTATAATGGTCCTTGCGCTTCCTCAACTTAATCACTCCCGTACCCTCCACCCTAGACTTGCTCAAGTCTTTGATTATGAACATTCATTAAATGATTAAACACAATCAGAATAAAGTTCATTATAGTATGTTTCCTTCTCTGAATGGCCCATGAATCAAAGACTTGTCCAGTAGAAACAAAATCTCCTGTTTATGACCCCAAGCCACTCCCTGTAATCCTATACTTCCTGCTACCCCTCACCCCTCCCCTCGTCCAGTTCCCTGGCCGCCTGTGTTGTCATAGCAATAAATTTAGCCTACTGCTGACTGTGACCCGATTAAGATTAAGATCAGATATCTGACCAGTAACCGTGATATCTTTATGGAGAGTGTAGGAAATACTGGCACTAAACAGCGCCAGAAATCCAACACCATTACAAATTGTACTAGTCCCTGTATCCCAGCAAGGAGGGCAGACAAAAGATGCAGGGACTGGAGCCAGTCTACCTCAACCCCGGCACCAGATGTACATCGCTCTTTTATATACAGCATATAGCCTATGAACCATGGGGGCGGCCATGACGCCCCCCGAGTAGGTGTTCTTCACTAATTGAGGTGAAAAAGTAAGTGTTCTTCACTAAAGGAGGTGTGAAAAAAGTGAGTGATAATTGGGAAGTGTCACAACTCTAGCCTTGCTGACAAATGTTTATAAAGTGTTCCATGTGAAAAACATCATGTCCTTGGTTTAATCATTATGTCATCTTGCTCTGGGATGGCTGTAGACAGTCGAGGGAACCACGGTAAAACATTGAATGGCAGTTGAATTTTGTAAGAACAAAGAGCAGAATGCAGCTTATGTCCCCCCAGGGGGCCCACCATACTGCTGGCCACCTTGTGACTGCTTTATGAACTAACAATGGCTCTGTCCCCTATACTTCATACTAAACATGTCTCTCGTATACCTATATTACTTATAAATCTGTATTTCAAGTCTTATCTTATGAATGTTAATATCTGAGTAGGTTGTATCATTCCACTAACTATTACGTCTATACTATAAGACCTCCTGTCCTTTCCTATTCACACTTAATGACAGAGTGGATATCGATAGGTGGAGTTAGCTCAGTGGTAAAGAGCACTTTACTCATGAATGGTCCCAAGGTTGTCAGACTTTGTGGGTTTGAGTGCCACTGCAGGCACTCTTCTCCTTCAACCCCATCAGTGGCAGATTTACTGCTATATCAAAGGCCAGTCCTTCTCATACCATGTCTATGTGGAGTGGGAAGTAAAAGAACTCTCCCATCGGTAAATGTGTAGGGGCAAGATTTCTACCTGAATTCATCTCATAGATTTGTTAAAAACCAAAGTAAGTCTAATAGAATATTTTTCCGGAGAAATCGGGGCCCAATTTACGAAAATCGGGACCCCGATTTTGTCGAGGGAGTTCCCAACCTAATAAAACATTATGGACGTAACCCTACCCAAATAAACAAACAAACAAGTAGTCACCAAGCTCGGTGGCTAAGTAGTAGGGGTGTTCGCCTTGAGCATGGGAGGTCGTGGGTTCAAACCCCAGTCGGGTCATACCAAAGACTTACACAAAAATGGTACCCACTGCCCATTCGGTTTAATAGCGAATGAGGAGTGGGGGCAAGGGCCTGAATGGAAGAACGGCTCAATAGCCGAATTCTGTGATTGTACACACAATATTCCCTAATAAGAGTTATCAACAACAAAAAAAACTTGGCAAACTGGAAACTCCCCCATTTAAAAAACAAAAAAAATCCGGTGTAGTGCCAAAAATGGTTACCCTGCCAAAAGTGGTAATTATCGCCCACTAGTATCTTGTGCGCATGCGCGAACATACGCAGTGATGAAATTTGCCGAAATTAAGCACATTACGACATGTAATTCTCATGTCTAAATACTACTCTTTTCATATATTTACATTAAAATCACATCAAAATAGTAGTACGTCCAATAGTCCGTGAAATCTGACCGGAAGAGCGTGTGCAGACGCATTTGCGTATTTGGTGGGCGATAATTACCATTTTTGGCAGGGTAATCAAATTTGGCACTACACGGGTAAAAAATTAGGGTTTGGCCAAGGTAGAGTTAGTCTGTCATTTACCTGAAATACCTGGAGTATTTTCTGTCTATAAGGATAACCATGAAGTGAAACACTCAATGATGTGAGTTCATGTTGACAACATCACTGCATGAAAACCATCATTTTACATATGAATGCGCCGGGCGTATATGAGTAAGTATTTTGCGTCTACAAGGTCGTCTTAATCCCGATGTGTATACACCTCATCTGTAGGCGTATATAAGCGTCCAGTGAACAGGGCTTCACTGAGAGCGGGCGGGGGAAGGTGGCGGGGTGGGGGGAGGGCTTTCTTCTGAGAACACCTGTATTTCTACCAACACAAAGGGGCGGGAGGGGGCGGGGGCAGAGGGTATTTTCTCTCATATACGCCGGGTGTGAAATACAGCCAAGACGCGTCTGTCGTATATAAGGCCTGGGCGTATATAAATGAAAACAAGTCAATATTCAGCCAATACATGCACTTCCGTGATGGCGTATATGTGAATAAAATGGTGGTTTTCGTGCAGTGCATGAAGCGAGTTGACAGCTCTCTGTCTGGTCAACACGAGGTTCGCAGTCATCATCCTGTCTGAGATCTCCACACAGCCACACGTCTAGGCAGGCTTCCCTGCGGATAAGATTACCTCCTCACTCTCGTAGATGTCAGCAGGGACCACTGCCACTTCACGTCTGACAATGAGATGCTACAGTAATGTTAGAATGTGTCTCAGATGACTGACAACTCACTCTCACAATACAGTAGGTTTTATCTGCGAGGTGAGGCACCATTTTCTCTCTTCGTGCTGTGGTGAGTTACCATTCTCTATCTGTGAGGTGAGGCGTCATTTTTCTCTTCATGCTGTGGTGAGTTACAATAGAGGAAACCCATGAAAGTTTAGGGTCTGAGCTCGTATCCCATCGAGTTTGAATCACATAGTAATTCACAAGGCGAAGCTGCGTGAATTAATGAATTAATGTGATTCAAATGAGATGGGATACGGGCTCAGACCCTAAACTTGAATGGGTTTCTGAATTTATCTCACCTTTAATATTGACTAATGGGCTAACATTTTTGACATTATCCCCATTGGATATGTTACCTAAATATCTAATGGGCGTTAGATACGAGTTCCCAATGTTAAGTCTATGGAGAAAAAATATCTGGGGTGAGATAAAATTTTCTATCTGCGAGGTGAGGCGCCATTTTCTATCTGTGTGGTGAGGTGCGACTTTCTATCTGCGTGGTGAGGCACCATTTTCTATCTAAGTGGTGAGGTCCAATTTTCTATCTGCATGGTGAGGTGCGATTTTCTACCTGCATGGTAAGATGCACTTTTCTTCCTGCATGGTGAGTCGCCATTTTCTATTTGCATGGTGAGGCACCATTTTCTATCTGCGTGGTGAGACGCGATTTTCTATCTGCGTGGTGAGGCACCATTTTCTACCTGCATGGTGAGGCGCGATTTTCTATTTGAGTGGTGAGGCGCGATTTTCTATCTGCATGGTAAGTTACCATTTTTTATCCGCGTGGTGAGGCGTGATTTTCTATCTGTGTGGTAAGTTACCATTTTCTATCTGAGTGGTGAGGCGCGATTTTCTATCTGCGTGGTAAGTTACCATTTTCTATCTGCGTGGTGAGGCGCGATTTTCTATCTGTGTGGTGAGGCGCGATTTTCTATCTGTGTGGTGGGGTACCATTTTCTACCTGCGTGGTAAGTTGGCATTTTTTACTCGGTGGTGAGGCGCCAACTTGATACTAACTTTAGCACTGGACTACTACATATATATACATATATATTTATACAATATATACATATTATGTATATATATATAATCTTTTTGACGCCTTCATTGTCGTGATGGAAAATCCGCTTCACACAGCCTATTAGACACAGCACAGCATTCGACTTTCCAACGATTGTATCGAAGTAGTACTACACCCCTTGGGAAAACTCTAAAGCCTTTAAGATATGGACCCGGTGGCTGTGCCCGATTTTACCTTTGCCAGATGGATCCGTTGGGTCTGTGACAATCTGCAGTGGCGCCAGAATAGGGGGGTCAGGGGGGGCGACTACCCCCCCACCCCCACTTTTTTGCCACCCCAAAAAAGTCAGCAGCTTCAATTTTACTCAAACGTGTGTAAAACCTGTCTTGGCTTGTCTAACATTTTAGCATGCAACAGTGGCTAAGTCTTGACAAGGCTGCGACAACGGCTTTCTGACAAGGTCCACGACAGCTGTACGATTGGAAGCCTTGTCGTAGCCTTGTCGTGGTTGGTGGACCACAGTTCCCGACAAGAGGCTACGACAAGGCCACGACAGGCTGCGACATGAAGCTTGTCGGGGGCCTGTCGGGGGCCTTCCGACAAGGTTACGACAAAATCGAACATGTTCGATTTTGGAGCAGTGTCGTGGCGTGTCGTAGCGTGTCGCAGAGGTCTACGATAGAATATTTAGGTGGAGCGTGCACTTCCCCACAGGCTGCGACAAGGGGTCACGACAGCCCCCCTTCTCACGACAAGGCTGCGACAAGGCTGCGATTGGAACTTTCTTGTCGGCGCGTGTCGCAGCCCTGTCGTGGTTTGTGGACGCACCCCCTAAGATTTCAATGTACGCACTTCACGGACCGTTCCCGATTCTGTGTGTGGCGCTTCAACAGCGATGATCTGTATCCCCCCGTTCTATATACAAGTACCTTATACCGATTTGTAGGTTCGGCAGAGGCGATTAAAAACCTGAAAACCGTTTTCTGATATCTTGAATAGAACAGAAGTTATTAAACTTTGCATTATTGCCTAAATAGTCATCACCCGGTCCGGCCAAGCCGTGCCCAGCTCCCGCCCGCTCTCTTTGATCTCAATGGGTCGTTTTACGAGGTAACTAGCGACTTCGTCGAGTCAGAGTTGAAATATTGAAAAGTGAAACATCGGCCTGGATTCGAACCCCCGACGTTCTCATTCCCAGACGAACACCCTGCCCACTGCTCCACAAAGTCAGATGCTCTGAAGGGGTCAAATACTTAGGCTGATGGTCGGTGGGAGGAATCAGCGAGTTTTGAAAGTGGGATACCAGCGAAAGTTGAGATCTCATTGGTTTCTCACGAGAAAAGTAGATAAGAAAACTACAGTATTAAACTTTGATTTCAGCATGGCTTGAAATGAATCATAAGAGAGGAAGCTTGTCTGAGTATAGTCCTATAAAAAAGAAGAACAGGGTCGAGTTTTTCACTGCAGAGAATCTCACTCTCGTGGGCCTTCAGTCTCCAACCCTAGGTCGGGTTCACTATGTCCCTATGTGCGGAAGATTCTCCAAGCGGATTCGACGGAATTCTACCGTTTTAAATATAGTAGGTAATAAAGGGTGGAAGTGTGAAAGGGAACAGTCTACATGTCAATGTCTCATAGGTTCTAGACATCAAAATTTTATAACCGGTTCTCTCCTAGCCGATAGTCGAGATGAAACGGGAACAAATGTCGATCTCTTATAGGCTTTAGACATAAAGGGGTGAATCCACCAGGCCGATTTCTCACCCGATCAATTGTTCCTGGGCCCTTAAGAGGAAGCTCACGTATTGTAATTCATTTAATTCTGATAATAATAGTTTGATAAATGACCGTTTTCAAAGATTTGAGAAATTCTAGGGCATCCGATAATAATCGGCGATTGTCTGGCTACGGAATCGGCTACTGTCGGTCCAGTGGAACACCCCCCTAACGAGAGAGACGACAGAAGAGTCCCCTCCGATGATCGCATCTCAGCAGTGTGGCGGCTCTCTTCGACCACTTTACGGGACTCAGACCCCTCCGATGATCGCATCTCTGCAGTGTGGCGGCTCTTCCCGACCACTTTACGGGACTCAGACCCCTCCGATGATCGCATCTCAGCAGTGTGGCGGCTCTTCCCGACCACTTTACGGGACTCAGACCCCTCCGATGATCGCATCTCAGCAGTGTGGCGGCTCTCTTCGACCACTTTACGGGACTCAATTCCCTCCGATGATCACATCTCAGCAGTGTGGCGGCTCTTCCCGACCACTTTACAGGACTCAGACCCCTCCGATGATCGCATCTCAGCAGTGTGGCGGCTCTCTTCGACCACTTTACGGGACTCAGACCCCTCCGATGATCGCATCTCTGCAGTGTGGCGGCTCTCTTCGACCACTTTACGGGACTCAGACCCCTCCGATGATCGCATCTCTGCAGTGTGGCGGCTCTCTTCGACCACTTTACGGGACTCAGACCCCTCCGATGATCGCATCTCAGCAGTGTGGCGGCTCTCTTCGACCACTTTACGGGACTCAGACCCCTCCGATGATCGCATCTCTGCAGTTTGGCGGCTCTCTTCGACCACTTTACGGGACTCAATTCCCTCCGATGATCGCATCTCTGCAGTGTGGCGGCTCTTGCCGACCACTTTACGGGACTCAGACCCCTCCGATGATCACATCACTGCAGTGTGGCGGCTCTCTTCGACCACTTTACGGGACTCAGTCCCTCCGATGATCGCATGTCTGCAGTGTGGCGGCTCACGTCGACCACTTTACGGGACTCAGTCCCCTCCGATGATCGCATCTCTGCAGTGTGGCGGCTCCCCTCGACCACTTTACGGGACTCAGTCCCCTCCGATGATCGCATCTCAGCAGTGTGGCGGCTCTCTTCGACCACTTTACGGGACTCAGACCCCTCCGATGATCGCATCTCAGCAGTGTGGCGGCTCTCTTCGACCACTTTACGGGACTCAGTCCCTCCGATGATCGCATCTCTGCAGTGTGGCGGCTCCCCTCGACCACTTTACGGGAGATTGATTGCGTTCCGCGTTCCCAGAATTCCGCGCGCGCCGGGCGGAAGCGGAAAGCCTGCTCACAGGTGTGTTTACAAACACATACCGACACCTCGCGCCACCTAACGACGTCATACCGCACCAACCACGCGTGCGCACTCCCTGCAGAGAGTCACGTGATGTAGCTGCTGCCCCCTGGTGGAGAACTCAACACCTCCTGCTCCCAGGAGACACCGCGGGGGAGTTACTTCCGGCGGATGTGGGCGTGACAGTGATGAATGGGTGGGTGGCGCCGTGCTGCGGTGCTTCGCGGTACTACAGGCGGCTGCCATGTTGACTGATGCATGTAGGGATTCCTCACCAGTCAACATTCACAACATGCCACGGGCGTGCATCCAGAGACAGACCGAGTGTATCAACTATTTCACCTCCACAGAGAAACAAAAACAGCTATATCTACCACAGAGAGAGAGACAGCTATATCCACCTTATACACACAGAGAAACGAAAACAGCCATATCTACCACAGAGAGAAAGACAGCTATATCCACCCCATACACAGAGAAACAAAAACAGCCATATCTACCACAGAGAGAAAGACACTTTATCCACCTTATACACACAGAAACAAAAACAGCCATATCTACCACAGCGAGAAAGACAGCTATATCCACCTTATACACACAGAAACAAAAACAGCCATATCTACCACAGAGAGAAAGACAGCTATATCCACCTTATACACACAGAAACAAAAACAGCCATATCTACCACAGAGAGAAAGACAGCTATATCCACCTTATACACACAGAGAAACAAAAACAGCCATATCTACCACAGAGAGAAAGACAGCTATATCCACCCTATACACACAGAGAAACAAAAACAGCCATATCTACCACAGAGAGAAAGACACTTTATCCACCCTATACACACAGAAACAAAAACAGCCATATCTACCACAGCGAGAAAGACCGCTATATCCACCCTATACACACAGAAACAAAAACAACTATATCCACCCTATACACACAGAAACTAAAACAGCCATATCTACCACAGCGAGAAAGACGGCTTTATCCACCCTATACACACAGAAACAAAAACAACTATATCCCCCCTATACACACAGAAAGTAAAACAACTATATCTACAGAGAGAAAGACAGCTATATCCACCCTATACACACAGAAACAAAAAAAGGCCATATCTACCACAGAGAGAAAGACTGCTATATCCACCCTATACACACAGAAACAAAAAACAACTATATCTACCACAGAGAGAAAGACAGCTATATCCACCCCATACACACAGAAACAAAAACAGCCATATCTACCATAGAGAGAAAGACAGCTATATCCACCCTATACACACAGAAACTAAAACAACTATATCCACCCTATACACACAGAAACAAAAACAGCCATATCTACCACAGCGAGAAAGACGGCTTTATCCACACTATACACACAGAAACAAAAACAACTATATCTACCACAGAGAGAAAGACAGCTATATCCACCCCATACACACAGAAACAAAAACAGCCATATTCACCACAGAGAGAAAGACAGCTATATCCACCCTATACACACAGAAACTAAAACAACTATATCTACAGAGAGAGAGAGAGAGAGAGAGAGAGAGAGAGAGAGAGAGAGAGAGAGAGAGCTCTATCCAGTCTACTCACCACAGAAACTAAAACAACCATATCTACTATATCCACCACAGAGAGAAAGACAGCTATATCCACTATATCCACAGTAACTAAAACAACTATATATATTATATCCACCAGAGAGAGAGAAAGATAACTATATCCAAAGAGAGAAAGACAACTATATTTACAGAGAGAAAGACAACTCTATTCACTCTACACACCACAGAAACTATAAAATACCCTTATCTATTTTTTAGAAAAAACTTTTTCCAACTTTACTCCCTCCCTGTGGGGAATGGAATAAAAGAAAAATGTTTGTCCCTGTCTTGGTGGAGACTCGAGCTCACATGGATTTCTTATGGAAAATACCTTTATCTACTCCACCCACCAGAGAAACAAAAATACCTTTTTATTATCCACCTCATACAAAGTGTCCATAGAAAACACATAGGGAGTTTGTATCACCATACGTGGCGCATACAGATATGTTGTATGCTCCGGGTGGCGCATACGGAAAAAATAGTGCGTATGGAAAAATAGTGCATACGGTAACTAAAACGAACTGATATCGACATGCTACTTGTCCAGAAAAAAGGTGGATAATAAAAACAATATAGACTGATTTCAGATAAAAGCTGTTGTATGCTCCTCGGAGTTGACTCTACGCAATATCCTCGCGTACGCTCGCATATAACTTCGCGTCAACTCCTCGGAACATACGGCCGCTAGTATCTGAAACCAGTCAATATTGTGTATTTCTACTCTACCCACCACATAAACTAAAATACCTTTATCCACTGCACATATCATAGAAAGAAAAACAACTATATCCACTCTAACCATAACAGAAACTTAAAAAATCTGTATCCACCATACTCTCCACAGCGAGAGAGACAGCTCCAATGGTTATTATTGAGGATTATCTTATTGCGGTTCTTCAGATAATATTTCTAATTTGGATGGGCCGTTTCATTCACCATTCATTTGAATAAACCTACTTATCATAGATGCACCCCTCGGAACTGTAGAAGATGAAATGATGAAGAGGGATATGTGTGGAGGAATTCCCAGCAGACATGTTGTGGTGGTTTTAGCCCAGCTCCAGAGCACCTCAGGTGAACACTGTGATATGCGGAAGATACGGAAACTGACAGTTGTTTGGTTGTTTATGACCATCAACATGAAATCCCGGTTTCCTTTGTAAAGTCCAATACACATCTACCGATTCGGGGTTGAGCGATTAGTTCCCAAATCGTATAGTTGTCGGTGAACTTGTCGAAGGCAAATTATGCAACACAAACAGGTTTTTAAATTATTTTTTTTAATTGATATAGTTCGCCAATGAGAATACATTTAGCGGTCTACTACTGTACCCTTTTAAACCATATTTATCACTGTACCCTTTTAAACCATCAAGATATACCTAACGTATCCAGATACAGGTTATCTTATAGGAAATATATGATAATATAATATATACAAGAAAGAGAATGGGTATTTACATTTATCCTACCCCTAATATAAAATCCCATAGGCTTAACATTGAGTTTCCGTATGCCACGTTGACTGGCATACGGAGTCTTATATGCCACCAGTGGCATAAAGAATTGTTATCACGTAATATTCCAAAATCGAGGAGACGGGGTAGGATAAAATCAAAACCTGATTTGTTTTAATCGTGGCCACCTCATTCCACTCCTGGAGTTTTGGCTCCAGACTTCACTCAGCTTCGCCTCGTGAAATCCCTATGCCAAACTCCAGTCGTGGCATACGGTGGCCAAGATTGAAATTCATCCAGTTTTACGATTGTATTACCCACCTAGTACGGAGTCTCCATGCTAAGCTTATGGAGCCTACAGATCACTACTGAGTAGAATACGGACCTCCGGAATATCCTAGGAGAATATGGCTTTTTTCAGCCACCTGACGGGCGTTATAGGAACTAATTCATATAAACAAAGCACATTTTTTTTCCTAATAATTATTCGGAAGGTGAGTAATAAACACAACAATACCATGATTTCGATCTAAGTGGCCCTATTCTCCTTGTAGTTGACACTACGTAATAGTTGACACTAATATTATTATATACCTATGAGCGTATCAGACGTCTATACTACCCGCTGATAGGCATAGATTAATCATATAATTCGGCAAGGGTGGAGCGTATTCCCCCATACGTTCACAGTGTGAGCGTATTACATCGCATGCGCAGTGGTATACATACTCACAGGCAAAAACAAGATGACGGACGGAGTATGTCGATTAATTTAACACTAATTTAAATAAAAAAATTGAAGAAAAAGATTTCTTTTCAGTCAATCTCCTATATTTATAATCAAGTAAACGTAAATTGGCCTATTTTACCTATCAACACTTAACAAATTGCTCTTCCATGCATAAAATGGTCAAAATGATGAATTTACTTATTTGGAATTAGAATAAATCACAAGGATACAGTTGTGACTGATAATTGACACTATTTATAAATCAGGTGGCGGCATGGTGAATTGTCCGATATGCCGTTTAAGGCATATCCTACAATACACAGTGGCGCCATCTGGTAATTTAAAAAAACTGACAATTATCAATTAAAACTGGTTCATTTAACTTGTGAGTGAAGTTAGTGAATAAAACATATTATCGAGTTTGATTTTACTTAACAGGTAAATTAGGCCAATTTACATTTGACTCATTTATCAAGGAAATATACAAAAAGATATAGTTTTTCTCAATTCTCTCAAAAACAAGGATGGTGACCTATGAATTTTAAAGCTTAGATCTGGACTGCTATACATTTCCTAAATTCTGTGAAGGTTTGAGGAAAATGACATGAGTTTTACTATGTGAAAACTACTTTTTAGAATTTCTCTATATTCTATTATAGAATTATCATAACATTGATCTCTAAATCAAAATCGAGCACGGTGACCCCCGATTTTCAAGTTGGATATGTGTTCCATAACACTTGAAGATCATCATATTCAAAATTCAGGAAATTAACATGGGTTTTCATTTTCAAACCGAATTGTCCGATATGCCTTTAATCAGGCATCCACAAGTCAACATTTGTGTTTTCCCATCCAGAACCCATACCCTGGTATGTGGTGTATTTTTAGACACCAACCACCGCAAACAATTCATTTAGTCCACAAAGTATGTCCATGCAAAGAGCCCTCATCCATATGTCTTATTTATCACCCTGATTGGTACAGTATTTCAGCACATGGGGGGCTTTATCGTTTCCGTATGTTCACAAATTTATCTTACTTAGTTCTCGTTAAAAAAAACGGCAAAGGAGCGGACAACATGATTAAGTCATGAGCATAAATCGATTAAGTCCAGGAGCCCGTCAGTGGAGCTGTAATAGTCACATCTAGTTTCTGTATATCTAGTAACACCCTCACATACATCGTCTACTGACTAGGGCATTGTATTGTTATTCTTTTTATATTATTATCCATGGTATACATAGCCCCCATTGAAAATGTATTGGGACTAAGTAAACCACGGCCCAGTGTATAAAACCTGGCAGATACCATAACTGTGGTATACGGATTCAAACCTGTGGTATACAGCTTCAAAACCATGGTATACGGGAAAAATAGTCCCTTTCTGCTTTAGAGCAAAGAAATAGTCCCTATTGTTATATCCTTTAATATATCAATTACTGGGTTTGATTTGTTCGGAAAGATGGATAATAAATGCAAGAAACGATGATTTTGTGGACAGGCGGCTCTGTAAACCACTCGAGGTTGACGTCGTAATCCACTCGCTAGCGCTCGTGTATTACTACGCGTCAATCCCTCGTTGTTTACGGCCGCCTGTCCACAAAACCATCGATTATTGTCTATATATACCGCATCTAATACAGTATAAAAGCATGATAATTCAAGTCATGAGATTAAATCTTAAGTTTAACATTCATAAATAAGAGTACTTTGTAATATGAATTGACTCATCAGTGTGTGAGACTCAGGGTCTTGTCTGATGGTTATAAAATATTATGTTGCCTCTCTGAATTAACAAACAATTCATAATTAATTTAGAATTCATCAAGATTGGTGGCCTTCAATCACAGCAAACAGAAATGCAGGGGCAAGTTTATAATTCAGACATTTTAGCTATTGTGCTACAAAGAGTACAAGGATAAGAGGTAGACGGTAAAGATGAGATAAGATGAGACATGACATGTTACCTTTAGTTTCTAACCACTATATCATAAGAAACTATACCGAGATATGATACTATCGTAAAACCTGATGAGTTTTGATTTTCCTACCCCCTGTGAACTATATATTTTTATGTGAGGATAATAACAAAAAACACGATAAAAACTTTCTGAAGTCCTCCATATAGCTCTCCTTGCTGCTCTGAAGGCGCTTGGAACTACTTTCAGCTGCTGATCTCTGATTGGTCCATTTTTTGTACGCTCCTAGGAGCGATTTTTTATCTGTATGCGACATACGGGCGCATACGGAAAGTCAATGTTAAGCCTATGGGATTTTATATTAGGGGTAGGATAAAGAATATTTTATGATCATAAATGGCAATTCCCAAAGGTTTTTGGTGGATTTCCACAATGATGTATGGAGGTTTTACGGCTTGGTGTGTCTTCGGCATTAGGATAAAACTCAATATGGGCGATGTGGGAATTGTTGAATGAGCTTCACAGACAATCCACCTGTTTCTTTTTCAGATCTAACCACTTTATAATGTGAATCCACATTTGATTAGGCTGCCCCCTCCAGTGAGCACATGTGTAATGTCGACAAACAAAGCCCTGCATCACATGAGGTGTTTCCCACTGAAGAAAGTAATCCATAATGCTATTACACTATGCGCTTGTCCGAGATTATGTTACGTTTCCTAAAGGTTTATAGTATAGTCAGTAAGACATAAATTCAAAGCAACAGAGTGTTAGCAGGAAGTAGCTATTAGAGCAATCGCCTGTATAAGGAAGTGAATGATCACGTGACTTGCTGATGTAAGCAGCTGAGGAGTACACCTCCGCTGCAGCTGCAGAGAAGCAGCACCTTGGTACGAGGAGTAAGATCTGGAAGAGCTGAGCAAACCTGCTCCCGCTGGAGTAAGGTTTGGGATTAGGCGTTGGAGGCTTCACCCGATCTGGAGTGAAGCCACCTACTATGAACATTCACTGCGTGAAGCCATCCTCTCTGTGAGTTGCTTGCAGACCGACGTGTGAGTAACTAACTCTCAATAGAGAGTACACAGAGCGGATGAACTGGACTTGTAAGATCTAAGCACAGGACACCATGCACCGTGAACTAGAACGCGATGGAGTAATAGGAACTATGAGTGAACAACTGAAATGAATAAGCTTGTGAACGATTATCGTGTGAATTTATTATTGGACATTTATGGACTCCTATTTCTGCAGTTTGCCTTACTGGTCTGTATCATCACTTCGGATGTAGCACATACATCTCGTTGAATAACTGTACCACATGATAATGTAACTCACGGATTGCTCTCAGGAGATTAAAACTATTAACTTTATTTGCATTGTTCGTCTTTCCTTCTCTCCGGTCACAGGGATGTGAGGTCACCGTGTCCCTGTGACCACATCAACGAAGTAGCTTTACCATGAATCAATACCCAACCAAGGATAACAACTAAGAGTCTAAGATAATGAACTAGCAACCTAAAAAACTAATTAAGGGACATAATATAAAACCCCACTACGGTGCACTCTGTCTAATTTGACATAACAATTAACAGAAATGAGTGTAAATAATTTACCATATAAATATGTGCATCTCTACAAACAAGTACAACACAAAATACTATCCAAAGTGAAAATAACTGGTGGACAGGACAGATTTCGTCCCAAACAGGTTGGTCGGTGCAGAGATACAATGTCACTCATACCGGGGACACACCAAGCGAGTGAAGGCAGCGATCTCCGGAATCGCCAACACAAATTAGCGTGTATGTGAGATATCATTTCATAGGAATATCTCCTGCCTATAATTTAGCATCTTTGGGGCAATAATCAAGTGAAATATAAAATAATAGCTCACATGTAGGACATTTTGTGTTGGCGATTACGAAACTCGCTGCGTTTCTCGCTTGGTGTGTCTCTGGCTTGAGTGTTTTTTGGTACCTATACTCGCTTGGCATGTCCCAAAGTTGTAAGCAAGTTGGAGACACTCCAAGAGAGAAACAGCGATTCCTGGGCCCTGTTTTTTAGTAAAGACAGTCTTGGGCTGAGATCTGCGAAGATATCCTAGAGAATCTAAGACCTTTTTTCAAGACAAAAGATGGCCGCTGTCCTATAGACAAGGTCTTGGTGCGCCACGGTAGATCTTGAGACAAATATAGAACTATCTTAGGTTCTATAATTCTACTCTTGCCGGATACCAGCTCCAGCACTGGTACAGTCATATCAAGTTATATTGGGGTCTCATGAGTGTATTGCATCACTCAATTCTGTGGAGACATAGGTAAGGCATCGGGCAATTGTGCTGGGGGTAGGGTGTTCAAACCCCGGTGCTGGCACATCATATTCACCTAGAAAAGGTGAAAAGAATTTTGTTGTGGTGTGGTTGTGGGTGTGGGTGTGGTTGTGGTTGTGGCTGTGGCTGTGGTTTTGGCTGTAGATGTGGTTGTGTTTGTGGGTGTAGATATGGTTTTAGTTGTAGATGTGGTTGTGGTTGTAGTTGTGGGTGTGGGTGTAGTTGTGTTTGTGTTTGGGGCTGTGGCTGTGGCTGTGTTCGTGGTTTTGGCTGTAGATGTGCTTGTGGTTGTAGTTGTGGGTGTGGGTGTGGGTGTGGTTGTGTTTGTGGCTGTGGCTGTGGCTGTGTTCGTGGTTGTGGGTGTGGTTGTGGGTGTGGTTGTGGTTGTGGGTGTGGTTGTGGGTGTGGTTGTGGGTGTGGTTGTGGGTGTGGGTGTGGGTGTGGGTGTGGGTGTGGGTGTGAGGATGGGTGTGGGGGTGGGTGCAGGGGTGGGTGTGATTTGTATTTAGGTATACAATGGTGTACTACCTTGGTGTACTGGCAACAGTTTATTTCTTATTTCAAAAATGTTGAATAGAAATTTGAAATATTAAGATATAAATCAAGAGAAATTGATACTGAATATAGATGTGAAATGAATAATCTAAGAATAAAGGAAGTCTGTTCAATGAATGCAATGAATAAATTAGTTGAATATATTTATAAGGTAATACTTAATTAGAATTACATCGAATATAATGTATAAAAAAGAAAAATAAAGATTAAATGATGATAAAAATCAAATAAGTAAAATGATAATAATAAATAGATAACACTGCACGAAAACCACTATTTTACATATATATACGCCATTGCGATAACGCACGTATCGGCTGTATTGTGGCTTGTTTATACTTGTATACACCTCTTATACGCATCTACGTTTCGGGCGTCTACAAGACAGTTTCCATATGTAGACGTGCGCGACTTGGCTGTCTTTCACGCCTGGCGTATTTAAGATAAAACATACTCTGCGCAATATATATACGCCAGGCGTATATATGATACCAAAAAAAAATAAAAAATTGCGACCCGCGGCCCGCCCCGTCCTGTGGGTGTTGGTAGAGGATACACCAACACTGACCCGCCACCCGCGACCTCCCAACCCCACCCCCCCACTATCAGCTTTTATGAAAGTTTTATCAAATAAATTGGTAATATAAGATTGCAATTTTCATATGATACATACTTGGATGGTTAATGGCAAATGAAATATGCTACCACTGATGTCCCCAAGTGGCAGAGGTCGGAATTATTGGATACTGGCGTAAATAAACAGAATCAGGCGTATATATAACGTATATAAGACCGCACCATGGACACGTATATATACGCCACTAGATAAGGCGTCTATGAGACGGATAACAGGTCTAACTTCTAGACGCAAAATCCTACTGTTAGACGCGTTTCGGATACATATGTAAAGCAGTAAGTTTCGTGCAGTGTAAAATTTGATTATGTATATTGAAATTGTAACTAAGTAGAACTAAAAAAACAAACTTTTTAATAATAAAATTGGTTAAAAAATATATATTTAAGAATTAAGAAATAATAATAAATAGAATCAAAAAAGGAAATAAAACAATAATTTGAAGAAGTAGATAAAATAAAAACGAATGGGAAAGAGTCATTTGGAAATATATATGGAGGAATTTTAAATTTTAATCTGTATATTTGATTCAATTTACTTCATTTGATTTAGTTTATCTTTATTTTAGGGGGAGAATTTTCAGCTGAATTTTATTGAATTCATTTGATCTAGTATAAATTATTTGATTTAATTACCCATTGTTACTTTATTTTAGCTAACTAGATACCAAAATATCCTTGAGATTTTTACTTTATTTTAGCTGACTAGATACCAAAATATCCTTGTGGGTGTGGGTGTGGGTGTGGGTGTGGGGATGGGTGTGGGGGTGGGTGCAGGGGTGGGTGTGGTTGACTGTTGAGTGCGGACTGTTGAGTGTACTGTTGAGTGCGGACTAGTGACAGAGGACTATTGAGTGACAAGAGCATCTTGTTTTCTTGTTCTCATGTGGTCACATGGCCATAAGATACCTTTAAGACACCTCTAGGACAGCTACAACCTTGTCTTGGGCTGAGACCGTTTTGGAGCAAATATGAGCTAAGATACCCTAAGATACCTCAAGAGAATCTTGACTAAAAGACAGCTATGACGCCCCTAAGACGTCTTAGCCCAAGATATATCAAAGATCCTCTAAGATATCTTGTCTATAGCACACTTTTGTCTTAAGACGGTCTTAGCCTAAGATAATCTTGACTAAAAAACAGGGCCCTGGAGTCTAGCAATGTATATAGCAATGTATATAGCAATGTATATATCAATACAAGCATGCTGTAATAAAACCTCAGCCCTTTGACTGTTGATTCTTGGCAATTCCATGCTCATTCATTAAGGATGGATATATCCACTTATCCACTTGTTAAAGCATGCTTGCACGCACTAAGTACATCATCTAGAGGTTAGGGTTGTCACATTGAACTTTCAGTGTGCTTCCAGAAAACTACCCCTTCACTATCCGCATGCTATTCACTGGGATAGTGAGAACAGAGCAGGGAGCCAGTGTCTCAGGTCTTAGAGGCATGCCCAGCGGACCATGACCAAAATACCTGAAGACCCACTCGTGCTTGACATATTTGGATCCTAGACTCAGGCCTTTGCAGAAATGGCAAGTTGACTGAGTGCAAGTGGGCTACAGAAAACTATCCATAGGCTAAATCTAACCCAAACCTTTTAATTGTTTTTCATTCATAATTGCACGCTCATTCCTCAATGATGAACATCCTATTGCCTCCTAGTTAGAGCATGCTTGCACCGCTAAATACATCATCTAGAGTTTAGAGTGGTCACATTGAACTTTCAGTGTGCTTCCAGAAAACTATCCCTTCACTATCTGCATGATGTTCAATGTGATAGTAAGAACAGAGCAGGGAGCCAGTGTCTCAAGGTCTTAGAGGTGTCCCCAGCTGACCAATCACTGAAGACCAAAATACCTCAAGACCCACTTGTGCTTGATCTGTTTGGATCCTAGTTAGTCAGTTGCAGAAACAGCAAGTTGACTGGGTGCAAGTGGGTTAGAGAAAACTGTCCATAGACTCGATCTAATCCAAACCTTTTAATTGTTATTCATTTATAATTGCAAGCTCATTCATCTGTGATGAACATTCTATTTGCTCCTAGTACAGTAGAACCCCGCGTAAGCGGCCAGCCTCCGTTCCGGGCCAGAGTGACCGCTTACGCAGGGTGTCCGCTTATGCGAGGTTAAAATAAACATCTAATAGAGGGAACTGTTCCAAGCAAAAGTGTCTGTTAACGCGGGGTGTACGCTTACGCGGGATGTCCGTTAGGCAGGGTTCTACTGTATTATGAAGGTGGTGTTGGTTGAAACGTATCTCATGTATGATGGTGCCTATCACCCACTTGCCTGTTGATTTACAGGCGCAGGGTTCAAATCCCAGCAGGAAATTCCTCCTTACCTCGCTAAGTGACGGCAGAGAGGTAAAAGATTTACTCTGCTGTCTGACCTCCAACATGGCGACAGCTGAAAAAGATGCATGAGGGTCTACGATGAATCCACACTGTGACTAGACTACCTGACAAATAAATAATAGGACAGGTACTGGATGATTTGGAGAGACCTTGAACTTTTCAAATAAAATAAATCTTTCTTATGAGATGTGTGATGGAGATACTCCCCTGATTACAACAATTGCTAGTCAAGCTGAAGCTAGGTTAAGTTACTTTATAAGAACATTATTGCTAATTAGGGAAAAAAATAAATTGCTAACTAAATCTAATAAAACAAAAAATGAGATAGACAGAGCCTTAGCCCGTGAAGCCCGAAATGAAGTTAACTGAAGAAGCCAGACAGGAATACGGACTTAACCAAACCGAAATACATAAAGATGATCCCAAAGCCTTTTGGCGCAGTATAAATGGAATATTGTAGATACAGTAGACCAGGAAAAGACAAGAATCATTCTTAAAGATCAAGATACAAATACACCTGTAAAGAAATCCCGAATTTTATCAATAATTCCTTTGCTGATATTGGGCTGAATCTTGCTAAAGACAATCATACCCCATGGAAGTTTCACGTAAAACGAGTTAATAACGACATAAGTGATTTTCAAACGTACCAAATGGAAGTATTTAAATTAGTATCAGATATAAGTTTACGAAAATCTTCAGGTATAGCAGGAATTAAAACGAACATCTTAAAAGATTATCTTATTATCAATATTGTGGATTTCACACTGCTATGTAACAAAATATTCAATACCTTGTCAATTTCTACCGCGTGGAAAGCCACAACTGTTGCCCTCATATTTAAAGGCATATAGGACAAGTTGGCTTGAAAATTAAAACCCATGTCAATTTTCTGATAATTTGATATGATGACCTCCGAGTGTTGTGGAACACATATTTAACTTAAAAATCGGGGGTCACCGTGCTAGATTTTGATTTATAAATCAATATTGTGAGAATTTTATATTAGAATATATAGAAATTCTGAAAAGTATTTTTTCACATAGTAAAACCCATGTCATTTTCCTCAAACTTTCACAGAATATAGAATATATATAGTACTTCTTATTTAGGTTTTAAAAATCATAGGTCACCGTCCTTGTTTTTGAAAGAATTAAAAAAACCCATATTTTTCAGTATATTTTCTATGTAAATCAAACACATGTAAATTGGCTTATTTTACCGATCAACATTGGATAAACGAGACAAAATGTTTAACATACTCGTGTAGAATTAGAATGAATCCCCAAAATACCAGTTTTGACTAATATTTGACCTTATTCAAAAATCACAAGATGGCGCCACTGCGGATTATAGGATATTCCTTTAGTATCACTGCACGAAAACCACCGTTTTATTTATATATACGCCATCACGGAAGTGCATGTATTGGCTGAATATTGACTTGTTTTCATTCATATACGCCCAGGCCTTATATACGACAGACGCGTCTTGGCTGTATTTCACACCCGGCGTATATGAGAGAGAATACCCTCTGCTCCCGCCCCCTCTCGCCCCTTTGTGTTGGTAGAAGTACAGGTGTCCTCAGTAGGAAGCCCTCCCCCTGAACCCACCCCCCACCCCCCATCACCTCCCCACACCCGCTCTCAGTGAAGCCCTGTTCACTGGACGCTTATAAATATATACGCCCACAGATGAGGTGTATACACATGGGGATTAAGACAACCTTTTAGACGCAAAATACCTACTTATATACGCCGGGCGCATTCATATGTAAAATGATGGTTTTCGTGCAGTGTATATCAACACAAACAGTTTGGTATTTGATTGTGCTGGTCTGACGGAGCACCCTACGTAATCATCTGACTTCAGACTGCAGACATTGAGTGCCCCTGTGTTCACATTGATTCTGCTCATACAGTTACTTTGTATGATGGAGAACCTGATCGTATTGTACACAACTACAATATGCTTCTTAAGCCGGATGCCCATCTACCGATTCAGGATTGAACGATTAGTTCCCAAATTGTATAGGAGTCGGTGAACTTGTCGTAGGCAAATTACGTAACCCTTCGCTCCACGGGTAGACATTGAGGAGAGGGGGTGCTGGATATTAGTCCTAAGCAAATCAGTCTACTAATCGGTGGCTCACCCCTGCCTAGCTGTCCTACATCTACCGACTATGGCCGACTCCGTTAGGATGCCTCGCCTGAGACAAATTACCGTTCGTTTGTCGCCGACAAAGGTACATAAATGTTCCGAAATTGGTAGATGGGTATTGGGCTTACGATGTCTGTGTTCTCGATATATTTTGTCTTTTCTTGCATGACAGTAAAGGCATAAACATTTTATATGTTGGGGGGGGGGGGGTGTCCACCGGGCTCCCGACGCGAACCGACACGCACCAATATTGACCTCCCGATACAAAATGCATATCACAGCACGTATCGGGGCAGTTGGTGAGGTTTCTACGATAACGCACCGACGCGCACCGACGCGCTACGATAAAAACCATATCGTAGAGGGTCTACGACAATCGATCATGTTTTGATTGTCGTAGCGCGTCGGTGTGTATCGGCGACGCTTTCAACGGGAAATCACAAAAACAATAATCGACGGAAAATTATGAAACTTTCGGAATACCTACCATATATAGTTGTAATGCTCCTCTGCAAAAATGGTGAAATTTGAAAATAGATTAAGGTCTCAAATCGATCATTTTTAAATACTATTGTGAAATATCATAAACATGTACTATCATTTTGTATTAACAGGTAAAATATCAATCATGAATACGCATTATTACTGGTTGCGTCGTGAGCTATATCGGGGTGTATCGGGACCATGGCACCTTTTTCATGCACCCTCCCAAACACGTTACGACACCCACCGACGCGAACCGATGCGCACCGATACGCTACGATTTGGTCATTTTGTATCGGTGAGCGTCGGCGTGAATCGGCGTGTATCGGCGTTGGTGTGTGCCTGGTCTTGCATGACAAAGGACAATAGACACCCACATGTTACATCCTAGGATACTAAACGGGCCCCTGCATCCTATGGTTCCGGTGCATACCTCTCATGAGATCTCACACTCACTAAGTCATATTCTGTACTCTTGCTACGCTCTATGGAGAAGAATTCTGAACGAACTAGGCTTAGAGCCTTGAGAATCCACTGCCCTGCCTCCTGTGCTAAAGACCTACATCAAAGATTCCTATAATCTCAATGATGCCACCTAGCGGGAATACTGTGTGTCAGTGGATTCCCAAGGCTCTAAGCCTAGATCGTTAAGAATTCTTCTCCCACAGAGCGCAGTGAGAATCTTGTACAGATTACGACTAATAGAGTGTGAGTTCTTATAAGAGTGCACCACCTTCCTCGCCAATCCTTGCTGGGATACTGAACTAATCACACTGCAAAATTCTTTATTTTAATTTTGTTTAATTATGAATATGACGCCGCGGCTGAGGGACCCGGTGTTCTGCGAGCCGGGGTCAAGAGGGTCATTGACTACACGCGTCTGGCGCTAGTACTGTCAGGCATGGACTGGTTCCCTGCCCATATGAATAAGGGGCAGGTAACGGGTTCCACAGGCACGACCTTCAACCACCGACTCTGTGCTTCAAGTTTGG
Source organism: Alentia gelatinosa (assembly GCA_950022655.1). Taxonomy (NCBI): domain Eukaryota; kingdom Metazoa; phylum Annelida; class Polychaeta; order Phyllodocida; family Polynoidae; genus Alentia; species Alentia gelatinosa. The sequence continues at coordinate 66,769,892 of OX465584.1, read as the reverse complement.
CTGGTGACCGCCTGTGACTAGCGGATACCCATGGAACCAGCGTTGTGGTTTGGCTGGTATCCACCTGTCAGACAACACAAAGTAAAGAGTTATTTTACTCTGTGTAGACACTATTATATGATAATTGTTTTGGTTATTCCAGAGAGGAGGATAAGCCTATAGTGGCCAGGCCCATACCAGTAGGCCTATATCTCTGCTACCCGTGTACATTGTTTCTATTTTATCTTATAATATCTGAAGTATTGTTGAGGAGATATACATGTTTAACCTACCAAATGAAAGCTGAAATACCATAGAGTATGATAGAATCGCTTTTAGTTCTCTAGAAATAATATAAACGGTTATTATAAACATACTCAGCACATACACTCAGTCATCCAATAACGCCTCCTAGTTCCCCGCTCATCCGCCAGCGGACTCCTCTAGCGGATGAGCGGGGGACTAGGAGGCGTTACCAATAATGCACCATAAAAATGGAACCCGTTACCTGGCCTATAGTCTACCTAGGCCAGGCTTCCAGGCTATGTCAGGCATTGACAATACTAACAAAGTGACTCTGCACTCTCTACGGAGATCGGGGGCATGTATAGCAGCGCGACATGGAGTGACAGAAAAAGATATATCACAGCAAGGACTATGGACATCAAAGGCGGTGAGGGTATATGCTCCGAAGAAAATATATACCTCGATTTCACAAACCATTGGGAAACTTTTATAAGTCAGTTTGCGGTGTTTTAACACATTGTGATGACTTAATAAAAAAGCTTACCCGCAAAGTACATTCGACTTGTCTTAGAAATTGTGTGTTAATTATGTTAATTTACATAATTAACATAAAAAAAATTATGTTAATTTACCTTTAATTTTACGAGGCAAGATCGCATATGTACACAGAGGCAAGGAAGCCTATAAATAGACCGCGCTATGGTTCCCGCCAACCAGACGCACAAAGACATGAACAAGTCTAGGTATTTATGTATGAGTCCCTTAGTCTAAAACCACACCCACGCGCCAACACCCGCTGTGAAAACGGTGGCTGTGAAAATCATCAACATATCGCTGAAAGACGTGAGAGATGAGAGAATAAGAAACGACCATAAAGACAATGGTGAAGGGCCACACCCTGAGTCATGTGTCGTCTGCCTCACATCGTGCCTTCTCCGTTTTCAGCGGGACTTCCTCTGTCCACGTCATCTGTCACCAGGCGTGGTCGCTGTCACGTGACAAACATGGCTGAACAGTCATTTCCCGGAGAGAGAGAGAAAACGCCAATTAAAGGCCCGTTTCCATTGGCTGACAAAAATGGTGTAGATTTTCTGTGTTCTTTTCCTAATAGCCTATTTACATTTTGCTTCAGCAGTGCTAAGGTCCATCCGTGGTTCCTGAGTGTATATTGGTGATGGCCAATGGAAATGGGCTTTAGGAGAACACGAAAAATCTACACCGTCACTGCATGAAAACCATCATTTTACATATGAATGCGCCGGGCGTATATAAGTAGGTATTTTGCGTGTACAAGGTCGTCCAATTCTCACCTGTAGACGTATATAGCGTCCAGTGAACAGGGCTTCACTGAGAGCAGGCGGGGGAAGGTGGCGGGAGGTGGGGGGGGGGGGGGAGGGCTTCCTACTGAGGACACCTGTACTTCTACCAACAAAAAGGGGCGGGAGGGGGCGGGGGCAGAGGGTATTTTCTCTCATATACGCCGGGTGTGAAATACAGCCAAGACGCATCTGTCGTATATAAGGCCTGGGCGTATATAAATGAAAACAAGTCAATATTCAGCCAATACATGCAATTGCGTGATGGTGTATATATGAATAAAACGGTGGTTTTCATGCAGTGCGTTTTCGTTGGCCAATGGAAACGGGCCTTATAAGCATTTCTGGTAAAACTCTGACATTTCTATGAGACATGACACAAAGATTCAACTAATTGATATACCTGCCTCAGAGTGGTCGTGTCAGTGGTTTGTGAAGGTCTATGCCGCGTCAATACATATACAAAGATTGAATAAAGCCTATTTTCCATCGGGCAACTTTCCACCAGCGATCTGCAGTCAGGAAACGGCAATGCTAGATCGGTGAATGGAAACAGCTCTATATACATTGCTTAAAGGCCCGTTTCCATTGGCCGATTTCCTGTCACCGATCTACAGTCAGGAACCACCAACGGACTTTTGGCACTGCTGACCCAAAATCGGTCAATGAAAACGACCAAGCTCGTGAAATGACCCAAGACTTTTTCTGCTTAGATTATGCAATGTGGCACCACCCACCACTGAGTGAAAGCTTGGTCACTTAGTGAAATCTACTACCCTTCTATATCGACGCAGTCTGTGGCACCACCGACAGACTTTCTGGGCAACACAAAAAATCTACACAAAGTTTGTCGGCCAATGGAAACGGGCCTTAAGAGTGTAAGATTGGTATTTTATAGACTTCCAGTGTGCTTCCAGAAAACTATCCCTTCACTATATGCGTGCTATTCACTGTGAAATGGTTGAAGGAACAGGGTGCCAGTGTTTCAGGGTCTTAGAGGCATGCCCAGCTGACCATGACCAATCACTAGAGACCGAAATACCACAGGAACCACTGTAGAAATACCTGATTGACCTATTGGTTCTTGTTTTATTTGGATCCTAGACTCAGGCGGTTTCAGAAATGGCAACAGAACATTATCCAGACTGGATGTAACCCGAAAAATTCAATTTTATTTATCCATAATTACACGCTCATTCACCAATGATGAACATACCATTGAATGTGAGTTCCAGCAAGTTGCTTCGTGGTACTCCTTTTGTAGGCACTGCACGAAACTTAATTCTTTATTCATACATGCGCCATCGTGGCAGCCCACATATCGGCTGAATATTGCCTTGTTTTCATGTGTATATGCCTCTAATCCACACCAGCGTATGAAGCTTTTGGTTTGTTTGTTTGGTTTGATTTTACGTCCAGTCAACCATTATAGGTCCTTTCCAGACTTTCTTAAGGTTCTTTTACACCACTAGGGTGGTGATCGAATCTATGTGATGAATTTAGATAGAAATCTCACCCCTACACATTTACCGAGGTGAGAGTTCTTTTACTTCCCACACCACATAGACATGGTATGAGAAGGATGGCCTTTGTTATAGCAGTAAATCTACCACTGCTGGGGGTGGGACTCAAACCCACAAAGTCTTACAACCTTGGGGTTACAAGTCCGGTGCTCTAACCACTGAGCTAACTCCCCACCCTCCTCAGCGTATGAAGCATATACAAGACTGTTTCCTTTTGTATATGGGCGCGTCTTGGCTGTATTTTACACCTGGTGTATGCGAGAGGAAATATCTTTTGTGCAACATGTATACGGCGGGCGTATACATGATAAAAAATAAAAAAGATTCACAACCCGAGATATAGTACAGTGGTGTCCCCAAGTGGCATAGATCGGAATCATTTGATAGTGGCGTAAATACAAAAGAATTAGGCGTATATATGACCACAACATGGACACTTATATACGCCAGTAGATAAGGCGCATACACAACGGAAAATAGGTCAACCTTGTATGCGCAAAAGCATTATTGTAAAACTGGATGAGTTTTAATCTTGGCCACAGTATGCCACGACTGGAGTTTGGCAAAGTGACTTCATGAGGTGAAGCAAGTGAAGTCCAGAGCCCAAACTCCAGTAGTGGCATGCGGAGGCCAAGATTTAAATGATTCAGGTTTTGATTTTATTCAACCCTCCTCAATTTTTGAATATTACGTGAAAACAATTCTGTTTGCCACTAGTGGCATATAAAACTCCGTATGCCAGTCAGTGTGGCATACGGGAACTCAATGTTAAGCCTATAGGATTTTATATTAGGGGTATGATAAACCTGTTTATTACCCACCTAATACGTAGTCTCCTAAGCCTATGTAGCTTACAGATCGCTACTGAGTAGGATACGGAGCTGCGTTCCCTCCTAGGAGGACACGGATTTTTGAGATGAAAGTAGTCCCAAACATAACTTCTTAACTATGTTGAAAAGTTTTCTAACGATCATATTTATTGCTTAAATCTAAAAATAAGTGAGTAATAAATACAACATTACCATGATTTCGATCTGTGTGGCCGTATTCCCCTTGCAGTTGACGCTACGCAATACTCGTCAACTACGCGGAGAATACGGCTACTCAGATCGAAATCATGGTAATATTGTGTATATACACCATTCGCATATAATATGTAAAGTGGTTAGTTTCCCGCACTGAGGGGATACAGTCAGATCGCTTTACTTTGAATAACGTGGTTGTTGACAGATTGTACTTGTAATATTTCAATATTCTGTTGCAGTTTAAACATGTGGATTACAATATGAATAGTTGGTCTTTTATCTTATCCTACCCCTAATAAAAAACGGCCATAGACTTAACATATGGAAATTTTATGTGGCAGACCGTGACATAAAGTGTTTTTTATGCCACTAGAGTAATAACAATATTGACCAATCAGAGAGCAGGATGTCAGCTACTATGAAAAAAGTTCTGTTAGTCATTGACTCAATATTTATCCTTTTAACAGTAATATAAGCATAGATGGGGTAGGATAAATATGAAACCAAACTCGAGTTAGACTCTGGTCAGGTCTGCTCCTCACTACACTCGGCTACGCCTCGTGTAGTAATACACGACCTTCCCGTCGTGGCATAAACATTGACAAGTCTAACTCTCGTTTGGTTTCTACTAATTATAGACTCTCCTTTACTGAAAACTGATATATATCCCTTGGCAGGAGGTCTTTAAATCTAAGTACCATCCTTCAAATGTTCAAATATGGGACGGAATTTGTAATTGAGCATCGTGATGAAAATAGTAACTGACACTAAAGTACCCTCTTTTGGCAAGATCAAAATACAAGAATGTTAAACGACATTGTTTAAAGTTCCACCATTAGAGGAAAATTCTAAAAAAAGGGAGTTTTTTTTCTGATTACAATGGTGTATAGCTTACAATGCTGTGCACGAGGTATTCCTGAGAATGCAATTAATCATCGATTCTGTGCCAGATTGTCTGGTTTTCTGAAGTGGCAGACGACTTTAATTTCCCGCCAGTCGCCATTGAATGTCGTCTGCAGCCACTCGTCTCTAATCACTGCTCGGTTGGAACTTATTACACACCATCTCTGTCAGATCTACCAGGCGTACCTCTACTCCATTACTAATAACCACTACATTAGCTTAATTTGCCGGGAATGAGCTTCGAAGTGTGGACAATTAGTACCTGGGCACGCCTCTCATGAGATCTCACATTATCTCACCCCTGGTACAAGCTTAGCCATTGAAATACCATTAGAAAAAAATACTCAACGATCACCCCAGTAAAGTAACAATACTACGCCACGGCCGTGGCGTAGTGAATGTGAGATGACGTCATATGGATTTGCTAGATAAATTTTAATTATTTTGATGTTGTGATGCTATTTAATGGCAGAGAAAGGGGTGAGATAAATCCAGAACCACACTCGAATCGTATAATACACAATACTCCACTCGTTTGGATGTACCGTAATCGTCACTCGGCTTCGCCTCGATGACGATTGCGGCACAGCCAAACTCGTGGAGTATTGTGTATTTATACCATTCTCGATGTAGTTCTCATTTAAGTGGTATTCTGTACAAGGTTCTCACTACGCACCCCTCTCATAAGATCTCACAGTCTCTAAGTGGTATTCTGTACAAGGTTCTCACTACGCACACCTCTCATAAGATCTCACACTCTCTAAGTGGTATTCTGTACAAGGTTCTCACTACGCACCCGTCTCATGAGATCTCACACTCTCTAAGTGGTATTCTGTACAAGGTTCTCACTACGCACCCCTCTCATAAGATCTCACAGTCTCTAAGTGGTATTCTGTACAAGGTTCTCACTACACACCCCTCTCATAAGATCTCACACTCTCTAAGTGGTATTCTGTACAAGGTTCTCACGGTGCACCCCTCTCATAAGATCTCACACTCTCTAAGTGGTATTCTGTACAAGGTTCTCACTGCGCTCTATGGGAGAAGAATTCTTAACGAACTAGGCTTAGAGCCTTGAGAATCCACTGGCACACAGTATTCCCGCTAGGTGGCATCATTGCGATTATAGGAATCTTTGGGTTGCATTTATGTACGTCTTTAGCACGGCAGGCAAGCCAGTATATTGATTTACATAGGAAATGTACTGAAAAATGTGGCTTTGTTCAATTCTATCAAAAATAAGGATGGTGACCTATGATTTTTAAAACCTAAATGAGTAGTACTATATGTGTACTATATTCTGTGAAGGTTTGAGGAAAATGACAAGGGTTTTACTATGAAAAAAAAACACTTTTTATAATTTCTATATATTTCTATATAAAATTATCATCATATTGATCTATAAATCAAAAACTAGCACGGTGACTCCCCATTTTAAAGTTAGATATGTGTTCCACAACACTTACAGATCATCATATAAAATTTTCAGGAAATTGACATGGGTTTAATTTTCAAGCCAAATATGCCTTTAAAGCACTCACAACACACTTAACTCTACGCTAGATGGATATATTTAGCTCGATGGCCGCATTACTTTCATCATTCACTGGTCTTTACTTAAAAAAAACCGAGTGGTTAGCGCTATATATAGCTCCTACTAAATAAGCAAATTTGGGACTATTTTTTATACGCGTAGACTCTTACTTAGTGACCGCATTACACAGCCGCTGGTGTGTGACTCTCGGGGGGGTAAACGCTCGTAGAAACCTCGCGAGAGGTGGTCGCATGGTAAAAAAAACCCAGCGGATTTGTTAGGAGTCAACCACAAGTCAAACAATGTCGATAAAACTGATCTCTTTTAGAAAAAGACGCTGATTTGTTCCTGGGAACTTCAGAGCTTTTCGTCGTAACACGCTTTGTTAAAGCCCAATACACATCTACCGATTCAGGATTGAACGATTAGTTCCCAAATCGTATAGGAGTCGGTGAACTTGTCCCAGGCGAATTACGTAACCTCTCGGCCCGTGTCGGCCACCCAATCAAAGTCCATTTACCAACGTTTCGTTGTCGGCGACTGGATTTATCAACTTGTTGATAAACTTTTGGCAGCCCATTTAGGAACATAGAAACCACAACTTGTCGGTGACAAAATAACATCTGAAGGAGGTGGTTCACTAATCATTGCCTGACCCTTGCCTAGCTGTGCTACATCTACTGACTACGGCCGACTCCGTTAGGATGCCTCGCCTGAGACAAAGATACATAAATGTTCCGAAATCGTTAGATGTATATTGGGCTTCAAGTGACAATTATAAGCATTATTATATATTAGGAAGCAGTATTGCTTATTCATTATGCACTTTTGCACGTGAGTCCTATGCATGCTGACCTCTGCTCAGTATACCGTAAATACATCATATTTCACAGTGGTAAAATAATATGATGTACTGCACAGTGTGACATAAACAAATTCGAGGTTTGTTATGTGGCCCCGGAACAGGTTAGACTTTGTATGGCGATAAAAAGAAATTTCTCATTGATTCATATCATTTGAAGGTGTATAATAAAATAAAAACCGACCTGACAATTAAGCTGAAAGTTTGTTACTCTGTACTAAGGTTTATGGGTAGCCTATTACTTACTTAATCAGTTTTCTTATCCATTTCTTAATAATAGATATTAATATTCTCATTTCCATATTTCTTCTGTGAACATCCAACTTCCATGTAGACCTGTAATGTTCATCCTGTGCCTAGGTGGATAGACGTTTTTGGTGCTGCATTTGATGCATCTATTATGCATTTATTTCCGAGTTTTTAAGATAATGCAAGAACTATGTGTAAACATTCTATATTTGTTTTTCTGGTGGGAGGTTCTGGTATGTTTTCTTTTTCCAGTTATGGCTCATCGTTGGAATGAGCAAGTGTGGTCTATTGGATATACAATTGTGCATCGGTGGATTGTTTACATGTTCGTACAGAATAGACAGGTTATACTTGACTATGTACCTGCTTTTTTCTGGATTAATTAACGGAGTTCAGCTCTCATAAAAGAATAAAAAAATTCTTATTTCATAGGTTTCTTTCTTCCTTTAGGCTTCATTTAGACTAGGTCCTTGCGGGGATAGAACAGTCTTGGTAATGATGTTATAGCCACCAGATACAATACATTTAACAACAAAGTCACTTGGTATAAGAAGACAGCATCATTGCAGTTCAGGATCTTTAATTGTATAAGGATTTCAGGTTATTTGGATGCGAAGATACAAAGTCATCAATCATCAATGGTTTATAATTCAGAATCACTTCCATTGTCATTTCAGTGTCATTAGAAGGACAGTTCATGGTTCAAAGTGACAGAGAGATAGGCAGAAACAGAAAGAGAAAATGACACAGAGATAGAAATAAACAAAAAATGACAGAAAGAGAGGCAGCAACAGAAAGAAATACACATTAGCCAGTGACCTCAGCATGCAAAGTGTGTCATAACAGTGATTTCTGATGGTAAATGAGATTTAATATTATGATTGATTCTAAATAATTACTATTGAATAAATATTCATAAAACTGATTTCGAAGTACATGATGTTTCAATGTCACTATAGACAGGATTATTTTTCCGGAATCATCTGCGGGAGATTCTGACATATCAGAATCTCCGGGTAGCTGTTTCCAGGTGCTCTATACATTTCCTATGGAGACAACCTAATAGGTGGGTAATAAATAGAAAGAGAGATGCAAAGTGCCAGATTGAGAGAGGCAGAAACAGAGACAGAAAATGACACAGATATAGGAAGAAACAGAGAGATAGAATCAGAGACAAAAAGAGACAGAGAGAGGGGCAGAAACAGAGACAGAAAAGGACACAGATATAGGAAGAAACAGAGAGATAGAACCAGAGACAAAAAGAGACAGAGAGAGGGGCAGAAACAGACACAGAAAAGGACAGAGAAATAGACAGAAAAAGAAGGAGAGATAGAATCAGTAACAGAAAGTGACAGAGAGGGATAGGCAGCAACAGAAAGGGATAGAGAAATAGATAGGCAGAAACAGAGAGAGATAGAGAAAGAGGAAGGCAGAAACAGAGAGATAGAATCAGAGACAGAAAGTGACAGAGAGAGAGGCAGAAACAGAGACAGAAAATGACGGGAATATAGACAGAAACAGAAAGATAGAAACAGAGACACTAAGTGACAGAGAGATAGGAAGAAACAGAGAGATAGAATCAGAGACAGAAAGTGACAGAGAGATAGACAGAAACAGAGACAGAAAGTGACAGAGGGAGGCAGAAAGAAAGACGGAAAATGACACAATGAGACAGAGAGAGAGATAGAATCAGAGACAGAAAGTGACAAAGAAAGACAGACAGAAACAGAAAGAAATAGAAACAGAGACACAGAGTGACAGAGAGATAGGAAGAAACAGAGAGATAGAATCAGAGACAGAAAGTGACAGAGATATAGACAGAAACAGAGACAGAGAGAGGCAGAAACAAAGACAGAAAATGACACAATGAGACAGAGAGAGAGATAGAACCAGAGACAGAAAGTGACAAAGAAAGACAGACAGGAACAGAAAGAAATAGAAACAGAGACAAAGAGTGACAGAGAGAGAGAGAGAGAGAAAGACAGCAACAGAAAGAAATAGAAACAGAAAAACTAAGTGACAGAGAGAGAGACAGCAACAGAAAAAGACAGAAACAGAAAAAACTAAGTGACAGAAAGGGAGAGAGAGAGAGAGAGAAAGACAGAAAGAGAGAGAGAGAGAGAGAGGTAGGCAGCAACAGAAAGAGATAGAGACAGAAAAGGGGGAGAGATAGGAACAGAGATGCCCTCCTCTGTCGAGGTCCTGTAATCTCCTCCTGCTCCGGATAAAGCTGGCAGCCATCTTGACTCTGTGACCTATTCAGGGGAACTGCAGATTGACCTTTTCCTTTGGAAGTTTCACCTTTTCATCCAATCCTTTGCCAATTTATGATGGAAAGCACATTCCTGTTTCTCCCCGCTTACACCTCCTGTCTCTCCCCGCTCGAGTGTCTGCAATAATATGCTGCACTCAGTTCGTTCTTCCCTTATTTTTCTTTTAATTTTCTCACATGTCTCGAAGCATTGATATTTCCTATTACCTATGGCTTGGGATCTGTGAGGAAAAGAATAGTAATTTAAGTACTAGCAGCTCAATGTATTACATAATGTACCCACTGGAGATAGAACTATACCGACCTCAACGAGTGTGAAGAGAATACTAGCACTGTATCTTGTATCTCGTCAAGTTCTTTTACTTTAGGAGATCTGTTAACAATATAGTTACAAGTTCCTTACAATATCTTCCACATGTAATTGTTATTGTGACTGATGATAGATGACTAATATTGAATGAATACTGAATAAACCCATTTTGAAGCACAATAGGAATAGATCTAATTTTGAATGGGACTTTAGTAGATTTTGGCATGTCAGGATGCCACACCTCTCACCTTACCACACCCAGCCTCACACCTTTCTAACACCTCACACCCAGCCTCACACCTCTCTCACCCTACCACACCCAACCCCACACCTCTCACACCCCACACCCAGCCCCACACCTCTCTCACCCCACACCCAGCCTCACACCTCTCTCACACCCCACCACACCCAGCCTCACACCTCTCACACCACACCACACCAAGGTATGAGCGCTGTGACGTCATACGCGTACTTCCGGTCCCATACAGTAACGCGCGGGGCGACCACCAGCCGGCGCCACCGTCCCGGGCCCGAGTCGAGTGGCGCAGGGCGGCGGGGCGGCGAGGCAGCACCCTGCAGCGCTGGAGGTGGCGGGGTTGGATCCCAGGGTCGTTCATGCGTACGGCGGGCGGCGGGCGGTGTACGGCGTACGGCGGGCGGCGGGCGGTGTACGGCGTACGGCGGGCGATGTACGGCGTACGGCGGGTGGCGGGCGGTGTACGGCGTACGGCGGGCGGTGTACGGCGTACGGCGGGTGGCGGGCGGCGTACGGCGGGCGGCGTACGGCGTACGGCGGGCGGCGTATGGCAGGCGGCGTATGGCAGGCGGCGTACGGCGGGCAGTGTACGGCGGGCGGCGTATGGCGGGCGGCGTACGGCGGGCAGTGTACGGCGGGCGGCGTATGGCAGGCGGCGTACGGCGTACGGCGGGCGGTGTACGGCGTACGGCGGGTGGCGGGCGGTGTACGGCGGGCGGCGTATGGCAGGCGGCGTGGGGTGAGGGAGGCGGGGGACGCGCGTGGCCGTGTGGTAAGACCCCGCCGCCGGCTGGGAGGTGGTATCATCGCCGTGCTGGTGTTAGTATGCAGAGCACCGCTCCTACCTGCCGCACACAGACGGCACGGAGCGTTAAGCCGCCGCTACCTGCAGGCCCGGCACTCTACTACTACAACTACTACTGACCCCAGGCCCTGCGAGTACTACGATCAGGTGGCCGCTACATGTATGTTACTCCCCGTCTACTACTGACCCCAGGCACGCCGCTACAGGGACGATAAGGCGCGCCGCTACAGGACGATAAGGCACGCCGCTACAGGGAGCAGGACGATAAGGCACGCCGCTACAGGACGATAAGGCACGCCGCTACAGGGAACAGGACGATAAGGCACGCCGCTACAGGACGATAAGGCGCGCCACTACAGGGAGCAGGACGATAAGGCACGCCGCTACAGGGAGCAGGACGATAAGGCACGCCGCTACAGGACGATAAGGCACGCCGCTACAGGGACGATAAGGCACGCCGCTACAGGGGGCAGGACGATAAGGCACGACGCCACAGGGGGCAGGACGATAAGGCACGCCGCTACAGGGGGCAGGACGATAAGGCACGCCGCTACAGGGGGCAGGACGATAAGGCACGCCGCTACAGGGGGCAGGACCATAAGGCACGCCGCTACAGGGGGCAGGACGATAAGGCACGCCGCTACAGGGGGCAGGACCATAAGGCACGCCGCTACAGGGGGCAGGACGATAAGGCACGCCGCTACAGGGGGCAGGACGATAAGGCACGCCGCTACAGGGGGCAGGACGATAAGGCACGCCGCTACAGGGGGCAGGACGATAAGGCATGCCGCTACAGGGAACAGGACGACAAGGCATGCCGCTACAGGACGATAAGGCACGCCGCTACAGGGAGTAGGACGATAAGGCATGCTGCTTGGAGTAGGACGATAAATGAGGCACACGGCTACATGTTGTAGGACGATAAGGCATGCTGCTATAGGGAGTACTATGATAAGGCATGCCGCAACTCGGAATAAGACGATAAGGCATGCCACTACATGGAGTAGGACAATAAGGCATGACACTACATGTAATACTATGATAAGGCATGTCGCTACTCAGAGTAAGACGATAAGGCATGCTGCCACAGGGAGTACAATGATAAGGCACATCGCTACTCGAAGTAGGATCATAAGGCATGCCGCTACAGGGAGTAACTCGATAAGGCCCAGAGCTAAACATCCATCTCCAGTGCATGGAGTAAGTACCAAGATAAGGCATGCCACTACACGGAGTACCAAGATAAGGCACACTGCTACGAGAAGAAGGACGATAAGGCATGTCGCTGCACAGAGCACTATACGATAAGGCCCCTGACTACACATATTAATATATGATAAGGGCTGCTATTACACGTACACATATTACTATATGATAAGGCCTGTCACTACTCGTAGCACTATATGATAAGGCCTGCTATTACACGTATTACTATACGATAAGGCCTGCTATTACACATATTACTATACGATAAGGCCTGCTATTACACGTAGCACTATACGATAAGGCCTGCTACTACACATATTACTATACGATAAGGCCTGTCACTACACGTATCGCTATACTTAGAGGCCCGCCACTACACGTAGCACTATACTAAAAGGCCCTCTCTACCCGGCACGTCCCGTTAAGGCCGGGCACGTCGTGAGAACACACCTGATGCTGCTGCAGACTCCCCCGGGACCCTGGGGCGGGAGACCGCGCTGAGAGGAGGAGGAGGAGGAGGTTTGTTCACAGTTCACGGGCGGGACGAGCGGCGCTCCACGTGTTGCCGGGTTCTCTCTGACCGCCGCGCACATCCCGCACACATCCCGCACACATCCCGCACACATCCCGCACACATCCCGCACACATCCCGCACGCCACGCCTCTGTCCGCCTGCCCCACAGCCAGCGTGTACTGGACATAGATCACACCCTGTGTGTATGAGGGCTGAAACTGGACATATATCACACACTGTGTGTGAGGGGTGATACTGGACATATATCACACCCTGTGTTAGGGTGATACTGGACATAGATCACACCCTGTGTGTATGAGGGCTCGTACTGGACATAGATCACACACTGTGTATGAGGGCTGATACTGGACATAGATCACACCCTGTGTGTATGAGGGGTGCTACTGGACATATATCACACACTCTATATGAGGGGTGATACTGGACATATATCACCCTGTGTGTATGAGGGCTGATACTGGACATATATCACACCCTGTGTTAGGGTGATACTGGACATAAATCACACACTGTGTTAGGGTGATACTGGACATACATCACACCCTGTGTGTATGAGGGGTGATACTGGAGATATATCACACCCTGTGTGTATGAGGGGTGATACTGGACATAAATCACACCCTGTATGTCAGGGGGGTGATACTGGACATATATCACCCTGTGTATGAGGTTGGTGCTGGACATATATCACATCACATCCTATGTGTCAGGGGGCTGACACTGGAGATACATAACACCTTTTGTATGAGTGTGGTACTGGACATATATTCCTCTGTGTCTGAGGTTGGTGCTGGACATATATCACCCTGTATTTGAGGGCTGATACTAGACATAAATCACTCTCTGTGTGTGAGTGGGGTAAGGTACTGGATATACATCACACCTTGCCATTCATGCAGTCCCTACTTGACATAATCACCCTGTGAGGAAGGTGGTACTGTACTTAAAGCACCTTGTGTATAAGGGGCTGTACTGGACACATATCAGCTTGTAGGTGAGGGTGATATTGTACACAGATCACCCTGGGTGTGAGGGTTGACACTGGACACTTATACCCCTGTTTATGAGGGTTGATACTGGACTTAAAGCACCTTGTATGTGAGGGTGGCACTTGATAAATATCACCCTGTGTATGTAAGGGTGGTACTAGACATATATCACATTGTGTAAGAAAGGCGGTACTGGATATAAATCAATGTTTGAGGGCGCTAATGGACATTTATCACCCTAAGGAGTGTTACCAGATAAAGGATACTCACTAAGTAGTGATACCAGATACTGGATACTTACTAAGTAGTGATACCGGACACTGGATACTTACTAAGTAGTGTCACCGGACACTGGATACTTGCTAAGTAGTGATACCGGATACTGAATACTCAGTAAGTAGTGATACCGGACACTGGATACTTACTAAGTAGTGATACCGGACACTGGATACTTACTAAATAGTGTCACCGGACACTGGATACTTACTAAGTAGTGTCACCGGACACTGGATACTTACTAAGTAGTGATACCGGACACTGGATACTTGCTAAGTAGTGATACCGGACACTGGATACTCACTAAGTAGTGATACCGGACACTTGCTAAGTAGTGATACCGGACACTGGATACTTACTAAGTAGTGATACCGGATACTGGATACTCAGTAAGTAGTGATACGGGATACTGGATACTCAGTAAGTAGTGATACCGGACACTGGATACTCACTAAGTAGTGATACCGGACACTTGCTAAGTAGTGATACCGTACACTGGATACTCAGTAAGTAGTGATACCGTACACTGGATACTCACTAAGGAGTGATACCGGACACTGGATACTTACTAAGTAGTGATACCGGACACTGGATACTTGCTAAGTAGTGATACCGGACACCGGATACTCGCTGAGTAGTGATACCGGACACTGGATACCCACTAAGTAGTGATACCGGACACTAAACACCTTCAGTTTGTCCTCAGACAGTGTTTACCTATTAACCAGCATGTCGCAGGTTAGCAGGCGGCACGTCGGCCCCAGCATGCCGCTCTCAGCCCTCTCCAGGCTCCTCCTGTGGTGCCTCCTGTGTCTGTCCGTGGTGTGGCGGGGTGCGGCCGTCCCGCCCGCTCCTCCCGGCCCTCCCTCCTCCTGCCGCCCGGTCTCCCTCCCCGCCTGCCCCGCCCAGCCCGGGACACACACCCGCCTCCCCAACCTCCTCCACGACACCACCGTGGAGCAAGTCGCCGCGCGCATGCGTGCCCTCAGCCCGCTGTTGCGCTCAAACTGTAGTCGCCATTTGCCGACCTTCCTGTGCGCACTGGTGGCGCCGCCCTGCCGCCCGCCGTCGTCGTCGGCATCGTCGTCGTCAGCGGAACCGGAAGTGGCCGCGCACACCCCGCCATGCCGGAAGCTCTGTGAGCGCGTCGCCCGCGACTGTCGCGCCGCCCGCCGCCGACGACGACTCCCATGGCCGGAAGTCGACTGTGACATGCTTCCGGTATCTACTGGAGCCACTTCCGGTGACACCTGCATATCGGCGTCGACGGAGAAAGAAGGTCGGTTGATTTTTTTGTTTTTGTTTTTGGTTATAGTGAATGAATTGATGGGCAGAGATTGGAGTTTGGAAATATATATATACATGTATATATATAATATACGTGTATATATATATAAATATACATACATATATCTACATACATATACATACATATATATATCTATATACATTCAGTCGAACCCCGCTTAAGGCACACCCTGGTCAAGGGACACCCTGCCTAAGAGACACCCCACTTAGGGAACTCACTTAAAGGATAGCCTGGGGGACACCCCACTTTTTAATTATTTTTTTCATACAGGAAACAAAGTTTGACAACATACATTTTTCAATCATGCGGAGTGATCTTCCATAAGGCCGTCACATAGAAAGACATGGTACGTTTATACAAAGACAACACAAAAACACCAAGCTGTTAAACACTCCATCAATATAATCTACAAACTATATCTTTACTGGTCTTGTGATCAACATTCGCGGAAGAACGGCCCAGCCGAGCTTGGTAATTATTGTTAACATAATGACCCGAATAAAAAGCATAGACAAAAAAAAATCTACTATATGAATTCTCTTAAGGGACACTCCACTGAAAGGATCCCCACTTAAGGGACACCCCGCTTAAAGGACACCCCATTTAGGAGACACCCGCTTAAGGGACACCCATTTAATGAACACCTGGTGCAGGGACACCTCGTCAAAAGAGATTTTGTCTGTGACAGAATTATTTTCTCATCCTTTAATATGCTTGCGGTAAAAATAATCTTCTGCCCTCTAGTAGCCTCCTCGTTTCCTGATGGAGATGTGGAGGGGTCCGTTAGAGGGGACCCCCACCTACCACGATAGGCCACGACATGCTTCCCGATTGCTACGATTTGAAATGGGGAAATCGTGACCTATCGGGAGGTCCCCTATAGGTCCAACAGTTTGAAATCGTAGAGCGTAGCAAAGCCTTGGGAGGACCAATACATAAACTATGGTCACGATAGCTCCACGACTACCCTACGACAGGCTATGAAATTTCCAACATGTTGGAAATTATCGGGACCTCTACGATTGGCGTTTTCATCGCAGCCTATCGTGAGCTGTCATAGAAGGAATCGCAGAAACCTGTTCCACCTACCACGATTTTGCCAGACCTCATGCTACAATCGGAATGGTGTCGGGAATGCCGTCGTAAGGCCAATCGGGACCAGAATCGTGGTAGGTGGGGGCAGGCTTTAATAGGCAGATTTATCATCAAGTGATGTCGTCAACATTTAAGATGCTTGATGTTGACCCGCTGAAAGGCATATCCTACAATTCACAGTGGCGTCACCTGGTGATTTTTAAATAATGTCAACTATTGTTCGAAACTGGTTTCTTGGGATTCATTCTAATTCTACATGAGTAGATTTAACAGTTTGTCCAGTTTATTTAATTTTGATAGGTAGAATAAGCCAATTTACATTAAAACCTAAATGAATAGTACTATACATGTTCTCTATTCTGTGGCAGTTTGAGGAACATGACATGGGTTTCACAATGTGAAAAAATACTTTTTAAAATTTCTATATATTCTAATATAAAATTACTACAATATTGATCTATAAATCAATATTGTGTTTTTACTATGTCAAAATTTCTTCAAAATAAGAACAATTATTTTTTTGTTTATTGAATTTTGTATATAAGTATCAATGATGCCTCTATGATGCCTGGAGGCATCTTGCTGCGGTAGCCCCAATCGTCATCGCGGTGAAGCCGTGTGATGATTAAGGCACAACCAAACGAGTGGAGTATTGTACATTTTACCATTCGAGTGCGGTTCTGAATTTATCTTACCGCTTTCTATGACATCAAATATCATTAAAATTTCAGAATTATTAGAATATAGTTAGAAAATTCACATGACGTCATCCCAAATTCGCGGCCGTGGCGTAGTATTGTCACTTTACCGGGGTGATCGTTGAGTATTTTTTTCTAATGTTATTCCTATGGCTAAACTTGTACCAGGGGTGAGATAAAGTGTGTTTCCCACTTTAGACTCACATCAAGCTTGACTTATAATTGACTTGATTTGTGAAAGCATTCTCGGTAAAATTCACTTAAACATGAAGTCTATCAAGCTTTAAGTCAATTCTTATGGACTTAGACTTCGCTGTGAACTGGGCCCTGGTCATCTTAGTTCGACAATAAAATCAAAGATGGCTCCAGCAAGCTTCGGCGATCGGCGAGTGTCAAGAAATGTAAAAATTATGAATAACCCGATTGTAGCTGGCTTTCCTTTAAGGGGCATATTATGTTGTTATGAGGATAGCGTTTGAAATGATCTGGTTTCATGAATCACTGATTTTTTTTATTTTTTTTATTTTTTTATTTGGTAAGACAGCCAGTTCTGCCTCAGGGCAGTATTTCCACTGGTGTTGCAGTAATACATCGTGGTGTACAATTTTTCAATCAATTTAAAGTAACAGAATGCGATGAGATGGGATTGATGAGTAATACTGTACTGTGTTATCTATACACTCCATTCATAAACCGAGTACTGTGATTTGATTACAATTTTATATTCCTTTTTGGAGTCCAGATGTTGTGTTTCTCCATTTAGTTTAGTCCAAAGTTCGTTGCCTCTTTTATTGATTTCGGCTTTGCAACCGTTCTTCCAATACAATATTCGACTGAACATGGATGGTATTTACAGTGAAGAGATGATAGTACAATGGTCAACATGTGCATAGTTCTCTTGCGATATAAATATATACATTGTTTACTGTCTACTGTATAGTGTCTAGGTTCCTTATACCCGAATTAAGAGGTTAATACTTTACATTATTATACATTTACATATAGTCGTAGACTCCTCAATGTCTACATACAATCCGTGCAGAGAAAAGTGAAAATATTACAACAGTCTTTGATTACTTGTATTTTACTAATTTTTATATTCCCGATACTGCAGTCATTTCACTTAATATCATCGTTCAGACTAATTTTGGCGACTACCCCCCTTTTAAATGCTTGCTTAGAGCGGTGAGGTGAGTGCTTGTAGTGTCTTAGGAATATACGAGGTATATGAAAGTTTATTTTTTGACCACTACGGGTTCTACGTGGACGGTCGTCGAGGTTATTCAAGTCCTTTGATCGTTTATGCATTATTGACAGCAGCTGCATATTTTGTCTGCTGATGATATTCTATAACATGCTAGAAACCATTTGACTGGCTGCCTTATGAATGGAGCCAGACCTATTTTGTTAGAAGTCGACGTTCATTCTATATTCCTCTATACAATGGTTTTGAGGCCGTATACCACAGATTTCACCACGGTCCGTATACCATGGTTATCTGAGATTTTTTAAATAATAGGTGGTGGTTTACATTTTCAATACGGAATCTGTTTGTACATGAGTAATAAATGTGTATATCTATCAGGTAATAGCACACCATGGTGCCCCCATCTCATAAAATCTCACACTCTCTAAGTGGTATTCTGTACTCTCACTACGCTCTATAGGAGAAGAATTCTTAATAAACTAGGCTTAGAGACTTGAGAATCCACTCTCCTACCTCCCATGCTAAAGACATACGTCAATGCAACCAAAGATTCCTATAATCACAATGATGGATGCCACCTAGCGGGAATACTGTGTGCCAGTGGATTCTCAAAGCTCTAAGCCTACTTCGTTAAGAATTTTTCTCCCATAGAACGTAGTGAGAACCTTGTACAGAATACCACTTAGAGAGTGTGAGATCTTATGAGAGGGGTGCATAGTGAGAACCTTGTACAGCATACCACTTAGAGAGTGTGAGATCTTATGAGAGGGGTGCATAGTGAGAACCTTGTACAGAATACCACTTAGAGAGTGTGAGATCTTATGAGAGGGGTGCGTAGTGAGAACCTTGTACAGAATACCGCTAAGAGAGAGTCAGATCTTATGAGAGGGGTGCGTAGTGAGCACCTTGTACAGAATACCGCTTAGAGACTGTGAGATCTTATGAGAGGGATGCGTAGTGAGAACCTTGTACAGCATACCACTTAGAGAGTGTGAGATCTTATGAGAGGGGTGCGTAGTGAGAACCTTGTACAGAATACCACTTAGAGAGTGTGAGATCTTATGAGAGGGGTGCGTAGTGAGAACCTTGTACAGAATACCACTTAGAGACTGTGAGATCTGATGAGAGGGGTGCGTAGTGAGAACCTTGTACAGAATACCACTTAGAGAGTGTGAGATCTTATGAGAGGGGTGCGTAGTGAGAACCTTGTACAGAATACCACTTAGAGAGTGTAAGATCTTATGAGAGGGATGCGTAGTGAGAACCTTGTACAGAATACCACTTAGAGAGTGTGAGATCTTATGAGAGGGGTGCGTAGTGAGAACCTTGTACAGAATACCACTTAGAGAGTGTGAGATCTTATGAGAGGGGTGTGTAGTGAGAACCTTGTACAGAATACCACTTAGAGAGTGTGGGATCTGATGAGAGGGGTGCGTAGTGAGAACCTTGTACAGAATACCACTTAGAGAGTGTGAGATCTTATGAGAGGGGTGCCATAGCAGGTTTTTACTGTATGTTGAGATGTCTTCTCTTTTGCCATGGTATTTGGCCTTTCAACCAAGGCTGTACCTGGGACCTATTCCCTTTAAGTACATGTATATACATACATCTATCAAGCAGATGAGATAACTCATGCAGCGACTGGGGCAAAGGGGGCTTTGCACCTGTCTACTATTCACCAGGATTTATTACAAATATAGTGAGGCATTTAGACGCTAGACGGCGCTCAGCGAAAAAGCGCGGGAAATGGAGCGAGAAGGAAGGAGATGCCAAACGACAATTGTATCAAGGCTTTAACGTAGGGAATATGACAGGGATATGTTGGGTGGGATTTTTGAAACCTGCTAAATTGACCAAAACAGACACCCCAAGAAAGTTTGAGAATAATGCATCCTTTTATATTTCATATTAGTCACCGACTAAGTACATTCAAGAAAATCTTTATTCCAGCAAAATCAGATGACTGATTTAGATTTTAGAGGCTTTTTGAATTTGTGTATAATACTGCATATTGTCCAACACCCCGAGAATGTTGGAAATTTCAAGAAACATCATTATAAATGCTGATATTTCTATGTGATTCTTAGGCATACAATATGCGAGATATATACATTTCACATAAAATATAAACTTTCTTTTAGTTTCCCTTCAGAAATGCTCTATTTATAGAATGTAGGGCTTTATCATAGAGAGAATAGGACATGGAAATGTAAGGCCTTATCATAGAGAATAGGACAGGGAAATGTAGGGGTTCATCATAGAGAAAAGGACAGGGAAATGTAGGGCTCTATCATAGAGAATAGGACAGGGAAATTTAGGGCTTTATCATAACCAATAGGACAGGGAAATGTAGGGGTTTATCATAGAGAATAGGACAGGGAAATGTAGGGCTTTATCATGGAGAATAGGACAGGGAAATGTAGGGCTTTATCACAGCCAATAGCCAATAGGACAGGGTAATGTAGGGGTCTATCATAGAGAATAGGACAGGGAAATGTAGGGGTCAATCATAGAGAATAGGATAGGGAAATGTAGGGCTTTATCATAGGCAATAGCCAATAGGACAGGGCAATGTAGGGGTCTATCATAGAGGATAGGACAGGGGAATGTAGGGCTTTATCATAGAGAATAGGACAGGGCAATGTAGGGTCTATCATAGAGAATAGGACAGGGAAATGTAGGGCTTTATCATAGAGAATAGGACAGGGCAATGTAGGGCTTTATCATAGCCAATAGCCAATAGGACAGGGCAATGTAGGGCTTTATCATAACCAATAGGACAGGGAAATGTAGGGGTCTATCATAGAGGATAGGACAGGGAAATGTAGGGCTTTATCATAGAGAATAGGACAGGGCAATGTAGGGTCTATCATAGAGAATAGGACAGGGAAATGTAGGGCTTTATCATAGAGAATTTAAAAAGGGAAATGTAGGGCTTTATCATAGAGAATAGGACAGGGAAATGTAGGGCTTTATCATAGAGGATACGACAGGGAAATGTAGTGTCTATCATAGAGAATAGGACATGGAAATTTAGGGCTTTATCATAGCCAATAGCCAATAGGACAGGGAAATGTAGGGTCTATCATAGAGGATAGGACAGGGAAATGTAGGGCTTTATCATAGATGATAGGACAGGGAAATGTAGGGCGACAGATCCTTCCACAGTTACCAGGGGTCCGTCTAATGATCTATGGTCGTAGATTAAGATCCTTTTCTGTACCTTGTACAAGGGTTATCGTTAATAATATGTAAGTCTGTTCGCTAAGACAGTATCAGCCGTCCATAAGATCGTCCATAAGTGTTGAATAAAATTGACCCACATAATCTCTACATCTCTGTGGCACACATAAAACATGTACACATGTAAGATCCTAGATTATTAAACGGGCCCCAGGAACTGCAGAAATTTATTTTAGACCTGTCCATGCGTATGTTTTTTTTGTTAAAGACTTTTATTTATACTGGCGGAGCTCGACAAAGACATTTCTGGTTTCCATGCACCACTAGTTTTTATTACATTTACCCAAACTTTTCATTCCATACAGTCATAGTAAAACTATGGGTTGGTAATACACTGGAGGTAAGCTTTTTTTTTTTTTTTTTTAAATACGTTTATTGGGCCTAAGTTAATACATATTAACTGCCAGACTCGGCTGGGCCGTTCTTCCGTCTGGTCCCTTATGGAAAAGAGTTACACAACAAGTGAAGTACATGGTTGTCCCGGGGGGGGGGGGGGGGGGGGCAGAGACATTACAACGTTTTACATGTCTATATGTCTATATGGTGCACCAAAATAATGAGATGATGATATTTTATACGCATGTTACATTGTGGGTTCTGGGTGTAAATAGTTTTACTAATATTGGTTGTTTCCAAGAACAGGTATAATTGTTTTACAATCAACAGTTAAATTTAAATCACAGCAGTCGTAAGGAGGAAATTTACAATTTACAGTGGCAAAAAGAAAAGAGAAAAGAACAGACCCTATCCTAATGTATAGGGCTGTGTATCCATGATACATGTCGTCATTACAATTTGTCAGTGAACATACATTGGGTTTTGATTTGGCATAGAACTCTAGTACAATGTAATCAGTGACACTTTAGGTGGTAAGAATCACAGAACAATATTAATATCAGATACAAATCATTACAGATATCTTCTATTGGATATTTGTATACAGGGAATAACTTTCAGCTGACGTATGTATGTTAGTGACTCGGTGCAACAGGTTGTCGGCACAATAACCATGATAATTCTCATATTCATGGGAACGAATGTCGCTGTTCTTTGCACGTGTTCTGCACGTTTTAAATGATTTTCAGGTACATATATAATATGGAGACTAAAAAATAAAACCAACAAGTTTTGGTCAAAGTCGTCGTTCTCCACGAGTTTGATATGGAGGGATAGGAACGAGGCGACAGCCGAGTGAATATCAGGTAGCATTTAAATGAGTTGCTTTCTGTATTTATCTCACCCCTGTAAACTCAAAAAGAATGGATGAAACACAGAATATAGAGCTCGGAGAATGGACTGCAATACTCACAGGGGCATGGGGAACGAGTTCTCAATGTTAAACCTATGGGACAAAAATACCGGGAGTGAGATAAAGGGGTAGGGTGCATGAATGAAATCTAGTAATAAAACGATGTTCCTGTAAACGTACAAACGATCGAAATTTGTACTTTTACAGGCACAACGTTTTATTTTTACTATATACCTTCAAAACGTTAATATAGTTATCTTAATTAAGTTGTAGGAGCCATTTTAAATCCAATTTGGGCACAGAACGGTCGACATGAACCCTAGCTTTCGCTTCGATCGTGGAATGCGGATGTGACAGTGTCGCATAGCAACACACATAGCAACCTGCATAGCAACACTTGTTGTCACTTGCAAACCAGCGGGGAACCAGCGGGAAAACGTCGGGAAAAAACATAGCAGTTGTTCTCTCATTGCACTCCTGTTTTTAAGGCGCTTGCCATGTTTATTCAGGTTTTTATTACTGTACTTCGAAGTTTTTCTGTAATTCATATATGTGTTTTTGATTTTACAGTATTTCAGTAAGTGTTCTTTATGTACTCTAACGTTAACGTTACCGATGTCGAAGCGGAGACACCATCGGCCATTTTTAAATATCGACGTCGTAATCATATCTGTTACGATCGTGAAATGAACCCTGATATATTGCACAGCTGTGCAATACATCATGGGGAGTAGCGTGTACTAATTACGTCACTTACGGCAGTAGGTTAATATATAGAACGTCCTGACCGTGGTGTACAAGTCACAGAACGAGATGCTAATTTACCGTTTATACGGACCGAGGCATTTATGCCGAGTTCCGTAAAAACGGTAAATTAGCATCGAGTTCTGTGACTTGTACAAGCATGGTTGGACGTTATATATTTACTATATACCCGAAATTTAAAAAAAAAATCAATTTCATTTTTCTTAACAACCAACATATTAATAAATGTGTACGGCTAGGTGGTCCGTATTTTAGTGTACGGACCAGTGGTCCGTACAATATTTTTACGTCATATGCCAAAACGGTGCGTATTTACAGTATATACGGCATGGGTATATAGTAATATAGAGAAACAGGCTTACTGTTTCCGTACGGATTAAATACGCGGTAAAATCGGCGATTTTACAAAGTATTTTATCCGTACAGAGACAGTCAGCCTGTTTCTCTATTATTATATACCTTAAAATATACGATTTTTTAACCTTGCCTCTGGTGGAGATTTTGGATTTCGCCGCCGTACATGCCCCATACGCCACATACATACCCCGTACGTCACCTAGGTGTCGTACGGATATAAATACGACATGGGTAGGAGCGGGCCGTATGTGTAGGATATACTACCACAGGTATATAATAAATAGTAAACTTGTTTTTGTGCACCAATACACTAAAACAACCCGAATTCAGAGTGTGTTGGTACACATGAAGGTTAACGTGTGCAGCTTGATGGCCGTATACATGAGTATTGTATGTCATACCACTATGTTTTGTATGGGAAACATGCCAGTGTTTGGGTGTTGCAGCAGACAGTGAGGTTTTTCAGATGACTTTGACAGTTAGCACGCATTGACCCGGAGATTGCAGGGCAGAGGGTGAAATAAGTGAACGATTAATCTCCATTACCTGAGACTTGAAGCCGCAGGTGAACACCGCAACACACATAAAGCCAATTCACACCGGCCGACGAAAACGGCACAGACTAAAGGGTGGCGTCCACCGACCACGACAAGGCTATGACAATGGCTTTCCGACAAGGTCCACGACAGCTCTACGATTGAAAGGCCTGTAGTAGCCTTGTCGTGGCTGGTGGAACATAGTTCCCGACAAGAGGCTACGACAAGGCCCCGACAGGCTGCGACACGAAGCTTGTCGGGGGCCTGTCGGAGGCCCTCCGACAAAGCCACGACAATATCGAAAATGTTCGATTTTCGCTACGACTGGACCTTTGTCGTGGAGTGTTGTGGTTTCCTCTATATCATTGTCTTAGTGTGTCGTAACCATGGGCGCCTTTTTTACGGAAACCGGTAACGTCTACGACACGCCCCGACACCGCTGTCCCGACAATGCTCTTCTCACGACAAGGCTGCGACAAGGCTGCGATTGGAACTTTCATGTCGGCACTTGTCGTAGCCTTGTCGTGGTTGGTGGACGCACCCTCTTAAGGGTGGCGTCCACCGACCACAACAAGGCTACGACAAGCGCAGACAAGAAAGTTCCAAATTAGCGCTTGTTGTAGCTTTGTTGTAAGAAGGGGGGCTTTACGACAGTGTTGTCAGGGCGTGTTGGGAAGTGCACACTCCACCAAAATTTCCTATTGCAGACCTCTGCGAAACACTCCCGACAAGCCATGACACTCCACGACAAGGGTCCAGTCCTGGGAAAAATCAAACATGTTCGATATTGTCGTAGCCTTGTTGGAAGGCTTCCGACAAGCTTCCAATCATGGCCTTGTCATGGCCTTGTTGTAGACTGTTGTTGGGAACTGGGGTCCCCCAACCACGAGAAGGCCTCCAATCGTAGGCCAATCGTGGACCTTGTCGGGAAGTCATTGTCATAGCCTTGTTGTAGTTGGTGGACACCCCCCTTTAAGGGCTGATTCCACTAACAGGATGGATTTGTTGTGATATATCTTGGTATATCTTGTAGTGTCTTACAGTGTCACGATGTGTCGTATCTCACTTGTCACAAAACGTAGCCGTGCGGTGTTGTATGTGTACTTTGGTGCTCCACCACCGCGACACCTCAAGACACATCACGACAAATAGGCACGCGATTATTCAAACCTAGCCTGATTTAGCAAGATAGCCAAATCGTGGCTAATCTCGCTAGATCTTGTCACTGCACGAAACTTACCGCTTTACATATGTATCCGAAACGCGTCTAACAGTAGGATTTTGCGTCTAGAAGTTCGACCTATTAGACGTCTCGTAGATGCCTTATCTTGTGGCGTATATACATGTCCATGGTGCCATCTTATATACGTCATATATACGCCTGATTATATTTATTTACGCCACTATCCAATAATTCCGACCTCTGCCACTTGGGGACATCAGTGGTAGCATATTTCATTTGCCATTAACCATCCAAGTCTGTATTATATGAAAATTGCAATCTCATATTACCAATTTATTTTATAAAAACTTAATTATGTTGCATTATGTTGCATTATGTTGTTTTTTTAATTGTTTTTCTAATAGATCTTACTTTCAAACACCATTTCAATATGTGGACTGTCAGGCTTACTATATAATCGCCTCCCCCCAGTGTCTCTGTGCACCTGAAGTCCGACTCCCGACTCCGACTCCGGCCCTGCCTTGTGAATGCGGCCGCCACCCTCACAGCCACCCGCTCAGCCGCCCGCCCTGTGCGCCTCCGACTCAGGACTGAACACATCTTACACACGCCGAGCGGCCGCTAATCCGTCTACAAAGGGAGGTGGGGGTTGTGTACCTGGGCTTCACTGTGGGTAGAGTGGTGGGGTAGTGGGGTGTCTGGGGGGCGGTGAGGGGTGGTGTTGGGAGGTCGCGGGTGGCGGGTCAGTGTTGGTGCAACCTCTACCAACACCCACACGACGGGGCGGGCCGCGGGTCGCAATTTAATTTTTTTGATATCATATATATGCCTGGCATATATATATTGTGCAGAGTATATTCTATCTTAAAGACGCCAGGCGTGAAAGACAGCCAAGTCGCGCGCGTCTACATATTGAAACTGTCTCGTAGACGCCCGAAACGTAGACGCGTATAAGAGGTGTATACAAGTATAAACAAGCCACGATACAGCCGATACGTGCGTTATCGCGATGGCGTATATATATGTAAAATAGTGGTTTTCGTGCAGTGTGTGTGCTGGTGGAATCACCACTTAATTGAGTTCTCCCAAGCCCAATACACATCTACGGATTCAGGTTTGAACGATTAGTTCCCAAATCATATAGGAGTCGGTGAACTTCTCACAGCCTAATTACGTAACCCCTCCGCCCATGTCGGCCACCCAATCAAAGGCCATACCAACGTTCCGTTGTTGGCGACTGGATTTATCAACATAATGATAAACCTTTGGCTAGCGATTTAGGAACATTGAACCACAACTCATTGGCGACAAAAGAACATGTCAAATAGGTGGGGGGGGGGGGGGAGGGAGGGTTTCACTAATCATTGGCTGACCCTTGCCTAGCTGTCCTACATCTACTGACTAGGGCTGACTCTGATAGGATGCCTCGCCTGAGACAAAGTACCGTTCCTTTGTCGCTGACAGAGGTACATAAATATCCGGAAATCGGTAGATGTGTATTGGGCTTAATAGTTGGTTCTTGGGGGCAAATGACTGCACGTCGGTACCTAAAAATCGGTGAGGGTGTTGTGTATAGGCCTGTTTCCATTGGCCGATAAAAATGGTGGAGATTTTCTTTAGTTCTCCGATTAATTGAGTTCTCCTAAAAGTCTGTTGTTGGGGGCCAAAGACTGCAGTCGGTATCTAAAAATCGGTGAGGGTGTTGCATATGCTTTGTTTCTGCCGCATATGATAAGTCCATATCGATAAAATTGTCCTTCAAACATAATTACCATCATGGTGGTGGCACTATTGCATAATCTATGCACAAATAGTTTATGAACACTTCTCTGCATGTCTGGTTCCATTCACCGATCTTCCATAAGTGTGACACCCCAAAATAAGTGTGACACTCCAACACAGGTGTGACACCCTGACCCAGGTGTGACATCCTGACATAGGTGTGACACCCAATACAAGTGTGACACCCAACAAAGGTGTGACACCCTAACAAAGGTGTGACACCCTGACCTAGGTGTGACTCGCTAATCGAGGTGTGACACCCTGACACAGGTGTGACACCCTGACACAGGTGTGACACCCTGACACAGGTGTTACACCCTGACACAGGTGTGACACCCTGACACAGGTGTGACACCCTGACACAGGTGTGACACCCTGACACATGTTTGACACCCTGACACAGGTGTGACACCCTGACACAGGTGTGACACCCTGACACAGGTGTGACACCCTGACACAGGTGTGACACCCTGACACAGGTGTGACACCCTGATAAAGGTGTGACACCCTGACCCAGGTGTGACACCCTAATCCAGGTGTGACACCCCACCCAGGTGTGACACTTCACACAGGTTTTGACACCCCAACAAAGGTATGACTCCCGACACAGGTGTGACACCCTGACACAGGTGTGACACCCTGACACAGGTGTGACACCCTGACACAGGTGTGACACCCTGACAGTGACACAGGTGTGACACCCTGACACAGGTGTAACACTCAGACCCAGGTGTGACACCCTGACACAGGTGTGACACCCTGACACAGGTGTGACACCCTGATAAAGGTGTGACATCCTGACCCAGGTGTGACACCGTAATCCAGGTGTGACACCCCACCCAGGTGTGACACTTCACACAGGTTTTGACACCCCAACAAAGGTATGACTCCCGACACAGGTGTGACACCCTGGCACAGGTGTGACACCCTGACACAGGTGTGACACCCTGACACAGGTGTGACACCCTGACACAGGTGTGACACCCTGACACAGGTGTGACACCCTGACAGTGACACAGGTGTGACACCCTGACACAGGTGTGACACCCAGACCCAGGTGTGACACCCTGACACAGGTGTGACACCCTGCCACAGGTGTGACACCCTGACACAGGTGTGACACCCTGACACAGGTGTGACACCCTGACACAGGTGTGACACCCTGACACAGGTGTGACACCCTGACACAGGTGTGACACCCTGACACAGGTGTGACACCCTGACCCAGGTTTGACACCCTGACACAGGTGTGACACCCTGACACAGGTGTGACACCCTGACACAGGTGTGACACCCTGACACAGGTGTGACACCCTGACACAGGTGTGACACCCTGACCCAGGTTTGACACCGTAATCCAGGTGTGACACCCCACCCAGGTGTGACACTTCACACAGGTTTTGACACCCCGATAAAGGTGTGACTCCCGACACAGGTGTGACACCCTGACACAGGTGTGACACCCTGACACAGGTCTGACACCCTGACACAGGTGTGACACCCTGACACAGGTGTGACACCCTGACACAGGTGTGACACCCTGACACAGGTGTGACACCCAGACCCAGGTGTGACACCCTGACACAGGTGTGACACCCTGACACAGGTGTGACACCCTGACACAGGTGTGACACCCTGACACAGGTGTGACACCCTGACACAGGTGTGACACCCTGACACAGGTGTGACACCCTGACACAGGTGTGACACCCTGACACAGGTGTGACACCCAGCCACAGGTGTGACACCCAGCCACAGGTATGACACCCTGACAAATGTGTGACACCCTGACACAGGTGTGACACCCTGACACAGGTGTGACACCCTGACACAGGTGTGACACCCTAATCCAGGTGTGACACCCTGACACAGGTGTGACACCCCACCCAGGTGTGAGTGGAATCGTGACGGAGTCTTCAGAGGGACGTGAAGTGGCCCGCGGTGCCGAGTGGCTGCCGGAGAGCGCCGTGGACAGATGGGGAGACTGAGGGTGCGTGTGGGAGGTCCGGTGACACCTGGGGCCGGGCGAGGAGCGGGGCGGGGGGGAGGGGATGTCAACTGGGCACGGCGGGCGGGGGAGGAGGGGGAGGGGGCGTCATCGCGTGCCGCATGGTATCACGGGCCGGCGCTAAACTGTGGCCGCCGAGAGTGAGGTGTGGTGAGGTGTAGTGTAGGGGTGAGGTGTAGGGGTGTGGTGTAGGGGTGTGGTGTAGGAGTGTGGTGAGGTGTAGGGGTGAGGTGTAGGGGTGTGGTGTGGTGTAGGGGTGTGGTGAGGTGTAGGGGTGTGGTGAGGTGTGGTGAAGTGTGGTGAGGTGTAGGGGTGTGGTGAGGTGTAGGGGTGTGGTGTGGGGTAGGGGTGTGGTGAGGTGTAGGGGTGTGGTGTAGGGGTGTGGTGTAGGGGTGTGGTGTGGTGTAGGGGTGTGGTGTGGTGTAGGGGTGTGGTGTGGTGTAGGGGTGTGGTGTAGGGGTGTGGTGTAGGGGTGTGGTGTAGGGGTGTGGTGTGGTGTATGGCTGTGGTGTATGGATGTGGTGTGGTGTAGGGGTGTGGTGTGGTGTAGGGGTGTGGTGTAGGGGTGTGCTGAGGTGTGGTGTGGTGTAGGGGTGTGGTGTAGGGGTGTGGTGAGGTGTGGTGAGGTGTGGGGGTGTGGTGTAGGGGTGTGGTGTAGGGGTGTGGTGTAGGGGTGTGGTGAGGTGTGGTGAGGTGTAGGGGTGAGGTATAGAGGTGTGGTGTAGGGGTGTAGGGGTGTGGTGTAGGGGTGTGGTGTGGTGAGGTGTAGGGGTGTGGTGTGGTGTAGGGGTGGGGTGTAGGGGTGTGGTGTAGGGGTGTGGTGAAGTGTGGCAAGGTGAGGTGGCTATCCGCATTCTACTCAGTAGCGATCTGTAGGCTCCATAGGCTTAGTATGGAGACTCTGTATTGGGTGGGTAATAAGGCTTTGTGTCAGTAAACAGCATCAGTTCAGGTGAGACAGGACCCACTATAGACTGGCTTCAGTCCCTGCATCCTATGGCTGCCCTCCTGGTTGGGATACAGGGACTGGTACAATCGGTAATGGTGTTGGATTTCCGGTGCTGTTTAGCTCCAGCATTCCCAACACTCTCCATACAGATATCCTGAGTACTGGTCAGGACATCTGCTGGGAGATTAATACCCTCTCACTTTGATCTCCATCAGGTCACAGTCAGAAGCAGGCAAAATTTGCTGCTATGACAACACAGGCGGCCAGGAAACTGGAGGACGGGAGGGGGGAGGGTAGGAGGAAGTGTAGGGTTACAGGAAGTGGGTTGGGGCCATAAACAGGAGATTTGGTTCATAGTAGATAAGTCAGAGAAAGATACATGCTTTAATGAACTTTATTCTACCCCTTATAAAAATCGCCATAGACTAAACATAGGGAAATTTTATGTGGCAGGCCGTGACATAAGTGTTTTTTATGCCACTAGAGTAATAACAATATTGACCAATCAGAGAGCAGGATGTCAGCTACTATGAAAAAAGATCTGTTGGTCCTTGACTCAATATTTATCTTTTAGTAGTAATACAAAAACATAGACGGGGTAGGATAAATACGAAACCGAACTCGAGTTAGACTTGGTCAATGTCTATGCCACTCTGGTCAGGTCTGCTCCTCACTACACTCGGCTACGCCTCGTGTAGTAATACGCGACCTTCCCGTCGTGGCATAAACATTGTCAAGTCTAACTCTCGTTCGGTTTCTACTAATTATTCTGATTGTGTTTAATCATTTAATGAATGTTCATAATGAAAGACTTGAGCAAGTCTAGTTCCACTACAGAGCTACACTCAGGTTCATTGACATAAAACTCGTAGAAGTCAAAAGATTCAGCTGTCCACCTTCTAAAACTAGGTCAACCTCGAGTGACACAGTCCAGGGGGCCCCCAGTGACAACAAAAATATACACATTCATAGTGCCCTGCCTGTGAAATTACCACATGAGCCGAGAAAAAAGTGTGTTGTGACATGGATTTGCGACATGTAGAAAACCGGAGAGAAACGCCAGAGGTGCAGGGAACATGTATTTTTAAGTTTCATGTGGACCGAGGGCTGGACTGGTTCCCTGCCCTAAAGAAATAAGGGACAGGTAACGGGTTGCTACGACCTTCAACTAGACTGTAGTACGTCCCGTTGTCGCTAGGGCCAGGGCACTAGTGGACTAGTGGTTTGGCTGGGTAATTGTGTGTCTTTGCCTTGTTGTTCCTATTTCGGTGTATGTTTTTTATATGGTATCCTGAATTTCTATCACGGAGTGGCAATTTGCCCTGGTGTTATGCAAAAGTGATGGTCTAGCAATGAAAACCAGCCTATGATACCCCGGGAACCAGCTAGTGGTTTGGCTGGTATCCGCTTGTCATACACCTAATTCCGCTGAGCCCTCTAGCGGATGACTGGGGAACCAGGAGGCGTTACCAATAATGCACCATAAAAATGGAACCCGTTACCTGGCCTATAGTCTAACTAGGCCAGGCTTCCAGGCTAACCGAGGGCAACCCACATCTACGCCATCTCGTGGAGTTCAGGCCAAACAATATAGAAATAAAACAAGTAAATATAAACAATTACTGAAAATGAAAATAACATTAAAGGAAATGAAAATAGCCCTCCATTTCCTGCTTCCATATCCATCGTTTTAAACCCGATGCACACCTACCGATTCAGGGTTGTAAGATTAGTTCTCAAATCGTATAGAAGTCAGTGAACTCGTCGCAGGCAAATTACGTAACCCCTCGGCCCGTGTCAGCCACCCAATCAAATGCCATTTACCAACGTTCCCTTGTCGGCAACTGGATTTATCATCATGTTGATAAACTTTGTTGAACGATTTAGGAACATTGAATGACAACTTGTCAGCGACAAAAGAACATAGTTATCCTACATCTACCACCTGGGGCCGACTCCGTCAAGTGGGATTCACACGATCGGACAAATGGACCTGAGACTGGTGTGCTTCAGACCTTTGCACCATTCACTACTATTTCCAGCTAGGTACAAAGTTTCACAGATTGGGATGTTCTACAGTCTCAGGGTAACATGGCGGATTCAATTCACATGGGAAGACTTACCAGGTACATAGTCTCACCCCTACACAGAGTGCACAGGGTACACAGTTGCTGACTCAGGGAACTTCCTGTGTGAATAGGTGTTATTTCGGACCACTGAGACTCACAAATTGGGGGAGAACGTGTGAAATAAATTTGTTTCACAAAAATGCCCCTCTAAATTTTGAAGGAAGTACATTTCCTACAAGCAAATGTAAATTGCCCAATTTCACCTAATACAAATTGGATAAACTGGACAAAATGTTGAATATACACATTTAAATTAAAATGAACTACGAGAAACCAGTTTCAACTGGTAATTCACAATGCTTAAAAAAGACCAGGTGGCGCCACGGTACATTGTAGGATATGCCTTTAAAGGCAGATCCTACAATACATAGTGGCGCCACCTGGTGATTTTTAAATAATGTCAATTATTAGTCAAAACTGGTTTCTTGGGATTCATTCTAAGTCTACATGAATAATTCTAACATTTTGTCCAGTTTATCCAATCTTAATAGGTAAAATAGGCCAATTTACATTTACTTGATTTACATAAGAAATGTACTGAAAAATATGGTTTTCTTCAATTCTTTAAAAAACAAGGATGGTGACTTATAATTTTTTAAAACTAAATATGTAGTACTATATAAGTACTATATTCTGTGAAAGTTTGAGAAAAATGACATGGATTTTACTATGTGAAAAAAACACTTTTTAGAATCTCTATATATTCTAATATAGAATTATCATGATATTGATCTATAAATCAAAAACTAACACGGTGATCCCCGATTTTTAAGTTAGATATGTGTCCCACAACACTTAGAGATCATCATATTCGATTTTCAGGAAATTGACATGGGTTTTAATTTTCAAGCCAAATTGTCGGATATGCCTTTAAATGTGTCTGTGAATGAGGTGCAGCTTTCCCAGCCTTACAACAACAGTCACAGCGTAAACACTCCCCTCTCTGCAATGTACACTCCCAAAACTTAACTCAACAATTTATGTAACACTTTCACATGGGTTCTTGGAAGTGTTGATGTCGGGACAGCGTAAATATGCCTATATTTAGGTGTCTTTATGTAGGATGGCATTTTTAGCATGCCAGGAATTCAATGTGCGTTTTGCGTTGTAAAAAGGATAACGTTTATAGACAGACTGACACCATAATGGAGTAACGGTTCACAAGTAAACACTGTCGTTTTCTTGTGAACACACGTGTCAGTCTGAATTCTTAACATTGTGTGCGTAATGCCTTCAGGCATTATACATGTACGTGGGCACGAAAATGCATTCATTTACTATATACCCATGCCGTATATACTGTGAATACGTACCGTTTCGGCATATGACGTAAAAATACTGTACGGACCGCTGGTCCGTACACTAAAATACGGATCACCTTGCTATACACATTTATCAACATATCGGTGGTTAAAAATTAAATTCATGATTTTAAAAAAAATGTCGGGTATATAGTAAATATATATATATATATAACGTCCAACCATGCTTGTACAAGTGACAGAACTCGATGATAATTTACGGTTTGTACGGAACGAGGCATAAACGCCTCGTTCCGTACAAACCGTAAATTACCATCTCTTTCTGTGACTTGTAGAGCATGGTCAGGACGTTCTATATAAGTATTCACAGTCGAGCCAAGCGTTTTTTTCAGTATTGACTGCCCAGAGTCCGTGTTGGAGTATACAGTGTTTATCATACTTTGGTAAATTTTATACGTAGTATAACAATTTATAACGAGTAATACCATTGAGTAATACGAGTTTGAGTATTACGAGATGAAATTGAAATTGCTAAGAACTTTTATATGTGTTATCAGTATGATAGGTGTGCGAAGACTGCGTGTCACGTGACCAGAAGTGGTCTGTGAAACGTCCGTAAGAGGGGGTGGGACTCCATAAAAGTGGCCTCTGGGCCCCGTTGCTCCTGTTTTTGTGGTATTGCTAGCTATGATTGGATCGCAATTTCATTTTTACGATTACTTTAAAGATCCGACTAAAAAAGCGTTGTTCCAGTAATATCGGATCGTATCCCTATATTCACACGGTATCGCTATTTTTTACGATGCAACAATTCAGGGGCACATATTGAATGAGACAGGGGAAGATTCATTAGTTCTTTAATTAAATACAGATGGCATCACAGTTAAACCTGATCTGACACCTGGTGGTGTGGATCGCTATTCCCTATAGGTAGAAGAACAAGGGGCAGGGGTTGGTGGTGCCACCCTGGATCGTTATTTGAAATATCAGATAAGGCTGTATTAAACCCACAGCGATACGATCCGCAGTGCTGTGAAGGTCCGCGTAAATCTATCGCTAAAAGCCGCATTTTACGCGGCGATGCGCCTTTGCGATTACGACGCGATCCGCAAAATTTCAGGAGCAACGTTTAGGCCCTCGGATCGTTATTCTGCGATCCGCAACTCTGTCGTATTCCTGGAGCAACAGGACCCTGCAGCCAATAATGCTCACCATGTTTGCTCCAATTACAGGAAAAACTAAATCATGTGAAAGAAATACGGAAATACAGATATATGGAAGTCAATAAATTGTTAAAATAAATCTTTTATGGCAAAGATGAGGTTCTTTAGGTCACGTGACAAGTGAAAGTAATGTGAATTTCTTCAGGTGCCATTCCGGTATTCTCCCCCTCTTGTCACTCTCCCCCCAGATCTTTCGCAGCGCTAGCGTTGGCTTAGTCTCTGCCCAAACCTAAAGTCTGTTCCCTGGGAATCCACTAAAGACAGGGGAGACCAACGAATATTTCAGATTCAAAACAAGGCAACTGTCAAAAGTCATACAAGTCAAACCACTCACATATCATGAGTATGGAAATATGGGGATTTTTAAAGGAGCTTCACAGACAATCCGGTTGTTTCATTTTCAGACTTAAATCATTTTATAATGTCAATCCACAGTTCATTAGACTCTTCATTCAGAGGAGCACATGGCATTGTTGACAAAACAAAGCCCTGCAATACATGATGTGCTTTCCACTGTAGAAAGTAATCCCAGAGAATGTGTCTGGTTTGAAATGGATGATATCAAAAATGAAAGTATTTTATTTATCATATAAACATATTCATCTCTATTTACAAGTAGAACACAGAATACCCCCAAAAGCCCTCAGAATTTAGGATATTTCAAAAACTGGCGTAGGGGCCAGATTTGGGCCCAAACAGGCAGGTTGGGGCAGAGATGCAAGCGACCGCAGGAAGTAGAGCGCAGGATATCTGCTGGGAGAGTGCCCTCTTGGAGATATAGTGCATCCTCGACCCTATAACTACTGCTACCAACAACCTGCTAGCCTGGAGATACCCTGCAAGTGACAATGTGTAGATGTTATCAACAACCATGGAGAAAACCTATGAAAGTCTAGGACAAGGGCTTCTATCCCATCCAGTTTGAATCATGTAGTAATTCGCAAGGCGAAGCCGCGTGAATTAAGTATTTTTTTATTTTTTTGTTTTTAATAATTTTTATTCAGGGAATGTATTGTTACATTATCACCGGGTTCGGCACAGTGCCGGTCTTCCACCTGGGCCCTCTTACATCTCGAGTACAATCTAATTGAGGACTATTACAGAATAGGTAAAGCCATTGCACATTAATACAAGATGTGTGCATCCTTAATGGGATGTTATGAGATGAAGGTGATATGAATAGTGTTTTACATCTATACAGTAAAGGTATGATAGTGGAACTCATACAGATGTAATACATGTACATGCAATCTTATGATTTTTGGCCAAAAGTTAATGTATACCTCATGAGATAATTCCCAATATATAAGATAAACCTAGATAGCTACTTATAGTTTCCATATGTCCACCTCCGACATACACGTCTCAAATCTGATTTACATATACAAGCGTCTATACAATATATAGCGTCTATATTGATTTAAACGAGATGGGATCAAGCTCTGACTGAAAACTTGAATAGGTTTTTCAATTTATCTCACCCTTCACATTGACCAATGGACTAACCTGTGTGACATAATCACCCATTGTGTAATTTTCTTTCTAAATACTCAATGGCCAATATTAAATCCATGGGTGAGATAATAAATAAATAAAAGAGTCATCGTACCCAACGCCAGTTGGGTATTATTCACACTACTCCTAAGAGCGTTGAGTACGAGTTTCCTCAGTTTAGTTCACCAGGGGAGTGAGTCGGTGTGGAATAAACGCCCTGAGGCCTACATCAGAAATCCCCCGTCGTAAAGCACCAGAGAAATACGGAAAAAAAGTCCCCCGCTCCTCTCCACCGCGTAGGAATCTGGCAACACACAAGGCAGATGCCAAGAAGTAACACCTCCATGGAGGTACATCCGGGGTCTAAAAATACCAAAGCATCTGCCATGAAGGGAGGAGTGTTTTGAGTTGGCTGCTGCCAGTGGTAAAGCGGACCAAATGTCGGGCTTTAAGCTTCTACCACCGGAGGTCTACCACACACCCTCGTCAGGCTCTGTGGTCCTGTTCACACTCGACGACTTTTAGCCATTGATACATCTGGGACCTGCTTCAGTAGTTTCGTGACATTAGGCCTAGACAGACATCAACAGCGGCACCAACAGTGTAAGCAACAGTGGACAAAATTATGTCTGGTTTCAAAACGCATGTCACAGTTGATGTAATATATCAGTGGGTCGGTGTGGCCAATTTTCTTCATATTTGAGATGGTAATAGGTTATATGTATCCCTTACTCGTGTTAAAGTTTTATTGTTTAATTCCTAGGGAAAGTGAGTGGAATTGTCTAATAGGTTTAAAACTGGACACACCGTGTTTGGGGTCCGTCTTGTCCTAAGTGCCGCTACTTGTGTTGATCTGTCTGTATGGTGTCACAGACGCCATCTAGACATGTCACGAAACTACTGAAACAGGACCCTGTTGGCTACTACCGACCACATTTTTGAATTTTACTTTTCTGAGGGATATATATATATATATATATATATATATATATATATATATATATGCAAGTGGAAAAAAACATTGAAAAAATTAGTCGGTGACTGATTTTGTTCTGATTTCTGTGTTTTTTAGGGGACTATTTCCTGACAAATTTCAACAAAGATTGTTTAAAAAATGAGGCTCAGATATGGTCTATGATGCACCTTCAGATAACAAATCAAAATCGCGTCGGAAGGTCACTTAATATCGGGGCAGTTGACCACGTTTCTGCGATTAGACACCGAAAAAAAACCCATACAATGCGTGTTGGATTGGCATGTCTAGTGCACCATTATATGGGTCTTAATTAGGGTTAATTAGACTTGGGAGTAGCTAACTTCTTACATCTACTATTGTGTCATCTTGAAATTTTAATGAACGCTCATGTAGGATAGATTTTACTTGAATGGTGTGGCCACAGCGACACGGTAACCTCACATCCCTGTGGCCCGAGGTAATAAGGATGAACAATGAAATCTGATTAGGTAACTCTAATATCCTGAGAAGCAATCCATTGTTATATTGTTACATTGGTGCACTACAATCATTCTCAACTCGCTTTCACATTATGTTATAATGTAAGTTCACAGCAACCGTCACTCATAAGTATAACAGCTTATTATTCCGTAGCAATATTCACACACTAGATACAATTGTTCAAACATGATTAATCAATGTTGCAGAATCTTGTTCCATAATCGCTTGAATATAGTTTCTAGTAAGCATTCATTGTTCATGTCATGTCCTTAATAAACATCCCAATACCAATATAGATATTCACAACTCACTCATAATCACTACACACTTTCCACGATGTTAGTCCATTCAGTGTTCCGTTCCTATAAGTCTATTGTATCCTCTCTGTGTTCTCTCCCATTGAGAATTAGTTCCTTATGCGTCAGTCTGTAAGTTCCTCACAGAGAAGGCTACTTCATGCAATTATCATTCTCCAGTAGACAACTCCACTCCATGCAGAGTGAAGCCTCCGGC
This sequence comes from Alentia gelatinosa, assembly GCA_950022655.1. Taxonomy (NCBI): domain Eukaryota; kingdom Metazoa; phylum Annelida; class Polychaeta; order Phyllodocida; family Polynoidae; genus Alentia; species Alentia gelatinosa. The sequence goes on along the minus strand of OX465584.1, from coordinate 66,731,148 downwards.
ACCTAGCATAAGCTCTTCCTCCAGTGAGGAGCGGCTTTCTCTCTAGTTCTCTACTAGATCTTATCCTCATACTCATGTGCTGCTCTCCACAGCGAATGCAGAGGTATACACCTCTGCTGCTTATGTCAGCAACTCACATTTTCATTCACTTCCTTATACAGACAATCTCTTCTAAGTCTTACTTCCGGCTATTGCCATCTTACTTCGTGTTAGCGGCTCCTGCACACACATCAAACCTTATTGAAATATCTAGTCAAAACTCTCATTACTTGAAGTCACAACATAATCTCGGATGAGCGCGTAGTGCACTAGACAAATGTCTACGATTTTGCACCTTCCCAATATGTCTCCGATATTTGGTTTTTGTATCTGTGCCATATCGGTAGGTCATAGTAGGTGGATGCCATACCTTATTTCTATTTCACAAATAAAGACATTACAATGCCGGTTGTCGGGCTTTCTTCCTTTGTTTGGTCTTAAACAAATAAATAGTATACAGAACAGGACAGTACTACAGGACAAACAAATCATATCTATGTCGGTAAAGGCCATTACTATATACCAATGCCGTATATACTGTAAATACGCACCGTTTTGGCATATGACGTAAAAATACTGTACGGACCACTGGTCCGTACACTAAAATACGGACCACCTAGCCATACACATTTATTGAAATTTTGGTTGTTAAGAAAAATGAAATTGATTTTTTTTTTAAATTTCGGGTATATAGTAAATATATAACGTCCAACCATGCTTGTACTAGTCACAGAACTCGATGCTAATTTACCGTTTGTACGGAACTCGGCATAAATGCCTTGGTCCGTATAAACGGTAAATTAGCATCTCGTTCTGTGACTTGTACAGCATGGTCAGGACGTTCTATATAATTACCCATCTACCAATTTCGGAACATTTATGTACCTTTGTTTTATAAAGATTCTTCTCCCGCACCGATGTGCGTGTCATTGGAAAAAATTTGTCACTTGCTCAGTAGTCGCGACAGCCAACGCAACGCCACGTTTTTTCCTAAACCATTTATGTACCTTTGTCAGCGACAAACGGACGGTAATCGGTCTCAGCCAAGGCATCCTAATGGATGGTAGATGTAGGAAAACTAGGCAAGGGTGAGCCACTGATTAGTGAACCACCTCCTTCAGACATCCTTTTGTCGCTGACAAGTTGTGGTTTCTATGTTCCAAAATCAGTGGCAAAAAGGTTATCAACATGTTGATAATTCTAGTCGCCAGGGTGCATAATCGTATATGTAGGTAAGTATAGACTGATTTCTTAGGACTAACACCCACAACCCCCTCTCTGGTATCCTGCTGCGATGGCTGCCAATCAAGACACAGGATGCGTAATTTGCCTGCGAGAAGTTCACCTATGACTTCACGATTTGGGAATTAATCGTTCAATCTCAGATCGGGTGATGGACATTTGACTTTACACTTACCAATATTTCATGGGGAACGTGTTATAATCAGTCGGCGGTGTCCGATTTTATAATCGGTGTATTAGACTTTACACTAACCAATATTTTATAATGAATATATGAATAATGAATTGATGTATACATAAATACATGGATAATGTTTGATAAGACTTGTGATGATATAATAGTACAATAGGTAAGATAATTAAGATAATGATACATTTTTGGGTAAAATATGTAATTATGAATACATATAACAATATTTGGTAAAATATGAAAAGCCCTACGAAGTAGAATAATGATAAAATAGGTTGTGGGTGGGTAGGAGACGTCAGCGTTGAGTCGCCCTGCCCACACGGCAGGACAAGACAATCGGCAGATGTAAACTGGGCTTTACTGCACGGGTCAGAGTGGGAATGTTGTAGAACATTAGACTTTACACTAACCAATATTTCATGGGGAACGTGTCATAATCGGTCGGCGGTGTCAGATTTTATAATCGGTGAATGTAAACTGGGCTTTATGTGGGCAGGTTGGAGCAGGAATGTTGTGGAACATTAGACTTTACACTTACCAATATCTCATGGGGAACGTGTTATAATCGGTTGGCGGTGTCAGATTTTATAATCGGTGAATGTAAACTGGGCTTTATGTGGGCAGGTTGGAGCAGGAATGTTGTGGAACATTAGACTTTACACTTACCAATATCTCATGGGGAACGTGTCATAATCGGTCGGCGGTGTCAGATTTTATAATCGGTGAATGTAAACTGGGCTTATGTGGGCAGGTTGGAGCAGGAATGTTGTGGAACATTAGACCTCACACTTACCAATATTTCATGGGGAACGTGTATTAATCGGTCGGCGGTGTCAGATTCTATAATCGGCAGATGTAAACTGGGCTTATGTGGGCTGGTCGCGCCGGGACAATGTGAACAAGCCAGGGGTCAGGGATCCCAGCCTGGAACTCTCCACTCCGCACAGTGGAGGTGTGAATGACAGCTCAGTTCAACCTCTCCCCACACCGCCAACCGGAAGCAGGTGCTGCCTGCCTGCGCGCGCAGGTGGGAGTGTTCTGGGTGCACTTCCGCTTCCGCTGAAGATTGGCACTGTCTCCTAGCAGATCCTTAGTGCCACTAGAGCTTCAGCGGTTCAGGGTATCTGCTAGGAGAGTGAGTGGGAACCAGCGATGCAGTTTGTGGTAGTCCCTGGTATAAGTACAGTCCGGCAACCAGCTGAGTAAGATCATAAATAATAAAATGACGAATATTGGACTAGTTTTTTTGTGTTTGTAGTTGTTGTAACCTTTTAAATACGCCTGATATCTCACCCCTGGTATTTTTGTCCAATAGGTTAAACATTGGACACTCGTTCTCCATGCCCCTATGAGTATTGCAGTCCGTTCTCCATGGTCTATATCCTGTGTGTCATCCGTTCTTTCAGTGTGTACAGGGATGAGATAAATACAGAGAGCAACTCGTTTAGGTGGAAATCATTGTTCTCCAACTCGTTTGAATGCTAATTGATATTCACTCAGCTGTCACCATGTTTGTATCACTGTGCATAAAACTCATGGAGAAAGACGACTTTGACCTAAACTTGCTGGTTTCTTCGTTAGTCATTATAAATATATAAAGTCCCGAGATCGCTAACAAGGAGAATACGAGATTCTTGCCCAATAGTTTCTGGGAATTGCCAGTAACACAATGGGTTGCAGTGCATAGTCGGGGACTAGCAACCCAAATATCGCTTATTGGAAATCAGAACTTAACAACTAAGTTCTATATGTTACTGTAAGCATGGCTAGGACTTCATATAGATGTGCAAAAAGCATCATGATGTTGGGAATACATTATGGCATCATGTATTTGTACCACGAGGAATGCTGCATGAGCCATGAAAGACCTGGAGGCATCATGCTGCAGGAGCCACAGGAATACCTGGAGGCATCATGCTGCAGTAGCCACAAGAATACCTGGAGGCATCATGCTGCAGTAGCCACGGGAATACCTGGAGACATCATGCTGCAGTAGCCACGGGAATACCTGGAGACATCATGCTGCAGGAGCCACAGGAATGCCTGGAGACATCATGCTGCAGTAGCCACGGGAATACCTGGAGACATCATGCTGCAGGAGCCACAGGAATGCCTGGAGACATCATGCTGCAGTAGCCACGGGAATACCTGGAGACATCATGCTGCAGGAGCCACAGGAATACCTGGAGGCATCATGCTGCAGTAGCCACAAGAATACCTGGAGACATCATGCTGCAGTAGCCACAGGAATACCTGGAGGCATCATGCTGCAGTAGCCACAGGCATACCTGGAGGCATCATGCTGCAGTAGCCACAGGAATACCTGGAGACATCATGCTGCAGTAGCCACAGGAATGCCTGGAGACATCATGCTGCAGTAGCCACGGGAATACCTGGAGGCATCATGCTGCAGTAGCCACAGGAATACCTGGAGGCATCATGCTGCAGTAGCCACAGGAATACCTGGAGACATCATGCTGCAGTAGCCACAGGAATGCCTGGAGACATCATGCTGCAGTAGCCACGGGAATACCTGGAGGCATCATGCTGCAGTAGACACAGGAATACCTGGAGACATCATGCTGCAGTAGCCACAGGAATGCCTGGAGACATCATGCTGCAGTAGCCACGGGAATACCTGGAGGCATCATGCTGCAGTAGCCACAGGAATACCTGGAGGCATCATGCTGCAGTAGCCACAGGAATACCTGGAGACATCATGCTGCAGTAGCCACAGGAATGCCTGGAGACATCATGCTGCAGTAGCCACAGGAATACCTGGAAGCATCATGCTGCAGTAGCCACAGGAATACCTGGAGGCATCATGCTGCAGTAGCCACAGGAATACCTGGAGACATCATGCTGCAGTAGCCACAGGCATACCTGGAGGCATCATGCTGCAGTAGCCACAGGAATACCTGGAGGCATCATGCTGCAGTAGCCACAGGAATGCCTGGAGACATCATGCTGCAGTAGCCACGGGAATACCTGGAGGCATCATGCTGCAGTAGCCACAGGAATACCTGGAGGCATCATGCTGCAGTAGCCACAGGAATACCTGGAGACATCATGCTGCAGTAGCCACAGGAATGCCTGGAGACATCATGCTGCAGTAGCCACGGGAATACCTGGAGGCATCATGCTGCAGTAGACACAGGAATACCTGGAGACATCATGCTGCAGTAGCCACAGGAATGCCTGGAGACATCATGCTGCAGTAGCCACGGGAATACCTGGAGGCATCATGCTGCAGTAGCCACAGGAATACCTGGAGGCATCATGCTGCAGTAGCCACAGGAATACCTGGAGACATCATGCTGCAGTAGCCACAGGAATGCCTGGAGACATCATGCTGCAGTAGCCACAGGAATACCTGGAGGCATCATGCTGCAGTAGCCACAGGAATACCTGGAGGCATCATGCTGCAGTAGCCACAGGAATACCTGGAGGCATCATGCTGCAGTAGCCACAGGCATACCTGGAGGCATCATGCTGCAGTAGCCACAGGAATACCTGGAGGCATCATGCTGCAGTAGCCACAGGAATACCTGGAGGCATCATGCTGCAGTAGACACAGGAATACCTGGAGACATCATGCTGCAGTAGCCACAGGAATACCTGGAGGCATCATGCTGCAGTAGCCACAGGAATACCTGGAGGCATCATGCTGCAGTAGACACAGGAATACCTGGAGGCATCATGCTGCATTAGCCACAGTAATACTTGGAGACATCATGCTGCAGTAGCCACAGGAACACCTGGAGGCATCATGCTGCATTAGCCACAGGAATGCCTGGAGGCATCATGCTGCAGTAGCCACAGGCATACCTGGAGACATCATGCTGCAGTAGCCATAGGAATACCTGCAGGCATCATGCTGCAGTAGCCCCGGAAATGTCCGAAGGCATCATGCTGCAGTAGCCACAGGAATGCCTGGAGGCATCATGCTGTAGTAGCCACAGGAATGCCTGGAGGCATCATGCTGTAGTAGCCACAGGAATACCTGGAGACATCATGCTGCAGTAGCCACAGGCATACCTGGAGACATCAGTAGCCACAGGAGTCCCTTTAAGCATCCCCGTGAACCCCGGGGAATACCCGGCCTGGGCTTTATGCTAAACGGCCACCGTATCGCGTAGACAGCTTTACCCTTGATACGTCCTATTCATACTTATCCCAGCGCATTTCTACTCCAGCCGAATCACTCCTTCAAACAGTCCTCAGAACCTCTCCGCTGCATCCACGACCCTGGGGCCCGTTTAATAATCTCACACACTTCTGTACACCATAGAGAACCAGCGACGATGTGAGTCAATTTTATTCAACACGTATGGACGACCCTATGGACGGCTAAGTCTTAGCGAACAAACTTTGATAACGTTATGTACTAAAATGTACAGAGGTAGGGTAGATACAAGTGGAGGAACGGGAGGCAGTTGAAAAAATAAATTGTTGTGTAGAGGAAGTCGAGAGAAGGGGACTGACTGCAATTGAACGTCTGTTTCGCTCTTTCGATTTATAAGATGTCGCAAAACAGGATGAATTCTAGCTGTCACTAACAAAACAAAAGGCAATGATATGGCTTTGTCCATGTTCTTGTCTATTGTTACATACCTATGGCCGTACGCCTATGATTTACTGCCCGCTGCTAGGGGTGCAATATAAATAATGTTCAGGCGCACTGATCCCGTAGTGAATATTCGGGCGCACTGTGACCATCGGGTCAATTGGTACATTTAATAAGTATAAAAAATGGCGTTTTTTTTTATTTAGGTACGTAATAATAAGAAAACTTAGTGATGCCATTCTTGGCCTTTTGATTCAGATTTGGTGCTTGATATGTTTGGATCCTCGACTCAGGCAGTTACAGAAATGGCAAGTTGACTGGGTGCAAGTAGGTTACAGAAAGCTATCCATAGACTGAATGTAACCCAAACCTTTTAACTGTTATTCATTTATAATTGCATGCTCCTTCATCAATGATGAACATTTTGATTGCTCTAGTCGTTCTAATTACACCTGGGACCTCGTTACACCATCATTCTGTCACCCGAAGTCAGTTTATCTATAGTACAGCTCCACTATTCAGGGACCTGTTTCACTAGTATTGTGACATGTCTAGATGGCGTCTAGTTGGTGTGTCCGGTTTCATAAGAACTAGACATTAGACTTTGTTTTGTCCGTTCTTGCTTGCACTGTTGGTGCCGCTTTTCATGTCTGTCTAGCACTATTGTCACGAAACTAGTGAAACAGGTCCATGATGTGTAAATTTGTCTAATTCTTATGTTTGGGGTCTGTCTTTACCTAAGGGCACCTACTTGTGTTGTCACAAAACTAGACAACCCCAATGTCTGTATGGTGTCACAGACATGTCACGAAACTAGTGAAACAGGTCCCTGATTATTGTTTCTCAGACGTTAAAGCATCCATGGGAGATATTACCATGAAATATCATCTCTCATAGACGCCAGTTGGCGCTTTCAGAGATCGCAGCCATTCCTCGCTTGGTGTCTTCCTGGGGGTGTTTTATAAACAAGGTGTTGCATAGACCTGTTGAGTTGAAACGATCACTGACGGTCTAAGACTCAGAAAAGTCCCATTGGGCAGGGTAGATTATCGCTGAAGTGGGAACCCTTGAGATGGGGCGTGTGAAAAACAAGTGGTCCCGCTTGCTGGCCTCCTATTGGCTAGGTTGGGTGCTTAGTCGGCGACCCGGCAGTGGGTCCATTTGTTGCACTAAAATGCTCCTATTATTAAACATATTTAAATTATCTTGAGATTTTGTGTGGAATTCACACGATGGGATTCCTGTACCTCACAGGGTGTTTGTCTGAGACAAATCCTGCTGAGATTCACATACCTCACAGGGTGCTTGTCTGAGACAAATCCTGCTGAGATCCACATACCTCACAGGGTGTTTGTCTGAGACAAATCCTGCTGAGATTCATGTACCTCACAGGGTGTTTGTCTAAGACAAATCCTGCTGAAACTCATGTTCCTCACAGGGTGTTTGTCAGAGACAAATCCTGCTGAGATTCATGTACCTCAGAGGGTGTTTGTCTAAGACAAATCCTGCTGAAACTCATGTTCCTCACAGGGTGTTTGTCAGAGACAAATCCTGCTGAGATTCATGTTCCTCACAGGATGCTTGTCTGAGACAAATACTGCTGAGATTCATGTTCCTCACAGGGTGTTTGTCTGAGACAAATACTGCTGAGATACATGTAACTCACAGGGTGTTTGTCTGAGACAAATCCTGCTGAGATTCTGTACTCTAACATAATCTGTTCGTCTAAATTGTAGGGTTCCATTTCCCTGAGACATGTTTCTCCCCTGCAACTGTTGGAGACATTTGCCACTAAAAAGGAACAGAATCGCACGAGATTTTGAACCTTGTGAGGAACAAGAATACCATCGCGTCAGTTCCACTTTAAGTGGGATTCACACATAGAGACCCACGTACCTGAGACTGATGTACTTCACACCTTTTCCCTAGTCTCAGACAATTCTCGGTTGGTACAAAATGGCAAAGTGCTTTGATTAGTCTCAAGGAAAAATGGCGAATTTAATTCATATGGGAGGACACACCTTGTACATAATCTCAGACATAGTCACATTGAGGAATCACCCTGCGACTCAATAACCCTTGAGCTGATCATGATTGCTGGCCTCCTATTGGCTAGTTCAGGTACATGGTCGCAGCAGGTCCATTTGTCTCACCAAAATGCCCCTGTAAACTTTAAACCTGTTTAAAGTCAAAATCTCATGAGATTCTGTTCCTTGTATGAGGCGATTGTCGCCGACAATTCCAATGAAAAGAAACTGGTCTCAGCAAAATGGAACCATACAATTCAGACGAGGAAATTGTGTTCCAGTACCGAATCTCAACAGGATATGTCTCAGACAAACGCTCTGTGAAGTACATGGATCCCTTCGTGTGAATCCCGCTTTAGGGCAGGGAATTTGTTGGCGACAATTACTCCTATCAATCTTCAGTTTCAGAGAAATGAGACCCCACTATTAAGACGGGGAGAATATCTTCCAGTACAAAATCTCGTTTCACGCGAATCACTTACCCAGCCCACGTCCATGCCAGACATTCCAAATACTTCACCTCTTAACTAATTATCAGCTAATTATTTAAACGCCAGTAGATTTAATGCAGCTAAACTCTAATAAACTACACCTTATCACAATTTATGTGCAATCCAAGTCTGACTCAATGGTATTTTTAGAGGAAAAAACCCCGGAGAAATTCATTGATTGTCGAGTGGAGATTGATGAGGCTGCCAGAAGATATCAATCACAGGAGATCTTGACTGTGTTGGGAGAGTGAAGGACATTTGATTTGTAACCCTAACTGGGTATCAGATGTTCCTATTCACCAAACAAGCCACAAGTGTTTGTCAAAATGTCAAGGGACAGTCAATTAGCGTCACAAAAGATTTACTCTGATTTGTTAAACCACCAGGTTCTAGCAAGAACTGTGCCATATATACAATATATATGTATACAGAAAGGTGGCTGTACACTACACCACATAGACATGGTATGAGAAGACAAATATATATATATATATATATACATGTATATATAGTCAAGTATTTATAGATATCACATATCCGGTCGACCATTAAAAGGTCGTTTCCCTTCGATTTTAATCTGTGATAAATGCAGATAGATATCTCACCCCTACTTCCCAAACTATATGGAGTTTGCCATTTGATATAGCAGTAATTCTACCACTGCCGGGGATGTAGGAGAAAGGTGGCTGTACACCACACCACATAGACATGGTATGAGAAGGACTGGCCTTTGATACAGCAGTAAATCTACCACTGCTAGGGATGAAGGAGAAAGGTGGCTGTACACCACACCACATAGACATGGTATGAGAAGGACTGATCTTTGATACAACAGTAAATCTATAACTGCTGGGGTGAAGGAGAAAGGTGGCCGCACACCACACCACATAGACATGGTATGGGAAGGATTGGCCTTTGATATTGCAGAAAATCTACCACTGCTGGGGATGAAGGAGAAAGGTGGCTGTACACCACACCACATAGACATGGTATGAGAAGGACTGGCCTTTGATACAGCGGTAAATCTACCACTGCTAGGGATGAAGGAGAAAGGTGGCTGTACACCACACCACATAGACATGGTATGAGAAGGACTGATCTTTGATACAACAGTAAATCTATAACTGCTGGGGTGAAGGAGAAAGGTGGCCGCACACCACACCACATAGACATGGTATGGGAAGGATTGGCCTTTGATATTGCAGAAAATCTACCACTGCTGGGGATGAAGGAGAAAGGTGGCTGTACACCACACCACATAGACATGGTATGAGAAGGACTGGCCTTTGATATAGCAGTAAATCTACCACTGCTGGAGATGAAGGAGAAAGGTGGCTGTACACTACACTACACAGACATGGTATGAGAAGGACTGGCCTTTGATACAGCAGTAAATCTACCACTGCTAGGGATGAAGGAGAAAGGTGGCTGTACACCACACCACATAGACATGGTTAGAGAAGGATTGACCTTTGATATAGCAGTAAGTCTACCACTGCCGGGGATGTAGGAGAAAGGTGACTGTACACCACACCACATAGACATGGTATGAGAAGGACTGGTCTTTGATACAACAGTAAATCTATAACTGCTGGGGTGAAGGAGAAAGGTGGCCGCACACCACACCACATAGACATGGTATGGGAAGGATTGGCCTTTGATATTGCAGAAAATCTACCACTGCTGGGGATGAAGGAGAAAGGTGGCTGTACACCACACCACATAGACATGGTATGAGAAGGACTGGCCTTTGATATAGCAGTAAATCTACCACTGCTGGAGATGAAGGAGAAAGGTGGCTGTACACTACACTACACAGACATGGTATGAGAAGGACTGGCCTTTGATACAGCAGTAAATCTACCACTGCTAGGGATGAAGGAGAAAGGTGGCTGTACACCACACCACATAGACATGGTTAGAGAAGGATTGACCTTTGATATAGCAGTAAGTCTACCACTGCCGGGGATGTAGGAGAAAGGTGACTGTACACCACACCACATAGACATGGTATGAGAAGGACTGGTCTTTGATATAACAGTAAATCTACCACTCCTGGGGATGAAGGAGAAAGGTGGCTGTACACTACACCACATAGACATGGTATGAGAAGGAGTGACCTTTGATACAACAGTAAATCTATCACTGCTGGGGTGAAGGAGAAAGGTGGTTGTACACCAAACCACCTAGACATGGTAAGAGAAGGACTGGCCTTTGATATAGCAATAAGTCTACCACTGCTGGGGATGTAGGAAAAAGGTGGCTGTACACCACACCACATAGACATGGTATGAGAAGGACTGGCCTTTGATATAGCAGTAAATCTACCACTGCTGGGGATGAAGGAGAAAGGTGGCTGCATACCACACCACATAGACATGGTATGAGAAGGACCGGCCTTTGATATAACAGTAAATCCACCACTGCTGGGGATGAAGGAGAAAGGTGGCTGCACACCACATCACCTAGACATGGTATGAGAAGGACTAGTCTTTGATATAGCAGTAAATCTACCACTGCTGGGGATGAAGGAGAAAGGTGGCTGTACACCACACCACCTAGACATGTTATGAGAAGGACTGGCCTTTGATATAGCAGAAAATCTACCACTGCTGGGGATGAAGGAAAAAGGTGGCTGTACACCACACCACATAGTCATGGTATAAGAAGGACTGGTCTTTGATATAGCAGTAGATCTTCCACTGCTGGCAATGAAGGAGAAAGGTGGCTGTGCACCACACCACATAGACATGGTATGAGGAGGACTGGCCTCTAATATAGCAGTAAATCTACCGACGCTGGGACGAGGGTAGTGTCTTGTAAAACGAATTTTACAGGACGATATTTTAGAATAAAAAAATAAAACATTGTCTAAAAAAAAAATACCCGCGAGTGTCTAGAAGTTCAGGAATTTTTGAAAACTTAAACATAATTTTGGAGAAGTTATCAAAATATCCTGAACTTCTAGACAGTCGCGAGTCGCCTAGTAACGTAGTAACCATACAGGCTAGGAGCAAATAGTATATTCATCACAGAATGAGCGCGCAATTATAAATAAATAACAATTAAAAGGCTTGGTTTACATTCAGTCTATAGTTAGCATAGCGGAAACCTCTTACCTCGTCAGAGCTCTTACCCCGTCGAGTTTGAATCATGTAATAATTCACAAGGGGAATCCGCGTGAATTACATCGTGATTCATGTGTGAATTATGTAGTGATTCAAATGAGATGGGATCGAGCTCTTACCCTAAACATGAATAGGTTTCTGAATTTATCTCACCCTTCACATTGACTAATGGGCTAACATTTGTGACATAATACCTCATTGGATATTTTTCCTAAATATCTCATGAGCATCTATGGAGCGTCTATGTAGAAAGAATTCCAGGGGTGAGATATTTTTCTGTAACCCACTTGCACCCAGTCATCTTGCCTTTTCTGCAACTGCCTGAGACTAGGATCCAAAGATATCCAGGACAAGTGGGTCTTGAGGTATTTTAGTCTTGAGTGATTGGTCATAGTCAGCATGGCATGCCTCTAAGACCCTGAGACACTGGCACCCTGCTCTGTTCTCACTATCACAGTGAATAGTACACAGATAGTGAAGGGATAGTTTTTCTGCAGTACGCTGGAAGTCCATATGTGACCACTCTAACTTCTAGGCGATCTAAAATGCAGCAATCTATTTAGACAGGTGGCTGTAAAATACGAGTGGTTCACACTTAGTAATACACGAGCCTTAGTCAACATTCAGTAGTGTACCGTCTTTCTACAAAACAATCGCTGGTTGTATTTATCATCCGTCTTCTTGAAAAGACTAAACCAAGGAATTGCCACATTTCGATAGAGACTATTATTTTGCCCTCTGGCATAAAGGAACTATTTCCCCATGATCAATGGCTTTGGGGATGAAATTTGTAATCAATAGTTAGGGTTCCTGACACCATAGAAACAATGGGTAGTTGTTTATTATGGCCCAATACATTTTCAATGGAGTCTTTGCAATCGATGGATGATAATTTCTATTCTGTGAGAAAGGGCAATACATACACAATAATGACTTGTTTTGTGTAAAAATGGCCGTAATCTCTGAGTAGTTGACACATAGTAATATCCGAGCGATTAGCGATATTACGTTGTCAACTACCAGTCGTTATTGTATTTATTACCCACCTACAAGATTAATAATAAATCTATTGCAATTAAAAAGTTTCTGTAAACCATTTAGTTCCAGACATCACAGCACTGTCAAGTGTGGCAGTAATTCCCTGTAGACTTACACCAATAATATAGTTCGCCATTAACCTGTACTTTTAGCATGCAAAGTGTGTTATGACAGTGATTTCTGATGGTAAATAAGATTATTATGATTGATTCTAAATAATTAGCATTGAATGAACATTCAAGAAACTTATTTCTTAGTACATGATGATTCAACCTCATTATGGACAGCACTTTTTTTCCGGAATCTCCTGCAGGAGATTCTGACATGCCAGAATCTCCGGGTAGCTATTCCAGGTGCCCTATACATTTCCTATGGAGACTCCATTGCACTGGACCAGATCCATGCACAAATCAGGTAATCCAGACAAAATACAAATATATCCATGAGCTGATAATAACTATGGGTATAAATATATCACAGCTCTCCACTAGGCCCAAGGGCACAGAGAGTCCTTGGCCATATGTGGGCACCTGGCCCATCACAGTGGGTGTACACTTTGAGTGCCCTCCACCCTACCAAGGATCAAGGACAGCTTCAAATAAGGACATGATATTTGGAACAAGCAACCTTGACATTGTAATGTATTCAACTTTGAGATTTCCTTTATATGCTAGTTGCAACCATCACTCAGGGTTCTTTTGCCTGAGTCGGTGGGAAGTGTGTATCGTTTGTGGACCCAATAAAGACGCATAGAGTACCTCGACTGCATATCTTGTCTGTGAAGGGCTGACACAGCTAAGCAGTACTCTACCCCCTACAACCTACCTTCATCGCAGCTACAGTGCTTTACTGGTAGTTTACACCAGTTCTTCATATCCAGTTGTATCTCCATTGTGATAGATCCATAGGACACTGCACAACTGCTAAATCCTCCTGTGGGTCAGTGGTGCATTCTACACGTTGAAAGGACATACTCACAATTACTACATCAATAATAACACACAGTAGGTCACTAATAAGACGAGCTTCTAGTTCAGCCCACCATAATTGGTGGGTAATAAATACATGGAATTAATACGCCTCCACGTTATATTGTCCGAGTATAACGTCACATAGGTCTCAGTCAGCATAACAAAGAGTTGACTGTAACAAAATGACGTCCCTTGTAGAGTGTGTTTTATCCTACCCCTAATAAAAAAACGCCATAGGCTTAACATGGGATTTGTTTATGTTACAGGTAGTGACATAAAGTGTTGTTTATGCCACTACTTTCTGATACTGAAAAATATGGAAACGGGGTAGGATAAAATCTAGACGCCACTCGTTTGAGTTTGAGTTTATTTATGCCACTCATTTTGTTGGGTCCGTAATGTCACTCGTCTTCGACTCGGGAAAATAATGGAGCCAACAAAATGTGTGGCATAAATAAACTCAGACTCAAACTCGTGACGTCTCTTGATAGTATGGAGCAGGCTTGGCCACATTGGCAAAGGGAAAGTCAACGCTTGTATCTCGATAGACAAATTGGAACTAACAATAGTGCCCATTATGGGTGGCCTTTTCCAACAGTCAATTATCATGTGGTCAGTGAAGTATTTCATTCGCTCTTGATAAATTATCTCACCCCTGGAATAAATGTCCATAGGCTTAACATTGGGAACTCGTTCTCCATGCCCCTACAAGTATTGCAGTCCGTTCTCTATGGTCAATATCCTGAGGGTGTACAGGGGTGAGATAAATACAGAAAGCAACTCGTTTTGGTAAAAAAAATCGTTCTCCAACTCGTTTGAATGCTACGTTTGAATACTACATGATACATCACACCGCATCAAACTCGTGGAGAACGACGACTTTGACCAAAACTTGTTGGTTTCCCTTTTACTACTCCATAGCAGTAAAGACCAACGCACATCTACTGATTTCGGTATATTGATGTACCTTTATCAGTGACAAATTAATGGTACTTTGTCTCAGGCGAGACATCCTAACAGAGGCGGCCCTAGTTGATAAATGTGGGGCAGCTAGGTAAGGGAACAACGATTAGTGAAATCCCCCCCCCCCCCATTGAGATGTTCTTTTGTCGCTGACAAGTTGTTAGCCGATGTTCTTAAATCGCTTGCCAAAAGATTATAAACATGTTAATAAACCCAGTCGGCAACAACGGAACATTGGAAATACCCCCTGTTTGGGTTTCATAATTTGCCTGCGACAAGTTCACCGACAACTATATGATTTGGGAACTAATCGTTCAACCCCGAATCAGTAAATGTGCATTGGACTTTACTTGCACTGTATAGTAACATGAGTGTTAGATATTTTCATAGATGCATATTTAAACTAGGAACAAATGGGATGTTCATCATAGATGAATGAGCGTGCAATTATAAATGAATAACAATTGAAAGGTTTGGGTTAGATCCGGTCTATAGATAGTTTTCTGTAACCCACTTGCACCCAGTCAACTTGACATTTCTCTAACTGCCTGAGTCTAGGATCAAAACATATCAAGCATCAGTGGCTCATATATCACGAGGTATTTCGGTCTTGAGCGATTGGTCATGGTCAGCTGGGCACACCTCTAAGACCCTGAGACACTGGCTCCCTGCTCTGTTCTCACTATCACAGTGAATAGCACACAGATAGTAAAGGGATAGTTTTCTGGAAGCACACTGAAAGTTCAATGTGACCACTCTAACCCTGACTCTAACCTCTAGATGATGTATTTAGCACATGCAAGCACGCTCTAACGAGTTCGTCTCATAGGAGCAATGCTGAATGGCCGTGAGTGGGCTTTCCAGGGGTTCTGGTTCTATGCTATAGGTTAGAGTGCTCACATAGACTGAGATTGTTGCAAAAAAACTAATCTGTGTGCTAACACTGACCAACGAGTAGAGAGAATTTTCTATATAGAGAATTATTTACATAGAGATTTATTTATATAGAGAATTCCACATATTCATTGCACTGACTCTTAACTCTAGATGATGTATTTAGCGTGTGCAAGCACGCTCTAACTAGGAGCATACGTTATTTCCATTCACAATGGAAGAGCGCTGTATATCAAAATATCATAAAATAAAAGTAAGAGAATATCAATACTTTGGTATATTTCTTTTGAGATGTTTGTCATTTTCTGGCTAACATTTTTGATTTTGACTTGTGCCTGGTCTAGCATACCACAGATCACATTCACCTTGTCATGGTTGTGACTGAATTTGTCATTTACGGTCTTGGTCAACTGCCCTACTTCTCTAGCTAATAGGTCAGCTATGCCACTCAGTTTGCTCTTTGATAGCCCCTTAGCGCTTGTTGCACTCAAGTTTGTTTTGCTTGAAGGTACTTCATCTGGAGTACTAGTGCCCTTGGTAATCCTCTTACTAACATATTTGTCATCTGTTTTCCCTCTACTTCTAAGAGTTCATTTGACATCTTCAGATGGGGTATCATCTGGAACATTCATATATTTGGCACAATTATCATAGTCCATTGATATCTGATTTCTGTTGATTTGCTACACCACACCGCACACACATTCACATGGTCACTCAGCCTTGAAAGTTCTATTAAAAGGAACCAAGTCAGTAGTGGGGCAGGGATACGGGATACTGGGATACTGGGATACTGGGCCCCTGCTCATTTAACCAGGCCTTTATAGTTGGGACATTGATAGTGAAGCGTTAGATTCTTTACAGCAAGCTGAAACCCTGTGTGAGCATTCTAACCTCTATCTAGATGACGTATATGAGCGCGATTTCCCGCGCTCAAAAATCGACAATTCTAGCCTGCAGCAGTCACCATGTGGCCACTGCTCATACCTCTCACCACCTGCCCACTGCTGCAATCATCCCGCAACAAAAAGACAATCTCAGCTCCTGAAAGAGGAGACAAACGACGATTATTCCTGCATTACTCCTGACATTCATGGGCAAGGATCGACTGGTTCGTAGAGGAAATCATAAAAGTAGCAATTAAAAGACAATACTCCTGAGGAATGGTTTTATAATTCTCTCCACATCAACCGCAGACCTTCTCTGTGCTCATGATTCTGTGTTTTTTTCCTTTTCTCTGACAAAGTCTTGTCATTATTTACAATAAAATATCTCAGAATGCAGATAAAAAAGGCATTTGGAGAAAATATAAAAGAGTCTATGGCTGTGTAATTAGGACATAACCACGCTGTATTTTCACGTCTGCGGATTGTCCAGGAAGTTTTTTGTCTGACTTGCGCCATACCATCCCTCCTCTTTTAACATCATAAACACTTTTTACTTCATATTTATTCACTTTTCCTTTTTTTAAAGGCTTATCGGACAATTTGGCCTGAAAAGTAAAACCCATGTCATTTTCCTGAAATTTGAATATTATGATCTCCAAGTGTTCTAGTACATAAAGCTAACTTAAAAATTGAGGATCACCATGCTCATTTTCGATTTAGATGACAACTCTATCATAGAATATATAGAAATTCTAAGAAGTTGCTTTTCACACAGTAAAACCCATGTCAGTTTCGTCAGACTTTCACAGAATATAGTGGATGTATAGTATTACACATTTAAGTTATACAAAAAAAACATAGATCACCATCCTTGTTTTTGAAAGTATTGAAGAAAACTATATTTTTCAGTACATCTCCTATGTAGATCAAGCAAATGTAAATTAGTCTATAATACCTATTGCATTAAACTGTACAAAACATTAAATTTATTCGTTTAGAATTAGGATGATTCCCCAAAAAATAGTTTTGACAGGGAATCGACAATATTTAAGAATCACCAGGTGGTGCCTGTGTGAATTGTCCATATGTTTGTCTTTCCCTACACAAACTCAATTCCCCTGACACAGCACCACACAGCAGATAGTGTCCTCAGTAAATGGTGGCGTCCACCAACCACGACAAGGCAATGACAAGCGCCGACAAGAAAGTTCCAATCAGTGCTTGTTGCAGCTTTGTCATAAGAAGGGGGCTTTAAGACAGCATTGTCGGGGCATGTCAGGAAGTGCACGCTCCACCAAAATTTCCTATCGTAGACCTCTGCGACACGCTCCCAACACGCCATGATACTCCACGACAAGGGTGCAGTCATGGGAAAATCAAACATGCATGTAGCCTTGTCGAAAGGCTCCCGATAAGCTTCCAATCATGGCCTTGTCGTGGCCTTGTCGTAGACTCTTGTCGGGAACTGGGGTCCACCAACCACGACAAGGCCTCCAATCTTAGGCCAAAGTGACCCTTGTCGGGAACCCATTGTCTTAGCTTTGTCGTGGTTGGTGGACGCCCCCCTTAAGGCCCAATTCCCACTTGATGAGTTTGAGACATGTGCAATGCTTCAGTTGGCGCGGTGGAAGCGCAAAAAATAGAAAATTGTCAGCGACTCTTGCTGCACCCCACAAGCGCCTTCAGAGCAGCAAGGAGAGCTATATGGAGGACTTCAGAAAGTTTTTATCGTGTTTTTTGTTATTATCCTCACATAAAAATATCTTCACAGGGGGTAGGATAAAATCAAAACCTTATTCGTTTTAATCTGGGCTCCCGTATGCGACTCCTGAATTTTTGGCTCCGGATATCACTCGGTTCCGCCTCGTGATATCACTACGCCAAACGCCAGTCATCGCATACGGGGGCCCAGATTAAAACTCATCCGGTTTTACGATAGTCTGAGAGGCTCTGACTGTTTAGCGGTGCGGACAATCAGAGTCACACCCATAGAGCCCATAGAGCTCTAGGCAAACTGGTCGACCAGATTGGTATATCTCAGATCAGCAGGCGTTTTGTATATAAATAGAGGTGGAATCTTTCTAATTTTGTGGTATACGGCTTCCTGAGGCAAAATGTAGTAAAATGACAGTAATTTCCTACCTTTGCATTCGTTTTAAATAATAGAACGGCCAATGTTTCTAAGATCCATGTCAATGCATTCTGCAGTTGGGAGGATTTACAAGAAGTTGGTACCAAATGCACATCTATGATCCAACACAGGGGTTTGCCGGGAACCAGTTTATCAAATATGGCCGACATGAGTTAGAAGTTGTGAAATGTAATGGAATGAGTTGTACAGAAAGGCTCCAAAAAGTGATACAGAGGAACAAAACAGGAGTTTCTACCATCAAAAAGGATTTATTATACATTTCTGAAGATAAGGGCGCATGAACATGCACTGACATTGACAGGATTACTTAGAACCAAGGAAGTGCTTTTCTGTATTATGGCACTGCACGAAAACCATCATTTTACATATGAATGTGCCAGGCATATATAAGTAGGTATTTTGCATCTACAAGATCGTCTTAATCCCCGTGTGTATACACCTCATCTGTGGGCGTATACATAAGCGTCCAGTGAACAGGGCTTCACTGAGAGCGGGTGGGGGGAGGTGGCGGTGGGTGTGTGGGGGGGGGGGGGGGGGGGGAGGGCTTCCTACTGAGGACACCTGTACTTCTACCAATACAAAGGGCGGGAGGTGGCGGGGGCAGAGGGTTTTTTCTCTCATATATACGCCGGGTGTGAAATACAGCCAAGACGCGTCTGTCGTATATAAGGCCTGGGCGTATATCAAAGTCAATATTCAGCCAATACATGCACTTCCTTGATGGCGTATGTATAAATAAAACGGTGGTTTTCGTGCAGTGTGGGAATAATCGCATGTGCTCTCTGACTGTCCGCCAGGCAGTCAAAGTCTCTCGGACTAGTCTAGGGAAAGGGGGTGGGTCCGTAATGATCGTTCTCTGGTTCACTTTTCATGGTGGCGGGGTTACAGGAAAACTCGCCCCGAAACGAAGTCGCCTCATACTTTAAAGGAGAATTCGCCCCACTTTGAACAATTCGCCCCGTGAAGTAGGCCTCGTATAAGAGGTCACGCAGTGTTCAGTTGTACGGTAATTAGCAATCTCACTTTGATTTTCACTTTTAACCAATAATTAACCCGTAATTTGCTCCGTCAAATAACCCGGTTTCCGGAAAAACGGGAACCCCCCCCCCCCCCCCCCGCGATCGGTATCCCCGTGAATGACGTCACACTTCCAGCCTCGCTTTGAATGTGGACGGTTTTATTGGAAATATCGGGAACGAAATTGTAAGATATTTTTACGAAACTCTTCGAAATTCCCAGACAATATCCGATGAAATATTTTTGCGGTGGAAAAATGCTTGAGGTACATGTGGTATGGGACGAGTTACCGAGTTCCTCATAGGGGCGAAGTCGTTGTGGGGTGAGACAATCTCGGGTTTTTTTCTCCAGCATACAGATTCTACATCGTATTGCAGCATCGTGATGCCCCCCCCCCCCCCCCCCAGTGCGGTGTGGTGTTGTATTGTGGTGCCCCCTTGTGGTGTTGTATTGTGGTGTTGTATTGTGGTGCCCCCTTGTGGTCTTGTATTGTGGAGCCCGCTGGTGAACACGCTTGTTACCCGCCTACACCTCTGTGGCACCGTTTACGCCGGTACCGCTCTACGGACTCCCGCCGCTAGGATCGCTGCGATGCGTCGGCGGGCGTCACGTGGTGGCGTCATAATGAGACACCCCTGACACCCCTGACACCCCTGACACCCCTGACACCCCGCCCCCTACCGCCCCCTCCAACACCCCCGCCTCACCGCCGTACACCGCCCGCCGCCCGCCGCCCGCCGTACACCGCCCGCCGCCCGCCGCCCGCCGTACACCGCCCGCCGCCCGCCGCCCGCCGCCCGCCGCCCGCCGCCCGCCGTACACCGTTCACTGCCCACTGAACTACGCACATAGAACCACAACAGTGGGCAGGTATGCCCGGAATGCGGCGGCCCCGTGGTTTATTATACGTTTATGCGGGCACGGGGGAAATTATGAGAAAAAAAGTCGACGAAAAAATCATAAAAACAGGGCGGAGGGAAAAAGATAAAAGGAAAATACCAGCTCTACTTTGGCAGCCATAAAAACCTAACCAGCGCCCTTTGACCTCCTCACACCTCGAGATGACAAGGCGTGACCTTGAGGCGACCTTGGGGTGACCTTGAGGGGTCCGGGTGACGTGGGCCCCCTCCCCCCGTCACCGTCTCGGGGTGGAGGGTAAACAGTGTGAATCACATCACACCCCGCATGCGCCGACCAGCTGAAAGGCGGAAATTACCTCATTATCGCCCACCCAGATTTGTCGCTGGTTGCCAGCAGGTCGGCGTGCTTGTCCGCCAGGTGGCGTGTAATTTTAGTGAGCGGGCGATAATCAAGGTAGTCACGTATGACACGCCATGTGGGTAGGGTCACGTGATCACAACAGTCACGTCAACACACCCGTCACTCGCCAAGCACAGACCCTGCACACTACATGTATCTCTGCAGTCACTCGCCAGGCACAGCTTTTATTATCCACCTAATACAAAGTGTCCATAGAAAACACATAGGGAGTTTGTATGGATCCGTCAGTTTTTCGAGAAATACCTTCTTAAGTTATCTTTTATCTGTGTTTTGCTTCAGAACTATCAATCACAATTCTTACGAATAGAAAACATTTGCATTTAACAAAATCACAGAGATCTTAGAATCAGATAATATAATCATAGAATATTGGTGAATATTGTAAAAAATAATGCTATTAGATTATTTATGTATAAAAAAAGGTGCATGAAAACTCGGCCATTTTGTGTCTTTCATATTGGCACGCTACCTTCACTTATGATTGTGTTGTCAGTTGGGAAGTTGATAGCTCACAATATCTCGTTGAATCGTTCTGTATGTCTGTCTGTGCCTTACAGTATAGGCCTATAATTAGATTATTGATGGTGATAATAATCTCTAATTATTTCTTCTCTTACTCTGCATAATGCAGTTCACGCAATTTTCCTCAAATAGAATATCCATTTTGTCGGAGCCTCCGACTAGTGTATCCATTATGATTAAACCCGATATAGCTTTAATGATGAATAATATCCCATTGAACCAAGGACGAAACCATTTAGACTGTACAACCAGCCGCAACCGGTACATTAACTGTACTTATCATTAACACTAGGCGCAAATAGGATGTTCATCATAGATGAATGAGCGTGCAATTATAAATGAATAACTATTAAAAGGTTTGGGTTACATTCTGGCTATGGATAGTTTTCTGTAACCCACTTGCACCCAGTCAACTTGCCATTTCTTCAACTGCCTATCTAGGATCCAAACACATCAAGCACTAGTGGGTCTTGAGGTATTTCGGTCTTGAGTGATTGGTCATGGTCAGCTGGGCACACCTCTGAGACACTGAAACACTGGCTCCCTGCTCTGTTCTCTCTATCACAGTGAATAGCATACAGATAGTGAGGGGATAGTTTTCTGGAAGCACACTCGAAGTTCAATGTGAGCACTATAACCTCTAGATGATGTATTTAGCGCGTGCAAGCACGCTCTAAAAAGGAAACATTTATAGTTCACAAGTGCCATGATCCATGACATGATGCTTTCCTGCTGTATAGAAGTTGTATGGTCGTATTTATTACACGGAGTCTCCATACCAAGCCTATACCAAGTCGGCACGAAACATCCCGGAGTATAAGGAATTCAAAATCACCGTCTAAAAAGATTCTGTATGGGTCAATCCTATATACATATTTACGAAACCTCTATAGTTGCATACCACTGCTGGGGGTGCAGTGATTATAAGTTATGTAGCGAGGCTGACGTTTTCGTCCCAGGCTGACGTTTTCGTCCCGGGCTGACGTTTTCGTCCCAGGCTGACGTTTTCGTCCCGGGCTGACGTTTTCGTCCCGGCCTGATCACGTGACATAAAGAGCAGCGGGACGAAAATTTAGCTATTGCAGTTACTCGATAAGGGTGGCTTTTTTCTGGGGCTATCGCAGGAAAAGAAATAATCATTTTTATCGATATTTCAAGGTATATAGGAATAGGGAAACCAAGTACCGGTAATCAAAAGTCAAAGTTACTCGGTAAGGCTTTTTGGAAAAATTACTGCCCGATGTCATTAAAAGCATATGGCAGCATTACTACCATGTCAGATATGACCGACTCTCCCCGACCTTAAGATTTCTATGTATGCACTTTCACCGACTGTTACCGATTCTGAGTTGGCCATTTGAATAGCGATGCTCCCTAGCCCCCAGTCCGATTTAGGAGTAAACATTTATTTGCATTATTACCTATACAGACCTATCACCCGGCCCGGGGCCCAGCCGGGCCCAGCACCCCGCCGCTTCCTTTGATCTTATCCCGGGTAATTTACGAGGTTATAAAAGGAGGAAGTGTGATCGGGAATAGTGTAGATGTCGCTGTGTTGTAGGTACAACACACCGAAATTGTATTCCCGACTCTCACCGAGCCGGTGGTCGGGATGAATCGGGGAAAAAAGTCGATGTTATAGGCTTAACACTTGTATATCGGACCGGAGGGTACTTGAAAACCCCGCGTATTTATAAACACACAACATTGGTTTCTCATACAAGCGGCAGTATGCTTCGAGGAGATGATGTGTAGTAAGCCATAAAATCCGAGCGCATTCGAGGATATTGCATCGGGTGAACTCCAAGGAGCATACGACCGTTTTAATCTAAAATCTGTATTGTATTTATTATCTACTTTTCACTGATAAGTGGCGTGCCAATTATTAGTTCGCTTTAGTTAAAGCCTGCCCCCACCTACCACGATTCTGGTCCCGATTGGCCTTACGATGGCCTTCCCAACACCATTCCGATTGTAGCATGAGGTCTGGCAAAATCGTGGTAGGTGGAACAGGTTTCTGCGATTCCTTCTACGACAGCTCACGATAGGCTGTGATGAAAACGCCAATCGTAGAGGTCCCGATAATTTCCAAAATGTTGGAAATTTTGTAGCCTGTCGTAGGGTAGTCGTGGAGCTATCGTGACCATAGTTTATGTTATTGGTCCTCCCAAGGTGTTGCCACGCTCTACCAACTGTTGGACCTATCGGGGACCTCCCGATAGGTCACGATTTCCCCATTTCAAATCGTAGCAATCGGGAAGCATGTCGTGGCCTATCGTGGTAGGTGGGGGTCCCCTATTATACACTATGACCATATATAGAGTTCCTATAGGTTTTATTTATTGTGGACGCTCTCTATTATGTAAATAATTAGAACCAAATGGCATGTTCATCATTGTTTGATTAGTGTGGAATTATGAATAACAATTAAAATGTTTGGGTTATATTCAGACTATGGGTCATTCTCTGTGAACCACTTGCACTTAGTCAACTTCCTATTTCTGCAACTGTCTGTCTAGGATACAAACTATCAATCACCAGTAGGTCAATGAGGTATTTTGGTCTCTAGTGATTGGTCACGGTCAGCTGGGCACACCCCTAAGACACTGAGACAGTATGTAGACGTTAGGGCCCACCACCCGAAAGTCGGGACGTTAGGGCCCACTCATCGGGACGTTAGTGCCCGCCTAAAGCCAACCTGGCGGCCCAACGATCATATGATCACTTACATCATTTAAATATCCATTATCCATAAAAATCCATTTGTCAAACTTTAAAAATAAAAAATAAAGTATAAGAAAATCTTTAAACCATATTATTTCCGTAATGCCACACAGGTTAGGGATAGGGTTAGGGTTAGGGTTAGGGTTAGGGTTAGGATTAGGGTTAGAGTTCTCTAGTATTCGAACATTAACCAATTATGCAAAATTAGGTGGGCCCTAACGTCTATTTATGCCATTTCTCCCTCCCGGCACCACAGGTGTGACCGCGGCATCGCGGTGCGGCCGAGGTGCGACAGAGGCTTTCACACCCCCAGTGTAGGGTGGGCCCTAACGTCCCGACTTTAAGGTGGTGGGCCCTAACGTCCTGCAATCACTGAGACACTGTTGAAGGGATAGTTCTTTGCAGCAGGCTTAAAGTCTAGCAGAGTATATGTGCGTGTGGCCCACGCTAAATTAAATTGTATCATATACCGATGCCAGAAAAGACTATAAATGCCAACTTCTGCTATAAGTTATAAGCTATAGCCCTCCACCCACACACAGTCACTTTTATATCTAACGTTCATTTAATGTGATATAAATCATCTTAGCTCTTTTATTTCTTTGATAGAGACATTATCAATGATCTGTGGGAATGAAAAGAATCTCAACTGTTTTCCTCGGCTAATCCGAACGGCTGTGGCTGGCTGGCGATTCTTGAATAGGCCTTTTTCCACAGGGCGGTGTCGCACTTTATCTGGTTGAGTACGCAATGTCTGCAGCCAAACAAGCCCCCGGCAACGTATTTCTTAGCATTGGATCACTCAGTATATGAGCGTAATGCGTTCATAATACCCATGTATATCATTTTCAGAGAAATGATAATGATTTCATCGTATTCTATGGTATTCCAGCTCCAATTTAATGTATCATACCTGCATATCACCTCAATGATACTTTAGATATAGCTTAGATAACACAGGAACACCGAAACTGGATACACAGTAATACATTGGCAGATCTAGCTATAACATTCTTATCTTTTTCCATTTTCAATCCAAGATAATCATCAACTATAAAGTTTAGACAGCCCAGACTCGTTGATACAATACCCTAGTTTGTTCCAGCAATCTAATCTGTCGAAAAGCAACACTCCTACAATCACACCCACCTTTCACACTCAAGGTGTGATTGCTATATATCTCTATGTGCATGTGGGTGGACTCGCGGTGTTTGTCCGAGCGGCCGGGTAACTAGACAGTGGACCGTTAGGCGGCGCTGAACGGCAACACCTGTATTTAGCACCGCCTGACGACTATCAGCCATAAAAGGCTAGAAATTGTCTAGTGTAAACATTACAGATCGTCTGATTATGTCAGAATACTCAATTCGGCAAAACCTGACGACTATTGATGATCTATAGTCGACACATATTTAGTCGTCTAGTTTAAACGCTGGGTCAGGGCACCACCTGCGACTATTGATGATCTACAGTCGTCACATATTAAGTCGTCTAGTGTGAACACCAGATTAGGGCACCACCTGACGACTATTGGCTAGATGATCTACAGTCGTCACATATTTAATCGTTTAGTGTAAACACCAGGTTAGGGCACCACCTGACGACTATTGGCTAGATGATCTACAGTCGTCACATATTTAGTCGTTTAGTGTAAACACCAGGTTAGGGCACCACCTGACGACTATTGACCTGACAATCTAGAGTTATCACATATATAGTCGTCTAGTGTAAACGTTTAGTTAGAGCACCACCTGACGACCATTGGCTAGACGATCTACAGTTGTCTAGTGCAAACACTGGATTAGGGCACCACCTGATGACTATTGGCCAGACGATCTAAAGTCGTCTTGTTTTCCGTCGTCTAGTGTAAACGCAGGGTAAGGGCACTACCTGATGACTATTGGCCAGACAGTCTACAGTAATCACGTTTTTAGTCGTCTAGTGTAAACATCATGTTAGAGCACCACCTGACGACTATCGACCCGACGATCTACAGTCATCACAGTTTTAGTTGTCTAGTGTAAACGCTGGGTTAGGGCACCACCTAGCGACTATTGATCTGATGATCTAGTCATCACGTTTCTAGTCGTCTAGTGTAAACGCCGGGTTAGGGCTAGACGATCTACAGTCGTCATGTTTTTAGTCATCTAGTGTAAACATCATGTTAGAGCACCACTTGATGACTATTGACCTGATGATCTACAGTCGTCACGGTTTTAGTCGTCTAGTGTAAACATCATGTTAGAGCACCACCTGACGACTATTGACCTGATAATCTACAGTCATCACGTTTTAGTTGTCTAGTGTAAATGCTGGGTTAGGGCACCACCTGACGACTATTGGCCTGACGATCTACAGTCACCACATTTATAGGCGTCTAGTGTAAACATCATGTTAGAGCACCACCTGACAACTATAGGCTAGACGATCTACAGTCGTCACGGTTTTAGTCGTCTCATGTAAACATCATGTTAGAGCACCACCTAGCGACTATTGATCTGATGATCTAGTCACCACGTTTCTAGTCGTCTAGTGTAAACCCCGGGTTAGGGCACCACCCGACAACTATAGGCTAGACGATCTACAGTCGTCATGTTTTTAGTCGTCTAGTGTAAACATCATGTTAGAGCATCACCTGACGACTATAGGCTAGACGATCTACAGTCACCACGTTTTTAGTGGTCTAGTGTAAACATCATGTTAGAGCACCACCTGATGACTATTGACCCAACGATCTAAGCTAGACGATCTACAGTCGTCATTTTTTTAGTCGTCTAGTGTAAACGCCGGGTTAGGGCACCACCTGACGACTATAGGCTAGACGATCTACAGTCACCACGTTTTTAGTCGTCTAGTGTAAACATCATGACGATCTACAGTCATCACGTTTTTAGTCATCTAGTGTAAACATCATGTTAGAGCACCACCTGACGACTATAGGCTAGACGATCTACAGTCGTCACGTTTATAGTCGTTTAGTGTAACTGTAAACGCCAGCTTGGAGCACCACCTGACGACTTTTGGCTAGACGATCTACAGTCGTCATGTTTTTAATCGTCTAATGTAAACATCATGTTAAGAGCACCACCTGACGACTATTGGCCTGACGATCTACAGTCATCACGGTTTTAGTCGTCTAGTGTAAACATCATGACGATCTACAGTCGTCACGTTTTAGTCATCTAGTGTAAACATCATGTTAGAGCACCACCTGACGACTATAAGCTAGACGATCTACAGTGGTCATGTTTTTAGTCGTCTAGTGTAAACGCCGGGTTAGGGGACCACCTGACGACTATAGGCTAGACGATCTACAGTCACCACGTTTTTAGTCGTCTAGTGTAAACATCATGACGATTTACAGTCGTCACGGTTTTAGTCGTCTAGTGTAAACATCATGTTAGAGCACCACCTGACGACTATTGACCTGACGATCTACAGTCGTCACGGTTTTAGTCGTCGCATGCTAACCTTGTCTTACGGTGACTGCGGTGCGCGGTATTCGCTGCTATTTCGCTCCTAATCATCCCCGCTCTGTGGGGAGTGTGGGTCTGCTGAGAGTGGTCGGCGATCAATCTTCATTTGGCTGATCCGTCTGTCAGAGTACTGTCAGAGTCTGAATGTTCCACCTCTCCCGACCCCCACCCGGGGTGGAATCTTACCGCGCGCAACGTGGTTATAATTAGAAAAACACCAACTATTTCACTCATATCACCCCAAAAACAAACCCAGCCTATTATCTGTCTCTTATAAACATGATGTACAGAATAGAATTGATAATGAAATACTGAATTTGAAAAAAAAAAAATCTTGGATGTTTGGGCTGTTACAAGGTATACTTTGTAACAATATTAAAATGTTGTATAAGAATCGCCACCTGAACTGCTTTTATACAAAAAGAGTAACCATCCCACCAAATAATTGATATGCAGTTCTGTACTTATGCTACATTCATCGTACTCTAGATATTACATGTGCATCATGTATCATGTATCATGTATTACATCATGTAGTAAAAATAGGGAACAAATTGGCTGCATGTGTACATATATCGCATATAAGAATGCATGTTTTGGGTTTAGATATGATGATCGATAGATACTTAGATGTTACAGTTATTAAAGAAGAAACCAACAAGTTTTGATCAAAGGCATCATTCTCCACGAGTTTGATGTGGTGTGATATGAACGAGGCGAAGCAGAGTGAATATCACGTAGCATTCAAACGAGTACCAAAACCAGTTGCTTTATTTACTATATACCCATGCCGTATATACTGTAAATACGTACCGTTTTGCCATCTAACGTGAAAATACTGTACGGACCACTGGTCCGTACACTAAAATACGGACTACCTTGCCAAATTTTTTAATTAACATATTGGTTGTTAAATATTAAATTAATGATTTAAATTATTTTTTGGGGTATTATCGTAAAACTGGATGAGTTTTAATCTTGGCCACCGTATGCCACGACTCGAGTTTGGCATAGTGACTTCATAAGGCGAAGCCCAGTGAAGTCCGGAGCCAAAACTCCAGGAGTGGCATGCGATGGCCAAGATTAAAACGAAT
Organism: Alentia gelatinosa; assembly: GCA_950022655.1. Taxonomy (NCBI): domain Eukaryota; kingdom Metazoa; phylum Annelida; class Polychaeta; order Phyllodocida; family Polynoidae; genus Alentia; species Alentia gelatinosa. The sequence continues at coordinate 66,702,445 of OX465584.1, read as the reverse complement.
CGGGTTTTGATTTTATCCTACCCCGTCTCCTCGATTTTGGAATATAATGTGATAACAATTCTGTATACCACTAGTAGCATATAAAACTCCGTATGCCAGTCAGCGTGGCATACGGAAACTCAATGTTAAGCCTATGGGATTTTATATTAGGGGTAGGATAAATAGCAAATATATGACGGCCAACCATGCTTGTACAAGTCACAGAACTCGATGACAATTTACATTTTGTACGGAACGAGGCATAAATGCCTCGTTCAGTACAAACCGTAAATTACCATCTCGTTCTGTGACTTGTACAGCATGGTCAGGACGTTCTATATAAGTATTTATCTCACCCCTGTATACACTAAAATAATGGACAGCACACAGGATATAGACCATGGAGATCAGACTGCAATACTCGTAGGGGCATGGAAAACGACAAAAATACCAGGGGAGAGATAATACTGAATTTATGCGACAAAACATTTTTTCTCATAAAATAATCTGTGAGATGAGGACTGAGGTACACCAGTGATCATGTCAGACATTTATACATGAACATTGCCTTGTGACTTTGTAGTTTTAATACATTTTCTCATTCATAACCCTGTAGAAATATGGGGATATTATCCTCAGGAAACTAAATAACAACCAGGAGCTGACCAAAAGGGTATGTTCATCATTGAGGAATAAGTGTACATTTATGAAAATAGGGTAAAAGGGTATGTTCATCATTGATGAATAAGTGTGCATTTATAAAAATAGGGAAAAGGGTATGTTCATCATTGATGAATAAGTGTGCATTTATAAAAATTGGGAAAAGGGTATGTTCATCATTGATGAATAAGTGTGTATTTATAAAAATAGGGAATAGGGTATGTTCATCATTGATGAATAAGTGTGTATTTATAAAAATAGGGGAAAAGGGTATGTTCATCATTGATGAATAAGTGTGTATTTATAAAAATAGGGGAAAAGGGTATGTTCACCATTGAAGAATAAGTGTGCATTTATAAAACCAGGGAATAGGGTATGTTCATCATTGATGAATAAGTGTGCATTTATAAAAATAGGGAAAAAGGGTATGTTCATCATTGATTAATAAGTGTGCATTTATAAAACTAGGGAAAAGGGTATGTTCATTATTGATAAATAAGTGTGCATTTATAAAACTAGGGAATAGGGTATGTTCATCATTGATGAATAAGTGTGCATTTATAAAAATAGGGAAAAAGGGTATGTTCATCATTGATTAATAAGTGTGCATTTATAAAACTAGGGAAAAGGGTATGTTCATTATTGATAAATAAGTGTGCATTTATAAAAATAGGGAAAAGGGGATGTTCATCATTGAGGAATAATTGTGCATTTATAAAACTAGGGTAAAGGGTATGTTCATCATTGATAAATAAGTGTGCATTTATAAAAATAGGGAAAAGGGTATGTTCATCATTGAGGAATAATTGTGCATTTATAAAACTAGGGAAAAGGGTATGTTCATTATTGATAAATAAGTGTGCATTTATAAAAATAGGGAAAAGGGTATGTTCATCATAGATGAATAAGTGTACATTTATAGAACTAGGGGAAAAGGGTATGTTCATCATTGAGGAATAATTATGCATTTATAGAAATAGGGAAAAGGGTATGTTCATCATAGATGAATAAGTGTACATTTATAGAACTAGGGGAAAAGGGTATGTTCATCATTGATGAATAAGTGTGCATTTATAAAACTAGGGAAAAGGGTATGTTCATCATAGATGAATAAGTGTTCATTTATAAAAATAGGGTAAAAGGGTATGTTCATCATAGATGAATAAGTGTGCATTTATAAAAATAGGGAAAAGGGTATGTTCATCATTGATGAATAAGTGTGCATTTATAAAAATAGGGAAAAAGGGTATGTTCATCATTGATTAATAAGTGTGCATTTATAAAACTAGGGTAAAGGGTATGTTCATCATTGATAAATAAGTGTGCATTTATAAAACTAGGGAAAAGGGTATGTTCATCATTGAGGAATAATTGTGCATTTATAAAACTAGGGAAAAGGGTATGTTCATCATTGATATATAAGTGTGCATTTATAAAAATAGGGAAAAGGGTATGTTCATCATTAAAGAATAAGTGTGCATTTATAAAACATGGGGAAAAGGGTATGTTCATCATTGAAGAATAAGTGTACATTTATAAAACTAGGGAAAAGGGTATGTTCATCATAGATGAATAAGTGTACATTTATAGAACTAGGGGAAAAGGGTATGTTCATCATTGATGAATAAGTGTGCATTTATAAAACTAGGGAAAAGGGTATGTTCATCATAGATGAATAAGTTTACATTTATAGAACTGGGGGAAAAGGGTATGTTCATCATTGATGAATAAGTGTGCATTTATAAAAATAGGGAAAAAGGGTATGTTCATCATTGATTAATAAGTGTGCATTTATAGAACTAGGGGAAAAGGTATGTTCACCATTGAAGAATAAGTGTGCATTTATGAAAATAGGGAAAAGGGTATGTTCATCATTGATGAATAAGTGTGCATTTATAAAAATAGGGAAAAAGGGTATGTTCATCATTGATTAATAAGTGTGCATTTATAGAACTAGGGGAAAAGGTATGTTCACCATTGAAGAATAAGTGTGCATTTATAAAACTAGGGAAAAGGGTATGTTCATCATTGAGGAATAATTGTGCATTTATAAAACTAGGGTAAAAGGGTATGTTCATCATTGATAAATAAGTGTGCATTTATAAAACTAGGGAAAAGGGTATGTTCAGCATTGAGGAATAATTGTGCATTTATAAAAATAGGGAATAGGGTATGTTCATCATAGATGAATAAGTGTACATTTATAGAACAAGGGGAAAAGGGTATGTTCATCATTGATGAATAAGTGTGCATTTATAAAAATAGGGAAAAAGGGTATGTTCATCATTGATGAATAAGTGTGTATTTATAGAACTAGGGGAAAAGGTATGTTCACCATTGAAGAATAAGTGTGCATTTATGAAAATAGGGAAAAGGGTATGTTCATCATTGATGAATAAGTGTGTATTTATAGAACTAGGGGAAAAGGTATGTTCACCATTGAAGAATAAGTGTGCATTTATGAAAATAGGGAAAAGGGTATGTTCATCATTGATTAATAAGTGTGCATTTATACAACTAGGGGAAAAGGTATGTTCACCATTGAAGAATAAGTGTGCATTTATGAAAATAGGGAAAAGGGTATGTTCATCATTGAAGAATAAGTGTGCATTTATAAAACTAGGGGAAAAGGGTATGTTCATCATTGATGAATAAGTGTGCATTTATAAAAATAGGGAAAATGGTATGTTCATCATTGACGAATAAGTGTGCATTTATAAAAATAGGGGAAAAGGGTATGTTCATCACTGAAGAATAAGTGTGCATTTATAAAAATAGGGAAAAGGGTATGTTCATCATTGATGAATAAGTGCGCATTTATGAAACTAGGGGTAAAGGGTATGTTCATCACTGATGAAAATGTGTGCATTTATATATAGGGTATGTTCATCATTGATGACTAAGCATTCAATTATGAATGAAGAACAATAAAAGGTTTGGGTTACATTCAGTCTATGGTTTGTTTCTGTAACCCACTTGCACCGAGTCAACTTGCCATTTCTGCAACTGCCTTTCTTGGATCCAAAGATATCAAGCACAAGTGGGTCCATGAGGTATTTCGGTCTTGAGAGATTGGTCATGGTCAGCTGGGCATGCCTCTAAAACCCTGAGACACTGGCTCCCTGCTCCTTATCCAATATCCCAGTGAATAGCACGTGGGTAGTGAAGGGATAGCTTCTTTGCAGTACGCTGGAAGTGTGACCGTTCTAATCTCGAGGCAATGTATAAAGAGCATGTAAGCATAACAGATTAATCTCATCTTCAATATGCCGACGACCTTGTCCCTAAGGCCTGGCGTCCACCTACTACGATAGAAATTTAGACTTACCGATATGGCACCGATACAAAAAGCAAATATCGGAGACTTATCAGGAAGGTGCAAAATCGTAGAGATATGTCTAGACATGCCAATCCACAATGCATTGTTTGTGGTTTCTATCGGTGTTTAATCGCAGAAACGTGGTCAACTGCCCCGATATTAGGTGACCTTCCGACGCGATTTTGATTTTCTATCGGGAGGTGCATTGTAGACCATATCGGAGCCATATCGTAGTAAGTGGACGCCGGGCCTTACCATATACCGGAACGAAAGTATAAATGAGCCAGCGAGGAAGCAACAGGATGACTAACAGTCGTCCCCAATTAGTGTCACTCTAATGGGATGCCCATTATCATCTTTTCCCCGTAGACTTAACATGGAAACTTGTATCCAACGCCCGTGAGGTATTTAGGAATCATATCCAATGGGTCGATTATTTCTCAAATGTTAACCCATTAGTCAATGTGAAGGATGAGATAAACCTATGAAAATTTAGGGTCAGAGCTGGTTCCCATCTTGGTTGATTCGCTACATAATTCACCTCGCTTCATCTTGTGAATTACAACACAATCCAAACCCGTTGTAATACGTTCATAGGTTTCCTCTGTATTATTATATACCTGTGGTAGTATATCCTACACATACGGCCCGCTCCTACCCATGTCGTATTTATATCCGTACGACACCTAGGTGACGTACGGGATATGTATGTGGCGTACGGGACATGTATGTGGCGTACGGGGCATGTATGGCAGCGAAATAAAAAAACTCGCCCAGAAGCAAAGGTAAAAATGGGATGTTTTAAAGGTATATAATAATACGAAAACAGGTATACATACTGTTCACGTATAATACTCGGAAAACCAAATGTATATGCTTTGCTTCAAGTTGTTGACTAAAAATTTAGATCCGTTAAATATCGGATAGGGGTATAGGTTTAGATACAGTAAATAGATAAACAATAATCGATGGTTTTGTGGATAGGCGGCCGTAAACTACGAGAGGTTGACGCGTAGTAATACACGAGCGCTAGCTAGTGTATTGCGAAGTCAACCTCGAGTGGTGGTGTGAATCGCTATATCCTATAGGTAGATGAACAAGTGGCGGGGGTCGGTGGTGCCACCATGGATCGTTATTTGAAATATCAGATAAGGCTCTGTTTAACCCACAGCGATACGATCCACAGTGCTGTGAATGTCCGCGTAAAAAGTATCGCAAAAAGCATTATTTTACGTGGCGATGTGCATATGCGATTACGACGCGATCCGCAAAATTTCAGGAGTAACTTTAGGCCCTCGGATCGCAATTCTGTGATCCGCAACTGTGTCATAAACGTGGAGCAACGGGACCCAGGAGCCCGTTTAACAATCTAGGATCGTATCCCCTTTCTGTACGCCATAGAGTCCTAGGGACGATGTGGGTCAACTTTATTCAGCACTAATGGACGACCTTATGGACGGGTAATACTAAGTGGCGTTAGAATATGAGGGGGGGGGGGGGGACGGAGGGGGCGACCGCCCCCCACTTTTTTGCCAGCCCCCAAAAAGTTAGCACCTTCAAATTTAACCCAATCAAGTGAAAAAACTGTCTTGTATAAATCTAACTTTTTAGCATGAAACTTTCATTAACCCCTGACTTTTCACCATAGGAAAATGTCAAAATCTGCTTTTTTGCATGCCATGATGGCTAAGCCCTGACTTTTCAACGTGGAAAAATGTCAAAATCTGCCTTTTTAGCGTGTAATGACGGCTAAGCCCTGACTTTTCACTGTGGAAAAATGACAGAGTCTGACTTTTTAGCATGCAATGATGGCTATGCCCTGATTTACGGATTTACGGTACATCATGTGGAACAGGCCGATATCAAAGTCTGACTTCATACCAAGAAAAAAATCAGCAATTTTTCAATTTGCCCCCCCCCCCCCCCCCACACTTTCAAAATGACACCCCTTATACTGTCGTAACGACCATACTTAAATACTATTATTATTCAACGGACCCCAGGCAGTCCACAGCTACAACCTGGAAATCCCTGCTGTGAGGTATGATGCATACTTCTATGACGGAGTCGCCCATTGGGTAGAACTACGGAGCAGAGTTTCTGATAGGCCTGACCCCCCCCCCCCCCTCACAGTTGTTGTGCGCAGTCTATATTAAAGGAGGGATGTACGCAGCACTTCAAAGGCCTTTCACCCTGACCTCGCATTGCGCACCTAGTTCATGAATGGCCTCAAAAATAAACAAAAACAAACAAAAACAAAACAAATAAACAACAGAAAGACAAACACCGGCCGATGTTCAGCAGAGACTGGGCGGAGGAGAGTGTTAGTACACACAGTTGACACCAGGGGTGCTGGTGGTGGAATGGTGGGTATAGAGAGGCGAACTTTGACCCTTTTAAAAAAAAAATCATTTTTGACAGAAACTGGAATGTGGAAACAGAAAAAAGAGAAAGTCGGTGACAGAGGGACAGAGAGAGTCATAGAGTGGCAGAGAGAGGCAGAGAGAGACAGACAGACAGAGAGAGACAGAGAGACAGAGAGAGAGACAGAGAGGGACAGAGAGGCAGAATAGTGGAGACAGAGACAGAGACAGAGAGAGGCCGAGAGAGAGAGAGAGAACGAGAGAAAGAGAGAGACAGAGAGAGAGAAAGAGAAGGATAGAGAGGCAGAGTGGTGGAGACAGAGACAGAGACAGAGACAGGGATGCACAGAGAAAGAGACAGAGAGAGAGACAGAGAGAGTCATAGAGAGGCAGAGACAGGCCGAGAGAGAGAGAACGAGCGAGAGAGAAAGAGAGAGAGTCAGAGAGAGTCATGGAGAGGCCAAGAGAGAGAGAGCGAGAGAGAGAAAGAGAAAGAGACAGAGAGAGAGACAGAGATAGTCATAGAGAGACAGAGAGAGGCCGAGAGAGAGAGACAGAAAGAGAGAGACAGAGAGAGAGACAGAGAGGGATAGAGAGGTAGAGTGGTGTAGACAGAGACAGAGACAGAGACAGAGACAGAGACAGAGACAAGGATGCACAGAGAAAGAGACAGAGAGAAAAGCAGAGAGACAGAGACAGAGAAAGGGACAGAGAGAAATAGAGATGCAGAGAGAGAGAAAGAGAGAGGCATAGACAGAGGCAGACAGAGGGTGAGAGAGAGATAAAGAGCCAGATAGAGATTAAGAGATAGACAGAGAAAGAAATAGAGAGAGAGACAGGGAGACAGAGAGAGAGCAGAGAAAGGGTGACAGAGAAAGCAAAAGAGGCAGAGAGAGATACAGAAAGAGTGAGAGAAGACAGAGATAGGCACACAGAGAAGTAGAGAGGTAAGGAGAGGCAGAGAGAGACACAGAGACAGAGCGACAGAGTGAGGGACACAGAGAAGTAGAGAGGTAAGGAGAGGCAGAGGGAGACAGAGAGACAGAGACAGAGTGAGGGGCACAGAGAAGTAGAGAGGTAAGGAGAGGCAGAGAGAGACACAGAGACAGAGCGACAGAGTGAGGGGCACAGAGAAGTAGAGAGGTAAGGAGAGGCAGAGAGAGACAGAGAGACAGAGACAGAGTGAGGGACACAGAGAAGTAGAGAGGTAAGGAGAGGCAGAGAGAGACAGAGAGACAGAGACAGAGTGAGGGGCACAGAGAAGTAGAGAGGTAAGGAGAGGCAGAGAGAGACAGAGAGACAGAGACAGAGTGAGGGACACAGAGAAGTAGAGAGGTAAGGAGAGGCGGAGAGAGACAGAGAGACAGAGACAGAGTGAGGGACACAGAGAAGTAGAGAGGTAAGGAGAGGCAGAGAGAGACACAGAGACAGAGACAGAGTGAGGGACACAGAGGCAGATAAACAGGCAGATAGAGAGGGAAATAGTAGAAACTGAACGAGAGTTAGACTTGTCAGTGTTTATGCCACGACGGGAAGGTTGTGTATTACTACGCGAAGCGTTAGCTGAGCGTAGTGAGGAACAGACCTGACCAGAGTCTAACTCGAGTTCGGTTTTGTATTTATCCTACCCCGTCTCTACCCTTTTGGATTACTAAAATATAAATATCGATTGAACGACTAACCAAAATCCAACCGGAACTTTTGAGTCCAACCGGAACTTTTTTCACCATCTGGTCGCTGATTGGTTGATTTTTTTATGCCCCTAGAGGCATAAATCGCACTTCATGTCATGGCATGCCGCATAAAATTTGCCTATGTTATGCCTATGGACCGTTTTTATTAGGGGTAGGATAAATAGATAGGGACAGAGGGACAGAGAGAAAGACAAATAAAAACAATTCCCCACCTCGTTTTGCAGCATGTACAGCATGGTCAGGTCGTTCTATGTAACTATTCAGCAGGTGAGCGCGGAAGTCATGGTTCAGGTTTTCCCCGCTATGCGCGCTGCGTCCCGGCCATCGGGGTCAGCCTCGTTTTGACCTGGCCCGGATTTAGCCGATCATCTCCTTCGCTCGGCTTGGCTTTATGCCCGAATCTGTCATCGTAAATCGGCGCCTACTTTACGACCCGCGCCACTAGGTGTCAGCACTCCCGCCAAAAGACGCATGCGCACTGTGAACCCGGCCATAAAAGGCGGCGTCCGTGTCGCGCCCCCTGCAGGAGGGGACAAGTACTAACACCGCCATCGGAACAGCTTTTATGGTGTGCACAGAAAAGTACCGTGCGTGCAGTAAACGGACCGTGACCGTGTAAACAGCGTTCCCACACCTACTTCCGGTCAACGGAGGTCAAGGTCACGGCCCACTGACCAGGTCAGCAACGGGGTCACCGGGGTCAACGAATTAAGCATGTGAGAGGCCAGGGATCCAATCAGAAAGCGCGTACTTGCCGACCTTTGGCGGGTTCGGGAACTGCGTCGTTTCTCACGTCGACCCAGAAACGTCACCGGAAGTGGGGTATGTTTACCACTACGCATGTCTGTTTCTGGTCTCTATCGTGGTTTTTTTTCGCCGTGGGTCCAATTGGCAATTGTGAGCGAGAAGGTGGATTTGACCTTTGACCTCAGCACGCCAACAGGACGAAATTCGTGTAAGACTCCGGGCTCCAGTTTTTATCTTTGATAATCGTCATCGCTCAAACGATAAATTACCTGTGCAAAGTCATGACATGACTCTAAATCAACACCACTTCAGTTTAACAACATAAATATATACTGATTTGGGATCTGGATCATATCAAAGAAATATGCTAAAAATACATTTCAAATAATTTCGAAATGAAACTTGATCTAGCGTTTGTTTGTTTGGGTAGTTTAACGACTAATTTGTTCAATTAGACTTGATCTAGTGTAAAATGGTAGGAAAAAGGGCAAAGAATCACCAAGTCTCCATAGAGTTTCTCCTCAACCGTTGGATGAAGAAAATTATTTCTCTTTATATCATATTATATCCGGGACCAACGGAATGATTCCATTTCATCGAAATTTGACCAATATAACTAGCCTTCCCTAACAGCATCAAGGGAACTTAGCAAGAATATCAAGAACATATATCTTGCGGGTGACCAACAGGTCTAGGCCCACCTTGTTATAGCGTGCTTGCATTCGCTTTATCTCACCCCTGGAATAAATGCCCATAGGCTTAACATTGGGGACTCGTTCTCCATACCCCTACGAGTATTGCGGTCCGTTCTCCATGGTCTATATCCTGTGTGTCATCCATTTTTTAATCTATATAGGGGTGAGATAAATACAGAAAGCAACTCGTTTTGCTCAAAGAATTCATTCTGCAACTCGTTTGAATGCTACATGATATTCGCTCGGCTGTTGCCTCGTTCATATCACTCCGCATCAAACTCGTGGAGAACGACGACTTTGACCAAAACTTGTTGGTTTCTTCTTTAATATACATCACCTAAAGGTTAGAGTGGTCGCATTGAACTTCCAGTAGCTTCCAGAAAACTATCCCTTCACTATCTGCATGTTGTTCATTGTGATAGTAAAAACAGAGCAGGGAGCCAGTGTCTCAATGTCTTAGAGGCCTGCCCAGCTGACCATGACCAATCACTCAAGACCAAAATACCTCAAGACCCACTCATGCTTGCTATGTTTGGAACCAATATAGGCAGTTACAGAAATGGCAAGTTGACTGGGTGCAAGTGGGTTATAGGAAACGATCCATAGACTTAATATACCCCAAACCTTTTAATTGTTATTCATTAATTGCATGCTCATTCATCAATGATGAACATACTATTTGCTCCTAGAATAGTAGTGATGACTATCGTTGATAGGCACCGTAACCGTTGTACAGTCGAATTTGTATATCGACAGAAGTATGGCACAGCTATATCTAGACTTGCTCAAGTCTTTGATTATGAACATTCATTAAATGATTAATCACAATCATAATAAAGTTTATTTTAGTATGTAACCTTCTCTGTCTGGCCCATGTATCCCAGCAAGGAGGGTAACCATAGGATGCAGGGACTGGAGCCAATCTAAGCTATGTCCAAATAGGTCTTAGACCATCAGTGATCGTTTCAACAGTTGTCTATGAAAGAAAACATCTCTGGTCTTTTAACAACTATGGGCAACAATGTAATTGAACACCGTGATTATATACACAAAGAGGAGCATAGGCCTGTTTATTAACTACCTAATACAGACTTCATACTAAGCTTATGGAGCCTACAGATCGCTACTGAGTAGAATACGGACCTCCGGAATCTCCTAGGAGAATACGGCTTTTTCGGCCACATGACGGGCATTATAGGAACTAATTTATATAAACAATGCATGGCACTTGGGTCGAATTTCTAATTATTTACAAGGTTTTGGTAGTTGACACTACGTTATACTCCTCGCTATCGCTCGTAGTTTTACTGCGCGTCAACTACGCGGAGAATACGGCCACTCAGATCAAAAGCATGGTAATATTGTGTATTTATACTTTCTTTTTAGTCTTTGCTTGGGAGTTTAACTATACAGGAGTTGAGAAATAAACACATTTATCACCCTTCACATCTCAAAGGGTCAACTCCTACAACTGTTGTTCGCTGTCGGAAGGCAATGGTTAAGCATGCCCTATTTGTACTCCGACCTTAAACGATCATTGCACTGAAAGCCCTGCCTTGTACCCTGGCCCGGCGAGTATTCAATAGCAAGCAATGCAGGAAGGTGTTTTTAAAAGAAGAGCGATAAAAATATCGATCTTATTGTGACCTGTGCTGCGTTCTCTATATCTCTTTATGGAAGAGAGTCTTACAAGATGGCCAAGATATTTTTCATTTTATATGGACAATGGAACTAGAAGACTTTTTGTATTGACTTTATTTGTCTATTTCAGGTGATATACAAATAGATCGCTATATGGACTAACTGAGGTCCCAATAGGAAAATAAGTAGCGAAGTCTGAGAAACATTATGTTCTTGTTAAGAGGTGTATGTGTTGTACCATGACAACACTGTAAGGTCACACATACCGACCTCTGGCTGGTATCTTTACAGTATAAATAAAGAATATATATATATATATATATATATATATATATATATATATATATATATATATATATTCAATATATATTTATATATAAAAGAAGACGATCATGTATAGATCATCATATAAATATACTCATATTAATCAATGTGTGTAATCAGTAAGGGGGGGGTGTCCACCGGGCTCCCGACGCGAACCGACGCGCCCCGATACAACCCTTCCGATACAAAATTCATATCATAGCAAAATCGTAGAGCTTATCGGGGCAGTTGGTCAGGTTTCTACGATAATGCTACCGACGCGGCCCGACAGGCACCGACGCGAACCGACGCGAACCGATAAAAAAAACCCATATCGTAGAGGGTCTACGACAATCGAACATGTATCGATTGTCGTAGCGCGTCGGGCTGCGTCGGTGCGCGTTGCAGTGTATAGATGACTCTTCAAACGGGAATTCATATGAAATAATCGATGGAAAATTATTAAATTTTCAGAATCTCTAGAATATCAAATGCTGATGCGGTTCTGCAAAAAATGTGAAATTTGATAGTAGATAAGGGTCTCAAAAAGATCCTTTTATACTTTAACTTGGAACTGGTTTTTTTCATTAGATATTATCATGAGGTATCATATAATATTGTTTTGTATCTAAAGATAAAATATCAATCTTAAATATGCCTTATTTCTGGAATTATAAAGGAATTATGGTTGGTTACACTGGTTGCATCCTGAGCTATATCGGGGTGTATCGGGACCATGGCACCTTTTTCATGTATCCTCCCAATACGTTACGACGCGCACCGACGCGAGCCAACGCGAACCGATACGCTACGATATTTCTCCCGACACGCTACGATATGGTAATTTTGTATCGGTTCGAGTCGACTCGCGTCGGCGTTGGTGGGTGCGGGGTCTTAGTCTCTGGGAATGTAGCTACAATTCTTATGAGATACTCACAGCAATTTGGGATTTTCCTGGCCAAAGATTTGTATTCCAATATAATCTGAAGACTTGAACATTATCATTACTTTTAGATAACGTAACCACAAGAACATCATTGCCAGAACCGCTCATGTAAATCGTAATCATAATCATTGATTCCATATCGTTCTCAGTTTTAAAAACACTTCCCAGGAATTCAAGGGTGAGTTTTTAAAGGAGGGAGTGATCAAAAACTGATCTTATCGTCTTTTTTGTTGTGTTTTTCCTGAACAATCTGTATGGAGGCCGGTCTTACAAGACGATCCTGGAAAGATCCTTACATACGTACTTACATATATACTCCGCTTTTATTAGATTGTGCTCTCACACGCTATATATGTTGCCTATAAAAGGTTAGACTGGTCACATTGAACTTTCAGCGTGCTGAGAAAATATATCCCTTCACTATCTGTGTGCTATTCGCTGTGCTATTTGATAGGGAGCAGGGTACCAGTTAGACTGGCCTCAGTCCCTGTGTCCTACCCCTCCACCCCTTCTGAGTGACACAGGGACTGGTCTCATCCGTAATCGGCGAGATTTTGCGCCACACTCCCCAAGCAGAGGTCTGGCTACTGGTCAGGATATCTGCTGGGAGATTGATACCCTATCACTTTGATCTCAATCTCAATATATTGCTATGACAACATAGGCAGGCAGGGAACTGGAGGAGGGGAGGGGGAGGGGTAGAGGGAGGTATAGGGTTACAGGAGGTGGCTTTGGGTCATAAACAGGTGATTCTGGTCAGAGTGGACAAGTCATTGATTCATGGGCCAGTCAGAGAAGGACACATGCTAAAATGAATTGTATTCCGATTTTCTTAAATCATTTAATGAATGCTCATAATCAAAGACTTGAGCAAGTCTAGGTACTAGTGTCTGAGGGTCTTAGAGGTGTGCCCAGCTGACCATGACCAATCACTCAAGACCGAAATACCTCATTGACCTATTGGTGCTTGATATGTTCTATAGAATCAGGCAGCAATGGCAAGTTTACTGGGTGCAAAGTAGTTACAGAGAACTATCCTTAGACTGAATGTAACACAAACTTTTTAATTGTTATCCATTTAAAATTGCATGCTCATTCATCAATGATGATGTCATAGCGATATTTGCATATGTACTAGATATTCTATATTGTGAATTGTATTTCTCTATATCTTAGTTAAAGATCTGCACTCAACAAACCAGGATACTGGAAAAGCATTAGTTAAGGGAAAATACATTTATCTTGTAACAGGCTGTGAAGTCACTTTCCCGCATCATCCATATATTCATGTGCATTAACATGTAGCCAATCGGGAAGAGGACACTCATGTCCCACTCCCACGCCATGTTATGCTCGGAGGCCTGATTGGACACACTCAGGTATTTCCCTTACACTGTTTCTATTTTTAGACACTGACATCTTTCTAGTTTGTATTAAAGACTGAGTTGGAGTCATCTCCAGTCAGTCAGGACAACAGAAAAGCCCCGTGCTGCTGGGATGTGGGAAGAACATTATGGCGCCACTCAGAGCAGTCACATGATGTGAGGCTCTAGAGTTAAGGATCCCCACCTACAGGAGTGCACAGCATGCCTTGCTAACAGTGGACTAAATCACAGTGACATTTCATTCAGAAGATCCTGTACATCAACTGATAACTGTTACTCCCCATATTGGCATCATACTTGTAAATTGTGAATTCTTCAGGATATTAAATACAACCTAAACTAAACAGCTCCTGGATTCATCATCTATATCCCCACCTTAACAGAGTATGGTTTTACCCACACAACATCCAGTGTCACATTTAGTGGGGGAACAACCTTTGTTATAATGAACGTTATATTTGCTCCTAGTTATGTACTCGTACTAGTTTAGTGTTATTCTGCACAAGGAATTGTCCTCTAGTTCAATCAAACAGGCTTCAACAATAAGGACATTTCAAGATAACGCAACAGAAAGGAGATTTTTGCCAGTGTCTTAGTTTCGTACTCTGACATTCTATGAAACCGATTTTTTCAACATTCTGACAAGGCTATGATGTGAATTTAGATTCATAGCCATGTCGGAGCCATGTCGGAGCCATGTCGGAGCCATGTCGGAGCCATGTCGGAGCCATGTCGGAGCCATGTCGGAGCCATGTCGGAGCCATGTCGGAGCCATGTCGGAGCCATGTCGGAGCCATGTCGGAGCCATGTCGGAGGCATGTCGGAGACAGGATCAGAGCCGTATCAAGCTGTGCTAGACTGGGGTCTGTTTAAAGGGGGGTGTCCACCAACCATGAAAAGGCTACGACAATGGCTTTCCGACAAGGTCCACGACAGCTCTACGATTGGAAGCCTTGTCGTAGCCTTGTCGGGGTTGGTGGACCCCAGTTCCTGACAAGAGGCTACAACAAGGGCACAACAGGCTGCGACATGAAGTTTGTTGGGGGCCTGTCGGGGGCCTTCCGACAATGCTACGACAATATTGAACATGTTAGATTTTTGCTATGACTGGACCTTTGTTGTGGAGTGTGGTGGTTTCCTCGATATCGCTGTCATAGTGTGTCGGAACCATAGGCGCCTTTTTCACGGCAACCAGCAACGTCTAAGACACGCCCTATACCGCTGTCCCGACACTGCTCTTCTCACGACAAGGCTGTGACAAGGCTGTGATTGGAACTTTCATGTCGGCACTTGTCGTAGCCTTGTCGTGGTTGGTGGACGCCCCCCTTTATAATGAAGGAATGATATCTGGGCTGGACGATAAGATTTTTCAGCGATCAGGGGCCTCAGGGATGATTCACGTAGATATCGTTTGATAAAACTGATTGAGGCCTGATGTGACAGTGACAGACTGAGGGCTGGTGTGACAGTGACAGTCATAGAGATCTGGTGTGACAGTGACACACTCAGGCCCGGTGTGACAGTGACAGACTGAGGCCTGGTGTGACAGTGACAGACTCAGGCCTGGTGTGACAGTGACAGACTCAGGCCTGGTGTGACAGTGACACACTCAGGCCCGGTGTGACAGTGACAGACTGAGGGCTTGTGTGACAGTGACAGTCTCAGGCCTGGTGTGACAGTGACAGACTGAGGCCTGGTGTGATGGTGACAGACTGAGGCCTGGTGTGACAGTGACAGTCATAGAGATCTGGTGTGACAGTGACAGACAGAGGGCTGGTGTGACAGTGACAGACTCAGGCCTGGTGTGACAGTGACAGTCTCAGGCCTGGTGTGACAGTGACAGACTGAGGCCTGGTGTGACAGTGACAGACTCAGGCCTGATGTGACAGTGACAGTCATAGAGATCTAGTGTGACAGTGACAGACTGAGGCCTGGTGTGACAGTGACAGTCATAGAGATCTGGTGTGACAGTGACACACTGAGGCCTGGTGTGACAGTGACAGACTCAGGCCTGATGTGACAGTGACAGTCATAGAGATCTAGTGTGACAGTGACAGACTGAGGCCTGGTGTGACAGTGACAGTCATAGAGATCTGGTGTGACAGTGACAGACAGAGGCCTGGTGTGACAGTGACAGTCTCAGGCCTGGTGTGACAGTGACAGACTGAGGCCTGGTGTGACAGTGACAGACTGAGGCCTGGTGTGACAGTGACAGACTGAGGCCTGGTGTGACAGTGACAGTCTCAGGCCTGGTGTGACAGTGACAGACTGAGGCCTGGTGTGACAGTGACAGACTGAGATCTGGTGTGACAGTGACAGACTCAGGCCTGATGTGACAGTGACAGACTGAGGGCTGATGTGACAGTGCCTGACAGACAGTACTCGTCCCGCACACTGGGTGTAGATTCAGGGATGTTCCAGGTCGGGTAAACAATGGGACGCTCTAGTGTGTACTCTGCGCATCCATCAATAACTCCCAGCAGCCACCGCGCGCCACTACAGTGCTCATCCATTTCCCGCCGTCTGACACCGGGTCCCGCCACCATGCGGCGCCACCTGTCCTCAGCAGACGACATTTTACTTGGATTTATAACTATTTTTACATTTGAGCTGAGCTCTCTTCATTTTCAGTATTTTCTCTCAAAATCATGTTATACATTTGACTTTCCCTCGGAGTCTAATATAAAGGAAACACATGAAAGTTTAGGTTCAGAAGGAAAGGGGGGTGATGTTGGTATATTCCTGGGTAGATAATGGAGATATTAAAGGAATTAATGGATAAAATAGAATAAAAGAATAAAGAATAGAGCGAATATGAAGACAGTATGTATTTTTTCTGTGAACATCCAACTTCCATGTAGACCTGTAATGTTCTTCCTGTGCCTAGGTGGATAGATGTTTTTGGTGCTGCATTTTATGCATCTATTATGCATTTATTTCCGAGTTTTTCAAGGTAGTGCAAAAACTATGTGCAAAGATTCTATATTTGTGTCTCTGGTGCGAGGTTCTGGTATGTTTTCTTTTTCCAGTTATTGTTCATCGTTGGAATGAGCAAGTGTGGTCACTTGACACCGGGTCAAATTATTGATCAAATACATCCCTCTGCCTTTAGCATCGGGATGTATCTGATCAATAATTTTACTGTGTATTTTAGACGTACGAAGACAGTAAACCAGTTTTCGTATACTACTATGCCTAAAAGGCAGTTGAACCTCGTTACTGGCCTTAACAAGGCAACAATAAACATGAACATAGGATATTCCAGATAGATAGATAAACATATAGCTCACCATCACCAACAGTAAACATGATATGCGTATGAGATGACATTAATGGTGATGAGAAGAAATGAGACATGCTAATGGCATATTGGTCACTTCAGTGAGCTATTCTGACGCTAGTCAAGTGCAGCCCTTGACATTAGCAAATTCACTTAGAAATGTTTATATGTGTAGATCAGTTTACCATATAGCTCAATTGGTCTTTGTATATACTACTGCAACTGGAGGTTACATGTGTCAATCCAACGTTGTTATATACATGTGATTATCCTCTTCTAGTTGATATATGTGCCATAGTCCAATTGTGCCGTTATGGGGCACTGGTGTTGATGGTATTAAAGGCATATCATACAAGGACGGTGACCTATGATTTTAAAAACATAGATAAGTAGTATTATATATGTACTATATTCTGTGAACATTTTAGGAAAACGACATGGGTTTTACTATGTGAAAAAATACTTTTTAGAATTTCTATATATTCTTATATAAAATTATCATTACTGCACAAAACTAACCACTTTACATATATATGCGAACGGCGTATATAGGTATGCTTTTGCGTATACAAGGTCGTCCTATTCCCCGTGTGTATACGCCTCATATATACGCCTGATTCATATATACGCCTGATTCATATATACACCTGGTTCTGTTGTATTTACACCACTATCGATTAGTTCCGATCTCTGCCACTTGGGGAGACCACTGTTAGCATATTTCATTCGCCATTAGTCATTAAGTCCTTGGTATGTTGAAAACCCAGTTTTATATTATCAATTTTGATTATGAAATTGTTCTAAAACCCTTTTTAATATCTTTTCATTAAATACATATATATAATCAACCCAGCATTCTTTGGTTTTTTAAACGTTTTTAAGATAGCTTTGACTTTCTCAAACACCATTCTTCTGTCATTATGATTCTGGTACTGTTTATATACAGACAAGGTGTCATGAGATACAGCTGGGGGAAATCATCTTACCCCTGTGTGAATGCGGCCACACACGTGGCAATGCGTCCGCCCGGCCCCCGCACGGCCCCCGCCGCAACGCGCAGCGGCAAGGTGTGAGAGTGGCCAGAGGAGGTGTGAAGCGCTGCGCCCCCTATCGCTTTGGCATGGACTCAAATTACAGCTGATGCAGATTCCTATGCAAAAGTATAGCAAAAATAGGCTAACTAGTAACAGCTACTACATACAAACTGTTAGAGCTCTATCAAAAATCTTTTCAGATATTGATAGAGTGACATCTAATGTACTCCAAACCACAATAGAGCTCCACGTTTTGTGCCTGTTTTGTGTTGTGGAATACAACCTTATTTTTCACAAATTGCAATGTTCAACCTACGACAGGAAACCTTAGCCATAGCACAGGTATATGACATGTATATCACTAAATAGGCCCATGTCTTAGGTTTCTAACAATGTTTTGTTTATCAAAATCATTCATGATACAAGAGCTATTTGCATTTTTCATGTTTTGGAGTGGGTTCTTCTTAGAGCTCCTTCCCTCATGCTGGCATGTTCGAAAGTGGCGCCTCGAATCCTGTCGCGATCGCATATATGAGTCGGGTCGGTATAGGGGGCGCTGCGCTTCACACCTCCTCTGGAGAGTGGCTGTGAGGGTGGCTGTGAGGGTGGCTGTGAGGGTGGCTGTGAGGGTGGCTGTGGGGGTGGCTGTGAGGGTGGCTGTGAGGGTGGCTGTGAGGGTGGCTGTGGAGGTGGCTGTGAGGGTGGCTGTGGGGGTGGCTGTGAGGGTGGCTGTGGGGGTGGCTGTGAGGGTGGCTGTGGGGGCAGTGGAGGCAGGGTTCGCACACACAGGCCTTGTGGTTGCACTGCACGAAAACCACCATTTTACATATGAATGCGCCCGGCGTATATAAGTGTGACTTTTGTGTATATATGGTTGTTCTATTCCCCATGTATATACGCCTCATGTGTAGGCGGATATAAGCATCCAGCGAAGAGGACTTCACTGAGAGCGGGCGGGGGGAGGTGGGGGAGGGGGGCGGGGGGAGGGCTTCTTACTGAGGACACCTTTACTTCTACCAACACAAAGGAGCGGGAGGTAGAGGGGGGAGATGATATTTCCTCTCATATACGTCGGGTGTGAAATACAGCCAAGACGCATCCGTATATATAAGGCCTGGGCGTATATATATATACATATATATGAAAACAAGTCAATATTTAGCCACTACATGTACTTCTGCGATGGCGTATTTATGAATAACATAGTAGTTTTCGTGCAGTATTGGAGTCGGAGTCGGGGGGGAACAGGGCTTCCTTTTTTATTTTCTAGCGGTAAACATATACGCCCGGCGTTTATATATCGCACAGAGAATGTTTCCTCTCGTATAAGCAAGGTGTGAAATACAGCCAAGACGTGTCCGTATACAAAAGAAAACAGTATTGTATACGCTTCATACGTTGGTGTGAAATATGGACGTTTACAAATGAAAACAAGTCTATATTCAGCCAATACATGCACTGCCGCGATGGCGTATATAGGAATAAACTGGTGGTTTTCGTGCAGTGCATAATATTGATCTATAAATCAAAAACTAGCACGGTGACCCCGATATATGCCTTTAAAGGCATATCGGACAATCTGGCTTGAAAATCAAAAGCCATGTCATTTTCCTGAAATTTGAATATGATGATTTCTGAATGTTGTGGAACACATATCTTAGTTTAAGAATGGGGGTCACCGTGTTTGTGTCTGATTTAGAGATCAATATTATGACAATTTTATAATAGAATATAAAGAAATTATGAGGACATAGTAAAACCCATGTCAGTGTCCTCAAACGTTCACAAAATATTGTAGACGCATAATATTATGCATTAAAGTTTTAAAGATCATAGGTCACCATCATTATTTTTGAAAGAATTAAAGAAAACCATTTTTTTCTGTACATTTCCGATGTAAATCAAGCAAATACAAATTGGCCTATAATACCTATTAAGATTGAATAAACTGAATAAAACATTAAATTTACTCATTTAGAATTAGAATGAATCTCAGGAAACCAACTTTGACAGATAATTGACAATATTTAAAAATCATGAGTACAGGTGTTGCCGTTCAGCGCCGCCTAACGGCCCACTGTGTAGTAACGCGGCCGCTCGGACAAACATTGCCGAAGTCAGCCACATCCCATAGAGCCACACAGTAATCACACCTAAAGTGTGAACAGTGGGTGGGATTACAGGAGTGTTGTTTTTTGACAGATTGAATTGTTGAAGCAAACTCGGGTATTGTATCAACGAGTCTGAGCTGTCTAAACTTTATAGTTGATAATTGTTTGGGTTTTTATTTAGAGAAAGATAAGCATATGAGAGCTAGGCCTGTCAATGTATTAATGGGTATTCAATTTCGGTGATCCTATGTTATCTATGCTATATCTAAAGTATTATTGAGGCAATATGCATGTGTGGCATACCAGATTTGAGTTGGAATACCACAGAATAGGATGCAATCGTTAATACTTCTCTGAAAATAATGTAGGTGGGTATTATGAATGTATTACGCTCATACATCCAATGATCTTATGGTAAAGAATACGTTGCCAGGGGAATGTTTGGCTTCAGCCGTGGCGTAACCAAGCAGATAAGGTGCGACACCAGCCTACGCATAAAAGGCCTATTGTAGGATATCCCTTTGCTACCCTGCTAGTATGTTTTTGTAGGAGGAAAATTATTGTGGATTATTATATTAAGAGCATATATAATGGCTATTTTAAGGCGCCATGGGGCGCGTTACCTTAAAAGTATTTGTATTTTTGTGAACACACGGAGCAGCATTGGGAGCCCTCCTGTCGGCCGCCCACCCGCCCAAACCGATCTGCATCACTCCATCATTGACAGAGACAGACAAAACCTGACATATGACTGCGATCACACTGCACCAGTTTTACCGGTTCGTGTGTATCACTGAAATACTGACAGTCAAAGTGAAAGTCAAAAGCTCAACATCTCTTTGGCTCGGAACGGAGGGTGACCGCTTAAAGACGAATGCTGGTAGTTGGGTGATTTCTAAATTCTATTGATTTTTGTAAATATCTCCGGGTAATATAAGTTCCATATTTCAGCAATTAGAAAATGCAAAGAAATTAGCATGTCACCATGCTAACTTCTATGGGAAGGCCATCTGAAAATGTAAGTGCTTAACTATTGGTTTCTATGGGAAACTGCAATATATATTTTGACTTTGTTGCTAAATGACACTGATATTCTATTGCTATCTTCAAATAATTCTGGATTATGATAGTTGGGAACATGTACAAATGAGAAATGCTAAAAAATACTATATCACCACACTAATTTCAATGGCAAGTCTATGGAGAGATAATACCAGGGCTGAGATACATGAATGAACGACATCTTGTTCTACCTTTGTTCCTGTTAGATTTGTAGCCGATTGGTGTTTTTGCACATTTAAATTCCCCAGAAGATGGGAAATATAAAAACAATGTCATTGAAATTTACAAACTGTGAGCTGCACTTGAATCCCTCATGACGATGTCTCGCCGCTTTTACCACTGCTCTTCCTTCTATTTAAATATCGGCATCGATAAAACTTCACCCGTGTGTGTATGTGATCAATAATGTCACCAATCACGAGAGCCCAAGCTACTCTATTATTTACTTATGCAAATGCATATACAGTAGAACCCTGCCTAACGGACACCCCGCGTAAGCGGACACCCCGCATTAACGGACACCTTTGCTCGGAACGGTTCCCTCTATTAGATGTTTATTTCAACCTCGCGTAAGGGGAAACCCCGCGTAAGCGGACACTTTGGCCCGGAATGGAGGGTCTCCGCTTACGCGGGGTTCTACTGTATATATATATATATTCATTATCTATGTGCCTAAACCGATCAGTCAAACCGAATCGGTCAATTTCTCTCACTGTAATGTTATGATGTTCTGTAGCGTTATGATGTGCAATAAATACATCAAATACACTCTGGTGCTTGATAAATTCGGTCCCTAGAAAGGCAGTCGTAGATATAGTAAGTTGGCTGGGTGCCAACTGGGTTACAAAAAATGACCCAAAGTCTGAAAAGAAAAACAATTTTCTTAGTGTGTTTATAATTTCACCCTCATTTGTCGATGGTGAATAAACAATTTGTCCCTCACCTATTTCTCGACTGTACAGATTCAATTCACCACTCAGTGACGAATGAATAAAGTTCGTCGCTTTGTACCACGTGACTTGTTGTTTGTGTAGTAAAACGAGATCTTTTAATGATATTCAGGCATATATGATAATAATAACCAGGAGTAAATAGTATGTTCATCATTGATGAATGAGCATGCAATTATAAATGAATAACAACTAGGAGGAAATAGTATGTTCATCATTGATGAATGAACATGCAATTATAAATGAATAGAAATTGAGAGGTTGGGTTACATTCGGTCAATACATAGTTTTCTTAATCTCAACCCAGATATTTTTTCTCCATAGACTTAACATTGGAAACTCGTATCTAACACCCATTAGATATTTAGGAAAAATATCCAATGGGGGATAATGTCACAAATGTTAGCCCATTAGTCAATATTAAGGGTGAGATTAATTCATAAACCCATTCAAGTTTAGGGTCAGAGCTCGATCTCATCTCATTTGAATCACATAGCAATTCACGCGGCTTCGCCTTGTGATTCAAACTCGATTCAAACTGGGATACGAGCTCAGACCCTAACCTTTTATGGGTTTCCTCTATAGTAACCCACTTGCACCCAGTCAACATGCCATTTCTGCAACTGCCAATCTTGGATCCGAACACATCAAGTACCAGTGAATCTTGAGGTATTTTGGTCTTGAATAATTGGTCATGGTCAGCTAGGCATGCCTCTGAGACCCTGAGACACTGGCCCCCTGCTCTGTTCTCACTATCACAGTGAATGGCATGCAGATATTGAAGGGATAGTTTTCTGGAAGCACGCTGAAAGTCTACATGTGACCACTCTAACCTCTAGGCGATGTATCTAGCGCATACAAGCACGCTCTAATAACTATCTAAAATAATGTCCATGGTCTGACCTTCACCAGAGCTTGCCCTGGTTTTTTTTCTTTTTTCCCATGTCTTTTAAATAATAATTACATGCGCTAAATCTATCTGAAAACTTAAAAGAACTGATTGATGTTGATTGATCTTTTTAATAAAGTTTTCTTTTATTTCTACAGATGTGAAGCCTGCGAGACACCCCAAACACTACATTCATGATGGACTTCAGGGTAGGTCCACCTTCTCCCTACACAAATACAGTAGAACCCCGCCCAACAGACACCCCGTGTAAGCAGACACCCCATGTTAACGGACACCCCGTGTTAACAGACACCTTTTTTTTTTTTTTTTTTTGGCAAGTTTTATTAGGGAATATTGTTGTTTTTTTAAAATCTGTTCATTTATACTGAACAAAATAAGGCAAATTGCCTGTTTTCAATTCGGCCCAGTGAGTCGTACTTGGCTTGATTATAGTATTTCATTTGGCTTGCACGTCAAACTTCCATGCTAACATACTTAACTTTAGTTGATGATATTTACAATGATACATCCATTTTTCAAGACATTTTTAACAGTCACAAATAGTTCATTATATTCTGTGCCATACAAAGGTGGAAATCATTTATGTTAATCCATAGAATAATATACATTACACAGAAGTGGAGAAAATTAGACAACTAGACAACTCCCCGAATATTTGCAATCACAGGTTCCCTACAGAAACAAAACACAGACAGGCTATACATATTTACAAGTGTTTACATTCAATAGTTTTGACGGCTATTAAATAGAATTGTACGTTCTCTGTACTTGAACCTTGGGTAAGTAGGAATCTTTCTATACTCTACCGGGAGGTTGTTCCAATAAAAGGCACATTTGTACAACATGCTGCGTTTAAAGGCATTGGTGTTTATGGGATTCGTTTGGAGAACTGCTGCATCGTGTAAACGGGTTTCCCTTCTTGTATGTGCTAGATACTCTACCTTCCTGCTTCTGTTGTAACTCATCTTTCTTATGGCTGATTCCCTTCTTTCACTTAAGTAGTTTACTTTAGCTTCCCTGTGTAGTTCTGTAACTGGTGTTCTGGGTTCCCCTCTTAATGATATTCTTAACGCTTTATTTTGTAGTACCTGCAATTTGTTTAGGGATTTATGGTTTGAGTTGTGGATCAAGACATTGCCATATTCCGCATAGGGTAATATTTTCGTTTTATAAAGTAAAATTGCTTGTTTTTTATTCAGGTATTGTCTTACTTTAGCAAATAGGTAGATTTTGTTTGACAGTTTTCTAATGAGCTCCTTCTTGAAGGGCTCGAAAGTGAGTTTCTCATCAAGTTTAACTCCCAAGTAGTCAAATTGTTTGACAAACTCGATCTCATTGTTATTTAGGAGCAATTTCTCATGACCAATTCCCTTCCTAAGGTTGGCTCTGGTAGTGAAAATCATTGCTTTTGTCTTTTTGGTGTTTATCGTTAACTTATTTTTGGCCGCCCAGTTTTCAACTTTACTCAGGTCGTTTTTGACTTTATGGGTAGCAAGATCCACATTCCTCTCGGTAGCATAAACAACGGTATCGTCCACGTATAGTTTTGTTTTTGAGTTGGTCAGAACATCAGCCAGATCGTTTGCATATATTAAGAAAAGTAGGGGTCCCAGAATTGACCCCTGTGGGACACCACAGGTCACAGATCTACAGTTTGATAGGGTCCCATTTACACGAGTTTGATGCGTTCTTTTTTCTAAGTAACTTTTCAGCCAGTTCAACATACTTGTGTGCATGCCATAGAGTTGACATTTGTCGAGGAGAATTTCATGTGATACCGTATCGAAGGCCTTCGATAAATCAATAAAGGTGGCTACTGTTATTTGTTTGTGGTTTAAGAAGATATCGTCAGTTAGTGAGGAAGTTGTATCTATTGTAGAATGTCCTTTTCTGAAACCCCCTTCATTTTTATTTAGGATATTGTTAGATTCGAGATAGTCAGATATTTGTTGGTGAATAATTTTCTCTAGCAGTTTACCTGGGAGGGGGAGTAGAGAGACTGGTCTTAAGTTTGTGACATTCATTGAGTTACCTGATTTTTTTAATGGGATTATTTGTGCATTTTTCCATCTTTCTGGGAAGATCTGTTCATCGATCGAGCAGTTCATCAAGTGGGTAATTTGACCTGGGATTGCTAGGAAACTGTGTTTGATAATATTGGCAGGTATGTTTTTTATTGAAGAAGATTTGTGGATGTCAATTTCTTTTATCAGTTTAGTAACTTCATTCTCGTTGGTCCTGACTAGCCTTGTGCCATCATTATTTTGGGCTACCCCAAAGAATTCCCAGTTGTCATTGAATTTATTCGCTAAGTTTGGTCCAATGTCTGCAAAAAAATCGTTGACAAATTCAGGCAACCTTTCTCGAGGTATTTGTTCGTTGGTCTCCTGATCAATAAGGTTTATTTGACTGTCATTCTTAGAGGGTATTATCTCATGTAAACGTTCCCAAATCTTTTGGGTTCGTTATCCATATTGTCTTGTATAAATGACGATTTTGCATTCCGTACTAGTGCTTTGACATTGTTGCGTGATCTCCTAGCAATTTCCCAATCAGGCCCACTTTTGGATTTCCTGGCTTTCTGTAATGCCTTGTCTCCGCTTTAATTTGTGAGATTATGTAATCCGTTAACCAAGGTGTGCCTTTATCTTTTAGTTTCATTTTCCTTATCGGGCAATATGTATCCAGGTGTTTAGTTATTTTGTTTACTATAATATCCCAAGCTTGATCCGGGTTAGTGGTGTTAAAGAATTCTTCCCAGTCATCAGAAGTGAGGTCACTCTGTAATATTTCCGAGTTATAGTTCTTGTATGATCTCCCTTCCGTGTGAATGTATGTGTATGTATCTTTCATCTTTTTTATATGCAGGTAGATTAGGGCATGATCGCTGATGTTCAAATTTGCCACTCCAGAATGATTTATTTTACTACAGTCAGTGAATATTAGGTCGATAGTATTGTTAAATCTCGTTGCTTCCTCAATGATTTGTTTTAAACTACAGATATTTTCAAAGCCTTTGATGTCTTTAAAATCACTCGATGTTTTGATGTTGTAGTGTATGTTAAAGTCTCCCAGAATTACAGTTTCAGCCTTCATGTTGGTTCGTATTTCTGTGGTTAGGTCGGTTAGTGCTTTGCAAAAGTTTTGGTTGGAAGCACCTCTAGGTTTGTAAACGGTTCCAATTAGTAAGTTTGTCTGGTTTTCTAGTATTAGAGACACTCAATGTCCTTTGAACTACGATATGAATTGTTCAATTCTTCCGAAGAAACGGCTAATTTATTTTTTGTGTAAACCCCTACACCTCCACCGGTTTTTACCATACCCATATTTTTGTCTAGCCATGATCTATCAAGTCTCGTACAATTGTACCCTGGTATATCAATATAATTATTAGGCATGCACGGCTTAAGCCATGATTCAGAAAACGTACAGATATCTATGTCCTCATTTAGCAAGTGGTATCTCAGCAAGTCATATTTGGCTGTTAGACTCTGAACGTTTAGATGTGTAACAAGTAAGCCCTTACTTAACCCTTTTATACTTTTTAGATTTTCCATTTAACCAGTTCCTTTAAATCTCTCTCGCCTGCCTGCTGACCCGGTCCCCTGCTTATGCTATCTTCAAGAGTGTTGTAGTGTGTCCATGTGGTGTGATGTACTTTTGATGATATATGAAATGTACAAATGACCATTAAATAGATGACAGCAATTTTGGCCCCCCCTTGCAGATACTGCTCGGGCCATAATGTCACCGTGATAACTACAGGAAATGGAAATTATTCCATGATAATATTTGGCATTTGTGATAAGAACTTCCAGTCCCAGGCCCCTGCTCCTGAGTATGGCATGATTATACACAAGCTCTATAACTAGTACATTTGAAAATAATTTTTGTTAATGGAGTTGGCATGTAGTCATGACCATATAAGTCCGTGAACAAGGAAATGTGTAAATCTACACTTTATTTCAACAGTAAACTTAACAATAAATATAACTTGTAACTTGTAACTCTTAGCAGCTGGTCAGGGATAGGTTTGGTTATGACAAAGAATAAGTTTTACCTTAGATCTGTGAACAGTATTGCAAATAGTGGCAATAATCCTTATCTGGAAATAAATCATGAGATTAGAGCGGCATTTCAATTACATTCCAATGGTTGATCCAAATCACATATGAATAGTGGTGTGTGCTTCACAACCATACAGATTTACTTTGATAGTTGTTACTATAGTTGCGTGCGGGCACGACAGTTAGTTGGATAAGGATTTATGAAAACAAGGCATGAGTGCATGACCAATAATTAAGTTTTAGTACTAATGCGCGTGTGAGACACGACGATTTTCCCTCTAAGCCAGCGGTACTTACAATAAGCAAGGGCACACCAATCAATTACAAGGTGCATGGATATTTGGGTAGATCGCCCTGGCAATAAATTGAGTGAATTTGAGTTCAGTAGCCATTTTGTAATGCAAACCGTCTCTCAGGCATCCTGCATACCGATGACCTAGCCGTCCGTGTCTGAACTTATGAACTACACTGCCGAACGGCGGAGAAGTGACATTGTTTGACGAGTTGAACTTGTTTATAAAGTCATTTATGCGCACCATCGAGTTGTCGATAGCCTTCTGAGAAAATTCATTTTTGAACGATATGTTATTATAATTTGCCACTGACATCCCGACAAGTTGACAGATGACAACTTTGTTTGCAACTATCTCGAGTTTGGTCGCACCCAGTTCCAATTCCTCAGTTATATGTTTTGTAATTTCGTTGGACTGTGCAAATTTGGGTTTGACCTTCCAGTGAGGTAACTTCTCCGTAAGTTCGTTCACTCCTGTACTTAGAAAGATCACATCTACAGGCTTACCAGATGAGAGAGGTCGAGTTCCAAACTTGGTTTTGACATACTCTAACCCGCCTTCAACTGTCCGTCGAATGTCCGCTCCCGGGAAGAATTGGAGTGATACATCGACGTCAGGGTAGTCTGCACTGGTAATCAACTCCGACAATGGTCTGATCAAGCCTTTGCCTCTGGAATCGGTAAGTATAAGTACTCGGAACTTGGCCATGATTCATGCAGTACACAGTTACTCCCTAGTTTGCTGCTGTTGTGCGCGTAGTTCGTCTCTCAGAGTAGCCAGAATCAAACCCATTTGGTTCTGACAGTTGGTTTTCGTATTTACGTCTGTGCCTTTGATATCGCGTAGTAACCAACCGCAGCCCCATCGCTGGTCCCGTGTTGCCTCGGCGAAGCGTGTTTGTTTATAGGACAGTAGTTTGTTTTTCAAGTCATCGTTTTGGGTATATTTCAGTCTGTTGATTTCAGTCTGATGGTTGATGTCGTTTTGGAGCCACTTTTTGGATTTCTTCACCTGTTTGCCTATCGATTGGATCGTGTAGGGGTTCGTTTCCTTCATGACGCGCTCGAGGCAGTCATTATCCTCACTCTCCACACACATTCTAGCAACGTACAGCTGTTCGACACAGTTTCCTGTGAATAGGTATTTGTCGTCGGTGATTTCACAATTAAAAAAATTGCTCAGTGGATTACGATGCCCCTGGAAATAGACGGTCTCCTCTGTTAAAAGAGTAGAGGCGGTTTCAAGAGTTATATTGAAAGGTAGGTCGGTGTTGAACTTGTCATTACTGTAGAGTGTATCGTTGATGAATACATCTGGGCCCCGAACCCTGCTAGTTGTGTTAGGCATACGATTTGCCGCTACACTTACTTGTTGTGCCTCCCTGGTTTTGATCAGGTCATCGGGTGCTAGGTCGTTTGTCATGGTTAGATCTTTGTACCGGGGAGAGTTTGCAAGTGTTCTTTTTAAACCAAATAGCTTGGCCTTTTGTTGGAGCGTGGATAGTATGAGTTTTATGGGATGGGGGCGTGTCTGTTTACCAGGTTGCACGTTTGTTGGCGGCTTGCCAATACGCCGAGCTCCGTGGGTGCTCGCGTATGAGAAGCTTGCTTGAAGTGTACCAAATATATCACCTATTGTATTGTAAATCTTTTCATCCGCCATCTCCGGCACATTGCGTATAACGATGTTTAGTTTGCGATCAAACTGGTTTTGGTTTCTGTCAGATTTCTCATTTTTGTTGCTACCTCTTTTTTGAACTCATGTATTTCGGCTTTCACAATCACCGAATTCGGCTATAGAGCCGTTCTTCCACTCGGGCCCTTGCCCCTACTCCTACTGGATACCATTTTTGTGTAAGTCTTTGGTATGACCAGACTGGGGTTTGAACCCATGACCTCTCATGCTCGAGGCGAACACCCTACCACTTGGCCACCGAGCTTGGAACGGTTCCTTCTATTAGACGGTTCCTTCTATTAGATGTTTATTTTAACCTTGTGTAAACGGACACCCCGCGTAAGCGGACACTTTCGTCCGGAACGGAGGGTGTCCGCTTACGGGGGGTTCTACTGTACGCACATTATACATCTATATGTCTAAATTTGCTTACAAATAATTATTCTGTTTTTCTTTGAGCAAATCTTTTTTTTCCAGCTATTTTATCTATTCCTATATACCTATGGCCGAACACTCTATGGTTACACCATGCTACGGAGGGTTGAATAACTTACGTTTACTACCCAAGGCTGATGTTTCTTACCCAAGGTTGATGCTTAGACCAATCAGATCGTCTCTTACACAATTCATACAAAAAGCGCAGTGGGGAGAAAACATAGAGTGTCAAGTTACTCATAAAGTTGGATCTGGCTTCGTGTTTGATGGCGGTTAAGCAAATAACACTATTTATCATTATTAAACTACATTTGAAGGTATATAGGAATGGGGAAACCAAGTTTCCAGGGAGAGAAGGTTCTCCCACTGGAACATAGTTAACCTCTATTATTACATTGATTCATGATTCTTCTGCTCATTTCTGTATGTGCATTCATCATTTTATTAACCACCTAATACGGAATCTTCATAGGAATAGCATTGGGTGTGAGTATTTTGCTACCAGGAGATTACTGAGGCCCGTAACCTCCTGCTTCTGTTATCAGGAGATTACCAGAAAAAGTTCCCAAAACGACATCAGGCCCCAAGCGGGCGAAACACGAACTAATATATGCAGTGACAGCAGCAGACAATCACACAACGTCAGAATCAATGTAAACTACAGAATAGTTCAAGTTTAATTAATTAATCTGTGGCAGTTTCTCCATAATCTGTCAGATTACAGTTGTCAATGAGTTCTTACCTTGTTTTGTCCCATATTTTAGTGTATAATCCATCTTCCGATGACAGCATCATGAAACCAACATGGCGAAGTGATGCAAACTAACTGCCACCTCACGGGCAATTTAGGAATTATATTTTTATTACCGATAGAGGGCGCATCGGTCAAGTTTCAGAAGAGCATTGTAATTATTAGTAAGGAACGGTGATTAATAAATACAATATAAACTGGCTTCAGATAATCTCCGTAATCTCCTCAGACTTGACTCTTTGTAATCACCTCACTATCATTCGGAGATTACTACGCATCTGGTCTTCGGGGATTACTGCCGCTTGTATCTGAAACCAGTTAATATTGTGTATGTACACAGAAAATACACATTGTTACATTCTCCATTGAGAAACACGCATGCATTTTCCCTTGGCCTAACTGGTCAAGCATGCACTGTGTAACATACCGCATGGGGCGTCCCCTAGTTACCAATCACACTGCCGTAAATTAGATGCGGAATAGTCAATTCAAAGGAGTCACTATAGGAGGGTGCTGCTAAAGCCCAATGCCCATCTACCGATTTAGGAACATTTATGTACGTTTGTTGGCGACAAACGGAGGGTAATTTGTCTCAGCCGAGCCATCCTAACGGAGTCGGTAGATGTAGGACAGCTAGGCAAGGCTACTCAGCGATTAGTGAACACTTGGTTTCTTTGTTTTTTGCCCCCCCCCCCCCCCAGCAATTAATGGACCGTACACCGATTTCATCAGTGTGCGGATCGAGCGAGGGGTTACGTAATTTGCCTGTGACAAGGTGAACGACTTTTATATGATTTGGGAACTAATCGTTCAACCCTAAATCGGTAGATGGGCATCCGGCTTAAAGTTCTATGAGATAACTTGCAGAAAACGCAAAACAGAGGTGCACGCGGATAGGTACCAGATCACGACAGTTGTGGACATTTCTACGGATAATTTGCACCAAAGATGCAAAGTTCAGAAACTTGATAGTCTTGAGCTTCTATTTATAAGGATGCTCGCAATAACTATTGGGGGAGTTAGCGAGCCAAAAACCCGTGCACAACCAAAAACCCTGATTATGCTAAAAAGACCTAAATCATCGTGTTTTTTTGTTGTTTTTCTATAAAAAAAACCGTCCTTTGTAGGCATGCAAAGATTTCCGGACAGAAATTCAGGATGGAACACTTAATTGTTTAAAAGACTTAATAGTCAAAAACACTTAATAGTTAAAACACTTAATAGTTAGAAAATGAGGTCTAAATACTACACCACATTTGCAGTCTGAGGTACCTGGTTTTACCAAATCAAGCGAAATGGACCATGACATTTGTTAAAGAGTTTCGCTTCTCCCATTACCTCATCGTCTTCAGTTATGTACATATATTTATATTATACATGTTGAAGAGCGTTGATAGCCGGCAATGACAAACAAATGTAAAGTGAGAATTGGCTGGAATATCTGCTATGCAGAGGCCAATTATTGTACCCTTCTACAGTGCAAATGATAATATAGGCACTTAAAATCTGAAACCTATCTATATTGGTTATATCATCCAGCTTTATCTGGCTGGTAGCGTTCCAATATCAGTTCGCTATATTAATTATACCCCAGTCACATCCAATCAATGCTTTTACTTTTAACTACGCTAGTGTGACTGGGGCATTACTTTTCACAACGCAATCTAGTCACACTGGCATGAATTCTCGTGTTTTTACTACGTATTTGACATGGTGTGGACCACTTATAGGCTACCGATTGATAAAGTTTCGATTTACTTAGCATTTACATACTTTTACGCTTTTTGATGCCCCAGTTACACTGGCGTAAAAACCGGCGTTTTCCCGTGTACGCACGTCTACGTTCTTCTACGCATTTTGGAATCTCAAATATGTTTTTGTCGGCGACAAACGGATGGTAATTGGTCTCAGCCAGGGCCGAAATCGGTAGATGGGCATTGGAATTGATGCGATGTATAGTGACGATCAACAGTTTCCCAATCACTCACTCTTTTTTTCCATGAACGCTAATAAAAATGTCACCGTCCATAAAAGAACTGCCAGATGTTTATTGTCGTTGAGATTTTGAAAAAAAAACAACCCACAAAAGCCAGTAATTTCAGTATCACTCTGATTTGCTTTGATTTTACTTTTCCTGTCTTTTTTCATCAAGTCCTGCCTCCGTCGCTCGCTTGTGAGAAAGTCGGCAGTGTGTGTGTGTGTGGGAGAGGGGGGGGGGGGGGGGTCAGGACAAAGTCATAAAGTACGTTGTCAGGCATTCCCCGTCTATTTATAGCCGTGAACTATGGGGCTTCTGGTCGCTAGAGGTCGCAGGTCGCTTCTTTTTCTCACAATACCTGACCTCAGGGGCAAGTTCGAGTTTTATTACCCACTTGTTGTATGCGCTTACGAAAAATAGTGCGCAGGGAAAAATAGTGCGTACTTATATCACCCCAGTCATGACACTGGGGTTGGAATGAAGGCGTTTTCCTGTGTACGCATATCTACGTTCTTTTATGTATTTCGAAATTTGCAAATACGCCATAATTTTTTGGCAGAAAACGGATAACTTTGAGAAATGAGAAACAAAATCCATGATACGATCAATTTTTGTAACATTTCTTAGTTTTAGAAACACCTCCCTGGACGTTGTTTAGCAGAACATTCGGGATTAGATGTATCTGATATGTATCTGATATGGATTATCCGTCTTTATGAAGAAGGGTCTTACAAGACGATTAGAAAAATATCTTTATTTTCAGTTTTTTAAAAGGTCACAAGTTTTACTTTTTTTAAAGGCATATCGGACAATTTGGCTTGAAAATTAAAACCCATGTCATTTTCCTGAAAATTTAATATGATGATCTCCAAGTGTTGTAGAACACATATCTAACTTAAAATTCGGGGGTCACCGTTCTAGTTTTTCTTTTATAGATCAATTTTATGATAAATCTATTAAAGAATATATAGGAATTCTAAAAAGTTGTTTTTCACATAGAAAAACCCATGTCATTTTCTCCAAACTTCCACAGAATGTTGTAAATGTATCATACTACACATCTAATCTTTAAAAATTATAGGTCACCGACCTTGTTTTTAAGATAATTCAAGAAAACCATATTTTTCAGTACATTTCCTATATAAATTAAACAAATTAAAGTGGGCCTATTTTACCTATTGGATGAAGTCAAACTAGACAAAACTTAGATTTTGCTCTTATAAGTTTGGAATATGCCACAAATTACCAATTTCAATGTATAAATGTGGATATTAAAAAATCACCAGGTGGCGCCACTGCTTATTGTAGGTTATGCCTTTAAGGTCCGTTGTATGCATGCGTTTAGCAGTCTTTTGCGGCGCTAGCGCTGGCTGTGCCTCTGCCCAAACCCAAGGCCTGTTCCCTGGGTATCCACTAAAGACACTAGACAGGGGAGATCAGCGAACACTTTAGATTCAAAACAAGGCGACTGTCAAAAGTCATACAAGTCGAGCAACTCACATAATATGAGTTAGAAAATATAGGAATTGTTAAATGGGGTTTATAGACAATCCAGCTGTTTCTTTTTCATCTCTAAACCACTTTATGGTGTGAATCTAGTGCTGATTAGACTGCCCTTCGAGTGAGCACATGTGTTTTGTTGGCAAACAAAACCCTGCAACACATGAGGTGCCATCCAATGAAGAAATAAATCCCTAAGACTATGCCTGATTTGGTATAACAAATAACAGAAATATGTGTATATCGTTTACCATATAAATATGTGCATATCTATTCACATGTAAACCACAAAATACTCCCCAAAGCACTAAGACTTTAGGATATTTTGAAAACTGGCGTATGGGCCTGATGTGAGCCCAAACAGGCAGGTTGGGGCAGAGATATTTATAATTATAAGCAGTCACAAGAAGTAGAGCGCAAGATCTCTGTTGAGAGAGTGTCTTATTTCTGGGTTTGAATTATACCAGAGTGTTGTAGTAAACTATGAGACTGTACGTTTCGTGGCTAAAATGTTGTTTATCTGTGAGACCAGTTTGAGTATTTGTGCACAAATATTTCTCTTTACTGACTCTTTTGATTGTCATACGTATATTAGAGGGGGTGTCCACCAAGGTCCTGACGCGAATCGACGCGCCCTGATATTGCCCTCCCGATACAAAATCCATATCGTAGCAAAATCGTAGAGCCTATCGGGGCAGTTGGTCAGGTTTCTACGATAACGCTACCGACGCGGCCCGACGCGCTACGACGCGAACCGACGCAAGCCGATTAAAAAACCCTATCGCAGAGGATCTATGACAATCGAACATGTATCGATTGTCGTAGCGCGTCGGGCTGCGTCGGTGCGCGTCGGTATGTATAGATGACACTTTAAATGGGAAATCATATGAAATAATCGATGGAAAATCATGAAATTTTCAGAATACCTAGAATATATGATGCTAATGCGGTTCTGCAAAAATGGTGAAAGTTGATGGGTCTTAAATCGATCAATTTATACTTTAACTGGGAATTGATTTTTTCATTAAATATTATAAGGCAATATAAATACAAATACAAATACAAATACAAAATAAATATGCATTATTTCTGGAATTATAAAGGAAATATTGTTAATCACGTTGGTTGCGTCGTGATCTATATCGGGGTGTATTGGGACCACGGTACCTTATTCATGCACCCTCCCAACACGCTATGACGCGTCCCGACGCGTCCCGACGCGAACCGACGTGAACCGACGCGCTACGATATGCCTCCCGACGCGCTACGATATGGTAATTTTGTATCGGCTCGCGTCGGTGTTGGTGGGTGCGGGGTCTTAGGCTTTTTCCGGGTTTTCCCTGCAGCACTCAATTCCCCTGTTCAGCATTACACGGCAGGCATTGCCTGCATAAACAGCCCTCCTACAGCAGGCACCTTATACCGGACATGGCATTGTCATGTGATGTGTCACATGATTTAAGTATGGTGACTGATACCACATCAACGTCCAACATGGTTACTGTGTCAAAATGTCTGTTAGTTGAAACAATTATCTTTGTATTGATTGAATTTTGTATATAAGTATCAATGATACCTCTAACCTCTAAGATGCCTATGCTGCTGTAACCAGGGGAATGCCTGGAGGCATCATGCTGCCGTAGCCAGGGGAAGGCTTGGAGGCATCATGCTGCTGTAGCCAGGAGAATGCCTGGAGGCATTATGCTGCTGTAGCCAGGGGAATGCCTGGAGGCTTCATGCTGCTGTAGCCAGGGGAATGCCTGGAGGCATCATGCTGCTGTAGCCAGGGGAATATCTGGAGGCATCATGCTGCCATAGCCAGGGGAATTTCTAGAGGCATCATGCTGCCGTAGCCAGAGGAATGCTTGGAGGCATCATGCTGCTGTAGCCAGGGGAATATCTGGAGACATCATGCTGCCGTAGCCAGGGGAAGGCTTGGAGGCATCATGCTGCTGTAGCCAGGAGAATGCCTGGAGGCATCATGCTGCTGTAGCCAGGGGAATGCCTGGAGGCATCATGCTGCTGTAGCCAGGGGAATACCTGGAGGCATCATGCTGCTGTAGCCAGGGGAATGCCTGGAGGCATAATGCTGCTGTAGCCAGGGGAATGCCTGGAGGAAAGTACGTCTTCCCGGATCCTCAGTCTATGTATGGTCTAGGCAGAAAATTGTACATTAAAGCAACATATGCATCATCTGTCGCCCATAAAAAAAGTGCGCTGTCTGGATTGTCTCCAATCGTTACCATAGAGACCACTGGGAGAGTGAGACCAGCAGTGAGACCTCCGCTGGGAGCTCACTTTGATGTTTGATAGGAATAGGACACGTGATTTCCGCTTCCTGTCTGACTGACAGAGCACCTAGCGGTGATCAGACAAACCAGGAATCGAGTCACACCCAGAAACTTGGGTCTGTTACACTACTTACACTGCATGTGTAACTGCATTGTCAGGGATGTGCATGGCTAACCCACGATTTCATTTTCTTTCAGATTGCAAATGCAAGAAGGAGAGTAAGCTGGTGAAGAAGGATTACATCAACAACTCCTATCACTATGGTAAGTAGACAGGGATTCATGTTCGTATTGTCTTAAGCCCAATACCCATCTACCGATTTCGTAACATTTATGTACCTTTGTCGGCGACAAACGAACGGTAATTTGTCTCAGGCGAGGCATCCTGACAGAGTCGGCCGTAGTCGGTAGATGTAGGACAGCTAGGCAAGGGTGAGCCATTGGTTAGTAGACTGATTTGCTTAGGACTAATACCCACCAACCCCTCTCCTCAATGTCTGCCCGTCGAGCGAAAGGTTACATAATTTGCCTACGACAAGTTCACCGTCTCCTATACAATTTGGGAACTAATCGTTCAATCCTGAATCGGTAGATGGGCATCAGGCTTTAAGTCCAGTACACATCTGCTGATTCAGGGTTGAACAATTAGTTCCCATACCATGTAGGAATTGGTGAATTGGTCACCCCTCGGCCCGTGTCGGCCACCCAATCAAAGGCCGTTTACCAACGTTCTGTTGTGTGCGACTGGATTCATCAACATGTTGATAAACTTTTTTTGGCAACTCGTCGGTGACAAAAGAACATCTCAAGGAGGTGGTTTCACTAATAGTTGGCTGACCCTTGCCTAGCTGACCTACATCTACCGACTAGTGCTATTAGGATGGCTCGCCTGAGACAAATAACCATTCCTTTGTCGCTGACTTAGGTACATCAATAATCCGAAATCGGTAGATGTGTATAAGGCTTTATAGCAATGAGCAAAGGTACTTCATGATTATAGTCATGCCATCTCAGTCTTTATCTTAGCCTGGTATAAACGTCCATATGCTTAACATTAGGAACTCATACTCAACAGGCTTGCTAGTATGGTAACTCATACTCAATGGGCGATAAACAGATATATTTACAGGCTAAGATGAAATCAGAAACTTGATACACTATGTAATATGTCATTTCTGGGTTTAATTTATTCGGGAATATGGATGATAAATACAACACACGATGGTTTTGTGAACAGGCGGCTCTGCAAACCACTCGAGGTTGACTTCGTATTAAACATCATTTCTATTTCGCAGCTTTTCTCCAAATAACACAAATTCAGTATTGACGATAAGAATTTTACATATTATAGAGTCTCTTTTAGGTCTGAGAGAGATAGATCCCTGATTCGGGTGATTATTTCGTATTGCGAGAAGTTGCAGTTGCAGAGTCGTATATCGCAGTGTGTTCGCACCTGAAGACATAAGTCACAGTGTGTACAAGCCTAAGGTCTAAGTTGTATGTCATAGTGTGTTCACACCTGAAGTCTGAGTCATATGTCACAGTGTGTAGAAGCCTGAAGTCTGGGTTGAGTGTTGCAGTATGTACAAGCCGGAAGTCTGAGTCATATGTCATAGTGTGTACAAGCCTTTATCCTACCCCTAATATAAAATCCAATAGGCTTAACATTGACTTTCCGTATGCGCCCGTATGTCGCACACGGATAAAAAATCGCTCCTAGGAGCTTACAAAAAATGGACCAATCAGAGATCAGCAGCTGAAAGTAGTTCCAAGCGCCTTCAGAGCAGCAAGGATAGCTGTATGGAAGACTTCAGAAAGTTTTTATCATGTTTTTTGTTATTATCCTCACATAAAAATATCATTCACAGGGGGTAGGATAAAATCAAAACCTTGTTCGTTTTAATCTGGGTCCCCGTATGAGACTCCTGGAGTTTTGGCTCTGGATATCACTTGGCTCCGCCTCGTGATATCACTACGCCAAACTCCAGTCGTCGCATATGGGAGCCAAGATTAAAACTCATCCGGTTTTACGATAGAAGTCTGAGTTGTATGTTGCAGTATGTGCAAGCCTGAATTTTGAGTCATATGTCTACCTCACTTTATTTTCTGGTATACTAATGGGTACAATATTCTGTTTTCCCAAACTCAACCACTTACCAACATATGGAAAATAGTTGTAACAAAATTTAAAACATTAACATTGTATACATCATACCCCTTTTTCCTGTTTTGTACGTGGTTGACTCCGAACAGATCAATGGTTAAAAGCAATAAAGTTTAGACAATATATACCGCCTACTTTTGCTAATATAACTTTTTCTGATATCATGAATCTATCACACTTTGGCCCTGGAGCCTACTGAAAATAGGATTGCTATTAAATCGTAGTGGATTCCTCCAGAATAGATAAAAACTGAAAAGAAAAAAAAATGTCATAGTGTGTACAAGCCTGAAGGCTCAGTTGTGTGTTGCAGTGTGTACAAGCCTGAAGTCTGAGTCATGTGTTGCAGTGTGTACAAGCCTGAAGTCTCAGTTGTGTGTTGCAGTGTGGACAAGCCTGAAGTCTCAGTTGTGTGTAGCAGTGTGTACAAGCCTGAAGTCTGAGTCATGAGTTGCAGTGTGTACAAGCCTGAATTTTGAGTTGTGTGTTGCAGTTTGTACACATCAGTGGTATAAAAACCGTTTAACTGCAATAACTGTGGGATATGGCCAAAGGGCTATGACTTTACAACGACGGGAACCAGCTAACATCGAATTCTATAAGTAGACTGAATTAAGGGATACCTCAATATGGTGCATGTTCTTATAGCAATGGGGAAGGGTACTTCACGATTATAGTCATGACAAATATATAGTATCTCAACTCTTATTTTCATTTTATATATATTAGGGTTATAAACACTGATTCGATGTATGTATTTGTGAGCCAGATTTTGCTTTAAGGGCAAAAAATACCGGCCAAATTTGGCTGAATGCTTTTGCAGCCTAAATAAAGAAATAAATTAAAAAAAAAAAAAAAAATCTTGGTCTATTCTTCTTCACTGTACACATGTGTGCACAAGATTTCACTAACAGATCTGAAAACCTCAGTCGCAGTTGTAGAGTCGTGGGTCGCAGTGTAAACACACCTGAATGAATTGTTTGTTGTGTCTTTCAGCCATGAAGGCCACCTACCTGTCCCTGCAGGGGTTTAAGGGCGGTCCTATGGTGGTCACCGTGAGGGTGCAGGAGGTAGGAATTTACCTCACTTTATTGTCTGGTAATTACAACTAACCTCCTTCAACTAACCTCCATCACTAACTAAAACCTCATGACCAACAAGAGATTGAATTTAAAAAAAAGTTTTTATTGTGGTCAACATTGTATACAGAATCACTGAATGGTTAGGGTTGTTTCCCTCTTGAGCAGTAATCAAAACCATAACAGTATTGTTTGTAGGATTGACAAATACTAGCTTAAATGGTACAATTCACAAGTTCCTAACTGTAACAAATAATGTAATGGGCTAATAGATATGGATGAGGATTCAGGTTTGGTATCTTACTATATATTATAGGTGTTGGTAATAGTTCCTAACAAAAAGTGTCGTTTCTTTCATGTTGTTACAGTGTAGTAAGATTCTATCAGATAAGGATTTAGTCGTTTTCTTAGAATCGAATTTTCATCAATTAAGCATGTAAGGTCTTACCAAATAGTGGTAAATAGAGGCCTAGGCTACCTAGGTATAGACTGTAAGAGTAAGAGGATAAAGGTTGGCGTCCACCAACCACGACAAGGCTACGACAAGAGCAGACAAGAAATTAGGATTTTAAGATGTTCCTTCGGCGCCTTTTTACGGGTGGTGCATTACTACCCTTGAGAATATAGTTCCTAGCTGTGAAGTGTGTCTGGCGATTTCCCCAGTAATATTTGTAAATTACATTGATAGCTTTTTAAATTCTAGTGGCAACCTCTTGATCACTTTGGAAATGATATGATTGGATCATAATAGTTTTAGGTTTTGAAGTACACAATCAACTGTCATCTTCTGAAGTCATTGCTGCCTGAGTCATAAAATCTTCTTGTTTCTACTGAATATAAAACTAATGTATGCTATTCAGAATGATATAATACAATGAAATCTTGATTTTATTTGATAGTTCTAGTGTTGTCATACTTATAGATTTGTCAAAACAGTTTAAATTTGAATTGACATCAAATCTCTGCAAAAAAATAGTTCCTACACAGAAGCCTGTAGTAGTGGCGATGAGTATTGTGTATATTGCTCGAGAAATGCAGTGAGGGTACTACCATGAGTAAAAAACTTAACTGATCTTAATGACAGATTCTCCAACTTATATACAGACAGCAGGTGGCATCTTGCTGCAAGTTGAGCTTGCAAACTCTGTACTGTGATTGGCTGTTGAACCAATAGCCAATGAGGATTGACCAGTCTCATTCTGGTCTGTTGTACATGCCAGGAGGGCTGCTCATGTCACTGACAATTCAGGTGTCATGTCAGCCAGCTCTGCCCCCATGTGGGCACACTGGGAACTAAAGCAAACAATAATGAGGGTAAACTTGCCATTCACTTCATGACCGATATGCCTTTAACACCTTGTATGTACTTGTTTACAGATACCGAACAACACGGCTACACTCAGTAGCCACCTAGTGTTACGTAGATGACCTGCCTCCTGACTTAACACCTTGTATGTATTTGTTTGCGTACAGGTTCTGAAGTTTTCCCGCATACAGATACCGAACAACACGGCTACACTCAGTAGCCACCTAGTGTTACAGAGATGACCTGCCTCCTGACTTAACACCTTGTACATATTTGTTTGCATACAGGTTCTGAAGTTTTCCCACATACAGATACCGAACAACACGGCTACACTCTACAGCCACCTAGTGTTACAGAGATAACCTGCCTCCTGACTTAACACCTTGTACATATTTGTTTGCATACAGGTTCTGAAGTTTTCCCACATACAGATACCGAACAACACGGCTAAACTCAATAGCCACCTTGTGCTACAGAGATAACCTGCCTCCTGACTTAACACCTTGTACGTATTTGTTTGCATACAGGTTCTGAAGTTTTCCCGCGTACAGATACCGAACAACACGGCTACACTCTATAGCTGCCTGGTGTTACAGAGATAACCTGCCTCCTGACTTAACACCTTTTATGTATTTGTTTGCATACAGGTTCTGAAGTTTTCCCGCGTACAGATACCGAACAACACGGCACTCACACTTTGGGTGGGTAAAGGTTGTATTTGTCCACATCTCACACCCGGCAGGAAGTATGTCTTCCTTGGTTACGAGGATGCCGTCAACAAGCGACTACTCTTTGACCGCAACAGCGTGGCCATGCCCTGGAAGGAGGCATGGAAGCGACTCATAGCAGTGAGTATCATAGACAGGCTGCTTACTGTATCTGTATGTGATACATACATGTGAAAAGTGTTTGTCAGATTGTAAAGTTTAGGTCTTTATCTCACCCCCGGTACAAGTTTAGCTGTATGAATAACGTTAGAAAAAATACTCAACAATCACCCCAGTAAAGTGACAATACTACGCCATGATCATGGCGAAGTGAATATGAGATGACGTCAAATGCTATTAACCAACTGGATTTACGAAGTAATTTCAATTATTTTTATATTGTAATGCTATTTAATGTCAGTGAAAGGGGTGAGATAAATCCAGAACCACACTCGAATTGTAAATACACAATACTACGCTCATTTGGATGGGCTGTAATCCGTACTAGGCTTCGCCTCAATGATAATTGCAGCCCATTCAAACCCGTGGAGTATAGTGTATTTATATGATTCTCAATGCAGTTCTATATACACAATATTGTCATGATTTCAATCTGAGTGGCCATATTCTCCGCATAGATGACGCGTACTAATACTCTGAGCGATATGAGGAGTATTACGCAGTGTCAACTACAAGGAAAATACGGCCACACAGATCGAAATCATGGTAATGTTGTATTAATTACTCACCTTTCGAGTAATTATCAGGAAGAAAATTTAGTATATAATTAGAAATTCGACCCTAGTGCTGTGCTTTGTTTATATGAATTAGTTCCTATAACGCCCGTCAGGTGGCCGAAAAAGCCATATTATACTAGGAGATTCCAGAGGTCCGTATTCTACTCAGTAGCGATCTGTAAGCTCCATAAGCTTTGCATGGAGACTCCGTACTAGGTGGGTAATAGACAAATATATCCCTATTGTGGCTGGGTAATATTAGTTCCTATGAGAAGAAAGTAATCGTCAAAGTTGTCTATAAATATGAATTGGGATCGGAATCGGATTATTCTCCTCCTTCCTAATATTTACAGCTGCTATGGTTTGAATGGCATAATTACCCCTCTTTTTCTACCCCTAATATAAAATCCCATAGGCTTAACATTGGGTTTCCGTATGCCACGCTGACTGGCATATGTAGTTTTATATGCCACTAGTGGCATACAGCATTGTTATCATGTAATATTCCAAAATCGAGGAGATAGGGTAGGATGAAATCAAAACCTGATACGTTTTAATCTTGGCCACTGCATTCCACTCCTGAAGTTTCGGCTCCGGACTTCACTCGGCTTCACCTCATGAAGTCACTTTGCCAAACTCCAGTTGTGGAATACGGTGGACAAGATTAAACCTCATCTAGTTTTACGATATAATCGCTCAGCTCTAGTTCTTGACCTGTCCATATAGTTTGAGCACACTGCTACATAGTGGGATTTTAATTACAAAGGGACAACTTAGTTATGTGCTATGTCTAGGTAAAATTGAAAATTGCAGTTATTAAGGAAGATGATCAGAGGAATA
The DNA here is from genome assembly GCA_950022655.1 of Alentia gelatinosa. NCBI lineage: Eukaryota > Metazoa > Annelida > Polychaeta > Phyllodocida > Polynoidae > Alentia > Alentia gelatinosa. Next base: position 66,659,547 of record OX465584.1, on the reverse strand, counting down.
TTGTAGCTTAATATTTGTAGTATTTTAATCTGATGGTTATTTTCTCATGGTAGAAATGGGAATTGCGGTTACAAAGGAAAACAGTCAGAGGAATATTGTAGCTAGATATTTGAATTCATCTCATTTAATTATTTTTCATGGTAGAAATGGGAATTGCGGTTACAAAGGAAGATGGAGAGAGAGCGGAGACGACGAAAGAAACGGAAGAGAATGGAGCTTCAAGATAAGATGTTTGAGAGACGACCTTTGACACAACAAGAAATAAAATCACATCGTCGGCACGGCAGGTAGGTGCAGAGACAGGTGCAGAGACAGGTGCAGGAAGGTGCACCAACAGCACACCTTTTTAAGAGCGTGCTTGCACGCCTAGATACATTGCCTAAAGGTTAGGGTGGTCATATATAGACTTCCAGCATGCTTCCAGCAATCTATCCCATCATTATCACTGCGCGAAACTAACTACTTTATTACTATGTATGCTATCGTGGCAGCGCATGTATCGGCGGTATATTGACTTGTTTTCATTTGTATACGTCCATATTTCACATCAGCTTATGAAGCGTATACAAGACTGTAGGGGTGGGTCGATGGGGCAGCGGCCGGGGTGAGATGATTTCAGGAGTCAACTATTAGCCTGAACAGGGTCATTATATACTGGACCTAGACTGACCACACATAGAAATGGTGTTTTAAAGTAAAATTTATTAGAAAAACGGTAAAAAAAACCCATAATGCAGGGTTTATTAATCAATTTATACTTAATCAGCTTTTATAAAGGTCTTATAAAATAAATTGGTAATATAAGATTGCATTTTCCATATAATACAGACTTGGGTGGTTAATTGCAAATGAGATAAAATACAGTGGTGTCCCCAGGTGGCATAGATCGGAACTAATGTATAGTGGTGTAAATACAACAGAATCAGGCGTATATATGACATATTTATGATCGCAACATGGACGCTTATATATATACGCCTACAGAAATAGGACGACCTTGTATACGCAAAAGCATACCTATATACGCCGGGCTTATACATATATAAAGTGGTTAGTTTCGTGCAGTGTATCTGCATGCTATTCAATGTGATAGTGGGAAAGGAGCAGGGTGCCAGTGTCTCAGGGTCTAGAAGCATGCCCAGTTACTTTTATTTGTCAGGCAGAATTGACCAAAGACGCTGTCTTATTTCATGAACGAAAATAGAAGTCTAATGGATTTCTATATAGTTAAGGTCTATACTTTTTTTTTTGCAATCATTTTTTCCCTTTTGTTTACATCCTTTGTTCCAATGTTTGGTGCTTATACAATCTTAAATCTCTACAACATTATCAAAAAACACAGTCAACAAATCCAAACAACAATTGGTAGGCCTAATGATGTGGTCATACCATTGCTCCTTTTTTTTTTTTAGGTATTCTAACTCCAGTGACCTATGTATATCTTTTCTCAGATCTATGTTTCTTCTTTTCACCTTTAAATCAGTTGCGACCCTTGTATTGCGACTTACTAACATTAATCCATTGTTTCAGTGTTATCTTATCAGCATCAAGTAATACAGCTGTTAATTTACAGAGCATCGTAAGCTCAGAGACCCTCAGAAGCGTATCTTAGATTTCTCTTTGGTGTCAGAGAAGTAGAAAATGCTCTACACTTCAGTCTTGCACTTAATTGTGAACTATTTTGAAATTTCATATTTATTTCGCGTTGTAGAAAATGTCTAACACCTAAATCTTATTCTCATTGTGGAATATTTTAAAAAACTGCTATCTATTTGGGTTTGTAGAAAATCCTAACCATGTCCTTATTGTAAACTATTTTGAAATTTGTGATTTTTTTTGTGTTGGGGGAATAAAAAATATCTGACACTTGAGCTTTTTCCATATTGTGAACTATTCTGAAATTCGATATTTATCTATTTTTTCTTTTTTGTTGGAAATTTTTATTTTGCCATTCAATTTAGGTACAAACGGTTTGTTAATCGGAATCCTAGTTGACATGACCATGTTACATTCAAACATCGACGAGGTCATAAATAATGAGTTAATGTCAGTTTAATCAACGAGTATAGAGAAAGAGAGGTGCAGCTCTGGAGGCCCTGGTGGGGGCGGATGTCACCAGCTTATTTTCGGTTTGTCACGCTCAGTGGGTGGTGACCATCCTCTCCTGGTGACCACATGTAATTAGGGTGAGGGGAGGTGGGTAGAATGAGACAAGGGAACTCTTTGAACAGAATTATATGAAACCATACATGTATGTTTTAACTAGAAGTTCTGGGGGCTGGGATTTATTTCTTAATTCATGTGAAATTAATTTCTAATCTCAATTATTCATGTCAATTTTATGGTTGTGTCATATGTGGAACAATTAGTAAGTTAAAGAAAGTTCCTTGAAAAAGTCGAAAATATTCAGGATTTTTCTGACATAAATCAATTATCACTTCCAAAGATTTGATAATTTTTCAAAATACAAAAAGAACGACCTACAGCTGGCTGATTCCCCTTTCTTAAAAACTAGTTCATGGGGTCCTATGGGGGTTCCTGAAAATGTGACTTTTAGGTGTACACTCCAGGGTGGCAGCATGGTGACCAAAGGGGGTGCCGCCCAATAGGGGGTGCTTATATAAGCAGGCGGCCGTGGGGTAGTTCTCTCTGTAGTGGTGAGGGCGGTGGGGGTTCTAATTGCTGATAAGGCAGAGAGAAACTCTCAGATGTTCCTGCGTCCTGAGCTACACCTCTCTTTCTCTATACTCGTTGGTTTAATCCACTTGGCTTCGAATAAAATGCCTGACACTTCATATCCTGCATTCGTCGTAAACTCTTGTGAGATCTGATTTTTATTTCACTCCACCTTGTCTTTCCTACAGAGTGCGGACTCGACACGCCAGAGGGCGCCAGCGTCGGCGGCGCGTCCGTCCTGATGCGTGAGACGGCCGCTAGGTGGCTGTGAGGAGCAGTGTGGAGTGTGTGAGAGAGGACGATACCCGTTACCACGTCGTCCACTCAGTGTGAAGTGAGACTCCATGATTCGCCATCACGGACTAAAACTAAGTGGTCGTTTGGGAGATTACGGTGCGAACAAACAATAACTGGTGTGGTCGTCATGGTTTGAAGGATCGCGCATGCATCGTTCGTACATCCTAAATGATCGGATATGATTCGTTCGTACATCATAGAAAATCAGACATGCATTGTTTGTACATCACAAAAAAAAAAGTGCATCGTATGTACATCCTAGATAATCGGGCATGCATAGTTCATACATCCTAAATGATCGGACATGCATCGTTTATACATCCTAAATGATCAGACAAGCGTCGTTCTTACATCTCAATTGATCGGTAATGCATCGGTCTTAATTCCCAAATGATCGGACATGCATCATTGGTACATCCTAAATGATGGGACATGCATCGTTCTTACATCCTAAATAATCAGACATACACCGTTCGTAAAGCCTATACATTGGGCATGCATGGTTCATATATATCCCAAATGATTGGACATGCATTGTTTGTACATCCAAGATGATTGACATACATCGTTTGTACATCATAGATAATCGCGGATGCATCGTCCATACATCCTACACGATGGGACATGCATTGTTCGTTCATCCTAAATGATTGGACAAGCGTTGTTCTAACATCTTAAATGATCAACATGCATCGTTTGTACATCCTAAATGATCGGACAAGCGTTGTTTGTACATTCTAAATGATTGACATGCATCGTTTGTACATACCAAATGATCTGATATGCACTGTTCATAAATCCTAGATAATCGGGCATGCATGATCCTTACATCCTAAATGATCGGACATGCATTGTTCGTACATCCTAAATGATCAGACATGCATCGTTAATATATCCTAAATGATATTTTCATAGAAATTCAGAATTATGAAACCTTATCATTTGACAAACTATCACCATGGATCTGTCTCACCACAATACTTGGCTCTGTTTCGTATCCTACAAAATATAATAAGAAGGGTTATAATTGTCTTCGGGCATGTCTCAATTAACAAAGATAAGTGTCATCTACTCAAGATACCTGTAGGATACGAGAGCCAGAAAACGGGTAGGTCTTGGTAGATAAAATCTAAGACACATGAGTGTTGGGTTTGTATATTGGTAAAAAGGCACGGGCGACACCTTAATTCACAGATTATAAGAAAATCCACTCTCAGGTTTGTAGTCCCTTTCAGCATGGTGAGCAACCAATAATCCCCCACTGTAAGACAAAGCTGGACCTTTTTTTCTATTAAAGGAACATTGTGTGTACAATCACTGAATTCGGCAATACAGCCGTTCTTCCGCTCGGGCCCTAGCCCCCTACTCCTCATTCTAATGGCGGGTGTTAAGCCGAATGAGCAGTGGGTACCATTTTTGTGTAAGCCTTTGGTATGACCCGTCCGGAGTTTGAACCCACAATCTCCCATGTTCGAGGTAAACACCGCTACCACTTAGCCAACGAGCTTGGTTACAGCCCTATGTTATGGCAATTGCTGGATTATTTCATCTGGGAAGATGGGTAATAAACACAACAAACGATGACTTTGTAAACACTTAGGCAGCCTTGTAAACCACATGAGGTTGACATCGTGATATACTCGCTAATGCTCCTGTTTTACTACGAGTCAACCACTTGTAGTTTATGGTCGCCTGGTCACAAAACTATCGGTTCTTGTCAATGTATGCAACGATATGTATTGTATATAACAGATGTATTTTAGTCACTCTTTAAAGTGCAAATATAAAAAAATGGATGTTGATTATTACTTGTCAACCAGTGTCCCGGGATTTTATGTGAACTACGTTTATGACCACCGAATGATATTATTCTTTTTATCTACTGGCAGTTCATGTAATTCAGTTTTGTGTCTTCACTTAGAACTAAATTTGACACTGATGCTGCCATTTGGTTTCATGAAAATATAGCAGTTCAGTATAGCCACTAAGAGTTAGGCACTTACCTTCTCAAGATGGCCTTCCCATAGAAGTTAGCTCTGTGACATGCCATTTTTTTCATTTTCTATATTACTATACACCTATGGCCGAACATGTATGAAATACTGCCCGCTGCTAGGGGTGTAGTATAAATAATGTTCGCGCCCGCTGTGACAACGGGCCATAGTGAATTGCAGTAGTCGTCATGCGCTTTGTAAAGTTAATAAAAGGGCGTTTTAAGCGATTGGGAAGTGTATAGTAATAAGAAAACGTAGTGACTGAGCCTGTACGGTGTCCGTTCTCGGTCATTGGATGAAAAAATACGGCCCTCCCACCTGCGGTGTCGGGCCATATTTTTATCATCCAATGACCTCGAACGGCCATCCGTACGGGCTCAGTAACCACGTTTTCTAATATTATTGCTGATAATGAAACTTACATTGCCCAGAATTGCTTGCAAAAATCAATAGAATTTAGAAATCACCCAAATACCAGCATTTGTCTTTTAAGATATCACATACTACTTATGATACAGTTGGTAAGGCAAGAGGGGACGAAAAAAATACCAGATTTGGAAATATGTTGGCAAATATCTCACCATAGTTACTGCCCGCTGCTCCCGGTGTCGTATTTATGAAATTCGTCGCATTGTGAAAAGTTCGTCATACTGAGACAAACTTCTCGTGTTCCGTCCTCTTGTGGAGCTGGGCGAGCATGAGGTGTGTTGAATTAACATGTTCGTAATTGAGAAATATATATGTATTTTTGTTTATGATAATAGTGAAATTGGTTGAGGGTAAATGAAGTGAATTGTTATCTGGTGCTTTATTTGATTGAAATCCCCCCACCTTCAGCATCGGGCCATATATGGTGTCACTATCTGGAATGGTAAGACAGTAAACGGAATAGCGTGAGTCCAAGGCTGTGCTCCGGTTACAAGCTTTATGGCTGATATTACTATATATGGGCGAATATCTCACTTTTACTGACCAGAAGTACGAATTTCGTTTGTCATTGAGTGACGAAAGAATATTCATACGTCCTTCCGTACCATATGGCCACTTTCATTCTCGAGTTGTAAAATTGTAAAGTGCCGTTTTTAATGATGTTTAGGTATATAATAATAGGGGAAACATAGTCAAGTGTACTGGAATTCCATCTGTTCCTGGATATTTTGATCGGTTATATATTCACATCGTTCTTCGAACTCGGGGAATATTTCCCACCATAATATTTATGAACAGATTCTATTCAGACACACTAACCATGTCTTCATACATTACTGCAATGATGGCTAGACTGCGTCCACCAACCACGACAAGGCTACAACAAGTGCAGACAAGAAAGTTCCAATCGGCGCTTGTCACAGCCTTGTCATAAGAAGGGAGGCTTTACAACAGCGTTGTCGGAGCGTGTCATAGATGTCACTGGTTCCCGTAAAAAAGACGTCCATGGTAGAGACACACTACGACAGTGATATCTAGGAAACCATGACACTCCATGACAAGGGTCCAGTCATGGGAAAAATCGAACATGTTCGATATTGTCGTAGCCTTTTCGGAAGGCTCCCGACAAGCTTCCAATCATGGCCTTGTCATAGAGTCTTGTGGGCAACTGGGGTCCACCAACCACGACAAGGCCTCCAATCATAGGCCAATCGTGGACCTTGTCGGGAAGCCATTGTCATAGCCTTATCGTGGTTGGTGGACGCCCCCCTTAACTAGTACATCGAGATGCCACGCTATGTGATTACTCGGTGTTTACGTGTGAGGGTGACTGAATTGATCGGTAGAGAAATTGGAATGTAACAATTGCCCCTACATCACTGTGTAACAATTCAATGCGTGCACCCTGAATCAGTTTGACTATATTATTGACTGTGAGTGTTAAACATGTCTTATTATTATTATTATCGTTATTATTATCATGACTAGCGGGCAGAGTAGTAGTCATCGTGCCCACAGTATGGTGACTTTAAAAGAAAGGCTCAGGAATTTCAGTTAGTGTATTACAACTCGTATTTTAAAGTATATATGCTCATTATTTATGACTAGGATCTCTAGGTTAGTTCGTGGCCTTAGTTCTGTTTAGTTCTCTTTCCCCTAATATGTATATTCTGATTTTGTTAGTCTTAATCCGTGTATGTGGGTTATATTCTAGTTAAGCAGTGTGAGACGAGGCTGCTACCGCGACTATTGAGCAAGTGACTGACCTGACGCTTCAAGCTAGGCGCCACGGGGTTAATTAATATTCATTACTTCTGAATCCCTTCACAGAGTTAGACCATTATTGGTTCCTTCGGTCACGTGATCGATTTCGGGGCTTTTCATTGGCTGAAAATTCAGACAAAGAGCGGCGGGAAAGCCTCCGTGCCAATTAGATCCATTGTTCTTCTCTGAGTGTGGTGTGTGGAGGGCCTGTGGCGCCTCCTCACACTGACCCTCAGTACTTTCTCACCTGGTGGACAGGGAGAGAACCTGTATGGATCCGAGTTCGCCCCCTACTGGAAGTGTGGGGAGTTACTCTGTGCATTCAGATATGGGAATCCCTCCGGATTCTTTTAGTTCTTGCTCAATAGTTTCGACTATCTAGTCTCATCAGGCGATTGTAGCTTACCTATATGGTCTTTGTTCATGTCCTTGAGTGATTTTTTCTCTCAAGGGTCCGCTTTTTCTATTAAAAATAGATTTTTTCTGAATAAAACACTTTTCCCTTTTCTGGGTGGTCAGTCACTTGGTTGGAGTCGCTGGGCAAAGAGAGTAATGGGAAATCATTGTTGTAAATCTTTTTCCTCTCAAGAGGATTGACATATAGGACCTGCGAGGTCCAGTGTGTCCATCTGGGTCCCTGGGGTCCCTTTCTTGGTTAGAAAAAAATTTTTGACGTGGCTTTAAGGTTTCTCTTTTACCCGAACTTGCTGTCCATAGTGTTCATACCTTTAGGGGCTTGGCTCCCCAGTCGGTGGATCCAGTTATACTCAATTTTGTCTCTGAGTGTTCCTGCCCTTTTGCTGTCTGGGTGTCGATATATGAAGTCTAGAATGTAGACTTTCATGTCTCGTATCCCATTGTGGTGTCTGCCGTTGAAGTGCTTTGGTACATCGCTGATGACACTTTTTTTCACAACCGATCTCATGTGTTCTGAGATCCTTTCTTTTATTTTCCTTTTAGTCTGACCAACGTATTGGACTCCACATGTTTTGCATTCGATGCAATATATTACATTTGAGCTATTGCATGTAATATTTGTCTTGCATCGATGTTTCGTTTTTTTGGTTTTGGACTTGATCTTGCCCGTACTGTCTAACATTAGACAGTACTTGCAGTTCCGCTTTTTGCATCTGTTCTCATTGACAGCATGTTGTCTTTTATTTCGTTTATTCCCCTCTGGGTGGTATTCAGTCCTGGCTCTCACCAGGTGGTCCCTCAGGTTTTTAGGGCGTTTGTACCCTTTCACCAATTTGCTACCAAACAATTTTTTGGTGGTGCTTGATTTTCCTAGGATCTCCCAGTTTTTTTCTACCACTTCAGGTAGGCAGTTGTTTCCCTGGTGGTACGTACTAATGAGGAACACTTGGTCCTCATTAGTTTGTGACTTTTCTTTGGGTTTCAGAGTGCTTTCTCTGGTTACCAGATCTACTTTCTCCTTGCAGGATTTCAGCAGTTTTTTTGGGTACCCCCTCTTTTCGAAGTCACTTAGTTTCTTGCGGGTTTCTGATTCATAATCCTCTTTTTTCGAGCAAATACGTTTTACTCTCAATATTTGAGAGTACGGGATGCTTTTCTTCTGTGAAGGAGGATGGGCTGAATCATATCTAAGGTATGTATTCTCGTCAGTGGGTTTATTGTATATGGTTGTATACAATTTCCCGTCTGTGTCTTTGCATACTGTAGTATCTAGAAAATTCACCCTGGTACTCGAGGTCTCCATGGTGAATTTAATGGTTTTGTGTGCTTCGTTCAGGTATTTGAGCCATTTATCTAACTCAATTGCCCCGAACTCCCAGATGAAGAATATATCATCAATATACCGCCACCATACTCTTGGTTTCAAATGGTATTGGGCCAGGAGTTCTTTTTCTAGACTTTCCATGAATAGATTGGCATACGAAGGGGCTAGCCTTGTCCCCATCGCTGTCCCGCTGATTTGAAGATAATTTTGCCCATTAAATTGGATATTATTCTTTGTAAGAACCATTTTGAGCATTTCCGTTATGCTGTCCGTGGTGGGGTTCGAACGGGGCCCCCTTGTTTTCTCCAGTTTGTTTTTTATTGATCTAATACCTTCATCGTTAGGGATGTTGGTATATAGCGCCCCTACATCTAGGGTGCCGAGGATCTCGTCTCCTGTCAGGTCTCTAATATTCCCTATTTTCTCTAGGAAATGGTTGGTATCTTTGATATATGACCCTATTTTAGGTACTTCCGGTTTCAAGAATTGGTCTACGAATTTCGAGATTTTTTCAGTGGCACAATTGTTAGCTGAAACTACAGGTCTACCTGGTGGGGGTAGAGTCCCCTTGTGGATCTTGGGTAGAAAGTAAATTTGTGGGGCTTTTGCATCTGTGCTTTTCAGCGCTTCAGCGAATTCGCCCGTGATTTCACCATTATCTACCATAGCTTTAATTTTGAGATCAATCTCCTTGGTGAATGTGGGAGTGAGATCTTTGTCTACCACTTTATAGACAAGATGGTCATTCAATTGTCTATTGCCCTCTGCTACATAATCATCTATATCCATAACTACGGTCGCCCCGCCTTTATCGGCTGGTTTGATTACGAGATTCTTATTTTTGGACAGGTTTTTTAAGGAAATTTTCTCGTCTTTCGTTATGTTGGGTTTGGTGACTGCTTGTACCTTATTTTTGGTGAGTCTAAGTTCATTTACTGTAATGAAACCTTCTAGATTAGCAGAGCCTTGTGGAGCAAAATTACCAGGTTTAGACTTAAGGTCCTTAGCCAATTTTTTGTCCATATACGGTATAGGGCCTTTGCCTATTGCCGTGTCCGGTGGTAGATCTGTTGTGGTAGGTTGATGTTCCCCATTGCCTCTGTCGGAAGTCGTCGGTGGGACATATGGACCCTTACCTGGGGTCGTACCTGCTCTACTGGAAATAGGTTTATCAAAGAATTGTCTGAGTCGGATATTTCTATGGAATCTATCCAATTCAAGCTTCCGCTCCCCCTCTTCTATCTTAGTGGTGTTGGGACAGAAGTTCAGACCTTTATTGAGGATTGAAATTTCGGGATCCGTTAGTTTATGACTGGAGAGATTGACTACCGTACCCAATTTCTCATATTTCGACCATTTTTTCGTAGAATCGTCTTTGCCCGGTTCCCCTAGACAATTCCCCAGTGAATTGAGATCGACAAGGTTTTTGTCGGTACAGTGTTCTTTACTCAGTGACTGCTGGACATGGTTCACAGGTTCGATATTACAAAAAACAGCGGTTTTATTCACGAAGCACACAGGTCTAACTACAGGCGGGTAGACTGACTTCCCTGGGGCTTGTTCTTCCCCCTCTTGCTCCCAAACTGACCCTTGCCCGCGCGGCCCCGGCCCCTCTGGCTGCCCTTTGGCGCACAGGAGGCTGGTGGTTGAAAACCCGAATCAGGCTTAGTGTCGTCAGTGTGGGGAGGGGTAGAGGCTCCCTTAGGGTTTAGAATCACCCGGTCAGCCGGGATCCTTCCCGCTCGTTTCTGGAGGCGTTCCTCTAGAATGGTGACCTCCCTGAGGTAGTCCCTACGTGCTGTTAATTCCGCGTGCTTATTAACAGCGTCTAGGGCATGGTCAATGTCTGCTTTCTCCATCTTGAGATCAGTCAAGCCATGTTCAATCATTCGTTGACAGAGTTCTTTAGACTTGCATTCGACATTTTCTTGAGTCTTCAGATACTCGGCGACCATGGTATTGATGCGTTGGGCAGAGGACTTACGTTCTTTCAGGATTTGATCCTGGATGTCCTTGTCCAAGAACCCGGGTATCGGTGCAAGACCCACGACCCATGGTTCTATATGGTCTTCTTGTACACATGAGAAGAAGAAGACCGAGCGGGCCTCACTTTTCAGCTGCCTCCCCATGGAGTCTCGAAGCTCTCTCCAGGTGCGGTGTAGGGCTTTGGGTAGCATATCGTCGATGACCTGAAAGGTAGAAACACAAGGTTTTAATCCCTTAGTCTCCTTGTTGTTAGGAGGTTTCGCACAATTATCATCAATAAGTGAGGGTGAATTAGATTCATCTAAAGCCTTAAGTACTGATAGGTTGAGAGAATCTTGTTGATCAAGTGACTCCTTCACAGTATCGTCTGGGTTAATATATTGTGGAGGAGTATTATGCCTCACCCCGTGTGGAGTGGGTATATCTGACCGTTCACCCTGATTTGAGTGTTGGTCAGTCAGAGATTCCCGCCTATTGGCGGTGTAGCTCTGGGGGTCTGGCTGTATGGCCGTACCCTTCTTCAAAGTATTGTTGAATGCGCTAGGACCTTCCAACAAATTGAAGTAGCTTGTAATCCTTCCTTTGGAAGGAGTTACAAGTGGTAATGTCTTATTGTTAGAACATATACCAGTGGTTTTGCTCTTAGCTTTAAGGGTTCTTCTAGGTGAAGCCGGAGCTAAGGTGTGAACAACTCTCCCCTCAGTCTGGTCCTCGCGGGCCGACCAAGTGCGTCGGGCCGCGGTGGACCTGTGCTGGTTGGGAAGAAATGAAAACATGGAAATTTTTTTCTAACCAAGAAAGGGACCCCAGGGACCCAGATGGACACACTGGACCTCGCAGGTCCTATATGTCAATCCTCTTGAGAGGAAAAAGATTTACAACAATATATTCTAGTTAAGGTTCATTTAGCTCAGGCATGATGTTAAGCCCAATACACATCTACCAATTCGAGATTGAACGATTAGTTCCCAAATCGTATAGGAGTCAGTGAACTTGTCTCAGGTGAATAACGTAACACCTCAGCCCATGCCGGCCATCCGATCAGGGGCCATTTACCAACGTTCCCTTGTTGGTGACTGGATTTATCAATATGTTGATAAACCTTTGGCCACCGATTTAGGAATATAAGAACCACAACTTGTCGGCAACAAAATAACATCTTAAGGACGTGGTTCACTAATCGTTGCCTCACCTTTGCCTAGCTGTCCTACATCTACTGACTACGGCTGACTCTGTTAGGATGCCTCGCCTGAGACAAATTACTGTCTGTTTGTTGCCGACAAAGGTACATAAATGTTCCAAAATCGGTAGATGTGTATTGGGCTTAAACCTACTTCTGCTTAGCCATTGAAGGATACGGGTGAATGAAGGGCATTACCGGGTAGGCTCATCTGTCTCTTATATCTGCTAGCAATCTGTGTAAAATGTTCAAGAGACTTTCGATGGAAAGAGATTATTTTATGATATTTAAATCGAATGGACTCAGATGCTATTGAATAAACATGTCAATATTGGTGTTCTTGTTGTGGGTCATTTTTATTGGTATTCTTATACATAAACATGTTAATTGTTGTGTTCAGAAAAAGATTGGGACTAGATCTAGAGCTTATGAAAATATGCCTTAACTTTTGGTTATGGAGCAACCTCACAAGGCAAAGCTTCGTAAAAGCTCTAGACAGTAATCAACAGAACGAAAACAAGAAAGTCTATGAGGTCAAGGTAAAAGCACAATCCCCATATCTCTGTTCAGTTACATGTTACTTGTTACAAGCACCCCTCTGATAAGGTCTCACACTCTGACTGTGCAAAAACCACCAGTTTATATATGTATATACCCAGCGTATAGGAGACAGAGCCATTGTTAGTTCAAGAAGCAGTCACTAGGTGGTCGGGGGACAAACCTGTATTCTGGCTCTTTGTTCTTACAAAATTCAACTGCCTTTCAATGTTTTACCATGGTTCCCTTGACTCTCTACGCCCATCCCAGAGCAGGATGAAATAATGATTAAACCCAGGACATGATCTTTTACACATGGAACACTTTATATACATATGTGAGGAAGGCTAAAGTTGTGACATTTCTCAATTATCGCTCACTTCTTTTCCACCTACCTTAGTGAAGAACACCTACTTCTTTACCTCCTTTAGTGAAGAACACCTACTCGGGGGGCGTCATGGCAGCGCCCATGGATCATAGGCTATATGCCGTATACATAGGTATGATTTAGCATATACAAGGTAATCCTATTTTCCGTTGTGTATACGCCTCATCTATAGCCGTGTAAAATGTATACAACCTGTGTATGCATGTCCCACACGCGATATTTCTCTTCATGTACGCTTTGCTGAAATACAGCCATTACGCTAACATAAAGAAGAGGTAACGTGTCAATATACAGCCGATACATGCACTTCAGTTAGGGCGTATATATGAATAAACTGGTGGTTTTCGCGCAGTGTCTTTAAGTGGTATTCTGTACAAGGTTCTCACTAGGCTCTATGGGAGAAGAATTCATAACAAACTTGGCTTAGAGCCTTGATAATCCACTGGCACACAGTGTTCTCGCTAGGTGGCATCATTGAGATTATAGGAATCTTTGGGTTGAATTGATGTACGGGAGGCAGGCCAGTGGATTCTCAAGTTTCTAAGTTTAGTTTATTAAGAATTCTTCTCCCATAGAGCATAGTCAGAGTACAGAATACCAAAATAAAAATAAATACACAGGGACACCGTATCCTGATGATTATGAACTGACTAATGATAATGTTGATATGATAAGTAATAGGAAAGAAATTAGAAAGATATATGGCTTTTAGTACACCATCACATCAGACCCAGAGATGAATCAAAAGCTGCTGGCACAGAACAAATACAGAATATGATTGGTGCTATAGATGGGAACAAAAAAGATATATGGCGATAATAGGTGACTTTGACGTTGATTGGCAAGAAAAAAATAATATTGTGACCCTATCCCTGGCTGGCTGGCAGACTGGCTGATTGACTGGCTGTCTGACTGATAGACTAACTGACTGGCTGACTAACGGACTAACTGGCTGACTGGCTGACTGGCTGACTGGCTGACTGACTAACTGACAAGATAACTGACTGACTGACTGACTGTCTGGCTAACTGGCTGACTGACCGATTGACTGACTGATTGACTGACTGGCTGACTCACTGGCTGGCTGGCAGACTGGCTGACTGACTGACTGGCTGGCTGGCTGACTAGTTGGCTGACTAGCTGACTGACTGACTGACTGACTGACTTACTGGTTAGCTGACTAGTTGGCTAGCTGATTAGTTGGCTGGCTGACTAGCTGACTGACTAGCTGACTGACTGACTGACTGACTGACTGGCTGGCTGACTGGCTGGCTGACTGGCTGACTGGCTGACTGACTGACTGACTGACTGGCTTACTCATTGACTGACTGACTGGCTGGCTGACTGGCTGACTGGCTGACTGGCTGACTGGCTGACTGGCTGACTGGCTGACTGGCTGACTGACTGACTCACTGACTGGCTGACTAGCTGGCTGGCTGGCTGGCTGACTGACTGACTGATTGACTGGCTGACTGGCTGGCTGAATGGCCGAATGGCTGGCTGACTGACTGACTGACTGGCTGACTGGCTGGCTGGCTGACTGACTGACTGGCTGACTGGCTGACTGGCTGACTGGCTGACTGACTGACTGGCTGACTCACTGGCTGGCTGACTGGCTGACTGGCTGACTGGCTGACTGGCTGACTGACTGACTGACTGACTGACTGACTGACTGGCTGACTGGCTGGCTGACTGACTGGCTGACTGGCTGAATGGCTGACTTTCTTACTTACTTACTGCCTGACTGACTGGCTGGCTGGCGGACTGACTGACTGACTGATGGAATCACTGGCTGACTGAATGACTAGCTGGCTGGTTGACTGGCTGGCTGACTGGCTAACTGACTAACTTGCTGGTTGACTGATTGACTTACTGAGTGAGTGACTGACTGACTGACTGGCTGACTGTCTGACTGTCTGACTAGGTGCTTGACTGATAGACTGACTGAATGACTTACTGGCTGGCTGGCTGGCTGGCTGACTGGCTGGCGGATTGACTGGTTGCCTGACTGACTAATTGACTGGCTGACTGACTGACTGACTGACTGGCTGACTGATTAGCTGGCTGACTAGCCGACTGACTGACTGACTGACTAACTGACTTAATGACTGACTGACTGACTGACTGCCTGACGGATTGACTGACTAACTTGATGGCTGGCTGACTCACCGACTAACCTGATGGCTGGCTGACTGACTGGCTGACTGGCTGACTGACCCTTGTCAGCCACCTTGTTGGTGGTACCACCCTCTCTATGGTGGGCGTTTATGGAGCTATATTCTGGAGTTCTGATTAGTAAAGTTCTGCTACACTGTGGGTATGTGAGGCCCTCTGTTGGGAGGCGTCTGAACCCTTGTCTCTGTGCTTATGGTCTTAAAACTCATTGGGTTTTATTCTTGCTCAATAGTTTCGACGGTCTCGTCTCATCAGGCGATAATAGGCCGGCCTATTGGTCTCTTTTTTATAGTATTGACTCTTGTCAAGTATTTTTGTACTCTGGATACTGCTAAATTGTGATTTTTAATCAACTCCAGTCACCTAGTAGTCGCATATGAGTAATACCAGTGTGTTATATTTGGTCATATTTTCTCTTATGTATTCAGAAAAATATCCTCCCACCTTGTGGCGTGTTTTACGGTATATTTTATTTTCATAATACATTGATGCACCCAGGAACATCCCACAAGGTTTGAGGATATTTTTCTGAATACATAACAGAAAATATAACCCAATATGGTATCATATTGACTGGACTTATTTACTTGACCCCTGAGCTTCAATAACTTTATGCCTTGACTCCAGTTATTGATTCGACTTAAGTATTTGACCTCACTTATTGACTTGAATGTCATTTCACTTACTGATCTGGGACCTGTTTCAGTAGTCTCGTGACATTAGACCTAGACAGACATCAACAGCGGCACCAACAGTGCAAGCAACAGCGGAAAAAGACTAGCAAATATCAGAAGATCGGAGTGGCCAATCTTCTTCATATTTGGAACAATTATAGATTATATGTATCCCCTACTGATGCTAAAGTGTCATTGCTTAATTCCTACGAGAAGTGAGTGAAACTCTGTGTGTCATCGACTGCAATCTTGTGATCTGTCGGTATGGTGTCACAGACGCCATCTAGACATGTCACGAAACTACTGAAACAGGTCCCTGGTCAGTAAAAGTGAGACATTCGAAACAGGTCCCTGACTTAACATATAGACATGATTCTCTTTGTGTTGGATCTATGTAAACAAAAGTCAACTGACTTCCTGAAAGACGTTTATTTCAGGTGCATTTGTCAGACAGATATTACCCTTTATCAGTCACTTAGTAGCGTTCCTTTGTACATATGGCCGAACATTCTATGGTGTGAAATAACCTACGTTTACTACGCAAGGCTGATGTTTACTAACCAAGGTTGATGTTTAGACCAATCAGATCGTTTCTTACAAAATTCACATGAAAAGCACAGTGGGGAAAACATAGAGTGTCAAGTTACTCGATAATGTTGGATCTGGCTTCGCATTTGATAGCGGGAAAGCAAATAACGCTATTTATCCTTATTAAACTGAAGATATTTATAAGATTAGCGAAACCAAGTTTCCAGTGAGAGAAACCAGTTATAAGGTAAGGCTCGGAAATATTACTGCCTGTGGCCAAGGCCCTGGACAGTAATGTTTCCGAGCCTTACCTCGTAACTTTGACTTTCTCCCACCGGAACATAGTTTCCCTGTATTCCTATATACCTATGAGCGAACAACCTGTGATTACTTAACGCTGCTGGGGGTGGAATAACTATTGTTTACTGCCCAGGTTGACGTTTACTGCAAAGGTTGAAGTTACTGCCCAGGTTGACGTTTACTGCCCAGGTTGAAGTTACTGCCCAGGTTGACGTTTACTGCCCAGGTTAACGTTCAGAGACACTCGGTTTTTATCGATATTTGAAGGTATATAGGAATAGGGAAACCACGTACTGGTGGAAATAAGTCAAAGTTACGCCCTGGGCAGTAATGTTTCCGAGCCTTACCTCGTAACTTTGACTTTCTCTCACCGGAACATAGTCTCCCTGTATTCTTTGCTCTGTGAGGGATAACACTCCTAATGCTACATGTCCTCAGTCCTAGATGTATTCAGTGTAACTCTGAGTGGACCAGACAAAGCCCACCTCGTGTCGCCCATCCATCGTGCAGGGTCTAGACTGACGGAGTATTCCCGTGTATTCTCCTGCATAAAACATGAAGAAGCCACCGAGTGAAGCCACATCCTCCGACCACTGGACTGATCTATGAGGGGGCTCCCTGCTTTAATCTCCATACCTGCCGCACGCCAACCGCAACCTGCCTGAAGAGAAAATAAAGGATGTTCATCATTGATGAATGAGTGTCTGACTATTTAAACTAGGAGCAAATAGTATCACTGCACGAAAACCACCATTTTATTCACATATACGCCATCACGGAAGTGCATGTTTTGGCTGAATATTGACTTATTTTCCTTTATATACGCCCAGGCCTTGTATACGACAGACGCGTCTTGGCTGTATTTTACACCCGGCGTATATGAGAGAAAAAACCCTCTGCCCACACCCCTTCCCGCCCCTTTGTGTTGGTAGAAGTACAGGTGTCCTCAGTAGGAAGCCCTCCCCCACCCAGCCACCTCCCCCCGCCTGCTCTCAGTGAAGCCCTGTTCACTGGACGCTTATATATACGCCCACAGATGGGGTGTATACACATGGAGATTAAGACGATCTTGTAGATGCAAAATACCTACTTATAGACGCCGGGTGCATTCATATGTAAAATGATGGTTTTCGTGCAGTGTATGTTCATCATTGATGGATGAAAATGTAACCATTTTAACTAGGAGCAAATAGTATGTTCATCATTGATGGATGAAAATGTAACCATTTAAGCTAGGAGCAAATAGTATGTTCATCATTGATTGATGAAAATGTAACCATTTAAACTAGGAACAATAGGATGTTCATTATTGATGGATGAAAATGTAACCATTTAAACTAGGAGCAAATAGTATGTTCATCATTGATGGATGAAAATGTAACCATTTAAACTAGGAGCAAATAGTATGTTCATCATTGATGGATGAAAATGTAACCATTTAAACTAGAAGCAAATAGTATGTTCATCATTGATGGATGCAAATGTAACCATTTAAACTAGGAGCAAATAGTATGTTCATCATTGATGAATGAAAATGTAACCATTTTAACTAGGAGCAAATAGGATGTTCATCATTGATGAATGAAAATGTAACCATTTAAACTAGGAGCAAATAGTATGTTCATTATTGATGGATGAAAATGTAACCATTTAAACTAGGAGCAAATTAGTATGTTCATCATTGATGGATGAAAATGTAACCATTTAAACTAGGAGCAAATAGTATGTTTATCATTGATGAATGAGCGTGGAATTATAAACTAGGAGCAAATAGTATGTTCATCATTGATGGATAAAAATGTAACCATTTAAACTAGGAGCAAATAGTATGTTCATCATTGATGAATGAGAATGTAATTATAAACTAGGAGCAAATAGTATGTTCATCATTGATGAATGAGCGTGCAATTATAAACTAGGCGCAAATAAATAGTATGTATAATTAAAGGGTTGGAGTTACATTCAATCAATCGATATCATTCTGTAAGCCATTTGCACCCAGTAAACTTGCCATTTCTGCATAGTTTCTGTATAGTTTGCTTCTGTGCTAATGTTTGTCGATTTCCAACCATGATTGTATCTGAAAAACTAATAAAAAATACAACATCATATCAAGCACCGGGTGCAAGTGGGTTATAGAAAACTATCCATAGACTAAGTCTAACCAAACCTTTTAATTGCTATTCATTTTGACTGCATGCTCATTCATCTATGATGAACATACTATCTACTCCTAGTTATGCAGCATGCTGGAAGTCTCTATGTGACCACTCTAACCTCTAGGTGATGTATATAGCGTGGGCAAGCATGTTCTAACTAGGAGCTAATGACATTTCCATTTACAATGGATGACCGTGATACTTCTTAAGTACAATAAACTCTCACATGATAAAAACCTTGATAATACAACTATTTGCAAACATTGTTTCTATTATACATAAATGATGTGGTTTCTGATTGTGAGTAGAAGAGGTCAGCGAGTCAGTGTGGGGGTGGGGGTGGGAGTGGGCAGGGGGAGGGGGTTGGTCTGTAGTCACCAAAAGCACAAGGGTGAATAACTGGTCAAACAGGTTTGCTGGCTCTGTGCTATGTAGGGAATCTGTCCCATCAGTTTCTGATTGTGAGTAGAAGAGGTCAGCGAGTCTGTGTGGGGGTGGGGGTGGGAGTGGACAGGGGGAGGGGGTTGGTCTGTAGTCACCAAAAGCACAAGGGTGAATAACTGGGGTGGGAGTGGGCAGGGGAGGGGGTTGGTGTGTCCCATCAGATTTGAACATGTATATACATATTTAGTCATTATTATCATCTAATAGTTTCCTTTCCTAGTAGCAGATGACAGTATCCATAACTAAGTGTCTGTTATTTAATGACAGGATTGATATAGTTAATATTTTGTCCCCAAAAAGACCTCACTTTAAAAAAATTCTATTTTTAGGAACCAAGTCATTAGTGGGACATGGGTATGGTCAGACTGGGATACTGGACCCCTGCTCATTTACCCAGGCCTTTATAGTTGGGACATTGATAGCGAATTGTTAGATTCTCTGCAGTAAGCTGAAAGCCTGTGAGAGCATTCTAACCTCTCTAGATGACGTATATGAGCGTGATTTCCCGCGCTCAATAATACACACACGAGTAGCAACAGGGAAGGCTTGATGGATGGTTAATGGTTTCATCTTCTGTACATCTATCATCCATCGTAAAAGAGTTCCCATTGAAAGTCAGTACACAGTGCACAGTAAACCACTACCCATTGTTATAAAATGGTCAAATACAATAACCATTGTTCATGGATTCAAAGCGATTATGTACGGCCTCAAAACCATTGTATATAGGAAAATAGTCCCTTTGTGCTGAGGAGCAAAAAAATCGTTCCTTTTGATATACCCTATAAAATGGTAACTCCTAGGTATAATTCACTTAAGGAGATTGATAATACTTAGTAGAAACCAAATGAGAGTTAGCCTTGTCAATGTTTATGCCACGATGGGCAGGTTGTGTATTACTACACGAGGCGTTAGCCGAGTGTAGTGAGTAGCAGACCTGACCAGAGTGGTATAAACATTGACAAGGCTAACTCGAGTTCGGTTTTGTATTTATCCTACCCCATCTCACCGATATGCAGAGAAAATTTTGTAATTATCCATGTTAGTAGCGTGTTGACACTCATGGGAGGATGGCCACCTTTATCAATGCTGCCGGATGTACTTTCATTACCTTGTCCCTGATTGGAGTGGTTTTTTTATTCACCTCGGTGCATAAATAACACTTTATTCAACGCTCCATCCAATACACTGAGTCAATGTTAAGCCTATGGCGTTTTTTATTAGGGGTAGGATAAATACAAGAAACGATGGTTTTGTGGACAGGCGGCTCTGTTGACGCTCGTGTATTACTACGCGTCAACCTCTCATGGTTTTTGGTCGCCGGTCCACAAAACCATCCATTATTGTCTATGATATGTTAAGGTTTTTTCTTTCTACTGTTATGCGTCTTATTCAATCTTTTCACCAACTGCAACATATAAAGCGGATATATACTTTTTCAAGGGAATCATACAATATGTTCACATAAACATACACAAACGCGCACGTACATAGAAAGTGACAGAAAGAAACCTGAAGATGTTATATACTATCACATATAGGAATCATAGTCTATATAAACACAAATATGTACATACATATATTTCTAAAATGGCATATATATGATACTTCTACAAAAGTATATAAATGTGACACACAAGACCATGCCTTATGAGAAACCTCCATAGGTAAGATAATATTATTCTAGTGTTCATTGGACACTTAACTGGTTTGACTCAGGCCTAATGGAGAGAAAATCGACATAAATATGTCTTGGAAGGACGCCCTAACGTTGGCAGTTCTCGTAGAGATGCTGCCAAGTAAAAAGTGGCGTCCACCAACCACAACAAGGCTACGACAAGCACCGACAATCGGCGCCTTATCGCAGCCTTGTCATGAGAAGGGCAGCTCTGTGACAGCGTTGTCGGGGCGTGTTGTAGACATCGTTGGTTGCCGTAAAAAAGGCGTCCATGGTACCGACACACTACGACAGTGATATCGAGGAAACCAACACACTCCACGACCAGGCTCCAATCGTGGCAAAAATCGAACATGTTAGATTTTGTCGTAACCTTGTCGGAAGGCCCCCGACAGGCCCCCGACAAGCCTCCAGCCGCAGCCTGTCGTGGCCTTGTCATAGACACTTGTCAGGAACTAGGGTCCACCAACCACAACAAGGCTACGACAACCCTTCCAATCGTGGGCCTGTCGTGGACCTTGTCGGAAAGCCATTGTCGTAGCCTTGTCGTGGTTGGTGGACGTCCCCCTTTAGGAACACGTAAAATACGTCTATAAACGGGTAACATTGATGAATTGTCAGAGGTCAGCACACTGTAAAGCCGAGAGGCCTAGACTAGCTAGCTGTGGACCTTACGCCATGCAAAAAAAACAACTTGTTTCTCATCATTTTTTTTTTTTGCTAGATAAAAAAATGGGCTTTAGACATACAGTAAAACCCTGATAACGTGGCCACCCTCTGTTCCTGGCCAAAGTGCTCGCTTATGCGGGGTGTCTGCATACGCGGGGTTTTCAGATTCATACTGTTTATACATCGAAAGCATCTCTGGCATGAGGAGTTTTAATTTGATACTAAATACACATACTTTTCATAAATCTTATTTTCACCCCAAAAAAAAAAAAAAAATCTTCTAAAATTGTTTTTGCAGATGCGCGCGGTGATAAGAAACAAGGTTTTTTTGAGTGGCCTTAAGAAGAAGGGAGTAAGAACTCAAACACACAAGAACTCATGTACTGTGTGCTACTTTGAGTCAAGAATTTAATTGATCTATTTTGACAGATTCATCTACTAATATACAAACAGCAGGTGGCATCTTGCTACAGGCTGAGCTTGTAAACTCTGTGCTGTGATTGGCTGATGAAGCAACAGCCAATCAGGGCTGAACAGTCTCGTTCTGGTCTGTTGCACATGCCAGGAGGGCCGCTCATGTCACCAACAACTCAGGTGTCATGTCATAGTGCCCTGCCCCCATGTGACCAGACCAGGAACTCATGTAAAAGATTCAACCACTTATTGGGTCGACGATTCTTGGTGAAACGTTTCTATTCTCTACGAGCGCCACCAGATGCATTTTCAGTAGGCAGTCTCCAGTCGTCATGTTTTCAGTTGTCTAGTGTAAACCCCTGGGTATCTCTGAGATCACAACCTTCTGGAGCGCGGCATCACTGTTTCGATCACAGCGTGGTATCATCAGACAACGCCTGAACCCTGGATTCCTATCATTGGGCTCTACTGCTAAAAGGCACCACACAGGGAGCATGAAGGGATATTGTCAGTGTCAGTAACCTCAGCACTCTGTTTATTTATCTGTAAGCTTTGTCTGCTGTGGGCTAGCTCCCCTGGTTCTCAGCATGATGGTAGGTATGAAGGTTAGGTGCGCTGGTTGTCAGCATGTTGGTAGGTACAGAGGTAAGTACGCTGGTTGTCAGCATGTTGGTATGTATAGAGGTAAGTATGCTGGTTATCAGCATGTTGGTATGTATAGAGGTCAGTATGCTGGTTCCCAGCATGTTGGTAGGTACAGAGGTAAGTACGCTGGTTGTCAGCGTGTTGTTAGGTACAGAGGTAAGTACGCTGGTTGTCAGCGTGTTGGTAGGTATAGAGGAAAGTGCGCTGGTTGTCAGCGTGTTGGTATGTAGAGAGGTAAGTACGCTGGTTGTCAGCGTGTTGGTATGTAGAGAGGTAAGTATGCTGGTTTTCAGCGTGTTGGTAGGTATAGAGGTCAGTATGCTAGTTCCCAGCATGTTGGTAGGTACAGAGGTAAGTACGCTGGTTGTCAGCATGTTGGTATGTACATAGGTAAGTATGCTGGTTGTAAGCGTGTTGGTAGGTACAGAGGTAAGTGCGCTGGTTGTCAGCGTGTTGGTATGTACAGAGGTAAGTATGCTGGTTGTCAGCGTGTTGGTAGGTACCGAGGTAAGTATGCTGGTTGTCAGCGTGTTGGTATGTACAGAGGTAAGTATGCTGGTTGTAAGCGTGTTGGTAGGTACAGAGGTAAGTGCGCTCGTTGTCAGCGTGTTGGTAGGTACAAAGGTAAGTACGCTGGTTGTCAGCGTGTTGGTAGGTACCGAGGTAAGTATGCTGGTTGTCAGCGTGTTGGTAAGTACAAAGGTAAGTATGCTGGTTGTCAGCGTGTTGGTAGGTACAGAGGTAAGTACGCTGGTTGTCAGCGTGTTGGTAGGTACAGAGGTAAGTACGCTGGTTGTCAGCGTGTTGGTATGTAGAGAGGTAAGTACGCTGGTTGTCAGCGTGTTGGTAGGTACAAAGGTAAGTACGCTGGTTGTCAGCGTGTTGGTATGTATAGAGGTAAGTACGCTGGTTGTCAGCGTGTTGGTAGGTACCGAGGTAAGTATGCTGGTTGTCAGCGTGTTGGTATGTACAGAGGTAAGTATGCTGGTTGTAAGCGTGTTGGTAGGTACAGAGGTAAGTGCGCTGGTTGTCAGCGTGTTGGTAGGTACAAAGGTAAGTACGCTGGTTGTCAGCGTGTTGGTATGTACCGAGGTAAGTACGCTGGTTGTCAGCGTGTTGGTATGTAGAGAGGTAAGTGTAACATGTTTGTATGCAAAGATGTAAAGATGCTGGTTATTAATGTGTTGGTAGGTAAATACTTATATAGAACGTCCTGACCATACTGTACAGTTCACAGAATGAGATTAAGTTACGGTTTATACGGACCGAGGCATTTATGCCGAGTTCCGTACAAACGGTAAATTATCATCGAGTTCTGTGACTTGTACAAGCATGGTTGGACGTTATATATTTACTATATACCCGAAATTTAAAACATAAATCAATTTCATTTGGCTTAACAACCAATTTCTTAATAAACGTGTATGGCAAGGTGGTCCGTATTTTCCTGTACGGACCAGCGGTCTGTACAGTATTTTTACGTCATATGCCGAAACGGTGCATATTTACAGTATATAGGGCATGGGTATATAGTAAACAATATTACCATGATTTCGATCTGAGTGTCCGTATTCTCCGCGTAGTTGACGCGAAGTCTAACTCCGAGCGATAGCGAGGAGTATTACGTAGTGTCAACTACAAGGAGAATACGGCCAAACAGATCAAAATCATGGTAATGTTGTATTTATCACTCACCTTTCAGGTAATTATTAGGGAAAAAATCTTGTAAATTTGATGCAAGCGCCGTGCATTGTTATATAAATTAGTTCCTATAATGCCCATCAGGTGGACGAAAAAGCCGTATTCTCCTAGGAGATTGCAGAGGTCCGTATTCTACTCAGTAGCGATCTGCAAGCTTCATAGGCTTAGTATGGAGACTCCGTATTCGGTGGGTAATAAAGAGTCAAGTAGCATCATTGTCAGTGTAGTTACAGACTTACGCCCCTCGATACATGGATTTGGACACACAAGTATTGTAAGATAAAAACTTACCGGATAAAAAGATTGTAAAGGCCCTTTTCCATTGGCCGACGAAAACGGTTTAGATTTTTTGTGCTCTCCTAAAGCCTGATGCCCATCTACTGATTCAGGGTTCAGCGATTAGTTCCCAAATTGTATAGGAGTCGGTCGACTTGTCGCAGGCAAATTATGTAACTCTTCGCTCGATCTGCGGACATTGAGAAGATGGGGTGGTGGATATTAGTCCTAAGCAAATCGGTCTACTAATTGGTGGCTCACCCTTGCCTAGCTGTCCTACATCTACCGACTACGGCCGACTCCGTTAGGATGCCTTTGGTGAGACAAATTACCGTCCGTTTGTCGCCGACAAAGGTACATGAATGTACCGGAATCGGTAGATGGGAATTGGGCTTAATAGCCTATTTCCATTGGCCATCACCGATATACAGTCAGGAACCCCCGATGGACCTTTAGCACTGTTGACGCAGAATGTAAATCGGCTATTAGGAGAACATAGAAAATGTACACCGTTTTTGTTGGCCAATGGAAAAGGGCCTCAGGGAAGACAGGCCTATGGGCCTAGGGCCATCAGTATAAATAAACAAACTACAAAAAAAACGAAACAAAAAAGCCCAAATAAAAACACCCACAACATTGAGAGACTGGCATGAAGATTTCCCTCCCGCATCGGGGACTACCTTTTGGCCACTCAAAAAAACAAACTTGTTTCTCATCACCGCGCGCATCTGCAAAAACGATTTTAGAAGATTTTTTGGTTTTTTTTGTTTGTTAAAGTAAGATGAACCTTGATAGAAATTATGAAAAGTATGTGTATTTAGTATTAAATTAAAGCTCCTCATGCCAGGGATGCTTTCAATGTATAAACAGTATAAATCTGAAAACCCCGCGTACGCACACACCCTGCATAAACGGATATTTTCCCCGGAACGGAGGGTGACCACTTACGCAGGGTTTTACTGTATGTCTAAAACCTATTTTATGACAATTTTATGTGATCTTTGACCGACCCCCCCTCCCCCCCAAAAAAAAGCAAAAAAAAAAGCGCCCTCATCATATTTTTCATGGCTTGGTGATGAGAAACAAGTTGTTGTTTTTTGAGTGGCCTTAACAAGGAGAGCTGTTTTTGACACCTTCTGAAAGGTTCTGGAAATGATGTTGGTTGTTAACTCTCCCCACTGAACCTACTGGAGCCGGGCGTTTTGCTCTGAAACTCTCTGAGAAATACTTCCCTATCCATGTGAGAATTCCACCCTTCACTGTGCTCATTTTATCATACACCTGTGAACGTTAGTCCTATGCCTACTGATCCATGCTTAGAATATACAGAAACAGGGGGCTGTTGAATAAAGTTCGTTCGTTTCTGGTGCTGGTCTGAAAGATATGATAACTCCAACGATAAACAACATCCTGGACGATTTTTTCCATCTAGTGTTGTATGACAAGACAGAAGATATCATCTAAATGGACGTATTTGTATAGAACACCTTGTAATGCCGGATGCCCATCTACCGATTTAGGGTTGAACGATTAGTTCCCAAGTCACCTTGTCGCAGGCAAATGGGGTTTAGATTACTCTTATTGTCAAAATATCTTCTGTTTACAGCACATTATCTTATACAATACTTTGGTCCCTAGGACAATTCTGGGAGACCTTTTTCTCGTTCGTAGTTTATTCAACAGCCCCCAGGGCCCTGTTTTTTAGTCACGACAACCTATATGTAAGACATCTTAGAGCCGTCAGTGTACTATAGAGAAGACATCTTAGGGGATCGGCCAACGACACTTAGGCTGCAGCCAGGGCACCGTTTAACACGTTTTGGTCCTAGAAGAAGAATGCTCCTAGGATCATGCCACCAGACATATCTTTGGACGAAAGATCTTTCCTGTTTAACAAGTGGTGAATTCCTGCAAAATTAGACTCCTAAGACTGAATTCGGTCTCAGGCTGGGACAAAACCGGTTGTAAGACAGCTGTGGGATCCCTGTGAAGGAGAATTCCTAAGAACTGTAGGTAGTGCCACATAGTGGGGGTTGTGGTAACTAATTTCATCATTTTTAATTCAACTGAATATTTGAAATATTTCTCCTGTAACACTGCCGTTTTGTATTACATACCATACTCTACATATTTCCTCTAGTTAAATTAATAAATAAGGTTGTTATTTATGATTTTAATCCTCTAAGAGAGCTATATAGGTGTCCCCCATTTAGGACCCTTTTGGGTATGTGGAGGACAGTTTCTAAGATGTGGGTCAAACTTGTTAAACACTTTTGGACAATCTGGCTAATGTCCTTGGCAAAGACAGTCTCTCGCTAAGATTGTCTTACTAGTTAAACGCAAACTGTCCTAGGACCTCTCTTACAGGCATAACTCTCCTAGAACCACATTGTTAAACTCCTCCCAGGCTGATGTGCTATAGACAAGACAATCTTAGGGTAAGATGGTTCAAAATGTCTTACAAACTGTCTTAGACCTAAGACATCTATGGACATGTCGTACCGAATGCACAGCTTCACTTCCTGTAGGAATTAAGCAATGAAATTTTAACATGAAATATGCTGAATTCATATGGAAAGCACGGGAAATCCTCTATATATATGCACAGTGAGGTTTGATAGAGCCTAAGACAATTCTATACTTGTCTTAGACAGGGACACTTTAATCAGCGATTGAACGTGCCGTTCTGAGACACTTTCTATAGGATGGCGCCCATTTCTATCTTCCAAAATGTCTTACATTCGCAGAGATGTCTTAAATGGGATTCACACGATGGGATTCATGTACCTTACAGGGTGTTTTTCTGAGACAAATCCAGCTGAGATTATGTACTCAAACACAATCTCTTCGTTTAAATGACAGGGTTTCATTTCCCTGAGGGGTATTTTCCCACCTGTGATTGTTGAAAACATTTCCCCCAAAAAAGGAACAGAATCGCATGTGATTTTGAACCCTATGAGGTACATGAATCCCATCGTGTGAATTCCACTTTAAGCCCAATGCCCATCTACCGATTTCGGAACATACATGTACCTTTGTCGGCGACAAACGGACGGTAATTTGTCTCAGCCAAGCCATCTTAGCGGAGTCGGCCGAAGTCGGTAGACGTAGGACAGCTACCGATTAGTGAACCACCACCTTCAGATGTCCTAACACTAATACCCATCACCCCCTCTCCTCGATGTCCGCCGGTCGAGCAAAGGCTTATGTAATTTGCCTGCGACAAGTTCACCGACTCCTATACGATATGCAAACTAATCGTTCAATCCTGAATCGGTCGATGGGCATTGGGGTTTAAGTTATCAATGGTCGATTATGTCGTGACTGAACAAGAGGGCCCAGGGTTACTGTGGCTGTACGTGGTAAATACGCGGTAAAATTGATGATAAAGACGGACGGATGCTGAAGGCAGAGTTTCGTTTTATCGTCAATTTTACCAAGTATTTATCACGTACAGACACAGTAGTCCTGTTTTCGTATTATCATATACCTTAAGATAACCAATTTTTAACTTTGCTTCTGGGCGAGTTTTTGGATTTCGCCGCCGTTCATGCCCTGTATGCCACATACATTCCCCGTATACGTCACCTAGGTGTCGTACGGATATAAATACGACATGGGTAGGAGCAGGCCGTATGTGTAGGATGTACTACCACAGGTATATAATAATATACGGAAACTGGCTTACTTTCTTCGTACGTCAAAAATACACGGTGAAATTGTTAATCACATACATCCCGATGCCGTAGGCAGAGGGATGTATGTGACCAACAATTTTACCAAGTATTTTGACGTACGAAGACAGTCAGCCTGTTTTCGTATTATTATATACCTAAAAATGGCGAAATTTTATCTGGTCACGTGATCACATACCCCGTACGTCACAGTGTGGCGTACGGGTATAAATACGCTATGGGTAGGAGCGGGCAGTATACGTAGTTCATACAGCCACAGGTATATAATAATATAGTAAGCGATTCATAATTCACAGTGATATGAAATATGCTGTACGGCCCACTGTGACATGTACAGGCGTTTTGTCAACTGCATCTTGGGACCAAAGTAGCAAAAAAACACAGGAATTGAATAAATATACAGGAACAAAGTATACAGGTAATGATACAATATTGTTATTAAAAGCATATCCTACAATCCACAGTGGCACCACCTAGTGATTTTTGAATAATGTCAAATATTAGTCAAGACTGTTTTCTTTGGATTCATTCTAATTCTGGATGTGTAGATTTAATGTTTTGTCCAGTTTTTCCGATTCCAGTAGGTAAAATAGGCCCATTTACATTTACTAGATTTACATTGGAAATGTACTAAAAAATATGGTTTTCTTCAATTCTCTTAAAAACAAGGACGGTGACCTATGATTAATTAAAACCCGAATAAGAAGTATTACATATGTACTATGTTCTGTGGAGGTTTGAGGTAAATGACATGGGTTTTACTATGTAAAAAACACTTTTTAAAATCTCTATATATATTCTAATATGTATTTTTCAACCGTAATTGACTTCATCTTATATTTGTCAATTACTACTATTTACCTTATCTCATATTAATATTTTACTGTATTAATATTCCATGTCAGTAAAGGTCATCATAAAATTAAAATAAATTTTATTTGCCCAATTCTCGACTCCTACTCTTGTGTTCAGGGATAAGGGGTAATGATCATAATATTGATCTATAAATCAAAAGCTAGCACGGTGACCCCCGATCTTAAATTTAGATATGTGTTCCACAACACTTGGAGATCATCATATTCAATCTTCAGGAAAATGACATGGGTTTTAATTTTCAAGCCAAATTGTCCGATACACCTTTAAGAGGGATTATTGACTGTTGTGGTAAATTATTGATCAGAATCCAAGAGAATTAATCTGAGATATCCTTAAGATTCTAAAGACCTGTCTTGTGTGTAGTCCTGTGATAGTGTTTTTATGTAAGCATCTGTATGGAAAAATGTTCTTTTCGGCGAATATTTTCTCTGTAAAATGCATCTTTTGACTGGAAAAAAATGCAATAAATCACCAAAGTAATTAAATGCGAATTTGTCAATGGATGTTAAAAACAAACTCTGAAAAAGCTAATCAGGCTCGGTCGAGGTTGAGTCATGTTGCATTTAGCACGTCAGGGGAACTTCAACATTGACAGCCGGTGAACCAGAATTCTGAGAAAAAAATACCACTAATATCACTCCGCAATTATTTCGGTTATATTTTGCGTTTTAATGACTTGGTGGTGCCTTGGAATATAAAAAATAATCGTAATTATCCTTGAACTGAAATGTCAGTTGGCAGAAATAATTATCTAAAAAAATAGAAAAATAGAATCTATAACTCGAGATGAGTTTAATATTAGTAGAGAATTTCCATAATTTCTGCTGTGATTTCATCGGGAAAGATAAGAGAATATATAAATATCACATGGATTTAACCGACTTTAAGAGAAGATTTGAATAAAACTAAATCTAATTGGTGTTTTTTACCATGCTGCAGCATCACATGTGACTATTATTGGTCTGAAAACACACGCGACATTTAGATTGGTGAATTTTTTGTCAACCTTCCATCAACATGTCGTGCTCTTAATGTCTCTGAGACTTCCTCTCAGGTGTGTTTATTTATTTTTTATTTATTATTTTTTTATTTAAGTTTTTATTTGCTTTCGACAATATTCTGTCGCTCTTCCAGGTGTGTTCTCCCATCACAGAAAACTGCACCAAATCTCTCAAAGTGCGTTCAAAGTAAGGATGCCGAGATGTGAATGCTATAACAAAATACAGTAAAACCCTGGGATACCTCGCTTAAAGCCCGATGCCCATCTACGGATTAAAGCCCAATACCCATCCACCAATTTCAGAACATTTATGTACCTTTGTCGGCGACAAACGGACGGTAATTTGTCTCAGGCGAGGCATCCTAATGGAGTCGGCCATAGTCGGTAGATGTAGGACAGCTAGGCAAGGTTGAGCCATCGATTAGTAGACTGATTTGCTCAGGACTAATACCCACAAACCCCTCTCCTCAATGTCCGCCAGTCGAGCAAAGGGTTACGTAATTTGCCTGCGACAAGATCACCGACTCCTATACGATTTGGGAACTAATCGTTCAACCCTGAATCGGTAGATGTGTATTGGGCTTTAGGGTTGAACAATCGTATAGGAGTCGGTGAACTTGTCGCAGGAAAATTACGTAACCCAATCAAGCACCATTTACCAACATTCCATTGTCAGTGACTAGATTTATCAACATGTTGATAAACCTTTTGCCACCTATTTTGGAACATGGAAACCACAACTTGTCGGCGACAAAAGGACGTCTGATTCACTAATCGGTGGCTGACCCTTGCCTAGCTGTGCTACATCTACCGACTACGGCTGACTCTCTAAAACGGGATTCACACGGTGGGATTCATGTACCTCACAGGCCGTTTGTCTGAGACAAATCCTGTTGAGATCCGGTACTGGAACACAATCTCCTCGTGTGAATGACAGGCTTTCATTTTGCTGAGACAACTTTTTTCTCTTGCAATTGTCGGCGACAATCGCCCCTAACAAGAAACAGAATCTCATGAGATTTTGACTTTAAACAGGTTTAAAATTTAGAGGGACATTTTAGTGAGACAAATGTATTTCACACGTTCTCCCCCAATCTGTGAGTCTCAGCGGTCTCAAATAACACCTATTCACACGGGGAAGTACCCTGAGTCGGCGACTGTGTACCCTGTGTACCCTGTGTACCCTGTGTAGGGGTGTAGGGGTGAGACTATGTACCTGTTAAATCTTCTCATGTGAATTGAATCCGCCATGTTCCCCTGAGACTGTAGAACACCCCAATCTGTGAAACTTTGTTCCCAGTTGTAAATAGTAGCCGACTGGTGCAAAGGTGTGAAGTACACCAGTCTCAGGTCCATTTGTCCCACCGTGTGAATCCCATTTTAGGATGCTTAGCCTGAGACAAATTACCGCCCTTTTGTCGCCGACAAATGTACATAAATATTCCGAAATCGGTAGATGGGCATTGGGCTTAAGGGAAAAATTTCCTGGAAACGATAATTTGTCCTGCTATGTTGAGTTTATTTTAACCCCGCTTAAAAGGTAACCCTACTTAGGGGGTCACCCCACTTAGGGGGACCGTTATTTAGGTAGAGAATGCTTATTTACCCCGCTTAAAGGGACCCGCTTAAAGAGACACTTTGGAGGAACACCTTATCAGATCTGACGGGACAGTGTGGGAACAACAATCCAGATTATCTTTAAGCCCAATGCCCATCTACCGATGAAGGGTTGAACGATTAGCTCGCAAATCGTATAGAAGTCGGTGAACTTGTCGCAGGCAAATTATGTAACCCTTCGCTCAACCGGCGGACATCGAGGAGAGTGGGTGGTGGGTATTAGTCCTAAGCAAATCAGTCTACTAATCGGTGGCTCACCGTTGCCTGGTTAAGTCTATGGTTTAAGTCTATGGTTTTGAAACAGCTCCCTGAAACGTAGTGAATGACCGCTGCATGGAAGGTTCCCTGGGCCTGAATAGGCGACTCCATGACTTAAAAAAAATAAAATTTTTAGGTATATGATAATAAGGAAACATATATACTGTGGGCGAATGAATGCCATTCTCGGTCTTTATGTAGGGACTGTGATATAAGGCTCATATCGGGGGCCATGGCGCACTGTACAGACAACTTTCATGTTTATAGAGCGTGCTTGCACACGCTAAATACATCATCTAGAGCTTAGAGTCAGGGTTAGAGTGGTCACGTTGAACTTTCAGTGTGTTTCCAGAAAACTATCCTTTTACTATCTGCATGCTGTTCACTGTGAGAGTGAGAACAGAGCAGGGAGCCAGTGTCTCGGGGTCTTAGAGGTGTGCCCAGCTGACCATGACCAATCACTTATAGTGCTGAAGAAGAAATGCAGAGAGTCTTATCCCAATTGTATAACTGGTATACCGGCAACAGATTAACCATGAACTTACGAAAAACTAGGGTTGTTTATCATGGTGCACCAGTAAAGATAAAAAAGGAATTAAGGGGTAGTTTAGAAATTGGCGGAATAATAATTGAATCAAGTGACGACATGAATTATTTGGGTGCTATAGTAGACAGTAATTTAAATTTTGGAAAATATGGGACCAAATTATTAGGGCTATTACAGGATAAGAAAATTATTTTTAAAAGACTAAGAAACCTCATACATAAGGATGCGGCGCTTAAGATATTACGCACCTGCCTACTACCGATCGTAGACCATTGTTCGTTTCTTCTAGAAGGAGCGACATTGAAAATGAGAGAAAAAATGGATATTTGTATTAATCAGGGACTGAGAATAGCGTTAGGAAGAGAAGCGTTTAATGGGGATAGATTTATTAGAAATGAAGACTTATTTTTGAAATGCAAAACAAGAAAACCTGATGTAAGAAGAAAACTATTGTTACTGGGTATCATGAGATTGCTATATATTATCAATAATTTGACAATGAAAAACGAAAATTTAGAAGAAATAGACCAAATACTCGGGGTACATTAAGAGACAACATTTATCTGCCAAGACCAAAGAAAGAAAATTTTTTAAAATCCTGCATTTATAGTGGTATCACATTGTGGAACTCTTTATCGAAAGAATTACAAAACACAACCTCCAAAACAACTTTTAAGAAAGGAATAATTGAGAAAATAACAGGTTAATATCATATCCAGGGTAAGGTTATACGTCCTACTATATTTATTACAAAATGTCGCCTATTGTACATAAGAGAATGTGGTAGTAGAAGGATGTGTATTGTTAAAGATCTTTTATTAATAATGGTTATTTATTTTTATATAAACTTGTTATATAAAGAAGCTTATTCATTGATATTATAGAGTATATAGAGAATACTATTTGTTTACTTCATTGTAAATATCATCCTTTGTGTTGTGTTGTTTGTGTCACTATGGAATCATCGTTGTCTACTATTGTAAGGAAGAACGATTGTAACGATCGAAGGCAATAAAGACTTATACAAAAAAAACAAGAAACAAAACAACTCAAGACTGAAATACCTCATTGACCCACTGTTGCTTGATATGTTTTGATCCTAGACTCAGGCATTTAGAGAGATGACAAGTTGACTGGGTGCAGGTGGGTTACAGAAAACTATCCATAGGCTAAATCTAACTCAAACCCTGTAATTGTTATTCATCTATAATTGCACGCTCATTCATCTGTGATGAACATACTTTTTGCTCCTAGTTCTCATTTACATTGCGCCACACCTCTATACTATGTTATTTATATATGTTGCATTCTACAATGCGGAACTATATGAGAAACCTATTGATATAAAACAAGAGGCTCAGGATGCGTTGAGACGATTATCTCACCCCTGGAATAATATGAAGAGACGTCACGAGTTTGAGTCTGAGTTTATTTATGCCACACATTTTGTTGACTCCATAATTTCACGAGTCAAAGACGATCGACATTACGGAGCCAACAAAATGAGTGACATAAATAAACTCAAACTCAAACGAGTGGCGTCTAGATTTTATCCTACCCCGTTTCCTTATTTTTTCAGTATCAGAAAGTAGTGACATAAACAACACTTTATGTCACACCCGTGACATAAACAAATCCCATGTTAAGCCTATGGCGTTTTTTATAAGGGGTAGGATAAATGTCCATAAGCTTGACATTCAACACTTATGGACGACTTTATGGAGGGCTAATACTGTTTTCACATAAAGTAACTAAAGCTAATCTGATGGACTAGCTAACACAGTGACAAGAAAAGAGAATGTGTTCCTCCAGTGCTGGGATGATAGTAGCTTGTGGAGAAGCCCTATCCTCAGTAAAGGCTTCTGTAGCCTAGTGTTCTATGTTATCCTACCCCTAATATAAAATCCCATAGGCTTTAGGCATATTCACCTACAGTAATGACTTAGCCTTGTCTAAAAACAATATATATCGACTGTTTATTTTTGTCTCTTATCACTAGTAATGTCCTAGATGTTTTCCTTTTCCAAAAATACAATATGTTAACCCGGACAAACATAAATGGCCCTGAAGCCTACTGAAAACAGGACAGCATTGTCCTGGTAGTTATCACTTCAGAATAAAAATGAATTTAAAAAAAATGTCGTAGTAACTCGGGGCCCCGAGGGAATAAATCCATCGGCGACGACGCCAGCGATGCACGACCGAGTTGACGAGGATTGTCCATCTGCATTTAATAACTGGTGTCCTGTGAAGGTACAGAGAAATCCTCCTTTTTATTCTTGTCCGATTGACTAGTACTGTTATGTGCCAGATCCACTAAAGCGATTTTCCATGCGAATTCGGGTTCGCATATGTTCGCAGACGTTCGCATGGACATGCGAATGCCTTGCGACAATATCTAATATATTTAATATTATCGCATGTGATTTGCTTAGTGGCACGGATTGCAGACGCATTCGCTTGGTCGCCTTAGTGGATTTGGCGCTTAAGGGAGTACACAACAGGACCCTTTTTTCTTCTTTTTCTTAAATCTTTAATTCATTTATTTAGTTTTTTCTTTTAATTCTTTATCTCTTTTTAAATTTTTAAATTTTTTTTTTTTTTGGGGGGGGGGGGGGGGGTAGCGTGTACGAGAGTTTCTAATCACTACTGATAGTGCCGCATAGTGGTGTCTTTGTTAACTATTTTAATCATTTACAGATATAAATGGGTTCCATTATATTCATTTTATACATTCTTCCTCTAAAGCACCAAATCCACTAAGGCGACTGAATTTTGCATAGAATTCTTGTTAGACCATGCGACGTGCGATCACATGCAAAAACATCAAATTGTTTTCATATTGTTGCATGCCGGTCGCAAGTCCAATCGAATTCACATGAAACATGCGACTCCCAAGCAACCAACATACAAACACCAAGCGCCAGATCCACTAAGGCGATTTTCCATCGAAAATTGGGTTCGAAGACGTTCGCAGATGTTTGCAGACGTTCGCATGGACATGCAAATGCCTTGCAACAATATTCAATATATTGAATATCATAGCAAGGGATTTGCACAGCCGCATGGATCACAGACACATTCGCTTGGTCGGCTCAGTGGATCGGGCGCCTGATGTGATCCACTAAAGCGAATTTTTCATGCAACCGTGCGAAC
Organism: Alentia gelatinosa; assembly: GCA_950022655.1. Taxonomy (NCBI): domain Eukaryota; kingdom Metazoa; phylum Annelida; class Polychaeta; order Phyllodocida; family Polynoidae; genus Alentia; species Alentia gelatinosa. Next base: position 66,623,743 of record OX465584.1, on the reverse strand, counting down.
TGCAAGTAAAAGTGGGAGACCAATAAATTTGCCTTAGTGGATTTTGTGCTCTACACTGCTATTCTATTTCAAACACCACAACACACATATTTTCACTGGTCTAATTGACAATATGGCTGTTCTTTATAAATTTGAGTCACCTACGATACGCCAGAGGTTGTGATGACGAGCCTTTCTTGTACACAGACGAGTGTATGGACGACCTCAGAATGATTAATTGAACAGTCCTGGATGATCAGTCTTGCCTCATCCTCCTGGGCGATGGTTGTTATTATTATTATTATTATTATCATTATTATCATCGCTATTATCATTATTTTTATCATTATCATCATCGTTATTATCATTATTATTGTTATTATTATTATCATTATTATTGTTATTACTATTATTATCATTATTATTATCGTTTTTATCATTATTATTTTTATCATTATTATCAATATTATTGTTATTGCTATTATTGTTATCATTATTATTATCATTATTATTGTTATCATTATTATCAATATTATTGTTATCATCATTATTGTTATTATTATTATTATCATCATCACTACCATTATTATTATTATCATTTTTATTATTGTCAAACACTAGGCCTTGTACAACCTCTCCTACAGGTACATTCTCTCGTTTGCTGAAGTTATTAAAGGCATATCCTGCAATTCATAGTAGCGCCACCTGGTGATTTTTAAAGATTGTCAATTAACTGAATCCCAAGAAACTGGTTTCTTGGGATTCACTTTACTTCCAAATTTGTAAATGAAACATTGTGTCCAGTTTATCCAAACCTAATAGGTAATTTAAGGCCATTTACATTCGACTGATTTAGATAAGAAATGTACTGAAAAATGTACTGGAAAATATTTCTTCGATTCTCTTAAAAGCAAGGACTGTAACCTCTTGTTTTAAAACCTGATATTTGAAGTACTATACATCTTTTATATTGCTGGAAAGTTTAAAGTAAATGACATGGGTTTTACGATGTGAAAGGTGACTTTTTAGAACTTTTATATATTATTGTAATATCATCATAATATCTATTTCTAAACCAAACGTTCACGCAGTGACCCCCGATTTTTAATTTAGATATAATTATGTTCTACAATACATGGAGCACACTTAATTCAAGTTTCAGAAAAATGACATAGGTTTTAATTTTCAAGGAAAATTGTCCAGTATGCCCCGAGAAGTAGAAGGAAGAAATGTTCTCCTTTAAAATAGATGTTTCATGATTAAAATCCTATCATAGATCAGATCTCTAGACTATCGACGCTCCCCTCTCATAAGATCTCACACTCTCTAAGTGGTATAATGTACAAGGTTCTCACTACGCTCTATGGGAGAAAAATTCTAACAAGCTAGGCTTAGAGCCTTGAGAATCCACTGGCACACAGTTTTCCCGCTAGGTGGCATCATTGAGATTATAGGAATCTTTTGGTTGCGTTGATGTACGTCTTTAGCTTGGGAGGCAGGCCAGTGGATTCTCAAGGCTCTAAGCCTAGTTCGTTAAGAATTCTTCTCCTATAGAGCGTAGTGAGAGTACAGAATAGCACTTACAGAGTGTGAGATTTTATGAGAGGGATGATTGAGGAGCTTCACGTGTACTTCCCATGATAAAATGGTAGACTGAAAACCTTGATAACTGTATTGTTAGCGATCATAAAATCACCCGAAATTCAGTGAAAATAAAAAATACAAATTAAGAAACCAAACGGTAAAAAATATCTATAATCACCTATCTTTGGTGAATCCCGCTATGGGAAAGGCTGCACATTGACACACATCCGCTACAGAGGGGAAAAGTATGAAAAGATGTATACACCTTACTGGTGCGTATTCGCGTACTGAGTTTCTTTTGATAAAGATATTCCACGAGCTGACAGAGCGAGCTGACAGAGCGTGTTATATAGTTTTATTAAAAGAAACAAGGTATGCGAGTACGTACCAGGGCCCCGTTGCTCCTGTTTTTTTAGTGGTTTTGCTAGCTATAATCGGATTGCAATTTTATTTTTTACGATTACTTTAGCGATCCGACTAAAGAAGTGTTGCTCCAGTAATATCGGATCCTATCACTATATATCCGCGGTATCACTAATTTTTACGATGCGATTACGATACAACAATTCAGGGGCACATATTGAATGAGACAGGGGAAGATTAATTAGTTCTTTAATTAAATACAGATGGCACAATAGTTAAAACTGATCTGACACCTGGTGGTGTGGATTGCCATTTCCTATATGTTAAAGAACAAGGGGCAGGGGTTGGTGGTGCCACCATGGATCGTTATTTGAAATATCAGACAAGGCTGTATTTAACCTACAGTGATAAGATCTGCAGTGCAGTGAAGGTCCGCGTAAAAACTATTGCTAAAAGCTGTATTTTACGTGGGGATGCGCCCAATGCGATTGCGACATGATCCGCAAAATTTCTGGAGCAACGTTTTGGCCCTCGGATCGCTATTCTGCGATCTGCAACTCTGTCGTAATCCTGGAGCAATGGGGCCCAGTAAGGCTATACATTCTTATTTTATCATATACCTTAAATTGTAAGTATTTGATTAATTTCACATGGAAATGTGATGAAGTCTGAGCTGAAGTCAAAGTGTACTGGTATATTGGTTGACATCTTACTGGAAGTTAAGAGCGAAATACTTTTCTAAGCACTTATTTTCCTTTTTTTCCTCTTTAAATCCTGTGATCCTTTGGGCAAATGAATTAGTGGACTATTTTTGTAACGAACTGTCACAGGTGTATAATAATCAAGCGAGACGTTAAAAAGGAGAACTCTTGAACGTTATACTATGATCAATAGATCATTTCTTGTACTTAATTATGATGACTAATGATATTATGAAAGTTGTACTCTATTATCTTGTATGAATAGTTGTGTTCTTCTTGTATCTTGTATTTTCACTTTGTATTGTCCTTGACTTCTGTATGGAAGACCGCCAATAGGCGAATAACATTGACATAAAACTTTATTGAAAAAATAAAAATAGTAGTAAGGCCACTCAAAAAAACAAACTTGTTTCTCATCATGGCGTGCATCAGCAAAAACGATTTTAAAAGATTTTTTTGGTTGTTGTTAAAATGAGATGAACCTTGATAGAAATTATGAAAGGTATATGTATTTAGTATCAAATTAAAGCTCCTGATGTCAGGGATGCATTCAATGTATAACCAGTATAAATCTGAAAACCCCGCATAAGCGTACGCCCCGCATAAACTGACACTTTGGCCTGGGACAGATGGTGTCTGCATACACAGGGTTTAACTGTGTTTCTGAAGCCCATTTTATGACACTTCAAAAGCCATCTTTGATCCAGCAAAAAAATAAAAAATTATAAAACGCCCTCATCCTTTTTTTGATGGCTTGGTGATGAGAAACAAGTTGTTTTTTTGAGCGGCCTAAGTTCAAAATGATGAATCATCTGCGGTGTGCTTGGTTCTTCATGCCTGACAGGGGTGGTCACAACCAGGATAAAACAGGTCCAATAAGGTGGGTAACACATTTATTGAAGTTACGAATTCAAGTTTTTTGTTAAAAAATATTCTCTTTTCAAAAAATGTTTTCTTGATGCATTGCGATTTATTCCGTACACCCTAGATGACAAAGTGTGTACATTATTATGTACATTAGGCTATGATAAAGACTCCTTGTAATTCTTAACATTTCTCCTCATCATGTGAAGAACCATGTCTGTCTCCTTGATCCATCCACCTTCTCCTTACTCGGAACAAAAATAAAACCATTTAATGGCTGCTACTCTTTTGGGGCATTCTTTTCGTTTTAGATAAAAGTGTGTCAGAGATTTGGTTTTTGGTGAAGGTTGAACCTGTCAAAATGAGTTAAAATATTTAGGACTTCTTTGTGTCTATTTTTAATGCAGGGCAGATCAGAATGAGCACCAAAGCAAGAATGGTAAGGTTTCAGATATTAGCAAACACAGACATTGCTCTTAGGTGATATGACAGCTGGCAGAGCAGACTTAAGCATTTTTTTAAATTGATCTGCAACAATACATCGTCAATTACAGTAGGCTAAATCAATTCTATTTAATTGTAACCACTTATGATTTGATACTAGCAAGAATAATTCCATTTTCAATTTAATCTTTTCTACCACTTTCCTACCACTTTTTGTAGTCCAGAAAAACATCTTTAAACATGAAATAAATTAGAGAATACCTGAGACCTCAATCACAACTTAAATACGGAGTCAATCATTTATAAATAATTATAATGATATCATCGTGCAGAGATTCAAACCAAGTGAAACGTATTATAGCCTTTGCAGTTTTAAGCCCATTCCTGTTTCAGTTTGTCCTGTGGAAGGTTCCTTCTGGAGGAGGCTGGAAACCTGCAGCTTTTCATCAATCTACATAACAACGTATTTTTTAAATATTTTTCCTCATGATTCCCGCTCATGATTCACTCTCCGTCCAGATTCTTGCTCCTGGTGATACTAAAACATGATAACAAAAAAAACACTATTCCTTCTATATGTGACTAGGTTTAAAAGTGAGACCAGAACTGTGTTCAAATCCATGCATACATCAAGTCCACCGAAGCTGGACCGAGCTCTGCTGTTGTTGCTGTTGTTGTTGTTGTTGTTGTTGTTTAGTCACGTGCCTCCCCCTTTCCATCCACCACCTCCCCCCAGCGTCTCTCTCTCAACTTCCGGTGTAGCAGACGCGCCACCTGGCGGCGTGGGTGGCCGTGGCGCGGGCTGTGACGTCATCATTTGCCCCCGAGCACCGCGTGGACGCAGAAACCGAACACCTTTTCGCTGCAGCGACAGCAGAAGGCGAACCCGGGCATGTTGCCCCAGTAGTTACCGCAGGCCTCACAAACCTGCACCACCTCGTCAGGGACGTTGTTGATGTCCTTGGGGCACACCCAGTTGGAGTCCACCCCGCAGAAGTCGTAGAGGGGTACTGACGCTACTGTGGGCATCAGGTCGACCAGTATGCAGAGGATGAGGCCGAAGAGGGCGGCTAGCCGCACCATGCTTCCGCTGGTACAGTTCTGTAACGAGCAACATAAAGCGATTGAAGTTCTGTCATGAGCAACAAAGAGTGATCAGTAATACAGGTCGACCAGTATGCAGAGGATGAGGCCGAGGAGGGCAGCTAGCCGCACCATGCTTCCGCTGGTACAGTTCTGTAACAAGTAACATAAAGCGATTAAAGTTCTGTAATGAGCAACAAAGAGTGATCAGTAATACAGGTCGACCAGTATGCAGAGGATGAGGCCGAGGAGGGCAGCTAGCCGCACCATGCTTCCGCTGGTACAGTTCTGTAACGAGCAACATAAAGCGATTAAAGTTCTGTAATGAGCAACAAAGAGTGATCAGTAATACAGGTCGACCAGTATGCAGAGGATGAGGCCGAGGAGGGCGGCTAGCCGCACCATGCTTCCGCTGGTACAGTTCTGTAACGAGCAACATAAAGCGATTAAAGTTCTGTAATGAGCAACAAAGAGTGATCAGTAATACAGGTCGACCAGTATGCAGAGGATGAGGCCGAGGAGGGCGGCTAGCCGCACCATGCTTCCGCTGGTACAGTTCTGTATCGAGCAACATAAAGCGATTAAAGTTCTGTAATGAGCAACAAAGAGTGATCAGTAATACAGGTCGACCAGTATGCAGAGGATGAGGCCGAGGAGGGCAGCTAGCCGCACCATGCTTCCGCTGGTACAGTTCTGTAACAAGTAACATAAAGCGATTAAAGTTCTGTAATGAGCAACAAAGAGTGATCAGTAATACAGGTCGACCAGTATGCAGAGGATGAGGCCGAGGAGGGCAGCTAGTCGCACCATGCTTCCGCTGGTACAGTTCTGTAACGAGCAACATAAAGCGATTAAAGTTCTGTAATGAGCAACAAAGAGTGATCAGTAATACAGGTCGACCAGTATGCAGAGGATGAGGCCGAGGAGGGCGGCTAGCCGCACCATGCTTCCGCTGGTACAGTTCTGTAACGAGCAACATAAACGATTAAAGTTCTGTAATGAGCAACAAAGAGTGATCAGTAATACAGATGAAGAGGCTGAACAGGAATATAAACAAATAAAAGACACTTTTCTACAGAGCCACCATGCTTAGGACACTAAAGGGGGCAGAAGGCGGCTAGCCGCACCATGGTTCCTCTGCTACAGTTCTGTAATGAACAACACAGAGCAATTAACGTTATGTAACAAGCATCAGAGAGTGATAAGAAATACAGGTGAAGAGACCAAGGAGGGCGGCTAGCCGCACCTTGCTTCCGCTGCTACAGTTCTGTAATGAGCAACATTAAGCGATTGAAGTTCTGTAATGAGCAACACAGAGCGATTAGAAATACAGACAATGAGGCCAAAGAGGGTGGCTAGGCGCACCATGCTTCCGCTGCTATGGTTCTGCAATGAGAAACACAGAGTGATTAGAAATACAGATGAAGTTGGAGAAGAAGGGGTTAGCAGCAACATGCTTCTGCTGCTGCTACACTTCTGTAACGAGCAACACACACCAATTAGGAATACAGGCAATGAGGCGGAAGAGGACGGCTAACTACTCCATGCTTCCGCTGCTACAGTTCTGTAACGAGCAACATAGAGTGATCAGTAATACAGATGATGAGGCCGAAAAGGAATATAAACAAATAAAAGACACTGTTCTACCTTGCCACAATGCTTCAGACACTAAACATGGACACCGCTATGGTTGGGACACTGGCTTTACAGAACACTTGGAGAGTCATCTAAAGGTTTAAAGGTTATCCCTAATGTACCTAAAGTTTAACACAATTACTTTGAACTAGTAAAAGGACCTATGTGGGGATTTGCACAATGCAGCATAGTGTCCGGCATTAACCCCGCGGGACACGTGAAGTAAAGGATATTTAATAGAAACTGAACGACAGATAGACTTGTCAGTGTTTATGCCACAATGGGAAGGTCGTGTATCACTATGCGAAGCGTTAGCTGAGCGTAGTGAGGAACAGACCTGACCAGAGTGGCATAGTCACTGACAAGTCTACCTTGAGTTCAGTTTCGTATTTATCCTACCCCGTCTCTACGCTTTTGGACTACTAAAATATAAATATTGATTGAACGACCAACCAAAGTCCAACCAGAACTTTTGAGTCCAACCGGAACTTCTTTCGGAGCAGCTCACAATCTCGTCGCTGATTGGTCGATTTTTTTATGCCCCTAGAGGCATAAATCACATTTAATGTCATGGCATGCCGCATAAAATTTGCCTATATTATGCCTATGGACCATTTTTATTAGGGGTAGGATTAGTAGTGCAGTGGGGTTGAGCAGTGCAGTCCGCTACTCCACTCACTGCCACAGTCCTGAAACACACACCACCACAGGTCCCATTAGTAAGCAACCCTGTCTGTGTTTTACTAAATAAAGATATTATCTTTGGCCGAAAGACACTGTTTCGGAGTCCTGAAAAGAGGACGAGGGTGTGTCTACATACGATTTTCTTTTTGTAAGAAGGACTAATCGCCCCTTCTTATCAGCCAAAAGATGTAATTTTGGAAAAGAATATACATAAATAGAAGAATTTGCAAGATCAAGTCACAATACCATGTCTTAGGGCAAGTAGAAATATTCTTCTTTTTTTTTTTATAAAAAACACCCTACAAGGGCAAAGCAAATCTGGTCTAGCTAAAGCCTGACTGACTTATCTGTTTGTTCTTATGCGATTGCCACTCTCATATCCTTTACATAATATCCATTAAACAGTTCATTAGGGCACAGTACAAATAAAAGGGAGAATAAAAGTTCATATGTGCAGAAAACAACTGGATCCTCATTGATTATTGCAATTCTTACATCGTAGTTTAGGGTTCAGTATGATTATAGCTTACAGGGTGATGCCCAGTCACAAAAGTTCAAGTACCAGGGTAACTGTCTAGAGCCAATACAGGTATTTCCATGGTCTTCTTTACTGAGCAGGACATTCTAATGTAACAATGGCTTTTTTTTAAATAAGTTCCAAAAAGGAATAGGTGCTTTGAGCACCAACGGGTATTGTTCTTCAAGCAATTAGTTGATCGAAAGTAGGAATAGTATTCTTCTCTCATGGGAAAAAACATTTAATAAAAATGAGAAAGTGTGCGATTAAAAATTAGCAATTTGATATTGCACTAAAAAACCCAACAAATACTACATTCAGAACATACGAGTAAATTATCATTAAGAATGGCCTGGGAACACTAGCGAGTCTAGCTATCGAGAATTGAGTTCAAGTCAGACATAAAATCTCAACCAAAGGTATAATAAATGATACATCCCACAACCATAGTCGTCCTCATCTCATCCTATCATTCAAAACTACGTACTTAAACTATACAATGATAGAGGAAAATTTCATATTTCGTTTCTTTTCTATAATTATATGAAGAATATTTGCCGACTTAATGGTGACTTATCGAATTTAATTACCTTATTGTCTGAAAAACATGTATGATGGCAAATGATGGAAGAATACCAGTGAGGCAAATTATTTGGATTAATCAAATAAAACCAAAGAAATAAAGAAGGAGATCCTCGTGTGTTGACTGTCTATGGCATATTGTTAGAGATATTGTAAAGAATAGAAAAAGAGTATTCAATCATTTCCTCATTGTTGTTAATTTGTGGGTGTAATTTTAGGAGCATTGATCCACCTAACGAAGTCAGCTGCAATTTTCATTTGTTAAAATTGTCCCTTTGTGCAAAGAATAATTCGATCAAGCATTGTAGAAGACAGAGCCAGCAAGAAGGCCACAGTCCAGCCATTCTGAAGGTCATTCTGAAGGTCATACTGAGGACCATTCCCAAGGTCATACTTAAGGCCATTCTAAAGGTCATTGTGAAGGTCATTGTGAAGGTAATTCTGATAGTCGTTCTAGATGTCACACTGAGGATCATTCCAAAGGTCATACTTAGGGCCATTATAAAGGTCGTCCTGAAGGTCATTCTGATGAAGGTCCTTCTAAAGGTCATTCTGAAGGTCATTCTGAAGGTCAACCCCCCTTTCAGGATGAAAATAATTCCAGGTAAACGTATCAAATATAGTTTTAATAATACGCTAAAACATGATACAGTATTTCTATACTTGGATTGCTACCCTCTGAGAGTTATCATAAGTCCCCCTTTAAAACCAATATTGTTGATATATGCTGACAAAACAATCAAAATACATTTATTTTATGACCTTAATAGAGTCATTACTTCCTTGTTGCCTGTCCAGCAGTCAGGTATTGATATGTTTCCCCGTTTACTAGAGCGTGCTTATAGGCTCTATATACGTTGCCTATATCTTAGGGTTAGAGTAGTCACATATAGAGGGAAACTATGTTCCGGTGAGCAAAAGTTCAAAGTTACGAGGTAAGGCTCGAAAATATTACTGCCCAAGGCCCTGGCCTCGGGCAGTAATTTTTCCGAGCCTTACCAAGTAACTTTGACTTTTGATTACCGGTGCTTGGTTTCCCTATTCCTATATACCTCAAGATATCGATAAAGATTATTTCTTTTTCTGCGATAGCCCCAGATAAATGGCCACCCTTATCGAGTAACTGCAACAGCTATGTTTTCGTCCCGCTGCTCTTTATGTCACGTGGTCAGCCCGGGACGAAAACATCAGCCTGGGACGAAAACATCAGCCTCGCTACATAACTTAAAATTACTGCACCCCCAGCAGCGGTATGTAACTATAGAGGTTTGAGAAATGGGTATATAGGAATATAGGTTTTCAGTGTACTGCAGAAACATCATCACTTCACTAACTGTGTGCTGCTCACTGTGCCCAGCTGACCATGACAAATCACTAAAGAGCAAAATACCTCATTGACCTACTAATACTGGTGATTGATATATTTAGCTCTTAGACAGAGGCAGTTGAAGAATTGGCAAGTTGACTGGGTGCAAGTGGGCTACAGAAAACTATTCATTGACTTTAAAGACAAATGCGGGTAGGTATTGCTGCTCCCCCTTTTGCTACTCAATTTACACTGGTGCTGCCATCTGAGTTCATGAAAATGTAGCAGTTTCCCATAGACACCAATAGTTAAGAACTTATCTTTTCAGATGGCCTTCCCATAGAAGTTTGCATGGTGACATAGTATTTTTTTAGCATTTCTCATTTGTATATTTTCCAACTATCAGAATCCAGAATTATTTAAAAATAGCAATAGAACATCAGTGTCATCTAGCCACAAGGTCAAAATATTTCAGTTTCCCAAAGACATCAATAGTTATGCACTTACATTTTCAGATGGCCCTCCCATAGAAGTTAGCATGGCGACATGCCATTTTTTTTGCATTTCCTATTTACTGATATATGGAACTTAAGTTATCCAGAGTTAACTCAATAAAATTTAGAAATTGCCCAAACTACCAACATTTGTGTTATTCAATTTATAATTGCACGCTCATTCATCAACGATGAACATACCATCTGCTCCTAGTTTGTTCTAGACACACTCTGAATAAAATTGCTGTAAAACATTTCCACCTCCATTACCTTCATCCTTTGGGAAGCATCTTTTTTTCCCGATGAGTGTGTGATGACATCCCTAGTCATGCCATTATGTTTGAACTAATTAGAAAGAAGGAGCAATTACTGGCGTCATTTTTAATCAGCACTGGTTGTTATTAATTGGCCGTCACTCTCAGGTTGGTCTCTCGGAGGTGAAGGAGATGAGGAACATGTTTCTCCCTGACATCACACCAGCTGTTAGCTTCTCCAAAGGCTCCTTCTTAATTAGGGCTTAAAGCCGGATGCCCATCTACCGATTTAGGGTTGAACGATTAGTTCCCAAATCGTATAGGAGTCGGTCACCTTGTCGCAGGCAAATTACATAACCCCTCGCTCGATCCGCACACTGATAAAATCTGTGTATGGTCCACTAATCGCTGGGGGAGAGCGAAAACCAAAGAAACCGAGTGTTCACTAATCGCTTGGTAGCCTTGCTTGGCTGTCCTACATCTACTGACTCCATTAGGATGGCTCGGCTGAGACAAATTACCCTCCGTTTGTCGCCGACAAACATACATAAATGTTCCGAAATCGGTAGATGGGCATTGCCCATCTACTGATTTCGGAACATTTATGTACCTTAGTCGACGACAAACGGAGGGTAATTTGTCTCAGGCGCAGCATCCTAATGGAGTCCGTTGAGTCAGTAGATGTAGTATAGCTAGGCTGACTTTTAGATGAACTCAATCAATTGGTGCTTTTTCATCAGCTAGGGGAAAATGGCTTTATGAGACCAATTATGTCTATGGATTTTCACCACCAATTAACTCTTTCAGTCCTAGTAATGCCTGGAGGCATTCCCACGCAGGGGACGAGGGATGCCTCCAGGCACTGCCAACTGAATTTAACACATTCCCGATACAATATTGCTAAGTGCAAACAGCAAAAGTCCAAAGCTCAATGATTTCCCAAAACCCAAATTTGTTCAAAAGATTGTCGATTTTCACTGTCAGCTGCCTGTTTCAACTTCCGGATCGATTTTCTATAACACTTCTTTTTCATTTCGAGTAACTGCTTTCCAGGCAAAATCTAACAAGGGGTTTACACTAGACGATTATAGGCAGAGATCTTTGAATGTTGCACCCCATGACGACTATCAGCAGTCAATGGGTAAAAATCGGTACACATAAAATTGTAAATGCTTGAGGAAATTATTGGGTTGATGACTGTTGTTGCATAATCGAGCTACACCTGATGACTATCGGCTAGACGATCTAGAGTCGTCACGTTTTAGTCGTCTAGTGTAAACGCAAGGAAACCGTTGTGAATCGATCGAAAACGATTTTCTTGTGAAGAATATACCCCAAGATCGGAACATTAATTGTTTACTTTCCTTTTTCTATTTTTACTTCTTTTTTTTTTTATAAAAATGATTAAAAAAATCCGTCGGTGTTGGCCGACAAAATAATCGGAGGCAAAACATCGGTAGGTGTAAACAAGCCTCAGTCTCAATGCGTTTCCTTCTGGGCTCACGGAACATGCGCAGTAGGTGCTTATTTGGCGACAACAGCGACACTAAACGGCACAAAAAAAACACTTTCTCTGAGTAATGCAGGAACACGGGACACATTTCTAACTCTATGAGGGACGGCATTTTTCTCTCGCCCCGGAATACGCGCTCATTAAATGCTCTTCACAGTCTTCAACGTTTTATGTGACGTCATATGATTGCGTGTGTCACGTGACTGAACGCACCATCATTCTGTGCCCTCAGGTCCCATTTTAAAGGTGCTCTTAGCCTTGCGGGGAGGGCGTGATTTATGTTGGACCTTTCTGCATGTGATGTAACCCCTCAGGGGAAGACACAAGTTAAGCCAACAAAATCACGTTAAAGCTTGCCATGACAGAAAACATCCTTCATTATTCGCTTACATGTAGGCTTTTCTTCTCACTCAACCATTCATTCACACTAATAGCATTACCAGGAAGCCAAACCTAAAGGGTCTATCTACTTAGTTTGGCCAACAGGAACAATGTAACCCCAACACTTAGGCCCGGCGTCCACCTACTACGATATGGCACCGATATGGTCTACGATGCACCTCCCGATAAAAAATCTAAATCGCGTCGGAAGGTTACCTAATATCGGGGCAGTTGACCACGTCTCTGCGATTAGACACCGATAAAAACCCCATACAACGCATGGTGTATTGGCTTGTCTAGACATGGGTCTACGATTTTGCACCTTCCCGATATGGCACCGATTTTGACATTTTGTATCGGTGCCATATCGGGAGGTCTACGATTCTATCGTAGTAGGTGGACGCCGGGCCTTACTCAGTCGTCAGGGCCACAGCTCACAGGCGCATTCTCACACTCACTACACCGGCTGTAACTGGAAAGGCGTGTTCAGTGGGATTCACACGATGGGACAAATGGACCTGAGACTGGTATACTTCACACCTTTGCACCAGTCGGCTACTATTTCCAGCTCGGTACAAAGTTTCACAGATTGGGGTTTTGTACAGTCTCAGGGTAACATGGTGGATTCAATTCACATGGGAAGACTTAAAGTGGGTTTCACACGATGGGAAAATGGACCTGAGACTGGTGTACTTCACACCTTTGCACCAGTCGGCTACTATTTCCAGCTGGGTACAAAGTTTCACAGATTGGGGTTTTGTACAGTCTCAGGGTAACATGGCAGATTCAATTCACAGGGGAAGACTTAACAGGATCATAGTCTCACCCCTACATTCCTACACAGGGTACACAGGGTACACAGGGTAAACTGGGTACACAGGGTACACTGGGTACACAGGGTACAGAGTCGCTGACTCAGGGTACTTCTCTGTGTGAATAGGTGTTATTTGAGACCACTGAGACTCACAGATTGGGGGAGAACGTGTGAAATACAATTGTCTCTCCAAAATACCCCTCTTAATTTTAAACCTGTTCAAAATCAAAATCTTATGAGATTCTCTTCCTGTCATTCACACGGGGAGATTGTGTTTCAGTACCAAATCTCAACAGGATTTGTCTCAGACAAACGGCCTGTGAGGTATGTGAATCCCACTTTACTGTATTTTGAGAATTATTTACAAAGGGAACAGGACGGGAGACTGATTTGATGGTCAACATCTGCACGAAACACAGAATTTACTTATTTATCACCCAATTAATACAAAGTCTCCAAATTAAGCCTATGGAGCCTACAGATCGCTACTTAGTAGAATACGGAAAGCCATATTCTCCTAGGAGAATATCTACTACCCTCACCGATTTTTCGACAGTCTTTCTACAGACTTTCTGAGTGACTCAAAAAAATCTTCGTTTCCGTCGGGCAATGGAAACGGGCCTCAAGTCGTCCACTCTAAAAACCTACTACAGTCCGTCTGTGTTGACTTACGTTCACCGCTAGGAGGCGACACCCTCCATACGTCACAGCTCAAGGTTAATGCGTTTTGAGGCCGCTTAAGTCCATTAAAAGCCGTTAACGCACTTGGCACTTGTGACTTTCTGTCTGAGGACTGGAAGCTGGGAGGGAGTTTTAGAATAAATCACGTCGGGTGTGGTACGAGGCTCTGATACCGACACATTTCTGCTGACCTTGACGCTTTCTGAACACAACCAGGGGCCTGGTTTATTACAGTCTACTTGCACGCTCTAAATAGTATGGAGAAACCAAACAAGAGTTAGTCGTGTTGTTGTTTATTGCACGACGGCAAGATCGCGTATTACTGCGCGAGGCAAAGCTGAGAGCAGTAATACGCGATCTTGCCGGAGTGCGATGAACAATGACATGACTAACTTGAGTTTGGTTTAGAATTCATCCTACCCTGCCCGTCTAAATTACTTCTACATTAACAAATGACGTCAATTGTCAAGTGTATCCCACTAGAACGATATTTTTTTATTTTTCTGAACTCCAGACTGAATAGAGTAACCCTATGGAGTTTTTTTATTAGGATAGGATAAATTGCCTAAGAATTGATAAATTGCTAGAGTGGTCACATATACACTTCCAGCTTGCTTCCAGAAAACCGTCCCTTCCCTATCTGCATGCTATTCACTGTGATAGTTGGAAAGGAGCAGAGTACCAGTGTCACAGTCTCTTAGAGGCATGCCCAGCTGACCATGACCAATCACTCAAGACTCAGACTCAGACAGTTGCAGAAATGGCAGGTTGACTGGGTACAAGTGGGATATAGAAAATTATCCATAGACTGAATGTAACCCGAACCTTTTAGTGTTATTCATTTATGATTTCACGCTCATTCATCAATGATGAGCATAACATTTGGTCTTCCGCTACAGATATCACTCAGCTCCGCTTTGCGATATCTTTCCCCGAAGACAACTCATGCCATATAAACAATCATATGAAATCGCTGCACAAACACCATCAGTTTACATATTAATTCGTCCGGCGTATATAAGTATGACTTTTGCATATTTAAGATCGTCCTATTCCCCGTGTATATACACATCATCTGTAGGCGGATATAAGTGTCCAGTGAAGAGGGCTTCACTGAGAGGGGGCAGGCTAGGTGGTGGGGGTGGTGGAGGGGGGGGGGGGGGGCAGGGGGAGGGTTTCCTACTAAGGACACCTGTACTTCTACCAACACAAAGGGGTGGGAGGCGGCGGGGGCAGAGGGTATTTCCTCTCGTATACGCCTGGTGTGAAATACAGCCAAGACGCGTCCGTATATAAA
The DNA here is from genome assembly GCA_950022655.1 of Alentia gelatinosa. NCBI lineage: Eukaryota > Metazoa > Annelida > Polychaeta > Phyllodocida > Polynoidae > Alentia > Alentia gelatinosa. The sequence goes on along the minus strand of OX465584.1, from coordinate 66,608,567 downwards.
CCCTGGGCGTATATATATATACATATATATGAAAACAAGTCAATATTCGGCCAATACATGCACTTCCGCGATGGCGTATATATAAATAAAATGGTGGTTTTCGTGCAGTGAATTGAGTGACGTTTCTTTATATTTCCTATGAAGGTCAGTCGAGTTGGGCCTGGTATCTCATCATAATGTGCCAACCTACTTTTAATATAAGTTTTCACGTGTTTTCATCGGAATTTCTTCTTTTAAAATATAATTTTAATGATTTTCGTATAGTTACAAGTAATGTGCACATAGTTAACACTGTCTAATGAGATCGTTGCTTCTGGTGACATGTCAACAAAACTACCAGCACACTTTGAATAAAACTCGGACGACGACATATTTTCGTAAATATTTCAAATACTTATATTTGAAGGTATAAGATAAAAGTAAACTGTATTATACTTTATTGGTACGTTCTTGCTTTTTTAATGATAAAAATATTCCACAAGCTCGTAGAGGGAGTGAAATATTTCTAATGAAAGAAACAAGTTATGCAAGTAAGTACCAATAAGGTAATATGAGAAAACGTGGTTATTGAGCCCGTACGTGTGAACGAAATACGGCCAAATGCCGCAGGCGGGAGGGCTGTATTTTTTCGTCAAATGACATTTTTTAGTATTATTCTTATTACTATATACCTCCTACTCGATTTATAAACCCGTTTTATTAACTTTTCTGTACCACGAAAACCTGCTGGCATTCATCACGACCCATGGTCACAGCGGCCATAGGTGTATAGTAATACCTTTTATCTCAATATGCTAATTCATTCTCATCACGTGCATTCCATTCCCAAAAGTCGTCTGCCCATTCCAAAATGGCGTCTGTTCACTGAGGCTCGACCAATCAGGTTGAAGGACACAAAGGTGGCTGGGCTGACATGGTTAGGTCCCTGTTAAGGATCAAACCTACACTAACATGGTTTGTGATTGGTCCAGTAACTGGGTTAAACTAACACGAAAAGACCTCATTCTCCTTCACAGGTTGACATGAGGGATCGTCCAATCAGCACTGACAGCTCACTCTCCAAGCAGAGTCGTACTTTGAAAAACACACTACAAAACAAAGACCAAAGGGTGGCGTCCACCAACCACGACAATGGCTTTCCGACAAGGTCCACGACAGGCCTACGATTCGAAGGCTAGCCATAGCCTTGTCGTGGTTGGTGGACCCTAGTTCCCAACAAGAGTCTACGACAAGGCCACAACAGGCTGAGACTGGAAGCTTGTCGGGGGCCTGTTGGGGGCATTCCAACAAGGTCACGACAAAATCAAACATGTTTGATTTTTGCCATGACTGGACCCTTCTTGTGGAGTGTCATCGTTTCCTTGATATCACTGTCGTAGTATGCTGGGACCATGGAGACCTGTTTTACGGGAACCAGCAACGTCTACGACACGCCCCAACAACACTGTCGTAAAGCCCCCCTTCTCACGACAAGGCTGCCACAAGGCGTCGATAGGAACTTTCTCGTCTGCGCTTGTCGTAGCCTTGTCGTAGTTGGTGGATGCCCGCCTTAACGCTAACAATACATGGGTCTAATTTTAGTCTATTAAGACTCAATTTCTCCATCTTATTTTTCTAGCTATCTGAGCAGACAGTCCATTAATTTCACCAGACGTACATGAAAAGCGTGGGCTGAAAGATTGACGTTGATTTACGTTCCAAATCCGTAGCTAATACGTGGTTCCCACCAATTCAAATACGTAGAAGAAACGTCTAAATTTACGCCAGTGTGACTGGGGCATAGCTGGGGTATTAGAGTGGTTACCTACCTCATATAAAACGTGTAAATTTCGGTAATAAAGGCTTGGAGATGGTCCCGTATATAGAGACAGAGTGAATAAGATCTATGTTTGGAGACTGAGGGCCCACGAGAGTGAGATTCTCGTGCAGTACTTAAATGAATTCTGCTACTCTTTTCTTGTGTTTGTCTACACAGATATGCTTCTATCCTTAGGATTCGTTTCTAGCCGAACCGAAAACATAATTCAGAATTGTAGTTTTCTGATCTACCTTTCTCGTGAGATCACATTTCGCTGGTCGTCGGTAAAATCTGTGTCACACGAAATGAGGGTTGGGAAATATATGATAGTTCCAGGTGTTAATAGTAGGGGGCGCCACTAAGCTTTCCCCGCATACTAGGGGCGTGGGGGGGGGGGGGGGGCGGCAAATACGACGACGAAGTCGCTAGTGCTTTGTTCAAAATGCGCATCGTGTGAAATGCAGACAGAAGGGATCGTGGATCAGAGTGACCGGAGATGTGCAGGGGTCCAGTGTGCATGTACAACGCCGTCTGGTGAGAGCGTCAAGAAGCTTCTCCTGCAGACGACATTTATCAGTAACCACATCCGGGTACTGCGCGAGACGCCGTCACCGGACCCCGCGTCTCTGATCACAGCGCCATCTTCTGACCCAACCCCGAACTGCGGCGTGGTCACCGCGGCAAAATGGCCGCTGGTCACGTGATCGTTTTGCCGCGTTATGATTGGACGGCACGGTGAAAGGTCGTCTGCCAGACGCCGATGACGAGGCTCGAAGCGTCTCCAGCGACGGAAGGAGGTCAGAAATGTCGTCCGGAATTCAGAAACAATTCACCGGGCATTTACAAGAACAACAACTAAAGAACAATCATAATATAAGATAAATGGAGAGAGAGAGAGAGAGAGAGAGAGAGAGAGAGAGAGAGAGAGAGAGAGAGAGAGAGAGAGAGGAAAGCACATGCAGAGGTCCTTCAGCGGGGAGTATGTATACACCGGAAATGGAAAGCAAAAAAAAAAAGATTAAAGAAACTCATTCCAGGAAGTCTCCATAGGGACCAGCGAAAGCCGTGAAGTAACGCCCGCCAGGTGCCAGTCGGGGATCAGCGGAATTTGTCACGTGACCAATGGCGTGAACCTCGTTCTGGGCCAAGGTCAAGGGCATCATGGGAAGGCATTTCCGCAGGATGTGACGTGGAAGTGTGAAGGGGCGGGGACAGCCTAAAGGAGCGCCTAACAGGCGCGTCAGCCGCCTTGAGACCTATGACGTACTTTGTGACGTCACTAGGGACGCTGACGTCACTCACTACGGCAGAAATGTTTCTAAGAGTAGACGACCATTGAAAGAGTACCTCCGGTTTATTTCCCTAGAAACAGCCATTTGAATGACCTCTATAAATAAACCAATGATAGCAGCTTGTTTACCTTTGGGAAATAGCAACACCGACAGTGAATTGGTTATCATTGTCGCAAGCTACGGATATTCAGAAACGATATCATGTTTTGTAACTTTTCTATAAATTTCTTTTTAAAACCGATGTTATTTTCCTGAAATTTGAATATGATGATCTCTAAGTATTCTAGTTAACATATATCTAACTTAAAAGTTGGGGGTCACCGTGCTAGTTTTTCATTTAGAGCTCAATATGATGACAATTTTATATATAGAAATTCTTTCAGTTTTAAAATGGCGGTGTGGTCTGAGTGATAGTGGCCGTGTGCGGGGGGGGGGGGGGGGGGGGGGTCGCTGAGGGATGGGGTGAGGACCTTGTCAGCGCCAGGCCTCAACATCAAAACATTTCCGTTTCAGTCAACTTAACCTCCCACCCTGCCCCAATTCCCTAAACCAGCCGATTTCATACAATTCGTACAAGGAATAATTGTACAGAATTGCAGAAACATTGGTAGAAAATGCTGTGAGATACTGATGGTTTACAGTCGTAAATCTTGGTTTCAGATTGTTTTAGTAAACATTATAATGAAAAAAAGCAGGTCGTTCTGGTTGAAATGTAGGCCATCTTGAAAAAAATCAATATGGCTGCCAATAAATGGTGTGAATATTTATCAACGTCAATTTGAAATCTACAGGTTGTAAGCTTTCCGGAAATGTAGCCTATAGTCTACAAAATCCCCATGAAACCCCAACATAAAACATATCGACCCTGACTATATATGGTTCAGATTGAGGAGTGGGTGGACACCCCATTCCCCGTTAATCCTACACGAGACTTGTTCAGCGAGATTATTCCTCCTACGTGCACTCAGGCGACGTCTGGCGGCTGTGTCCAGACACCACGCCCCTACACCACGCCCCCACACCACACCCCTACACCACACCCCTACACCACGCCCTTACACCGCGCCCCTATACCACGCTCCTACACCACGCCCCTACACCACGCCCCTACACCACACCCCTACACCACGCCCTTACACCGCGCCCCTACACCCCGCCCCTATACCACGCCCCTACACCACGCCCCTACACCACACCCCTACACCACGCCCCTACACCACACCCCTACACCACGCCCCTACACCACGCTCCTACACCACACCCCTACACCACACCCTTACACCACACCCCTACACCATGCCCCTACACAACGCCCCTACACAACGCCCCCACACCACACCCCTACACCACACCCCTACACCACACCCCTACACCACGCCCCCACACCACGCCCCCACACCACACCCCTACACCATGCCCCCACATCACACCCCTACACCACACCCCTACACCACGCCCTTACACCGCGCCCCTATACCACGCTCCTACACCACACCCCTACACAAAGCGCCACACCACACCCCTACACCACACCCCTACACCACACCCCTACACCACACCCCTACACCACGCCCCTACACCACGCCCCTACACCACGCCCCTACACCACACCCCTACACCACGCCCCTACACCACGCCCCTACATCACACCTCTACACCACACCCCTACACCACACCCCTACACCACACCCTTACACCACGCCCCTACACCATGCCCCTACACCATGGCCCTACACAACGCCCCTACACCACGCCCCTACACCACGCCCCCACATCACGCCCCTACACCACACCCCTACACCACGCCCTTACACCGCGCCCCTATACCACGCTCCTACACCACACCCCTACACAACGCGCCACATCACATCCCTACACCACACCCCTACACCACACTCCTACACCACGTCCCTACACCACACCCCTACACCACACCCCTGCACAACGCCCCCACATCGCGCCCATACACCATGCCCCTATACCATGCCCCTACACCATGCCCCTACACAACGCCCCTACATCGCGCCCCTACACCACGCCCCTACACCACGCCCCTACACAATGCCCCCACATCACACCTCTACACCATGCCCCTATACCAAGCCCCTATACCAAGCCCCTACACCATGCCCCTACACAACGCCCCACACCACGCCCCTACACCACGCCCCTACACCACGCCCCTACACCACGCCCCTACACCACGCCCCTACACCACGCCCCTACACCACGCCCCTACACAACGCCCCTACACCACACCCCTACACCACGCCCCTACACCATGCCCCTACACAACGCCCCACACCACGCCCCTACACCACACCACACCCCCACACCCGCCCCTACACCATGCCCCTATACCACGGCCCTACACCATGCTCCCACACCATGCTCCTACACCATGCCCCTACACCACACCCCCACACCACGGCCCTACACCATGCTCCCACACCATGCTCCTACACCTCACCCCCACACCACGCCCCATCACCATGCTCCCACACCATGCTCCTACACCATGCCCCCTCACTGCGCCCCTACACCACGCCCCTACACCACGCCTCTGTGACAGCTTATATTGCTGCCCCAACCTGCCTGTTTGGGCCCAAATCTGGCCCATACGCCAGTTTTTAAAACATCCTAAATTCTTAGTGCTGTGGGGATTATTTTGTTGTTTACTTGTAAATAGAGATGCATCTATTTATATGGTAAATGATACACACTCATATCTTTTAATTGTTATGTCAAATCAGACATAGTCGTAGGGATTACTTTTTTCAGTGGAAAATACAGCATGTGCTGCAAGGTTTTGTTTGTCAACATGATACAAGTGCTCAGTTCTTTGCTCAAAGTGGAAGTCTAATCAAATGTGAATTCACATTATGAAGTGGTTTAAAGCTGAAATAGAACCAGCTGGACTGTCTGTGAAGCTCATTTAACAATTCCCATATTTCCCACCTCGCAATATATGAGTTGTTTGAGTTTAATAACTTCTAGCAGTTGCCTTGTTTTGATTCTGAAATGTTGGCCGGTTCCCCCTGTCTTTAGCAGGGAACCAGCGTATGACGTCATTGGGTTGAGGCAGAGATTAGCGCTAATGCCGCGAAAGATCTGCTGGGAGAGTGTAACCACATCAGAGACTCACAGCCAATCAGGAGCCACCCTGGAGGGAGCAGAGCCTCCACCAAGGTCAACACCCACAGAGGCAGGACAGCAGATGGGAGGTGTTTCCACAGGGGCTCTGCTGCAGTTCGGCCAAGGATATCTGAGGAGCTGAGGAGATATGGCTACAGTAATCAGATTATCAGTATGAAGTCAGTGTCCCTCATCTAAAGCCTGCAAGACATGGCACAGACACAGGCACACAGTGATTGTTAGTTCTGTCATCATCTGCCAGGATACAGGAGGGTGGCGCAACAGTAGACGGGAGAAAAAATACCGCTTATAAAATACCAAACTTTTTTATTTTTTATATTCTGCGTATATAATTTTTGTATATATTATATGGAAACTGGCTTACTGCCTTCGTACATAAAAAATATGCAGGGAAATTATTAATCGCAAACATCCACATGCCGTAGGTAGAGGGATTTATCTCACCCCTGGAATAAATGTCCATAGGCTTAGCATTGGGAACTCATTCTCCATGCCCATACAAGTATTGCAGTACGTTCTCCATGGTTTATATCCTATGTGTCATTATTTTAGTGTGTACAGCGGTGAGAGAAATACAGAAAGCAACTCGTTTTGATCAAAGAAGTCATTCTCCAACTCGTTTGAATGCTACGTGATATTCACTCGGCTGTCATTCGTATCACTCCGCATCAAAGTCGCAGAGAACGACGACTTTGACCAAAACTTGTTGGTTTCTTCTTTAGTATGTGATCTATAATTTTACCAAGCGTTTTGACATACGAAGACAATCAGCCTGTTTTCGCGTTATTATGTACTTAAAAATTGCGAAATTTTACCTAGTCACACATACCCCGTATGTCACAGTGTGACGTATGGGTATAAATACGCCATCTGTAGGAGCGGGCAGTTTACACAGTTGATGCAGCCATAGGAATGTAATAACATAGACATTAAGTATCATGGATTCCCATTAGTTCTAAATGCACATTCCCATTAGTTCTAATAATCTTCCTTATATAACTACGATATGGTTCACTTGACCTTTTCCTATGTGCAGAGGGATCAAATCGATTCTTGACGTCATTACTTTCCATTTGAGGTCATACAAAATACAATAAAACAATCATAAAAGATCTGAACCAATAATAAGGATTTCGTGAGAACCTAAACACCTGTTTCTTGACTAAAATAGCGAACTCCGGAAAGGAACTAACAAAATGTTGATAAATATCTGTAGATCGTCCTTGATTGAGATCTCATCTCACTGCTCATATCTCCTCATCTCATATTTGAGTAATTGAGAATTCACGATGAGGTTTCTGACTTTACCTAGAATGGCTGATAATAACTCTGATCTGATAATAACTGGGCACCTTTTTCCATGTATACTCTAATAGCAAACACTCATATCTCACAAATTGACAAAGAAACCGAGGTATATGTTCATTATATTTTAATTTTAAGACACACAGAAAAGGAAATAACAAAATGCTAAAAGAAGAGTAACAAACAGTTCCTGCTACTGGGTCAAGGTGGCCTGGGATTTAACCTGACTAAAACTCAAGTGGAATTCACACAGTGGGATCCACGTACCTCACAGGGTTTAAAATCTCATGAGCTTCCGTTCCTTTTAGGGGTAAATGTCTCAGGGAAATGGAACTCTACGAGAAATTGTATTTGAGTGCAGAATCTCAGCAGGATTTGTCTCAAACAAACACCCTGTGAGGTCCATGAATCTCAGCAGGATTTGTCTCAGACAAACACCCTGTGAGGAACATGAATCTCAGCAGGATTTGTCTCAGAAAAAACACCCTGTGAGATACATGAATCTCAGCAGGATGTGTCTCAGACACACACCGTGTGAGGTACATGAATCTCGGCAGGATTTCTCAACAAATACCCTGTGAGGTACATGAATCTCAGCAGGATTTGTCTCAGACACACACCCTGTGAGGTACATGAATCTCAGCAGGATGTGTCTCAGACACACACCCTGTGAGGCACATTAATCTCAGCAGGATGTGTCTCAGACAAATACCCTATGAGGTTCATGAATCTCAGCAGGATTTGTTTCAGACAAACACCCTGTTAGGTACATGAATCTCAGCAGGATGTGTCTCAGACAAACACCCTGTGAGGCACATTAATCTCAGCAGGATGTGTCTCAGACAAACACCCTGTGAGGCACATGAATCTCAGCAGGATGTGTCTTAGACAAACACCCTGTGAGGTTCATGAATCTCAGCAGGATTTGTCTCAGACAAACACCCTGTGAGGTACATGAATCTCAGCAGGATTTATCTCAGACAAATACCCTGTGAAGTACATGAATCTCAGCAGGATTTGTCTCAGACACACACCCTGTGAGGTACATGAATCTCAGCAGGATGTGTCTCAGACACACACCCTGTGAGGTACATGAATCTCAGCGGGATTTGTCTCAGACAAACACCCTGTGAGGTACATGAATCTCAGCAGGATTTCTCAAACAAATACCCTGTGAAGTACATGAATCTCAGCAGGATTTCTCAAACAAATACCCTGTGAAGTACATGAATCTCAGCAGGATTTGTCTCAGACACACACCCTGTGAGGTATATGAATCTCAGCGGGATATGTCTCAGACAAACACCATGTGAGGTACATGAATCTCAGCAGGATGTGTCTCAGACACACACCATGTGAGGTACATGAATCTCAGCAGGATTTATCTCAGACAAACACCCTGTGAGGTACATGAATCTCAGCAGGATGTGTCTCAGACAAACACCCTGTGAGGTACATGAATCTCAGCAGGATTAATCTCAGACAAACACCCTGTGAGGTACATGAATCTCAGCAGGATTTATCTCAGACAAACACCCTGTGAGGTACATGAATCTCAGCAGGATTTATCTCAGACAAACACCCTGTGAGGTACATGAATCGCACTCTGTGAATCCCACTTCACGTAGCGGAGCTCTGGTGGCCAGTGTACCTCCACCCAGCGCTGTTTACCTTCTGTAATCGCCGTTGGGTGGCGCTGACAGAAGAAAGGTCCCCCTCATTAACGAGACCTGATTACGTGGGCCATCACGTGACACAGCACGAGATTCAGGACGTGATTTGACGAGATTTATTCTCCCAGTTCGTGTGGAGTGAGACCAAACCCCACAGAGCATCCTGAACCATGGCCTGCTCAACTGGGGGCTGTTGAATAACTTATTCCTTTGAAAGTAATGCCAAATACACATCTACCAATTTCAGAACATTGCCGGCCTTACCCTCCCACCTCTCGATACGCAGTCAATGTCAAGGTCGCTGCATAAATTAGCGGAAGCATCGGGAAAATACACTGGACTCCAGAGCAGACGATTGCTATGACGAAATCCAAACGCCGATATCTTCGGAACGGTGCGGCCGATCTTCCTCATATCTGGTACGATTATAGGTCATATGTGTCCCTTACTCGTATTAAAATTTTATAGATTATTTCCTACGGGAAGGGAAGTGACGCATTTGCTACGACATGGCCATAGATGTCTTAGGTCTAAGACAGTTTGCAAGACATCACGTGACCCTAGAATTATCGTGACTATAGCACACCTCACACCACCCTAAGTGTCTTAGACCTGAGATCTTGGCCAGATCGGCTAAGATATCACGTCTATAGGACACTGACAGCTCTAAGATGTCTTACATATCGTTTTTCGTGACTGAAAAACAGGGCCCAGATATCTGACTAACTCATGGTGACACATCTCGATAAGATACAACCAAGCCCCGGTAAGGTCTCACATCAGACATCTGACTAACTCACGGTGCCGCATCTTGATAAGATACAACCCAGCCCCGATAAGGTCTCACATCAGACATCTGACTAACTCACGGTGACACATCTTGATAAGATACAACCCAGCCCCGATAAGGTCTCACATCAGACATCTGACTAACTTATGGAGACGCATCTTGATAAGATTAAACTCAGCACATATACAGCTCTTAGATCACAATACATCTTGCTAAGTCATGGAGACACATCTTGATGAGACGTCACATCACAATATGTCTGGCGAACTCAATTCAAGGAGACGTGTCTTGATGAAATAAAACCCAGCCCATATACGGCTTGATAAGAGAAAACCATACCCGTATACTGCTCTTACATCACAAGACGTCTCACTTACTCATGAAGACACATCTCAATAAGATAAAACCCAGCCCATATACGGCTTAATAAGATAAAACCCCACCCATATACTGCTCTCACATGACAAGACATCTCACTAACTCATGAAGACACATCTCAATAAGATAAACCTGGCCCATATACAGTTCTCACATCACGAGACGTCTCACTAACTCATAAAGACAAATCTCAATGAAATAAAACCTGGCCCATATACAGCTCTCACATCACAAGACGTCTCACTAACTCATGAAAACACATCTCGATAAGATAAAACCTGGCCCATATACAGCTCTCACATCACAAGACGTCTCACTAACTCATGAAGACACATCTCAATAAGATAAACCTGGCCCATATACAGTTCTCACATCACGAGACGTCTCACTAACTCATAAAGACACATCTCAATAAGATAAACCTGGCCCATATACAGCTCTCACATCACAAGATGTCTCTCTAACTCATGAAGACACATCTCGATAAGATAAAACCTGGCCCATATACAGCTCTCACATCACAAGACGTCTCACTAACTCATGAAGACACATCTCGATAAGATAAAACCTGGCCCATACACAGTTCTCACATCACAAGATGTCTCACTAACTCATGAAGACACATCTCGATAAGATAAAACCTGGCCCATACACAGCTCTCACATCACAAGACGTCTGGCTAACTCAACTCATGGAGATGCATCTGGATAAGATAAAACAGAGCCCATGTATACTGCTTTAACATCACAAGACGTCTCACTAACTCACGAAAACACTTATCAGGCACGTTCTTTGTGACGTAAAAGCGTTCCATCACGTGATGAATGACATCATTTGTGACGTCACGTTCGTCGCGCGTGTTTTAGTACGGACAGAATGTGGTCACATGACCTGAGGGTGTCACGTGTTCGCATCACGTGTACAGATCAGTCAGTACATCAAAGCCTCCTGGTGTTTTATACTCACCGCTCGACGCCCCCTCTGGCGACCAATCATCACACACAGATTCACCGTTTAAAGCCCATAAGACAGCGACATTTTCCACAGATCTTCACCGATCCGATCAACGATTATAATCGGGAACAAGAATGTTGCTGTCTTATATCCTCAACGACGCTTGCCGATCACACCTCTCCACTTTATGACCCTGTACAGCGACCCAGTTGGGATCAAAGAGAGCCACCGGGAGCCGAGCCAGGGTGAGCCATAGGCTGCTGGTGTGGATTCATAGAAAATAATTCAAAGTTTAATAACGAATCTCCATCGCCTCTGTCTCCCCTACATATCGATATAAGACACTTGTAAGTCGGACTAGGGGATAGGTAGCATCGCTTTTCAAATGGCCTACTCAGAATCGGGAACAGTCGGTGAAGTGCGTTCAGCGACAAGATTATGGTCGGGCAGAATCGGTCATTACCCCCTCGATAGTAATACCCGACCCGATTAAAATCGGGTCTGTGAAGTGCGTACAGCGACCCGATTCTGCCCGACCCGACGGATTCGTCGGGGAAAGGTGTGATCGGGCACAATGGTTGGGTCGCTGTCTTATAGGCTTAAGAGGACGTCAGCAACATGGAGGTAAATACCCGGCGTTTGGAACCCGAGACGCCTTCAAACGTGGGAATTACTGTAGATCTCCAAGCGTAGGCGTTACATACGCGTTCCGAACCGATTCCCATCATGCCTCACTTCACTGATTGTCGTTTTTGTCCAAAGGTTTAACGCCCACCCCTCGTTTCGGTCCTAAAGCATGAACATCCTAAGAAGTGCGATACGATGGATCCGCACCCGCGGCCAAACAGCAGAGCTTTGTTCTTTAATCCCCTAGTCACCACCAAGCTAATGACTTAATTGAGCAAAATAATAGACAAATATAGGATGATTTTCTGGAACTACTTGGATCCAATACAACTACTTATCATTTCTAAAACTGCCATTTTAGGACCCGAATGTATCAATGTGGGTTTGCGAGGCATTTCGGTCTGTAGTGATTGGTGATGGTCAGCTTGGCGCTGGGCTTCTGCACCTTTCCCAGTGTCACAGTATTAGCAAACAGATAGTGTATGGATAGTTTTTGCAGCATGCTGAAGGTCTATATAACCTCTCCTAACCTTTAGGCAGCATATCTGAGCTTTTATTACCCACCTAGTAGGGAGTCTCCATGCTAAGCTTATGGAGCTTACAGATCGCCACTGAGTAGAATACGGACCTCCGGAATCTCCTAGGAGAATACAGCTCTTTTGGCCACCTGACGGGCGTTATAGGAACTAATTCATATAAACAAAGCACGTCACTAGGGTCGAATTTTAATAATATACTAGATTTTTTTCCTGATAATTACTCGAAAGGTGAGTAATAAATACAACATTACCATGATTTCGATCTGTGTGGCCATATTCTCCTTGTAGTTGACACTATGTAATTCTCCGAGCTATCGCTTGGAGTTTTCCTACGTGTCAACTACGCGGAGAGTACGGCCACTCAGATCCAAATCATATGCTCTGCAGAGGTTACTAAACTCCCTATTATCGCCCAGGGTAAATACAAGTTCCGCTCGCGGCTGGCTGGGCACACCACGATCACATGAACCATAGTTTGCCCATTTATATTTGGAGAACCTGAATATTATTTCGGATCTCTATGTAGAAATGGCTGAAATTTCCATTTCTGACATCGGATTTCCGATTTGAATATTTATAAAAACTGTTAAACTGCCATAATTGTGATTACAGTTCAAGGGTCTATTACCATACAACGTAGGCAACCAGCGAACACTGGAACTTGTAAACAGACTGAATTATGGGATACCTCAATAGGGCCTATGGTAATATTGTGTATGTGACCAATGCTGAGTACAGAGTTCAGGGTGAACTTTCGGGACAACACAGTTGACTGCTAACCCTATTTCCCACACCACACCCATAGGGAGTCTTATAGTGGTCATTTATCATGCCAATGACACTATTCCCTAACGGGGATATTAATCTAATTGTACTCGCCAACGACGCCATCTTGTTTGCGTGTACGGCGCCCGCTACACTCAGAAGAACGTCCCCCTGACGGTCTTCCTGGGCACTAACTAGATTTGTAAACATGGCGGCACCATGGCAACGCCATCCACTTCCGGTCTGCGCGGTGATCGATGCGCACTGTGTCCTTAATGGCCTGGCGCGTGCTCCGGCCGTATGAACGCTTGTGAGTTAAAATCACGCCACACTGATTCGGTTATACTTTGATAATAGCAATGATATTATTTCCGGTATGCCGTACTATAGAGGAAACCTATGAAAGTTTAGGGTCTGAGCTCATATCCTATCGAGTTTGAATCACCTAGTAAGAGAAATATGAAGGACTCTATCCCGCAAATTGTATGATCAGCTTGCACCATAGTATTTTTGGCCCTTGAAAATGAGATTTCTAGTGTCATGTATACATGATTATAATTTAAACCTACATGTAAGGTTTCTTACTGAAACTTGGTATAGAGTGTTACAAAAATGCATATCTTGAAATTTGAGGAACATTGATCCCTCATTTGGTTATAAACCATTATGTTTTACCCTACTGTGCATTGATGGAACAAAAAATTATGTAGTGAATCTAGTTACTCATTGATATCTGTATGTTTTGATACGAGCTATGTGTGCCTGCTTTGGATTGGTTCAATCATTAAAATCGTTACAAAGAAAAGGACATATCCAACCCGAGGGCAGGGTGATGAAAACCAGCCAATTGTATACGACCCTTTATTTGGCCGCGACTGTACTCAAATTTATGCTGGATAACTGTCAAGTTCTAAGGTCAATAAAGAAATTCAATAAAAAAAATAATAAAAAAAGTAATTCACAACGCGAAGCCGCATGAATTGCTGAGTGATGGAATCGAGCTCTGACACTAAACTTGAATGGGTTTCTGAAATTATCTCACCCTCAACATTGACTAATGGGCTATTATTTGTGACATAATCCTGGATATTTTTCCTAAATATCTAATGGGCGTTAGATACAAGTTCCCAATTTAAGTCTATGGAGAAAAACTCCTGACCATGACGAGTTCATTAAGCGTCACTTGGCGTCACTTAACGTTGTTTGGCGTCAGTTGGCGTCAGTTGGCATCATCTATAGGGCACATAGCTATTGTGCTATGGAGGTGGCCATCTTGCCCCCGATGCCATCCAAAACACTAGGTGGCGGAGTTAAAAATAATTTTTGGGACTTGCCATGGAGGAATTTTATCTTCATCTCAATATTATTTATAGCTTATAACAACTGATAACAGTGGTTGACCCCCCGACTAGAGTGGCGTTATTTCCTGGTGGGTGATGGCAGAACTAGCAATCACTCTATGCCTTATATTCACGTAGTGTCTTTTCGCGTTACTTAGCATCATTCAGCAGAATCAAGCGTCAGCTATGCTCATGTAGCATCATTTGGCGTCATTTAGCGCCATGTAGCGTCATTTGGCGTTATTTGGCGTCATTTGGCGTCACTTATTCCGCCATGTAGCGTCATTTACGTGGGTTCGCTACAGAGTGTACTTTCTAATAATGTTTTGTGGGTGCGTGTATACACTTTTAATCAGAGTCCATGGATTGAAAATAAATCTAGTACGTCCAATATGCACTTCCTATACGTCTAAGGTTAGCATTAATTTCGACACATCACATGTCAATGGTTTCTCTATTTTACGATAAAATTACTTTATAAATACATGTCGACACTCCTGTGGATGTGGATGTGAGAAACACTGTCCACCACTTTGCTTTATGACGCTTCGGTCAGTCTCAACCGATTCCCGGACACTCAGAGAAACATGCTCTAAGACTGGGCACTCATCCGACTGGAGATTAGTGTTTATTATCCATCGTATACAAAGTCCCCATTGTAAATGTATGGGGACTCAGTAAACCACGACCCATTATATAAAACCTGTCAGATACTATAACTGTGGTATACGGATTCAAACCTGTGGTATACGGCCTCAAAACCATGGTATATGGGAAAAATAGTCCCTTTGTGCTATAGAGCAAAGAAATAGTCCCTATTGTTATACCCTTTAATACGGCAAATAGTAGGTTTAATTTATTAGAAATAATGGATAATAAATACAACAAACGATGAATATGTGGATAGGCGGCTCTGTAAACCACTCGAGGTTGACGTCGTAATACACTCGCTAGCGCTCGTGTATTACTACGCGTCAACCTCTCGTGGTTTACGGCCGCCTATCCACAAAACCATCGATTATTGTCTATGTCGGGCCTGGATTGTACACGGAGTGTGTTGCAAAATCCGGGATTTGATCGGAGAACCACTTCCGACTTTTGTCCACAATGAGCTAACATAAGCTATATATAAGGTATATGTTTGCATATAATGCACTATTAGAACCAGATTTTTGTTTGGATTTCAAGTTATCATCAATCTAAAGGTACCACGTGACCACCTGCTGGTTTCTGGTCGGATTCTCAGCTCTGAGTATGAGCCTGAAGCGCCAGATCCACTAAGGCAATTTTCCATGCAAATTTTGGTTCGCAGACGTTCGTAGATGGACATGCGAATGCCTTGCGACAATATTCAATATATTGAATATCACCGCATGGGATTCGCACAGTCGTATGGATCGCAGACGCATTAGCTAAAGCGCCAAATCCACTAAGGCGACCAAGCGAATGCGTCTGCGATCCGTGCAACTGTGCGAATCCCATGCGATAATATTCAATATATTAGATATTGGCGCAAGGCATTCGCATGTCCATGCGAACGTCTGCGAACGTCTGCGAACGTCTACGAACCCAAATTCGCATGGAAAATCACCTTAGTGGATCTGGTTCTTTAGTGGATCGGGCGCTTGACTCCTGATGTCAATTCAAAGCAATGTGTGCAGGCGCCCACTCCCACAAAAAGACCTGGCGACAGACATCGGCGCCCTGCCTGTTGTATGTAGCGCGGGCACACATTGATTACACTGTGGGAAAGTGTTTGCTTCTATTTACCCAGATCAATTCGCATAAAATAAACTTTGGCACAAACCAGTCGGTGCTTAAACATTGATTCGGATATCTCCCCGGGATGGTTACAGAGATTTCTGTATAACCGAAAACACGCAATGGGAAGTTAAAAGAGAAACTCGAATTTCATCTATTTTGTTTTAGAAAAACGTGATTGTAAAACAATTATATTACACAGACCGCAGCTGGCAGATGTTTTTCTTACAAACAATAATATCATTGATTATACCTCACTAGCATTTTCTGCTCCTTTTTACTTGTTGGCAATTTCCACTATGAGGGAAAACTACAAGCGCCTGAACATAAAAAATATGGGTTCCATAGTTATAGATCTATGAGGCTCCGAGCCTTGAAGCATGCCATTCAGGAGCATCCATCCCTCTCCTCTCATAAGATCTCACACTCTCTAAGTGGTATTCTGTACAAGGTTCTCACTACGCACCCCTCTGATAAGATCTCACACTCTCTAAGTGGTATTCTGTACAAGGTTCTCACTACGCATCCCTCCCATAAGATCTCACACTCTCTAAGTCGTATTCTGTACAAGGTTCTCACTACACTCTATGGGAGAAGAATTCTTAACGAACTAGGCTTAGAGCCTTGAGAATCCACTGCCAAATAATATTCCTGCTAGCACCACATGGCAGGCCAGTGAATTCTCAACGCTCTAAGCCTAGTTCGTTAAGAATTATTCTCCTATAGAGCGTAGTGAGAGTACAGAATACGACTTAGAGAGTGTGAGATCTTATTAGAGGGGTGCGTAGTGAGAGTACAGAATACGACTTAGAGAGTGTGTGATCTTATGATAGGGGTGCTCAGGAATACTCAAGTTATGGTTGGAAATTATCTGAGTTTGTTCAGAAATCAGAGTGCAGGATCTATGTTACACGGGGTTTTCAGTATGCCAGTGGTTATACAATAGAGAATACCTACATAAATGAAGGAAACGATGGTTATCAGTTTAAAAAGTTTAAATAAGCAAATAAATATAAATTATACAATATAAATGAATATAAATGTACAAAGAATTAAAAATAAATAGATAATAGAGGTTGAAGATGGATATACCTTCATTGTGAAATTCGCTCCTTTTAAAGCCCCCGTTCAATGACCCCCCATAACTTCTGAGATTCTGAGATAACCGTGAGCCACCCAGAGCAGCGACGGCTCACGGAATACCGTACCTTCAAAGTCTGCAGCCCGCTCTGTATCGCCCACCGCTAACCTGTAAGTGGGCCTCTAACACCCTACCTTCGACGGGTGCGAAAGTTGCTCATATTAATACCCACTCAATGTGGCCAGCCCAGAGCCGCTAGAGATGTGGTTATTACCTTGAAAAAAAAACACTCCGGCTGCCCGGGCCCGCACGGGAATGCTCAGTCCATTGTTCTGTTTGCGACAACTGTCTGTCCCGTATAAACGGACACGTAAACTTGGAGCATTTCAGTACCGAAAAACTGTCCCCTAAAGCGGGGTTTCCCCTTAAGCGGGGTTAAAATAAACTCTTAATAAAGGGAAAAATTTCTGTTCCGAGCAAATTGTCCCCTGAAGCGGGGTGTCCCCTGAAGCAGGGTGTCCCCTTAAGCGGGGTGTCCCGGAAAAGGGGTTTTACTGTACTTCCTTTGATTAACTTGAAATCTTTATTTTTATCGGTGTTCCAATAGAACTAAAATAACGAATATATATATACTCCTCACCCTTTATTCAGAACTCACGGGACTATAGACTACAGCTATTGAACTGTTTGACTAATCTGAGCAAATTCACAAACTAGGAACTGTGGCAAAAAAAACCGCGCAGAACACCTTGATCTCTTAGACTGAAACCACAAAATTAAAGCCAATGAGATTTATAAACTAGAGACAGTGATCAAACATGATTACAACAGAAACACTTTGGCTTCTTAATTTGAAAAACTGAAACAAAAGCCAATAAAATATATGAACCATGATCGAGCATGACTACAAGAGAAAATTTAACTTCCTAGTCCAAAACATTGAGACAAAATCCAATCAAATATATGAACTAGAAAGAATGATCACGCATGATTATAACAAAAAACACTTTGGCTTCTTAATTTGAAACGTCGAAACATTGAAACAAAAGCCAATCAAATGTATGAACTAGGAAAAGTGATCAAATATGATTATATCAAAAAACACTTTGGCTTCTTAATTTAAAATGACGAAACATTGAAACAAAAGCCAATCAAATGTATGAACTAGGAACAGTGATCAAGTATGATTATAACAAAAACACTTTGGCCTTTTAGTCTGAAAAGTTAAAACAAAAGCCTATCAAATGTATAAACTAGGAACAGTGATCAAGTATGATTGAAACAAGGAGCAAATGTTATTTCCATTTATAATGGAAGAGCGCGGTATACCTAAATCATTTCATCAAATAAAAGTAAGAATGTTTCAATAAACCCAGAGAATGGATTTAATAGTTTTTTTTCCAAAGTATCACCATATATCACATGTGTCAATAGATGACAACTGATTACTTAATCAAAAATAGAAGTATCCTAATACAGTGAAAATGTTTCATAATCAAGTCATAAATACATTGGCATACTTCTTTTGAGGTGTTTGTCGTATGTTGGCTAACGTTTTTGATTTCGACTTGTGCCTGGTCTAGCATACCACACATCCCATTCAACTCGTCATGGTTGTGACTGAATTTTTCATTGAAGGTCTTGGTCAACTGCCCAATCATTCAAGACCAAAATACCTGATTGACGTACTGGTGATTGATATATTTGAATCGTAGACACAGGCAGATGCTGAATGTAAACCTTTCAATTGCTATTCATTTATAATTGCACACCCATTCATCAATGATGAACATACTATTTGCTCCTAGTTTGTACACTTATTGCACTCAAGATACCATTATTGTCCTTTCTCTGTGATCTTGAACCATTTATAGAATCCTGGTTTTCATCTTGAGTATTTTATACATTGAAAATATGTGATTTCTGTGGATTTCCTAGACTGCAGCGCACACACAATCACAAGGTCACTCAGCCAAGAAAGTTCTATTAAAAGGAACCAAGTCAGTAGTGGGGCAGGGGGTATGGTAAGGCTTGATACTGGACCCCTGCTCATCTGACCAGGTTTTTATAGTTGGCACATGGATAGTGAAGTGTTAGATTTTTTACAGTAAGCTGAAACCCTGTGTGAGCTTCCTAACCTCTGGATGACGTATATGAGCGCGATTTCCCGCGCTCAACAAAAGCACTTTGGCTTCTTAATTTGAAACGTTGCAACCAGGGCCAATCAAATGTAGAAACTAAGAACAGTGATCAAGAAAAATTAGAACAAAAACACTTTGGCTTCTTAGTCTGAAACATTGAGACAGAATCCAATAAAATCAGCAAACACGGAGCAGCCATCACACCACACAGAGACCAGGAAAGGCCCCAGACTGGGAGTCTGAAGCCTGAGAACTGAAGCCAAACAAAGCCAGTTCCTGCTCAATGCAATCCCGCGGGGATTCGGCGAGGAGAATCTGAACAAATCTCTGAGGGAGACCCGCCACCATTTACTTAATACTCCATCACGATGCCGATAAAACATGGACGGCTGAGACGAGTGATGGAAGGCCATTGTGCACCTGAGACTGGCAGTTCTTCTCTGGGAGATGTCTTAAAGGCATAGCGGACAATTCACAGTGGCGCCACCTGGTGATTTTGAAATAATGTCAATTATTAGTCAAAACTGGTTTCTTGGGATTCATTCTAGTTCTACATGAGTAAATCTAACATTTTGGTAGTTTTTCCAATCTTAGTAAGTAAAATAGGCCAATTTGCATTTCCTTAATTTACATAGGAAATCCACTGAAAAATATATGGTTTTCTTCAATTCTTTCAAAAACAAGGACGGTGACCTATGATTTTTAAAACATAAAAAAGTTATACTATATATGTACTATATTCTGTGAAAATTTGAGGAAAATGATATGGGTTTTACTTTATGAAAAAATACTTTTTAGAATTTCTATAAATATATCATCATATTGATCTATAAATAAAAAACTAGCACGGTGACCCCTAATTTTTAAGTTAGATATGTGTACTACAACACTTAGAGATCATCATATTCAAATTTTGGGAAAATGCATGGGTTTTAATTTTCAAGCCAAATTGTCCGATCGGTATGCCTTTAAATGCATAGCGGACAATCTGTCTTAAAGACAAATACTGGTAGTTGGGTGATTTCTAAATTCTATTGATACTTGCAAATAACTCAGGATTATATAAGCCCCTACACCAGTTCTTAAAATATATAAAAATTTTAGTGCTTTGAGGAGTATTTTGTGGTTTACATGTGAATAAATAATGCATATATATTCATATGGTAAATGATACACACTTATTTCTATTATTTGTTATATCAAATCAGACATAGCCATAGGGATTACTTTCTTCATTGGAAGGCACCTCATGTGTTACAGTTTTGTTTGTCAACATAACACTTGTGCTCACTTGAAGGGGAAGTCTTATCAACTGTAGATTTGTGTTATAAAGTGGGTTAGAGAAACAGCTGGATTGTCTGTTTACCTCATTTAACAATTCCTATATTTCCTAACTCATGGTATATGAGTTGCTTGACATTCATAACTTTTGACAGCTGCCTTGTTTTGAATCCGAAATGTTGGCTGGTTCCCCTTGTCCTTAGTGGATAGCCTGGGAGCCAGCGTATGACATCACAAGGTTGGGGCAGAGATTAAGCCAGCGCTAGCACCGCGAAAGATCTGGGAGGAGAGTGTGGTAGCAGGTGCCCGTGTCTCATTAATTTAGTTTCTGTGCGAAGGAATAAATACCAAATATTAACTGGTCTCAGATTCTGTGGGCTGTTTAAGAATCCCGGATAAATCATAGAAATTGTCCTCTGATCGTCCTAGGGACAATGCCGTTGTATAAGCCATTTGGTCTCTGAGCTAGGAGATTTCAAGGATACGATCTCAAGCAGCCTTTGAAATGTCGTTGTATAGATGTATTGTACAACTCCCCTTTGTCCTCCAAATCGTCCTAAGTCGACTAAAATGCTCCTACACTAAGGACACCTATATGGCTGTCCATTAAGCTTGTTTTCGAAATACAGTATGATAAGTTGTGATTTTAATTTTATTTGGTGTTTTATTTTACAAAATGGCTAGAAATGGTGGAAGAGAAAGGAATGTGCATCATTTAAAGGAAGAAAAGAGGGTCTGGAGGAGCTGAATGATTGTAGGTTTATTCGACACTTCCTCGAACATGTGGCTTGTTGAATAATCCAAAAGAATAATCCAGAATATATGTAGAAATTGTCCCATGTCTATGGGGCCTCAGGTTTAGGTTCGAGAAACTAATCCTCTAGAGAAATCTGTGGCACACCTAGGATGATTACAAAAGAGGGATTTTACTGTCCAACAGGGATTCCATTTATGAAACGATATTTGGTGTGGATCGTCCCATACCTCCTCTATCTTGAGTTAGATCTTATCGTCAAGTCCTACGATACATCCTGCATTATTAAACAGGCCCCTGATTCGTGGTCGCAAAGTGGTGGGTGAAGGAATGCTAGGCCCTGTCAAACTACCATTGGTTTGGTGCACCCCTCTCATAAGATCTCACACTCTCTAAGTGGTATTCTGTACAAGGTTCTCACTACGCACCCCTCTCATAAGATCTCACACTCTCTAAGTGGTATTCTGTACAAGGTTCTCACTACGCACCCCTCTCATAAGATCTTACACTCTGTAATAGGTATTCTGTACAAGGTTCTCACTACGCACCCCTCTCATAAGATCTCACAGTCTCTAAGTGGTATTATGTACAAGGTTCTCACTACGCACCCCTCTCATAAGATCTCACACTCTCTAAGTGGTATTCTCTACAAGGTTCTCACTACGCACCCCTCTCATAAGATCTTACACTCTGTAATAGGTATTCTGTACAAGGTTCTCACTGCGCACCCCTCTCATAAGATCTCACACTCTCTAAGTGGTATTCTGTACAAGGTTCTCACTACGCACCCCTATCATAAGATCTCACACTCTCTAAGTGGTATTCTGTACAAGATTCTCCCTATGCACCCCTCTCATAAGATCTCACACTCTCTAAGTGGTATTCTGTACAAGATTCTCCCTATGCACCCCTCTCATAAGATCTCACACTCTCTAAGTGGTATTCTGTACAAGATTCTCCCTATGCACCCCTCTCATAAGGTCTCACACTCTCTAAGTGGTATTCTGTACAAGATTCTCCCTATGCTCTATGGGAGAACGATTCCTAACGAACTAGGTTTAGAGTTTTGAGAATCCACTAGCACACAGTATTCCCGCTAGGTGGCATCATTGAGATTATAGGAATCTTTGGGTTGCATTGATGTATGTGTTTAGCATGGGAGGCAGGCCAGTGGATTCTCAAGGCTCTAAGCCTAGTTTGTTAAGAATTCTTCTCCATAGAGCAAAGTGAGAGCACCTAATACCACTTAGAGAGTGTGAGATCTTATGAGAGGGGCGCTAGCACTGAGTGTTCTTTCTATGCAAATTCAATATCGCTGGTACCGTGTGGCACTGATGACAACAGACAACCAGCTTGCCGATGACCAGCTTCTGCAGCCGTGAGACGTTACTGGTACCTACGTGTCTGTGAGGAACAAGCTCAGCGGAGGTAACTTGTTCCCGGTGGGTACTTAGATTATGAGGATAATGTTCATAATCAGGCTCCCCGGTTCTTGCGCCCTGGACAATTACCTTAATACGGTTAAACCCTTAACTTAAGCCTGATGCCCATCTACTGATTAAGGTTTGACCGATTAGTTCGCAAATCGTATAGGAGTCGGTCAACTTGTCGCAGGCAAATTACATAACACAATCAAGCCCCGTTTACAAACGTTCCGTTGTCAGCAACTAGATTTATCAACATGTTGATAAACTTTTCGCCACCGATTTCGGAACGTAGAAACCACAACTTGTCGACAACAAAAGGACATCCGAAGGAGGTGGTTCACTAATCGGTGGATCACCCTTGCCCACCTGTCCTACCGAATATGGCCGACTCTGTTACGATACCTTGCTGAGACAAATTACCATCCGTTTGTCGCCGACAAAGGTACATAAATGTTCTGAAATCGGTAGATGGGCATTGGGCACCACTGCACACACCCACACCTCAATACAACTTCCCTCAAAGCCCCTATAAAACGGTGACACGTCGAGCAAGTCTAGGGCTATAGTAATATGAGTTCGCCTATAAAGACGAGATGCTTCACAGCACAGGAAGGGATGAAGGTAAGACTCGTTAGATCAAAACCCAGGAGCATCCGTCGTTAAACCCGACACGAGACGACCGACAGATGCACAGACTCCATCAGACAGGAGATTGAATTGAGATTTACGCGCAGACTCCATCGAGACCTTCTCAGGCTCCTCTCCCACGCAAACGGTCTCCGGAGTGAATCAACTCCCAATTATCGCTCATGCTCCATGCTGGGACCGAAGACCATGGATCGCGGCCCTAGCCTTCCCCCTCCTCCGACCGCCTCCGACCGCCTCCCCGCCTCCCCACGTCGCCCTCGCCTACCCCCTCCCATACCCCTGCATCCCCTTCCTCCCCTCCTCCCCCTTCCTACAGCTCTCCCCACCTTTCCTTACCGCCCCCCTCCTTCTCCCGGCCTTCCCCCCGCCTCACCTTCAAACCCATCTTCACCCTCCTCACCCTCCTTCCCCCTCCTCTTCCCGCCTCCCCCTTCCTCCTCCTCTCCCCTCATCTGCCTCCTTCCCAAAGCCTCCCCCTCCTCCCCTCCTCCCTCTCCCTCCCCCTCCTCCCCTCCTCCCTCTCCCTCCCCCTCCTCCCCTCCTCCCTATCCTCCCCTCCTCCCTCCCCCTCCCCTCTCCTCCCCTCCACCATCCTCCTCCCCCTCCTCCCACCTCCCCCTCCTCACCCTGCCTTCCCTAGCTTCACCTTCCTCCCCTGCACCGTCCTCCCCTCCTTCCCCTTCCTACCCCTCTCCTCCTCCCCCCTCCCCCCTCCCCCTCCCTCCCTCCTCCCTCCCCCTCCTCCGTGGCGTGAGAGCGCCATTGACGTCCCTTTTGGCTTCACATCAAGGAGCCCCGCTTAACTGGCTGGGAGTTGAAATGCGTGTCGCTTGGCTTAGTGTTAAGTGGTGGCGGATGGCCAGGAGGGGTCCCGTGAGGAGGACCACCTAAATCAGCGTTTAACCCTGAGAATGGCGGGCAGATGAGGCTTTATGAGCCGGCGCCGTGTTCCGCCCACACCTCTCCACTCCAGTGAGGCGCGGATAAGGCGAAGTGGCAACATTCTCGTTTTGTTTTTTGTTGGTGTAAGTCGCCCGAGGTGTTTTATGGAGATGTTGACGTTTAAAGGTTCAGTCTACTCCAGACTCCAACTGTCCACGTGTTCATGACAGACAACCGGAGAGTGATGTGCCCAATGTTAAGCCCAATACACATCTACCGATTTCTGAACATTTATGTACCTTTGTCGGCAACAAAGGAACGGTAATTTGTCTCAGGCGAGGCATCCTATCGGAGTTGGCCGTAGTCGGTAGATGTAGCACAACTAAGTAAAGGGCCAAATCCACTAAGGCGAGTTTCCATGCGAATTTGGGTTCGCAGACGATCGCAGACGTTCGCAGACGTTCGCAGAGGATTCACACAGTCGCATGGATTGCAGACACATTCGCATGGTCGCCTTAGTAGATCTGGCGCTTAAGGGTCAGGCAGTGATTAGCGAACCACCTCCTTTGATGTTATTTTGTCGCTAACAAGTTGTGGTTTCTATGTTCCAAAATCGCTGGCCAAAAGTTGATATGTGTTGATAAATCTAGTCGCTGACAACGGAACTTGGTAAATGCCGCTTGATTGGGTGGATGTCAAGTTTACGACTCAAATACGATTTAGGGAAAAAATCTTTCAAACATGAATCTGTAGATGGGTATTTAGCTTAAACGATTAGTTCAGAAAATCTTATAGCTGTCAGTTAACTTTCCGCAGGCATATTACGTAACCCATGTTGGCCACCCGGAAAAGGAGTATTTCCAATATTCTGTTGTTGCCGACTGGATTTATCAACGTGTTGGTAAACATTTGGCGAGCGATCTAGAAACATAAACCGACAACTCATCAGCAACAAAAGAACATCTCAATGGGGGGGATTTCACTAATCGTTTGCTGACCCTTGCCTAGCTCCCCCACATCTACCGAGTATTACCGACTCAAGTCCTCCACCGGATAACTACGTTTATTCACCCGAATACGATTCGTCACAATTGTTCAGGATCTCTTCAACTGCCACTGCGCGAAAACCACCAGTTTATTCATATATACGCCATCACTTAAGTGCATGTATCGGCTGATTATTGACAAGTTTCCTCTTCTATACGTCAGTGTAATGGCTGTATTTTCCGCAAAGCATATATGAAGAGAAATATCTTGTGCGGGACATGTATGTACGCAGGTCGCATACATTCTACGTGTCTATAGATGAGGCGTATACACAACGGAAAATAGACTACCTTGTATACACAAAATCATACCTATATACGCCGGGTGTATACATGAATAAACTGGTGGTTTTCACACAGTGATAAAAACATATACAAGTGTATAGCGGGCGAAACAATATGGAAGTTTGATACCTGTTTTTTTACACAATTTCTTTATTCGGTCATAAGCAGGTTACTTCAAGTACTTCCAAATTAACAAATTATTACATATTGGACCCGCAAACGTGGCAATAGCCTCAATGACTTGGCAATTGTTTTTAATAGCTCTGCCTTGAAAAGATATAAATCCCCTCCAAAGCATGCATATGTCGCTTTCATTCGATTGCCTAAGCAATTAGAAATAACGACCAAATATGTACATAATACACTTTTAACACACCAACTTTGATCGGATTCTAAAGACTTTACACTTCCGGATTTGCATTAAAGCAATAATTGTTTCGGATTAGATCGGGCCTCTGGTGGATTCAGCACTTTAATAACATGTATGTTCATACACTGCACGAACACCATGATTTTACAAATGAATGCGCCCGGCGTATATAAGTAAGTGTTTTGCGTATACAAGGTAGACCTATTCCCCGTGTGTATACGCCTCATCTGTCGGCGTATATAAGCGTGGCGAGAGGTGGCGGGGGGCGGCGGGGTAGAGGGTTTCCCATTGAGGACACCTACACTTCTACCAACACAAACGGGGGGGGGAGGCGGCGGGGGGAGAGGATATTTCCTCTCATATACGCCGGGTGTGAAATATAGCCAAGACGCATCCATATATAAACACTGGGCATATATATATGAAAACAAGTCAATATTCAGACAATACATGCACTTCCACGATGGTGTATATATAGGAATAAACTGGTAGTTTTCGTGCAGTGATACAGCTAGAGTCAATGTAAGCTAAGTTAAAAGGTAGAGACCCAGGTCGTGTTTGATAAGTGCAAATGTATTCTGATAAAAATGACACAGAAGTGAAAAAATTATGCGATATTGTTATACTGTATTCCAAGTTGACAGTTTGGCAATGCCAAGAAAACTAATTGCACTGCAATTGAGGCAATTGCCCCTTCATTGGGCCCATTATTGTATTTAATGTAGAAACATGGAAGACAACACGATATTTGTACACCGACTAAAATAATTAATGAAAAGAAATGTTTCCTCAATAAAATATTGCGAATCTCGAATGTTAGTAGAAAACTACTGCAAACATAGAAATAACAAACAAACGATGAGAGAAATTCAAGGCTGTTTGTATCTTCAGGCTGTATAGAACTGAGAATGCTCTTTATGTACGAACTAATGAATGAGCAAATTGCCTGATGTCAAAACAGTACTTTTAGATACCGGCCAACAGGCCCGATGTCTAAGATGGAGGTAGACTTTGATAATCTCTACTACTCCGTCTCATCCTAAAAGGTCACCATCGCCGTGTTCTCATAATTAAAGCCTAAGTCGCAGGATATGAGGAATCATTTGATTGTTCTAAGGTTGTCCCGAAAAGGTCAAAGTCTATGAAACTACGTAGATACAGAAATGAGTCATACGGAGTTATACGGAGATTTATCCTACACCTAATATGAAATCCCATAGGGTTAACATTGAGTTTCCGTATGCCACGCTGACTGGGATATGGAGTTTTATATGCCACTAGTGGCATACAGAGTTGTTATACCGAAATATTCCAAAATCGAGGAGAATGGATAGGATATAAAATCAAAACCTGATTCGTTTTAGTCTTGGCCACCGCATTCCACTCCTGGAGTTTGGGCTCCGGACTTCACTTGGCTTCGCCTCATGAAGTCACTATGCCAAACTCCAGTCGTGGCATACGGTGGCCAAGTTTTTAGACCTGTTTTCTCAAGATTAGAAAATAATCAGCAGCAGATTATTGCCCATGCTTCCAGAACAAGGCCGACGACTACGAAAATAGAATTGGTTTGATAGAACACCCCCTTTATCAAACGTGCATTTTAAATTGTCACCACCGAAGGATAATTCAAATTTACGAAATAAAAAGCAATCTGATCTTCTTAGACACTACTTTGCATGCTAAGGATTCTTTTCCTAGGATAATACGATCATAAACCAACCTCCTGTCTTACTTAGGTAAGTAAAATCCCATATAATAACGTGGTATGTCCTATCTCATACACACCTCCTTTCGTAACAAG
This sequence comes from Alentia gelatinosa, assembly GCA_950022655.1. Classification (NCBI taxonomy): domain Eukaryota; kingdom Metazoa; phylum Annelida; class Polychaeta; order Phyllodocida; family Polynoidae; genus Alentia; species Alentia gelatinosa. Next base: position 66,580,473 of record OX465584.1, on the reverse strand, counting down.
GTATTGGGGGGGGGGAGAGGGGGAGGAGGGGGAGGCTGGGGAAGACGGGGAGAGGAGGGAGGAGGAGAGGAGGGGGAGGGTTGGGGAAGGAGGATGGGGAGGGGAGAGGAAAGAGGAGGCAGGGGAAGGGAGAAAGAAGGGAAGGTGGGAGAGGAGAGGGAGGAGGGGAAGGAGGGGGAGGAAGGGGGAACAGGGGGAGCAGAGGGTGAGGAGGGGTGAGAAGTGGTGAGGAGAGGAGGGGGAGTAGGGCGGACGGAGAGCAGGGAGGAGGAGGAAGGAGCGGGGAGGAGGGGAGGCGGGGGCGACGGGGGGAGGTGGGAGGAAGGCCGCAATCCATGGTCTTGGGTCTCAGCATGGCGCATGAGCGATAATTGAGAGTTGATTCACTCCGGAGACGGTTTGCGTGGGAGAGGAGCCTGAGAAGGTCGTGATGGAGTCTGCACGTAAATCTCAATCCAACCTCCTGTCTTATACTTAAAACTCATGTCCTTCGTAAATTTCATGAGACCTTTCAATGCTAGTCAGCAACTGTGCCACGGGCCAAATCAAATACATAAAAAATGCACTGCGCTGCAGATGGGTCTATTTTTCAAAACCTACATTTTTGGTAAAAATTCATTTTTCAGGGATACTGCTCTTAATATCCATCTTACAGCTATAATTCTCTTATCAATAGATGTGTCTTAACGAGATCTATCATTCCAATACAGGTTTTTCCTATGTACGCATGGGTTTTGTTGATGAAAATTGAGAAAAACTACTTTTCCCCCCTAGTTTTTGCATTTTTAATTATATTGATGATAAACAAAGTCTTCCCATATATTTATAAAGAAATGGAATAGAAAAACTGATTTAGCAAAATATCCTATAGCATCAAGGTTTGGGGAAATGTTATAAAAAAAGGGAAAATAGAAATATTTCTGAGAATCTTATGATGAGCACTTTACTCAGTTTTAATCAGATGAAAGTTTACTTCGTGGTGCATATTTTGTAGTTGTTCCTTTAACTGCGGAGAGATCACAAAGTCCCCCATCTGATGGCCGTTTAATACAACCGCCGCAAGCAGCTGCCCGTCAGGGGACTCCGTTTGATATGCCAATTAGAGGAAATATTTAATGACCCTTAATTGACATTTCAGGAGAATACGATAAGGCAAGCAGTGACATTTTAATAAATTCCGTTTATCTGTTCTCAGAGGTTGGATGCTTCCAGAAGAGAGAAGTCAAACACAACCGAAGTAAAAGAGGTTATCAGGCGGTTTCTACTTGCAGAATTTTGGCTTCTGAGAATTTGTCGGTTACCACTGACACTGCACGAAAACCGCCATTTTATTCATATATACGCCATCGCGGAAGTGCATGTACTGGCTGAATATTGACTTGTTTTCATATATATATGCCCAGGGTTTATATATGGACGCGTTTTGGCTGTATATCACACCCGGCGTTTATGAGAGAAAATATCCACTCCCCCGTCGCCTCAAGCCCGTTTGTGTTGGTAGAAGTACAGGCGTCCTCAGTAAGAAACCCTCAACAGGCCTATATTTGTACATTAGATTGTGTATCTGCTAAAAATCACAGATAATTTTGTCGGTGGGTGGAAACTGGCCTATATTTGTACATGAGATTGTGTGGTTGCTAAAAATCACAGATCATTTTGTCGGTGGGTAGAAACGGGCCTATATTTCTACATTAGATTGTGTAGCTGCTAAAAATCGCAGATCATTTTGTCGGTGGGTGGAAACGGGCCAATATTTGTACATTAGATTGTGTAGCTGCTAAAAATCACCGATCATTTTGTCGGTGGGTGGAAACAGGCCTATATTTGTACATTAGATTGTGTGGTTGCTAAAAATCGCAGATCATTTTGTCGATGGGTGGAAACGGGCCTATATTTGTACATTAGATTGTGTGGCTGCTAAAAATCACTGATCATTTTGTTGGTGGGTGGGAACGGGCCTATATTTGTACATTAGATTGTGTGGTTGCTAAAAGTCGCAGATGTTTTTGTCGATGGGTGGAAGCGGGCCTATATTTGCACATTAGATTGTGTAGCTGCTAAAAATCACTGATTATTGTGTCGGTGGATGGAAACGGGCCTATGTTTGTACATTAGATTGTGAAGCTGCTAAAAATAACCGATCATTTTGTCGATTGGTGGAAACGGGCCTATATTTGTACATTAAATTGTGTAGCTGCTAAAAATCACCGATCATTTTGTCGGTGGGTAGAAACGGGCCTATATTTGTACATTAGATTGTGTAGCTGCTAAAAATCACAGATCATCTTGTCGTTGGGTGGAAACGGGCCAATATTTGTACATTAGATTGTGTAGCTGCTAAAAATCACCAATCTTTTTGTCGGTGGGTGAAAGCGGGCCTATATTTGTACATTAGATTGTGTGGCTGCTAAAAAATCACCGATCATTGTGTCGGACGGTGGAAACGGGCCTATATTTGTACATTAGATTGTGTAGCTGCTAAAAATCACTGATTATTGTGTCGGTGGATGGAAACGGGCCTATGTTTGTACATTAGATTGTGTGGCTGCTAAAAATCACAGATCATTTTGTCGGTGGGAGGAAACAGACCTCTCAGATAACCCGACCCACATCTGGCAGATTGTTTCCACTTTGATCACCGCCGCTTGTAATTATCTGCGACCACGAGCAGCGGGCTGGGGGCTGCTCTATAAACACCGCACGCCTCAGTCATTCCGCCAAGTACCCATTGTAGGAGAATCAGACCTGACTGCCGGACCGCAAGAGCCTCTCAGCGCCTATTAATAGCCACCTGACTCGCCAATCATAGCCGCAATAGCCACAGGTGGGCTGACTGGCCCGGTGGGGAGGGTGAGGGTTAGTGGGGCATATTAGGAGTATGGGGAAGATATGGGTGACTGGTAGGGGGTATATAGTGGTAGACATATTATGAGTATGGGGTAGGCATGGGTGGTCAGTAGGGGGAGATATACTAATGGGGTTTAATGGGAGTACATGGGGGACATGGGTGGTCAGTAGGGGGGATGTTCACTGTGCATCTCCCAGTTCCTGACCATCACCAACACACCATCCCCAGATGACTAGGCCCCGAGCAGCATGGGGAAGCACCACACAACCCCCAATCACCTGGGAGCTGTTTCAAAAGTCGAATGAGGTCTCGCCAGCCGCACGTCACATTTCGAAAGCGAGAGGCCGGCAACAGTGAGCGGCACCTCAAATCAAAGCGGCAGCAAAACTACTACCAATATCCCATAGAGAGCGGCACCTCCACCTCGACAGCGACGCCTCAAGTTCCATTGTTGGCCTCTCACATTGGCGATGAGTACTCTCATTTAGCACCCTCCCGACTTTTGAAACAGCTCCCAGTATACCAGACTGCAGAACGAGTAAAGCCGGGTGCCCATCTACCGATTAAGGGTTGAATGATTAGTTCCAAATCGTATAGGAGTCGGTCACTTTGTTACGTAAATTACGTAACCCATCGCTCGACCTGCACACTGATAAAATCGGTGTATGGTCCACTAATCGCTGGGGGGGGGGGGGGGGGCAAAAAACAAAGAAACCGAGTGTTCACTAATCACTGGGTTGCCTTGCCTAGCTGTCCGACATCTACCGACTCTGTTAGGATGGCTCGGCTGAGACAAATTACCCTCTGTTTATCGCCGACAAACGTACATAAATGTTCCGAAATTGGGAGATGGGCATTGGGCTTTAAACCAACACGAAGACAGAGCACACTTCACGCTGACCGTTCTCCTATTGTTGGCCCAACATTGTGTCTCTATTTAGGATGCCAGTAACTGCTCTCTCTGTCTCCCCACTGCGAGCAAATCGGAGCAATTCCGAGCAAATCGGAGCAATTCATCTTCTCTCGCGATGGCTGTCTGTGAGTGTGGGGCATCAGAGGACATCGCGGAGTGGATGAGTGGTCGTTGGGACAGCCTACCTCAGCCTACTTTAACTCTGTGGGATAGCCTACCCGCTAGTGTCCAGCATAGCAAAACAGTAAATGAGGTTAAAACCAAGGTACGCAAGATCTAGCAAACATTGAGAAAAGTCCATGCCTATTTTACTCCTTGAGACTCATTGTCATCAACCACTACTTCATTCACTTACATGTCTTTATAGATGTACTTAAAACCTCTTTGATACGTCTTTATTTTGTTCTTCCATTTCTGTAATAGCAACCAATGTAGATTGTAACTGAAAAACTCGCACTGCGAGAGTTTGCAATGGATAAATAAAAAAAAACATTAAAAAAAACAAACTCACCCCTGGTTCAAGTTTAGCCATAGGAATAACATTAGAAAAATATACTCAACTGCAATTTATAACGGGGACAACATGAAATTAAAGTTGTCCCCGTTATAAATTGCAGTTCAACGTTCCAAATCAGGACCAATAAATTAAGGAACGGGTTCCTTCCCGTTGTCGGCTACAACGGAGTTTAAGAAGTATTTCCCGTGGTGCCTACCGGTATTGGCCCCTAATTAGTCGCATGGAGAGGAGAAATGGCAACACACAGACTAGACCTTGATCAGCCCCACTCACTGATTTGGCCTCAAGAGACTTGTTCCTTTATCGGTAGCCTCTAGTCTCCAAGATTATTGTTGGTGTGGACAGAATTCACTTATAATTAACTTATGACCACTACCCCTATCCATAAATCCTGCTGTGATGGTTTACGCCCTGCGCGAATTCGACTGGGACCCATTAACACCAGGGCTGACCGGGTGATGCCTTGAGGCATCATCCGGGGCTGACCGGGTGATGCCTTGAGGCATCATCCGGGGCTGACCGGGTGATGCCTTGAGGCATCATCCGGGGCTGACCGGGTGATGCCTTGAGGCATCATCCGGGGCTGACCGGGTGATGCCTTGAGGCATCATCCGGGGCTGACCGGGTGATGCCTTGAGGCATCATCCGGGGCTGGCCGGGTGATGCCTTGAGGCATCATCCATGGATGGCCGGGTGATGCCTTGAGGCATAATTTACAAAATATTAGTTTTTGTGAATACAATTGGAAATATTTGGTCATTAAACATGAAACTTTCCAGTTTATAGGTATAATATCATATGTAATATTTATAACCAAAATAAAGAATAGTATTAACGATCACGTGTCTTGTCACGTGATACAAAAGTAAAATTATTGTAATTGACCAAAACGTCATGAACTGTTTTTAATACTCCGTACTATACACCTTGGTTCTAATGATAACATCTAACTTACTGTGTCTGTTATTTTTGTGATCTACAACTTTTTTAAGAAACTGAAAAGTCCTTATTCACAATCTCTGCGTTGAAATTTACATCTTAGTATGAAACTACCAAAAGAAAATCTAACCTTGGGAGACACTTGAAGCCTGCCCGAGGTGCAAAACTTAAGATCGCCCCAGCCTGGAATGACGAATAGCGTTCCCGCCCGAACGAAAGCAGCCCCGAAGGATATTTACAAATACAGTAAGGGAACACCCTCCGCTTAAGGGAACACCTCCATTCCAAGCAAACTGGCTCCTTAAGCGAGGTGTCCCCTTAACCCTTTTAAGGATGAATGATGCCTTGAGGCATCAACCATCCAAGGCCGAATGATGCCTCAAGGCATCATTTCTCTTAAATCAATAAAATTGTTTTTGACAAGGATAATATTAATCAAAATACATCAAATCTTCAGGAAATGTAGCTGTAACATCGAAATCAATATTAGTAAGCTAAAATAAGTGAAATATTATGTGATGGAATATTAAATTAAGAGTTTATCCAAAATGTGTTCGTCCTCTAGAGATATACACTATCACTAGCACCCATCTTTATGGTGACAGCTCTGCCACAGGTTGCCGTCTTTAAAGGGTTAAGCGGGGTTGATATAAACTAAATAGGTATTTCTAATCCGAACAAACTGTGCCCTTATGCGGGGTGTCCCCTTTTGTGGGGTGACCTCTTAAGCGAGGTTTACCCAGAAGCGGGGTTCTACAGTAGTTACTATCGTAAAACTAGATGAGTTTTAATCTTGGCCACCGTATGCCACGACTGGAGTTTGGCAAAGTGACTTCATGAGGCGAAGCCGAGGGAAGTCTGGAGACAAAACTCCAGGAGTGGAATGCGGTGGCCAAGATTAAAACGAATCAGGTTTTGATTTTATCCTACCCTGTCTCCCCGATTTTGGAATATTACGTGATAACAATTCTGTATGCCACTAGTGGCATATAAATCTCCGTATGCCAGTCAGCGTGGCATACAGAAACTCATGTTAAGCCTATGGATTTTGTATTAGGGGTAGGATAATAACACAATTTTCACAACAAAATATATGATAAATGTGCATATTCCATCCAGTGATCATTTCGATGATGCTGCAAGATTGTTAATATTTGATATGTTTTCATGATTGGCCCCAATCATGTCCCATTGACTTAAAACCTTCCTACTAGTGTCTACGCAGTGGTGTAATAAAGAAAAAACCAACATGTTTCAATCAAAGCTTTCGTGCTTGATGCAGAGTGATATGAACAAGACGACAACGGAGTGAATATCACGTAGCGTTCAAAGGAGATGGAGAACTACTATTTTGACCAAGAATGGACGACACTCAGGATATAGACCATGGATAATGTAATGTAATACTTATAGGGGCATGGGGTACGAGTTTCCAATGTTCAGCCTATGGGAAAAGAATACCAGGGGTGAGATAAATATGAACACAATTGTACATCCTGTGTGTCCTGATAAAATTGTTTAAAAAAAAAGAAAGAACTGATTGAGGGTGGAGCTGCTAGAGGGAGTTTGTGAGAGTCATCAGACATAGAGTGGCTCCAGTCCCTGCATCCTATGGCTACCCTCCTCACTGGGATACAGGAGACTGGCTCCAGTCCCTGCATCCTATGGCTACCCTCCTCACTGGGATACAGGAGACTGGCTCCAGTCCCTGCATCCTATGACTACCCTCCTCACTGGGATACAGGAGACTGGCTCCAGTCCCTGCATCCTATGACTACCCTCCTCGCTGGGATGCAGGAGACTGGCTCCAGTCCCTGCATCCTATGGCTACCCTCCTCACTGGGATACAGGAGACTGGCTCCAGTCCCTGCATACTATGGCTGCCCTCCTCACTGGGATACAGGAGACTGGCCCCAGTCCCTGCATACTATGGCTGCCCTCCTCACTGGGATACAGGAGACTGGCTCCAGTCTCTGCATGCTATGACTACCCTCCTCACTGGGATACAGGAGACTGGCCCCAGTCCCTGCATACTATGGCTGCCCTCCTCACTGGGATACAGGAGACTGGCTCCAGTCCCTGCATCCTATAACTACCCTCCTCGCTGGGATACAGGGACTGGTATAGACTGGCTCCAGTCCCTGCATCCTATAACTACCCTCCTCGCTGGGATACAGGGACTGGTATAGACTGGCTCCAGTCCCTGCATTCTATAACTACCCTCCTCGCTGGGATACAGGGACTGGTACAATCGGTAATGGTGTTGGATTTCTGGCGCTGTTTAGCTGCAGTATTCCCAACACTCTCCATACAGATATCCTGGCTACTGGTCAGGATATCTGATGAGAGATTGATACCCTCTCACTTTGCTCTCAATCAAGACTGAGTCAGGAGCAGGTGAGATATATTGCTATGACACCACAGGCGGCCAGGGAACTGGAGGAGGGGAGGGGGATGGGTAGGAGGAGGTATAGGGTTACAGGGAGCGGCTTGGGGCCATAAACAGGAGATTTGGTTCATAGTGGACAAGTCTCTGATTCATGGGCCAGTCAGAGAAGGATACATTTTTCTTTTATTATTGAAAGTGTCTCTCAACCAAAGTTGAGTTTTTTTTACTTTAGTTGAGAGACATTCTCATACTAAAATGAACTTTATTCTGATTGCGATTAATTATTTAATGTCATAATCAAAGACTTGGGCAAGTCTACCTCAGACCCTGTGTGTGTCTAACCGCCCACTACCTGGTGTCTGTGTTTACTGAAAACACCTGCACATCGATTCTCACTGCCCCGAATTTATCTACAATTACAATTCTATAAAAGCCTCCCGACAAATAGTAGCTAAAGGCGGTTGTCGAAAGTACATTAAATCCCTTAAATATCAGAATGCCATGATACAGTGATTTGCGATATAGATCGTTTATCTGCATAGGTTATAGGGAAATATCTACTTTGATTTCATATTATGCTGATTCAATTATAGACAATTGTAGTTTTGGCTCGGTGAAATCGAGCTTTGAAGAATCCTTTACACAGCTCAAATACGCTGCCGAGGTTAAGGCCTGTTTCCATTGGCTGATTTCCCATCAGTGGTATTCTGTACTCTGTACTCTCACTATGCTCTATAGGAGAATAATCCTAAACGAACTAGCCTTTGAGCCTTGAGACTCCACTGGCCTGCCTCCCGTGATAAAGACATACATCAATGCAACCCAAAGATACCTATAATTGCAGTGATGCCACCTGTGTGCCAGTGGATTCCGAAGGCTCTAAGCCTAGTTCATTAAGAATTCTTCTCCCATAGAATGTGATGAGAACCTTGTACAGAATACCACTTAGAGAGTGTGAGATCTTCCGAGAGGGGTGCGTAGTGAGAACCTTGTACAGAATACGACTCAGAGAGTGTGATCTCTTATAAGAGGGGTGATTGTTTGGGGGTCGTTTGTGTGTGTAGGGATTTGTGTGTGTGTAGGGTTTGGGGATGGGTGTGTGTGTGTGTAGGTTTTCTTTGTGTGTGTAGGGGTGAGTGGGTGTGGCTGGGAGTGTGTAGGGGGTTGGTGTGTGGGTAAGAGTGAGTGGGTGTGGGTAGGGGTGTCTGTGGGTAGGAGTGGGTGGGTGTGGGTAGGGGTGTGTAGGTGTGGGTAGGGTTTGTGTCTGTGGGTAGGGTTGGTGTGTGTGGGTATGGGTTGGTGTGTGTGTAGGTGTGGGTGTGTGTGTGTAGGTGTGGGTGGGTGTGGTTAGGAGTAGGTGTGTGTGTATGGGGTTGGTGGGTGTGGGTAGGAGTGTGTGTGTGTGGGTAGGGGTGTGTGTGGGTAGGGTTGGTGTGTGTGTAGGTGTGGGTAGGTGAGGGTAGGAGTAGGTGGGTGTGGGTGTGGGTAGGGGTGTGTGGGTGTGGGTAGGAGTGGGTGGGTGTGGGTAGGAGTAGGTGGGTGTGGGTAAGGGTGTGTGTGGGTAGGGTTTGTGTGTGTGGGTATGGGTTGGTGTGTGTGTGTGTAGGGGTTGGTGTGTGTGTGTAGGTGTTGGTGGGTGTGTGTAGGTGTGGGTGGGTGTGGGTAGGAATAGGTGTGTGTGGGTAGGGGTGGGTGGGTGTGGGTAGGGGTGGGCGGTTGTGGGGTGGGTGGGTGTGGGTAGGGTTGGTGTGTGTGGGGTGTGTGTGGGGTGTGTGTGGGTAGGGGTGTCTGTGGGTAGGAGTGGGTGGGTGTGGGTAGGGGTGTGTGGGTGTGGGTAGGAGTGGGTGGGTGTGGGTAGGAGTAGGTGTGTGTGGGTAGGGGTGGGTGGGTGTGGGTAGGGGTGGGCGGTTGTGGGGTGGGTGGGTGTGGGTAGGGTTGGTATGTGTGGGGTGTGTGTGGGGTGGGGGTGGGTAGGGGTGGGTAGTGTGAGGGAGTACAGCCTTGTTGACACTAACAGATCACCCCCACCCCCCCCCCCCACTACATACAAGCTGCCCTGTGGGGTCCTGACAAACACAGGAGTAATGTCCAAATGCATCAGGACACACACAGACCAGCGAGAGGTGTAATCCACTCTGAAAGCCCGCCCACCGCTCCGCAAACACACCGCTATACACGCTACATAGACAATAAACCATGGTGTTGTCGATAGGTGATCGTAAAACAACATGAGGTTGATGCGTAGTTATACACCTGCGCTAGCGAGTATTAGAGGGAAACTATGTTCCAGTGAGCAAAAGTTCGATGAGGATTGGAAAAATTACTGCCAAAGGCGTCAGTAATTTTTCCGGGCCTCATCAAGTAACTTTGAACTTTTGCTTACCGGCACCTGGTTTCCCTATTCCTATATACCTTCAAATATTGATAAAAATCTTTATCCATGATAGCCCCAAGAAAAATGGCCACCCTTATCTGGTAACTGCAACAGCTATGTTTTCGTCCCGGCGCTCTTTATATCACGTGGTCAGCCCGGGACGAAAACATCAGCCCGGGACGAAAACATCAGCCCGGGATGAAAACATCAGCCCAGGACGAAAACGTCAGCCCGGGACGAAAACATCAGCCCGGGACGAAAACATCAACCTGGGACAAAAACATCAACCTCACTACATAACTCATAATTACTACAGCGCTATGTAACTATAGAGTGTTCCGAAATGGGTATATAGGAATACAAGGTGCCACCTTGAACAGGTAGCTGTAAGTGTCTGTTACCTCCACCCAGATTGTCTGTATTGCTCTGTGAATGAGGCGTTTTGTACTCTCGAACCCAATATAACATGTTATAATTTCCTTTCATGTATATTTAAAAAAGATATGATGGACATAAAGCTAGTTTTCATTATCACTTTGTTTAGGCTAATAATGTTTCCTAGTTGGTAGATCTGCTTTTCAGAACAAAAGTATTTGGTTTGAGACACACAGATTAGACACCGTATGTGATGTAACACGAGCAGGGCCCCGTTGCTCCATATTTATGACAGAGTTGCAGATCGCAGAATAGCGATCCCAGGGCATGAACGTTGCTCCTGAAATTTTGCGGTTCGCGTCGTTATCGCATAGGCCCCTAACCGCGTAAAATACGGTCTTTAGCGATACTTTTTACGCGGACCTTCACAGCACTGCGGATCGTATCTCTGTAGGTTAAACACATGCAGCCTAATCTGATTTTCTAAAAAGACAATCCATGGTGGCACCACCAACCCCTGCCACTTGTTCCCTTACCTATAGGAAATAGTGATCCTAACCACCAGGTGTCAGATCAGTTTTAACTATGGTGCCATCTGTATTTAATTAAAGAACTAATTAATCTTCCCCTGTCTCATTCCATATGTGCCCCTGAATTGTTGTATCGCTATCACATCATAGAA